>OY728119.1:454159379-456659379 GCA_963277665.1 Viscum album | reverse complement strand
GTCTACCCAAAACTTCTAAAGGGTTTAGTTCAATATGGGTGGTAGTCGATATCCTTACTAAGTCAGCACAATTCATTACTATTAGATAGGATTTATATCTTGATAAGCTAGCTATAATATACATTAAAGAAGTGGTAAGGTTTCATGGAGTACCAAATTATATTGTATCATAGAGGGATCTCAGGTTTACCTCAATGTTCTATCAAAGTATTCATAAAGCACTTGATATGGAATTCAGTTTTAGCACTACTTATCATCCTCAAATAGATGGTCAATCTAAAAGAACAATTCAAACCCTAGAGGAAATGTTTAGATCTTGTTCTATAAGTTTCAAAGGTTGTTGGGATCAATTACTTCATCTAGTTGAGTTTCCTTAAAAAAATATCTTTCACTCAAGAATTCAGATGTCACCTTATGATTCCCTATATGGGAAGAAAGGTAGAGCTCCAACGTGCTAGGATAAGGTTGGAGAAAGAAAACTATTAGGGTCTGGGATCTCTGAAGAAACAGTCAAGAAGGTTAGAATCATTCTGTAGCATATAAAGGAAGCTCCAAGATGGAAGAAAGGTCATGATGATATCCATCAGTGTGATCAAGAATTTAAAGTTGGCGAAAAGGTATTTTTATGAAACTCACCCTGGAAAAATGTTATGAGATTCAGGATGAAGGGGAAAATAAGCCCTAGGTTTTTCACCCCTTTGAAATTATTTATCGTATCTGGAAAGTAGCCTATCAATTAGAACTTAATCTAAATATATCACAAGTCCATGATTTTTTTTAATAATTACTCCTAAAGGAGTACATAATCTACAAATCACATGTATTGAACTCAGAGGTCATACCATTGGAGTAAGATAATCCTTTTTAGGAGAAACCTGTTGAAATTATGGACCGATCAGAGAAAGTGCAAGGAAACAAGATTTCCCGCCTGGTAAAAGTTTTGTGGAGATATAAAAAATTAGAGTAAGTTATGTGGTAACTTGAGGATATGATAAAGTAGAATTATTCTCACATATATTTATCTGATTGAAAAATTTTGATGTCAAAATTCATTTTAAGGAGGGTAGAATGTAACACTCTGATTTTTATGGACTAGTTTATTTCAAAAAAAATTATATTTTCATTTATATGTTGTAGTGAAGTAAGGCAAAGAATATTTTCACACATAACTGACTCAATGTATATTCCACACAACACCAACTTGGTGTATGATGCATGCAACACCGAGTTGGCATACAATGCATGCAACACTGAGTTTCTACGAAATATATCCTTTTATAGTTTTAATTATTTAAATAATATATTTAAAAACTAGCAGTTAATCATAGTAATATGAATAGTAATGACTACTTTTCTTATATTTTTTATAATATTTCTCTATAAATAAAACATATTGATAATAAAATATATGATTTTTGGTAAAGTCCTTTTTATGTTTAAAAACATTATTTTCTCGAATAAACTATTTCTAATAATGAAATTATTTTTTGAAACATTTATAAATTTAATTTGATAAAATAAACTCCATTTTTATTTTATAATTTTAAAATTATCATAGGGTGAATGTTTTTTTTGACACACTTCATTTTTTGATGAATAGTGAAAATTACTACTTTTTAGTTAAAAATTATATTTTTTATAATTAATTATAAATGATAAATAATATTATAAAAATGTTTTAAGGTCACATTATATTAATATTAAATCTATTAATAGAATTTCATATAGTAGAATCAATTTCACTTTTAATCTGAATGTAAAGTCTTAACAAACTTTTGAACTTTTTCCTATATTGAAACCCTATTATTTCATCCCATCTTCTGGATTAGACCTAATCCTAATTTTTCCGCTTTTGTGATTATAATTTATAAAATATGAGATATACCAATGTATTCAGTCTAATATTTAAAGTCTAATAAGTCCATGTTAAATTTTTACCAAAACTATTAGAAAAAGTGATTAAAATTAATCGCAGCAATTAAGCCCAAATTGAACTTAATTAGGGGATAAACATTAAAATTAATGGCCCATGTAACCTAGAAACTTATCTAAAACCCATTTTCTACCCATATGTATTCCATAAACCATCCATTATTTTTTTTATAACTTTTTTAGGATATAACTTGTGCACACCAAATTTGTTTCTAAAATTTCTATATGAGTCAATTTCCTTACCTAAAAAAGGACACCACCTCTACCCATTCCTAACACCTCAAAACACATTTAATTTCATCGAATATATTCTCAAGTAGCCTCCCAAAAATCCTACCTTTAACCTAAATTCCTTTCCTTGGGAGGAAACCCTCTCAAGGAAGCCTTTTGGCAAAAACCAAAAGGGGTTACCTGATTAAGAGGTAATGTCTTCTCTTTAGCTCCAGTCCTTTATTTTCCTTCTCCTCACCTCCACTATCTTTATTCCCTTTTTTTGAAAAAAACAATTATCTTATATATACTAGGATTTTTTATGAATAATTTCTAACCTACACTTACACACACTTCTATCAAATGGATGTTGAACATATTGTTTCTGTGTACAGTGAACTACTGCCTCATGAAATGATGATTGTTCATTTCTCCTTTACCACCTATCATGGTGGCCTTTATGATGGAAAATATATTTATATATTTAATATATTTTATTTATTATGTATTTAATCTTATATAATACTTCTATGACACATGTATTTTTACCTTCCATATGGTGTTAAGATGATAAACCTGTTTGAGGAAGTGTGGACTATTTCCCCTCAAAGTGATGTGATTCGTTCACACGTCACATAGAATGTATTAAGGATGGTTTTAATGAACTTATATGATATATATTATATATTAATTCTAATGAAATAATTATTTATATATATAAACATATATATATTTCATTTATATACTTTCTTTTAATATGACAATAAAAATGGAAACAACATTCAAGTGTACATACGGCGTACCGTCTCAATGAATAGTGTATTGTATTTCAAAATTATATATGATAAAAATTATTATAATATAAATATAATATATATACCTGATAATTATATCATGATATACATTATTTAATCATGATATAAATATAAGGACCAATGATATAACAAATTAAGACACAAGTGAAGGACAAAACAAATATTACCCAAAGTGAAACATTATTATAGGATCATTAACAAGTCGGTAATATAAGGTTATAATCAAACAATATATGGTAATATATATAATAATATGATTATCTCAAATATGTTCAATAAACTTATCTTTATTATACCATATTCTTGAATGAGTATAGAGAGAGTCGGGACATAAGGTAAGGGGATTT
Source organism: Viscum album (assembly GCA_963277665.1). Lineage (NCBI taxonomy): Eukaryota > Viridiplantae > Streptophyta > Magnoliopsida > Santalales > Viscaceae > Viscum > Viscum album. The sequence goes on along the minus strand of OY728119.1, from coordinate 456,656,075 downwards.
CATCTCACTTTTAATTTCTGTGAGATACAAGATATGTTGTCCATTATTTAATTTTGTGTGGTTTATTTAATGAAAATGATTTTATTATATGTATTTTATAACTAAATTTATGGTAAATCACATATCCACCATGTTATCCTTGATTCCTGGGGTTTAAATTTCATAAGTTTCCAAATCGGCAAAACAATTTTGTCGCATTTTCCCTTCTTTGAGACTCTAATTTTGTTATGAACCTAAACTCTTCTTTGAGGTGTATATAATTTGATTTTACATGTTATATATTGAATATACTTCTTTTCATGATATATTAATATTTATTTAATTTATGTTTCATACATGGAGAGTATGATCCCAAGTCACCAAGTTATAAAAGTTTTTTTAAACAATCTCTTCATTTTTTTGAGATTGTTTATGTTTATGCTTCCTTTGATGAAATATTATCATCCATAGTTCAAGAATATTCATGATATTACTTTTCCTATATTTATTCAAGATATATTTATTTTTTAGTACCATTTTTCACTCTTTGTAACTTAAGAAAATGTTTTTAGTAAAATATGACCACCTCTCTCTTTGGTTGGAAATCTATTATATTAAAAAACCATTTTTTAAAAAGTGTTTTCAAATGATCCATGAGATTAATTTTCAAGGAAAAATGGATTTAATTTTTTATTTTTTTAAAGTTTCTTTTATAGTTTTTCAAATATAATTTCAAATAAAAATGTTTTCAAAAGGCTTTATGTAATAAAAATCATTTTTCAGTGATGAAAGGATATTTTCCAGAAGAAATATTTTAAAAGTTATATATAAATTATTTCCCATCTAAGATAAAATCTAGTTGTTTTTATCATGAATTTACGGGAAAATTATTCATTTTTTATATTCATGTTCTTTATTTTAATAGATTATGTTTTGATTGCATGATGTTATGAAATGCATTTCTCTTTCACGGGTTATAGGCTTTTGAAACCCAGTTCATTTCACAGGTTGTTTTTATGATTAAATGATTGTGAAACCTATCTATTTACATAGGTTATGTTATTATAACATGTTTATGATACCCATTTTATTTAATTGGTTATGATATTTCTATTTATTATATTTTGGCACGTGTATGTATAATTTGATTATGTAATGGGTGGGACATATATCTCCCTACAATGTGTTGGGTAATGATTTATATCTCATGAGATAGATAGGTCAGGAGTGAGGTTTTACTCAATTCAGTAATATAGGGCTATAATATGGGTTTAATTGGTTCAACAATACAGGGCTATAATGAGGGTTTACTCATTTTAGTAATACAATGCTGGAATGGGGGTTCACTTGGTTCAGTAAAGTACTTTTTCCACTAAGATGGTCTTGGAAGTGATGCCTTGGATGTTATGGAAATAAGTATATGCATATGTGTTGCCATAATTCCATGTCTTACTTCTATGTTATGATTTCATGGCTTCTGTACTTTACTTATTTTTGATTCATGTCTTATGAAATGCCATGCTTTATTCCCTGATTCATGTATTTGATCTTTGATATCCTGGGTATGATCATATATTTTCATGATCATTTTCTCATACCCTTATACTCATGTTTATTCATACATGTCTCCCTTTCTTACCCTTACTGATCATTTGACCTCACCCCTTTTTATGTTTCCTTCCCTAGGTTATCAAGATATGTATTATGTTTGATGTGTCTAAGAAGGGTGTTAGTCATGAAGAAACTATTGGGTGATAATGTAGCTAACATATGTACCAGTGTTAATGTTTCAATGTTTCCAAAGGAACTATACAAACAACGTTCTTTGGGTGTCAGTTTGTGTAATGTTTAAGTATTATGAAGATGTAGATGCTGGGGAGGTGCAGTTCCTTGTAGATATTCTGGTTGAATTCCATAAGACCTTTGGGTCATGTAAAATCCTAATCCTATGGTCCATGTATTCTCTGAGCCTTCGGGCCTCTTAAGGGTTCCCCCTCATCCTTTTAAAGGGGGGTTATCAAAAATAAATAAAAATGAAGGCCTTCTGGCCATTCAGGTTTAAGTATTCAGAAAATGTTATTTGATGCTTTTGTCTGTAAATCTAGGGTCGTTATATGAATAATATACAATACATAAAATAATATACACACATTTAAACCATAAATATTTAGTGTATTCGGATACTATCCATAATAATATTTTATTTCATAAAGGATCTTCAATATATTCCTCAATGTTCTTCATATTATTACACTTCTAGATATATCATACTAAAAACCTTCCTTCAAAACATGGGGAAGTAAAACATAAGAATGGGTGATCTAAAAAACATGTGATATATCAATCAATGATCATAAGTAATAATAATATTATCATAATGGTGCGATAATATGTAATTATAAATAGAAATTTGTAACCAATAAATTTAATATATTAAATCATGGGTCATGGAATAAGTCTTTGTTAGAATAAAATAAAAGAGTCAAAATAGCGAAGATTCATAAATAATGAATAATGATCCATGAGATAATATAATACCATATAATAATGTGATTAAAACATAATCCAATAACATTTTTAACATGTATAAACCATAATAGGTTCACTTGTTAAGTTAAAGATATGAAATTAGGTCCTCATATTAACTTATGGACATAAATTTATGTCCATGCATAAACTTATGGAAATAAAACTAGGTATATTCATTAACTTATAGACATGAAATGTGGTCTATTTATAATATGGTGATATTTAAATTAGGTTCTTGGATAACATAATTATCCCATGAATTATCCATCTTTACCAAATAAATTGGGGGGCTCTGTAATTTCTGACCCATCCGTCACATAATGAAAATAATAAACTTGTGTGGCACAAGAACATAAAACATTCATGATATTATCATATCATAACCCATGGAAAGAAAACAATATTCATAAAAAAATTTCATTCTATGATATCATAACCCCTAGAAAAGAAATGAGTTTCATAATGGTTTCTCTATAACATAATTAACCTATGGAAAAGAAATAGGTTTCATAGAATAATACATAACGAATCATCATTATAAGATATATAGATAAATAAATTAGATGTTATCATAATATCAAACCCCAATGAGTTATAACAATACATAAATGATCTTTAAATGGATAAAAAATACTTTTAAATGATCATTCAAACCTTTCGTTTAAAACATGAGAGAAGTAACATTTTATTTTGATAACATTCCAATTGAAAATTCCAAGAATATTTAGGACATTATGTTTTTTGAAAATTACCAAGAAAAATTGTAGAGGAATCTACAAATTAAATAATGGTCTAGAATGTATGAAAATATATTCGTTTCTTATATGTCAAAAAGAAACATCCCTTTCATACCTTTCTAAAACTTCAAAAATTATTTGTTTGAAAACACATTCCCTTAAAAAGATTCATATTTAAAATATTTTCAATTATTTAAAAGGGAATAAAAATTAACTTTTAAAAAAATTCATGTATAGGAAAGAAATAAATAAACCTCTATACGAATAAATAGTTTTATAAAACATGAAATAAGAAATAAAATTGAAAGTACTCGGTTATGAGTTATACATGTTTATTGATAAAACTCATTTGGCTCACACCTTAAGTATTAGAAGAATGGTGATATGATAAAATAATAAACTCCCATACATGAGGATAGATGTTAGGAAAAGAGATTTTTGGTTATTTTATGATCTAAGAGTCTTTTTAATTTTTTCTAATAGATGATAGGTGGTGTCCTCTTATGAGGGATAGAGTGGACACAATTCTATTTTTTCAAAAAGTAAACATATATTAATCTTCTTCTCAAGCAAAACATGTCTAAATTTGATATATTTTGAATATATTATAAACTAAAACCTAAATATATTCATCAAATAGGATTAAGACAATTGTTTAGATCATTTTAACCCTTAACTCTTTAGTTTAACCCCCCTGTTAACCAGTATTTACCTTTACCATAGTAATGAATTCTTAGCTTGATTATTATTCATCATGACCAAATACTAAGTTGAACATATTATATAATATTAACTACAATAATTACAAATATGGAATCTATTTTATCCAATTGAATAATTATTAGTGGTATAAATTCATTTTAAAATGTTCTATCAAAACCTGTTAAAAATGGTTTTCTAGAAAAAAGACTTTAAAGTATAAAAATGTTTTATAGAAAATTTTAACATAATGTAAATTAAAATGAAATTAATAGGATTATTTTTAATAAAATAGAACTAATGAAATTTTAAAGTCAATTCAAAACATAATGGGACTTTTTAAATACTTGAACGAAATTATTGTTTTCTATAAAATCGTTATTTTTCACTATTCACAAAGAAAATTAATCCTTTCAAAAAAATCCTAAAATTCTACCTTAAGGTAATTTTGATATGATAATGTAAAAAATAATATAATTTTAATAAAATTAAATTTCTAAAATTTTTATAAATTAATTATAATATTTTATAATTAAAATCAATAAATGTCTTTTTGATGAAAAAGTATTTTTGAAGCATAAAATGCCTTCACTAAAAATTTAGTGTTCATTCCTAGGAATTAATCTATTAATTTACATTGATTAGGACCATTATAATTATAGCTCATAATTTTTTTTTTCATATTAATACCTTTTAATACTATGTTTATGTTATTAATTTATTTTATATCATGGTTCTTTTAGACATGTAGTTGCATGTAAAGAAAACTGTCAAATAATTCAGATTTATTTAAATGGAAAATACATCTAAAATATTTTCTTGTTACATTATACCCCCTTAAAATTATTTTTTCCCTAAAAAATACATCACTCAAATACTAAAAAATTGGTATATCTCTACTTAATTTCATCCTCAGATTCCTATGTAACTTCCTCAATTATTTTGTTCCACTAGATAACTTTAACTAGGAAAGTAGTTTGGTTTTATATCACTTTATTTCTATGGTCCTAGATTGTACGGCATTTCTTCATAATAAATATTGTGTCATATAATTAGAAACTCTAATTACATTACATGTGAAGGAATAGTTTTTTATTTCTTTAGGAGGGTTACAAGGAACACATCATAAATTGAGAGAGGTTCGGTGGAAGTGTAAAGCGATACGAAATAGTACCAACTCAATCAAGAATATTGAGAAGAATGAAATATCTAGTGTTAATATTTATCTAATTTTTGAATCACATAACCTTATTCCATGGATATATTTAAATAAATACCTTCTCATTAACTTAAAATTATTGTTCTCACTTCCAATTATCAATATGAATCTTCAATTAACATAGAGGAGGCTTGATGTGATGTTGAATGGATTTAACATTTTCTACCAATTAATTAGCTTGTTTAGGTCCTAATAGATTTATTTCTTTAAATTCATCCCAAAATTTTAGAGTTTTACAATTCTTTGTCTATAGTTATTCATATGTACTCATCTGAATGATCGAGTGAAAACTATTATAATAGAAAACTTATACCAAAGGATGGTGTTGATCCCGAGAAACATTGAAATACATAGAGGAATCTTTCAATTATTTTGTATAGTTTTATTACTCTTATCAAATTAACCATATTTATAAGGATGAGATGAAATAATAATACTCAACTCTATATATATATATATCCTACGGATGACTTCTAAAAAATTTCATGGAAAACCTCAGATCCAGATTAGATACATTTGAGGGCAGTACTATAGAAAAATTTACCACTCACTTAACCAATACCATAATGATTTGAAAAAACGATAAATCTTATCTAATATTAATTAAATGTGCCGAATTTGTAAGGTGATCATGTTTAACCTAAATAGATTTATCCCCTTTGGATTTCTTGTGGAGTCCTATATGAAAATACATGGTGGAATTTTCCCATTTCCATACATGTATGGGAAATGGTGGTAAAATCACCTAAGACTTATATCTTTTATCCTAACTTCTTGATATAATGGGCATCAATATTGTAACAACCTAAAACCCAAACTTGTGAATCCAGTGTTAAAAATATATTCTTTACATTTCTAGCTCTCATACCGATAAAAGTAACCCAGAATTATCCATCCAAAATAGAAAATAGAAAATATAAATATGGGATCACCTATATACCCATGTACCGTTTAAGTTTAGAATTTTAGATTATTAATAAAAACTCTTACATAATGATACCAATGTCCTTAAGTGATGATTTTTCCCACTATTCCATTTTTTAATTTTTCCATATTATGTATCCATAAAATTTTCTACACATCCTTGAACCCTATGAAAAACATTTGAAGACATGGGATAAAAAACTCAACAAGGGATATAAAAGAAATAAATCGGTTAGTCGAGTGAAAAACATGAAAACCCATAAAATGTTTACCTTTTCAACATTATTCTTTGAGTGTGTAAAATAAATAAAATTCACATGTAAAATACCCCTTTTACTCAAATAAAAGATTTAAATGTCATAGAAAAAAATTGAAACCCCTTTAGTCATCTTAGAGAATTATATTCATAACCCGTGATCACTCATGCTAGAAATAACAAGAGCTAAGTTGAATCCACTGGATACACTTTCCCAAATGAATCCCTCCTTATTTCCACTAAGGAAAAGAAAACATACCAAGTGCATTTGATAGATATATCAGTCTCACTCCTCATGTAATATGTTTCAGGCTCACTATTTTAATAATATGTATCGAGTTCACCCGTCGTATAATCTATTTCAGGCTCACACGTCATCATCTATAATGACCAATTACCATATAATAAACAAAACAAAATTAATCTTACACTTTTTCATCACAAATTAATATAAAAACTCTTTCAAACCAAAAAGAAAAGAACATTACATTTTAACATAAAAATAGGGGTAAAATCAATTTTTTCTTGAAAAGTATTTAAAATGAAAATTCTCAAAATATTGTGGAAATGATTTAATTTGAAAATAATTGTAGAAAATTATATAGTAATCTTCAAATAAATGTGAATTAATGATGATGGGAAATTATTTTCATTATATATATGTTAAATAAAAACATTATTTTATGCTTTGTATATAAGATTCAAAAGTGAACCATTTTGAAAATGTTAAAAGATTAATTTTTTAACCATTGTAAATAAATTAAAAAAGGTATAAATAACCTATTCCTTATCAAAAGTTATCTTTTGGATTTGAAAATTGACTTTTATAGTATAGAAGAACCACTACGTTGACACTAAAAAATATTTTCATATTTATGATTACATAAATTATAATTTTTATGTATGAAATTATTTGTGTTTTATATTTATAATATATTATAATAAATTAGTCATTTAATATGTTTCATAAATCTTTATATTCACCAAAAATTTAACATCTTTAATATAATATCACAATTTAATACTAATATAATTAAATTTCATAATTAAAAAATTAATTTTATTATATTGAATTTAATTCATATAAGTTTCGTAAAATAATTTTAAAACAAACCCATACAATGTCGTAAAAATGGTATTTTAGAAAAATTAATTTTTAATCCAAAAAATAAATATATAACAAAATCAAGTATAATATTGATTATTATGTAATTAATTAGATTATTTATAACTAAAATATAATAATTTTTCTTCATGTTCAAATTCAAGAAAATTAAGGTAATTTTTAATTACTCTATTTAATGAAAAAAAATGACAGTTTTGTAAACAGCGGCATTTTTCGCTATTCACTTGAAAAAACATTCTTTTCTATAAATATCCCAAAATTTTATAGTGAAATAATTTTGATATGTTTATCTAAAAAATTATATCCTTTTTATAAAATAAATTTTTTAAAATTAGTATAAATTATTTATAATATTTGATCATAATAAAAATAAAACCCATTGTTGAATAAAACATATTTTTAAAGCGTAAATTGATTATAATAAAAATTAAGTTCTTATTTAATAATAATTAATTAATGATTATTTATTGACTAGTAACTTAATATATATATATATATATAATAATTTAGTTACTCTTACTCATAGACTCTAATTCAATGGCTCAGTTATAACAGACATTCTTAAAATAATATTATTTTTCGGTTCGTTTAAGGTCGTTGGTGCATGTCTTGTATGCTATCGAACATAGTATTTGTTAAAATATCAAATTATTACATTATCCATTACATTAAAAAAATATTATCCACACAATTTTATCTTTAGCTCGATAAATATGGGATTAATATTTTAAAATTCTGTTTTTGAAAATCCTCATTAGAAACAAGGTTTATGAAACATTTTTTTAAAAGAGGGAAAGGGAAATAAAAAAACATATGTAATAAAACATAACAAGGTTACTAGATATGAGAGAACTATTGGGAAATGAAAATATAGACATAGAGGATAAAATTAATGTCTAAATGATGGAAAGTGATAAATAATACAGTCTTGGGAAAGTTAATAAGTACGAAACAATAAATCCATAAGGAATTAAGAACACCATAAATTCATCAGAATTGAAGGTAATATGATAATGAAAATTATTCATATATCCTTTTACTATAGTTGACGAATTAATTTACCATATAGAATAATAACAGAATGAAATACACTAACTTGATTTTATCCAAATCCATAAATGAAATTTCATCCTTCGGTTTCATGTTTCAATTAATTTCAACCTTTATTTCATATTTCACTCTAAATGTTAAATATGAATATTTAATTCCTAACACACTATAATAAAATTCAAATTGACCAATAGGTACATAAAATGATGAAAAACTATTCATCATATCTTTACAAAAACTAAAATTGTCAGCACATGATAATATAGTAGCCAAAATAAATAATCCTCTATATGAATAAATAATAATTTAATCTCCAAATTTCAATAATAACACCAAATGTTAGACATAGATTATTCAATAAATAAATAGCCCTATATCCCAATTGAACTCAATACCCACAAAATTAAATAATGTATCAACCTCAAAATTGTTTTCATTCCTTTCATTTTACATCCCTAAAAATATAGTAACATTCCTCGGAAATAATCCTCCACATTAAACTTGAGGGTTACCTATACATCAACCAAATAAAAAATCTCCCAAAATATCATTGATAACCTCAAAATACCATAACTTAAATCTAAAAATGCGTTTTACATTCCTTTTAATATATCATCAACACTATACTTATAAACTCATGATGGTATACATAACTCTGAAGCTAACCTTCCATGAAAATATCTTAATAACCAAAGTTATCTAAACCCTTCTCTAATACCAACTGTAACAACCCTAAACCTATACTCTGAGATCCAATGTTAAAAATAGAATCCTTACATTTATGGATTTTATGTCGATAAAAGTGACCCAAGTTTAACGTTAAAAAATATACAATATCAAATAGAAATATTGGGTCAACTACACACCCAATAACCATTTTGGTTTATATTTATATATAATTAACAGAAAATCTTATATAAAAATAACCATGTCATTAAGTGGAAATGTTTTTACACTATTCCTAGATTTTCTTATTTTATAATAAGTATTTAACATTTTTATTACACATCCTTAAACTCTATTTAAAACATTTGAAAAAATTCGGTGAGGATAAGATTCTTGGTAAGGGATATAAAAGAAAGAAATTCATTAGTATGGTGAAAAACAAAAAAAGATGATTTTTTTATTTTTTATATATTATTCGATAATAATATAAAATATATAATATCCATATGTAAAAAACAATTTTTCTCAAAAAAACCTTTTAAACTTATAGCAAGAAAATATAAACCCTTATAAGCATCTTGAAACATTATATTCATAACATGTGTTCCCTCATGTAAAAAATAACTAGACCCCAATTAAATATATAAGAGACAAATTCATAGTTAAATACCTTATTATTTCCTTTTAATATAAGTAACATTATCTAATATATTGGATAACTATATCAGGCTCACCCATCATATTACCTGTATCAGGCTCACCTGCCGTATAAGTTGTATGAGTCTCACATACAGTCATTTATAATTCTCAAGTACCATTTCATAAAAAAAAATTTAAATCTTAAACCTATTTATCATAAATCCCTTGAAAAACATTTTTTTACCCATAAGAAAAAAACTTTCTATTTTCATATAAAAATAGGTAGAAATTCCATTTTTCTTTAAAAAACACTTTAAATAAAAAAATCTTCAAATATTTTAGAGATTATATCATTTGAAAATAATCATGGAAGCTTAAAGAGTAATATTATAATAAATTAAAATTCATGATGATGTAAAAGTTTCTTCATGATTTATATGTTAAAAAAAATTATCTTTCACATTAGTAAAAAGAGTCAAAAGTGACTCATATAGAAAAAATTAAAAATATTCCTTTTAAAACAATTGTAAATAAAGTAAATATAGTTTAAGATGACCTTTGTAAACCATTGAAGTACACATAACAATTTTCATGAATCATTTATAGTAATATATATAATTAAGAAATGTGTTGTAAGGGAAAAATAAAAATATTATTTTTAAAACAATGTCATTTGCCTCATCTCCCAACTTACTGCAAATATTCTTTTAAATCCTCCCTTTTAAAAGACCTCCTTTTGGCTTCTTCTTAAGTATCATATTCATTGTATATTAAAGGTAAAAAAACCTATAAAATTATTAATGTTATTAATAATAGTATTCTTCAGGGTTTGGTTAATATAAGTAGTTCAAGGTGGTCTGAAGAATAAAGAATATGTGCTGCCTTTTAATACTAAATGAAAGGACAAACGTGGAATTTCTTATATTATTTGAATATATTAAATTATTTTTCCTGATAAATTGAATCCAAATGGATTAAATTTAGAATCAAATTAATTTTAAGGATTAAATAATTTAATCCAATAAAATTTAGATAGGATTATGTAACATTTTAAACCTTTTATTTGGGTTTAATTCCTTAATTAACCAATTTTAGCATTAACCATTGTAATAATGATTTCAATACTAAAGGGTCGTATATTTACTTATAAGTTAAAAAGTTTCTTAAAATGGTTATTTTATGACATTTTATACCATATCCCATTATACTTTTCCTCTTTCAAGATTTTTTATTAATTTAAAATCATTTAATAACATATTATTTTTCATAAAGTGCAATTAAATTCATTTTAAGAATTATTCATATATTTTGATTATAAAGAAATAAATATATTTATAGAATGAAAATATAAACCCCTTAACAATAAATTATAAATTATTATTACCCAAAAATTCATGTTCTACCATAAATCTTCCAAAAAATATTACATTTTTTGTTTTTAAAATAATTTACATTAAATATTCTATTATTTGGACAAGCACTCTATTAGCGTTGCTTAAGAATTTAAGGTAAATATACAATCACTTAAAATTAAAAATAAATTATAATCATAAAAAATAAATAAATTATGTTCAAAATAAACTTAAATATTTAATTAATATGTATATTTTCTCACATATATTCCATGAAAACTTATTTAATATATTATTTTAAATTTTCAATCCGTATGAAATAATTACAAAAGAATTTGGACAAGTCAATTTTTATATAGCTAAAAAATTCAGAAATATCAGTTAATATAATTAATTACACATCATTATAATTAATAATGTTTAGAAAAAATTATTACTTTTCAAATATTCTCTTTAGAACCCTAAATTTACTTTTTGAGTGTTGCGTAAGCACTACAACAACATTGAAAATAATTTTAACATCTATCAACAAATACATTCTAATTTATATATTTTAAATTATTTTGGTATGATATTTTTATTTTATTATCAAACATGAGTCATTATATAAGTTTCAAAATTTATATATCAAATTTATGTATTATTGATATCATAAAAGATATTGTATTTCCTAAAAACTGTATTTTTCTAATATTCACCAAAAAATAAACTCCCTGGGAAAATATAAAACATTATTCCTAGGATAAATTAAAATTTATGAATTCAAAAAATAAGTTCATATCATTAAATTAAATTCCTATAAGTGGTAGAAAATACTTTTAAAATAAACCCACAAAATCCCATAACAACTGTTTTCTAGACAAATGTGTTTCAAGACCAAGAAATACTTATACCAAAATAAAGTATAATTTTTATAACTATGTAATTAATTAGATTATTTTTTTAAAGAAACATAATTATTTTATTTTAACTACAAATTCAAAGCATAACAAGACTTTTAATTTAAATTATTTAATGAAAAGAAATTGTAATTTAACTCAAATTTATATTTTTTACTATTCACTTAAAAAACATTTTTTAAGAAAAATAAAAAATTTACACTTCAACAGATTTTGATATGATGTTTTTAAAAATTATACACTTTTATCAAATAAAATTTATAAAACTGGTGGAAATTAATTATAATATTCTCTTCTAAAAAGTGAAAAAACCTATTTTTGAACAAAATAAATTTTTGAAACCTAAACAACTTTACTAAAAATTTATTTCTTATTTACTAAGAATTAATTTATAAATTAATATTGATTATGACCTTTATATATATTTCATAATATAGTTACTCCTATTCATACTTGATAATTCAAGGACTATGTTATATCAGTAATATTTAAAATAACACTATTTCTGTGTTAGTTTAAGCTCAGTGTCGTGTGTCTTGTACACTATCGAACATTGTATTTTTTTAAAATACTGAGGTATTAAATTATCCATACATTGTAATATCTCTTTTCATGATATTCCTTTATAAATACTCTTTTATGTACTTATATATATTCATAATTCTAGCATAAATGGGGAGTGATGAACAATGAGAATCATATGATAACTCCTTCTTCAAGTCATGTATTTAAGGGTCATATTTTCAGTTTCTAAACCTTAACATTTCATAAAAATCATGGTTAAACTAAATAACATTTCTCACCATCTTATATAGCTCCACATCCTCTTTATATGCCTCTTTAATCCTCACAAGGATGGATGGTTGAACATTCATCAGAGAATGATACGATCTTCCCCCATTCCTTGTAATTTTAAGGTCCATATTTTGAAAATAAATAAATATTGGATCTCTTTTAATCGTTATCACATAAAAAGTATCATGATCCTTCAAACTCAAATCATCAACCACATTGTTTCCCTTCGTGATTTGGTAGTGTACTAATGAGTCATAATCATTAATCAATTCTAGCTATCTTTTCTAGTTCATACTCATCTCTTTCTATATGAATATATAATTAAAGATTTTATGATTATTATATATATCACACATTTCACCATATACATAATTCCTTTACACATTCAATACAAAAATTACTAATTCCAACACCAAATCATGAGTTGATTAATTTTACTCATGAATTTTTAATTTTCATGAGGCATAAGCTGTCACCATATACTTTTTCATGAGAACATTCCCTAGTCCCTTAATTGATGATTCACTATAGATCACAAACCATTATACACTATAGGGTGTGTTAGAATAGGTTGACAAACCAAAAAACACTCCAGTTGCATGAAATTCTCGCCAAATTCATCTATCCATAAGAACTTGGTTCCCATACACATCAACCTGGTTAGGGGATTTTATATCCCTAATAAATTTCTCAAAAATAACTGAAATTATCCTACCAACCAAAGAATAATATGGATTTCAATAATCATTGTTATAATGGGTTGTATTTCAATAATTTTTATATTTTAAGGATCCACCGATACACCCTCACTTGAAATTATATGATCCAAAAATGAGACTTTTATTTCCAAAATTAATACTTGGTAAATTGAGAATATAGATTCTCTTTCCTCAAGTTCTTCATAAAAATCCTAAAAAAATCATGTTCTTCCTTAATATTTAAATATATAAGAATATCATCTATAAATACTTCCATAAACCAGTCAAGGTAATCTCTAAATCCTATATTCATTAAATCCATAAATATAATATGAAAATTGGTATATCTAAAAGGAATTACTATAAATTCATGAATTTCATACCTCGTAAGGAAGCTTGTCTTGGGTATATAATCCTTCTATACCCTTAAAGGATTATATCTAGATCAAATATCAATATGTAAAAAATATTAATATCCTCACAATATATCAAACATTTCATCGATAAGTGGTAGAGGATAATTTTTTAATACATGTATTATTAAGATCCTTATTATAAATGAAAATTCACAAGGAAATATATTTATTATTAAAAAAGAATAGTTGAACCTCATGGTTAAGAACTATTCCAAATTAACTCCTTATATAGATTCTCCTAGAGTTTCTTCTTTAATTCCTACAACTCAATCAGGACAATTCTATATGGAGTTTCTGAAATGATTATAGCACTGGGTATGAGTTCTATTTAAAACTCAACTTCATGATTTATGAAATGATTAGGAAGGTCGTTAGGAAATACATCAGTATAATCCCAAAAAATAGTAATATATTCAATTTTGAGACTCTCCCCAACCATTGTAGATAGGTATCCCTCATTAATATGTAGATAGACCCATATCATTGATATCACATCTATCGAAATTTCATATTCATTCACATATTAAAAGATGATCATAGGTTGATTTAGAATATACAAAATATCTTCCCTTCCTTATGAATTGATATGGTGTCTTTATAGAGAGACCCAATCCATGCTCAAAATTAGATCGAATTCAATGAGACAGAAAATCATAGGATTTTTAGTAGGCAAATTCCCACACACTTATATCTGCGAGGAGAAATATATGCTAGATGAAATCATCGTACAATTAATTTTTTTAGAGATAATTCAACATAAAATTGTTTATGTGGAAATTTTATTCCCATAAACAATTCATTTGATATAAAATGGTGGGTATATACATAATCATATATAATATTATTCTTTTTTGAGTAGATGATAAGTATAACTTTCACTACATTATTCTTATAACCTACTTCAATAGTCATGATCACATGATATTTCCCATTTTCCATTGACTTTAAGGGTTACTAAGTCTTATTATCCGTATTATCCCTTATATTGGGGAATTTAATTTCATAATTCCCAAAATTCTTCAATCTAAATCACTAATGTGTGGATAGTGTATTCAGATAATATTTCTCCCCATTAATTTCATCCAATTTCCTCTTTACATCACTTATATATTCTTTTGATTGATGTACAAGCCTCCCAAACATGAAAACAATTCTATTTTTATTTATGAAATTACTTGAGTGATACATCCCATATTTTTTTCATGTAGGTGATTGAAACTTATTCTTCCCTCCATGTGACATACCATTAGAGCTTCCATGAAACTCCATATTCCTTTAATTATCACCATAATCATGAGGGTTTCTAGTTCCCATTTCCACTATGATTTCACATATTAATATTTCCTCATATCTTCCGATGTCCCTTATGGATAATGCCTTTCGAAGACTTGGTTTCAAACATCTAAATAATCGAAAAGTATTTATTTTTAGGTCGATGATAAATCCAAAAGCATACCATGTATGTCTTCTAAAGTTTTTATTATAGGTGTCAATGGATTTATCATCCTTATACTTTAACTATTGAAATACCCTATTAATTTTAATATGAATTTTTTAGGGAATGAACAAATTAAGTAATATCCTATTAAACTCATCCCATTCCATGAAGTTGATTCCTTCTACATTACCTGTATTATTGATAATATTCCACCAATGATATTCTTCACCTTCCAATTAAGAGATTACTATGAAAACCTTCTTAGGGTATGAACACTGTAGAATGAAAAATATCTCTTCCATTATATTGATCCATTATTTACTAACAATTGGATGAGAAACACCATTTAAACATGGTTGAAATTGTCATATAAATGATTCAATGGCGTTTTTCTCCCTATTTAGTGTATTAGAAATCTCAACATGGCCCATGCTGCCACCCATATCTTGACAAAGTTGGGTGATCATTGTCATAATATATTACAATCTATCTCCCAAGATATTTTGTTTTTCATGAGTACTATTATTTCATGGGTCATCACATTCATTTTTCACAAGATTTCTTCTCGTTCAAACCATTAACTAAAACAAAAAACATATTATATGTGCAAATTTATAATAATAAATGTGTACAATAATATATTTTTGAAATCATTCTTACAATATTATAAATTACGACACATTTATATCAACGAATGTTTCTTTAGGTTTTACCTAGGTCATCCATAGTAGCATCTATTAATTCATTTATAATATCTCATAAATAGAATTTTTGAATTAACCAAATTATACCCCTCAAGAGTATATACCTGGGTTTTATGTCTTAGGATCACTTATCATGCATCCATGTTGATGGAGTAAATAATAAATCTATACCTTTTACAGTTGTTACCCCTAGGTGAATTTGTGTCACAACCTCTTCCAATTGATAGTATCCATACATGGATGTTTTTTCTATTAAAACACAAATTATTCACTTTACCAAAACGTTAGGATATTTTATAATAATTATACTTATACCCATGGGTTTGACCAAAGTTTTACAATCTTGGTATCCAGAAATAAATAAACTTTTCATTAATACCAAATGAGTCAATTTGAGCATAAGATACATAAATATTATATATTTTTTATTAATATTCTGTAAATAACGTAATTATATACAACTCCAAAAATTTAAAGGCATAGTTCCTTTGGATGCTAGAAAAAATACATCTTATATCCTAAAAAAGCATCAAAATCTCCCATAATTATATTCATATTATTACCCTTATTGACATATCATACTTAGAACCAGACATGAAAATATGGGGAAGAAAAACATAATAAATGGTGTGCTAAAGTGTGAAGATAGATTAAACATGGGTGATATGAATCTATGTTCATATGTTAGAATATTGTGAGAATAATGATATAAGAAAATGTAATTATAAATGGAAAATCATATCCAATCAATTAAATAGATTTAACCATGAGTTATAAAATAGGGATTTGTTAAAATAAAAAAATCACAGTAGAGTGGAATCATAATTTATTAATCATGATGCAAGATAGAATATCATAACACATAGGAATGTGGGGATAATACAAGCTAATAACATTGTGAATCTGTATAAAAATTAACAAGTTCACTCATAAATTTAAAGACATGAAACTAAGTCCTCATATAAACTTGGGGATAAGAAACTATGTCCATATATAAAATAATGGACATGAAATCAAGTACATGCATTAACTTATGGACATGAAATCAGTTCCATGCATAATTTTCTGAACAAGAAATCAGTTTCATATATAACATAGGTATCTCAGGAGTTATCCATATTCTCTTAATATATTGGAGGGATAAGTAATTTCATCCCCACCTCTAACATGATAAAAAATCAAACATGTGTGCCAGAAGATCATAAAACATTCATCATATCATTATATCATGACCTTTGTAAATTAAATATGTTTCAAAAACATTATATAATTCTGTCATAGTAGAACCCACTCAAAAGAATTGGGTTTTGTATGGGTTTCATAATAACTTAATTAACCTATGGAAAATAAACAAGTTTTATAGAGTCATCCTTAAATCGTCATTATTATAAGTAATCTGTAGAAATAAATTTTATAGTATCATAATAACATTTCATGAGTGAGTCATATAAGTCCCAAAATAATATCAAAATATATAAAAAAGTAATTTCAAAATGTTATTCATAATTTTATTCGAAAACATAAAAAAAAAATCCTTTTATTTTGAGAACATTTTAACTAAACATTCCCATAATATTAAGAAAATAATTTTCATTGAAAATAACCAAAGAATATTTTTATGAATATTTAAAGAAAATAATGGTAATCATGGTTGGAAAATCCATTCATTTCATATAAGTTAAAATAAAACATTCCATTCACACATTATAAAAAATTCTAAAATGATTTGTTTAGAAAAAAAACTTCTTAAAAAAAGATTAATTTTTAATCATTTATAAATAAAGTTAATGTTAGTGAAAGTGGGATTTTCAAAATATTTAAATTATAGGAATGAACATATTAAAATAATTTGTAGGTGTATAGAAATGGATGAAAAAGTTCATCGACCAAAAATGAAATAAGGTCAACATTTGGTTAAAAAAATTCCTGATCATTTTAAGTGCCAGAGAGTAAAATCATACTAATACATGAAAAATTTAGGAATTACCAGTTGATAATAAAATATGTGGGGAATAAATTATAATATCCTTATAATTTTCATTAACATAAATTTATCATAGATAATCCTAAAAAGAAATGAGGTTTTAACATAAACCCTTATCTTAAGTCTTATCCTACTTTGTATTCCTTGAAATATATAGTATAATAAATATATTTTTATTATAAATATATTATAGAACCTTATTCATGCATAAAATAACATATATTATTTACTTTTAACATTTTATCACCTATTTATTAATAATTCTTTATTAAAACCATTATTTCGGGTGATAAGTGTTTCATTTTTCATGCATGTTTTTATTTGGAAGTTCCAGTCCATGTATATTGATCATGGTTCTATCATATCCATAATTTTAATCATTAAATAAGTATAATATGTAATCATTATATTCAATTTTATAAATATTTAAATAAATTTCTGATGAAAAATAAATTACATCACTTCATGGAGACTGTAATATGTATGTACATATTTGTGGTGATTCCTATTTTTAATGAATGGAATGAAAGAATGGTAAATAATAATTCAAATTTTTAGATTAATTATTAAATCATAATTATAATATTTATCATTAAATATATACTTATTATGATCCATGTAAATAAGAAATTAAAAACAAATTACATCGCTTTGTGGAGGTCATAGTCCACATGTACACACAAGCAATGTTATACATTCTCAACGAATGGGTAGGTAAGAAGGTACATAAAATATTATAATTAAATAAGAATAATTATTTCATAAAAATCATATATATACATTAAATCTATCATAATAACTTACTATTAATTATGGTGTTGCAAAACAAAATACATCACTTCGGGAGGAGGTAGTTTGCATATATGCACATACGATGATTTCGTTTCCCATTTGATGGAGAAGGAGATGAATAAATATTTAAAAATAAAAATAGTAACATATAATTATATTCATTATATTCATTATATTATATTCATAATTTTATTAAGGATAAAATATTTTTTGTAATGTGTAAGAATGAATAAAATTAAAATTACTCTTCTAAGAGTTTTACCACATTTTAAAGAAACCTCCAATGGCTTGCACCTTAAGACTAGAAGGGTGGTCTTATGATCAAAAAGAGGCCTCTAGGAAAAGGTTAGGTAATTTAGGTATGTATTTTGGCAGGTATTTTTTAAGATAATAGGCTCTTAAATTTTTAGGGAGATAGGATAGGTGTTGTCGTTTTATAAGGGGGGAGAGGAAACACTTGGAATTTTTCTATTGATTAAAATATATTAATGTATTACTCAATAACAATAGATCCAAATCAGCTCAAGTTAAAATATTGGATGTTATATAACCTATATATATTCACCCAATAGTATTTATATAATTCATTAGATCATTTAAAGGCTTATCTCTTTATTTTAACCTCTTGTTAACCCCTTTCTACCTTTTTTGTAGTAATAAATGTTTACATCTATTACTACACATCATGAAACAAAATTAAGTTGAACATGTTATATAATATTTTTTATGATGATTAGAAATATTTAATTCATTATATATTCATAAATATCTATAATTTTTAAAAAATAATTTTTAAATAAACCTATAAAATATGACGAAAAATGGATTTATAGGAAAATGTATTTTTATGTATAGAAAAGTATTACACCAAAATTTAGAATAATATAAATTACAATAAAATTAATTGGATTGTTTTTTAAAAAAATTAACTAAAAAATTTTAAAATCAATTCAAAATAAAATGGGACTTTGTAAATACATTAAAAGAAAAGGATGTTTTCTCTAAAAATGGTATTTTTTCACTGTTTAGTAAAAAATTAATATTTTCATAAAAATACCAAAAAATTCCCATAAAATAATTTTTATATAATGATTTAAAAAATTTCATAAACTAACTTAGATACCCTTGTACCCCAATACCTGATGCATCACATACATATCCCAAAGTGTGTTCTTGATCCCCATGGGTTGGAAACTAGCACTTGCATCATACAAGATAAAATAGGGAACAATTTTTTCCACATAAATAGTGGATGATAAAGAAACAAATCAGAATGACCAAAGAAAAATCCCAAAGGGTATAGTACTAGAATTAAAATAGGTATATAAAAACCCAAATAGTTCATCCTCAAAGTACAAGAAAGAACAATGTAAAACTCAAATAGGTATACAACCCAAGTCCCAATGGGCACAAAACTCTAAGCCCAAAAGATCTACAACTACTACCACCTCCTATTGGTAATTTTCCCTTTCCAAATCCTAGGAGAAAATATACAAATTCCTAAAGGTGAAGTTTATTTGTGAACTAAAATCCCTATTCGGGTCTCACTAAGTGTTCCATAATAATATTCTATAATGGTTTACATATATTATTTGGTATTTACCAAAACCAAAATGGTTAGTAAAATAAAACATAAATTTCATTATAAACCATTACATAATTAGTTGACCTTATGGCTCCTCCATAATATGTCAGGTCAAATTTGAAACCCAAAACATTATGGAATCGGCCACAGAATTACCAAAATCAGCTAAACATTTTTCCTTAAACTATATAAAGTATATTTTAATGTAACAAACCAAACATGTAAATACCTTGATCAATTATTATCCTAAAATATTCTAATAACTTGAATCAATAAAAAACATAAATGTAATGATACATGATTCCAAATTATAACTCTATACATTTTCTATAATCAAATCACAAACTATCCAATATTTTCCATAAATCTAGAAATGTAAAAAATCATCAAGGATATAATTAATCACCTTTTCATCAAATAAGTAATAAATTTCAAGGTCTCCAATACTATCCAATTTAATTTATCAATATCTATCAACTCTTTATCCCAACTAAACATCACCTCAACCTTAGGAACAAATTAAGTTATATTTATCCATAAATAATGTGTTTTCAAAAAAATATCACCTTAACACTAAACTAATATTTTAGGTTATCAATACCATTCAACATATTCTTTCAAAGCCTAAAAACAAATCTACCAGGTACAATCTTTATAGGTTTCATGATTCTTATGACTATAATATCATAAATAAAATTCTTATAAAATCTATTTCTCAAACCCCAATACATAAACACTCCAATAATTCCACTTCAATAATTTTCATAACATTTGAGCTTCCTTGGTCTAAGAGCGATACATTGGATTATGGAATTTTCTTAAATAATTACCATGTTCCCCACACAAAATAAATTGAAATATAAATGGTACTTTCGGATGTACTTTATTTCCCTCCACTAAACTCTTTATTTTTCCTTGGAAATTACTTTTTATATATACATATTTTCCATTAATAAAACATCTTCTCATTCCTTTGATATAGTTCCATGGGTTCCTCTTCTCACATTCCTGATATGTAGGAATATCTATATTCATTAATCTATGACCTTTATGAAGCTCAATTTTTATCTTATTTGGTTCATTAATAAACTCTTATATTTTCAGTTTTTTTATTAATATAATGACATATCTAGTTATCCATAAAAACAATCATTCACATTCCATCTCCTATCTCAAATTTTTCTCCTGAGGAAAGTCATTCTATCACGTGTCGCATTCATCATTAACACAGTTCCTCCAAATTCTATCCATTAACTAAGACTAGAATTATAGTGTGAGAAATAGTAATGAGTAATCATCTAATCATGGAAAATCTTTCAATGTTTATATAACCATAACACCTTATTTTCAACCTATAACACAATAGTTTTAAACATGGTAATCTATTTACATTAAATATTCAAATCCTTTATAATGGTTCATAAATAAAAATTTATTTAACCTGTGCATATCCCCTAGGAGTGTCACACCAAGTCCTTAGTAATATATTATTCACCATACACATAAATGGTGTGTGAGATATACTCAACCAAATATTTTTGAGTTATTACCCCATGATGAATCTATACCCAAACCACATCTACTTGTTGTGTCTATATAGTGATGAATTTATAAGAAAACCACACTTCTTACTTTATAATAAATTATGTTTTTATCAAACATATAAGCTTATCCTAAGGGTTGTCACTAAAAGTATCCCATACTAGTTTACAAAAATTATTAAACATTTCTTTTATACTAATAATAGGGACTCAAAAGATTTTCTTTCATAAAAACTACATCTTATTAGTGGAATATTAATTATATAACATTACAATCCATGCTATGACCATGAAGTTTTACTATATATGGATACATGGATACATAAATAAATAGTATATAAAAGTTTTATATGATTTACCACTAATTTCATAATAACTAGAACCCTTATTAGACAAATCATACTTAAAATGGTTCTTCATAACATAAATAAGGAAAACATAAGAAAGTGTGATACCTAATGCTTGGTAAGGGAAACATGATATAAAAAATTCAATGATAATAAGTGAGTAAAAGATAAACATATGTGTATTATAACATGATTCTAACTTATAATAATCAAATCCAACTAGTCAAATATCTTTAAACATGAATCATGGAATACGGTTTTGTCAATCAATATTTATAAGACATAAGAGTTAATAATCATAAATAATGAATCACAAGACATAAGAATTTATTATAACATAAAACATGTGTTTTTGGAATAGACATAACCATATAAAATAATTTCCTTAGTTAATGATCACCTCAAATACTATCATAGTGGATTGGGTTCACTCAATGTTTTGTCATTTCATTCGTCAAGGTTCACTCCCAAGACTATATTATTCGACAAAGTACCTTACTAAACCAAGTTGACTCTCTATTTCAATCCTTCTTATCTCATGAGATATCCTTCTTTACCCAATTCATTATAGGGATATATAATTCTAGTTCCACTTATCACATAATGAAAACCATAGATATGTGTGTTATAAGTTCATAAAACACTCATCACGTCATAAAATCACAACCCATGGAAAGGTTACATGTTTCATTAACATTATATCATTGTTATCATGAACAATTAATAGAAATAAAAATATGGTAAAATTGTATCATATCCCCAGTAACATCATAAGAAAGATCAAATAATGTAGTTATAGATAAAAATATCTTTAAATTATCACTGTTACATTTCATGAAGAAAATAACCTTTTCATTTGAAATCACTAATTTTAAATACAAAAATTACAAAAAATATTATGGAAAACATTTTATTTTAAACAAAAAATACAAATTATAAATTAATTTCCAATGAAATTAAAATTAATGATGTTGGTGAAATTCATTCTTGATATGTACATTAAAACAAAAATTCCTTTCACATTTTTTGTAATAGTCAAAAGTACCATGTTTGTAAAATGATAAGAAGATTCCTTTTGAACATTAGTAAAGATAAAAAAATATATTTCAAAAATTACATCAAATAATATTTAGATAATAGAAAAAAAAATTGACAACATTTTAAATAAAATATATACAGAGAAGAAAATATCTTCAACCGAAGAGAAAAACATGGTCGGTTTTCCATAAAACATTATATTGGTATCTTGAGTATATAAATAGAGAAAAATGAATTTAAAACATGTAATATATATAAATAAAAATATAATAATAAAATTCATAATAATTGGGAGATATGTATCATAAAACTTCATCATTGGAAAATTTAATGGCAAATAATCCCGATAAAAATGAGATTGTAACATAAAACCCTTAACATTTTGGTACCTTTTGTATAATAACCCCTATGAAAAAAAATAAATTAAAATGAAACTATAAATACAATTAAAATAATGATATTAATGATAAAACATTTAAGTAGGGTAGTATATACACATCATAAAAAATATAGGTATATAACATCAAACATGTCTCAACGAAACAAAATTGTGATGAGCAATTTTTTAACCAAAAGTCAAAAAAGATTGAAAATAATATGGTATTTTAAATAATATTAATTAAATAATGGATTATAACATAATAAATTATTGGGTATTAAATACGCCATATAAATAATAAATTGGTACAGAACATTATAACATGTCCCAAAGAAGAGAAATTGAGGTGAAACCCTTACCATATATGCAGGTTGACTCATAATCCCACAAACTCCGTATATAATAAATTTATATTTGTTATAATAACAATAAATAAACATATTAAAACATATAATATCATATATTATCAACTTATCACATTCCAACACCATTTTATTAACAATTATCTATTAAAATTGTCATTTTATGTGTTAATTGCTTCGTTTTCCATGTATGTTTTTGTTCAGAAATTATTATCATTATAATATGATCATAGTCTCTCCATATAATTAATTTTAATCCTGATATAAACTCTATGATCAAATTACCTTCAATTTAGCTTGATGTGTACATTGAAATAAAAATTCCTTTCACATTTTTTGAAAAAGTCAAAAGTACCATGTCTGTAAAATGATTAAACGATTCATTTAAAACCTTGGAAAATATAGTAAAATAGAGTCAAAATGACATAAAATAATATGTATAGAATATAAAAAATATTATTTAAAATATTATAAATAAAATATACACAATAAATAGAATATTTTTGACGGAAGAGAAAAAAAGATCAGTTTTTTATAAAACATTTTTTTAGTGTCTTGAGTAAATAAAGATAAGAAAATGAAAGGAAAACATGTAATATATAGAAATAAAAATAGAATAATAAAATTAATAATAATATTAATATACGTATCATATAATTTCTTCATTCAAAAATTTAATCATAATGAATCTCAATTAAAATGGGATTGTATCATAAAACTCTAACCATTGTGGTAACTTTTGTATCATTACCCACATGGAAAAAATAACTTCAACTGAAACATTAAATAACATGAACATAATGATATTAAATATAAAACATAAAATGAGGGTAGTGTATACACCTCAAAAAATATATTTGTATAAATAATAAAAAATGACTCAATGAACAAAAGTGAGATGAAAACCTGATACATTTTTAGTAATTTTTTAATCAAAGGCCATTGGAAGATTAAAAATCATATGGTTATTAAAATAAATTTAATTAAATAATATATTTTTACATAATCATTCCATGGTTATTAAATATACCATAAAAATAATTTATTGGTACATAACATTAAAACATATCTCAATAAAGAGAAATTGAGATGAAACCCTTTCCTTATATCCAGCTTAACTCATAAGACCTCAAAAGTCCTATATAATAAATTTATATTTCTTATAATATAAAATAATCATATTCATACAAATAATATCATAAATTATCATCTTATCATATTCCATAATCATTTTATTAATAATTCTTTATTAAAGTCGTCATTTAGGGTGTCAATTGCATCATTTTTCATGTATGTTTTTGGCTCAGATATTATGGCAATTACACTATAATAATAGTTACTACATATAATTAATTTTAATCATGATATAAATATTATATATATATACATACATGTATTAATTATATATATATTTATAAAAATTCATATTATGTGGTGATTAAAAATGAATTATATCACTTCGTGGAGATGGTAATCTATATGTACAAAAGATTTATGTTCCCATATTTCAATTGATGGAATTAAAGAATGTTAAGTTACAATGAAAATTTATATAATAATTATTTTTTCATAAATATCACATATTTTCATTAAATCTATCCTTTTCACCATATAAGTAAATTAAAAATTATAAAAAACTATATCGCTTTGGGGAGGTGGTGATCGACACATACATACGAGCGATACGATCATTTAACAATGGATCAGATGGTAAGTAGGTAGATAATATAGAAAAATTATATAATAATAATAATTATATAAATATAATATATTAACATTAAATCCATCATTATAACCACCCATGAAAGATTGTGATGGAAATGAATTGTATCACGGTGTGGAGGTAGTAGTTCACATGTACGCACGAACAATACTATTATTTCCCATTTGATAGATAAGGGGTGTAAAATGGTTGTTTAATCATCATAATAACATCTTAGTATATTTATTATATGATTTTAATAAGATTTTTATTGATACAAAAAGTTTAGAGAACGTATAAGAAGAAATAAAATTTAAAGAGCATGGTTAAGATTTATACCTCTTCATTGAGAGGCCCACTTTGGCTTGCACCTTAATCCTTGAAGGATTAGTATTAAGAGAATAACATATAAAATATTAAGGGAACGATTCTAGTTATGATTCAGAGTAGTTATTTTCTGATATAGAGGGCTAGAATGGTGTGAATAAGGGAGGAAAAGAGATGTCCTTCTATAACTGATGGGAGAGAACGACATTGAAATTTTTAAAAGTATTCAATAATATATGGCCAATTTCAGGAGAAAGTGGACCCAACTGGAAAAATATTAAATTTTGGGAAAATATATTTTTAAAATATCTTCAAAAAATAATTATTATATTGGTGTGTGTGGAAATACTACTCTTACCTCTTGGTTTAACCCCATGGTAAACTCATTTTTACCTCAATCATGGTAAAAAAATTATTATTCATTATGAAAAAAATTTATGTTGAAAATATTAAATTATATGAATTATTATTATTATAAATATGAAATAAATTTTAATATATTAAATATCTATAAGTTTTAGAATTTAATTTTAAATAAGCATGCAAACTGCAATGAAAACTTTCTTTGAAAAATGAATTTTTAATCATAAAACATAATTTACATCTATTCCATTTCTTATAAAAACAATAAATTGAATTTCAAAATATATGAATGAATTTAGAATATATAATATTCATTAAAACCATTAATAAATAAATATTATATTAATTTACTAAGATAAAAACACATTGCGAGCATAAAAATAGCTTTTAAAAAATGTGTTTTTAATACCAAAAATTAAATATTACCAAAATATAGTAAAATAATTTTTAATTTGTAATTAATTAGAATATTTATAATTAAAGTAGACTAAAATTACATTAGGATAAAATTAAAAACATAATATTACTTTTACTTGAAAATAAATGACAGTCTTTACATAAATCGGTATTGTTTCAAAATTCACTAAAAAATAATTATTTTTAGAAAATTAATAAGAATTAACCCTAAAATAATATTTAAAATATGATATAAAACATTATATTAATTTACTAAAATAAATTTCTAAAATGGTAAAAATTAATTATAATGTGTGCGGGAAAAAAATGCGGCAAATTTTATTTTTGAAGAAATGAATTTTTGAAGCATAAAATGACTTTACCGTAAATTGGGTAATTATTTATTGTAAATTAATAAGTAAATTTTTATTATTTAAAAACTTTTTAAATATTTTTCCTAATGTAATTATTACTATTTATGTCTTCTAAATTAAGAGCTATCTTATAATGGTTTACTTTATCACAGTTCATATAGACTTTGGGTTGTGTGTAGGAAAGCTATCGAACTCCTACAATTTATTTAATGATAAAATATATTATAAAATATTAGGGTATTACCCATGGGGCCATAGGTAGCTTTGACTAAAAAATAAGTAATCAAACACGCACCCAAACATCATATGTCTTTATTATTTATAATCCTCATGAACACTCCTTGGGACATTACACATACTCATGTGTATATAAAACATGAGAAAATGTTTATTAAAATATATCAAGAATTACATAGATGAGTAATAAAATAATGGTCCATTAAAATTTATTTAAATAATTAATAAATGGAAGATTTAATTGATTTTTAACCATTAAAATATTAACACACTTAATATTGGGTTTCTAATTTGAATAAAGGATGTTCCATACTTGAAAAAGTATTCCATGCATGCATCTATAAATATATATATCATAAGATATAGATAATATATTTTTTATGGTAGTATGGATAACATATTTATGGATTTGGGGCATATATATCATTTAATATTGTGATGACATAGTTCTCTTTTATAAGGATTATGATTTATCTCTATCGTTTCTTCATGATATTTTCAAGCATTATGAGGTTGATTTTCCTCCAGAATTTTAGTAAAGTAATTCAATGGTCATATTTTGTAAAATGGTATTAGGGGTAAGAAAATATGCATACTTAAAACCTTGGATTAATGGAAAATAGAACTCCCCTTTAACTACATGGGAGTTACCCTCTTTGGGGGGGGGGGGTAAAGCAAGCCACATTTAAAGATTTACAAAAAATCACTTCCCAACTAAGTAGACGGAATGGTAAATAATTATACCAAGCTGTTACAACATTCTGGGTCCTGTTAGTTATCTTCTTAAATATTTATTACTCATTTCAACATTATCGAATGAACAATTATATTGATAAAAAATCTAGAGTGTCAAATTTTACATTTTATCTACATCGTATATGTTAATAAAAGAAAAATGATCATTATCATTGGAAGAAATAATAAACCCTCTAACATGGGTGAATTAGGCATTAAGAGACTAAAGTATTTTAATAAATCTTGAATTTCCAGCTTTACTGATAACCTCTTATTCTCTCCAAGTGACACCACTATCTTACTCAAACAGATAATTGTCGAAATGTTTCACGGAGATAAAACTTCCTTTTTATGATTATCTATTTGGATATTGATCATAGATTAATTTAAGTAGATCATGAATGACTCCATTTAGATCCCCTAAAGGTTCTCCCCTATAAACATATGGTATTCTATAAGGCTTTAGTTTAGTCTTGTAAACTCATGTGATTTCTTACTAGTGATCAAAAACTTGTCTCTTCAGAAACACCTTCACTCTCTACCATATTTCTAGCCACTCATACATGATTAGATTATGCACCAAGTCCATAATTTCAATTTTTAGTAGAAGAAAATGGATTTTGGTATCCTACATGATTTGGAATTCAATATTCAAGGTTTTACTATAGGTTCTCATGTGGTGTAGATGATACCACTAATAAATGGAAGGTCCTCTTCCAGAAGCGTTACAACCAACCTTTTAAAAAGTACTTAATATGAATCATTCAGAATAATGATCTCCCAACTGACTATATATTTAAGGATGTAGGCTTATAGGTAACCTTAATATGTTTCATGTGCTATAAGAGTTATAAATGGTGATAACATATGGGTATTCAATGATGTATTATCCATTTTAACTAGATAAAACTTCCATCCTGATTTTATTAAAAGATTTACCTTGATGGATTCTTTATTTATTTTATAGAGGGCCTTCATAAGATGTTGAATAGTTAATAACATAAAAATGTTCTCCATGTGGTTGTTTCTTCTAGAAAAAAATATACTTTGAAGAATAAAAATGGATTTAGGTTCAAAAGAACTATCCAAGGCCCATTGAATATCATATCCTTGATAATGAAGGACACAATAGTGTCATATCGACTCTTAGTGGGTCGCATGAACAACTTAATGGAAGATATGTAGGTCCCGGGTGTAGTGGAAGAACATTAGTGTGTGAATAACCATACGTTCTTTTGTCAAATCAGTGGATCATTCACGATATTATACATGATATAAACATCATCAACAATAAAAAAAATCATTGAATATTGACATAGAGGAAAATTCAGAACCTTGAGAAGATATTTGGACATTAAATTTATAATTAACTTATTTATGATCAAAATAAAATAGATACCTTGTAAAGAAACTTCTTTATATATGATTTTTATTGTCCAAAAACCGTTTTCCATATTTTCTTCATTGTTCTATAAGGATACAATTATAGAATCTCACTTGTATTAATACACACAAAATCCTTTTATCTCTGAACAATGCTGATTTATTTATTAGTGCTAGAAAATTAATCATCTTTCATTTTTCATCATGATCACTTTATGATCTTTTGGTCTTGAATTTGGTATTCCCATTCTTTAGAAGATGAGAGGAATAATCTAAGAGAGTAGTCTATTGTGTGCAATGATTCACCCTACACAATAGACAGAACCATCTATTTATAAGGCTATGGTTTACATTAAAATATTATTTAATTTCATACTAACCCTTAAATAATATTATAATCCTTGACAAAAATCATTCCATATACTAATAATATTATTCTCATTATTTTATCACATGCGCTAACTCACACAAATATTATTTTAACATTTTTTAAATTAATATTTATCATTGGACATGATATTGGTCCGCTCGATCTCCTAAACATTTATTGAATATCCAAATAAATATTTTATTAAATAATTTATTTATAAATAAATAATTTATCCAGAATCTAGAAAATAAATATTTATTAAATATTCAATAAATAAAATAATTATTTTATCCACAATCTTGAAAATAAATATTTATTAAATATTAAGCTTATTAAATAAATTATTCATTAATGAATAAATAATTTTTTATTACCTTGTGAATATTTATGACCAATAAAAAAAGAACAAAATTATTATTTAGTCTTGAGAATAATATTTTTTCTGATAATTAAATTCAAATATAATTTAACTAAGATCAATGGAATCACACTTTGTGTGACCTTCTAGGATTCGTTCTCATTAGAATTTGGAGGGCTTGCCTAAAGTCCAAGATTATTATCCAGCAACAGGTCAAGGAAACCAAGAGAAATAACATAATGTTTCAAAATTGAATACCACATAGTAATATTCATTGTACAATATAATCCCATTACCTCAATATCTCATCAACCAGGCTACACATTTGTGTCATAAACCTACATGCTTGATACATATATCTTTTACTATCAGAAATAAACATGTCATTACAAAATTTCCATTCATATTAATATGGATGTCTTATTCCAATCAAAGAGTTGGGATTTCAACTTTCATAAATATATAAGAAAAAAATCCTTCAATGACTTGTCCATTAATAATATTTTATTCATAATGCACCCAACATAACCTACTTCCCGAGAACATATGGCATCATTGTTTTTGTTAGTAAATATAAGTGTGTGAGTCATGAAATATATTAATGATAATATTAAAGTATATGGACCATTACATAATCTCATATATAGGAATATCTAATAACAAAAAAACATGCATAATTTTTATTGATTTGTCTATTCTTAAAATCTCTTGTCTTGGAGATTACTAAGTGAAAACTTCATGAGATGAAGTCTCATCCACTTATGTGTACTCACACCTAACAATCTACATACTATGTTCCTCATTATAGTATGTTATCTGACCAAGGAAAATTATTTTGGAATATTTTCATGGTATTTTATTATTCACATCATTGTAGGGAACTATTATGACATTATCAATGTGATAGATACTCTAGAACATTAACACATCCCTGTTATAAAAACAAACAATCAATATCTGATAAGATATTTACACTACTAGAAAAATTATCTATATCCACAGATATATAACCATGATTTATTATGTTTTGTATGTAACATAATTTATAGCCACGATTTAATCAAAACCGTAGATAAGTGTCTATTTAAAGACACAATTTTATAAAAACCATGTAAAAGGGGTTCATTTTTTTCAACCCTGCATGACTCTCCTCCTACCCCCACATTGTGCTTCACCAATTTTTTCCCAACATCAGGAGAACTCCTCCCCTTGACCCTCCTCCTAGAATGTTACCACCCAATCCAATGTTATCCTCCGCATCTAACATGGCCACCAAACCTCCCCACAATCCTCCTCTGATGTGTCCATCCCACCTCCCCCTCCCCCTGATGATTTTCTAATGCAGTCTCCCCACCTCTTCTTATAGTGTACCACTAACACTACCACCCCACCTTCCGGTGACAATAATCCTCCTCATAGACTTGGACAATTATACCTCTGAAATACACTTACCCACCAAAGGTATTTTTGGATTTCCATTGTACTCTCTTTCACTACACAACCTCTTCCATATCTCTAACCAACAGTTCGATTCTGGCTTACTTTTTGTGGTTTAATTTCATCAATTTCCAATGATTTGTTATCCTTTTAACAAACCCTCTCTTATTAATTAAATTTTGAACCAGATTCTTCTCATTCTTCTAAACTGATTGTGTTAAATGTTTTACATCAAAACTATTCCTACTTTTTTCCCATTATACTCTAATTTTTTCTATTCTACTCTAATGTTTCCTATTTATTAAATCATTTTATTGTTAGAATTTTTTTGTGGTATTATAGAGGAAGGATTTACTTAAATTAATTTAAAATAATAATTCTATTTTTTTCATTCCTATAGACTTTCTGGCATGAAATATCATATAAATTTAATTATATACAATTTTAAACCTTGATACATGTAATAATTTTAAAGATAAAACAACTATATAAAAATCATTCAACAATACCTTAATCTTCTTAAACAATTTAGATATTTAAAATTTTTCACGAATTCGCTGAGGTTTTCAGCTATAAAACTATAGTTTTTATATTTTTACTCTTTTTTTATCCATTTTTAAAGTTAAATATGACATAATTGAGTGATTATTGGAACATTATAAAGAAAAATAAATTATCTAAAAAACACTAAACTACATCCAAAACTCGTTTGACTGTTTAGATATTCAAAAATGTCCACAAAGTATGTAGTTTTTCTACTAAAAAACTATAGTTTTTTATATTGGTTTACCTCTATGTTTAAAATATATATGGAGTTTTAGATGTTGGAATTCAATGATTATTGTTTCATTTGATATTTATATAAACTATTAATAGATAATTTTATTATAAAAATACTTATATCAACCGTTTATATTTTCAAAATCATCCCGAAATTCACTGAACTTTTTCAATAAAAAACCTCAGTTTTTTTATTGGTTGATTTATATTTTTTTGATGAAATATTAATTTAAAATAATTTCATTTAAATTCTATTTTTTATTTTTAAAACTAACTAAATTTTCTAAAACTTTCATAACTATATAACATTTCGGTTTGAACTTTTTGGTATTAAAATGGAGGCATGGAGTTGCTTCGTTGTTATGTTGAAACTGATACCAACCACCCTACCAGGAGAAAAAATATCAACCTTCCATTTTATATTTAATTATTATATTCTTATATTGTTTTTTCCACTATTTTTCACCAATTTAATAAATATTAAATAATTATTTTATAAAACATTAATGGAATTTTTAATTGATTAATTTGATTTTGTAATTCTTTTATCTTCTATGGAATATTACATGAAATTATATAATTTTTTTGATTATGTAATTTGTTCTATACCAATTTTTATGTTATTATATGATTTTTTAATAGTTGTAAATGCTTCATTTCTCCTAATATTTCTTATTTAGTTAGTTTTTCATTCATTACATACATAAATTCTGTATAGTATAAAAAAATGTTCATTCTCAATTTTTTGAAAAACATGATATATTTTCTTATAAACCATTATTCTATTAATAAATGTAAAATTAAATGATATATAATTCAAATTATAATAATGTTTCTTAATATATACGTAAAATAAAAAGTGAAGATGTTTATTTATAGTTATGGTTATTCAACATTAGTTTCCTTATATATAGTATTAAAGATATTATTTTTCACCTTGTTTGAGTTAAGAAAGGAAATTATGAACTATAATTGATATTACACTATCATGAATATTAATATATCATGTATAGAATCTATTTTAGTGAAATTAATAACTATTCAAATACAATCTTCAAATAACATAAAATTATTTTTATTAACAAATCATCTTAAAACTAAATTGTTTACTAATATTATGTTATTGCACCTATTATACCTTAATTTTCATACCAATTAGTATAACTTGTTTATATTATTTCACCTATTTTTTCTTGTTTTCCATTCCAATTATTATTCCTTGATTATTTTTTTCCACCTCTTATATCTTTTTTTACTTTTCCATTAGAAATGTATTTTTTTTGTAAAAGGTAGTTTTTATTTTTCCTATGTAGAATTTCATAAACATTGTAGAGGTCAATGGGAAAATATTATCTTCTAATAATTATTGAATATCTGATTTGGGACTCTATCATATAGTTCCTACTATGATTACGATATTTCATATTGATATACTAATTACATGACACAAAATTCCATTTTTTAATCATTTTTAAATTTAAATCATGTGCCATTATCCAAGATAAAATTGATCTCTAGTCATATTACTGAGAGTACTAGTCAACATGAATGATCAAGGGGGTGGAAATATAGTTACTCAAGGTAATATCTATACCCAATCAGATATAGAGCCTTTAATCTATATCACATATTCCATATATTCTCATCCCACGGTTACATTTGAGTTTTTGAGGATCATCAAACCACCCATCCTATCACCACTATTTTAAACAAGTCATACTTTTAATATGTATTTTCCATATTCTATGACTCATCCACACCCTTATACATGTAGATATTTTTTGGATAAATAGATATAACATGAATTTGAGGGATAAACTATATGTATATCATATATGATTATTATTTCCATTAATGTTGATTTAATTTATTTATAAAAAATATGCAGATAATATTAATGCATATTTTAATCTATATAATTTTGATCTAATTTAATTCCTTGGATTTAAAATATAATTGTAATTATGTTATGTTTCACTATATGTGCCTTAGTTTTGAGAGGCATGCACCACACGCCGCATCCTCAAACTACCTCTACTTCTTATTGTATCATGATTCATTCACAAATATGAAGCAATATATGTAGTGAATAATCACCAAAAGATTATTATGAAATATAAATTCTCTCCAAAAGGGATCCCAAAATTAAATAACCATAATTATATCATTAGTGAGACATATAAATTATTTGATGCATATGAAAAAATAGATTGAAACAAACACCTATGATATGTCCTCAGAGTTTATATATATATATATATATGGTCGAGTATAATAACCTGCTAAGATAGTCCAGGAATATATACTCATTGTGAATACATAAATACAATTATGTGTATTTGTAAAATAGTTTCACAGAAATGTTATTGATGAATCTGTACTATAACATATTAGATAACAATGAATAAATAAATAATTCATAGTATAAAAATAATATAGACTATAACATAGAATTTGAAAACATAAAATATATTATTTTATTTTCCATTTAAGATATTTTTTATGATGTTTTTATACATATTTTCATTATTATTAGTTTTTATTTTAAGAAATAATACATACCATGTTAAGTAATTTTAAAGATTATTTATTCAATGAATTTTTATTTTTCTCCTAATAGATATAAGTTGGATGTAAAACATTGATCTAATCACTTATTAGTTTCAAAAAGAGTTATGATATTTTTTGGACGTTGCATTCAATAATGATTCAGATGGTAGATTTATTTGATTCTTGTGTTTTTATTGTGTTGTATTATCATTGTTAACTCGTGAGGAAATCAATTACCATATCATTAAAAATGGTTTTTAAAGAAAGTATCATATGTGGTATCATAATAGAGAAAAATATCAAATGGGAAATGAAATTGATTCACCTTAAATGATTAGTATGAAAAAATTGATTTCTAATCAGTTTCCACTTTTTTCTGAACCCAACTTTCTATATAGACCAATGCAAGAAGAAATTAATATCATTACATAGTTTTCTTCTATTTATCATTATTATGATTTTGAGAGTGTCAAAAATGTGATGGAAAATGAAAATAGCTCAGTATATAAAGCATATAGAAAATGAGAAAACTAGAGTTTTTAAAGCTATTATTTCATGAGAAATACATTTATGGGTTTAAAAATACTATGATTGGCTATTTACTTAAATTTATTAAGTATTTTCTACCTAATGATGCATGTTTTCTAGAAAATGATTATATAGCATCAAATTTGGTTGTAAAATTTTTATTTTTATCTACTAAGATCCATTCATTCCCCAATGACTGTTATATTTTTTGGAAGGAAAATTTAGAGGTAAGTCAGTGCAGACAATATGGTATATCAAGATGGAAGAATAAAAAATATAGAACTCAATCATTCATACCATAGAATGTGATGTGCTCCCCCACTTTAATTATCAGGATTTAAACACTTTTTATGTCAGAACAAATAGAAATAAATATGATAAAGCATGAAGATGACATAAATAAGGATAATTATAAAATAGTCCATCCAACACATATGTTTGCATGGAAGAAATTTGATAGGTTATATCTTGATTTTATATCAGAACAATTAAATGTTAGATTGGGATTATCAAGTGATTCTTTCAACCTATTTCTCTAAAAGTTTACTATACATAGTTATTCACCTATTTTAATTTTCATTTATAACTTTTTTTCATGGATATGTATGAGTAATTCATTTATTATCATGATTATATTGATATTTGGACCCATTGATCCTAGAAATTACATAGACATATACTTGAATCCATTAATAAATGATTTAAAGTAGATTTGGACTAGTAGTGTGCAAGCACATGATGCATGCAAAAAGAAGTGATTTATGTTTCATGAAGCTTTATTATAAATGATAAATGATTTATCTGCTTATGGAGTGATTTTAGTTTGTAGTAAAAAAGGAAAATTATCCTTCCTATTAGTATTAAAAGTACACAGTACTAAATATTAATGTTTCAATGAACTTTCAACTTCACTGGAAATATATGATTTCTACCAATGGATCATCCATACAAGAAAAATTAGTGATAGTTCGATAATTTTATCAAGTCAAATAAAACACCTCAATAAATATCGGGTAAGGATAAAATAAACAACTTTGTGGTTTGAATTAAGATATTGGAAATATTTTATCAAATATCAAAATAAGAAAGCATGTTAATTCAAATTACAATATAAATTCGAGAAATAAAAGTTTATTCTTTGATTTTTTGTATGGGTCATCAAATTTATTACGTCATTTTTTGGACATAATGAATATGAAGGAAAACTTTTGTGAGATATTACTTTATAATATTTAAATTTTCAAGGGCAAAAAGATGATTTGTGGTAATTTCTAGATTTCATGGATTAGGGTATAATAGAATGACTTCATATTGAAGTAATTGGTTAAAATAAGTGTAAAGTACCTTTTATTATTATGCGATATAAAATGGGATAACAAGTAATTTATTCGGGTATTGGAATGTTTCAAGGTTCCAAATGGTAATTCATGTAACATTTTTAATAGGGTTAATACAAAAGATGTCAAACTAAAATCTCTTAAACCCCATTATTACCATGTCTTGTTACATGAGTTAATTCACATTAATATTTGAAATTTCATTTAACATAATGTTTGAGTTTATGTTATTAAGTTATTTAATTTTAATCAAGTGTTTTTTACTAAAATAATGAGAAGATGTTTTATTCAGAAATTTTAGATAGATGCATCGATTATTCCTTGTGGATTGTAGAAAATTTTCCTACCATCATTTTTCACATGTATATTTCATCTAACTGCGCATCTTCCCACATACGTTATTTTTGCTGGTCTTGTTTCAATCTCGTTGATGTATTTGATAGAAATAGTGATGTATACATTGAAATATTATATGATAAAAAACATCATCCCAACAGAACTAATATAAAAGGGAATTTATCATAAGAACTCATGGATTTATGTTCACCATATTTGGATAATGTGACTTCAAGTTATAATAAAGTAACAAGAACTGAATATAATAAATATGATCCTATTTAGATCCTATTTGCTTTACTACCCCAAATAGGGGAAATATATGGATCGTACTCATTATGTACATTAAGTAAGTAAAATTAGAAAATGCATCATTGTACATCATTAATCAACTATAGTGTTCTGGATGATTACATAAAGTAAGTAAATATATAAGTGTGCATTTTTTATTCTATGATTTATTTAAATTTTTTGAAATTTAAAATATTTCATATTTGTAGAGAACATTTGTAAATTGTAAAAAGGATACATCGTTCTCTAACTATAAATAGTAAGTAACAATTTCACAACAAATACATTACTACTTGATTAAATTAAAAGGTAATAGATTTATTTTTTTCCTCATAAAATAATCACATATATCTATTTAATATTCAGTTTTTGTTTATTTTAGTATCTAACATTACAAAGGAATGGTGTGATGGATGAAATAAGAGCATTGTCAATTTGTACAAACAATATGGCAAGTGATTGTAATATAATGGTTGTCAAGGGATTGAAATTAATTATAAATGGTTGTGGAAAAAAATGGAAACAACAAGATGGTGTCAGAAAAATCACAACAACATATTATTATGTTAGTGCATCATAAAAGAAACCATGATTAGAAAATACATCACATTATGGAGTTATCAAAAGAATATTTTTATTATATTAATATACACATGGTCGTGTCACAATGGTGAAATAAAATTAATTTGATTAAATGACATGACAAGGCATGAATATAGATAACTATTTATTTATATTTATTGATATAAACCTTCAACATCATACCAATGAACATTATATTATTGCATCACAAGATAGAAATGTGTTTTATATAACTAACACATTAAAACTACAATTTGGTGTTATTTTTAAGTCATCCATAGACACATTTTTTATAGAGGAATAGATGATAATGATGTGTTTGATGAAATTATCATTATTTATTCAAATGTTTCATTTTATAACATAAATTATTTGATTTTTAGAACATATTGTTAACTAGAAATTTTTATAGAGGACACATAGGGTTATCACATTTTTAAGTATTTAAATAATATTATAAAAATATTATTTGTGTTTTTTTAACTTTTATACATGATATAAAATTAACTAGTACTTCCACCCCTGAAATTGTATAATAAATGATGAGTTTTTTTAAATAATATGTTGATTATGAAATAGAAATATCAAACATTAGACTATACACAATACTTTTTGAGATGAAATAATAATTTTTTATATTCCCAAAATATTTTTTTTGATAAAAAGTAGAATCCAGATATCTTACTACAAATATATAGGTCATTTTTACAACATTAAATGTGACTTATTCATAAATGTTTGGTAATAGAAGACTCTATATGTAAGGCCCCTACCCAAAATCCTAGATCCAATACATTATTTTATTACATTGTCAAGATTACATGGAATCAAATCCCAAAGGGATAATCAATTTAGCAATTTTGGAAAAATATATAACATATGTGATACCCATATTATATTGTAAAATAAAATAATGGATAACATAGGTAAAGGCACAGCTTCCTTGAAACTTATTCAAAGGATTATTCTTCATAAACTATGGAAAATAAAGATAATATAGTGACCTCAAATGCTTAGTTAGGGTTGTTAACGTAGAATAAGTAATGAATCAATGGGAATAAATCACCATGGAAAGGAAAACAACAGATAACACATTCCATTGCAATAACTTGATAAAAAAACATCAATATATAAAGGTAATAAACTGAAACACATGTTTTTTAACCCATAAACTGATTTTAGAAATCATCCATAGATATGCCAATTAAAAATCTCCTAGATAAGTAATAATTTATTCAAAATAAAGGAAATTATTAATTATTGTACATCATTTACAAGGCACATAAAAACCGATACCATCAATACCTTTCATAATACGTTTCAAATCAATGTATAGAAACCCAATTAATTTGGCCAACTTATCTATCTCATGAGAAACTGTCAATGCATCAAGGGCATGTATAAATTCTGGGCCCCACCCATCATTACAAGCCCAATGAATTCCTCATATTGAATAATATAAATAAATAATATAGCTTATAAAATATCTTTATTGAATAAAGAATATTTTTTTATCAATATTTCCCCAATTAATCAAATAACTATCAAAGTGAACACCATATGTAAAAATGATATAGGTTTATGAAATACTAATATACATTGTTTGAGAATATAGATATTCAAGGTAATTTCCAATGAAACATGGTTAAAATAATGTTATTTTATCGATATAAAGTTAAATATCACATAAGTAACTGAGATTTCAAATGTAATCATTAATAACATTCTTGATGAAGATATTCATTAATTATCCCAAAGTGTCCAATACCACATTGAAACATTTGAATCATAATTACCATGAAGTTATTATAGTAACTTACACTTAAAATATCATAATAGTAATTATATTCATGATATAAAATGTCAAAGGTAAGTATATGAACCATATAAAAGTGAATTGGTTCATAACAATAAATAAGTATCAATGGAATGTAAATTGAGACGAAATCCCATACCATGTGTTTACTTTTGGGTGATCATCCATTAAACTCATTTACAATGGTTTTAAGAGTTTTAATAACTTAATATATAACCATATAAATATTTATGATTTAATATATTATCAACTTATAATATCTTATTACCGGTTTGTTAACATTACTTCATTATTTTCACTATTTTGAGTGTTAATTGCCTAAATTCTCGAGTATATTTTAACTTGTTACTTGTTGTTGTTATTAATTAGATCAAGGTTTCATCATCTCAAGAATATAAAACATGATTTAAATATCATATGTTTTTAGAATATATGTATTTATAATAACTCATAATATTTGTAGATATGAAGTAAAATGCATCGTTTATGGAGTTGGTAGGTCATACGAAATGAAAATGCAGGTTTTTAAAAACAA
Organism: Viscum album; assembly: GCA_963277665.1. Taxonomy (NCBI): domain Eukaryota; kingdom Viridiplantae; phylum Streptophyta; class Magnoliopsida; order Santalales; family Viscaceae; genus Viscum; species Viscum album. Next base: position 456,615,484 of record OY728119.1, on the reverse strand, counting down.
TTGGATGAATATAAAACAAATATGGAATATATACCATATAAATTTAATTAATATAATTCACTAATAGTAATTAATTTAAATTATTAAGATAAATAAACTATTTCATATAAAAATAGTATTTTATAAAATCATTCCATTATATTCATTTGGTTTCTATATTCATTTCTAATTAATTTATAATAAAAGAAATAAAATATATATTTTCATAAGTTAATTAATAATTTTCATAATCATCAAATTTTTGGCTAGGTTATATCTTATTATATTAAATAATAATATTTTTAATAAAATATTATTTTTTGGTAAAACTCTATCTTGCGTGTTACACAAGCCATCGAGGAAATTAAATATTGTGTGTAACATAAGCTAACCTTAGGGTTTTGTATAGAAAAATCTAAGCTTTATGATGTGTTTAACATAACATTGACATGGTGTTTCAAAAAAATAAATCTCGGAATAAAAATTTAATTTATTATAAAAGGGAAAAATTTTAATGTTCGGGGGTGTTACAATCTCCCCAAATTAAATAAATTGTGTCCTCTCAATTTAAAATCAATCTCAGTTATCAATGACTTGATATTTTAAAATAAGCTATTGTCTAAAATCCAACATTGGGAATAGGTTTAATAATACATCTTAATAATAATTGATAAAGGAAAATACAATTGAAATATTACAAGGTTCCCTAATAGGAGAACATAAAAGGGAAATGAAAACATAGATACATAAGAAAAATAAAATAGTAAAGTTCTTATTGAGATATGCTTCATGATTTCTTGGGGGCACCAACATGGTTTGGAAAACAATGTGGTATCCATGTGCAAGTTCTATGTCCAAAATATTTCCCCTGCTGGATGGTTTTCTATGCCAGGATCACAGTTTACACTAACTATGCGCCAAATGTGAACAATGGACTATGGGACACTTTTCTCGTGTTTAATTTTCCTACACCCCCTAGACACTTCCAAAACTCCTCAAGAACTTGGTAAAAACTACATTAACCATAAAATATATTTTAACCAAAAAACCATAAAGAGTGCATACCTTTATAAAAGATCTGGATCTTACAAAAACAAAGGGGGGATTGATGATCCTACTATTTATATGCATTTTATTTGTTTTCAATAAGTTTTGAATTGATGAATCACTTGATATTAATATGTATTTATGAAAAAAAATTATTGGAAAAATGTTTTTTGGTGTTTCGAATCTTAATTTTTGAGAATATTCATCTACAAGAATTTCAAGGGGAACATGTTATAATTTGGATGATGTTAATGTATTTTTATTATTTTTGAACTGGTCTCAAAGATCAAAAACATGTGGAAATAGAATTTGAATAAGATTACATTGTTTAGTTTTGTGAAATAAACCATGAAATATAATATTATTAAATTAATAGTTTCATAAAAACAATGAAAATATTTATTTTCATGAATATGAGGACAATAGTTTCAAAATAATTTTGAAATAAATGTAAAAAATATAAATACATTAATATTTTTACATGAAGAAACATTTTGTATAATCCAGTTTTATTTGGTTGGAAATTTCATTCTTGGAAATTAATAAATATTTTATAAGGGTATTAATCAAAAAATGTACATTCATATCCTACCAAGCTATATCAGATCGATCCCACACATGTGGGAGAAGTTTCAAAAATGTGAGAGAGCTATCCAGGTTTTCCATCTATGGTAACAAATATAATGTGTGCATAGCTCCCACAGGGAGTTCATAGGTGTGTACACGTAATGCGCATAGGGTGAATGGGTGAGATCCCTATTGAATCATACAGTGTTGTGGCACAGCTTGTGTGGGTGTGTGCATTGTGTATCAATGTGTTAACCCCAGTGTCAGCTCGAGAAGTTGAAGATGTAAGGAATCTTATTAAGAATTATGAATCCTCTTGGATGTCCGATGTAGGATCCAGTGAAGAATTTCACAATTCCTCCATTAAAAATGTTGTGTTTATATCTATGTTGATTGGTCAAATAAATTATGGACATCTGATCAATCCTCGACACCATCTTCAACATATTGACATTTTAAAGACATATATTTATTAAATAATAAATTTTATATCACAATATATATAGACCAAATCAATATGAGTATCACGATAACTTAAAACAATAATGATACGAATCACCATCCATGCTTGATCAGATGTTCATGAAACTTTTTGGTTGAAGGATGAACCATTTATACTCTATGATAGTGTGTATGAGATTAGTAAAAAGGAATTATGCATTCATGAACACATGCATGTAATTCTAGCTTCATGAGAAAAGAAGCTGATAATGTAGAGATTCCAAATTTATCAGTGTCACATGGTGTCTAAATACTAAAAGGTAACACACATGAAAAATATTTTTTATGGTGAGATATTTAGGAAAGAAATGTTACATAATCATCCTATATATTATTATTGATCATTGAATCGTTATTTTAATTAGAGTTTGGAAACACATGAATATCAATGCCATGGGAGAGAAACCTTTCCTATAAGTATTGATCATCTGATGTTGGGAGTGAGTGATTACATTTATTATTCTTTTAGAGGATATCATTTTCCTTAATAAAAATAGAGCCTTTTCAATCCTCTTAGGTCATGAAAAGAAGCAGAAGACCGCCTACAATCCCCTTGACTACACAAAGGAGAAGTTATGAACATGTTTATTTCACAAATAATAACCAAGGTTCCATGTACACAGTATATTATGAAAATGACATTAATATATCAAAAATAAATAAATATTCTAGGAAGACACAAAACCAAAATCATCAGTATTTCATGAATCCATAAACCACGCACTTGAATTTAAAAAAAATAAAAAGAATAATTATCCATGTATATAACCCTATACAAATAATTTTTATGTAGATACTTGTGCACACTAGTTTTAAATAATTTTTTAAAAAATAATAATAATAAAGAGAAAAATTTTGTGCTTGCATAAAGGATCAGATCTATGTGAACTATTTCATGTTAATACATTAATGAATTAATCCTTGCAGGAAAGAATACATAGCAATACATACTTCCAAAAATATACATTGATCATTCGGGTCATTGTGTGTTGCACCAAGAATAAATAAGGTGAATTGAAATATTACATGTATGGCACGCAATGTAAACGCATGATACATAGATGATATTCCCCGAATGTCACATACAACATGATTTCATAAAGACACATTGAAAAACTAGAATTTTAATTCAATATATAAAATTATTTATTGAATATAAGAAGTATATTAAGCATTAATAAACTTGTGATTTAAATATAAAGATTTCATTATACCTATTCAGTGTCAGTAAAACATGTCTAGGGAAATTCCAATATATTTGATTTTTTTGATAATAAAAGGGAAGCAGTATGTGTGTGGGACAAGAACTACCATATATAAAGCCACACTAGAGGTAAACCTTGTTAAAAATACCAATTTTCTTTATGCACTGTTATGTTGTGTCTATGATTGTTATTTATAGATGAAGAAGATAATAGAATCATTCATTGAATATGTGACTGATGTGTTAAAAAAGAAAAAAATTTAAAGAGGTAAGAATTCATCCCACACTAATTAACCCCCCCCCCCCCCACCCTCAATATGATCATCCCAAAGTGATTCGAGTAGTATATGAAACTAAAATTTCATAAACTGTTGATGTGTCCATTCATATTGAGTTCGTGAGTGAAAATAAAGATTCCTTTGCTCATTTTGTATCAAATGTATTTAAAACCTTGGATGAATCACTCTATGCATCCATAAAAATCTTGATTAAATTTTTGAATAGTTTTATCACTTTGATACATAAGAAGGAAATTTTTTAACACATATAATTTTCCTTGATAACTTTTCTTAAATCATAAATCTCTATAAATAAATTTTATTTATGTTCCCAATATTAATAGAAACTTAAATTAATCTTATTATTATCCAAGATATATCAAAATTTTATCTTGATGATGAAGATGGTATAATATACAATAGAACATTTTATTATAGGATTATCATGTGTTATTAACCATTTAATATAGATTTTTATTAAAATAAACCTGTTAAAATGATTTAGCTTTATATTAAATTTCATGATGTCCATTAGTAGGAAAAGATCCATATTTCACTAAGTATTAAGTCTTCTATGGAATTTAATTCACTGATTTATTAATTAGGTATGAAATCACCCTAGTCAAAATAAATTTTACTCTTGGATAGTCAAGCAAACAACCCTTCATCTAATCCATAGTAAAGATAAACTCAACTCTTTTCCTCTGGTAACCTATTCCTATTAAGGTCCCTCATCTAGTGTAACCCAAATAAAATGTCAATAACATTCTAAAAAGGACAATAAAATGGAATCTATTTATGTAATGACCCACCTAATGATGTACCAATGTCACCTATACTTATTTTACTTACACCAGATAATAAATGGGAACCCAACTAGGGAATGAACAACCTAGTTGGATGATTGGGGCATTGATATATGCCTCTTTGTAATGAATGTGAAATATAATATTTTAATTTGAATTTAATCTCACCATATTATAGTATGTTATTCACATTTATATATTTATTCTTCTAGTAATTTAGCTTGGAAGCTTATTCCCTCTACTAAAAAATTATATTCAAACCATATATATATGTAATTTTTCATACAGTACACATGTTTTTTTAATCTGAGGCGACCCAAACAAAACAATCAAAAATATAAAATAAATTTAGATGAAAAGTCAATACATATAATAATTATACACACATATAAACTGTAAATGTTTAGTGTGTTTGGATACTATACACAAAAATATCTATTTTCATAAAGTATGTTCAACATCTCCCTCATTGTTTTTAATATTATTACCCTTCTATATTTATCATACATAAAACCTTTATTCAAAACATAGGGAATGAAAACATAAGAATGGGTCAAATCAGATTCTCATTAAGTTTAAACATGTCATATGTCTATCAATTATCATAAGTAATAATATTATAATCATAAGGTTATGATAATATGTAATTATCAATAGAAATTCATACCCAATGAATTAAATATATTTTATCATGAGTCATGGAATAAGTTTGTGATATAATAAAAGAAAACATTCATAACATGGAATAATCATAAATAATGAATCACGATCCATGAGATAATATCATAACATATACCAATGTGATTAGAACAAAAGCCTATAACATTTTGAACAGGTATAAACAATTATATGTTCACTCATTAAGTTAAATATCTGACATTAGTTCCTTGTATTAACTTATTGATATAAAACTATGTCCATGTATAAACATATGGACATCAATATAGGTCTATGAATTAACTTATGGACATTAAAATAGGACTATGTATAATATTGGGAACATGAAATTAGGTTTATGGATAATAAAATTATCCCATGAATAATCCACCTTTACCTAATTCAATAGGGGAATATAATTTCAGAACCATCTGTCATAGCATAACTCGTTGAAAATAAAATTATCCCATGAATAATGCACCTTTACCAAATTCAACAGTGGCATATGATCATAAAACATTCATCATATTGTAACATCATAACCCATGTAAAGGAAACAATATTTATAAACATTTAATTATTCTATCATAGAATAACTCATTTAAACTTAATGTGTTTCATAAAGGTTTCTCAATAACATAATTAACTTGTGGAAAAGAAATAGGTTTCATAGAATAATCCTTAAATCATCACCATCATAATACATATAGATAATTAAATTTAATGGTATCATAACATAATGTTCCTAGTGAATTATAAAAACCCCTAAATGATATTGACATGGATGAAAAATACTTAAAATGACCAATCAAACCATTATTTGAAAACATGAGAAAAATATCATTTTATTTTGATAACATTCCAACTGAAAAATCCTAGAATATTTAGAACATTATTTTATTTTAAAATAACCATGAAAAATTATAAAGTATGCTCAAAATTTAATATTTTTCATAATTGTGTGAAAATCCATTCATGTTGTATAGGTTAATAGAAAACATTCTTCTCATAAATTTCTAAAAATTAAAAAATTATTTGTTTGAAAAACAATCCTTAAAAATATTCATATTTGAAACATTTTAAATATTTTAAAATATAATAAAAATAAAAATTTTAAAAAATAATATATTGTAAATAACATTCATAAACAATTTTTATGATCATTGACATGGAAGAAAAAATTCATCAACCAAAAAGGAAATACAATCACCTTTTACTTAAAAACATGACATCACCCATTTTAGGTACCATTGAAAAATAGTAATAACATATAAAATTTTTAGGAATAACCACATGATAATAAAATATATATATTTTAAATGATATGATCTATATAATTTACTTCAATGTATTTTTAGCATTGAAAATCCTAAAAATAAATGAGATTGTAACATAAACCTTTACCTCAAGTCTCATCCTAATTTGTATGTGTTCAAAAATAATATATAATAAATATATATTTAATATAAATATACTCCATGGAAATATTAATACATATCATAGCATATGTGATTTACTTATAACATATTATCACCATTTTATTACTAATTATTTATTAAAACCACTATTCCGAGTGATAACTGTTTCAATTTTCATGCGTGTTTTGATGAGACTGTTCTGGTCCTAGTACATTGATCATGGTTCCATCATCCCCAAAATTTTAATCACATCATAAGTTTAATATTTAATCATTATATAAACTTTTATATCAATTCATAAAAATTAGTGCTGAAATATGCATTACATCACTTCATAGAGACAATAATTCGTTAGTACACATGAGTGATGTATTAACTTCTCAATGGATTGAACAAAAGAAAGGTAAATAGTATTTAAAATTTATAAAATCATTAATATATACTAAATATCATATTTATTCATTAAATATTTTATTATTACTATACATGAAAAGTGGAAATGAAAAACTAATAGCATCGCTTCGTAGAGGTGGTAGTCCACATGTATGCATGAGCGGTGTTATCGTTTCACTGTGGATGGGGAGGTAAGAAGGTAGAAGATATATTATAATTACATAAACATAATTACATAATAAATATAATATATAAACATTAAATCAATCATAACAACCAACCTTGACATAGGGTGATGAAAAACGAAATACATCGCTTTACGAGGCAGTTGTCCACATGTAAACATGTATGATGCTTTCATTTCTTATTTGATGGAGAGGGAGACGAATAAAGGTAGAAACATCGACATAATAACATCTTAGAATATTTATGATAATATATTCATCAATTTTCATTGAAAAAAATAGGTTTATAAAATTTGACAGAACGAATTAAAATTGAAAGTACTTGGTTAAGAGTAATACATGTTCTTTGATAATCCTCATTTGGATTGCACCTTAAGCCTTACCAGGGTGGTGTTATAATCAAATAAGGAAGTATAGTACATTGTGAAGGATGTTAGGAAATTCTTTTTTTAGTTATTTTATGATATAATAATCTTTATAATTTTCATTAATATAGGATAAGTGGTGTCCTTTTATAAGGGAGATAGAGGACATAGTTCAATTTTTTCAAAAGATTAACATATATTATTCTGTTAATCAAGAAAAATAACTCTAAATTGGATATATTTTGAATACATTATAACATAAAACCTAAATTATTTTATAAAATAGGATTTATTAAATTTTTTATACCATTTTAACTATTATCTCTTTAGTTTAAAATGTTGTTAACCAGTTTCAACCTTTACCGTAGTAATTAATTTTTACCTTGGTTACTATTCATCATGACCAAATCTTATGTTTTTCATATTTTATAATATTAATTATACTAATTCAAAATATGTAATATATTTTATACAAATTTAATCTCTATTAGTGGTATAAATTCATTTTAAAATATTCTTGCTAACCCTTTGAAAAATGGTTCTCTACAAAAAATACATTAAAGTATAAAAATGTTTTTATACCAAAATTAAGAATAATGTAAATTAAAATGAAATTAATTGGAATATTTTTGAAAAAATATAACTAATTAAATGTAAAAATAAATTCAAAACAAAATGGTACTTTTTAAATACTTAAAAAGAAATTATACTTTTCTATAAAATCGATATTTTTTCCATTATTCACAGAAAAAATAATCATTTTAGAAAAATCCAAAAAATTCACCTTAAGGTCATTATGAAATGATAATTTAAAAATGATATAAATTTTAAAAAATATATACTATAAAAGTTTTTTAAATTAATTATAATATTATATCACAAAATTCAATAAAAATATTTTTGAAGAAAAAGTATTTTTGAAGCATAAAATGCCTTCACTAAAAATTAAAGGCATCTTTTCTAGGAATTAATCAATTAAATTATATTAATTGTAAAAATTATAAATATATTTAATAATTTTTTTAATCATATTCATACCTTCTAATATAGTGGATAAAATATTTTATATCATGGTTCTTTTAGACAAACAGTTTCATGTAAAGCAAAATATCAAATAATTCTAGTATATTTAAAAGGAAAATACATCTAAAATATTGGTGTGTTGAATTATACACCCCTTAAAAATAATTATTTGCTAAATAATACATAAATATAATATAGATAAATTATTATATCTATACTTATTCACGTTCTTATATTTCTATGTAACTTCTCTACATTTTTTATTCCACCAGAGAACTTTAACTAGGTGATTAATCTTATTATGTATAACTTTATCTCTATGGTCCAAGATTTATTCTAGTTTTTCGTGATAATAAATAAATTGTTTATATTTATAACCTATTATTTCATTACATATGAGGTATTATGTTTTTATTTTCTTTAGGAGAGTTACATGGAACACATCATGGATTGAGATATGTTCAGTGGAAGTGTTAAGTGATAAGAAACCATGCCAACTATATAAAGAATATTGAAAAGTTTTATATATATAAGGTTAATATTTCTCTTATTTTTGAATTTCATAACCTTATTCCTTGTATAAATTCATATAAATACCTTCTCCTCAACATAAAATTCTATATTTTTCTGGAAATTATCTATATGACTCTTCTATTGACATAGAGGAGGCATGATGTGATGTTGAATGGATTTAACATTTTCTACCAATTATGTATCCTTTTTAGGTTCTAATAGATTTATATCTATAAATTCATATCAATAAATATTATTCATACGCTTATTTCTATAGAGGAATTCATAATTAGTCATCAAAATGATTTAGTGAAAGCTATCATTATAGAAAAATTCCACCAATGGAAGGTGTTGATCATTGGAAACCATGAAATACATAGAGAAAGCGCTTAATGTGTCTTCTGTAATTTCAATACTCCTCTCACATTAGCTATATTTATAAGGATTAAATGAAATAATAAAACTCAACTCTATATATAGAGTCTATTGAAGACTTATACCAATCTCCGAGGACAACCTCATATCCTGATAAGATACAATTGAGGGTGGTACTCTAAGAAATCGAACCACTTCTTTAATCAATATCTGAGTAAGTTGATCCAAATAGAAATATTATTTAATATTAATGAAACAATCTGAATTTGTAAGGCAATCATGTGTAACCCAAATATAATTATTCCATTTTGGATTTCTTGGGGAGCCCTATAGCAAAATCCATGGTGGTATTTTTCTATTTCCATTATGGTATGGGAAATGCTTTAGATATTCCCTTTGACTTGTATCTCTTAGCATTAATTTCTAGACATACCATTCTTTATGATTATAATAACCCAAACTCCTAGATCCATTTCTATAAATATATTCTTTACAGTTTTCACTTTGATAATTATAAAAGTGACCCAAAATTATTCATCTAATATATTCAATATCAAATTTAAATATTAGACCACATTCAGACCTAAGTACATTTAATGTTTAGAGTTTTAGAGAATTAAGACAAACTCTTACATAATGATATTAATTTATTTATGTGATAAACTTTTTACACCATTCCATGATTTTATTTTTCCGTATTAAGTTTCCATAATTGTTCATTATCATCCTTAACCCCCATGAAAAATCATTTGAAAACATGTGATGAGAAAAAAAAACCTAGCAAGGGATATAGAAGAAATAAATCTATTAGTCTAGTGGAAAACATAAAAAAGCATAAAATGATTACGTTTTCCTCATTATTCTTTGAGTGTTTAAAATAAATAATATTCACATGGAAAATAAAATTTTTATTCAAATAAAATATTCAAAACTGATATAAATCAAATTTAAACCCTTTTAGGAATTTTATTGAATTATATACATAACTCATGTTCAGTTGTGTTAGAAAAAACTAGATCCTGGTTTAATCCATTTAATACACCTTCCGAAATGACTCTCTCCTTATTTCCTTCTATGAAAATTTAAATTACCCAATGCATTGGATAGATATATTAGGCTCATTTATCATATAATATTTTTTTTGGATCACATGTCGTATAAGTTGTATTAGGATCACCCATTGTATAATATATATGATTCTCACACATCATCATCTATAATGCTCAATTACCATATCATAAATAAAATAATTAATCTTTAATATTTTAATCATAAAAATATATAAAAACTCTTTTGAACCCATAAGGAAAATAATTTTCAATTTTACATAAAAATTTGGTGAGGTTACCTTTTCTTTTGAAAAATCATTAAATGAAAATTCCGAAATATTATTAAAATTATTTATTTTAAAATTATCATGAATATTTATAGAGGAATCTTCAAAACAAAAAATGAAAATTAAAGATGATGGTAAATTATTTTCATGATATGTATGTTAAATAAAAACATTATTTTACACTTTGTTAAAATGATTCAAAAGTAACCCTCACTAAAAATGTTAAAAAATTATTTTTAATCCATTGTAAACAAAGAAAAATATTGAAAAAATTGACCTTTATCAATCATTGAATCATAAATTAGAATTATATTGAATATTTTTTAATAATATGCACATGGATGAAAAAATAATTGGAAAGGACACTTTAAAAGCATATTTTAAAAATAAAGTCCCTTACCACATCTCCCAACTTTTTATATATGTTCTATAACTCCTCCTCTTTAAGATATATCCATTGTATTTATTCTTAAGGGATATAGGGATGGTATTTTGAATTAAACTGAACCTATAGAACATAGATAAGGATGTGTATAATATTTTTTGGTAGGGATTAGTTGATCTATATAGCTCAAGTTAGTTTCGATAATATAGGATAGAAGGTTTTCCTTATAGTGAAGGAAAGGAAACACTTGGAATTAATGAAAACATTTAAATATAATAATTTATTTTTCATGTGAAAGTGGACTGAGTTGAAATCATTTCAGTGATAAGATATGGTAAGGTTTAAATCCTTTAAACTAATAAAGTCTATATAATCTTAGGTGTAATTTTAAATATTATTTTTGGGTTCAACCCCTTCATTACCTAATTTTCAACATAACTGTGGTAAAGAAATTTTGAATACTAAAGTGCTATAAATATATTTATAGGATACAAATTTAAAAAAAATGGTCAAGGTATGAAAATTTTAGCCATATCACATCCCCCTTTTACTATTTATAGATTTTTTTTAATTTTTAAATCATTTAATAATATATTATTTATCATAAAATACCATTAATTTCATTTTAAGAACTATTCACAAATTTGAACTTTAAAGACAACAATATAGATATGTAATTCGACTCTAAACTCTTTAAAAAAATATACATTATTATAAACCATAATATTAATTAGAATAAAATATCTAAAAAATATTACATCTAATTTTTTTTAAATCATTTAATTTTATTTTTCTACTCCTTGCACAAGCATTCAGTTAGTGTTTTGTATTAATTTTTGGTAGTTATACTATTTCTAAAAATTAAAAACATACTATAATAATATTAAATTATTTAATTTCAATATAAATTTTTTATTCATTAAATAATTATATTTACTCACATTTATGTCATGAAAAATTATTTAATAAGTTATTTTGACCTTTCTAGCCTTGTACAAGCATTGCTCAAGCATTTGGAGAATTCAATTATCATATAACTCTAAATTTTTTAAATATAAATTACTATAATTAATTAAACTTTATATTAATTAATAAATTTGGTAAAATACTTATTCATTCTCAAATGTTATCTTTATGATATGAAATGTGACTTTTCTAATGTTGTAGAAGCACTGCATCGACACTGAAAATGATTTTCATATTTATCATGAAGTAAATTAGAATTTTTATTTTTAAAATTATTATTCTATTATATTTATGTTAGACTATCATAAATTATTAATTTAATATGTTTCATAAATATTTATATCATATTTATTTCATTATGTTATAATAAAATATGTTGTATTTCATAAAAATTGTATTTTTTTAATATTCACAAAAGTTTAACTTCTTCAAAAAAATATCAAATTTTAATACTAGAATAAATAAGAATTTTATAAGTACAAAATCAATTTAATTTCGTTAAATTATGTTCTTATGAGTGTAAAAAAATAACTTTAAAACAAACCCATAATAGGCAGTAAAAAATAGTTTCCTAAAAAAAGGAATTTTTATTCCAAAAAGAAAACTTATACCAAAATCAAGAATAATATTGATTCCTATATAATTATTGAAATTATTTATAATTAAAATATATTTATGTGTATTTATGTTCAAATTCAAAAAATTATTTTACTTTTTAATTACTTCATTTAATAAAAATAAATGATATTTTGACAAAAATATTTATTTTTCGTTATTCACATGAAAAATCATTCTTTTCTAGAAAAATCCCAAAATTTTATGGTGAAATATTTTTTATATTCTTATTTCAGAAAAAATAAAATTTTTATAAAATAAAATTTCTAAAATTAGTTTAAATTAATTATAATATTCACTCATAAAAATAAATAAAAATCATTGTTAAACAAAACATATTTTTGAAGCATAAAATGACTAAACAAATTGAGTTCTTATTTATAAAGAATTAATAAATAAATTTATATTATGAAGTGTCATTATATATATATATATTTCATAATTTAGTTAATCTTATTAATACACACTAATTCAATGGCTTGGTTATAATGGTCGTATATAAATTAATATTATTTTTTGGTTTGTTTAAGCCCAGTGTTGCGTGTCTTGTATTCTATCAAACATAGTATTTCATTAAAATATAATTATATTAAATTTTCCCCCACATTAATAAATTTTTTTCTCATAATTTTTTCTTGAACATGATAAAAAACGGTTTGATAACTTAAAAATCGTTTTTTGAAAATCCACATCGTAAAAAGGGTTTATAAAAATATTTTTTTTGAAAATAGGGAAAGGGAAATAAAAAACACATTTAGAACAACACATAACTAGGTTACAATATATGATAGCATTAGTAGGAAGTGAAAATATATACATGGAAGGGAAAATTAAATTTTAAATGATTGAAAGTGACAATGAATATACTCATGAGAAAGTTAATGAACACAAAACCATCAATATATAAGGGATTATGAAGATAATAAATTCATCTGAAATGAAGGAAATATAATATAATTTTTATTTAAATATAATTTTAGTATAGTTGTAGAATTTATTTAACATATATACTAATAACATACAGATATATAATTACTTTATTTTCCCAAAATTGATAAATGAAATTTCATTCTTTGGTTGCACGTTTCAATTAATTTCCAACTTTATTTCTCCTTTCAGTCCAAATGATGAATATGAATATTTAATTCCTAAAGCACTAAAATCGAATTTTATATGACTAATAGGTATGTAAAATAATGAAAACATTTTCTTCATATCTTTATTATATGTAAAATTTTTAGTACATGATAAGATATTACCCAAAATAAATAATCCCTTATGTTAATAAATAATATGTTATCTCTAAATTTCAACAATATCACCAAAGTTTAGTCCTATATTGTTCCATAAATAAATACCCCTATATCCCAATTAACCACAATAACCTCAACATTAAAGAATGTATTAACGTCAAATTTTTTCTGATGCCTTTCATTTTACATCGCTAGAAATATAGTATCATTATTCCTGAAACAATCCTCTATATTAAACATAAGGGTTACATATACATCAACCTAATAAAAATGCTCCCGAAATATCATTAATCGCCTCAAAATCCCATAAAATAAAACCAAAAGGTGGTTTATATTCCTTTTAACTTATGAACGACACATAAATTCTAAATCCATGATGGTATACATAACACTTAAGTTAACCTTACATGAAAACATCGTAATCACAAAAGTTATATAAACCCTTCTCTGATACGAACTCTAAAAACCCAAAACCTATACTCTGGGATACAATGTTATAAACATAATCCTTATATTTATGGATTTTATATTGAAAAAACTGACCCAAATTTTACTATCAAAATTATACAACATCATATAGAAATATTGGATCACTAATATACCAAATGACCTTTTAGTTTTAGATTTTTATAAAATTAGGACAACATCTTGCATAAAAATAACCCTGTCACTAAGTGATAAGTTTTTTACACTATTCCTTGATTTTATTTTTTGATATCAAGTCTACATAATATTTCTTATCCATATTTAAACCCTATGAATAACATTTGAAAAAATAGGTTGTGAATAAATATCATAGTAAGGGATATAAAAGAATGAAATTCATTAGTCTAGTGAAAAACAGAAAAAACCATAAAATTTTTATGTTTTCTATATTATTATTTAAAAGTATAAAATATAAAATATCCATATGTAAAACCAATTTTTTTCTCAAACAAAACCTTTAAAACTTATAGCATGAAAATATAAACCCTTAAAAGAATCTTGAAACATTAATTTCATAACATTTGTTCACTCATGTAAACAATAAATTGATCCCAGTAAAATTCAAAGAAGAGAAATTAGTAGTTAAATCTCTAATTATTTCATTTGATGATAATTAAAATTGTCCAATATATTAGATAAATATATCAGGCTCACCCATCATATAAGTGTTATCGGGATCACCAGTTGTATAAGTTTTATTAGACTCACATGTCATTGCCTATTATTCTCAAGTACCATATCATAAACAGAAAATATAATCTTACATGTAATCGTAATAAATCCCATGAAAAAGTTTTTTGAACACATAATAAAATCACCTTCCATTTTCATATAAAATATATATAAATGCCCTTTTATTTTAAAAACTCATTAAAATGATAAATTCCGAAAATATTGTAGAAATGGTATCATTTGAAAATAATTAGAGAAAATATAGAGGATGATTATAATAAATAAAAATTCATGTTGATGAAAACTTTTATTCATGATGTATATGTCAAAAAATATTATCTTTCACATTAGTAAAAATAATCAAAAGAGACTCTTTGGAAAACATTAAAAATATTCCTTTTTAAACCATTGTAAATAAAGTAAAATATGGTACATGATGACTTTTATAAAACATTGAAGTAAAAATAATAATTTTCTTTAAAAAATTATATGTATATATAAATTCAAAAAAAGTATTTTTTGAGAAACTTAAAAAATGATTTTTAAAACAAGGTCATTTTCCTCGTCTCCCAACTTGATGCATAAATTCATTTAACTCCTCCCCTTTAAGATACCTCATTTTTACGTATTCTTAAGGATCATAGGTACGGTCCATTGAAGATAAAAAACTATAAAAATTATATAAGGTTTTTAATAATATTTTTCATTAGGGGTATTTATAGTTATGTAGTTTAAGGTGGTGTGAAGAATAGAGGATGGGTTATGTCCTTTTATACTGAAGGAATCTACACAATTATAATAACTTAAGGTATTTAAACATAATAAATTGATTTTCATGTTAAAGTTGAACCAAATGGAAAAAATATATAATATAAGAAATTTTAAGCTTGAAATAATTTAAAACAAAAAAATAGATATGTTTATCTTACATTTAAAACCATGTCATTGGGATTAATCCCTTCATTAACACATTTTAGCCTTAATCGTGGTAACAATGTTTTCAATACTAAATTGTCATAAAATTACATATAAGGTAAAAAGTGGCTTAAAATGTTTATTTTATTTTATTTTATACCATATCCCATACCCCGTGTCCTCTTTTATGTTTTTTATTATTTTTAAATCATTTAATAACTTATTATTTATCATAAAATTCTATTAATATTAATTTAAGAATTTTTAATATATCTTTATTTTAAAGACATAAATATTTATTAGAATGAAAATATAAACTCCTTCATAATAAATTATTAATTATTATTAACCCTAAAATTCATGTTCCTCAAAAAAACCTACAAAAATATTAAATTTTAGGTTTTTAAAATCATTTACTTTAAATTTTCTACTATATGAACAGGCACTATTTTAGCATTGTGTAAGTATTTAAGATAAATATCCCATCACTAAAAATTAAAAATAAATTAACATCCTAAAAATATATAAATTAAGTTCAAAATAAATTTTATATTCAATAAATATGTATATTTTCTCACTTATATGGCTTCAAAACATAATTAATATATTTTTTTTGAATTTTCTAGCCACATGAAACAATTACACAAGAATTTGGATAAGTCACTTTTTATATAACTCAAAAATTTATAAATATCAGTAAATATAATAAATTACACATAATATTAGTTAATAAACTTTATAAAAAAATTCCTACTTTTTATATATTATCTTTAGGACACTAAATTTACTTTTTTTGTGTTGCCCAAGCACTACAACAACAAAGAAAATAATTTTCATATTTATCATGAAATAAATTCTAATTTATATATTTTAAATTATTTTTTCATTATATTATTATTTTATTATCATACAAGATTAATTATATAAGTCTCATAAATTTATATATCTGATTTAGTTATTGGTGATATCATAAAATATACCATATTTAATAAAACCGTATTTTTACTATTCACCATAAAATTAACTTCTTCATAAATATTTATTGAATTATTCAAAGGATAACTTAAATTTTATTAATTAAAAAATTAATTTCATCTCACTAAATAAAATTCCTATAATTGGTATATATTACTTTTAAAATAAACTCGCAAAAAGTGATAAAAATAGTTTTCTATATAAATGATTTTTCAAGAACAATAATAAAATTATACCAAAATAAAGTATATTGTATATTAATATGTAATTAGTTATATTATTTTTAATAAAAATATAATTATTTTAATTTAACTTAAAATTTAAAAAATATTTGGACTTTTCTTTTACTTTATTTAATGAAAATAAATGATTGTTTTCCAAAAATTGATATTTTTCACAATTCACTTGAAAAAAACTCTTTTAAGAAAAATCATGAATTTCAAACTTGAAATAATATTCATATGATGATTTTAAAAATGATAACATTATTATCAAATAAAATATCTAAAATTTGTAGTAATTAATTATATTATTTTCTTATAAAAATTAATAAACTGATTTTATAAGAAATTGAATTTTTAAAACATAAAATGACTTTACTAAAAATTAATATCTTATTTACTAATGCCCGCGGGGGCTTGGTGAGTTGGTTCAAGGCGGTGGCGACGCGTCGCTGAGGTTCCGGGTTCGAGTCCTCACAAAGGCAACGCGCACCATTTGTCAGCGAACCTCTCGTCCCCTCGACTCCGTGGGAACTGGCCCAAGCCCAAGGGTTGGCCACCTTGGGCCTAGCTGGGGGCGTGCGGCGCGCAGGTGGGCAGGCCAGCCCTATACCTCGTTACCTTTACAACATGTTTGCCCGCGGGGGCTGGGTGAGTTGGTTCAAGGCGGTGGCGACCCGTCACTGAGGTTCCGGGTTCGAGTCCTCACAAAGGCAATGCGCACCATTTGTTAGCGAACCTCTCGTCCCCTCGACTCCGTGGGAACTGGCCCAAGCCCAAGGGTTGGCCACCTTGGGCCTAGCTGGGGGCGTGCGGCGCGCAGGTGGCAGGCCAGCCCTATACCTCGTTACCTTTACAACGCGTTGCCCGCGGGGGCTGGGTGAGTTGGGTCAAGGCGGTGGCGACCCGTCGCTAAGGTTCCGGGTTTGAGTCCTCACAAAGGCAACGCGCACCATTTGTCAGCGAACCTCTCGTCCCTTCGACTCCGTGGGAACTGGCCCAAGCCCAATGGTTGGCCACCTTGGGCCTAGCTGGGGGCGTGCGGCGCGCAGGTGGGCAGGCCAGCCCTATACCTCGTTACCTTTACAACACGTTTTTAGTTGGGGTTTGGCTTAGTGGTAAGAACCCCATAACACTACATGGAAAATGGGGGTTCAAAACCCATGGGGCGCAGGGTACTGTAGCAGTACTGTAGCAGCGGCGGCACTGTTCATCAGCGGGTACTGTAGCGGCGGCAGGGCACTGTAGTGGCGGAGATACTGTGCGGTACTGTAGCAGCAGGTTACTATTCTCAGAATGTGAATTGGCCTTTGAATTTGGGCATACGGGCTATGTAATGGGCTACAAGCCCACTGGGCCTTCGGGCTATGTAATGGGTGTCCCTCTACCCAGTTAAAAAGAGGACTTTGCTTTGATTTAATAATAAAAATGAGGCTTCGGCCCCAACCTTTAAAAAAATATCTTATTTACTAAGAATTAATCAATAATTTATTATTTGTTATGAACTTTATATATATTTTGTAACACCCCGAGCTTCCATGATACGCTTCTCATTCAATAATGTAATAGCTTGCATTGTACGCAACATCGAGTTCTAACACACTGCAACTAATCAAAGTAGCCATTATGAATAGTAATAACCACTTTTTAAATTATAGAAATTTTATATTTCAAAATGGACTTCATTTTTGAATTCGTAATATCGGAATTATCCAAAGTTGAATTTTTTGTAATTTTCTGAGAACTTCCAATTTTTTATGAATAATGAAAAATACTTAAAAACAACTTTTTTAATAAAAATAATTTATAGTGATAAATTATACTATTGAGTGGTTTTAGAGTATAATTAGAATATATTTTTACCATTTTATCCAAAGGTGGTCATTAGAATTAATTTAACATTGAAATCGGACATAAACAATTGCCAATCTTTTGATATAAATTGTTTCTTAAAAACACGCTATTTGTTGTGACAGTGGGAATTAATTATAAAATTAATTAATGAAACTTATATGTTTGGAATTTTTTAAAATAGACATCATTTTTGAATTTGGAATATCAATTATAGCTTAGGGTGAAATTTTGGCATTGTTCTGAAAAACTTCAATTTTTGATGAATAGTGAAACCACTAAGTGGTAGTTAAATAACTGATTTTTCGTTTAAATGAAATATTACCACTTCTGTGATTTGATTTTCAAAAATCCGACATACATGGTTGTCATTAAGAAGTAAAATGTGGTTCAATGAGATTAAAATAATTTTTTGGTGAATAGTAACTTTTAAGTTCTTAATCGCGATTAGAGGTAATTAGTGTGGTTTAAGGTAAAAACAATGTTTTAATAATATGATATGAGCTTGACACTTGTCCTACTCCTATTGGATGAGTCATGTCCGACCAAGACAACCCATGGGTCAGCTTGGGGACCCCATGGAGCCACTTTGGTTGGAAAATGACATTAATATATATTTATTTAATGTTAAAATTAAATTGACACAAACATGAGTTGTTTTACTAAAACAGTTTTTAAGTGGGGTTATAAAAGTAAAAACTTTTACTATAAATATTTATTAGAAAGATAAAAATATTTACTACATCATAGTATTTTTTTATTAATTTTTAGACATTAAATAAATTAAATTATTTATGACATCTTGATGACGCAGCGATGACCTCATTATTTAACAATTTAAATAAAATGAGAAGATAATGTAAAATCCAAGACTTACACTTGTCCAAAGCCTATTGGATGAGGATATTTCGAACCCTTATCACCTTAGCCTCGAATTATACAAGTTTGGGACCTTTATAATCCGAAAAGCATTGTATAATAGAATAACATTTCATTACTTTCCAAAAGTGCCCCTCCTCTCCACTTATAAAAGGCCCCCACCTCTCCCACCTTATTCACACCTTCAATCCATTTGGCTCGGCCAACCTCTGACCAAATACTCTCCCAACATTACCCTTTTACTCCTAGAAGCCTCACTTTTGGCAGAACTCTTCTCAAAGAAGCCTTTGGCTCAAATAAAAAAGAGTTACCCGATTTTGAGGTAATGTCTTCTCTAGTGTTGTTTTGTTTTATTTTTCTTCTCCAACCACATAAACTCTTTTTATTAATTTCTTTTGTAACAACACCAGTATCCTAAATATACTAGGATGTTTTTATAAGTAGGATTCTAGCTACACTTACACACACCTACATCTAATGGTTAAAGAACATACGGTTTCTGTGGATGGCGAATTTCTGCCTCACGAAATGATGATTGTTCAACACTCATATAACACCTTCAAAGGTGGCCATTAAGATGACACTATTTTTATATATGATATATAATATGTATATGTTTTACTTATGCTTCTGTATTTCTCTTTTATGGCATACTTTATGATTTCCATTATGCGTAAAATGCGATAATTTCATTTTAGGAAGTGCGGACTACCGCCCCCTCAAAGTGATTTGAATCGTTAATGCCATATGTGGGATGTATAAAGGATGGAGTAAATGGTATTATACACTATGTTATAATGGAATTATATTATACATTTATATCATTATGATTTCGTTCCATTAAATATGAAATTGAAATGAAAGTAGCGTTCATGCGTACGTACGGCTTACCGTCTCCATGAACGGTGCATTTGATTTCTTACCTCTAAATGTTACATAATATTATAAATGAATGTATATACTGGATATATAAGATATATATGACATCTAAATCATGAATATAATTCTGGAGATAATGGATATTCTACCACATAAACAACTTGTAATTATAAGAAGTTTATTGTTGACTCAAGTTACAAAGATCGACAAAACGACCGTTATTAACTTAAATAATTAAATAATGTTCATATCATTGTAATAAGTGATATAATAAGGATAATGAAATTGAAAATAGTTCTTAATAAGGTATATATTAACAATAGTTTATTATTCAGGAGGTTAAAGAACGGTTGAGTCAAGTCAGACACGAGGTAAGGGAATTTCTTAACCCAACTTCCATTCATTGGGTTAATCTCCTACTTTCAAATTATGTCATGATATTATTATGTCCTATACTGTATTTGTACATTATTTATGTGTACATATAGTGAATACACATAATAAATCTATTTTATTTTAAAAATGATCTTTGTAAGGGAACTTCTTAACCCAACTTCCATTCTTTGGGTTAATCTCCTACTTTCCGATTATGTCATGATATTATTATGTATTATTTTGTATTTTTACTTTCTTTATGTGTAACTATAGTGAATACACATAATAGATCTATTTTATTCTAAAAATGATCTTTTTAAGGACTTCACCTCAATCACCATCCATTGAGACATATTTTTTTTATACACAAATTTCTTTTATACGGTGTATAAACCCCTTTGACTTTTACGTTTATTCAAAAGGAGTTTTTTTTATACGAAGCGTTTTGCTAAATGAAAAAAGGGAATGTTTTTCTTTCCGTACTTATGCGGCGACAACGACTTCTCCGCCGCCGTGTCCATTATTTGAGTTTCGGCTTCCTCTACAAGCCATCATTTTTTTTAATGAAAAATAAATACAAAGTTTTAACTTTCTTCTATTTTGATATTGAAAATGGTTTTGAAATCTTTTTTATTATATCAATGTGTTGTATTAATATCTTGTGATTGAAATGTGGAAATTTTATGTTTCCTTTATGCATGTTTTATGTGATACGATTATGTTATGGTTTATGATATGTTTAAACCTATTCATATGAGGAATGTATTGGACTTAATAAGTGACGGGTGGAGCCCGCTATAGCTCCTCGATGCATCGGTAGGTCTCATGAGACAACTAGACGTGGAATTGGCCGAGGCCCTTTCCCAATTTGATTTATGGTTTTGGCCGATGCCTTAATCATTTTAGACGTCTTGGCCGAGGCCTTGACAAAATGTTTCAGAATGTCTGGCATTATACATTCCCTCATTATGAAAGTGGTTATTGATATTGCATGTGATTATTCGACCAGTAGAATATCCATGCGAATAAGTAAATGGCATTATCTCATTTTACTTTTTCCATATTATGTTGAATTTCATGTTTAAAAGGCTTTTGTTTTAGTTATACATTGCCTTAAATGTTAATGTTTATTTATGAAAGCTTCCACAATATTGTTATCCTTACTGAGCATCTGGGCTCACCCCTTTCAATGTTTTAATATTTTCCAGGATGTGAAGAAGTATTTTATGAATGACCTGCAGGGATAGTCAGAAGAGGATATGAGTGTGGACTATGGAGACTTTGTTATTGTAGTTTTTCACTTTATGATGTAATGTAACGTTTACGAATGTATCTAGTGTTTCCAAGGCTACTAAACTAATCGGTCTTTCGAGACTTGATCTTTTGTGATCATGCCAATATTATAATGTAATGCACCGACTCTGGGTAGCTGGGGTCGGGGCGTTACAGTTGGTATCAGAGGCAGTTTAGTACTAACCTTAGAAGCTAGATTTAGATAAACTCTGATTAGAGAACATAGCCCGAAGATAGACTTTAAGGATTAGTATAGAAGAACTTCCTATAATTTTGGTATTATAGGGATTTTGTGATTTTTCCTAGCAATACGTCCCTGTCTGGATACGAGCAAGTAGAGGCGGCTCTGGCACAGATGTACATAGGGGTAAAACCTGAAAACTCCGCTTTGAGCTAGACTCGAACGGGAACTGGTGCACGACAACGGGCCTTGCTGCACTCTTGGTTACGACACTCCCGGGGGATATGCTTTGGATATTTCTCATTTTCTTTATAAACCACTATGAAGGGTTATGAGTATATACTTCCTCAAAGAAAACATTTTTATGGATTATATCCATAAATAGTTCAATTTATGTTATGTATCTTAGAAGTATGGAATTATGTATTTTGATTTATAAACTAATATAGTTTATGCCATTGTTTAGAAATGGCTCCTTGTGGAAGGAATGGAAACCATATCAATGCACGCACTCCGTGTAGGGATTGCCCTCCTGCTCAAGATAATTATTGTGGAGCTGGAGATACAACTGGTGCTGATCAACTTATTACCATACTGGGACAACTCACTATGGTTATGAATAATAACCTTACTCTTATGGAGCACCCTGATCCGCAACGTGGAGGATCAATGTTAGACCGCTTCATGAGGCAAAAACCACCAACATTTAATGGGGGTACAAATCCATTAGTAGCTGAGCAATGGATAAACTCCTTAGAGAAAATATTCCATGCCTTGGGGAGTAGTGAAAGGGAAAAGGTTATCATGGAAGTTTACCGCCTCACTGGAGATGCCGATCAGTGGTTGTCGCTGATTCAAAACACAAAGGAAGATGATGACGTATCGAATATAGAATGGAGGGATTTCAAAGAGCTTTTCATAAAAAAATACTTTCCTCGTGACCATCGAGCAGATATGGAAAGGCAATTTCTGAGTCTGAGGCAGAAGGAGGATGAGAATGTCGCAATGTATGAGGCTAACTTTACAAGGTTAGCGAGGCATGCGGCCGATTATATACGTAACCCAAGGAGTAAGATTGATCGTTTCTTTGATGGGTTAAAACCATTTCTCCGTCGAGCTTTAGTATCACAATCCTTCTCATCATACGAAGATATTGTCTCGTGTGCTATCAAGACCGAAAAGGAATTCTCTATGTCTTATGACAACAAAGTAAAGCAAGAGAAGAAGAGAACAGTGGAACAAGAGACAGATGAAGGGAAAAAGGGAAAGAAGGATTTTCCATTATGTGATAATTGTGGGAATAATCACCCTGGTACTTGCCTAAAAGGAATGGGAGTTTGTTATAAATGTGGAGAAAAGGGTCACCAGGCGCGTGATTGCAAGGGAAAGAAAGATGGTATCAATGTCGAATGCTACAATTGTAGAGAAATGGGTCATTATGCAAATGAATGTCCTAAGCGTCAGGGAAACGTACCTCAGAAAAGGCCAAGGGATCAAGGACAATCTTATGCTATTACTACAGTTGAAGCAGAATAACTAATGTATTGGTGCTTTTGGACTCATGGATTATATTCTGGTTATTAAAAAAATGTGATATATATATAAGGATTGTACTGTAGTACTTGTTGATTTTAGTAAGGTTTTAATATGATGAAGGTAATTATATTTTTAGTATGTGACAATAAGAGAAACTTTACTTTGTTTGGGGAATCTGATAAATTGATTTTGGAATTAAGAGACCTTTTAGAGAAAGTCTGGACAAAGGTATTTTGGATAACTATAAAGGTTGGAGTGGATTAAGTTGATCTTTGGATTGTATTGTTTAAGGTTAAAAAATTTATGAAGATTATTTTTGGAATATTATGATACCATAGTTTTAGGAAAAGGACAACCTGCAGGTTGGGGCATAACCCGTCGCGTCGAACAAAGCTGCAGGAATCGAACCGACAATCAAAGTGCGACAGGACTTTATTTCCTACCACTAGCCTACAGGAAGTCCCTGGTTATTACAAAATAATTTTACTAATCTAAATGGTATGTGTTAACCTGTGGAACCTTATACAATTAGGATAGATAGAATATTTTTGAGTTCCGTTGCCATTTGGAGTAAAAGTTGGGTTTGTGGTAAAAATTTATTAACGAATGAAAGTATACATAACAAGTATGTATATTCCCTTACGTTCTTAGTAAATCTCCTAAATAAATTCCTCAACATTATAAAAGGTAACTTAAAACAAAAATATTGTCGGTTAACTTTTCCAACTGGGGATTCAATGACTGTTTAACCAATCACAAGTTTGTGATTTTCTTGGAGTTAAACTTTCTCCTAATCCTGTTTTCTATAACTCTCCATCAGACCTTGATGGTTTGTTTCTCCTCCATATCCATATTTTCATAGAATCCTAGAATGGGCTATATCGGGTGACCTTTGTACTTATCTTGCTTTCTTTTAATGTTATATATTTATTAACCTTATTTCCGATGTGGGTTTTCCACAAAGGAATATTCTATTTTAACCCATTTATTTTCAAAGACAATTTTCAAATTGTGAGGACGCAATTTATTTAAGGAGGGGAGAATGTAACACCCCGAGCTTCCATGATACGCTTCTCATTCAATAATGTAATAGCTTGCATTGTACGCAACATCGAGTTCTAACACAATGCAACTAATCAAAGTAGCCGTTATGAATAGTAATAACCACTTTTTAAAATTATAGAAATTTTATATTTCAAAATGGACTTCATTTTTGAATTCGTAATATCGGAATTATCCAAAGTTGAATTTTTTGTAATTTTCTGAGAACTTCCAATTTTTTATGAATAATGAAAAATAATTAAAAACAACTTTTTTAATAAAAATAATTTATAGTGATAAATTATACTATTGAGTGGTTTTAGTGTATAATTAGAATATATTTTTACCATTTTATCCAAAGGTGGTCATTAGAATTAATTTAACATTGAAATCGGACATAAACAATTGCCAATCTTTTGATATAAATTGTTTCTTAAAAACACGCTATTTGTTGTGACAGCGAAAATTAATTATAAAATTAATTAATGCAACTTAAATGTTTGGAATTTTTTAAAATAGACATCATTTTTGAATTCGGAATATCAATTATAGCTTAGGGTGAAATTTTGGCATTGTTCTGAAAAACTTCAATTTTTGATGAATAGTGAAACCACTAAGTGGTAGTTAAATAACTGATTTTTCGTTTAAATGAAATATTACCACATCTGTGATTTGATTTTCAAAAATCCGACATACATGGTTGTCATTAAGAAGTAAAATGTGGTTCAATGAGATTAAAATAATTTTTTGGTGAATAGTAATTTTTAAGTTCTTAATCGCGATTAGAGGTAATTAGTGTGGTTTAAGGTAAAAACAATGTTTTAATAATATGATATGAGCTTGACACTTGTCCTACTCCTATTTGATGAGTCATGGCCGACCAAGACAACCCATGGGTCAACTTGGGGACCCCATGGAGCCACTTTGGTTGGAAAATGACATTAATATATATTTATTTAATGTTAAAATTAAATTGACCCAAACATGAGTTGTTTTACTAAAACTGTTTTTAAGTGGGGTTACACAAGTCCACATTTTGACTATAAATATTCATTAGAAATCTACAAAGATTTCCTACATCATAGTATTTTTTTATAATTTTTAGACATTAAATAAATTAAATTATTTATGACATCATGATGATGCAGCGATGACCTCATTATTTAACAATTTAAATAAAATGAGAAGATAATGTAAAATCCAAGTCTTACACTTGTCCAAAGCCTATTGGATGAGGAGATTTAGAACCCTTATCACCTTAGACTCGAATTATACAAGTGTGGGACCTTTATAATCCTAAAATCATTGTATAATAGAATAACATTTCATTACTTTCCAAAAGTGCCCCTCCTCTCCACTTATAAAAGGCCCCCACCTCTCCCACCTTATTCACACCTTCAAGCCATTTGTCTAGTCCAAACTCTGCCCAAATACTATCCCAACTTCCCCCTTTTACTCCTAGAAGCCTCACTTTGGGCAGAACTCTTCTCAAAGAAGCCTTTGGCTCAAATCAAAAAGAGTTACCCGATTTTGAGGTAATGTCTTCTCTAATGTTGTTTTGTTTTATTTTTCTTCTCCAACCCCATAAACTCTTTTTATTAATTTATTTTGTAACAACACCAGTATCCTAAATATACTAGGATTTTGTTATAAGAAGTATTCGAGCTACACTTACACACACCTACATCTAATGGTTAAAGAACATACGGTTTCTGTGGATGGAGAATTTCTGCCTCACGAAACGATGATTGTTCAACACTCATAT
Organism: Viscum album; assembly: GCA_963277665.1. Classification (NCBI taxonomy): domain Eukaryota; kingdom Viridiplantae; phylum Streptophyta; class Magnoliopsida; order Santalales; family Viscaceae; genus Viscum; species Viscum album. Next base: position 456,588,549 of record OY728119.1, on the reverse strand, counting down.
AACACCTTCAAAGGTGGCCATTAAGATGACACTATTTTTATATATGATATATAATATGTATATGTTTTACTTATGCTTCTGTATTTCTCATTTATGGCATACTTTATGCTTTCCATTATGGGTAAAATGCGATAATTTCATTTTAGGAAGTGCGGACTACCGCCCCCTCAAAGTGATTTTGATCGTTAATGCCATATGTGGGATGTATAATGGATGGAGTAAATGGTATTATACACTATGTTATACTGGAATTATATTATAAAGTTATATCATTATGATTTCGTTCCATTAAATATGAAATTGAAATGAAAGTAGCGTTCATGCGTACGTACGGCTTACCGTCTCCATGAACGGTGCATTTCATTTCTTACCTCTAAATGTTACGTAATATTATAAATGAATGTATATACTGGATATATAAGATATATATGACATCTAAATCATGAATATAATTCTGGAGATAATGGATATTCTACCACATAAACAACTTGTAATTATAAGAAGTTTATTGTTGACTCAAGTACCAAAGATCGACAAAACGACCATTATTAACTTAAATAATTACATAATGTTCATATCATTGTAATAAGTGATATAATAAGGATAATGAAATTGAAAATTGTTCTTAATAAGGTATATATTAACTCTAGTTTATTATTCAGGAGGTTAAAGAACGGTTGAGTGAAGTCAGACATGAGGTAAGGGAATTTCTTAACCCAACTTCCATTCTTTGGGTTAATCTCCTACTTTCAAATTATGTCGTGATATTATTATGTCCTATATTGTATTTGTACATTATTTATGTGTACTTATAGTGAATACACATAATAAATCTATTTTATTTTAAAAATGATGTTTGTAAGGGAACTTCTTAACCCAACTTCCATTCTTTGGGTTAATCTCCTACTTTCCGATTATGTCATGATATTATTATGTATTATTTTGTATTTTTACTTTATTTATGTGTACCTATAGTGAATACACATAATAGATCTATTTTATTCTAAAAATGATCTTTTTAAGGACTTCGTCTCAATCACCATCCATTGACACATATTTTGTTTTATACACAAATTTCTTTTATACGGTGTATAAACCCCTTTGACTTTTACGTTTATTCAAAAGGAATTTTTTTTATACGAAGCATTTTGCTAAACGACAAAAGGGAATGTTTTTCTTTCCGTACTTATGCGGCGACAACGACTTCTCCGCCGCCATGACCATTATTTGAGTTTCGGCTTCCTCTACAAGCTATCATTTTTTTAATGAAAAATAAATACAAAGTTTTAACTTTCTTCTATTTTGGTATTGAAAATGGTTTTGAAATCTTTTTTATTATATCAATGTGTTGTATTGATATCTTGTGATTGAAATGTGGAAATTTTATGTTTCCTTTATGCATGTTTTTTGTGATACGATTATGTTATGGTTTATGATATGTTTAAACCTATTCATATGAGGAATGTATTGGACTTAATAAGTGACGGGTGGAGCCCGATATACCTCCTCGATGCATCGGTAGGTCTCATGAGACAACTAGACATGGAATTGGCCGAGGCCCTTTCCCAATTTGATTTATGGTTTTGGCCGAGGCCTTAATCATTTTAGACGTCTTGGCTGAGGCCATGACAAAATGTTTCAGAATGTCTGGCATTATACATTCCCTCATTATGAAAGTGGTTATTGATATTGCATGTGATTATTCGACCAGTAGAATATCCATGCGAATAAGTAAATGGCATTATCTCATTTTACTTTTGCCATATTATGTTGAATTTCATGTTTAAAAGGCTTTTGTTTTATTTATACATTGCCTTAAATGTTAATGTTTATTTATGAAAGCTTCCGCAATATTGTTATCCTTACTGAGCATCTGAGCTCACCCCTTTCAATGTTTTAATATTTTCCAGGATGTGAAGAAGTATTTTATGAATGACCTGCAGGGATAGTCAGAAGAGGATATGAGTGTGGACTATGGAGACTTTGTTATTGTAGTTTTTCACTTTATGATGTAATGTAACGTTTACGAATGTATCTAGTGTTTCCAAGGCTACTAAACTAATCGGCCTTTCAAGACTTGATCTTTTGTGATCATGCCAATGTTACGAAGTAATGCACCGACTCTGGGTAGCTGGGGTCGGGGCGTTACATATTTCATAATACATTTACTCCATTTCATACTTGATAATTAAACTACTATGTTATAACACTCAAATTTAAAATAACATTATTTCAGTATTTTTTTAGGCTTAGTGGTGTGTATCTGGTATACTATCAAATATTGTATCCCTTTAAACTATTGAGGTATTAAATAGAAAAAAAAATATAATATCTCTTTTCATGTTATCCCACTATAAATACTCTTTCATGTCCTCATATATATTCATACTTCTAAAAATAATATAGAGTGATGAACAATGAGCACCACCAGATAATGTCTTCTTCAATTATGGTATTTAAGGATCACATGATCAGTTTCTAAACTATATCATTCCATAAAAATCATGGTTAAACAAAATAAAATTTCTCACCTTCTTCTGTATCTCCACATACTCTTTTGAGCCCTCTTTAATCCTCAAATGGATGGATGGTTGAACATTAATCCAAGAAAGATATGTTCTCCACCATTCCTCATGATTTTAAGGTCCATATTTTGAAAATACATAAATATTAGATCTATTTCAATCCTCCTCATGGAAAAATATCAGGATAGTTCATACATTAAGAATAAACCACCTTAATCTTCTTTCTGATGTGGTATTTTATTGATCATTCATAATCTTTAATCAATTTCTACTATATTCTCTAGGGAATATTTACCTCTTTCTATATGAATATATACTTAAAGATTTTATTATTAGTATATATATCACACATTTCACTATATATATAATTCCTTTATAATTTAAATGAAAAAACTACTACTTCCAAGATCGAATCATGATTTGCGTTATTTTTCTCATGAATTTTTAATTTTCATTAGGCATAAGCTGTAACTATATATTTCTGCATGAGAATATTCCCTAGTCCATTATTTGATGAATCACCACATATCATATACATTTATCCACTATAGTGTAGTGTGATAATAGATACACAAACCAAAAATATTTTTCTGTTCCTTGAAATTATCCTCACATTCATCAATCAATAAGAACGTTTCTCCCTTCTACATCAACTTGGTTAGGGGATTTCATAAATCTAATAAATTTATCACAAATAATCATCATTATCCAACCAACCCAAGAAAATTATATATTTAGATCATCTTGGTTATTCTATGTTGTCTTCCAATAATTTATTTCTTTAAGAAATCCATTGATATACCCTCACATGAAATTATATGAATATAAAATGAGACAAACGATTTCCAATATTCATACTTGGTAAATTTAGCATATAACTTCTCCTTCCTCAAGGTCTTCATCACAATCCAAAATTTTTTTCATGATCTTCCTTAATATTTAAATATATAATAATATCATCTATAAATTTTTCCATAAACTAGTCAAGGTTTTCTATAAAGCCTCTATTCTCTAAATTCATAAACATAAAAGGATAACTGGTATGTTTAAATGGAATTACTATAAATTTATAATGTTTTTACCTCCTATGGAAGGTTTTATTGGCTATATCCTCTTTCTAGACCCTTAAATGATGATATCCAGAACAAATATCAATCTTGAAAAAATACTAATCTCCTTCTAATTGATCAAACATATCATCGATACATGGTAGTTGATATTTTTTTAATACTGGTCTTATTAAGTCCCATATTATCAATGAAAATACAAATTGAAATATTATTATTCTTATGAAAATAATAATTAAACCCCATGGTGAAGCACTATTCCAAATTAATTTCTTACGTATATTCTCCTATAGTTTCTTGTTTAATTCCTGCAAACCAATCAGGGGTATTCTATATGGATTTTTAGAAATAATTGAAGCACTGGGTATAGGTTCTATTAAAAATGAAACTTTACAATTCAAGGAATGACTGGGAATGCTGTTAAGAAATACATCAGTATAATCTCAAAAAATAGGAATATATTCATTGTTGAGACTCTCCCCAACCATTGTAGATAAATATCCCTCATTAATATGTAGTAAGACCCATATAATGGATGTAACATCCATTTGCAGTTCATATTCATCCACACACCAAATAATTATCATATGTTGATTCAGAATATCAAATATAACTTCTCTTCCTCAAGAATTGATATGGTATCTATATAGAGAGGGTCAATCCATGATTTAAATCACATCAAATTCGACTAGGTGGAGAATCATGGGATTTTTTGGAGGCACATTCCCACACACTTCTATCAGAGATGAGATATAGATATTAGCTGAGATCATTATACAATTAAAAAAATTAGTTCTAACTCAACAAAAAAAATTTATTTGGTAATGTGATTTCATTAGAAAATTCATTTGATTTAAAATAGATGGTAAGTACATAATCAAATAAAATATTAGCTAATATAGAGTTGATGATAAGTATAAATTTTACTAAATTATTCAAATAACCTACTTCCATAATCATGATCCCATGATATTTCCCTTTTTTCATTTGACTTTAGAGGCTATAAGGCTTATTGTCCTCATTATCCCTTAGATTAAGGGATTTATTTTCATAATTCCCAAACTCCATGAATCTAAATCACTAAAGTGTGGATAGTGTATTCAGTTGATATTTCTCACCATTCATTTCATTGACTGGACTCTTCACGTCACTTTGATATTCTTTTTCTTTATTGAAAATACTCCTACACTTGAAACCTATTCTCATTCCATTGATAAAATTTCACGAGTGATCATTCTCATATTTTTTTCATGAAAATGACTGAAACTTCAACTTCCCTATATGTGACATACTATTGGAGCTTCTATGAAACTCCATCTTCCTTTTCTTATCACCAATACCATGAGGATATATAGATTCCATTTCCACTATGAGTTCACATAGAACAATTTCTTCATATCTTCCAAAGTTAATTATGGATAATGCCTTTTGATGACTTGGTTTCAAATAACTAAATAATTGATCATGACTTATTTTTAGGTCGATGATAAATCCAAAAGCATACCTTATAAGTCTTGTAATGTATTTATTAATGGTGTTGATGGATTTATCATCCTTATATTTTAAATCTGGAAATACCATCTCCATTTTAATATGATGTTTTTAGGGAATGTACTTATTAAGGAATACCCTATTAAACTCATCCCATTCCATGGAGTTAATTTCCTACAAATTCCTTTTATTATTGATAAGATTCCACCATTCCATTGATTCGCCTTACAAAAGAGAGACTACTATGACAACATTCTCACCTTCGGAACACTATAGAATGGAAAATATTTATTCCATTGTATTGATCTATTGTTTAGTAATAAGTTGATGAGAAAACCCATATAAACAATGTTGAAATTGACGTATAAATGATTCAATGGCATTTTTCTCCATATTTAGTGAATTCATAATCTCAATATAGTCCCTGTTACCACCAATATCTTGAGAAATTTTAGTGTTCATTGTCACAATATATTACATCATATCGCCCAAGATATTTGGTTTGTCATGAGTATAGTTATTTCACGGTTCATCACAATAATGTTTTACAAGAATCCTTCTCATTCCACCCATAAAATAAAACCAAAAAACATATTATAGGCATCAAGATATAATAATCAAATTGTACAATCATATATTCCTGAAAATATTTCTTGAGATATCCTAAATTATGACATTCAGTTCTTACAAGATTCCTTCGCACAAATAATGATTTTATTTCCCATTTAATGGAGAATGATATGATTAAAGGTTACACAATCAACAGAATGGCAAATCATTATACTGATAAAATTTGATTCATAATTTTATTATGGATAAAATATTTTTAAATAATCTGTAAGAATAAAAAATTTAAAAGTACTCAATTAAGAGTTATAACTCTTCATTAAAAAACCTCCATTAGCTTACACCTTAAGCCCGGAAGGATGGTCTTATGATCAAAACAAGGCCTCTATGAAATGGGTAGGGATTTTAGGTATGTATTTTGGTAGGTATTCTCTAAGATAAGAGGCTCATAAAGTGTGAGGAAGATAATAGAGGGGGAGTCCTTTTATAAGTGAGGGAGAGGAAACACTTAGAATTTTTCAATAGAATAAAATATATTAATGCATTACTCATTAAAAATAGATCCAAATTGGATAAAGATAAAGTATAGGATAATATATAACCTAAATATATTCACCCAATAGGATTTTGATATATTTTTTAGATTATTTTAATCCTTATATTTTCACTTTAACCTCTTTTTACCTTTATTGTAGTAATAAAGTTTTACATCGGTTACTCCTCATCATAGAAAAAAATATGTTGAATATATTATATAATTTTATTTATGATGATTCAAACTATGTAATCCATTTTATATAAATTAATATCTATAATATATAGAAAATAATTTTAAAATAAACCTATAAAACTTGATGAAATATGGTTTTCTAGAAAAAATAATTTGTATGTATAAAATGTTTTTATGAAAAAATTAATCATAATATAAATTAAAATGTCATTAATTACATTTATTTTAATAAATAACAAATAATTAAATTTTAAAAGCAATTAAAAAAAATGGGACTTTGTAAATATATGAAATGAAAATATAGTTTTCTATAAAATAGGTATTGTTTTCACTGTTCACTAAAAAATTAAACTTTTCAAAAAATTAACAATATTTTACCTCAAAATAATTTTGATATAATGATTTAAAAATTGTCAAAAACCATCCTAGATACCCTTGTACCATGATACTCTGTCCTTCACATACATATCCCAAAGGGAATCCTCAATCCCCATGGGTTGGCGACTAGCACCTGGCATCATTAAAGATAAAAGGGGGAACCATTTTTGCCACATAAAGATTGGAAGATAAAGAAACAAGTCATAATGCTCAAAGAAAAATACCATAGCAGATAGTACTATAATTCAAACAGGTATAAAAACCCCAAATAGTACATCATGAAAGTAACAGAAAGAAAAATGTAAAACTATAATAGGTAGACAACCCAAGTCCCAATGGGAATAGCACTCCAAAACCAAAAGATCTATAACAACTGCCACCTCTTAGTGGTACTTTCCCCTTACTTTAACCTAGAACAAGGAAATCTACAAGTTCTTGATGGAAAAGTTAGGTTGTGAGCTAAAATCCTAGTAGTGTTTCACTAAGTGTTCTATAATAAGATGCAATAATGGTCCGCACATATTTTTTTTGTATTTAGCAAAACCAAAATGGATAGCACAATAACTTCCAAATTTCATACTAAACCATTCCATGATTATTTATCCTTAAGGTTCCTCTAAATATGTATGGAAAATTTTAAAACCCAAACATTTGTAAAACTGGCCACAAAAGTACCAAAATCAGGTAAACATTAATCCCTAAACTGTATAAAGTATTTCTTAATGTCATAAACCATAAATGTGAATACCCTAATCATTCATTCTCTTAAAATATTCTAATAACCCGAATCACCATAAAATCATAATGTAATAATCTATGCATCCAAATAATGAGCCTATAACGTATCCTAAAATCAAATCACGAACTATCCAATAAGATCCATAAATATATAAATGTAAAAACATAATCAATGATATCAGAAATCACATTTTCATAAAATCATTAATCAATTTAATGGTCACCAATATTATCCAATTTACTATATCAGTATCTATCAACTCTTTATCCCATCTAAAAATCACCTCAACCACATGAACATATTAAGCGATATACATCCCTCAATCATTTTTTGTCAAAAAATATCACCTTACCATTAAACAAATGTTTTAGGATATTAAATCATTCAACATATTCTTTCAAATACTTAAAACTAATCTACTTGAAACAATCCTTAGATGTTTCATTATTTTTAATACCAATATATCAGTAATAAAATTATTATGAAATCTATTTATCAAACCCTAATATATAAACACTTCAACCCTTCCACTTAAATAATTTTCATAGCATAGGCTCTTACTTTTTCTTGGAGCTAGCCCTTGGATTAGGGAATTGGCTTAGATAATTCATATATTCCCCACACATAAGCCATTGAACTATAAATGATACATTTTTATGTACATTATTTCCCTCCACTAAACTCTTTATTTTTCCTTGTCAATTAATTTCTCTATGTACTTATTTTCCATACATAAAATATCTTGTAATTAATTTGATACATTTCTATGGGTTATTCTTCCCACATTCACAACATGTAGGAAGCTAGATATTCTTTCCTCCATAACCTTTAGGAAACTCTATTTTTATCTTATTTATTCTATTTAAAAACTCTATTATTTTTAGGTTTTTAATCATATAATTGGATATCTAGTTAGGCATAATCAAAATAATTCTCATTCTAGGTCCCTTATTTTTTTTCTCATAAGGCAATCATTTCATCACCTGTCACATTCAGCATTAAAATAGTTCCTCATAGTTATATCCATTAACTAAAATTAAAATAATAGTGTGAGAAAGAATAATGAGTAATCCTATTATCATGAAAAATCATTCATAGGATATCTAAACCAAAACAAATTATTTTCAACATATGAAACCTTAGGTTTAACCTTGTTATCCATGGATATTATCTATTCAAATCCTTCATAATGGTTCATAATTAAAATTTTAATTAACCTATGCATACCCCATAAGAGTATCAAAACAGCTGCTCAGTTAGGTATTATTCACGAGGAACTAGAATAGTGGATATGATATAATAAACTAACTCTTTTTGGGTTTATTACCCCTAGATGAATATATTCCAAAACCACATCAACTTGTATTATCTAGATAGGAATGAATTTCTAGGAAAATCACACCTCTTTATTTATATTAAATTATGTTCTTATCAAACACTTAATCTTATCCTAAGGGTTCTAATTAAATTTTTCTCATCCTAGTTTTCAAAAGTTAATAAAACATTATTTTATACCAATTATAGGGACCCCAAATATTTTCTTACAAAAACACTACATCTAATTAGTGGAATAGTCATTACATAATATTACAATCCATGATATGACCATGAAGGTTTACTATCTTTGGAAACAACTGTACATAAATAACTGGAACATAAATGAACTATATCATTTCTCACTGTGTTCTTCATTACTAGAACCCTTCTTATACATATCATACTTAAAACACTTATTCATAACCAAAGGAATGGAAACATAAGAAAGGGTGAGATCTAATGATTTGTAAGGGAAAATATGAGAGATACAAATCAATGATAATAAGTGAGTATAAGATAAAAATAAGTGTATTAGAACATGATCCTAACGTATAATAATCATTTCCAACCAATCAAATATCTTTAAACATGAATCATGGAATAAGGTTTTTTCAATCAATAGTTATAAGCCATAAGTGTTCACAATCATCAATAATCAATCATGAGTCATGATAATGTATTATAAACATAAGAAATAATTTTATGGCATACATATAATCATATAAAATTATTTCCTTGGTCAATTATCACTTCTAAGACAATCACAGTGGATTGGGTTCACTCATCATTTAATCATTTCTGTAGTCAAGGTACACTCCCAAGATTATATTATTGTACAAAGTACCTTATTCAACCAATTTCACTCCCTATTCAAGTCCTTATTATCCCATTATATATCCTTATTTACCCAATTCATTTTAATGATATACAGTTTTGGTTCCACCCATCACATAATGAAAACCAACATATGTGTGTCATAAGATTATAAAACATTCATCATATCATAAAATCATAACCCAATGAAAGGATATATGTTTCATAAACATTTCATCATCATTATTATAATCCATCAATAGAAATAATAAATATATTAAAATTGGATCATATCCCTAGTAAATCATAGGAAACATCAAAGGATTTTGTTATAGATAAAAATACCTTTAAAATTTAAATATAACATTTCTTGAGGAAAATAATCTTTTTATTTGAAATTACTTATTTAAGATATAAAAATTTAGAAAAAAATTAAAGGAAATTTTTATTTAAAAAAAATGAAAATTATAAATTAATCTTCAATTAATAGAGAATTAATAATGTTATGGAAATTCATTCTTGAGATGTACATTAAAAAAATTATTTCATATTTTTTGTAAAATTCAAAACTATCTTGTTTGGAAAATGATTAGACAATTCATTTAAAACCTTGGTAATGATAATAAAATATAGTTATAATGAATTCAAATAATATTTATAGAATAGAAAAAACATTATTGAAAACATTTTATTGAAAATATATACATGGAATAAAAATTTTTTGAGCAAAGAGAAAAACAATATATGTTTTCCCTAAAACATTCTTTCAGTGTATATAGTATATAAAGAGAGGAAAATGAAATGAAAACATGTAATATATAGAAATAAAAAAAATAAGAAAATTAATAATAATTGGAAAATATGGATAATATAATTTCATCATTTAAAAATTTAATCATCAATAATCCTGATAAAAATGAGATTGTAACATAAAACTCTTACCATAGTGGTAACTTTGTATCATAACCCCCTTGAAAAAAATAACTTCAACTAAAACATTAAATACCATTAATATAAGGATATTCATGATAAAAAAAAATGGGGCAGTATATAAGCCACATAAAAAATATCTGTATATATCATCAAACATGTCTCAATTATAAACAATTGAGACAAAGAACTCATACAACTTTAGTAATTTTTTAATCAAAAGTCATTGGAATATTTAAAATCATATGGTTATTTAAATAAATTAAATTAAATCATGGATTCTTATATACTATATTATTAGTTATTAAATATACCATATAAATAATAAATTGGTACATAACATTAAAACATGTCTTAATGAAGAGAAATTGAGATGAAACCCTTACCTTATATCCAGTTTAACTTATAATCACTTAAAAGTCCTATATAATAAATTTAGATTTTTTATAATTATATAAAATAATCATATTCGTATATATAGTATCATATAATATCATAATATCGTATTCAAACATCATTTTACTAACAATTCTTTATTAAAGTCGTCATTTCGGGTGTTAATTGCTTCGTTTTTCATGTATGTTTTGGTTCAGAAATAATGTTCATTACACTATAATCATAGTTAATCCATATAATTAATTTTAATCATGATATAAATATTATATATATATATGTGTGTAAATATAAATATATTAATTATATACATATTTATAACCATTCATATTAATTGGTGATGAAAAATAAATTATATCACTTCGTGGAGATGGTAATCTATATTTACACTTGAGTGATGTTCCCAAATTTCAATTGATTAACTAAAATAATGTTAAGAGATAAATAAAATTTATGGAATAATTATTATATCATAAATATTACATATTTTAATTAAATATATCCTTTTTACCATATAAGTAAAATGGAAATGATAAATAAAACTGTATCAATTTGTAGACGTGGCGATCCACACATACATACGAGCAACAGTATCATTTACCAATGGATCAGATGGTAAGTAGGTAGATAATAAATTAAATTTATATAAGAATATTTACTATATAAATATAATATATTAACATTAAATCCATCATTATAACCACTCATGAAAAATTGTGATGGAAATGAATCATATAACTGTGTGGCGGCAGTAGTTCACATGTATGCACAAACAATACTTTTATTTACCATTTGATGGATAAGGGGTGTAAAATGGTTGTGTAATCATCATAATAACATCTTAATATATTTATGATATGATATTAATCATGTTTTTCTTGATACAATAAGTTTATAAAAGGTATAGGAAGAAATAAAATTGAAAGAGCTTCGATAAGATTTATACCTCTTCCTTGAGAGGCCCCCTTTGGTGTGAACCTTAATCCTTGAAGGATTGGTGTTAAGAGAATAAAAGATCTAATATTGAGGGAAGGATTCTATTAATTATTTATAGTAGGTATTGGATGATATATAAGTCTAAAATTGTGTGAGTAAGGGAGGAGAAGTGATGTCATTTTAAGTGTGAAGGGAGAGAGAGGCATGCAATTTCTTATAAGACTTCAATAATATATAGCCAATTTCAGGGGAAAGTGGATCCAAATGGAAAACTATTCAAATGTGGGATAACATAATGTTTAAATATAATTAACCAATAATAATTATATTATTTGGTTTGTAAATACTAATCATATCTCTTGGTTTAACCCCCCAGTAAACTCATTTTAACCTCAACTATGGTAACAAAATTTTACTATTCAATATGAAAACAATATTTGGAAATATTAAATTTTATTAATTATAATGATTATAAATATTTAAAAATATATATATATATATTTTTTCTATAAGTTATAGAATTTAATTTTAAATAAGCATTCAAACCGCAACGAAAACGTTCTTTAGAAAAACATATTTTTTTAAGTATAAACATAATTTAGTTCCATTATTTTTCTTATAAAAACATAAAATAAATTTTAAAATATATTACTGAATATATAATCTATATATTTCATTAAAACCATTATTCATTATATATTATACTAATCTATTAAGATAAAAACAAATTGCGTGCATAACAATTAATTTTTAGAAAATTGTATTCCTCATACCAAAATTTAAATTATACAAAAATATTGTAAAATAATTATTATTATGTAATTAATTAGACTATTTATAATTAAATTATAATTAAATTACTTTAGGTTAAAATTAATAACATAATTTTATTTTTAATTGAAAATAAATTATTGTAGACAAAAAATCGGTATTTTTTACAATTCAGTGAAAAATAAATCTTTTTAGAAAAATCCTAAGAATTCACCCTAGAATAATATTTAAAATATGATTAAAAATTGATATTAATTTCAAAAAATATATTTCTAAAATATTAAAATTAATTAAAATGTGTATGTGCAAAAAATGCGATAAAACCTATTTTTTAAGAAAATGTATTTTTGAAGCTAAAATGAACTTTCTAGAAATTGAGTACATGTTTATTATGAATTAACAAATAAAATTTTTGAATTTAAAACATTTGTAAATTTTTTCCATAATGAATTTATTACTGTTTATGTCTTCCAATTTAATGGATAGCTTATAATGGTTTACTATATCGCAGTTCATATAGACTTGGGTTTGCGTGTACGGAAAGCTATCGAAAACCTTAAATTTATTTAAAGAAAAAATATATTATAAAGAGTCAGGTTATTAAACATTTGTCATAAGTTATATTTAACTAAGAAATAATAATTCACACACACACAGCCATCGTATTTTTTTATTATTTATAAGCCTCAAGAACACTCCTTGGGCCATTGCATTTACTCATGTGTTTATAAAACATGTTTAAATGGTTCTTCGAACATATAAAGAATCATATGGATGAATAATAAAATATTATTCCATTAAACCTTATATAATTCATTAATAAATTACATAATTAATTTATTTGGAACCATTCAAATATTAACACGCTTAAGAATCAGTTTTTCATTTGATTAAAGGATGTTCCATGCATGAAATATTATTCCATGCACGCATCACAATATATATATATATATCATAAGATATATACCATATATGTCTTATGGTAGTATGAATCGCATATTTATGGATGTAGGTCATATATAACTTTCAATATTATGATGACATACTAATCTTCTATAAGGCTGATGATTTATCATTATCTTCTCTTTATGTTATTTTCAAGCATTATGACACTGATTTTGGTCAATATATTAAGTGGAGTAATTCAATGGTCATATTTGGTAAAATGATATTAGGGGTAGGAAAATACACATCCTTAAATACTTTAATTAAAAGAAAATAGAACTACCCTTTAACTACTTGGGATTTCTCCTCTTGGGGGGGGGGGGCAGTTAAAGCATGCTACATCGAAGGAATTACATAAAAAATCACTTACCAACTAAGTAGTTGGAAGGGGAAATACCTATACCAAGCTGGTAGAATATTACTGGTGAATATAGTTATCTTATAAATTATTTACTACTCATTTCAATGCTATCAATGAAAAATTATATTGATAAAAAAACTAGAGCATCAAATTTTAAATTTTATCTATATCATATGTATTAATAAAAGAAAACTGATCATTATAACTGGATGAAGTGAAAAAAAACCCTCTAACATGGGTGACCTAGGTATTAAGAGCTTGAAATTGTTTAATAATTCTAAATTACTAGATTTACCTATAACCTTCTGTTCTCCCCAATAAACACTAATAGTTTACTCGAACATAGAATTGTTGAAATGTTTCACTAAGGTAACACTTCCTTTTTCAACTCATCTGTTTGGATATGCATTTTAGAATCCTTTGAGTATATCATACATGACTCCATTTGGATCCCTTAAATGTGATCCCCCTAAACTTATGGTATTCTTGATGGCTTTAGTTTAGTCTTCTAAACTCATGTCATTTCCCATTAGTTATCAACAACTTGTCTGTTCAGAAACCCTTTAACCCCTACCATATATTGAGCAACTCATACCTGTTGATCATATGCATGAATTCCATAATTTCAATTTTTAATAGAGTTAAATTGATTTTAGTGTCTTGTATTATTGGGAATTCTAAATTCAAGGATTTACTATAGGTTATCTTGTGGTGTAGATAATACAACTCATAAATGTATAGTCCTCTTTAGGAAGCATTACATCAAACCTTCGAGGAAGTTCATAATATGGAATATTTAGAATAACAGTATCCCAACTGACTATATATTTTATGTTTTATGCTTATAGAAAACCTCAATATGTTTTGTATTCTATAAGAGTGATAAATGGTGAGAAAATATATGTATTCAATGTAGTATTATCAATTTTATCTGGATTCAACTTTCATCCTAATTTATCAAAAGATTGACCTTAATGGTTTCATTATTTATTTTATGGAGGGCCTTTACAAGCTATATCATAGTGAATAACTTAAAAATATTCTCCATGTGGTTGTTTCTTCTAGAAAAATTTATATTTTTTAGGATAAAAAATGGATTGAGTTTTAGAGAAACTCTCCAAGGAACATATAATGTCATATCCTTGATAATGAAAAACAAAAGAAAGTCATATCCACTCCAAGTGGGTTCCATGCCTATCTTGATAGAAGATTTGTAGGTTCTATGTGTAGTGGAAGAACATTAGTGGGTGAATAACCATAAATTTTTAGTTGATTTAGTGGAACATTTAAAATAGTATACATGACGTAAACATCACGAACAATAAAATTTTTCAATCGAATATTGAAATAGAGGAAAACTCAGAATACTAAGAGGATCTTTTCACATTAAATTTATAATTAATTTATTTATGATCAAAAGAAAAAGGTTACCTTGTCAAGAAAATTCCTTTATATATTATTTTGATTGTCCAAAACCCCTTTTTTGTATTAACTTCATTGTGTTATAAGGATCCGAGTATAGAATTCATGTAGCGTTAATCCAAACATGCTCCTTTGACCTCTTAACGACCCTGATTTATTTATGAGTTCTGGAAAAAAATTTATCCTAAATTTTTCATCTCGATCGCTTCAAGATATTTCAGTCTTTATGGTGTTCTTCTCATTCTTGATAAGATAAGTGGAATAATCTAAAACACAAGTATGTTGTATGCAATATTCAACCTACACAAGAGATATAAACATATATTTATAGAGTTAGGGTTTATATTAAAATATTTGTTAATTTTATTCCAACACTTATACAATATTATAATCCTTAACAAAAATTATACTATATAATAATATTATTATTCTAATTATTTTACGGTATGCACTAACTCACATAAATATTATTTTACCAACTTTTAAATTAATATTTATCACCGAACATTATCTTTGTCCGCTCGAAATCCTCAACATTTATTGAATAGTCTAATAAATGTTTAATTGAATATTTTATTCATAAATAAATATTTTATCTAGAATCCAGTAAATAAATTTTTATTAAAGATTCAATAAATAAAATAAATATTTTATCTACAATATAGAAAATAAATATATATTAAATATTCACATAATTAAATAAATAATTTATTAATGAGTAAATAATTATTTATTAATAAATAAATAATTATTTATTAATTTGTGAATACTTATGATCAATAAAACTTGGATTATATTATTATTTGGTCTTGATAATAATATTTATTCTAATCATTAATGTCAAATATAATTCAAATGAGATCAATGAAAACACTTAGTGTGTAACCCTTAGGGATTCGTTCTCACTGGAATTAGGTGGGTTTTCCTAAAGTCCAGGATTATTGTCTAGGAAGAGGTCAAGGAACCCAAGAGAAATTGATTAATGTTAAAACATTAAAAATCTTCTATGAATGTTCACCATGTCATATAATCCCATTGTTTAAATATCTCATCCATCGGGTTTCACATTTGTGTCATCAACCTATATGCTTGATACGTATTTCTTTAACTCTTGAAAATAAATACGTCATTCCAACATGTCCATGAATATTAATGTAGAAGTGTTCTTCCAATCAATGGTTTGGGATTTCAACTTCCATAAAGATATAAGGGACAAATTCTTCCCCGCCTTATCCATAAATAACATGTCATTCATAACTCACCCAATAAACCTTACTTCCCACAAACATATGGTGTTATAGTTTTTTTCAATAAATCTATGTATGTGATTCATGAAATATATTAATGATAGTATTAAAGTATATGGATCATTACATAATCTCATATATAGGAATATATGACAACATCAAAACATGCAGAATTTCTACTGGTGTTTCTGTTCTCATAATCTTCTTTCTTGGATATTACAAAGGAAAAAATTCATGAGAATAACTCTCATACACTTATGAGTACTCACAATATAAAGACCCATAAATTCTATTTAAATTATTTTTTAAATTATTTGGGATTATTACAAGTCGAATAAAATTGATGGTGCTTGATTTAGAGTCCTGGTGTGCCCAGAATGAATTACAGAGCTTTTCTAAGGTATATTAAGTAAACGTACGGGTGACATTTTCTAACTTTTAACTGGTGCTCAGAATTGAAATATGAGGGTTCTATTGATTCTGTTGTGTCAGGATTTGATTAGAAAAATCTCCACTTCAACCATAGTTGGTCAGGAGAAAAAGATAATTTTAATAATTTTAAATGAATAATAAAATAACATGTAATTGTTATTTTATTTTTCTTCAGTGGTTGAGTGGCGGTAGCAGGACCAATGTTTATTCAATCCATTTAATAGTTTGAATCTCCATTATTTGTAACAGAACTATTGGGAATTAAGATATTCATTCATTAATGAACCTTATTAATTCCTCAGTGTTTTACACACCCTTTTCCCCCTCTATTTAATAGAATCATGGACGTGGGTTTTTGGCACGACAGTGAGGATCCTTTGACAAAGTACCAAGACACCTTCCATGGATGGAGAATAGAGTATTTAACTATGCCCATTGTGGAATCGATCAAGTGGTTGATGAACAATCAACATAAATGGACATGAACCTTCTCCTTCCACGGCAATACCCTCAAACGTGGAAGTACTATCGTCCGCAGCGGTCATCAATGATCTTTAAGGTTGGACATTTATTTTTTAAAATTTCATCTTTTTTGAATTGAATAATCTCTCGCTTGTTATGATACTAACGTGGAGGGTGCGGGCCAAAAGAACAAGGCTTAGACCCTCCCCCCCACTTCATTCATGTCACGTTCTTTGGGGGACGAACTTCCAACCCATCAGAATTTGGATTCTGGGAGCTGCGTAGTGACGCCGACATCCTGGGAGGCCAAAAGGCATGACCAGAAAGGAAAGAGAACCACTAAATCTCACTTGGTGGCCCATGGAAGATTCTTTAGCACGGTAGCGCTCTAAAACGGTACTGGCAGGCGAAGTCAGTGGCTGACGCTCGCTAGCCGTAGAGGAGGACGGCACCGCTTGACGCTGTGGCGGTTGGACAAGCGGTCTGTAATGGCCAGCCATGGATACAGGAGGCGGCGCACCGTCACACACTGCAGTGATACATGTCACGGCTCGAAGCCATAGCAAAGTCCAGGAACTGCTCCCTGTGGGTCTCGTATATGATGAGGTGGTGCCACATGGAACTGCCAATTCAAAAAGTTTAACGGCTCATTGAGTCATTCAGGATCGAGGGGTTGTGGCTTCAAAGTCGTGGATGAGGCGCAAGGGGATCCGCTTCCTACAGGTCCCCCGAGTGATGAGGCGGTGCCACCTGGCACCTCCAATCAAGGAGTCGAATGGCTCCTTTGAGCTACTCGGTAAGCAAAACGTGCCACGTCCATGTGGGTTGTGCCAACCGGCAGGTCGAGCCGCCACGGACCGACCCAACCGGACCGGTCTAGGGTGGTTTAGGATTGGCCGGGTTAGACCCGGACCAAACTAGGTTGGGTGAAACCGAACCGGGTCAGTTCCACCGGGTAGGACCAGACCCAGACCCATCTCAGACCCAGAGGCGTTTAGAAGGCCATATCTTTCGAACCAGACGTCTATTTGATGAACCGTCTATAGATATGGAATCCTTGGAGTGAGATGGTTCTTTTGAGATACTACACGAGAGTTTTGGAGAGTGTATGAGTATGGCTATGTTGGATCAACTCTTAATCCAACGAGGCCCACAGTACTAAAATGTCAATAACTTACCGACCGAGTGTCTAGTTGATGTCCTGTCTATTGCGTTGGAACCCTTATTATGTAATGGATCATTGGGTAAGTTATATGTGGGACATAGTGATGGTTGAAATAGGATTGATTTCTTGAGGATCAGTTTCTCCCAGAAACAAGCATACTATGAATGGGAATAATCTATCTGGTTGAGAAGTGAATAATAAAGGGCGATTATGTGTGAATCAGCACAGAGTGATTCAATGTCAATTAACACCCAAAAATTCTATGTGAATCAGCACCCAGGGATTCTCAGTGAATCATCACCCAGATATTTTGTGTGAATCAACACCTAGTGATTCTATGTGAATCACCACCCAGTGATTCTGTTTGAATCAGCACACTTCTATTCAATGTGAATCATCACCTCATGATTCTATGTAAATCCACACCAAGCGATTCTATGTGAATCAGCACCCAATGATTCTGTGTGATTCAGCTCCCATCGATCTTGTGTGTGTCTTGCGGGGGTTATTACCTATCGATCCTGTTTGGGTCAACATCATTTCCTCTTGATCGAGTAAGATGACCTAACCATACAATAAATCATTTGTACTATTGTACTCAGTTATACCTGGTTTGAGTTATGTCTATTTCATTGGCCTTTGTGATTGAGATCATGCTTGTGTTATACCTCTATGGAATTATGAGAGACCTTCAGGGGTCTCGGAGTCCCTACTGTGTATTGTTATAATCACCCCTACATGGGCTTCACCCACACCTCATTGTGTCTTGTACAGATGAAACTCATCCTTGACAGAGACATGGAGAGCTTGGACCGGATGGTGGAATATAGTAACGGTTCACGTGGAGAGCTATGGATACGAGTTATACGTGCCCTTCAGGTTGGACCCCTGGTGGATGATTCCAAGAGTTTCTTATTATTTTCTGTTGTAGTTGTATTTTTCATTTCGTCTGGTATTTTAGCCACTTTAACATTTAGTACAAGCTTTTACTACTATTATTTTACTATGTGGTTGCATCTTGTTGTGTTCCTGGGATATGTGTTTGTACAGGATTAAAGGAAATGACAGTTCATTTTAGGTATATGCCTTCTGATGGTAATCTTTAACCCTTGGCCTAAGGAAGGTGGGCTTAGGGTAGTCATGGCATGGGCCTTGGGGGATGAGTCGTGACAAAGTGGTATCAGAGGAGTCAGTTCTACTGAATAACTAGGACACTAATCTCTCTAATGAAGTAATAATATTATGTTTCTTAGTGTGGTTTTCAGTTCGGGGATTCCAGTGTTGGTGTGGTGGCTGACATATCCATACACCAGGACCCTAAATTCTGATATCAAACTGGATTCCCAAAAAAATGGATTATGTGTTTTTGGAAATGTTTTACTTTTTATCTCTTTTGATTCAACTCACAATGTATAACTTATAGACTGTGAAACACCTATTTCTTTTTATGATTCCACTGCATAAACATCCAGCCAATATTCCCGAGAAAGTATACAATGACATCCCACCGAGCGATGAGGCTTCGGTGTAGGGCCCTCTTACTATGTTGGAACCTTCAGGTGGTGTACCAGTAGCACCACCTCTAGGAGGGCATCACTTGCCACCAGTCCCACATGAAAATGGTGCATGATGATTGAGAAATTTTCATGAGTTCCAACAGCATATTCCTTCTTGGATTCAAGACGAGATAGATCTCCAGGCAGCTGGGGACTGGCTGGAGGCTGTGGCTTGAGATTTATGCCTAGTTGGGAAACCAATGGAGCATATGGTGATCCTAGATACTAGTCTTTTTCTGGTAAGGGAAGGAATATGGTGGAGAATGATTCTCCAATTACATTATGAGGCAACTCTCACCTCTATATACTTTGAGAGCCACTTCAGGATGGATCTTGTTCTAGTGACACTACAATCTGTGCATATCCAGGAGTTGCTACACATACTGCATGGCAGCTTATCAGTGGCCCAGTACTTGGTGAGATTCACTAACCACTCATGTTACTCCACCGACATAGTGTAGGACCCATTCTTCAGGGATCAGACCTTTTATCAGAGTCTTTAGTGGGAGATCATAGCATCGATGATATCTCTCAATATCTCAATGTAGGCTGGAGTGATCAAGCGAGAATTATTGGTGGTGACATTCTTAGTTGAGCAGTCACCAACTGTGAGAGCCACCACCGGATGACAAGTAGCCAAGTCATCTGTTGCAAAAAGTAGGCAGATGACATAGAGGTCTAAGTAGACCAGACATTTCGGAGGGTGACCCCAGGATGTAGGGTCAAATGTGTGGAAGTAATGATGCAGAGGGGGTCAACAGGGAAGAAAACTATGCTTCGCGTGCGGCAGGTGGGGCCACATGGCTCACGACTGCCCGAAACACTATATCAACGATCAATAGAAGGTAGAGGAATCACCGAGGCAGTATCCAAGGTTCGAGTGAGGAGGTATGTAGGCTGACAGACATGACAGACGAGCATGTCGTGCAGTAGTTAGTGGACGACAGTTTGAGTTTCTACCACCACCACCCCCAGGAGGCCCACCCCGGCCATAGGGAGTAGGTGGACATCGGCAAGCTCGGCTACAGGCAGTAGAGGCCTACGACCATAGCACTCTAGAGATTATTAGAGGTATGCTATATGTTTATTCCATTCTTTCTACAGTACTTATAGACATAGGTTCTAGTCACTCTTTCATTTCCACAACACTTTTTCACAACTCTGAGATTCTGATAGAGCAGTTGGCTTGATCCTTATCATTAGATACATCTAAGGGAGATTATTCGACAATTATGTAATGGTACAGATGGTGTGAGCTCACTCTAGGATGTGATAACTTCAACTGAGATCTCCTATTAACATCATCAATTCCTTACGACGTCATTTTGGGTATGGACTGGATATCCACAGTCCATGCTCAGATCGATTGTTTTAGGTGAAAAGTGAAGTTTGTCTATGAGTATGGGATCACGTTTACCTTCATCGGTGAGAAGGAAACCATTTCAGAATAGGATGGACTATCTCAGAAGAGAGTTCATCCAATTACTCAGTAGTTGGCTACCCTCAACCTCAGAGTAGTTGATATGAGGAGTCCGAGTTATCCTAGAGTTGTAGATCAGTATGTTGATGTCTTCCCTGATGATGTTCTGGGAATACCTCCTCATAGAGAGGTGGAATTTCACATCAACATGTACCCCGGGATGCCAAAAATATATGTACCAGCATATTAGATAGCTATCATGGAGCTTTGGGAGATGAGGGTATAGTTGGAGGACTTACAGAGAAAAGGGTTTGTGAGGCCCAGTGTTTCTCCATGGGCATCCCCGACCATGTTTACCAATATAGAATATGGGAGTCTAAGGCTTTGTGTGGACTATTGGTTCCTGAACCAGGTGGCCTAGAAGAACATGTTTTCTCTACTAAGGATTGATGATCTCATCGACCATCTGAAGGGAGCTCATTGGTTTACGAAGATAGACCATAGATTAGGCTATCAGCAGCTCAGGGTATGGGACGAGGACATACTGTAGAAAACCTTAAAATTTTGGTATGGAAATTACATTTTCTTGGTGATTCCTTACAACGTGTCCAAAGCTCTAGAAATGTTCATGGTTCTCATGAATAGGTTCTTCCAGCCACACCTTGATCGCTTCGTGGTAGTCTTCGTTGAAGACATCTTGATATACTCGGTGTCAGAGTAGGAGCACGCCACACACCTACAGATAGTTCTAGATACACTCTAAGAGCACAGAATTTTTGGAAACCTCTTGAAGTGCTAGTTCTGTATACGAGAAGTCCACTTCTCAGGGCACGCTATCTCGTAGGATGGAGATGTAGTGGATCTAGAAAATATAGAAGTAGTTCATGCTTGGGAGCCACCTAGTAGTGTGACCGAGGTGCGTAGTTTCCTCCGATTGGATGGATAAAAACGGAGGTTTGTGTCTGGCTTCTCCAGGGTTGCAGCACCCTTTTCATCCTTGAAGAAGAAAGGGAATCCTTTCTTTTGGATGAAGAAGTGCTACCAGAGTTTTTAAGAGCTGAGGCAGAGACTGACGAGTGCCCCCATCATGAGGCTACTAGAAGAGGGCGTGGGGTAAGTATTCTACTACGACGCACCAAGGACTAGAATAGGTTGTGTCCTGATGCAGGAGAAAGAGGTGATCACCTATGGATAATGGGAGTTGAGATATCATGATCAGAACTATGCTACCCATGACCTGGAGTTAGCAGTAGTGGTCCTTGTGCTGAAGATGTGGCGGCACTACTTAATGGGTGAATAGTTTAATATTTACTCTGATCACAAGAGTCTCAGGAATATCTTCTCATAGAAAGACCTAAACCTAAAACAGCGATGATTGATAGATTTCCTCTAGGACTATGACTTTGAGATAGTCTATATTTCTGGGAAGGGGAACGTTGTAGCAGACACACTCAGTAGGAGTTGTGGTCTACAACTGCTGATTGAGGCAACACAACAGCTAGCCGCGTTGCAGATATCTTTCATAGATGGATATGGATCAACTTACCTCCAGTCTATGACTATCACTTCCCCCTTCTATAGTGAGATAGGGAGGCACACCTTGGGGACATTGATTGTGAGGTCTTAAATACTTAGATATCCTTAGGACATGATCCTCAAGGATTTTCTAAAAGTGTGGATCATGTGATCCTCTTCAGAGGATGCACCATGGTACCAGTGATGCTATAGGAGGAGGTGTTGAGGGAGTTCCACACATCCCCTTTGGCGGTACATCCTGGAGTAGAGAATATGTACCAGGACCTCCAGCATCGGTACTGGGGGCCAGGGATGAAGAAAGCAATGGAAGAGTTTGTTTCTCGATGCCTAACTTATTAGCAAGTGAAGGTTGAGCATCAGGTACCAGAAGGCATAGCTCAGCCACATAAGGTACCATATTGGAAGTGGGATGGTATCTGCCTGGAATTTGTGACAGGGCTACCATGTATGTCCAGGGGCCACTATTCCATCTGGGTGATCATTGACCGACTCACCAAGTTGGCCCACTTCCTACCAATCTATGAGTAGGTATCAGTATGGAGGTTGGGACGTCTCTACGTACAGGAGATTTTACAACTACAAGTGGTGTCATCGACGATCGTCATGGATTGAGATGCACGTTTTAAATCCCACTTGTGGAAGGGATTTCCAAAGGCATTCGGGACTCAACCACACTTGAGCACCACCTTCCATCCCCAAACAAATGGTCATATGGAGCAGACCATATAGAAACTCGAGGAAATGATTCATACTTGTGTCCTCAATTTTGGCTATAGTTGGGAGGACAACCTTCCACTAGCGGATTTCTCTTACAAAAAAAGATATCACTCCACCATCAGCATGGAGCTGGTTGAGGCCCTGTATGGGAATCCATTCATATCACCACC
Source organism: Viscum album (assembly GCA_963277665.1). Classification (NCBI taxonomy): domain Eukaryota; kingdom Viridiplantae; phylum Streptophyta; class Magnoliopsida; order Santalales; family Viscaceae; genus Viscum; species Viscum album. The sequence continues at coordinate 456,564,459 of OY728119.1, read as the reverse complement.
TTGTTGGAGAGACCTAGAGGAGTCAACACTTATGGGTCTAGAGTTGGTTCAAGCTACTACAAAGAAGGTGCAGATCATCTAGGAGCGGATGAAGACTCCATAGAGCTGGAATAAGCCTTATGCCGAGAAGATATGGAGACCCTTGGAGTTTGAGGAGGGAGTCTATGTCATCTTACGGGTCTCATACTGATGAAGATTACAGAGGTTTGGATAGGGAAACAAGCTATCTTCGAGGTTAATCGAACCTATACAGATCCTTAGCAGAGTAGGAGAAGTGTCATACCATATGGATCTTTCCCCATAGATACACCAGGTGCATAATGCATTCCAATTTTCACAGCTTATGAGATATGTTCATGATCCATCACACGTTATCGATAGGGGCGAGCTGGACATTTATGATGGGGTGACATTTGTGGAGTTTCTAGTGGGGTTAGATGATCGATAGGATCAGGTCCTTCATTGGCGGTCGATTCCTCTGGTGCGAGTTCGTTGGAAGCACATGAATCTCCATGAGAGAACATGGGAGGAGGAGGCTCAGATACAAGCTCAGTACCCTCATTTTTCCCGTAATTTTGTTATAGCTCTAGAGAAAGAAAATCCCTAAGGTGGGGAGAATGTAAAGACCCATAAATTCCATGTATTTTTTTTAATTATTTGGGATTATTATGGGTCTGCAAAAATTGACTGTACTTGATTTCGAGGTCTGGTATCCCCATAATGAATTTCTGAACTTCTTTAAGGTACATTCAGTAAGAATACTAGCAACAATTTCTATCTTTTGAATTGGTGCTCTAAATTTAAATCTAAGGGCACTGTTGAATCTACACCCATGAGATTCTCTTAAGGGAAGCTTCACTTCTGCCGAAGTAGGTCGAGAGAAAATGTTAATTTCCATACTTATAAAAGAATAATAAAATAAAATGTAATTTTTATTTTATTTTTCTCTAGAAGTTGAGTGGTGGTGGCGGGACCGTTCTATTTTGAATCCATTTAACAGATTGAATCTGTTTTATCTGTAACCATACCATTGGGAATTAAGAGTTTCATTTATTTATAATCCTCATTAATTACTCAGTGTGTTACTCCTCCTTTTCCCCCTCTATTTAATGGATGATTGGGCATGGGTTTTTGGAATGACTATGAGGAACTTCTAAAAAAGTACGGTGACACCTTCCACCAAAAGAGAACAGAGGATTTGACGATGCCCGTTGTGGAATAGATCAGGAGGTCAACAAATGAAAAAAATTAATGCATGTGAACCTTCCCCTTCAACCATTATACCCTCGAACATGGAAGCACCACTGTCCGCAGTAGTCACCAATGATTATTGAGGTAGGAGTTTATTTTATTAATGTTTATCTATGATTAATTGAATAATATCTCACTTGTTATGATGCTAACGTGAAAATCATGGTCTAAATGAACAAGGCGTAGACCCTCTGCTGCTTTGTTCATGTTGCATTATTCAATGGACAAACTTCTAACTCATCAGAATCTAGAATCCGAGAGTTGTGCAGTGATGATGACATATGGGAAGGCCCAAAGGTGCAAGAGGAAAGAAAAAAGGACCATCAGAGCTCACCTGGTGGCCCGTAGAAGATTCCTTAGCACAGCACTGGCGCGACAGTGCCAGAAACCAGTGTCATCAAAAGAAGGAGGTTGTCGGTGCTCACCAGTTGAGAAGGAGGGAGGCACCACTCGGCATCATGGCGGTTGGACAGGCGGCTAACAACGGACAGCCGCAGATATGGGAGACAACATGCCATCACGTTCCCTGGTGAGACAGGTTGTGGCTCTATGTCACGGTGAAGGTAGGGACATAATCCCTGTAGGTCACACGGATGATGAGGCGACACCACATGGCACCACCAATTAAAATAGTCAAATGGATCTTTGATCGCTTTGGGATTAAAGGGTTGTGCCTTCAAAGTTGTGATGGAGCCACAAGGGGACCCACTTCCTACAGGTCCCATAGGTGACAAGGTAGTGCCACTTGGAGCTGCCAATCAAGGTGCTGAACTGCTTTATTAATCCATTCATCCAGAAGACCGTGCGATCCCTGCAATGGTCGCACTAGCCGGCGGTCTGAGCCACCGTGCCCCAGGCCAACCGTGGCGCCGCCCTACCGGGTCTGTCCAGGTTAGTTCAGGTTGGGTCAGGTCACACCCGAACCGGGACAAGTCAAAGCAAACTACTTCGGGTCAGCCAAAATACGGTCGAGCTGGGTCAGACAAGACCTGGACCCCTTTCTGGCCTAGAAGCACATTGAAGGCCGTATATTGTGAATTGGACATCCGTTTGATGAACAGTCTTCAGATTTGGGATCCTTAGAGAGAGACGATTATTTTGAGATACTACATGAGAGTTTTGAGGAATGTAAGAGTACAGCTAGGTTGGACCTACTCTAAATCCAACCAGACCCTCACCACTAAAATGCAAATAACTTACAGACCGGGCATCTAGTCGACGGGTCATCTATTGCATTGTAACCCTTATGACATGACAGATCATTGGGTAACTTATACATGGGACCTCATGCTAGTTTAAATACGACCAATGGCTTGAGGAGCTCTTTCTCTCATAAAAAAGCATAGTATGAATGGGAATCCTATTTCAGGTTGAAACGTGAATAATGAAGATCAATTTTGTGTGAATCCGAACTGATCGATTCTGTGTGAATCAGCACCAAGAAATTATGTGTGAATCAGAACCCAGGGATTCTGTGCGAATCAGTAGCCAATGATTCTGTGTGAATCAGTACCGAGAAATTCTGTGTGAATCAGCACCGAGTGATTCGGTGTGAATCAGCACCCAGTGATTTTGTGTGAATCAGCACCCAGCAATTCTGTGTGAATCAGCACCAAGCGATTCTGGGAGAATCAACACCTGGTGAATCAATGGGAATTAGCACCAAGAGATTATGTGGGAATCAGCACCCACCAATTCTGTGTGAATCTGCACCTTTCGATCCTATGTGGGTCTGGCATGGGTTAGTACCTATCGATACTATGTGGGTCGGCAGTAGTGCCTCTTGACAGAGTAAGATGGTCTAGCCTTACGAATAAGCATCTGTACTTGTGTACTCAGTTATACCTGGTTTGAACTGTGTCTATTTCTTTTTTCTTTGTGATTGAGACCATGCTTTTGTTATTCCTCTATGGAATTATGAGAGACCTTCAGGGGTCTCAGGGTACCTACTGTTTATTTTTAAACTGACCCCTTCACGGGCTTCGCCCACACCTCATTGTGTCTTGTACAGACGACGGGCAGCCTTGACTAATACTCGGGGAGCTAGGATCTAATAGGGGATGGTAGTGACGGTTGGTGTGGAGAGTTGTAGAGATGAGCTAAACCTACCCTTTAGTTAGGAGAATTGGTGGATGATTCTAGGATCTATTTAATACTTTTTGTTGTAGTTGTATCTTTAAGATGGGCTTTTATTCTGGCCCCCTTTACATTCAGTAAACACTTTTACTACTACAGTTTTACTACATTATTTCATCTTGTTTTTTTCATGGGTTGTGTTTTTGTATTGGATTAAAGGAAATTCCTTCCCGTTTTGGGGATACTCCTTCCAGTGCAATTCACCAAATTCTAGCCTAAGGAAGGTGGGATTGGGCTTGTCATAACACGGGTCCCGAGGTACAGGTCGTGACACACAACTGGAAATCTATATATTGTGTTCCTCGTCATAGTATATTATCTAACTATAGAACTATATTTAAGAATATTTTCATCCCATTTCAGGTTTCACATCATTTTAGGGAACTGTTATGACCTTATTAATTTGACATATACTCTTGGACATTATCACCTCCATGTTATGCAAACGATCAATCAATATATGGTAAGATATTTACCCTACTAGAAAAATGGTACATATCCACAGACCTATAGCCATGATTTTATAGTGTCATGGATATAACATGATATATAGCCATTTTTAATTAAACTCATGGTTATATGTTTATTTGAATCCACAGTTTTATAAAAACCGTGCAAAAGGGAATCATTTATTTCAAGCCTGCATGACACCCTCCTCCCCCCACAAGGCTCTCCTCCCATTTCTTCCTTACTTCATGAGAACTCCTCCCATAGACCCTCCACTACAAACACTACTACCCAACACTTTTCCAGCCTCTTCCTCTGACGTGGCCACCAACCCTCACCATGATCCTCCTCTGACATGGCCACCACACCTCCCCCCTCCTCTAGTTTTCCTTTTACGCGACCACCCCACCTCCTATTGATAATCACCATCCTCATGGATCTTTGATGGTCTCAACTCCTAAATTTTCTTAACCACCAAAGTTATTTCATGTTTTCCATTATACTCTCCTTCATTGTCAACCTCTCCTATATCTCCAACCTAGAGTTTGATTTCAGATTGCTCATGGTGGTATAATTTCATCAATTTTATATGGTATGTCCTCTTTTTTACAATCCCTCTCTTATTTATTGAATATTCATCCAGTTTTCTTCTCATATTTTACACTCACTGTGTTAAATGATTTTTCTCTAAACTATTAATTTTGTTTTTTTAATTATACTCTAATATTTTCTATTCTATTCTAATTTTTTCCATTATAGTCTGTCGTTGTAGGGTAAGAATTTTTTGTTACTGTGGAAAATGTATTTACTAAAAATAATTTATATTACATATTCTCTTTTTTTTCTTCCCTCTACACTTACCAGCATGAAATTTTATATCATTTTAATTCTATATACAAAGAAACAATGATAAAAGTATGAATTTTAAAGATAAAAAATTTATCTGAAAATCATTCAACTATACCCAAATATGTTTAAACTATTTAGATATTAAAATTTTTCAATAAATTCCTTGGTGTTTTTCGCCTATAAAACTATAGTTTTTTAGATTGGTTTACTCCATTTTCTAAATATATATATAGTTAAAAATTATATAATTGATTTATTATTGTCAAATTATAAATAAAAATAAATTATCTATAAATCACTCAACTACACCCAAAACTATTTTTACCGATTAGATATTTAAAAATGTTCCCTGAAGTTTGTGATTTTTTATTAAAAACTGTAGTTTTTTAGACTATTTTACCTATATTTTTAACTATAATTGAGTTATAGATGTTGGAATTTGATGATTCTTGTTTCATTTGAAATTTATATAAACTAAAAACAAATAATTTAACTATACAAAAACCCATATCAATAGTTTATATTTTAAAAGCATCAATGAATTCAATGATCTTTTATTATAAAAAACATTGGTTATTGAGATTGGTTGAATTACATTTTTTTGATGAAATTTTAAGTCAAAATAAATTTATTTCAATGTATTTTTTTTATTTTTAAAACTAAATAATGTTTTTAAAACATTGAAAACATTATAAAAGTTTGGATTGAACTTTTTGGTACTAAAATGGAGGCATGGAGTTGTTGCCAGGGTGATTTTGAAACCAGTACCAACCACCATACCAAGAGAAACAATATCAACCTTCCATTTTATATTTAATGATTATATTCTCATATAGTTTCTGCCATTATTTTTCACTAATTTATTAAAGATTAAAAAATATTTTATAAAAATTTAAAGGGATGTTTTCATTGACTAATTTGATTACTTACATCTTTTAGCTTCTATAGAATATTACAAGAATGATCATAATTTTTTTGATTATGTAATTGGTTATATACCAATTGTGATGTTAATAAATTATTTTTTAATTGTTTTAAATGCTAATGTTATCATTATATTAGTTATTTAGATACCTTTTTCATTCTATATTTATATAAATTCTCTAAGGTTTAAACAATTGTTTATTATCGATTTTACAATAAAACATGATATATTTCTATAAAACCCTTTATTCTAATGATAAACTTAAAATGAAATGATATATGATTAAAATTATAAAAACGTTTCTAATTTTATATTTTAAATAAAAAAGGGAGTTGTTTATTTATAGTTATAGTTATTCAACTTTTTTCCATAAAAAAATTATTGAATATATTATTTTGATCATTGTTTGATTTAATAAAGAAAATTATCAACTATAATTTATGTTACACTATCAGGAGTATATATATTTCATGTATAGAATAGCTCTTGGGGAAAATAATTACTATTTAAATACAATCTTAATATACTTTATGGCATTTTGATTAACAAATAATCTTTAAACTAAATTATGATTTTTCTAATATTACGTTATCACACCTATTATACAATATTTATCATGCTAATTGTTATTCCATGATTTTTTTATTTCACCTATTATATATTTTTTCCATTCTAATTTTTTTACCTTGTTTTTTTTATGCCACCTATTATGTATTTTTTAACTTTCCCATTTGAATAGTATTATTAGTAAAATTTAATTTTTATTTTTCTTATATAGAATGTGATAAACATTGAAGAGGTACATGGAAAAATATTATATTCTAATTATTGTTGAAAACCTGATTTGGGACTTCGTCATATGGTTCCTACTATGAGTAAAATATTTCATATATATATTTTAATTAAATAACATAAATTCCATTTTGTTAATCATTTTTAAATTTCAATCATGAACCATTATCTAGGAGGAAACTATTATATAGTCATACTAGTGAGAGTAGAAATCAACATGATTGATCAATGGGGAGTGGAAGTATATATACTCAAAGTACTCTTCATACTTAATCAGACATAGATCCTTCAATATATATCACATATTCCACACTTTCGCATCCCAAAATTCCATTTTAATTTTTGAGGATCATAATATCATGTATCCTATCACCACTATCTCAGCCAATACCTACTTTTAATATGTATTTTCCCTATTCGGTGATGGATCCCCACCCTTATACATATAGATTTTTTGGATCAACTAATATAACATAAATTGGAGGGATAAACTATATGTATATCCTATATGATAACTCCTCCCATTGATATTTATTTTATTTATTTATAAATAATATATAGATACTATTAGTGTATAGTTTAATTTATATTAATTTGATCTAATTTAATTTTTTATTTAAAATATAACTGTAATTATGTTACTTTTCAGGTTCGGCACCTTAGTTTTGAGAGGTGTGCACCACACACCTCATCCTCAAGAAACCTTTAAACCTTAATTCACCATGATACTTTCACAACTATGAAGTCATATATGCATATAAAAATCACCAAAACATTATTATGATAAATGAAATATATCCCCAAAAAGGATCCCATAATTGAAGAACCATAATTATTTCATTAGTAAAAACATATAAATTATGTAATGCATATTAACAAATTGATTGAACTCAACAATATATGATATATCCATAGAGTGTGTACATATAGGGTTGAGTATAATAACCTTGTAGGATAGTTCGTGAATATGTACTTATAGTGAATACATTAACACAATTATGTGTATTTGTAAAATAGGTTCACAACTTTGTTATTGGTGAATCTGTAAAATAACAAATTAGTAAACAATGAATAAATAAAAAATTCATCATATGAAAAAAAATTGGCTTTAAATTAGAATTTAAAAATATATAATATATTATTTTACTTTCCATATAAGATATTTTTTATGATTTTTTGGATATATTTGTTATTTATGATTACTTTTTATTTTTCATAAATACCCATACCATGTTAAGTCATTTTCTAGATTATTTACTTAATGTATGTTTATTTTCATTATAATGGATATAAGTTTTATGTACAACATTAATTGGATAATTGATGAGTTTCAAAAGGATTTATGACATTTTTTTACTTTCCATTCAATAATGATTCGATGGTAGATTGATTTGATGCATGTGTATTGATTGTGTTAGAAGACCATGGTTAAATCATGAGGAAATAAGTTACCATGTCACTAAACATGGTTTCTATAAAAATATCACATGTGGTATCACAATAGAGAAAAATATCAAGTGGAGAATAAAATTGATTCACCTAAAAGGATTGGTGTGAAAAAAATTGATTTCTAATTGGTTTACACTTATTTCTAAAGCCAACATTCTATATAGACCAGTGCAATAGGAAATAAATATTGTAACCCGTTTTTCATCTTTTGATCATAATTTTAAGGTTGGGAGTGTTCGAAATATTATGGAAGATTAAAATACCACATTATATAGATCATATGGAAAATGAGAAAACTTGAGTTTTTTAATGTGATTATATCATGGGAAAGAAATGTATGGGTTTAGTAATACTGGAGTTGACTCTTTCCTTACATTTATTAAGTATTTACTACTTTATGATTCATGTATTCTAGAATATTATTATATAGAATCAAATTTGTTTGAAAATTTTGTATTTTTATCTACAAATATCCATTATTTTCCCAAATATTGTTGTCTATTCTGGAAGGAAAATGCATAGCTGGGTTAGTGAAAACAATATGTTACATCAAAGTGGATGACTAAAAAATATGGGACTCAATATTACATACCATAGAAAGTGATGTGTTGCCTACATTTAATTATAAATATTAAAACACTTTTTATGTCAGAGAAAATTTCAATAAATATTAGATGTCATGAAGATGAAAGAAATAAAAATAATGAGGAAATACTGCATCCTACATATGGGTTATCTTGGAATAAATTTGATGGGTTATATCATGATTTTGTAGCGGACCCATGAAATGTTAGATTCTGATTATCATGTGATGGTTTCAACCAATTTATCTAAATGAATACTACACACATTTATTGGCATTTTATCATTATCATTTTAATTTTTAATAATGGATGTGCATAAGAAAGTCATTTTCTATCATGAGTATATTGATATTTAAACCTAGTGAGCATAGACATGGTATTGAAATCAGCTTGAGTCCATTAATAGATGAGTTGAAGGAGATTCGGATTGGTAATGTATGAGTACACTATGCATGCATGAAGAAGTGATTTATGTTTCATGAAGCTTTCTTATAAATGATAAATGTTTTCCCTGCTTATGGAATGATTTCATTTTAGAGTGAAAAAGTAAAATTATCCTTCATATTTGTATTAAAAATACACATTCCTAGAGATTAAAGTTTCAATGAACATTCATCTTTATTGGGCATCGATGATTTATACTAATTGATCATCCACAGAAGAAAATTTTGATATAGTATGATAATTTCATCAACACAAATGAAACACCTTAACGAATTTAGGGTAAGGATATTATTAAATAACATTGTGGTTTAAATTATGTTCTTGTAAGAATTTGATCAAATATCTAAAAAATTATTTTAAATCAAATTTTAATAGAAATTGGAGAAATAAAATTATATTCATTGAGTTTTTGTATTGGTCATAGAATTTATAATGTCATTTTTTGGATATAATGAATATCAAGGAAAACATTTGTGAGATATTAATTTATACTATTTGAATTTTCAAAGAAAAAAAAGATGATTTGTAGTCATTTTAGGATTTAATGGATTGGGGTATAAGAGAAAGACTTCACATTGAGTTAAGTGGTTAAAATTAGTGGAAAACCCATTTTTCTTGTTATTCGATGAAAAATGTGGAGAAAAAAAATGTATTCAAGTATTGTAAATTTTTGAGGTTCCATATGGTAATTCAAGTAAAACTTTGAATAGCGTTAATACAAAATATGTTAAACTATTATCTATTCAAACCCATGATTACCATGTCTTGCTACATGAGTTAATTCCCATTACTATTTTGTATTTACTTTCACATAATGTTAGAGATTATGTGATTAAGTTATGTTATTTTTATCAATTCATTTTTCCAAAAGAATGAGAAGAAGTGTTGTTCAAAAATTACAGATTGATGCATCAATTATAATTTCTGACTTGGAGAAAATTTCCCCGCTGTCATTTTTCAAATGTATGTTGCATCTAACTATGCATTTACCCACATAAGGTCATTTTGGGTGACCAGTTTCAATTCGGTGGATGTATATGATAGAAAGAATTACGTATACATTTATATATTATGTGATAAATAAATATCATCCTGAAGTCACTATTGTGAAAGGCTTTTTATGATAAGACTGCAGGGATTTATGTTCATCTTACTTGGGTAACGTCACTATGAGGTCTAATAGAGTAATGAGAACAGAATATAAACAATATAATCCCATTGAGATTTTATTTCTTTCAATACCCCAAATAGTGCGAATGTGTAGATCGTACTCGTTGGGGACTTTAAGTAGTGAATATTAGAAAATGGCTCATTTTATAGTACTATTCAACTATGGTGTTCTTGATAATAACATCAATTAAGTGAATTAATAAATATGAATTTTTCATTGTGTGATTTATTTATAGATTCCTCCATTTTAGTTATTTTATATTTATATAGAACATTTGTAAATTATAAAAAGGATACATAGTTCTCTAAATATAAAGAGGAAGGAACAACTGAACAAAAAACAATTTACTACTTGGTTAAAGAAAAAGGTAATAGATTTATTTTATTTCGTCATAAAATAATCACAGGTATAAGTTTAATATTCAATTTTGGTATATTTCAGGTTATAACATTAGAAATGAATGGTGTATCAGATGAAATAAGAGAATTATACTTTGTTCCAAACAATGTGGTAAGTGATTGTAAGGAAATGGTTGTCAATTAATTTAAAATAATTATAAATATTTGTGGAACAAAAATAAAAATAGATCATGATGGTGTCACGAAAAGAACCAAAACTGATTGTTATACGGGTTCACCATACAAGAATACATGATCAGAAAATATATCATATTATTGGGTTATTGAAATAATAATTTTTTAGATTACTATGCACATGATCATGTCACAATGATGAAATGAAATTAGTTTAATTAAATGACATGTAAAGGAATGTATATATACAACTATGGATTTATAGTGATTGATATAAACCACTAGCTTAATATCGATAAAACTTATATTCTTCCAACATAAGCTAGGAAATTATTTTATGTAACTAACCCATTAAATTTTTTTTATTCAAATCATTCACACGCATATTTTTTATGATGTAATGGATGACAATGTTTCTTTTTATGAACCTTTCTATATTTATTCAAATTTTTCATTTTAAGATAGTGAATATTCGATTGTTAGAACATATTGTGAACCATAAATTGTCATAGAGAACACATAGTGTTGACACATTTGTAAGTATTTAACTGATATTATTACAATATTGTGTGTTTTTTAACATTCAAACATGATAAAAAATAAATAGTATTTCCCCCTATGAAATTACATGTGATATGATGTGGTTTTTAAAATAATGTGTTGATTATGAATTATAAATATCAAACATTATACTATACACAATAATTTTTTAAATAAAATTATAATCCCGGAATATCCTTTTTGATAATAATTAGAATCCATATATCTTAATAAAAATGTATAGATAATGTGTACAACATTGAATATGACTTATTCATATATCGGTGTTAATAGAAGACACTAGATGTAATGCCCCCAACCCAAAAGCTCGGTTCCAGTGCATTGTATTATCACATTGGTGTGATTACATGGAATCAATTCATGAAATACCAATCAGTTTATTAGTTTTGGAAAACCATATTATATAAATGATACCCATATTACATTGGAAAATAAAATAAATCATAATATAGGAAATGGCTCAGCATCCTTGAAATTCATTCAAATAATTCTTCTTCATAACCTGAGGAAAGGAATCATAATAGGGTTAGCTCAAACGCTATATTAAGGTAAGTAAAGAAGAAGAAATAATGAATCAATGAGAATAAATCAGAATATAAAGGACAACAGTTGATAACACATTAAATTAAAACAACTAGATAAGAATAAATCAATATGTAAATGTAAGAAACTAAAACACATGTCGTTTAATAAATAAAATGATAATAGGATTCATCCATAGATATATCAACACAAAATATCACGGATCAGTAATAACTGAATCAAAATAAAGTAAATTCCTAATTTTTGGACATCATTTCTATGTCACGTAAAAACCTATACCATCAATACCTTTCAAAATATGGATTAAAACTATACATAGAAACCTGTTTAATTTTCCCAACTTATCCATCTCATGAGAACATGTCAATGCATCAAGGGGTTGTATAAACTTCAGGCCCCACCCGACATTTCTTGTCCAAATAATTCCCTATATAGAATAATAAAAATAAATAATATTACTTATTAAATATTTTTATTGAATAAATAATATGGTTTTATCAATATTTCCCCAGTTAATCAAATAACTATCAAAGTGAACACCATATGTAAAAATGAAAAATGATTTAGGAAATAATAATATCCACTGTGTGAGAATATAGATATTCAAGGTAATTTTTAATTAAAAATTATTAAATTAAAGTTATTTTTTCAATATAAAGTTAACAATCACATAATAAAATGATATTGAAAATATAATCATTAACAACATTCTTGAGGAAAATATTTTTTAAACATTACAAAGTGTCCAATACCACATTGAAACATTTGTATCATAATTACCATGAAGGTATGAAATTAATTGAAACTTCTAATTTCATGATAGTAAGGATATTAATGATATAAAATTTAAAATGTATGTATATACACTATATAAAATTTAATTGGTTCATAACAAAAAATATGTCTCAGTGGAATGTAAATTGAGGAAAATTCCCTTACCTTTTGTTTCCTTTTGTGTGATCATCATTTAACCCCATTTATAATGGATTTAAGAGTTTTAATAAATTAATATAGAACCATATTAATATTTATGATATCATATATTACCAACTTATAATATCTTATAACCATTTTGTTAACATTCTTTCATTATTTTCACTATTTCGAGTGTTAATTGCCTAGTTTCTCGAGTATGTTTTAACTTGTTACTTGTTTTATTATTAAATAGATAATGGTTTCATCATCTAAATATTTTAAAACATGATTTAAATACCACATATCTTTTTAATATTTTTATTTATAATAATTCATATTATTTGGATATAAGAAATGAAATGCATCGTTCATAGAGACAGTAGCTTGTACGTACGAATTAACGCTACTTTCATTTGTTTTTCATCTTAAAAGACTGAAAAGTAATCGATTTATATGAATATTATTGTTAAATGATAATATATATTACATATATATTAAAATTTTTTAATAAAACCAACCTTTATATATTCCATGTATATTGTGAACGAATAACATCACTTTGAGGGGGGCGGTAGTCCACACTTCCCCAAACGATGTTATTATATTTGCACAAAATGGAAAGCATAAGGGTATGTGTTATAAAAGAATTATAGAATCATAAATTAATAATAAATATCATATATATAAAATATAAAAATCTTTTCCATCGTAATTCCTAACCATGAACATTGGTAAATGAAAAAATTAACAATCCTTGTTTCCTGAGGCGGTAGTTCACCGTACAGAAATGAAAAGTTCAGTACCCATTAAATGTAAGTGTGTGTAAGTGAAGATAAAAAAATGAACATAAAAACATACTAGTATATTGAGGGTATTTATGTTATTATTTAATCCTATAATAATAATATTTTTGGGGGTGTAGAATGAAATTAAAACTAATGATCTTGAGGAGGGATGTTACCTCTTCTTTGGGTAACTCCTTTTGATTTACACAAAAGGGATTCCATGGATGGATTTATTCCAAATAAAAGATTATTGGATGAGGGGAGGGATTTGTAGCATATATTTTTTCATATATGGTTTGATACAATTTTTCTTGATAGGTGGGAGGAAGTCGGAGGAGAGGAGGCTTTTTTATAGTAGAGGAGGAGTGGGGCTTTTGTAAATTTTTGAAAGGGAATGCCACCAATGTTTTTTCCATTGAAATTTGATCAAATAATGTTAAAAATAATAGAATAGTTATAATAGGATGAATCTGTATCGGGAGCCAAATTCGATAGCTCCCAGCTAACCCTACGACGATCGTGATGGCGACGGCGCCCAGCTAACCCTACGACGATGTTGCCCGACGACACCCCTCCTCCCATGGGGGGGGGGAGGGGCCCCAGCCTACTGCTTTTTTTCATGGAGCTACGCATTCAGGAGGTACTGATACCTTTCGTTCCTCGACGGATGTGGGCTTTTTCGTTCCTGAAGATCAGGTGGCTCCGAAAGTCCCTGGCTGCGTTTCAGGTCAGCCGATAGTTCCGGTTTCGGTTAGGGAATTCACTAATGCATCGGAGTTTCTTTCCTCGGCTATGATTGTGCATTTTGTGTGGTGGAAACCTCTGGTGGAACACTTTACCAAGGTTGTCAATGGGGATTGGGGTTTGGAACATCGAGCGCAGGTAGGTATTATGGGGCCGCGTCAATTTCTTATTATATTTGCTGATGAAGACGATTTGGGAAGGGCTTGGTCGAGAAAGAGGAAATCTTTCTCCAGCGTCCCTTTTCATTTGCTCCGCTGGTCTTTTGATGTCCACATGAACCACGATTCCCCCTTTACGGAGATTTGGATCCAGTTTCTAGGCCTTCCTCTCCCGTTCTAGAACCTTAGGTTGCTGAGATTAATTGGCAATTCTATTGGTCGATTTGTTTGCAGTGATTGAAGAACAACATCCTTGTCGCACCCCATGTCGGCAAGAATTTTTGTGGAAATGGATCTCTCTAGAATCCCACCGGAGATAGTATGGATTATTGTTGAGGAGGAGTACAAGTATGCACAACCGATTTTTTATGAATCCTGGACTGACTTTTGTTCCTACTGCCGCAGACAGGTTCATGTTGAGCATGGTTGTAGAAGAAGATCTGGGAGTGGTCGACCCACTGTGACCATAGATGCGTCCACTATTGTACCTCTGAGGGGTGGTGTGATCACCACTAATGCTGGACATGGCAGTGCCCAGGCCACACTTGTAGGCCGGCCTCATGCTGATTTGGACCCTTCTAAGTCAAGTGAGTTCAATGTCTCAATGGGGATGGGGGTGTCTTAGGAGGAGGTAGGATTGGATAAGGCCAAAGAGAAGGGTCCTTTACCTGAGGATGCTGAAGCTTTTCCTTTGGATACTTCTGTGATGTGCAGGAGGGAAACTAGACACTCCAAGGTTTTGATCCTTGATACTGCTTTCCAGTTTATGGGTAGGGGTCTCGAGACAACACACAAACCCGGTGAGTCGGTGAGGCCAGTTCAGAACCCGAGAGTCAATTTGTTGAAGAGTGTGGATAACGGAGAAGGATGGGTGGCCAGCAGCTCCATGGAGGCTGGTGCGAGGGACAAGCGGTTAGAGGAAGGTCTGTTTAATGCTGGAAGTGTAGAACAGGCTTCTCAGGAGGGGATATGGGAGGATGAATCTGGTGTTATGCATGAGGAGGTCTTGGAAATTCCTCTCCTAACTAGTGTTGGGGAAATAGGGGGATCAGAATCGGGCATTCAGCCAGGGGGAGCAGTTTCTCAAACTCAAAATCCGGTCAATCTGAGTAACATATTTGCCAGTATTACTGTGGTAGAGTACCAAGATGAGCCCCATGAAGAACCCTTGGAGGTCAGTAAAGTCTACTCTGAAGGAGAACAAGGTCTGAAGAGAAATAGGAGTGACAGGAGGAGGAGGGGTAATAAGGACTACTCCTCCATGCCACCTCTTATGAGGACTCGGTCAGAAAAAAGGGCAGTGGCTGTAGAGCTGGACAGTGGGGTTGGACGTCAGTTAATTTAATTTGGTAAGTCTCACCCATCCTTGGACTTGATATTGTCCTCGGACGAGGAGGTGAAAGAGCAGGTTCTATTTTTCAATGCTTCGGAAGAGGATGCAGCTAGGATTATGGGTCGGACCCTTGACGTGAATCTCAATGAGGAGAAATATAAATGGGTTTACAAACAAGTTATGATTCTATTTGGAGGCTTCAACAAGGGGGTGATCAAACTAGAGGAGTATATCTAGGTATGGAACAAGATGAATTCTGCACTGGAAGATCTGTTAAGAGAGGAACCACACTATCAGGTATCCTTCTTATCGTGGAAGCTTTTTAGGTATATGGGCTCTGGCAGAATCGAATTGTTTTTCAATGATTCTGCAATCTCCATTGATGTGTGAGGAAAAGTCTGAGGGCCAGATTGGTTCCGATGGGCTGGAGCACACCTCTGTCCACTTTGCAGGCCATTTGGGACTTGGTTGAATTTGACGGAGGGCTTTACCTTCGAGAGGAACCATGCTTGCATGGGATCGCCGAGTGGTCCTGCATTGGGGTTGGCAGTGTTATCTTTACTTGGTCGGGTCTGTTTCTGGTTTTCTGCTTGGGTGTTTTTATGTTGTATGCTGAACCTTTCGGTTTCTCACTTTTCCCACAAAAGTGTTTATCTTAATAAAAAAATAAGTTTCAGTCAGTTATAATAGGATCAAAATATTTCCATAAAATTTCTTTTTTAGAAGTTTTTATTTCATTTTTCTCCTTAACATTATTGTATAGTACTTTCTTAACCTTAATTTCACCTTAATCATTGTAATTAATTTTAATTACATTCACTTATATTTTTTGTCAAAAAATAATTTAGTCTTATTTGAAATTAGAAATTATTCTTATTATGAATATGGAATATATTTTACCAAATTCCAATAACATAATTAGCATAAATTAATTTAAATTGTATCATATGAATATGATGATAATTTGATTTTTTAAGGTAAAAACGTTCAAAACATTGCTAAGTTTTTATATCCAATTTCAAAGTAAAATTTATTATAATGACCTAAATTGGATTAATAGATAAAAATTTAATATAACTAAACATTAAAAAAAATTAAAATATAATTTAAGCTTATAAATAAATTAGATTTAAAAGTAGTTTTGAATTAAAATTCATTATTTTTCACTATTCATTAAAAATGAATCTTTACAAAAAAATATGAAAATATCATCCTAACCTAAATTTTATGTTTTTATTTAAAAAATAATGCTTATTTTTATATATAAAATTTATAAAATTTCCAAAAATTTTATTGTAAATTGTTTTTCCATTAAAAGGTGGTAAAACTATTTTTATAAAAACTAGGTTTTTATATGTAATATTAGGTCTGTTCTCATCTTCTTCCTATAAAAACAATTAGATGAATATAAAAAATGAATATGTAACATATAAATTTATTTAATATTATTCAATAATATTAATTAATTTAACTTATTAAGATAAATTTCCATCTTCACATAAAAAATTTTCTTTTATCAAATCATTCCTTTATATTAAGTTGGTTTCTATATTCATTTAAAATTAATAGTTAACCAATGAATTTAGCTATATATTTTCATAAGATAGTTAATACTATTAATAATCACAAATTTATTGTAAATTTTATATCTCATTATATTAATTAATAATATTTTTAATAATATAATATTGTTTGGTGAAACAAAGTATTGTGTGTTACAAAAGCTATATGGGAAAGTCATTATTGAGTGTAACACAAGCTAACCTCAGTGTTCCATATTGAAAAATCTCAACATTATTTTGTGTGTAACATAATATTAACGTGGTGTTTAATTTAAATAAATCTAGGAACAAAAATTAAATTTATTCTAAAATGGAAATATTGTAATGTCTTAAGGTGTTACATTCTCCCCAACTTAAAAAATTGTGTCCTCTCAATTTAAACTCAATATCAGTAATAAATGAATTGATATTTTAAAATAAACTATTATTTAAAAACCCACATCATGAATCAGGTTAATAACAAATCTTCTTAATAATAGAGAATGGAACATACAATGGTCATGTAACTAGGTTCTCTAGTAGCAGAGCATAGGTCGGAAATGGAAATAGGGATATTAAAGAAAAATAAAACAATCAAGTTATTATAGAGAGTGTGAGAGAACATGTTCAGAAAAAATTCGATGACCCCAAAGCCTTAAACCAATTTTATTAAAAGTTCATTGATATCATCAAAAATGATTATAATAGGACAATATTGTTGTTTCAAGACCATTTTTACTATATTTGAGGAATTATTTCACTCTATAAGAATATATGTAAATATATATTTGTATTTCATAAATACAATCATATACTCTATTTTTTCATTGAACTATTTCTACTTCAATTTTTAGCATAGGATGCTTCATATGGTGATGTAATATATTAACCTATAAAACCTAATCCAAAGATCAACTTTAACCATTTCGTAAATGGATAAATTTTTAAAAATATTATGATCCAACACTTTATAAGGATGGTCAACGAATTTCCCAAATAAACGTATCATATAACATGAAATGGATTTTAATCATCACGTACCAAACATGTTAAGATGGTAATAACATGAATAACCACAAAATTATATTGAAAACATGCATGATTCAAATTTCTTAAATATAACATAGATTATTGGATATATTACTTAAATCAAAAAATGATTTAAACTCCATAAATGATAGTATAAACTACTTTGTCAATAAATCATTACTCAGTTCCAAAGTAATAATAACTTATTTTATTTACATTTTCCAAACATAATTTTGTTATCATTATGAATATATTAAGGGTTTTCTTTACCAGAACCATGTGTTTTAAAAAAAATTACTTTCTACTAAATACTTTCTCATGGTACCATTCATCATATTTTCTCAAATCCTTAACAAAAAAGTACTAAAGTACAATATTTAAATATTTCATAACTAATATAATGAGAACAACATAAATAAAATACTTTTTCAACATATTTCATAGATCCAAATACATAAGTATAAATATTATTCCACTTCAGTTGTTTCAATAACATATGATTTCCCTTAACCCCTTAGCTTCTTCTGAGTTATATTCTCTTGATTATTGGGAAATTTATTTGTGTAGTAAGTCATCTACATACATTGGTAACACTGAATAGAAGTTTTATCCTTCTCCAATTTTAATTTTTTCCCTAGTGATCCTTTTTGCCTCAATTATAACAAACTCCCAATCCATTCATGCATTTACCAGGGTAATTCTTTCTATAGTTATCACATGTGGGAAAATCCTTCTTTCCCATATTCCCTTTATCTATCATGTTCTCTTCCTTTATCTCTTATTTTTCTTACCTTTGAATCTATAGTACTTGGACAATTATTTCATTGTCCTGATAGAACCTAAAACTATTTCATCATATGAAGAAAATGTTTAAGACTTATGTACCCTTAAAATACATGGATTAAGTCCTTCATATAAATAATCAATCTTGAATTTCATATTGCATATAAAATATATAGAATACCTTGATAACCCAGTAAAGGTAGATTCATACCTTGCAACACTTTCTTCCTTATTTTTATTTAAACTAAGTAGCATTCTCATCATCTCATTTGTTTCTCATGAGGGTAGTATTTATCGAAGAATGTCACCCTAAAATATATCCAGTCCATGATTTTTATTTATTCTTCCTCCCAGGTATTTTGGATCAATGGCCACCATTAATATGTATCTCTATTCAGAAAATATACTACAAGTGTAACTTTTTCCTTCTCACCACATCCTAATTCAATGAATATCTTCCCTAAATGATTAATCCATTTTTCTTCCACCAATTGGTCTGTAGTTTCACTGAATGATGGGGGGAACTATCACATAAGGGGATCAAACATGAGATAATCTCACTGTGAAACATGTTTCTCCATCCGAGAAATATTGTATTTCATAACCTGATTACAATTCCATAATATTTCTATAACATTCGTAGTTCTAATACCAACTTTATTGGTTTCCTTAGTAGGTAAATCTCTACTTTTTCTACAAGTATGGATACCATTCTTCCATAAAGGTTCCATTTATAAACAATATCAAATACTATATTTGATCATAACATTATGTAACATAATTTATAATCCCAAAACTATTGAATCACTAATCATAATTTGAAAATGTTTTCCATCACTAATCTTATAATAATAAAACTGGTTTCTTTGAGGATATATTTACTTTAAAATTATTCACTCAGGTTTATAAAGAAAATGTGAACTATCCTATGTGTATCCCCTGGGAGTTTCAAACTAGTTACACAGTAAGACAACTTTTTATGTACCTGGTTATGTGAGTTAGGACCGACACTCCTTGTCAAAGTTGTTTCCCCTAGGTAAATATGTTTCAGAACCATGTCCACATATAGTATCCAAACATGCATGTGTTTTCAGGAATATCCACATAACATCTACCGTACCAAAATTCTTGCATGTTCTTCTATATTTATCCTCAAAGAATACCTTATGGTTATGTTCTATAATATAAATTTTATAAATCTATTTTTCAAGGTTGTTACTCAGCCTCCTCAGATACCAACTGTAATGCCCCGACTCTAGAAGCCCGGATTCGATGCATTATTTTATTATATTAACAAGATTACAAGGAATAAAATCCCAAAGGACCTATTGGTTTAACATTTTTGGAAAATGATATTATATACATAATACCCACATTACTTTGGGAAATAAAATAAATCATAACATAAGTAAAATCACGGTATCCTTGAAACACATTCAAATGATTCTTCTTCATAACTTAGGGAAATGAAACATAATAAGGGTGATCCCAAATGCTCAATAATGGTAGGAAAAGTGGAATAAATAATGAATCAATGGGAATAAATAAATATGGAATGGTAAATAACTAATAAAACACTATATTCAAAGAACCATATAAGAAAAAAGCAATATGGCAAGGTAATAAATTGAAGCACATTCTATTTAATACATAAACTAAGAAAATATTCATCCATAGATATGTCAACACAAAATATCATGGATAAGTAATAATATACTAAAAATTAAGGAAATGATTAATTAATGGAAATCATTTCTCAGGCATATGAAAATATTTACCATCAATTCCTTTCACAATATGGTTTAAAACTATGAATAGAAACCCATTTAATTTCGCAAATTTATTCATCTCAAGAGAACTTGTTGATGTATAGAGGGAATATATAAAGTAAGGGCCCCATATATATTTAATAGTCCAAATAATTCCTTATATCAAATAATATAAATAAATAGCATGCCTTATCAAATATCTGTATTGAAAAAATATTATGGTTTTATCAATATTTAACCAATTAATCAAATAATTCTCAAAGTGAATAATGTATATAAAAATGATATACGGTTTAGGAAATAGTGATATCCATTGTGTGAGAATATGAATGTTCAAGGTAATTTTCAAAAAAAAATTATTACAAGAAATTTATTTCGTCAATATAAAGTTAACAAATACAAAATTAAGTGTGTTTCAAAGATAATCATTAGGAATATTCTTGAGTAAAATATTCTTTATACATTCCAAAGTGTCTCATACAATGTTGAAACATTTGAACCATAATTAACATGAAGTTATGCCATTAAATGAAACTTATAATATCCTGATATTAAATTAATTCATGATATAACCTATCAAATGGAATTATATACACCATATAAAAGTGAATTGGTCCATAACAACGAGTAAGTCTCAATGGAATATAACTTGAGATGAAATCCCTTACCTCGTGTTTATTTTTTGATGATCATCCTTAAAAATCATGTCTAATAGTTTTAAAAGTGTTAATAACTTATTATATAACCATATTAATGTTTATTACATCATATATTATCATCATATAATATCTTATTATTCATTTTCTAAAATTCATTAATTATTTTCACTATTTCCGGTTTTAATTGCCTAGTTTCTAAAGTATGTTTTAACTTGTCACTTGTTGTTATTATTAATTAGAACATGGTTTCATAATATAAAGAATTTAAAAAATGATTTTAATAGTCAATATATTAAAAATATTTTTATTTATAATAATTCATAACATTTGGAGATAAGAAATAAAATGTATCATTCATGGGGACGGTTGGTTGTACGTTCACATGAATATTGCTTTCATTTCTTTGTCATATTAAAATAATAAAAATTAAATGATATATATATATATATATTATAATTATAATATAATATCTATGTAAAATATATCTTATAGTTTTATTAAAACCATCAATTATATGTTTCATGTATAGTGTGAATGAATCACATCAAATTGAGAGGGCGGTAGTCCACACTTCCACAAATGATGTTATTGTATTTATCACAAAATGGAAAGAATAAAGTTATGTGTTATTAAACAATTAAATATGAATAAATACATAATAAATATCATATATATAATATATAAATATTTTTCCACCATAATTCCCAACAATGAAATGTTATAAAGGAAAAAATCAATCATCACTTCATGATATGGCAGTTTGCCGTACACGAATGGTACGTTTATTATCTATTATATGGAAGTGTGTGTAAGTGAAGGTTGAAACCTTAATATAAAAACATAATAGTATATTTGGGATACATAATTTATTATATAATAATAGGAAAATAAGTTTTTATTGGGTAGATAATAAAATTAAAACTAAAGTGATTTAGGAATGAATATACCTCTTCTTTTGGTAAATCCTTTAGATTTGCACCAAAGGTCTTCCTTGGATGGTTTACTTCTCAAGGGGAGGATTCTAGGATGAGGTGAGGTATGTTTATGAGATATTTGGTTATATATTTTTTGATCCAATGTTTATTGATAGGTTTGAGAAAGTGTGAGGAGAGGATGCCATTTTATAGTGGAGGAGGAGTGGCACTAACATATGTTTTTTGAAATGGAATTCCACCCATGTTTTTAACAATGTAATTTTATATAATAATTTTCCAAATTATATAAAATTTATTATAGTTTCAATATATATATATATATATAATGTAATTTCTTCATGTTTCTAGGTCATTTGAGTCCTTAACAATAAGGTTTAGTACATTATTAAGATTAGTTTCACCTTAATTATTGTAATTAATTTTAATTACATTCAATAATATTTTTTGTCAAAAAATAAGTTTACATTATTATATATTAAAAATTATTATTGTTTTAAATATGAAATCCATTTTACAAAATTTAAATCATATAATTGGAATAAATTAATTTAAATTTAATCTCGCAGATGGGATGGCAATATGAGATTTTAAAGTAAAAACGTTTAAAAGTTTACTAAGTTTTTATATCAAATTTCAATGTCTAATTTATTACACTGACCTAAATTATATTAATTCATAGAAAACTAATCTAATTAAACTTTATAACTATATAAAAATAAAATTTAACATTATAAAAAATTAGACGAAAACGATTTTTTGAATTAAAATGGATTATTTTTCATTGTTCATTAAAAAATAATACTTTACAAAAAATACCAAAATTTCACCCTAACCAAAATTTCACCCTAACCAAGTTTTCACACTATCCAAACTTTTATGTTTATATTTAAAAAATTAATTTTATTTTTATATATATAATTTATAAAAGTTATAAAATTTAGATTTAAAATAGGTTCTACATTAAAAGGCGATAAAACAGATTTTATAAAACATTAGTTCATATGTTTAATATTAGGTCAATTCTCAACTTATGATTATAAAATGAATTGTATAAATATCAAAAATATATTATTGAATATATAAAATATAAATTTAATTAATATTATTCACTAAAAGTAATTAATATAACTTATTAATATAAATATCCTTTTTCATATAAAAATATTATTTTAAAAAATCATTCATTTATATTCATATGGTTTCTATTTTCATTTATAATTAACAGGTAAATAATGATTTCAAATAAATATTTTCATAATTTAGTTGGTCATGTTCATAATCATTAATTTAATGGCTGTGTTGTATCATATTATATTAAATTATAATATTTTTAATAATATATTATTTTTTTGTAAAAGTCAGTCTTCCATTTTACACCAGCCATCAAGGAAATTAAGTCTTCTGTGCAATGAAAGATAACCTCAGTGTTCCTTATAGAGAAATATAAAATTTTCATTTTTTGTAACATAATATTGATTGCATGTTTCATATAAAGAAATCTAGGGAAAAAATTAAATCTATTCTAAAAGTGAAATATTGTAAAGTCTTAGGGTGTTACAGTAGACCACAGAACCTAGGGAAACTATATTTTTAGAAGTATTTAATCATTCACTATGTATGGTCTATTCAAGATTGAAATTATTATACTAATAGGGGATATAAAATATAAAATCATGATACTTTACTTATTCCATTAAATATATTATTAACACTAAATTTGTTACATAGTAACTCCAATTGAAATTAATAACCTATGCATGAAAATAAGTCTCACTATATCACCCATTAATATAAAGGAATATATGTTAGTTATATAATGAGACCATTGATCCCATTAACTAAAGAAGGTAATTCATTGGTGGTCACCCCTATTTGCAAACATACCTATAATTCCTTGACGAAACCAATGGGTTATAGAAACAATTGAAAACAATCATTAATTATCCTAAAATATAGTGATAATTCCCTAACAACCTAGGATTTATAATTTTTCACATCGGTATAGGATTGAAAATTCTTGAACCAAGAATAGGGAGAGAACCAAGAACAAAAACATTAGAAAAATCCTATATAAAGACCTATTTGAAAACACATTTCTCTAAGAATGGAATTCTAGGATTTCTTAGGTATATATATTATTAGATTAGAAAATAGATATATCTAATGAAATATTAATTATCCACTCTTCTCAAGTCAATTAAATCCCACCTATTTTGATACATTCAGATTTTTAGGAGTGCATAGTTTAATGTTAATTGAATATAATGTTTCTACGAATGGTCATATTAGGGATTAGTCTAAATTGTATACTTCCATTACTTATATCATATACCTTTAATCATATTTGAGGTATTCATGAGCATAAGGGATTCCAAGATATTGAGATGTTTTATGATAATATCAATATTTTATATCCACCATTATAATTCATGGTAACCTTATTTCCCATGACTTATAAGAGTATTCCAATTTAAAAACACTAGAAATATGTCTCTAGTTTAATCCAGGTTTTTAGGAATATAATTCATTATAGTTTAAATAGATGAGATAGTTGAACCCTATAATAAAGGAGTCCACTTATTGTTAATCACTCCCAAATCCTCCTCTAGTATCTATTTGGACAAATTTATGAGGTATTCCAAAGTTTTAATAGACATGAAATATATTTAATAAACCTTTCAACATTAAGAATAAATTTATGAAAATCTATAACAAGGTGAAGAAATACAAAAATACTATTAAACCCCTATGAATACTATTAGAATATAATTCATTTAATTATCAATAATATAAAATATGAGGAAACACAAAATTCAATAACCATATATAATATATGAATATATACATTTTCTTTTGAAATCAATTGATTTAGAAAATCAATAAATTCATTTCATGAAATAATCCCATGTATATTAACACATAAATTATAAATTATGTGAAAATAAATTTTAACATCAAGAGATTATCCTAAAATATCTATATAATCGTCTATATTTGACTAAAATAGAATCATTAAAATAGTTTTTATTTGTTAAAAAATATTAATGATAGTTTAAAAATAGTTCAAAATTTTTGAATCTCTAAATAATATTTATTGACTCCTAATAAAACCAAAATGAATGAATTCTAACCTTTATTTGTTAACACCGATTATTTCATTATTGAATTCAAAAAACAACTATCAAATGATAAAATGCCACATAAAATCATTCCTAAACCCCTATATCAAGAAAATAATGTAACAAAAAATAATTATAATGGAAAATAAATTAAAATATAAAAATTTTGGTAAATTAACAGTTATGCATGTTTTGTTCACACCATATTCAAAAAATATGACGTAATTATTCCAGGAAGGTTGGATATTATCTCAACTGGAATTAAGTCTAGTGTACTACATTCAAAACCAGACATAATAACCATTCACACAAGGTGTTCTTCCCATTTTTTACCCCCAAAAATGATGTTTCTGAAATTAACTCATTGAACATAAATGTAAAATCTAAAAAAACTAATGAAAAAACATCACAAAATTAATTTATAAGAAGAGTTTCCATTAAGAGATGGGAATCTAAAATACCCCTAGTAATATAAGTTTCAATAAGAATAGTGTTACCCATAAATATATAAATACGTATATCGTAAGACTTGGAGGTCATATAACATGTCCACAATACTTCTAAAAATATATAAACAAAACTAAGATTTGATAAAATTATACAAGGATCCAAGAAAAGATGATATTGTAATGCTTCTTCTCATGAGTGAATGTTTTATGTTACAATTGTATTATTTAACATTTGAATTGTTTCTATTTATTTTATAATATTATTTTATATTTTGAGGTAAAAATTTATGATTATGATGATGTTATAAGAAGAAGAATATAGATAATTGAACAACAAATTATAGATTTAGTAATTTCTCCTCTGATCACTACTTTAAATACAATTTATGTTTGGATATTATATTCCTTCAAATTTTTTCTTGTTATCATTCATTTTATTTTATCATCCATTTTATTTTAGGATACATCATCTAGGAGACTATTTTATTATAATATAAAGGTTAATGTTATGGAAGAGGTACTAGTACAACTGGTTCTATGATTCATCCTACCACTTTGTCACTTCAATAATTATTAGGTCATTTAGTTCATCCTCCCTTCATCCCAATTAGATCACCAAGAGGTCATACTACAATTATTCCATCCCTATATTTTATATACCTACCTTTTCCATATCTCTTTCTACACACACCCATATAGGATGGTAGTATCAGGCTCTTATTCCACTTTATTACCTGTTTCCTCCATCAAATGTACAGGTCATTGCTCCCCCATATATCTTACTACAATATCCATATCCATATCCACCATCATCTATATAGGGATATCCATTAGGTTTTATCCCTCCATCAGTACACTTATCATCATTGACTATACAATTTACCTCTATAATATATATCCCACATACCACATAGGATACTCCCCCTCGTATAGATGTAGCCCTTTAGGGGTTAGAATATCTCATGTCTACTGTTGTGTGTTTAAACATTATTGATAGGGATTAATGATAAATTTATGTATATTATTTACCATTACTATTTATTTTCATGATTAGATAAATCCTCTACTAGATAATGAGGCCGCACAAAAATTTGAGATTTCTAGAATCGACACACATGGATCATGGTATAATATAATGAGGACGGTGCTATAATAAGACAAAATGTTAAGGACTATAAAATATTTATGGGAACACATTATAAACATGGAAATATCGATCTGGTTCAACCAATAATTTGGGCGAAATACTGAGAACAAATAATGATTAGTTCTTGGGAAGAGATTTGTGTGACTAATGTTAATAAACTTTTATATATATTAATTTATAATATTTTCTTAACAAATATTTTTTCTATATAGCTCTGATATAATTTTCCCGATGTCCAAAATTACAAGGCCACATGGTTAATAGAATTGGGTTATATGTCGTGATCGTACAAGTATGAATTATATGTTAGTTGGGTAGAGAGAGTTGATACAGAGCTTGAAGAAATACCAATCATTCATGATTGCTCCATATCACAATACAGAGAGTTGATTGACTATTAGAAGAGTATAGAGTTTAAGGTATTAGTTAAATTTATATATATAATCATTTATTTATTTGAAAATTATTTTTAAATTATATATTACTTATTTTATTTATGTTAATGAAATTACATAATTTGTTGTTTATAGGATAATTATTACATTAATAAAAGTGCAATGAAATACATTCATACTCTTGGGTACATTTCACTCCTAAATAGTGAGAAAGAATAAGTAATTTTATATTTAAAAAATATAATTAATTTTACTGAAATATAGATTTATTACATTTAAATTTTTATTTCTTGGTCAAATTTGTTTGTCTTTTATAGTTTTATGTTTTTAATCAACAGGTTTTTCATTTCTACGACTTCCTTTTTTGGATAAACTTTTTCATATTGTAAGACATAGATAAACTCAAATATATAAATGAAAACATCCAATGGGACATTATCCACATACACCATGAATTATAAAATTAAAAATATTTAAAAAAGTTTAATTAATTTAGATTCCTCATACTTAATACATGTAGGATAAAATTATTCTAAAGGGTTTTGATTATCTATATTTATATTTAACTATTCCCACTTTATCATAGTTTTTTAGTATTAAAAGTTTATCCTTTGTGTCAGGTACTGTAAAGTCTCCCTCATAGCAGTATTTTCTTCTAATATTTTAGCCTCCCTAACTATTTATATCTCTTCTAGAGCCACTTTTTTTTAGTGGCCAGCTTGTAGTGAAACTGTTATAACTTATATCACATTTTATTACAAGATCTCTCAACATCAAATAAAAATATTTTCATTTTGAAATTATTCCCATATATTGGGATGTTTCCTTATTCATTTTGTTTCTAATATTAAATATATGTTCCATGGATTATGTACTCATAATCCTTCAATGGAGTGTACTAATCCACTCTTAGGTAGAAACCATATCCTTTACACTAGTCTAGGATTTATGGTAATCATACGAGGCATAGTCGATAGTGTTGAAAATATATTATAGAAAATGTAGTTATCCACTGATCTTATCGAATGAGTTCTCGCATATCAGTACTAATATATTGTGATGTTTCATTAATCATTATTCCTTGACCATTGTGACTACTTGGGAGGACACGAACTCAAATAAATTATCTCTATAAAATGGATTATTGTAATGACAATGGATCAAAACTTCAATATCTATGATATAAGACTCTACCAGATCTTGACAGACACAATAGGTATTGTCGATAGGAGAAGTCATATTCTTGAGACTTTTCACTATAATATCCTCCATATAGAGTGTTCTATAGATCTCCAGAGTGTAATGTGTGCTTTCCAAGATGTCATGTTCCTTCCACAAAATTGGGAATGAGGTATCAAACTGAATAAATAGAGGGGGATGAAAAATGTTTGTCAAAAGATTAGGATCACTATATCTAATGTACTTATTTTTAATTTTGGAGGATAGTGGATTTCTAGTAACCAGACTTTTATGAGGCTTCCTCATTTTCATACACATATCTTGGTCTTATTCCAGCTTAGTCACTATTGAAATTTTCTCACGAGGAACTAGGACACCCAAATATTTATTTGGATATGGATTTATTTTTTCCTCAACATATTCTATAATAAATCAAAATGAATCATTAATAGGAAGGAGGAAAACCTTATTACACATCTCTACTTACGTAATAAATATAAAGAATTGTATCCCAACCATTAGATTCTCCTCAATGTGAACAAAAAAAGGGGGACTATGACATAATGTTATGAAATATATGCACTACACTATTAACCATCATGGTTAATATTCCTTGAATATAATTTTTATATTAATATGAGTAGAAACAATAACCTATATTATGTTCATAAGGTATCCTCATTCCATATGAAATCCCATTCCATTTTTTGTTATTATTGTTCTATGTGATTTGTATGACATATAGATATAATAGATTTTATAATTCAATAGTAATTTCATGTCCCAATCACGGAATTTTTGTGGGTTGAAACTACTTATAAATTGATGTTATGACATAAAATGTGCCTCTAGAGTTTTTTTGTCATTTATAAATTTATATCCCCTTATGTGATTTGGGATCCAATCCTAGTGGGATAGGAATTATCCAATAATTATAAATGGATAGCTCCCGTTATAAATATTTCTAAAGTGTTAGTATAATATCACCATGATTGGAACCTATAGATTTATGTGTTTTATGGTAAAAATACTAGGCCACCAACATGAATGTATTGACCTAAAAGTTAGTATTTGACTTAAAAACTAGAAGAATGTAGATACTCAAGAACAAGGATAAAAGTTTATAAATCATAAGAACTTATAAATTCCTTAGCCACCTCACATATGGATCTTGAACATTTGATGTCAATAAATTATGATCCAATTTTGGAAAAGTGATATTGATTAATGAGAAAATATATTCTCATAATACATTCAAATAAATTAAAATAACTCCTTTAAAATCATAGGAGTCCACTCCATATAGTCCTTTATGGATGGATGGGAATAAATTCAATATAAATCAATCCAATGATTTGTGTTCGCATGATCATAAATAGAATCCCATAAATTGATACAAACTTATAAATGTATTAGGTAAAATTTATTAGTATCTTGAATCCAGCTGTTTTACATGTTTGGTAGGATGTGTTTAATTCAATTTAAAAATGATTGGTCTAATGAACATTATATAATCCCATGAAATATAGTTATTGAAAAAAAATCATAAAAAACCTCACCAAAAATACCCCAAAGACCTGACTAAAGGATCCCTAGGGAAAAGGTCCAAACTCAATAACCATCCCAACCATTGATAATCCATTTATTCCAATATGGTATACTTTTAACTATGTATTTATGGATATAAAACCTATAGTTTCTCCTCTGAAATTAGGGGAGTATTCTTAATTACATACCTGGTGTTCTCTATTTTATCAAATCAATGTTTCATCACCTTCAATCAATTTTTATCCTCCAAATCAGTCATTTTTTCTTTCCATTACTTTTAAAATTTTAGATTTACATTTACCAATGTATTATAATTATTTATTTCCTTAACATTTAGTACTCATAAACTTCCATTATAATTACTATATCTTATCAGGTATTTTATCTTATAGAACATGATGCTAATAGAGTATCATTTACTACTAATTTAAAAGCCTATATATCCTTAATTTTAACCCCCAAAAGGGGTTCCTTAAGTCCTTATGTATATTAGTTAAGTAGGTAAAATAGGAAAAACCAACAATCACTAACAAACAATGATCAAGATATCAATGGTTTCAATTATTCCAACCGCACGATGTCATCCACAACACCATTGTGCATAATAAAATTAATCTTGTTATCAATATCGTCATTACCACTATATCCCTAAGAAAATTCATCCCATTACTTAACAATGTTCAACCACACTAGGTTTTCAACAATATTATCAAACCAATTCATCATAGCAAAGGTCACCAAAGCTTAATCAATCATTTATTCATGATTAAAACATAGGGGATCCATCATAAATACATTATTAATAATATAATTTAAATAAATTCATCATATAGGTTTAAACCTTCATGGAATTCAATAATTTATGATATCCCACATAGCATGTTCTTTTTGAAGGGAAAGAGTAATTTTGGAATTACATTATTATTAGTAACATCCTTTAAATGCTTCATTTTCTTACTGAACAATTATGATATGTTTTACATACCATTTATAAGTTAAACATAGTAGTCTATTTAAATATATACATGTGTTTAAAAAATAAATTTAACACTTCACCATATCATATGTTCCAGCATGCTCATTAAAGAATAGTAAAGCATGTCATTATTAACATAGAATGGGAAATAATTAATAAGGAATATATCACATCATTCTCACGTCCTTTTTAAAATTTATAAATCTTATAAATAATATATATGTTAATCATTTCATATATAACAAGTTACGTCTCAATTAAATCATGTGATATTAATTACTTTTAAAAGCATTTTATGTGATAAGAATTCATTCAAAGGTCTAGCCTGAATTCAATTATTTGGACTTAAACCTTCTTCATCATTTATATTTTCTTCTCAAACTATAAATACTATGATTATAAGTCTAATAATATAAATTTTATCATCCTATTTCATTTAAATATTTTATCTTTTTTTACGTTATCAATTTTAAATCATATCTATAGTATCATCATAATTTTAAATAAATTAAATTAGTTCTCAGTTTGGTTTTTTCATTAAGTTTAATTATTTATTTTATAATTAAAATTGCATTGTTTAGATTTTTTAGGATTTTATATTTGAATATATCTTATTATAATCAAGATGATCTAGTTTATATTGGTTTAGTATAATTTAATTAACTTCTAATGATTCTTTATTTATTTGTTTTTTCCCAGAAAAAGGCATTGAATATCGAGGATCATGTTACTCTCTCTACCGTGTTATATACAAGTCAGAAAATGTGATATGTTATTGTGGTAAATAGTTACACCTAGTATATAATTGTAAGTATATTTAAATTTCTTTTATTTTTACATAATTTAATTCTTTATATTATTTTATCATTTTAATTTGGGTTATATATCACTCAATAGATTACTTTTCTGGCATTGGTAGAAAAAGAACCAAATAATTTGGGCCCAATTGGTCATATAAATTAGGTATTAGGAGATAAAAATTATTAAAGATTTTTTTTTCAACATAGGAATAATATTGCACCATCTAGATACTAGATTTCTAAAAATATTTATTTGTGTGATGGTTCTAGTATGGTCATAGTAGAACAAATGAATATTGCAATCAAAAAAGAAACTCCAAAATTTGAAGAAGATACGCAACGTAAAAAGATTATAAATGAATATATGATGAAAGCTATGATTTTTATTTATTTTGAACATCCACCAAAAGATGATACATTGGTTGATGCTTGATTGATCTCGATGAATTCTATTTATATAGATTCCATGCTTTTGTCGACGTCACTCCTAATGCCGCTACCGCTACCACTATAGATGTTGATGTCATTGTCGATATTGATTTCCATGTAAATGATGATTATAGTGGTGTGATAGGTGGTAATGGTGTTTCTGTAGGAGTTGTGGATGAGTTTTATCATGGTTCTGATTATACTGATATCGAGTCTCACTTCTGATGAAAAGTGTATTTTGGGTTTGTTTATATGCTGAATTTTATTATGTATATAATTTTTATTGTTATTATATTGAATTGTATTCTAGGGTGTGTTCTTATATCTACATATATTTAATAATTTAATTATAATGTATATTTTTTATATATGAGTGTTAAGGAGGTTGGATATTATTATTCCTAGAGGAGAAATCTATATCCATAATTGGAAACCATGGAAATATACAACTAGCCACAGTTCCCACCATGTCAGTACACATGTATCAATGGGTTATAACTGTGTATATAATAAATTTCTGAAGAAGCAATAACCATGGATTACAGAATTGTCTACAGGTGTACTGCCTTGGTGGAAACCATGTTTATTTTTCTATTTCCATGGTTTCTAACCGTTTTAATAGATTATAATAGAATTACATATAGATAAGGCTTTAAACCACGATTATATGTGTACTTCCATAGATTCCATATGTGTCTACAGTCGTGGTCTTATTTCCATTCCAATAGGATCCATGGTCAGCTGAACCATGGTTATTACATATATCCATAGTTTCGTCTTCTATATCCATGGTAAATCATTTTGGATATAGGGTGAATTTCTAGTATTGTAATATTAATATTCACTTAATTTAATATACATGTAAACTAAAGTAAAAAGTAGTTGGTTATAGGGAACCAACTCTAAAAAACTCCCACATTTACTAGAGACTACTAATAATAGCCAGTTAGTTATCACGTGTTTTATGTCCTTAAAATGAGTATGGCTATAGATGTTTGGCCAATCATGTTTATGTGACTAGGGTTGGTAAAGCTACATGTTCTTGTAGTGAATCTACTAACATAAATAGTTTTATCTTGGGAAAATCTATAATGTAGTGATTTATAATAGATTTTCCATCTTTTTTCCCATTTCAAAATCTTGGCATCCTTACTAAACCCATATTCATAGCTTATCATAATGATAAAACTCCTTTTTCGGATAACTCAAAATTTGAACAATACATTTATAAATAGATCCTAAAGCTGCATCAAATGCATCAACATACTCGGATATTTTTCATTCAGAAACCACTTTTTGTAATCATCTTTTCTTATATATTACCTTATCCTTTTTTTAAAATACTAGATAAATTTTAACTCAGTTAAGATAGGTGTTCAGTTCCATTGATCACTTCTACTCCCAGTTATACAAACACTTAAAACTAATCAAATTATACCTTTCTTTTTACAGTTAGATAATTATAACTTCTAGTTGATGTATTTATATTGGACCTATTTGATATTCCCTTTCTATGAATTATGAATTAGTAATATCAAACATTAGTATATATAAGGGCACATGAGATAAATTCATAGAAGTTAATATTGTGAAATTATTTTAATCGCAATAATCTCTTCTTATGCTCATGCATGTTCTACTGGAAGAATTATATTTAACAAAAATTTTGTATTTAATTGTTGATATATGTACTATGAAGAGATATTGAAAACCCATGAATCTATTCAATTGATCGTGTTACCTAGAACACAATTTCTACTTTAGGTCATAATTAATGAAATTTCATTCCTTAGTCTTAACAAACTAGCAAGAAAATATTTTTATCCATTTGTTATCAACATATTTATCTTGAAAACTTATAGTGTTCCCCCTAAGAAGTTCAAGATATATATCACTCATTCATTTCAAAAAGAATATTTTGTGGTCACTATGCATGATTTATTCATGAATGAGTCTACGTAATATACATATCTCGTTGGTATTTACTAATATCATCAACCCATTTTAGTTATTCCTAGTAGACATATACCATGGTGTCTCCTTTTTGGTCAATTCATACAAACATAATCCATAAAGAATCATCTAAATAAGGTGTCCTTGATTATTAATAGCCTAATATAATGATAATAAAACTATGATTTTATAATGTAGAAAACAAAAATTATTTTAGTTGTGATGATTGGTCTCTAGGATTTTTCATAGACAAAAACCATTCAATAATCACTAATTTTTTATTAGTAAAACATTGTAATATCCATTTCCATTTTCTCTTAAATACTCATCAGCAGAATCAAGTCTTAGAAACATTAAAAATATATAATCCTTAAATATTTATTCATGGATAAAATTACTTGAATTTATACATTCATTTTAACCTTATAATATTACCATTTACAATTTCTTTTTAGTAATCTTTATTCTGAAATAATAATATATGTATCACCCACTACAATAAATAGAAATCACCTCTTTGGTTATAAATTTCAATATGGTATGTGTATCTAGAACTACACCTCCCACTATAATCATTGGATTCTGGTACTCCTATTTCAATCCCTATGTTTCTAGAGACATAAACCATATAAGTTAAGTCTTCTCCCACTATCATTAAATATATGGGCTTAAATTATATAAATATAGTCATTCTTTACTAGACGTTAATATCCTCAGTGGCAATAGGATTATTAACTCAAATGTACTTTTTTGTTTTGATGTTCATTTGTATCCAAGGTTAAATTTTAACAAACAATTTTATACAAACACTTGTAGTGGAGTTTTAATAGATTATTATCATATCATTGTTGATATGATATCCATTAGAAAATATAGTTGGCATATGGTGAGTTGTTGCACTTATAATTGAAAAACATGTCATGGAAAGAATAATGGAAGATTTGAAATATATATAAGACTTTTCATTGGCCTTCCTTTAACTTCAATAAATACATTAAGGTATATAAAGAAATTCATGTAAGGTATATACTTTAATCCACTATATGATCAATGATTACATGGATATTATGTTCTCTGACAAGTCATCTTGGAGATTCCTCAATATATACTATGTCCACTCATTTACTTCATTGGTAGTTTCTATAATTTCTTAAAGTAATCTCATGATGCATATGATGTTTTCTTTAACTTTAGAATAGTTTACATGACCATTATCAAGTCCCGACCCACTGAGGCCGGCCTAGATGGTGGTAACCAGGTTGTGATAACCCCAATCTAGCCTCCAATAAGATAGGGGCTCTCAACAATCATCAAGAATGAATATACTAAAATAGGAGGCCTTTTCCTAATATACCTATACTCGCCCATGAAACCATATCCATGAATATATGTACTGGAATAAAATAAATATTGAACATCTAGAGTGTAAACAATTCATTTCATAGCCTCTAAGAAATACCTATATCAGAGTATAACAGTATAATACAAATGAAAAAAAAGGATGAATGTGTGCCCAACTATAAATACAGGGGGAAACCCAAACAGAAAATAATTATAAAGAGTGGATCAAGGGAGATCCTAGCTCTAGATCCCATTGTTTGACCACCAAACATGGTCGTGATCACCACGTACTATTAAGCTCTAATTGTACAAGGTCTACCATAATCACTGCTACTCTTTATGATGTCTTCATAAGACATAATACATGTGGGAAAATACTAGGTGGGGGTGAGTATATACATACCCAGTAGAACTCCCTAAAATCACTATGAATAAATAATCAAGAGAGAGTAGTTATCTCAACACCAATAAGTCATGACAATCAGAATATTGGATGATACCGTAATAATAACCCATATATGCTCAACAAGAAGCCTAGATAAAGAGAGATAGGGGATCTAAATCTCATCAACTCATATTAGAATGATGAGTATGCCTACATAACTAAAATTCCATCTTTGACTAAAATCATCATGTGCAATCTTATAAGAAATCATGTTGATGGGCCCACACATTTTCCTTGAGTTCCACAATTGAGGGATCCACAAATCCAATCAAGTGTCTCATGAAACCTCACCAAAATTTGAGTGGAGGGGCCTTCTCCTTGTCTCTACTCTCTTCAACTGATGGATCCTCACTCTTTATAGTACTCACACCATAGATGAGCTCGAATACAGGTGAGTATCACTCTGTAGATAGAGGACTCGCACCCTATATAGCAAAGGGGAGTACCAAAACTACCTTTGTAAACATTCTAGGTGACTCTTTCCCTGGTGAAATAGTGAAATTTCCAACCCTAGTAATGCTCCTAATATAAAACTTGATCACTTCTACCATTGTAGAGAGTATGTGGGACCTGCGCCATAGTGCAACAGCTGAGTACCGACCCCAACATATCTGGTGATCCAACACAACCACTTTTGTCAACAAAGAATTGATGAAGAAATAACAACAATCATGTCACCTAATAATATATCTTGATTATTGAAATAAAGGCCACTATCATGTTCTATGAGGTAAACTACTAAGGATGGGCTGCTCGCCAGCCAAAATCTGAGTCTAGAAAATGATTGATTAATGTGCATGTCTTGTCAGCGATTCGATAAGCTAGAATATGAATTCACCAACATTTCATATCAAATGGCCCTGAATAGCCAAATTGATCATACCATTGAAATTATGATGGGAAAAACACATTTTTGGTGTAATGCATGAATAACACCTTAGGGTCCCATGACATGAGTCCAAATTAAATACCCAACATTTGTCTTGAAATGTCCACCACGATATCAGGGTAATGATTCTATAGAATACACATCAATCTGACATTGCATGGAGAATCTATAACTAAAGTGGGGTTTTGATAATAATAATAATAATTTTATTATTATTATTATTATTATTATTATATTTTTATATTTATAATGAATATACATAAATGTTGAGAGGATAAGTGTTTTCATGCACATCACTCCACCTTCACATGACCATACAACATGCCACCCCTACCATTATTTATTATATTTATTAATAATTATTTCTATGTTTAAATTCCTTCTCTAGGCTTCACATGCAGAAACCCTCCAGGTTTCCTCCCTATATTTACATTGTGTTGTGTGTGATAGCGGTTTCCACTAAAACATGCACTTCCTCTTATCCACCATCATGATATCCTCACACTTTCACTGCACTGGTCAATGTCAAGTGCACCCTACACTGGTATCTCCACCATGTTGAGCTCCCATTCCCATCCATACATTGGCCTTCCACACAGACCACCCCTAACATGCATCGTTCTACCCCCACAAAATGTTGAACTCCAATTTAGATCTCCCCCTACCATAGTCTTCATTCATGCCCTCTCTCATACCATAATAATAGATCACCACCCTTGGTTACTACCACCGACCATGGCTATATCAGCGGATATTCTCCCATGAAAGCGGTATCCCAATAGTGAGAGAGGATATAGAGGTACTAGGAGTTTTTTTATGGGTTTTTTGAAAAAAAATAATTGTCTCTAGGTTAAAATTTATTTTTAAGTTATTTTGGAATGGCGGAAGACCCCCCCCCCCACTACTTTTTCCCGGAATCAGTGACATGGAAAAGGTGGGTGGGGTGGCCCACCTTTCACCTAAATATGTAAAAGGTGGTTGGGGTGTGTCATATTTCGCCTAACATAAAGAAGAAAGAA
The DNA here is from genome assembly GCA_963277665.1 of Viscum album. Classification (NCBI taxonomy): domain Eukaryota; kingdom Viridiplantae; phylum Streptophyta; class Magnoliopsida; order Santalales; family Viscaceae; genus Viscum; species Viscum album. The sequence goes on along the minus strand of OY728119.1, from coordinate 456,526,434 downwards.
GTCTCGATTTTTTGTGAAGCATCATTTAGAGGTATTTTTATTATTTAATTTAATGTTATTTATTTATATAGTTGATTTTTTTAACTAGTAAAAAATATGCAATTTATTAATTATTTTAATTAGTTATATATAGTTTATAAATAATATTTATTATCAGTAATGATTAATTATATATTAACTAATGAATAAATTAGGATTAAAGAATGATTACATATAATGATTAGCTAATAATAATTAGCTAATGAATATCATATGATTAACAAATTATTAAGGCATAATTAATTAAGGATTAATTAATTCTTAACTAATGATTATAGAATGTTTAAAAAATGATTTTTTGATGATTATGTATTGATTAAATTTGGATTAAATTATGATTTAGTAATGATTAAAGATTGAATAAGGAATGAATAAATATGTAATGACTAGCTAATGAATATGTAATGATTAACCAATGATTAATAAATGATTAACTAATAATTTAGGTATGATTAAAGAATGAATAAAAAATGAATAAAAAATCATTAACTAATGGTTAACTGATGATTAAATATTGATTAAGTATTGATTAATGAATCATAAAGTAATGATTAAAGAATGATTAAATAGTGATTATAAAATGTTTAAATAATGATTATGTGACGAATCAAAAATCATAAAACTGATTATTAACTAACGATTATGTAATGATTGAATAAAAATTGAGTAATGAGTAATGAATAATTAAGGGATATTTAAATAATGATTTAGTAATGGTTTAATAATGATTAATGAATGATTAAGGAATGATTAAGGAATGATTAACTAGTGATTAACTAATGGTTAACTAATGATTAACCAATAATTATCTAATGATTAAATAATGATTAACTAATGATTAAATAATGATTAACTAATTATTAATGACTAATGAATGATTAAACAATGATTAAATATTGATTAATTAATGGTTAACTAATGATTAACGAATGGTTAACTAATGATTAACTAATGATTAGAAAATAATTACCTAATGATTAATCAATGATTAACCAATGATTTACTAAAGGTTATCATGTAATAAAAAAATAATGAAATATGAAAAACTAGATGATAAAGTGGATTAACTACACATATGATTTGTTACTCCTGTGATTTAGATGATTCATCCCATATTGCACACTTGATTTGTTATTGTAGATGGATATGTTTTAGATGATTCACATTATATTTATAAATAATTCAACATATCATTAGGAAAGTTAAAAATTTCACTAAAAAGAATTAGTTTCATCTTTTAGGATATAACACAACATTATAAAATTTAGGTAGCAGAATGATTATGTGGTTATCTAAGAAATCAAATCCCTGTATGCAAACTACAATTAGATGTGGATCTAGAAAAATGTAACTAGGAGTAATAAATCTAATAAGATGTGTAGGTATTGACTTTTCACAACCTAGTACATTTAAATGGGCTAATTGCACATATAGTTTGACACCCCCAAGGGATATGATTTATACGATTCATATTTTCTTTATAAACAACGGAAATACAATTAGGATGATTAAAAATTGTACTAAAAAACATTAGCATCATATTTTATGATATAAGAAGTTGTTATAAAATTTTGGTATCATAAATATTATATTTTCAACCCTCATTTTCAATATTATTCATATAATTTTTTGGAAATTAAGCTAAAAAATAAGATAAAACACCAAATCAGATTATTTATCATTCATAAAATGAATGTTATGGTCATATAAAGTAAAATAGAGAATAAAAAACACATTAAATAACACATGAATGATTTATAACGTACAAAAATCGCATTTACATTTTAGAAAAAAATATAGTTTAGATGAGATGAGCCTAACTTCATAAGTGAGGTAAAATCTCTCTTATTTTCAAGTGGTAGCTTAATGAAATCTTCCATATGTATATAATTAATTTTTTAATTTTTAAAATACTTCAACCTTATAATAATATCTGATATAACATCTAAGATATGTTATTATATGGTTGAAATATTTTTAAAATTCAAAAGTTATGTACATCCAATTGGAAGATTTTATTAAGATACCACTTGAAAAAAGCGGTATTTTACCTCACTTGTGATGTTAGACTCATCTCAAACAAACACTGTTCTATTGAAAAATGCCATGGTATTTCTCATATGTTGTAAATAATTCATGTGTTTTTAATGTGTTATTTCTTCTCCATTTTACATTATATGAGCATAATTTCTATTTTATCATTAATAAATAAACTGATTTTTTTCTATTAATTTTACCTCAATTTCCAAAATTTTAGTGACTTATTTTATAATAATATTTTATATAAAGAAACATTAGTATAATATTTTAGGATATAAAAATACATTCTATAATTCTAGTATCACAAATATTGTATGGTCAACCCTCATATTAAATATTTTTTACACTATTAGAATCTTGATCAAACACCATTTTTGACATAGAGTCATGTTTGTCTATGTCTACTTCTACAGGGATGTTTTTTAAATCGATCAAGGAGACTCTTATAGAACACAACCAAAAACAATTGTTAGGGAATCTAATTTTGTAACCATAAGTGAACATTAAGACAACATTTTTGGTTGCTTAAATCTGGGACCAAGTAAATGGATCAATTCTATTAGCTATAGACCATTTCAATTCCTGGATACACTATGGAATCTAGCTTGTCCATTGGTTACTGATGAGAGGTGGGTCCAAGAAATAAATTAATTTTCTCAGCAGTCATATGGTACCATGATGGAGTTATATGTTGAGGTTTCTATTATACAACAAAAACGTCCAATTGTATAAAGACGTAGACTTACAATTCTAGTTGAAGAAGGTTTTCCCACATGAAATTAATGCTCCTCCCTATGATGTGAAAGAGGAAAACCTAGATTATCTCCTAGATATGAATATAAATATAAGTTATGATGATTATTTTTTGAATTATGGAATAAAAGGATATGATAGTGATGATGAGTAGGGATAAGATAAAGTTGGGGAGGAAGTTTCTAGAAATGAAGTATTTTTACAATAGCCTTGACCCATAATAAATCATCCACCACTCTTCACATCTTGGTTGGAAGCAATGGCATGTTTTCATGAATTTCACTACAATGTTCTCACACATAAAAATCAGTTTTTGGATGTTTTAATAGATTGGTTTAGTGAGCTGGGAAACAAATATATGTTTGAAGGGATTTTCCAAGTAAATATGCATTGAAAAATTTACTAAAAAGATATCACATTGAGACGAACGATAGATATTTAGTTCAGAAATCATTCCATAAAGCATAAATCATATGGTATGAAGATTATGGGAATGTTTATATATTCTTCTTGAAAGTGATTCTAGACATTACATTTGGAGGTTGTATAATTTTGAAGATAGAGGTAGCTCATACTTACATTCATACAAACCTAACACAAGATCATACCTCATTAGATGATGAATATGGGTCATCCATTATTTTTGAGATGATTAGAACCTTACATGACTTTCTTATATCCCTTGTAAAATATGGAATACAACAAACATATGGTTTTAATATTTCTTATAATAAGTCATGGATGGAAAAATAGAAGGAAATTGTGATGGTTTATGGTGATTTGGATGACTCGTATTGGTTATTTCCACAATTTATATCCATAAGTAGACACAATGGACAATTTTTATTCCATGATCATATGATTGAACATGTGTCTCAAGATAACTGACTTGATCCATCTCATGTTAAAGTTAATCAGTTGTTCTGGGTTTTCATGCCCTATATTTTGAAATTTATTTTTAGAAAATGGTTCATACAAATTGATGGAATTATGTATATAGAAAATACAAGGGGTTACTATTAATTGTTGAAACCCTAGATGGAAATTTTTTACCTCTTCCTCTTTCATTTTCCATCATGTAGAAGGATAACTATGAATCATGGAGTTGGTTTTTGTCATGTATCAACAACCATTTCACCCTTATTTAGGGTGTCTGTTTGATATTTGATCACCATTGGGAAATAAAATAGGTAGTCAATGTGGATGATAATACATGGAGACCCCCAAATTCACATCACTGTTAATGTATTAGACACATTTCTAGTAATGTGAAAAAATTATTCCATAACAATCCTATAAAAAAGGAAATCACATAGATTGGGATGAAATTTATTTATTATTTTTTACTATTTAATAATAATGATAAAATTAATTTATGTTAAATATGATCACTTCTATATAGAATACGAGTCAGATCAATGATTTTTTTAACAATATTTCAACGAAATATGCATGAATAATTTATGAGTGTATGATTATATGATGTGGATACCAAAAGAAAAATGGACATTGGAATATGAAGGGGGGAGTGGTATGGACACATGACCAAAACCATTGTGGAGTGCATCAACAGGGTATTCAAGGGGCTTTTCAAGTTACCTATAACATTTCTAGTTCAAGAGACAATTTATCATTGTGTGAATCACTTCATTGATAGAAATAACTAGCCACTGATGGGATTTAATAGAGGCTAAGGTATGGAAGATGCTATAAATGAGATATTGAAATTAAAATTGAAGATGATTCTTGTTGTTGAGTGTGCCTTTTCTACCCTGAGGAATCTTGGTTTGAAGTTTAGGAGTGTTCAAACACCATCATAAGTTGTAGTGGTGAAACAATAGTGGTATTACTAGATGAAAGGAAATTTTAATGTGGAAACTACCAGGAATTATGTTTCCCATGTGGACATGCCACCAGAACATGTTCCCCTATGAATATATCTTGGGAAGCATATTTCGATAAAATGTACTAGATGGACACCATTTCTAATAGTTATGTTGCACCATGGAGACCTATTAGGGGGTTTCGATATTTTCCAATTCCTAAAGACCAATCGATAGTGATACTTAACATTAAAATTTTGTGTCAATGAGGGAGACCATAGTCTATCAGGATACTGAACGAGATGGACTGACCTTAAGAACAAGGGAAAGGTTTGAGATGCACCATATGTCATCAATAAGGTCATAACCAGAAATGATTCCCTAATATTGTCAGATCAAGTTCACACTCTCAGGTAAAATGATGTATTGTCTCCAATGTGATCTTCTCAAATTGTTAATTATATTGTGTTAATATAATATCCTTAATTTTGTAGAATTTTCTAACATTTATAAATAATTTTAATATAAAATAACAATAAGTTGTTCATATTCACTTTAAAAGGAATATGGAATGTGTGTGTGAGGTGACATGAATGTATCATCATGCTTTCCATGACTAAACCATAAATCAAGAATGAGATCAAATAATCATGAAACATACAGTCATGTGAGAAATAATACATAAATTAAAAAACATGCCATTTTCTAATAATCTTTATGATAATGAATAAAAAGTTATATATATAAATATGTAAAACCATATCATAAAGACACATGTTCCTATGTAAAAACATATCTCAAAAACACTTTAGATATATTATTTGAGAAACATGAAGCCATGCCCTTGTCTTTTAGTAAAAATACACCATAAAATAATGTGAATAAATATTTCATGTCATTAATTCTACTAGATATAACATTATACTAAACAAAACATTATATTTTCATTTAATACTTAATACATTTTTCATATTTTACATACAAATAGAGGATACCATACTACTCACTGAGTTGGCTAGGCATGTTTCCCACTCCATGATAGAGGGTCATCTGATTCGAAGGATCAGGGTGTGTCGAGTTCACCATCATCATCACATATTACATATAGCCTCCATTAACCATACATATGCCATGTTGGATTCTATGGCATTATGATATTCGATTACACATTCATTTATCATCACCTACTTGGTTCCCTCCAAAGGAGGTAGATACCAGAGACACACACATTCCACCTTCATAAAGGATAGATGGCCATCACCCTCAAATATTTGGTAGTCCTTATTAGTCTTCCTGTCTAGGGGGAATTAGTTATTTAACCGACCCATGTATACTAAATTGAGCTGGTATAGAGATTTTCTTGGCATTGAAATTTTGGATAATAATGCTTCTATATATGGAGGGTCGATATATATGGCCTAGATAGAGACGCACATTGAACATTTACCCAATGAAACTGACATGAATATTGTCATGCATCATGACCATGCCTATATATTATGGATCATTAGAGGGAAACTATGAATTAATCACTTGGGTAAGAATGTTTATATGATCTATCTTGGGCTACTTGGGGACATTGATTGTGCCAGAACATGCAGCTAGGGATCTGTGTTCTTAGATTGAAAATACATATAATTATTAATGGCATACCTCTATGATCGCACATATCTCAGGGGATGTCTGATCCTTCTTCATATGTGGGTATAGATGCACATACCCTAATTCTACCCTTATCTTTCAGGTCATTTTCTGCCTATAGTGGTGTTTCAAGATGCTCCTCATGGACACTGGTATGATCACTCATCTCTATTAGTTCTTAGTTCGAGTAGGATTTATTGAATTTAATTTCTTCTTATTTATCACTTTAGTTGTATTATTTTATAGGTGGAGTCAGGAACATAGCTTCTTCAGCACACCGACACAGCATTTGGGTGCATACCAGCTCATGTTGGATAGTATCTTAGCCATCAATGTAAGTATAATCAATCTTTCATTGAATAAACAAATTCAAAATATCATAAATTTTTATTTTTTTGTAAGAATTGTTTTTTGAAAAATCACACATTTCATTTTTGATTTCAGGGATTCCATACTTGGCTTTATTAGACCAGTTTCATGCACACTGTGCTACTGGAAATCTTCATGGTATAGCTATAGTTCCACACATTCACTTTCATATTATTGAGTGGCACCTTCTTGATAGAGTCATGAACCAGTTTGGATGTGTTCATCACATTCCATTACCACCGAGACAGTTTCAGGATCTTCATTAATTGATATTGATGGGGAGGAAGGACAAGGACTGGCACCAATGAAATTCCCAATATCCTGATGTTTGTGTAATAGGATCATCCCTTCATATCCAGGGAGTATCTATGATGTGATTCCATATATCATAGCAAGTCGAGTATGATCCCTGGTATAGACTGAAGTCTATAATGTATCTTACCTGACATGGAAAAGGGATTCAGGATGTGGTAAGTCAACAAAATTCCATTAGTTTGTTTGTTTTACTATTTTATAATTCATTTTGACTCTTTTTACATCAAACTTGATCACATTAGATTATCCTCATTATTGATCTAGAGGAGATGGAGGTTTCTAGCCTGGCTGTAATCAATGCTACAGTTCTAGGGTTGATGCCATCATATCATACAGTTCTCGATAGCATCATAAATTGTTCGTCTTAGGGAGATGAAGTTCATACCCAGGGAGTAGAGGTTCTTACTCAGGAACCTCCTCCAGCATCTTCAAATGCTGAGGATCTACGAAGATGATAATGTAGAGCATGTTATGTTTCCCATGAGATCACATCTGTTCCATATGCATAGGTCATCCCTCTAACAGTCCAACCTTAGCCAATTATTTTTGTACATAAGGCAACATGGGATCCATATATATTGGAAGCATATCCATATTTTTATCTAGGTGAAGATTATCTGAGATTATATAATGTGTCATTTACCATGCCTCTATCTTTCATACCAGATCATTCACCTCCTATATGGTTCCCCGTTATGATGATGGAGGGTCCTTCTACTAACCCTGTGGCAGAAGGATTAGGATTGTAGGATGATGACCAGTTGACACCTCCTACCATTCAAACATATATAGAGTATCCTATGGTAGAGGTTCTAGTTCCTGAGGATCATCCATCTTTAGGTCATCAGACTCCACCCCAACATAGTGGTCAGTTCTCTCGATACGGGCATCCCATTCGCAAACCACCATATTGGGAGGAACCTCATCCTAGAAGTTGATTATACTCATCCATGTATGTGTTTTATATATAGATATTAAAATGAATATATTCTTTTTATTTTCAACCATTTTTACATGTTTAGCCATTGTTTCAATTTTCATTGATATTTAAGTCACAGTTTATATTTTATAAGCTTTCAAAGTTAACTACTTTAAACATAGGAAAACTTATTCAATATCAAGTAAGAAACATTACAATCTTATAAAATATAAACTATAAAACAAATCTAAAGAAAATAAAACATAGCACAAGTATCTAAAAAGTTGATGAAAATAAAAAACATAAATATAATAAATAATTGAAAATTAATGTAATATAAAGAAATATTATAAATACCATTATAACAGTTCAAAAAAAACATATAGTGCTACTAAAATTAATTTTCAATAAAATATTGATGAAGTTGTAACATTATAGTTTCAAAATAACCCTATATATTAAACTCTGCTAAAATGAATTCTTTATACTTGAGCTCCACCTTTAACTAGTATATTATAATTCTATATAATATATTGACTTACAAAATCCAAAAAGGGAGTAATATAACATTATAATAGTCTTGAGCATAATAAATTAAAATGTTGAGATAAGAGAACTTCTTGTCTTATAGAACTGGTGGATGTATAAAAAACACTTCTCACATGCCCTACATTCAAGTCACGTGTTTCCTTGTTATGATTTTCGTTGAAACAAATTATTTGAAAGATTGAAAGAAAATGGTATAATAAGTATATGATAAATAGTATATATTAATATAATGTATATATTTATAATAAGTAAAAATATTATAGTTGTGTAATAATGAAAAAAGTATCATTTAACTATATGAAATGTATTATAAAACCATGTATAAGTTAATTCTAACAATATACATAATAAAGGAAATAATTATATTAGTGAGATTAGAAAGCAATGATATATCATGGAACATACATGAAAATATAACATAATAGAAAAAAAATCATAAATATAATAAGTAAAATCTTATTTACATGTCACATAATCTATTTCTTAAAAAAATAACATTTTTACATTCAAATATTAATTACATAATTATAAAAAAATTAAAAAAACACAATATATATATACATATATATCATAATATAAAAACTTATATGATTATAAATGTAAAAACATATATAATTAAAAAAAATTGTTGAAAGGTGGTAGGGCTTCTTCCACCTTTTGACTTTACTGAAAGGTGGTAGAGGCCCTATAGGCTTTTATGCATAGTTTAAAAAAATTGACCTAGAAATGTTTAAGAAAATCATAAAACACTAAAAAAAACTCATGGTACAAGAAAGGTGGATAGAAAATTTGATCGTATCATTTTTACTAGACTTAAAGATTCAAAAATAATGTTAGGGTTACATGATTTAAATTCATTATGTTTATGGAATAAAATAAATTCATCAACTCTAAATCGACATTCAACCTAGGAATAAAATTGTTAAAGTTGATTTTCATTCGACAAGGAATAACAAAAAATGGGATTCACACCAGTCAAAAAATTTCATACTTTCATTATGGATCAATCATTGGTGAATAATGTGTCTGATGGAGATGGAGAAAAAGATTTTCTATGTTCCTCATCCATCTCCAGTTGACCTCGATCCATTCGTCATAAATACACAGTCCCGATACGCCAACAACAACAAGGCTCTCCTCTAATTATATTAGGGTTATGCAGTTAACCCTAAAAATAAATCATTATGATGTATTTTCCAAGTGTTATTTAGGTGAGGCTTATTAAATAAATAAATTAATTTTTTTTATTTTTTTATTCACTACACCCACTAGTGGACGCCTTCCACGAAACATCTGATGTTGACCAACCATATGTCAAACCTAGGGTAATCTCCATATTTCAGAATCAACTGGTGTCTCAATTTTCTCATCCAAGGCTTCACTTATAAGGTATTACATTATTTATAAAATTTTTGTGTGCATGATACAATATATTTAATGTTTTTAATATATCAATAGCTTGTCTCTTTGGGCCCAGGAATCTCATGCTAACTCATTTTCTGACTCTAAAAATATTTCAATAAATATTTTAAAGTCTTACACAGTAAAAACAATAGACATTACACTATCCCATCCTTTAAGGATTTTCATCTCAAAAAGCAAAAAACCTACTCAAAAGGTTGAGGTTACTAAGATTACAATTGGATTTCTCACTCCGAAAAGCTCTCTTTAAGGTTCATGTGTTTTCATAAAATATACACCCAAGGGAAACACTTTCCCATCAAGGGTATTCTCCTACCAGTTCTCAAACACCATCGAGATTCGCAAAAGGTAACTCCACTTTCAGCATCCAACTCAATCTATCAACATAATGCAATGAGTCATGCACATGTCTCCTTAGATGCATCATGTGGAATATATCACACACCCAGTATAACTACTTTTTTTAAGATAAGAGATATTCCACCTCGATAACTCAACATATTAGCTAGAAAAAGGGAATACATTCCCTAAAGACAGTGTGTCATTATATCCCAATTCATGTGATCCCCAATGAGTTTAGATCTCTAATAAAATGAGATCTCTTCATCGAAATCCAAATTCTACTATCATCATTAGTCCATAGAGGACTCATAGAAGCTCTGAGCGGTCCTCATTTACCCTTATATGAACTAAACCATTCATAACCATCTTTAGAACCAACTCTAGGCCCAAAAACATAGTCCCCACTAGATCTGACCATTGCAATGGTGTCCCGTAAAGTCTCTCGCACATGACCTCAAATGGTGTTACACCGATGGTGGTGTGGTGACTGATGTGATACGAACAATACACCAAATGGTATGTGATCCCCCCATATATTTCCCCAATCCAATAGACAAACCCAAAGCAGGTTTGGAATAACCCAAATCATGTTTGGAATAACCCAAATTATCCTTTTTACTTGGACATCTATCTAGGGTAGAAACATTGTGCTCAACCACAACCAAGTCCCAGGGGCCTCCTGTATCCTCTATATAATTAGGAGTTGAAGTGAGCATCACAATTTGAAATGATCATCAGGGGAATTACATGAATTCATACTACCTCCTACATGCGCAGGAATCAAAACCTCTCCACTATGCTCTTCTCTCTGTTTGTTATTAAGTTGGACAACTTGGAGAAGTCATTTTATGACCACTTAGATAGTGTCATGTCCTCTCACTATTCATAGAATCCCCCATCATAAAAAACCATACTGAAACCATCCCATTTCCACTTCCATATGATCACATTGACCTCCACCTATAAGCAGGTTATACATTAAGATCTAAACTCATCAAAATGATAAAATATCCTTGACAACAAAATTCTATTACAAAGGATCTCCAATACATTATCACCTCACCCTCGATGGACTTCTAATGGAAAACAACATCTTTAAGACCTCCTCTCAAAACAATACTGGTTTCATTGTCTATCCTCATACAGGGATGGTGTGATCCCCATATTCAGAAAATCAATCAAGGACATATTCAGTGGATATATGGCCACACAAGAATATACAATTGATATCACCAATTTGTGCCTCCCTGGTACACTGCAAAAGTGCAGTGGTAACAACCATCCACTGGAGGAAGACTGCCCCATCCTGACATCCAAGGTTCAAATATAAAGAGGTCAACCACTTTATCACTCATCATGAAAAGATGGAAAAATTCATTTTGAGTGTGTCTAAAACCATCCACATGTCTCTCACAAGCTCCTTCTCAGATTCCAAAAACAAGAGAGTATCGACGAAGAGTACCACCATGAACCGGTCCATGATGTATTAAAGGACCCAGTTCGTAAGTCTCATAAAAACTGATGGGTGTTCAATATTTCAAAGGTATCACCAAGAACTCAAAGAAACCATATAAACTTTAGATATCCACCAAGAATACAACTCCTCTCAAACCTAGAGCTGGTGATATTCTGAATTGATTTCAAACTCAAAGAACCACTTCTCCTCTACCATTGTTTGAATGAGTCATCAATTATCAGGGGTGGATACTCCTCCCTGATATTCACCTGGCTAGGGTGATCTCAATCCAAACCTAACCTTATGCTCTGAATTACCTCCTAGGATAGAAACATGGGGCTTCCAAAGGGAACATGTCGAGTCTATCAATCCCATGATCTGCAGATCCTCCAAACACACCCTTATCTCTACCAGTTATATGGGGTCTTCTGATATGTTGGATCAAATATCTAGTCATACCTAGTGTAATGACATGAAACAAAACTCTATATGGGGAGGTAAACCTAGAACATCCTCAAGGAATACATACTCGTACCACTCCCCTAATGTGTGAACTTAATCTCATAGCATTCGATACTCCATGTATCATACTAGCTGATAAGAAATTGGTTGTATCATCCTATACATAAGAACATCCTGATCCACCTGGTATTCCTTCATATCATAAAATAAAACATTAACTGGAAACTCGTAAGCACTAAGACCCTTACCAATAATGGTCTTATAATAATGGATTATTAGAAACCAATCCACACTAAGGAAAACATTGTAGGGTCTCATAGCCACTATGGAAAGATTCCATGTATGTCTCCCTCTCTTATACCATAATCAGGTCACATTATCATAGAAGTGTGTGATCACTGATCCTATCTATAAGAGCCTCCAACACAAGGGTTGATCAAAAAGGTATCCACTAGTATCTATAGGTCTCAAAAAATGGATATATCTTGGGAAATATGGTCTATGGAATTTTTCTAACCTAAAAATGAAGCAATGAAGACACATTTCATACCTCAAAGCCATACTCTAAGCTTTTTGTCAAAAGGTCTTACCACATTAATATATCTTTTCACTTAACCATTTGGTCCCCAAAACCATGGATCTCTGTAAAACCTTACCACATCAGAATGACCTCAAATGTACAAGTAAAAGGAACTCATCCACCACAACGCATCACTATCTTCTTTAGGCAACACTGATTCAACCACATGGTTTTAAATCACATCACAATGATGCATCTCTATGGGGGAAGTTCTCATGTTACTTAAATGTTTTAATCTTCATAAAACATCACCAATATTGAGCTATAATGATTCCATGAATCACCCTAGAGAAGTCTCATTACTAAGACCACCATCAAGAGGGGTCTAATCCAAATGGGAATTTCATACCATAGGCTTATTCCATTCCTCTGCCACCTAAGAAGGGGGTTTGGATCACCATGAAACATGGGTGTTCTTTATATTATAAACACAATAAAAATAATAAACATAAGTGTGTTTTATATCAGTTATATCATAACACAATACTACACCACAAAGAAGAATGGTTGTAAGCGCAACCATCTGGTCAGTTGGGGTCTATATAAGCTGAAAAATCAAGACCATTACCTTGATCCAAACCTCTTCTTTCTGAGGGTCTTTCTCACTATGAATACACATCGATAACCAATTATGGAACATGCATAATGTGCTAAGCCTACACATACCTTCGTCCTATCCTAATAGAGACATAGACTTTTTAACATGCAGATGATCATCTTCCCGATACATTGAAGGATCTATTCACTACTCAACATGTCACCACTCTGTGCCCACCTAGGGGAAACACCTCAAGAATGGGTCCCTGAACTGAGGCCCCATTGCTCAACAAGTCATCATTATGACACAGTCTCAAAATTTGAGTTGGTTATGATCGCGAAGACATATTGAAGGTTATCAAGACGTACCATGGTAAAAGAGTATATCAGCGGAGTTGACTCAAGAACAAAAGTCAAAGGACTCAATCCTATATGATCCATGTACCATTTGTTCCCTATAACAAATGTATTTGTATTCCATGTCAACAAACAAGTTTTCAGAGTTCCTGTGTATGGATACAGAAGTCGCCTAACCAACACTGGGTTCCCTGACCTGAAATCCACACTCAAGACACTCTAACACCATTTCCCTATGTTCCCAGCCAATCCCCACCATGGGTCTATCTATATACTGACCCAAGGATGAACCACCTTTTATATGACTCTATCATGACCAAACCCACTAGGTCCCATCGACTATACTATAAGATGAGTGTGACAACCCCAAGCCTACTAGAAATATTCTAGGGGATAGCGACATGAATCGAGAAGGAATATACTAAAATAGGAGTCCTTTTCAAATAAACCTATATGAAAAAACACAACCATGTCCTTGAAAAGTTTTGGAGGAATAATATAAATACTGAACTTTTAGAGTGTAAAAATTGCATGTAATAGCCTCTAGGAAATATATATATTAGAGTATAGCAGCGTAATACAAATGAAAAAGGAAAAAATACATGTCGAACCAGAAATATAGGGGGAAACCTAAAGTGGAAATAATTGTAAAGAGTAGAGAAGGAGAGAGCCCAGCTCAAGATCCCAGAGTTTGACCACTGAATATGGTCTGCATCACTAAATACTATTAATCTCCACTGATACAAAGTCCAACATAGTCCCTACTAATTTGTATTTCTTCAATATAAGATAGAATATGATCAGTAAAATCCCATGAAGGGGTGAGTATAAACATATCTAGAATGAGACCCCTAAATAACCAAGCACAAAGCATCAATAGAGAGTAGTTATCTCAACACCATAAAGGAATGAAAATTAGAATATGATATAATTCTATAATAATATCCCATATGTTCTCAACAAGAAACTCAAATGAAAAGAGAAAAGAGATCTTCATCTCCACAGCCCATCTAAGAATGATGAGTCTTCCTAAAGTTTTCAAAGTCTATCTCTAATGACCAACTTCATGTGAAACCATATTAGAAACCATGTGGAGGGGCCCACACCTCACCGCTGCACTCTACAGCTGAGGGATCCATGACTACAGTCAAGTGTCCCACAAAACCTTGCCAGAATCTGAGTGGAGGTGCCAGCTCCTCACTATTATAGTCCACATCCATGGGATCCATTCTTTATGAAGGACTTTCACCTACCAAGGCTTGAAGACAGGGGAGTACCATCCCATAGATAGAGTGATCGTGCACTATATATCATAGGAGAGTACTGACTCTACCTAGGTAACGAGTATGGGGGAATCAGGTCCTGGTGTGATAGGGGGGTTTCTTACCCTAGTAACACTCTTAGGATCACACTCAATTTTTTCTTCTAGTATAGAGAGTATGGGGCACCTATGCCTTAGTATAACATTTGGGTACCAACCCCAGTGTCTTTGGTGATCCAACCCAAAAAATCCCACCATCCATGTGTTTTGGAAGAAAGTTTCACACTCATATCACCTCACGGAGTATATCTATTTCCAAAAAAATCCACCATTACATTATCCATGGAAAACTACTCAGGATACGCTACTCAAGGGCCAAAATTCATGTCTGAAAAATCCTAAAAATGTGTGAGGACCCTCATCAGTCTGATAGGATAAACCATGAATTTCATGACATGTCACTACAAATGCATTCGAATGTAAAATCAAATCATTCCATTTTGATTCTCATGGAAAACAGTTATGATATGCTATTTACTTTTCAAAAACAAAAACCTAGTGAAAAAAATGTATTTCACCATATGACACATGAATGGTGCTTCATGGTACTGAGCCATGAATTTGAATTTAATACCAAACAATGGTGTTGAAACATTCACCTCAATATCAGGGTACTGATGCTGTTGATGACTCATAAATCTAACTCTGCATGGAGAAGTTACAACTGAAATAGGGTTTAGATAATAATTAAAATAATTTATCATTATAATTATTATTTTTGTTTTTTTGTTGTTTTTGTTGTTGTTGTTGTTCTTTTTGTAATAAATTTATATTGAATATACATAAATTAATAGGGAGTAATGGTTTTCATGCACATCACCCCACCTCCACAGGGTTATACTACACACCTCCCCTACTATTATTTAGTATATTTATTATGTATTATTTCTATACATAAATTCCTTCTCTAGGCTTCACTTGTGGAAACCCTCTAATTCTCATCCTTATATATACATTATGCCATGTGTGGTATTAGTTTCTAGTAAACCATGCATTTCCACCTATATAATTTCATGCTAACCTCACACCATTGATGCACCATCTAGTGTTGACAACAGCCTACATATTTTTCTCAACCGCAAAGAGATCCCCTCCTTATCCATTCATGGGAATTCCACATTGACCAACCCTAACAAGCAGCATGCTTCTCCCAACTCACACCGACCTCCACTGGAGAGGCCTCCCCATTTCCTTAGTCATCGTTCATATCCTCTCTCATACAACAATAATTGATTGCTGCCCTTGGTTTCTACCAACAACCATGTATAAACCGGTGGATATTCACCCTGAAAGTATTTTTTATGAGTTTTATTAAAAAAATAACTCTACGACAGATTTTTTTTAAAATTATTATAGAAACAATGAAGATACCCTACCACCTTCCAGTCATGTGGAAAGGCCATAGAGCCTCTACCACCTTGGCTTATGATGATGAAGTGCTTCAATATAAGTATGAGTCAGTGATACAAGAACAAGTCAACCTGGAAATGAATCAGGTTGCAGTGGATGATGGTCAAGGAAATGGTAAGGGGAATTTGATCGATGTTGATGGATTTCATATGGTGTTGCCTAAAAAACTGCGGGTCCCTTATACTGTTTGGATTGAAGAGGGGCTTGTGCGACAATTGGATGCTTTTGCTGAGTATCCAATGAATAACACTG
Source organism: Viscum album (assembly GCA_963277665.1). NCBI lineage: Eukaryota > Viridiplantae > Streptophyta > Magnoliopsida > Santalales > Viscaceae > Viscum > Viscum album. The sequence continues at coordinate 456,509,847 of OY728119.1, read as the reverse complement.
AGACTGGTCGTTATTTTTTCACCCTATTATCTAGATTAATGATAATCCTGAATCTCTGGTGGGGAACTCATATGGGGCTGATCATATTTCTAGAACTAGTGATGATCTTCTAAAGGATCATTTGTGCTGTCATGCTTCTATTTGTCTTGGTGTTGTCCAGGAATCCAAATAGCTTACCTCAATGGTTGAGAGTCAAGAATACTAACCTAGGGGTGTTTCTACTTCAAAGAAGACCCATACTCATAGGAAATTATTGGGTCATGATAAAGATAACATAAATTGTTTTCTCTATGTTATGCTATATTAACACACATGAATTTGATTTTCTTAATCTTGAAGGACTTGAGAGTGTAGGATTTCATAACTGTAGTAATTCCTCCTACTGATTAGATCAAATACTGGGAAAGTTATAGAATCTCTCAAAGTATATGGCCTTAGGGGTAGAGGGTGTGAATGATAATACACTTGGCATTGAGGATTCATAATGTAGTACTTTTATACAAGAACCAATCTAGGAGGAGGTTGTCCTAAATGATGAGACCATATATGACGGTTCAACTATGAATGACCCAACTCAAGAGGTGGTTTTCCATGTTGTTGTGACTATATAAGAGGAGGCCTCCCAAGGTTTTATAGTTGTACAGGAGGAGGTCATCCAGAGTGAGGCAGCTATGTAGGAGGAGGCTGCCCAAGGTGTTCAAGAGGGGACTGAATAAGGTTTTACGGCTATGTAGGGTGGTCCTTCCACACATGATTCTTTTTCACGGTAAGAGGACACCTTAGTTACGGAGGATGATATACCAACAATGATGATGAAATGGAGAAGAGGACATCACCTGACTTCTCTCGGAGGCTCCTGAGGTCAAGATCAGTACAAAATGTGATGATGTTGTGTGTGTGGTTTTGTGGATTTATATTGTTTTGGTGTGGTGGTTTCACACTTAAGAATTCCCCCTACTTTCTCTTGTACCTTTACTCTTATTTAATAAATTTTGAGTCATGTATTTGGGTTCCCAAATACATGGATGAGAGTTTTTTGATTAATTATGTTTTATATGTTGAGTCACTTTGTCAGATATCATTTCAATTATATTTATATTTTTTAAGTTATATGCATTCCAAGTCACCTACATGAAACATAATAATGTTTAAAGTTAATGGATTTGAAATTCTATAACTTATAAAACATAAATACAATCTAAATGATACACTTACTGAACATATAAAAAAGATAATTCAAATTAACAATCACTTCTTAAAAAAATAATGAAAACTAATTTAGTGGAATGATATATTGTTGTTTAAAACCATTATAATTTTATTTATAATATTTTTTACATTACATTCGTTTTCAATTATTAATTATATTTATGAAATTATTTTTATTTTGAAGAAGTTTTTAGATTATTAGGCTATGTTTTAAATTTTATTTAGATTGTTATATACTTTATATCTTTTAAGATTATAAAGTTACCTACGTGAAATTTAATATGTTTTTATATGTTTACGTAGTTTACTTTCAAAGCTTATAAAATATAAAGTTTAACTAAAATATAAATAAAAATTAAAACAGTGGCTAAAAATGTAAAAATGGTTGAAAATAAAAGGAAATAAATTATTTTAATAGATCGAAAAAATATACATGAAAAAGTATATTCACTATATGTGGTGAGGTATCATCCCACATGGTGGTGTGAAAATGGGATTCCCATGTCGAGATCTCCATCCTCTATACTAGGGTTGAGTATGATGACCTGGAGAGGGATGATCCTCAGGAATTGGAACCTCAATCATTGGATGATATGTCTGTGTTTTAATGGGAGGAGGTGTCATCTATATTTCATCATACACACTTAATCCTTCTCCCACTAGGTTACTAGAAGGACCTACCATCATCTAATGGGGGAACCATACATCCGGTAAAGGCACTAGCATGAAAGCTGGAGGCATGGGAAATGAATCCTGATAGAATCTCATATAATCTTCACTTGGAGAAAACTATGGATATCCTTCCAACATATATGGATATCATGCCTCATAATACACATCCCCAAACACTTGAGGATGGACTACTAGAGGTTTAACCGCTGCCTGTGTAATAGGGGAGGCCTCACATGAAACACAACGCAGTCTATATCGTCGTCATTGTGGCTCCTCAGCATCAGCAGCTATAAGAGGAGGTTCCTGAGAAGGAACCATCACTCCCAAGGTAGAAACGTCATATCCATGGAGTGGAAAATCGAATATAAAATCATGAACCACATGATATGCCAGCATCATTCCATACATTGCTGCATGGATCACTTTCATGCTAGAAACCTCCTCCACCTCTGGATGAGACATGTAGATAATCCTTTATAGTTGAGTAAGTTGTAAAGAGGTTCAAAATGAATTATAAAATAGTAAAATAGACAAACTAATGTATGTTTATTGACTTACTATATCCTGAAGCACTCTGTCATGTGGATTAAGATACAGTATATACATTATTACATACCATGGCTCATACTGTAGTTCATATGATAGATGGAATCGAATCATATATACACCCTCTATATAAAGTGATACTTATCTTCCCAAGAGGATATGATATAATCTTACATGCTATCAATATAGAGATTTAATTCTCCAAGTATTATGACTTTAAGAGAAATCAAGAGAAGAAGAGGGTTATTGAACACTCTAAAAAAGGAAATAAGGAAAATGATAAGAAGGGAAGAGTATACTTTCCATTATATAATAAATATGGAAAGAACCATCATGGAACATGACTATTGGGGACGGGTTCTTGTTAAAAGTGTGGATAAAAATTCCACCAAGATTAGGATTTAAAGGAATAGAAAGATGTTAGTAATGTGTTGCGTTTTAACTGTAAGGATATGGGGAACTATACAAATGATTTTCCTAAGTGTTAAGGAAATTTTCCTCAAATAACACCAAGGGATCAAGGCCAAGCTTATGCGATCACAACAGCTGAGGTTGAAGTTCCTAATGATGTGGTGTTATGAACTTTAATAGTCTCCTAAAATTTTGATATTCCTTTATTTGATTCTTTATCATCACATTATTTTATATTTTATTAATTTCCCATGAAAATTATGCATTTCCCTTTTTATTTAATAATGGATTTGTTAGTAAAAAGACCAAATTGACTATCATGGAAATAATGATTATTTGTGCAGTACCCTTAATGAAACATAAACATGTTGTACTTGCTAACCTTGTCATCATACCTATGGTTTACTTTTCTATAATCCTCATTATGGACTAGCCTTCAGAAAATGATGAAAAAATTTATTTTAGAAAAAGGAAATTACAATTTGTAAGGAAGATTTAGAATTCATTATTATTAGATCAAAAACATCATTGTCTGATTCTTATCTAGATCCACCCATAATAGCTTTACTAAATGAAATTACTAGGGAGGAAAATAAAACAATATCTTGGGATGGATGAGGTAATCTAAAAGTTGAGTATATACCTATTGTAAAGGAATATATTGATGTATTTCCAAAAAAAATTACCTCGACATCCCCCAAAGCATGAAATTGAGTTTTCTATTGATTTAATATCTGATCAAAGGCCAATATCACAGACTCCATATAGAATAGCCATAGTGGAATTAGTGGATTTGAAATAACAATTTGAGTAGTTTTGTAAAAAGTGATTTATTCACCCTGATTATTTCTCTATGGGGATCCCCTATTATATTTGTTGATAAAAAAGATAGATCCATCAGGATATTTATTAATTATAGGGAAATATATTATATTAAAATAAAGAAAAAGTGTCATCTACCTCGTATTGATAATTTATTTGATCATCTTCATAGAGCTCTTTTTTTTTGAAGATTGACCTTTATTTTGGATATTATGAATTGTGATTAAATAGGTATACATTCCAAAGACATATTTTTGAATGAGGTATGAAAATTATGAGTTTATAGTAATTCCATTTGGATTGAATAATCCACCATTAGTTTTTCTGTATCAAATGAATAGAGTATTTAAGGAATATCTTGATGATTTTGTTTTATTATTAATTAATGATATTCTGTTGTATTATAAAAGATATTAAGTCTATGATAATAACTTGTGGAACATTCTTGAGAATCTCATATGGAAATAGTTATATATTAATTTTAGAAAGTGATCATTTTAGATTCATGAAATTTATTTTATTGGCCATATTTTATCAAAGGATGGAGTCTATATTGATCATGAAATGAACATGTCTATCAAATAATGACTTTCACTAATGAGCATAAATGAGGTATATAGTTTCATTAGTTTATCAAGTTACTATCATCATTTCATATATAATTTTCCCAATTGGATAACCCCTTAACCAGGATCACAGGTAAAGGGGTTATGTTTGTATGGACAAAAGAATGTTAAGAATTTTTTAAATAAATTAATATGATAATGTTCAATGATTTGATATTGAATTTACCATCAAGAATTTGTGGATTTTAAATTAATTATGATGAATCAAGGAAATTACTTAGTTGTGTCCTTTTGGAAAATGATAGAGTTTTTACATATGCATCAAGTTAGTTAAAAACTCATGAATAGAACTATCTGACTCATTATCTTGAGTTAATAGGTGTAATCATTTCTCTAGAGATATGTAGACACTATCTATATGGTAGAATACGTGAGATATATAAAAAACACAAGAGTTTGAAATATATCTTCTCACAAAAATAACTCTATATGAGGAAAAGGATATGGATCGATCTACTCAAGGATTATGATTTCCCAATACACTATAACCTAGGGAAGGAAAATAATGTATCAAAGGAATTTAGCAGGAAGGATTATGGAGTTCTGAGAAAATTGAGGACTCATAAAGATCTTGTGTTCATGGATCTAGTAAAGAAGAATATGGGAATTATTAAGTAAGGGGAAACATCACTCCTCAATAAAATGGTTTCCAAACCATCTTTATTAGAAAATATAATAAGTTCTTAACCTGATGATGAGAACTTACAAATAAAAATTAAAGTTTTGAAATATGGAAAATTTATTGACTTTGTATATTAATATGGAATTTTGAAATTTGTAAAAAAAATTGTGTTCCCCCTATACTCGATCTGAAAAGAAGATTATTGGATGGGGCACATATCTCGAATTTCTTTATACACCTAGGTTGCACTGAGATGTATATATATTTGAACAAATATTTTTTGTGGCACAATATGAAATGGGAAATTAATGATTATATATCAAGATGTTTGTTTTTCAAAAAGTAAAGGTTGAAAGACACCATCCTAGAGAGGTCAAGAAACCTCTACCTATACCTATATGGAAATGGGATGAAATTATTATGGATTGTTTCATTGTATTACCAAATAACCCCATAAAAATGATGTGATATGGATTTTTTATCACCTTACCAAATATGCACATTTCCTCACTATAAGGGATGATTTTCCACTGCTGTGTCTTGCATGACTCAATATTAATAAAGTTGTAAGACTTCAATATGCACCTCTTTCAATTGTATCTGATTCTAATCCATGATTTACATCAAAATTATAAGACTTGATAAGGCCCTTGATACCAATCTTCATTTAAAAACTGCTTATAATCCTCAAACTGATGGAAAATCTAAAATGAATATCCAAACTATAGAAGACATATTGAGGTCCTTCTCACTTGACTTTCATGGTTTATGGGATCAATATTATCCTTTGGTAAAATTTTCCTATAATAGTAACCTCCATTCAAGTATTCAAATGGAATCATATGATGAGTTATTTGGAAAGAGATTTTGTATTCCAAATTTTTGGGATAAAGTTGGTGAAAGGAAACTTGTAGGCCAAGAACGTGTGGAGGAAACAATGGAAAAGGAAAATATATTCAAACCCATATCAAAGTAACTCAATGTATGAATAATATTTCTATCTATAACCAAAAGACGGATTTATAATTTCAAGTGGGATATCATGTTTTATTGAAGTTATATCCATGGAAGGGATCTATAATATTCCGTAAGAAAATAAATTTAATCCATGGGTATATCAGACCTTTTGAAATTCTATAATGAATTGGAACAATGGATTATCATTTGGGAATGCCACAAAGCCTTTCAAAAGTACATTATGAGTTTCATATATCTTTAATAAAGAAGTACATGTCAGACTCAACACATTTTATCACTTCTAGAGAAATATAATTGTAACCTATTTTATCTTACTGTAAATATCCTATAAGGACTCTGGAGTCTAGAGAGAATGTGTTGAGTGATCTAATGATTCAGCTGCTAAGAGTACTGTGGAAAATCATAAAATAGAATAGTCGATGTGGGAACCTACGGAAATTATAATGAAGAACTACCAAAATATTTTTATGAGATAATATTATAGAAATTTTTTGGATGAATGTTTTTGAAGGAGGGAATAATGTAGCACAACATGATTTTATGGTATGTTTTCTTTTTAAATAAATTTAATAACTTGCATTGCACGTAACACTGAGTTCAAATAGACCGCGTCTATTAAATAAGTGAATTTTATAACCTAGAGTTAAATAGAGGGAATGAATAGTATTAACCACATTATGAATCAATTTTTTTTAATATTCATCCAAAAAAATTTAGGCATAAGATAAGAATGAATTCAATTTTACTTGCTAAAATGGTATATTGTTTTAAAGGCATTTTTACAGCCTTTTGACGGTGCACTTTTTTTAAATCTATTTTTTGACACTTTTATAAATCATATTTGAAAAAATAAAATTTTTCTTTTAAATAATAATATATTAATTTACTTTTCTTTAATTATTAGAATTTTTCTGATAAGTTTCATGTATTAATGAATAGTAATAAATATTGCATTTTAATTGAAAACACATTTTTCATCAATATAATTTATAGTGTTAAATTATATTTTTAATTATTTTTAAAGTATAATTATATCAATTTTTATGATTTAATATAATTTAAGTCATTTTAATCAATTTCACATTGAATTTGTATATAAAAACATTTCAATATTTTCAAAATTTTCACTTTAAAAACTCATTTTCTCGTTCCTTCAATGGTATTAATTTTAAATTTATTTTAGCCAATAATAATTTTGGGATTTTGAAAAATGAATTCCATATTTGGAATAAATTTGTCCAAAATTATTAAATAGGTCTATTTTATTTTTTAACAAAATGAATAGTAACTTTAGTAATTTTTTTACTACAAGTTAAGGGTAAATTAGGTAATTAAGAGTTAAAAATAAAATTATAAATATTATAATATTAAAATAAAACTTGAACTAATTTTATTTTATGAGTTATTTTAGACCATAATATTCCTTAGGAAAATTATAGGGCCTCTTGGAGCCACTTGTATGTCTTTAATCCTTTTATAGTATTTTATTTTAATAATATTCAGATATGTGATACTCCTATTTTTAATAAGTATTATATTTTTTATTTGTGTTTATTCAGAATATATATTTAACTATAAATATTCATTTGAAAGTTATAATTTTTATATTCAGCATGTTAATTTGAGTTTAATTTTTAAGAAATAAATAATTATCTTAAAGTATTACACAATGATGATATATTAATTATTTAATTAATAAAAATATCAAATAAATTATATTAAAAATAATAAAATAAATATAATTTTAGATAAATAATGTCGTAAATGAATTTTCCTGATAAATTTGACATGTTATTGATATTTTAGAATTATCAGTTTAAAGATGTATTATTTTATTGATATTTCTAAGACATAATGAAAAGTATCAAAATTGTCATTAATGCTATATTAAAATAAATAATATTTTATTATATAATATAAAATTCATAAAAATATAAAATTTGACCAAATTATTAGTTTAAAGTTAAAATTTTGATCCATGACTCATTTAATGATATTTTGGAATTTTATAGTAACTATATTAACCTTTAAAGAGTTATCCCACATGTTGTTACAATAAGAGTTAAAGAGTTTAAATAAGGGTTAAAACCAAAATATAATGGTAAGAATGTGACCTAAACCTGTCCAAAAAATATTTTCTGAGAGTATTTAAATCCATACTCATATTATCTTTTAAATTTCTATCTTATATGACATTTTTAATTGAAAATTAATTTATATGAATATAATATTTTGAGGTTTTCTTAATGTGCCCCTCACCTCAATTATATAAGGGAACCTAATATATCACTTATTACCACCATTTTGAGCCTTATTAGTCAACCATACCCTACCAATTTATCCTCCAAACATCCCTAGACAAGTTATTGAGGACTTGGTCTTCTATAAGTACCAACTCTATATCCCTTAGGAATGAATCTAAAGGATTTCCATCGAAGAAGAGGTAATTGTTTTTACGAACTCATTCGAGTTCTTTTCTTCTTGTGCTTCATCTTCATGTGTTTTATCCATACTAAAGTAATAAATTCAGTATCGTCTATATGATGATATGTTATGATGATTATTTTAAAACCATATTTCACCTTTTATCCATCCTACGAAAGATGAAAGCAACACGCTTGCGTATGTACGGCTTACCATCTCCACGTTGTGGTGTAATTTTTTTTTTCATAACCACTTTATTTGGATTTTTATAATGATAGATATAATGGATATAAATAATCAATACTAAATGATACTTATTCTATATAAATAATATACCATACAATTACTTACCCTTTCACCACTAAAGGAATGATATCATCGCTCGTGCGTATGTACGACCTACCATCTCCACGATGCGATGTGATTCATTTTCCATGATAACCATTCAAGATTGCTTATAAATATATATATATATAATGAGTAAATATAATTTCTATGAATTTAATATCATACAGGATATGAAGTAAATATATCCTATAAAAAAGAAACAAGACTTACACTACAAAACATGCATAGGAAAATGAAGTAGTTAGCACCCAAACTTAAGGGTAATAATGAAATATTATTAGAAAAAAGATATAAGAAGATCATATATGATGGCATAAAAATTGATATGGTTCTGGTATAAATTAATAACATGATTCAAACCATTATACATAGAGTTAAATTAAATTAAACTAAAGGAAAGTATAAGGTAAGTCTTATTTCACAATCTCATTATTATTCGATATTGTCTAAGTTTAAGTCATCACTAGGGAAAAAATTTCTTATATATCCATGTTTTCTAAAAAAAATTCAAAAGTGTTTTTACTATTATCCAAGAAATGTTTAATATATTTTTACCCATGTTAAAAGTTTTAGTAAACGATTTGAAATGAATCTTCTTTACATTTTCTAAATGATGTACTTTATGACTTTTTTGACAAAAATATGGAAGGAATGTTTTTTAACTTATACGAAATGAGAGATTTTTTTCACCATCTTGAATTGTAATGTCTTGAATCTTACATTACAATTTTATAAGATTTTTTTTCAATGAAAATTTTTTCTTTTAAAAATATGCGGCCTTTTAAATAAATGATTTCAAAGTAAAAAATGGTTATTTCTCCTAAGAAATTTTTACTGTTTTTATTAGAGTATTTTCATATATGTCAACATGCTTAGTTGGATCTTATGATTGACTGAGGTTGATATCTTATGATACCATATGACATATTTTATTGATGGGTTTATGATTAGTTTGACTATGAATGTTCATTTTTGATACCATTCATAGTTTATGGTTAAAGTATTCACATTTCATATGCTATAGTGTTTATATTGTTTTTGATTTACCCTTTTCATATGAGGAATTAATTGGAATTAGTAATTTATGTTGAGGGATCTCTATAGACCCTTGATTCATTGGTAGATCTAATGAGACAAACTAGTTTTGGTTATTTTATGAGTCCTTCTCTATTTATGTACGGTGTCTTTGCCGATGCCATTATGATATGTTTATGATATCTGACATTATACATTCTCTCATTATTATGTTAATTATTTATATTCCATGTGATAATTTGATTAGTAGAATATCCATGTGATTATTTATATGGAATTATTTCATTTTCATTTATTCTTTCGATATTATGCTCAATATTTTGTTTAAATGGCTTATGTTTCAATTATACATCTTGTCGTAATCTTTATGCTTATTTATTCATAATAGCTTCTATTGTACACTTACCCTTATATAGAATCTTATCTCACCCCTTTTTTATGTTTTACTTTTCCCAAGATGCTAAGATGTATATTATTATAGATATAAATGGTAAATCTAGAAGAATATGGGTGTTTCCACTTGAGTTACTATGTTGTATTTTGTTTCATGTTCTGTTGGAAGATTTATGTATGTAACTAATTTTCAAAAACTATTAAACTATTCAGTCCTTTAGGATGATATCACTTGCACCTAGTAGAAAAGTAATAAATTAACCAAGAATCTGAACTACTTGGGTGAAGGTCTTTAGAGAGATTCCCATCATAAAGTAATTCATGGAAAATAAATGTAAGAACTAGTAATTATAGGTAATTACAATAAATTAATTGATCATTTAATAATTCTTTAAAACCTTTCATAAATCATAAAACAAATCATTTTTAGATCAATATATTAAGGTTTTAATATTTCAATTATTAATTTATTGTAATTTAATTTTGTACTTTATTGGGAGACTAGAAGATGTGTACTAATGAGTTACACATTATGTACCTCAATTATTATGTACTTGAGACATATTCCAAGGGCTTTGGTGTGTACCTTGGATTGAAAACATAGCATGTACAAGGAAGCAACATGTCATGTATCATGCTTACCACATGTCCATGAAACTTGTTACAAGCCTCAGTGTGTTCATCGTATTTGAAACTACATGACGTGTACACCAAATACACATTGTGTGACTGCATAACTCATTTTTTGACGCTCCTTTCCATCACAGAGTCCAATGAATGTCAAAGGGGAATACCTTAAGCACAAAGAGAGTTATCATTTGAAGAACATCAAAAATTGACAAAGGCATGGACAAGGAACCCATTTGGAAGGAGCCACGCAAGTTTCTTGCGCGCTGCACAAGTCACTTGCAGGCCACCTATGGGTCATGCAAGTCACTTGAACACCATATTCTTTTTTTTCCAAGGTTCCAAGTGGCCCATAAATAGACCCTGTGGACCCACCATTTGAAGGATGAATTTCCAAAACCTAGATTCAAGTTCTGGTCGCCCAAGTCTTTCTTTGACGTCTTCTGAACACTTATAAGGAAATTCTTTACCTGGAAGGGAAGCTCTAAAGAGAAATAATAAGGCCTAAGTGTTAGAACTAATCAATATAAGTGTGCCTAAGTGTCCATCCCTTAACGGAAATGAAGAAACTTTTGTCCCGCCTTTCCCTCTCAATGGAAATTACGCACCACCCTTCTAGAAGCTTCAGGGGATGATACTGAGGGCTTGAGTTCAAAGTCCCCTAATTATTACCCTATGGATTCCTCGTCGCCCAAGGAGACTCATGTCGTGAAAGTCTACTTGCGAGACCACAACTTGCGTTCCAGAACGATAATTTCGCACCTCCTTCCTAGTCACCTCCTTTCCTCAAATCCACCTCTCCTATTCAAGAAAAATCCTTTAAAACCCTTTTCAAAGCCATTTATGGCATGGTTCCTTTGTTGGATTATTTATCTGAAAGGAATTCTGTGATAACTTCACCCAAAACCCCGTGACTTACAAGCATTATATCACCACGTTTAGTGGTTTCCTATCTAACTTCATCCTTTGAGAAGAGAAGATATTTTGATTTTGGCCTCCTTATCAAGATTAATCCCCAAGTAACAAGTTTCCTTAACCTGGGCCTCCTTCGGAGAATTAAGCGCCAGTCATATTTTTCTTAAACATTGGGCATCCTCTTTAAGAGTAAGCCGCAATCGTAATTTTGTTTGATTTGGGCTTCCTTATCAGGAATAAAACACAATCATTAGTCTTTAATTTATGCTTCCTTTTCAAGAGTAAGCCCCTGGTTAAAATTCCATGTCATTATAAAGTACAAATACCTTTATGGACCCTGCTCTAGGGCTTCTTTCCTAAGTCCTAGTCTTCATTTACTTGGGTCATCATACATATGTAAGCCCCAAATCATTTCTCATAACTAAATATTTCATGAAACCATCATCAAGATTGATGATACCTCTTGTTTCTCACACCAAGCATGACTCACATGAGCTTAGAGTGTTAATGTAGTCACGGAATATATTTTAGGGCCACTAACTAAGCATTAACACCATATTTCATTACCCGAGCTTCGTAGAATTTAATATCTGCCTAAAAAATAGAGTACATAGGAAGAATTTATAAGGTTCAATCCCATCCTTCATTAATTATTTTGTTCCCATATGACATTAAACTATATCCTTATTATAAAACTATGTGGGTTCTGATTATTTTTTATCAAGGATACTTAGGTAGCCCATCTGCTGGTACAATCCCAACTGTGAAATAATCCATGTCTTTCTGAATGACAATAAACATCAAGTGCCCCACTCAGTGGATATAAAAATAGTATGGTTATCATAAGGACCAAGATATTTCTATACAATGTCTTGAAGGATACCATTGACTAAGAATATCTAATACATACGGATGATTCTCCATAAATAAATAACCTCAAATACATATAAAAAAATCTCTAAATCCCATAAATATCAATCATTGATTGATAAATATAAAGGAAAACTCATTTTCATGATTGGTGAATTAATAAGGATTCGTGAACGTAAATTAAATTTATAAGAGAGTCCCGGAGTAGGCAATAATTCTCCCCAAAATGTGTGACGAGCCTGACCTCCCATCCTCTCGACCAATGCAAATTCTCTAGACTCATCGTTCCACAAATAATGAGCACCTACCTTTGGAAAGTAGGTCGAAATGGATATAGAATCATTGGGTGTTTCTGGTTCTATGAATAAACCTATTAGAAACTGATAGAAAAGTTTGAACCTTAAACAAAAAAGGTCATCCCCATTTCCAGAAGAAAAAAAAATGGTGAACCCGACGTGAATCCTTAACCAAGTTAAATGATGTTTTACTTATTTGTTAGGACCCTTTTAAACTCAATATGAGGGCCAACAAAGAAATCAAGGACATATGTTCTCATCCAAAAATGTAGTCTGGCCAAACCTATCTTGATTATGTCTGCTATATCATACATGCACTCCTTTCCAAGATCTCTCCACAACACATAATGGCTTCATTAAAATTAACAGGTGTGAATGCCTCGGCCGCTACTCATGTTGGATGCTTGTCAGATTTGAGGATGAAATCGCCTACTCAGTGTTTTCAATGATAGGTCTAGAATGCATTGGTGAGGGAATACCATCAACACGGTACCATCCCGACTCTGGATGCTGCTCGACAAGCCCTCTAAGTTAATAACTCACCCTGGTTGTCTGGATAGTGATGTCCAGTGGTCAAGAATCAGGTGGTACGAACCACAGTCTCCAACCATTTCGGGTCGTTATCCCCAGAATGCAAAAACCAGTCCCTCCCATATTACAGGGAGGTGAATGAATAGGTCACTCAAGGCCTCAGTTCAAGAAGACATGAGCCCTTCTTGCTGACCCCCACCAACAATTTCCACCAGACTCATGCGGTAGTGTACCCTCAACATGATGAGGGTATCACCTCTAGGTGTTCAGCGCAAGTTCATCAGACCCGAGCACACAAGAAGAATTTTTAGAGGCGAAATTTGGTCAACAGAGAGTATGTTCTTACCACATCCCCCTCTAAAGAAGTCCATCAATATAAGATGATGGCAAACAACGTGTGGAAATATACACCAGTCCGTCCTGATTTCACTGCCCAGAAGAATCATCTAGCAGTAACACACCAATCCCTCCAGGAAATTCCGGCGGAGTATTATAGGCAGGCACATAGACTTGTTTATAAATCATTAGCCAGTCAGCAGGCTTGTCTGACTGCATTCAAAGAAGCTCACCAATCAAATTTGGTGACCACCTGTAAACAACCACATACACCTTCTTACAGTCATCAATTCTGCTAGTAGTCTTGTCTTCCAATATTTAAGAATGTTCATCAATCATATTCCGTGGGGAAAAATCAGTAGCCACATACACCTGCAATTCATCCGACTAACCAAAAGTCTCATATGGTAGCACCCAGATATGTCAATTGGAAATCTCCTATGACAAACAGGAGGCAAACACAACTTATCTAACCCCACACAAGAGTACTGTCAGAATACACTAACAGGAAAAGGAGTACAAGAGCAGGAACACACACCTACTCCAAACATGGAATGGATGTATATTCCCATTCTGGCAGCTGAAGTCACCAAGCACATTCTAATAATGGTGAAAGTGTAGAAGAAAATCTCTGCCCATATTCCTGGTACCTATTAGAATATTATAACATCTTCAATGAAATCACAGGTAAATAAACATAAATATATCCCTATCAGTGGAGTGACTCATCAACATGTCACTCTGGAGAAGATACACACCTCTGTTTCAATACTGGAGGGTCATGGGGAATACTCCCCCATGTCATACGGACAATCAATTTGGGCACATACACCTGATTTAAATGGAGATAATCAGCCTAACCTGACCATTTCTCCTGAGCAGGCACTTACCCCTGCCCATAATAACCACTTTCATCAACAAGTGGTTTCCAAAGTGAGTAAGAAGGCACGAAAGATAAATACCCATCCAGCACAGTTGAAATATCAAGAGCCAATCTACAGTAAAACCTTTCTCAATGATGGAGTTCTTGAAGCCCTCAGACAATTGTCAGTTGCAACTCAAGATTCTACTCTATAATTTATTGATTTTGGAAGTAACAATAATAATTCCAAAGGTCTTCATAAGAAACTTCCTCATGAAGTCTTGCTTCATGAAAATTCGGTCAATATTGAAGTATTATCTTCAGATGAGAGCCATGATAACCCTGTGTGTGGCTAAAAGACCAAGGTGAATGAGGTTTCATCTTTTGTTGTAACCCACCATGGTGGTCCTCCCCATGATGATGAATTTAACTATGAATGTACTCTCCGTAGTAGTAATTCTAATTTCATAGAAAATTCTTCAATGTACAATTTAGTAATGATAAATCCCTTTTATCTTGAAGAACTTGCAAATTCAAATCTAGTCATGTCCGATTCCTTACTGCTAAGAGGTGAAATAATTTCTCAATTAGAAGATATCCCGGGTTGTAGGTAATTCTCTGAACCACGCCTTTGTCATTCATCTTCTAATTTTACAATTGAATTCTCTACCAATCATGTTGAATCTATTGAAGAATCAAAGAGGCACCAGCATTGGTCTAATCAGGTAGAATAATATTCATCAAATGACAAAGAGGATGTGATGAATATGAGAAAACAACTGGCGAATGGTGAAATACCAGTCATGTTTTGGCCTTTGGCTGACTATCAGTATGATATTCTAGAAACGTTGACAGAAGATTGTATTCAAAATATTCGTCTCAACATATAGAAAACTCTTTTTCACTTAAAAGAGAAAATATTATATTATGATGAAAAACAAAATCATGTCAAGATAACAGAAGGGTTTCAACACCAAATTGACTTGTCATCTCTCCCATTTTCCTGACATCCTAAGGTTGGAATGTAGCAGTGAGCCCTTCAGCATTCATTCCTTGGATTATTAAAAAGGTTGTACCAGTTAATTTCCAATTCCCCCATCTAGTATTCATACCAGGGGATGGGGTTTTCATGGATCATTTCATTTCACTATGACCTCCGTTCAAAAAAGCCCGCCAAAAGTGCTCTCATGCGATGTTATTGTCCATGGATGGACACATTTAACTGTTTTTGTGCGTAATCGAAGGCTTGTCCAAGAACAGGCCTTAACTAGTTCATCTCAAAATCAGGTATATAAAGAAAAAGTTATCGAATTAATATTGCATCAAGCAAATGAGAATATCGTACAGTATTCTTGTATATAGCTTGCACATCATCAGGTGATATAGGGGTCATAAATAATCCAACGGTCATCTAAGCCAGGTGATTTGAGTTGATGTATGATGATGCATCCCACCAATTTTCAGACTAATGTCTACAAATTCATGAGATCATTTAATAATGTTTCAGATGTAGAATCTCAAGAGCCACCTTAGCTTGCCAGACTGGGAACACTTTTAATCCAAACCTCGGGATCAACGGATAGGATTCGAGGAGTTGAGTAGGAAAACAAGAACAACCCTAGACCACCGAACTAGGGACGATTTCAAATTCTCAATATCTTCCTCATCAAAATTCTGTCTTCTCTAGATTAGGGAGAAATCCAAAAGTGGAACGTAGATCCCAATTATCAAGAGATTCCCTCCTAATTACTGTTCATCAAGATGATCCTGTTGGATCAACCAAACAAAATCCAAAATCCCATAATGGAAATGGAAGAAGACAGTATCGTAGAAGCACTGAAATAAGGGTTGAAATGCATTATGCATTGATATATGTCATCAATGTCATTGTAACTAATCCCCCAGAACATGAGGATCACTCAGAGGGATCAGATGAAGAAGTTTTTATTCAAGAGGTTGTACACATGGAAATAAATGAAAGTGGTGTGTGTACTAGTAGAAAGAGGGTTGCCTAGGGGCAAGATAATATTTTGGGTAATTCCCATTCATACTCCAGAAAGGCACATGCCAAGGAAAAGGGTAAAAGTTAGGTTACATTCCACCCTACTTTTGGAGAAGGCCAATCACTCTCATTAGAGGAAATGTTCACACAACATGAAGAAGAAATAAAGGAACTAAGGAGGTTAAATGTGAAACTACTTCAAGGTAGTCTTCCTCCTATGAATGCTGGAGTTAATCAATCAAGGGATTTTTTGCAGCTACTGGGATGGATCAAGAATATCTCCCTTTACAAGTACACCATCATAGGTCCAATCTGATGGGTTCGGCGTGATAGCAACTGGCAATACTACCATCAGTGGATGTACCGATCGCTAGACCCATCCAATCTCTTGTTATTGCACCTACTCAGGCCCAAGATCAACCAGATGTTTCTCAAAAATTAATGACTACCATTGAGTCATTAACATCTCAGTTGGAATCTATGGAAGGAAAGAGTGCACATGTTAAACCAGAAAAGAGAGCGTACCCTGAATGGGTTGATTCAATCCCTCCTGCATCAAATTTTTTGAATACCACATTCCCAATTTTTAATGGATAGGGAGATCTAGAACAACGCTTGACACATTTCATTTCTCGTTGTGATCCTATGATAAGAACTCATTAACAAAAATAATCCATTAAGCTCAGGTGTTTTGTGCAGTTATTATAAGGACATTCTTTTGTCTGGTATACAAGTTTTCAATCTTGGTCAATTACTGGGTGGGAATAACTCCGTCAAAGATTTCTTCTTCAATATAGCTCAACATTTCCAAATACTACAGTTTTTTATCTTACCAATTGTAAGCAAAGGGAAAATGAAAGAGTTTTAGATTTCATTGCTTGCTGAAAGGGATTAACATATTCCTTATGTTTAGCACTCCCTCAAGAAGAGTTTCTTCTAATATTTGTGGCAAATCTGTGTGATGAATTATGCACACCATTGATCCCTGTTAAATACACAGGAGGGTTTTGAAACCTTACTTCAATCTCTCATCAGATAGAAGACTCTATTATAAAGACTAAGGCTAAAACTCGTGTAATTCCATCAGTTTCATAAAGAAGAATAGGGAATGCATAGACTGCTACAATTACACTTAAACAACCACTTTTACCTTCTTCCACTTCAAAACCTTGATCATATTAATGGGCTCCACCTCCTGAGCATAAACAAAAACGGCTGCCTCGTCAAGATTTTCAAAGAGATCAAATGTGAAAATAGGTTGATGATTTGAAGAACAATGTTTATTCTTTCTGGAATGAACATGTTTTTGGCTACTTCATCTCAGCTGTGGAAAACAATATAGTTCAGTTTCCAAGGCCCAAAAGGCTGAACAAGGAAGGAGATGAAGACCTATCCAACTATATCATGTTTCATCAGATGTTGTGGCATCCCATTTAGAAGTGTTTTTTCATTAAAGACCTCCTGGAAAAGATGGTGGGCACTGGACAAGTAAAATTGAAAGGCACTTCATCCCAAGTATCATGTGTTACTGCTACTGATCCAAAGGAAGAAGGCGAATGGAACGAAGTCAAAAGTAAAAATGTGCAGAAATATGATGAATGGATGGTTAGGAAAATGATCAACCGAACTCATACCATTTTACGAACACAATTGAATGAACCAATTGTGTCTTTTGTTATGAATTCCACAGCAAAACCCCCTTCATCAAAAGAAAAATCCTCAATGAAGTGGCATCATTTGAAGAAAGAAGATAATTCAGAAGAAGAAAATATCGTTTCAAAGCCTAGGTTGTCTTTGACTCTGGTAGATTTTAGTCCATTTTCTTCAAAAGAACGGGGACCACCCCACCAAACGGAATATCTTGAAATAGTTCATCAGGAAGAATCTTCATCAGATGAATAATTGATCTTTGGTTCTATTAACATGATTTATTTAACAGGTCCTTATGCCAAAGATAGTTTTGATTATGATGAGTCTAAGTTCCCTGTATCTAACAGAGGAATTAGAGGAAGAGACAGAGGTCTAGGATACAGGGGAAGACATGGGTTTTCCAGAAGCCACTATTTCAATCCTACCCTACTAGAACTGTATATGTGATAGAAACTTGTGGCAAAGCCCTTCAGCAGGCTCAATAGGAATAAGAATGTTCTTCCACACATTGTAGATTCGGTCCTGAAACAGTTATTTTGGAGGATCGGTTAGAGGATACACCTTATTTCTCTCATCAAATAGATAGACATAGTAGGTCTAATCTATAGAAGCCAGGATTGTTTCCAATTCCTACCCCGATATGAGATGCATCTATTGCCAAAGAATCAACTTCCAAGGAACATGAAAAACCACATTTTCCTGATGGGAAACACAAACCTTTAGACTAAAAGTATGATTTCTTGAAACTTTTGGCCCATGTACTGGCAAAGTTAACAATTCTAGATTCCTTGAATCTATTAAAAGATCTTTAAGAGGCACTTATTGAGGCTTTGTCAGGTTTTCAAGAATTCGAAACTGAAATTGTTGCGGATGAGGCCTACCATATAGAGAATGATCCTGCAGAATTCCATGTAGTGATATCATTTATAGATGAAGATAAAGATGATGTTGTACATGGACATATCATACCTTTGTATCTATCTTGAAAAGTCAATGGTATATACATCCGATGAGATTTTATAAATAATGGATCAGGAGTCAATCTTATTCCTATTCGTACACTTCATCGATTGTGGTTCACTGAATCTGATTTAACTCCTTCTACATTGATTTAGCAAGGATATGATAAGAATGAACAAGAACCTCTGGGTGAAATTACACTCAGAATTTAGTTTGGAGACCATGTGTCTAATTTTGATTTCCTGGTTTTTCGTTATGACACAGCCTTCAACATTTTTCTTGGAAGACCTTGGCTACATCAACATGCATCAGTACATTCATCATACCATCAATGTATCAAATATTGATTCAATGGTCAAATTGGGACATTGTATGGTGACAAGGCCACATTCAAAATGTGTGAGTCTCAATACATTGAGGCAAAATTTTATCAAATGGAAGGAAAAGAGAAATCCATGGCAAAGAAGGTCACCAAAATTAATGCTCCAAATGGTTTGGAAATGATTCTAGTAAACCCATTCATACATGTGAGTACAGATTTTGTGTTTCCTATCAGTCAATTTGAATGGATATACCAAAAATCCAAACACTCTTATAGAAACCTCCATAATTTCAGTTATGGTAATCGAGCCAGACAACATGGGAGAAATTGTTGATTCACCAAGAAATAATGAAATCATAGATGGTGATATATTCATTTCATCCGTTGAAATCCAGAAATTCTATACTTTATCAATCAGGATAGATGAAGTTATAGCAGTATCAGAGGAAAACAATGATGTTGATTCCCAATCCATCATCTCCTCTTTATCACCCTGAGAAGACCCTTCATCATCAATAAGGTCAGAAATGGCAGCCTTTTCTTTAAGATGTTCAAATTTTAACTTCTCCCCTGACCATGGAAATCTTGATTTGACATCTACTATGCAAGTAGAAATAAAAGAAGTAACACGTATTGAAGAAGAAGTGCATGATCTAAGGGATTCTCCTCCAGCATTTGAAGAGGGTATCTCTACCACTGTGGATGAACTAAGATAAATAAATCTGGGTATAAAAGAAGATCCACATCCCACTTTAATTAGTGTGTCCATGACTCATGAATAGAAAGAAATGTATACTTAATTTTTAAAGCAAAATAGAGATTTATTTTCTTGAAATTATATAGAAATTCTAGGTCTTGATCCCGATGTTTCCACTCATCATTTGTGTTTTATATAAGAACATCTAGGATTAAATCAAGCCTCAAGAAGAACACACCCAACTTATGCCTCCAAAATTGATGTTGAAGTTGATAAGCTTATCAAAGCTAACATCATCATAGAATTTCAGAATCCCAAATGGCTGGCTAATATTGTCCCTGTGAAAAAGAATAAGGGACAAATTAGAGTTTTCATTGACTTCATAGATCTTAAACGGAATTGTCCCAAGGATGATTTTCTAGTTCCGATCACAGAAATCTTAATTGGTGAAATAGCTGGATATGATGCTCTTTCCTTCATGGATGGTTATTTTGGGTACAATCATATATGAATGGCCCCAGAGGATGGGGATTTTATACCCTCCAGAGCTCCTCAATGTATGTTTTGCTATCGGGTAATGCCCTTTGGCTTGAAGAATGCATGTTCAACATATCAATGTACCATGAACCATATCTTTAAACCCTTTTTAGGGAAATTTGATGAATGTTATATGGATTATTTTATAGTTAAATCCATACAATGTCATGATCACTTCGCTGATCTGAAAATCATATTCAACTAACTTCAACAACACAATTTAAAGATGAACCCCATTAAATGTGCTTTTGGGGTAACCTCAGGAATATTTCTCGGCTTTGTTGTACGCCATCGTGGTATCGAAGATGATCTTGAGAATAAGAAATCAATCCATGACATGTCACATCCTAGAAATTTGAAATAATTATGAGGACTTTAAGGACACATGTCCTGTATTCAGCATTTCATTTCCAATTTGGAAGGAAAGTGTTTTCCCTTCACCAGATTAATGAAGAAGGGAATCACCTACCAGTGGACTAATGAATGCCATGAAGCATTCGATATTCTTAAGGAATATCTTTTGAGTCCACCAGTATTAATGCACCCATTGAAGGAATACCACGTATTCTCTATGTGACATCTTTAGAGCGATCATTGGGTGACTTCCTTGCCCAAAAGAATGATGATGGGATTGAAAATATCCTTTACTATCTCAGTTGGACAATGCTTGAGGCTGAAACTCGATATTAAAGTTTTGAAAATTTCTACATGGGGTTAATCCTTGCAGTTCAGAAATTGAGACACTACCTGAAACATCATGATGTCCAATTGGTATCTCGCAATAACCCACTCAAATTTATCCTTAGTCTTCCAATTCTTACAAACCGTCTGGCAAGGTGGGAAATTATTTTGCAAGAGTTTGATATCTAGTATGTGTCTCAAAAGGAAATAAAGGGCCAAGCTCTGGCCAATTTCCTTGCTGAACACCCATCTGTAGAAGATACATCTTTAAATATTGAACTTCCTTATGAGGAATTGTTCTCTATTCAAGATAATTCCCAAGCATGGGAAATGTACTTCAATGGTGCCTCCAGAAGTCCAAAAGGGAAGAAAACGGATGATGCTAAATTCAAAAACGTTGGGTTAGGAATCATGCTTATTTCCCTAAAAATGTGATTCTACAATATTCTTTCTTATTTTTGTAAGGTGGTAAAAACAATGAAGAATAATATCAAGCACTCATCACAGGCTTGGAATTGGCGCTTCCAGAACAGGTGAATCACTTTAAGGTAAAAGGTGATTCATATTTGGTAATCAAACAAATCAATGGGGATTATGCCATTAGAAAGGAATAGTTAATCCCTCTTTGTGATTAAATTAGAAATTTAATGGTGGAATTTCCTTCATAACCAACATTTTCATATGTCATGCGATCACAAAATGTCCAAGCTAATGAACTAGCTAATGTAACCACAGCCTTGGAAGATCCAAATTGGGATTAAACAATCATCATTATTGCCCGTCGTCGTGTAATATCACCTTTTTTTAAATGAAAACAGAATAAATCAATGAAATTAGTCCCATTTCTGAACCATATGTTCATACTACAGGATGGATGACACCTATCAGGGAATACATTCAAAATGGAACACTCCCACCTGATAGAGCCTGGAAAGAACAAGTCTGATGATGTGTGGTCAATTTTGCTCTTTATGATAGCCCAGATCACCAAAAAATTCTCTACAAGCAAGGTTTTGATGGAATTATATTTAGATGTATTAACGGTGAAGAGACAATGGTTGTCATGAATGAAGTACATGCAGGAGTTTGTGGTGCCCACCAGTCTAGACATAGACTTTTTGGTCAAATTCGAAGGCTTGGATACTTTTTGCCTTAAATGGTGCAAGATTGTGTTGATTTAACTAAAAAGTGTCATTCTTTCCAAATATGTGCCAACTTCATTAATCAACCCACAGAGTTTCTTCATACAGGTAAATAATCATAGCCATTTGCCTCATGGGGAATGGATGTAGTAGGACCTTATCCTCTGGCTACATCCAAGCAGTTTAAGTATATTCTTACTACTACTGAATTCTTTTCCAAAAGGTCAGAGGCAATACCTCCTTAAAGAGTTAGTTCTAAATGAATTGTTAGCTTCGTCAAGTATAACATCATTACCATATTTGGTGTCCCTCATACCATATTGACAGACAATGGCACCAGCTTCTGTTCATCCGAGGTGAGAAAGTTGTATCAGGAATAAAACATCAAATCCAACCATTCATCTCAATATCATGCAGCGGCCAATGGCCAAATAGAGAAGTTAAATAAGGCTCTTTAAATCATATGGAAAAAGATGGTGTATTTCTTGTCCTTGGGGGTTCTTGCATCCCTTTTGTATCTCTAAATAAAAAAATAAATGATGATGATGATGAAAAAGATGGTGGATAATGATAAGAAATCCGGGCCGGATAATCTTTTTCATGCTTTATGGGCTTATTGGACCACTACCCGCACTGCTACATGGTCAACTCAATATTCATTGGTATATGGAACAGAAGTAGTCTTTCCCATTTAGGTTCAATTACCTTCGCTTAGAGTAGCCATTTGTGATCATTCATCTACAGATGAACAATCTCAGAAGTGATTTGAAGAATTGAAATGATTAGATGAAAAAAGATTGTGCACCCTGCACCACTTGGAAGTCTATCGGAATTGAATAGCATGGGCTTTCAATAAAAAAAGTTTGTCTTCATTCATTCATTCAAGGAGAATTGGTATTGGTCCTTAGAACTCCAATGATACCAGGAAGGAAACCTTTAAAGCTTGAGCCAAAGTGGGAAGGACCTATTCAATACATAAGGTGTACTCTAATGTATCTTATTCTTTAATCTCAATGAATGGAGAACTCATCATGACTCTAACCAATGCCTGATTCCTGAAGAAGTATTTTTTGTAACAAATATTCTATCGTACTGCATTACGTTAAACTATAAATAGTCCCTTATATGTCCAACATGACGTTAAACTATACATGTTCATCCTACATGATGTTTAAAATTTGAGAAAGTCCCTTAATACGTTCTACATGATGTTAAACTATGAACAGGCCATAAAAGACACTAAACTACACAAAAATACATCCTAGATACATGATGCTAAACAATAAAGCACCCTTTGTCCCATATGACGTTAAACTATGCATCGTTATGGTTGATGCTACCTCTTGTTTCTCACACTGAGCATGAATAACGTGAGCTTAGAGTAAGCTTCAACCATAACAGCCTATCTGGGCCACTAACCACGTGTAAATACCAAAACCATCTTCGTGTCATTCTCCTCAAGTATAACTCGATCTCAAATTCACTCTCAATTTAACTACATGGACTTTGATCCTTTCCTTCTAGGCTAGTTATATAGGCAGCCTCCCAATGTTCATGCGCAAAACCAATATCTTCATGTCAGTTCACCTCCATATCATACGATGTTGATCTGTAAAGCCCCCCTAAAACCAATATCTTCACATTGGTTCACCATCGTCCTACATGACGTTAAACTATGTACGTCCCTTTTTTCCCTGATACATGAAACTAAATTGTGAAGAACCATCTTCCTTGCTATATGACATTAAACTATAAAGTCCCCCATTTTCCTCACTACAGTACATTAAACTGCATAGAAATACGTCCCAGCTACATGCCGATAAACTGTGCAGCACTGGTCCATGCATATAACCTTAAACTATTCGCACTTTTTTCTTATATGACAATAAACTAAAATATTCTCTGACACCCTCACCTGATAGGGAATCATTATTGACAGTGATCTCCAATCATGTCATATTCTAAGGACGATATGCATACATGGCAATGAATGAACCTTTAATCTTGGGTCCAACCATCATTGCACTAATGTCTCCTTTTACCCTTCAAATGTATGAACCAAATCTGTATAGAGGGTATTTCAAGAACTAAGTATGGCTTGATTCCCATCCCTATGGAATACATAATAATGGTCGAGCATCCCACGAATCCAGTCCCAAGTCTTTGGGCCTAACCCCAAATTCCACTTCCAGTCCTTTGGCTGAAAAGTCCCCCTGCGAGCACTTGAATTTGGAATGAAAACTCAGGTCTTTATTCACATCCAGTTTATAAAAAACACACAATGTGTGTCCCTCATTATACTCTGAGCTCTACGACCCTAAACTAATATCTCATATGCTCTCATCTCACATGAAGTTAAACTGTATTTCAAGAATTACGTATAGCTTGATTCTCATCCTAATGAGATATTTAGTGATGTCCAACATCTCAATTCAGGACAAAGCCACAGCATGATTATGGTCATCATTGGTCTATGTATATCCTTCATGCACTATAAAATACCCATTTTCATGTGTCATGATCCTAATGTTAAATAATTCCAGATCTCCGTAACCCTTTTCTTGACTTCTGTTCACAAAATGTCTGATACCCGGGAATTCTTTTTCATGAATATGAAGCACGTGCCATTAGGTGGACTTGCATAAATAGTCTACATAACGGACCTATCTTCCAAAAGATGCTATTATTTGACTATGCATCCAGTACCCTTAGGTGGCCCTACAAAATTCAACCCCCTTAACGGGTTTTTCAAATAGTGGTAACTTCATTCTTGGCGGGAAAACCTCTTTTGTCCTTATTGGTCTTAACAACGATATGTAGGGATCCGCAAAAACAGCCATCCTTAACATATTTGTCCCATACTATTTTTCATGATCTAAAAGTATTCAATTCTATGGTTTATATTTCCCTTCCCTATGTTTGGGTCAGACCTTCACAGGAGTGACATTCATCCAATTCTTTGACAATATTGATTGGGAATATACTCTACATATTCCAGTACCATTCTCCATACAGCACACTATACATTGGAAAATTTCAATCTTCATAAACTTTCACTGGTTTTTAGAAATAGGAATGTCAAATTTTTTAGAGTTCTTTTTCCTAACTATGTTGCACCTTCCCTTAGGAGGCCTTGCATAATTAGTCTACATAACGGACCTGTCAGCCAAAAGATGTTATTATTTTACTATTCAGTCAATGCCCTTAAGTGGCCCTGAATAATTCAACCCTCTAACGGTTTTGTCAAATAGTGGTAACTTAACTCTTAGGAAATACTTCCTCTAATGCCTTTTAGCCCTTTTTTCATATCATCCCTCAGATTAAAAATTTATTAAGTCATAGTTTACATGTTTTCCCACATACTTGAATGTGGTAATATGTTTTCAAACAAATTATCAAGGAATTGAGTCAATTTTAATTCATTCGGTCAAACCTATTTGACATTAAACATTAGCCTTTTTATTTCCAACATGCATGACATTAAACTACAAACAATAGATAGGGTACTCATTAAATTTAGAGCCTGTAAAAGGAACTCTGGACAAAATTCAAGTCCCAGCTTGCTAAACATACATTTTTTATGATTTAGGCAGTATTGAGCAACAAAAAGATGAAAAGATAGTGGGGTTGTTTGTACAATCCTAGCAAAAATAAAACTATTCTTACTAGGCCCATTGGATTAGGTAAAAAAATTAAGCAGTTAGAAATAGATTGCAGGTACAAATGATTGAAGATGAA
This sequence comes from Viscum album, assembly GCA_963277665.1. Lineage (NCBI taxonomy): Eukaryota > Viridiplantae > Streptophyta > Magnoliopsida > Santalales > Viscaceae > Viscum > Viscum album. Next base: position 456,483,595 of record OY728119.1, on the reverse strand, counting down.
ATGCCTTTTTAATTAATTCACATGATTAGAAGAACATCCATAGATTAGAGTATCTTCTCTTTTTCAATAATTACAAGAGGCTTTCAAAATAAATTTTCATTTGATTTAAAGCATCCCAATCTTCATCAGAAGCAACATGATGTTTATTCACTCGGCCAACTCCACTCTTTTCAGCTTGATGGAGTGATTTCTTGGCATCTGTGATGGCTTTCATACCATCCGTTTAGACTCCTTCTAATGAATAGTTATTATGGTAATGTTTCCCAATAATGTAATATAGCTATTACTGAAGGTGAATCGGCTAGAAAACTTTCTCTATGATCTTATGCTTTAGCTCCTTTAGCTTTTTAGCATGATCAGCCTCAGCTTAGGACACCGCAACCTTGAATTCTCTGAATTTGGTCAGTAGCCTTGCTCTGATCAGATCTTGACGGAACTTTTTCTTCTTCTCCCTCCATAAGATGACTAGTTTCAACGTGGTATGGATCTCTTGATATCCAAAGCCACCAAGTCCCATCATGACAAAAAAGGATGACAGTCACGGGATATTCGATGACAGATCTTAAAGATGCACATTAGATATGATCTTCCATATATTTTTCCATGCCTTATGACGTGATAATTGGAGTGCCTTTTGCACCATTGGGTTTGATTCAGCATCGCTCTCATAGGGGGGAATATAGTCCGGGATTAATACACTTAAGGAAGTTCCATGTTCGTCTCCTTCCCCCTTGACCCTTGGAACTTCATTTTCTACTCTCGTTGGGGCTGAGGATGAGGATTCACATCTGGATCTAGTCACTGAAGTTGACACCCCTGCATAGTCAATTGAATGATTTGGTTAGTTTCAAAAGATAACTAAAGTTGATTATATGTCTTACAAATTAAGTATAGACACAAATATTATCATCTTTTACCCAACGGTAGATCAAAAGCATGGGAAGGCTCATCTCCATATTTCCTAGAATCAACAAGATTTTCATGACGTGTTTCAGGAAGCTCTTCTAGGTTAAGCGCTACTTGAGCTAGTATCTCTGCAATAAGAGGGTTGTCTCTAACCCCATCAGGCATCGGCAGATCAGCAGCTTGCTCAGCCGGAACTGCACATTTCAACCAATCATGGTCAGAGATGTAATAAAGAAAATTTATCAGGACGAAGGATAACACTCACATCCAAAATATTCTAAATCACATGATTCATGGTTCATCTCCCCAGTGGGAGAATTTGACATGTCTTCTTGGTGACCCTCCTCTTATGACCTCTGACCCCGGATAGCTTCAAAAAAGAAAATTGTGGATTCAGTTGCAATGGTCTCCAAATGCTCTGGTGCAGGTGTTGAACCTAAAGAAACACAGAATAGAAGTCAATTGATGTTTTCATTCAGCGTTCTATGAAGTATTGTTAATTTACCAGAAGCAGGCTCTTCTATCATTACAGTAGAAACAGGTGCAGTTCTGGGAACAGATGTTGGATCTTCTTCTCTAATCGTTTCTTTAGGAGCAGCCAGGTCAACATGAATTTGTGATTGTTCACCATCACCCTCCATCTTCCTCAGAGGAGGTTCAGTCTTCTCCCTCAAATGGGAAATAGAAGAAGCCCTTGAAATCCCAAGATGTATGGTCAACCTTTTCATGAGTTAGGATTCATGACTATCCGAAGGACTTACCACTACTGATGAAGCATCTAGCTATGAACTACTTCCTTCGATGCCTTTGCTTCTTTGACTTTTTGGGCGTTTTGACAACGTCAGCTACAAATATAGGTATTGGAGAGTGTAAAGACTTGTCTAACTCGTCGTACATGACTTTCTATCCTGGAGATACTTCCCATGCCTCATGAGGAGATTTCGGGACTCCAAGAGCAGTGCTGCCAGGGCTTTACTACGATAATGGGACCTCAGTAGTTCCTTCCATAACATGCTGCAGGATGAAGAATGTAATTTCCTTGAGTAACAATTTTTTTACTAAAATCAAGTTACAAATCAAATATGGAAATAAATTTACATCTTCAGGAGCCACGTAATCGTGCCACTCCTCATCTACTAAAGCACCAATCCCCTCAGTGGTTCCACCATCCATCATTTCATTAACCAACTTGGTAATAGGAATGAAATCATCAGTGGAATATGTAAGAATTTACAGCTCTCTGATACAAGCCTTCACTTCATTGGGGTTATCCTTGAAGCGGATATCAGTAGAAGCCCATAGATCCCCCACTCTGAGGATATGTAGCCCTTTTCATAAGTCTATCCAGGTGGTTTCAACATCACAATATAAACTCCGCCATGTCTGGATACCCTCTGGTCATAAATATTCAGAATGTTTACCAGAAGGCTGTGAGGAGGGTCCTACAATCTGGGTCTTCAACTTCTTCCCAGCTCATGCAATTATAGATAAAGGATAATAAAATGAAACTTTCTAATCTATAAAATAATGGAGACTAAATTGCATCAATGATATAACTCACCATGAGTCGATGGAGTAGGTCTCTTGACTCTGGCAGGAGGATTATATCTGGCACGAGTCCGTTTTGACACAAGTCGTGCCTCATCATCCCTATCATGGGAATACTATTAATCAGCCCCGGGGGAAGAACCAGGTGAATCATCTCTGGGTGAGGAAGAGTCACCTTCTAGATTACAAGTTTATTTCCTAACACTTCTCTTTTTACTCCCCACCTGAGATACAAGAAGATTCAATACCCCTACCAGGTATGATGCTACCCAGTTCTCGGCATACCATGTAATCAATTGACTCACCGCTCCAGCAATTGGTAGATCAAACACTGCCCTGGTCTTATACATAGTTTTTAGTAACCATAGCTGTCCGGAAACCATTGTATGTTGCTCTGGCCTGACGTGCACAAGAGGGGATACAATAATCTTCTACAGACACTTGAATTGGCGTGCAAATCTATATGGATCATAGGCCCCGCATATAATCTCTCCGTCAATTCTGGTGGCCAATACGCCATCTCTACAAGCCAGCGTATATGACCTCAATTCTAGGCTAGCTATTGTATCATCAACAAACTGCTCAGTTGGTGGGTTTCTATAAGGAAAGAAATGAAATTCTTTGAACATGATCAGCCTCACCTTCAGATCATAGGAATTGAGGGACAATGGAGAAATTCTGGAAACTTTCTACACTGAAGGCCTAAAAGAACATCCAAGAACTTGTACTCTACTCTGTATAGGGTATGTCCTAAAATGAGTGGTGATCCATCCCCACAGAACATGGAATGGTCCCACTATTCTCAAATTAGACTTACCCATATAGACATGGAGTAAGCTCCTATGAATCTTCGCCAAAACCGGGGTGCCCAACCCAACCATTTTTCTCTCAGCCAACTTGGCTAAAAAATGATGGTCTCTGTCCTAATGCCTCTCTTAGAATCCCTAACTAGTATAAGTTAAACACTGATCCACAAGGCTAAGAAGACTGCCAGACAGGTCTTCTCTAGGATTCTTTGATCCACATCATACCCCCACTTTTCAAAACTCTCCCGCTTCCAGAGTTGGGAAAAATGTGCCAACATCACCCCTCTTTTCTGCTCTGTGGAAGCTTGTAGGACGAGTACAGTTGGGTCTCTTCTCCTTCTTCTTTATCAGAAAATGTCCATCCATTCCTCTTAATGGATATCTTTTCTATAGTGGGTTTTCGTGGTTTTGGTATTCTTAATCTTGTCGAAATTTTTCATTAAAACTCGATCTAGAACCACAGTCTTCTCAGAATCATTCCACGTCACCTTCGGAGGGATGAACTCATCATACATGTCTCCTAGAATTGGATCCCCCAAGATCTTGTATACATCCCACAAGTTGATTCCTACTTCTCCATGAGTCAGATGGAAATAATTGGTTTCTGGGATCCAGCGGCTGATTAGCTCCGGCACAAAATTATCATTCTTGTAGAAATATGTCTACCCAGCCCAGATGGATTCATATATTGCAGCCCCATTCAGATCCTCAACAAACTCTTCACAGGTTTATTGCACCCAATTTTCCCACATCCATGTTGGCTTCACACCTCCTCCTGGATGGAAATCCTGAAACTTCTTCCATCCCTTAGATTGGTCCATCTGATAATTTCAGAAAATATAGGGATAGCAATGAAGCTACAGATCAGGAATGTGATGCTTCAGATCTAGAGCACATGTGCTATGATGCATTATGTATGCCTTCTCCACTGTTCCAGCATTGAAAAATGATCCTGAAACTGAGACATTTGCCGAAGAGAAATTGGTGTAAGTCTGAAACCAGGAATGAGGAATATAATTCTTTGCATCTGAAACATAGACTCCATGCAGATGACAATGGCCATATAAAGGCTAGTAGATGCTCTGTGGGAAATTGGCATGATATTTCTTCATGTACTTATCCAAATCTGGGAGAGTGTTGTCATAGATAACATAATAATCATGGCCGACAATGTTCATCATGTCATATATTGTCTTTCTAGCCATCTCATCAGCCAATCCAATCATCCTTGGAGCCATTGAGTATTCACAAAGATCAAACAGTTAACTTTTAAGTACGTCTAATTTTATGAAATATTTGTGAAGAAAAAAAAATGCCTAAGGAATTAAGGCGTAAAAGTTTTTCCACGCATTTTTTTCCGCGCAAGTAATGGCGTGCTAATGATGGCACGTAAGTAAAAATCCTTACTGGAGAAGCACGACAAAAATAAGAGCGATTGGCCGAGGAAAGCAAAACACTTGCATGACAAGAGATAAAAATCTTTGAAGTCTGGATGGTTTGTGAGAAGTGACACCCATATATATAGGCGATCCCACAACCTTTCACGTCAGAACCTGAGCACCGCAACCTACGCGCCTAAAACCTACGCGCCGCTGAACCGTATTTTCTCTTTTTACCTCAGATACAAATCCTCTTTCCTTTTTCAGATCCATCTCAGAGGGTGGATTTTTGTTGACTCCCCTTTCCTTCATAGAGTCCAACGAATGGAAAAGGGGAATACCTTAAGCATAAAGAGAGTCATGCTTTGAATAACATCAAAAATTGACAAAGGCAAGGACAAGTAACCCATTTGAAAGGAGTCATGCAAGTTTCCTACGCACCATGCAAGTCACTTGCGTTCCACCTGTGGGTCGCACAAGTCACTTGCATGCCCTATTATTTTTTTCACCCCAGATTCACTGTGTCCTATAAATAGCCCATGTGGGCCTTCCATTTGAAAGACGAATTTTCCAAAACTCATATTCAAGCTCTGGTCGTCCAAGTCTTTGTCTGACATCTTCCAAACACTTTTAAGGTAATTCCTTACCTAGAAGGGAAGCTCTAAAGAGGAAGAATAAGGCCCAAGTGTTAGAACTCGTCAATAGTTTCTTGCCTAAGTGTCCAGCCCTTAAGGGAAATGAAGATACTTGCGCGCTGCCTTGCCCTCTCAAGGGAACTTGCACGCCACCCTTCTAGAAGCCTCTAGGGATGATACTAAGGGCTTGAGTTCAATGTCACCCAAGTATTACCCTATGGATTCTTCATTTCCCAATGTGACTCATGTCGCGCAAGTCTACTTGCGCGGCTAGGACTTGCATTCTAGTATGATACTTGCATGCCTTTTTCCTAGTCACCTCTATTCCTCAAATCCACCTCTCCTCTTCAAGACATAGCCTTCAAAACCCTATTCAAAGCCATTTATGGCATGGTTTCTTTGTTGGATTCTTTATCTGAAAGGAATTTTGTGAGAAACTCTACCAAAAACTCATGACATAAAGATTTATGTCACCATGGTTAGGGGTTTCCTATACAACCTCATCCTTTGAGATGAGAAGATCTTTTGACTTGGGCATCCTTCTCAAGAGTAATCCCCATTCATAGTTTCCTTAAACACTCGGCATCATACTCAAAATTAATCCCCAATTTTAATTTCTTTTTATTTGGGATTCCTTCTCAAGAATAAAACACAATCACAAGTCCTTATTAATTTAGGCTTCCTTTTTTGGAGTACATCCCAGGTTAAAATTTCAAATCTCCATAAATTACAAATACCATTATGGGCCATGATATTGGGATTCATTCCTAAGTCCTTATCTTAATTTACATAGGTTGTCATACATACGTAAGCCCCACATTATTTCTCATAACAACATCTTTCATGGAACCATCGTCATGTTTACTGATACGTACTGTTTCTCACACCATGAATGACTCACGTGAGTTTCGAGTGTGAAAGTAATCACATCATATCTTTTTAGGTAATTAACCATGCATAAACCTTATATTTTATTACCCGAGCTATGTGGAATTTGATATCTTCCTTAAAAGTAGAGTACATAGGAAGCATTTATAAGGATAAATCACACATTTCATTAATTCTTTTCCATCCCATATGATAACTATATCTTTCTTGTAAAACTACGTGGGTTCATATTCCTTTTTAACAAGGATACGTAGGTAGCCCATATGCAGGTACGATCCTAACTCTAAAATAATCCTTGTCTTTCTGAATGACAATAAACTTCAAGTGCCCCACTGAGTGGCTTTAAAACAAGTATGGTTATCATAAGGACCAAGATATTTATATAAAATGTATTGATGGATACCATTGACTAAGAATATCTAACACATACAGATGATTCTCCATCGATGAAGAACCTCAAATACAAATAAAAGATTTTCTAAATCCCATAGATATCAATCATTGATTTCCAAATCTAATAGAAAACTCATTTTCATTCTTGGTTAATTAATAAGGATTCATGAACATAACATAAATCTATAAGAGAGTCCTGGAGTAGGCAATAATTCCACCCAAAAAGGTGTGATGAGCCTAAACTCCCATCCTCTCGACCAATGCAAATTCTTAAGCCTCATCGGTCCACAAATAATGGGCACCTACCTTTGGAAATTAGGTCCAAATGGATATAGAATCATTGGGTGTTTCTGGTAATATGAATAAACCCGTTAGAAACTGATTGGAATGTTTGAAACATAAACAAACAATGTCATCCCCATTTCCATAAGAAGCACCCATAAAATGACTTTTTGTGTGTTTTGGATGCGGTAAATAATTAACTACAAACTGCCTATATCATTTATACATTCTATTTATCATTAATTCTCTAGGTTGTCAGTTTCATATGATTTTCATTGTGTATTTTACCATGCAGTTAGCATGAATATCACTGCTATACTGTGTAAACTACACAACATGTACACCAGCTACATATTATGTAATCACATAATTCATATTTCTGGTTGGCCCGATCTACACATGATGTTCAATAAATTCATCTTGTATAGTTACTTATTGGCATGTCGGGCGTCACACGACACATCAAGGTGTGGTGTACATGGGTACACAGTGTTTACTCCGACTACACACTATGTAACCCAGTCTTACCAGCCAAAATTCTTGGCACATTCTCTTGGAATCTCAAATAATTCTTCAACTCTTCTTAGTATTTTAAGGAAATGGAACCCTAAATGATGATAAATAAAATGAATAAATTATGTTAATTAAAAATTGGATTAATGAGAAAATATTTTTAAAATGATATATCTAACCACTATTGTTCCCAATAGATCAGTAATAAAATAAATAATTATAAATAACAAATGTGACCCCTCTGATGTCAGTTGTAGGTTCTAGGCATAATGAAATCACCTTTTTGGGAGAATAACCTAAAATATTTTTTGATTTGGTGGACCATTCATAATATTTTACATGATATAAAAGTCATGAAAAATGAAATTTTTTCATAGAATATTGATATAGGGGAAATCCTAGAACCTAGAAGAGGATATTTGCATGTCAAAATTATAGTTAATTAATTTATGGTCAGAATAAAAAGGTTAATTCATCAAGTAACTTTAGTTATAGTTGGTTTTGATCATCTGAAAAATCTTTTCCAGATTACATTCTTTGCACTATAAGGATTCAATTGTACAATTCCTCTAGAGGTAATCCACACATGATTCTTTGACCTCTAAATGATATCAAACGATTTTCAGGTGCTAGCATGGTGAACCGGTCATATTGCATTGTTTTTCTTGATTTCGTAAAGGTCTTTCAGGTTTGAAGGATTTTTTTCTTGTTCTTGAGAATATAAAAGGAAGAATTAGAGAGAGAAGTCTATTGTGTGCAACAATAATCTATTGTCGAGTCACCATACTCAATAAGAATAACCATCTATTTATAGAGCTAGGGTTTAGATCAAAATATTATTTAATTTCATACATGTCCTTAATATAATATTATAATTCTTTAAAAAATCACATATCATATATTATTATTATTATTATTCTTATCTTATGATGTGAGCTTACTCATGTAAATATTATTTTACCAACATGTAAATTAATATTTATCACCGGACAAGATCTTAGTTTGTACAAAATCCTCAAAATTTATTATATACTCAAATAAATATTTAATTAAATATTTTATTCATAAATAAATTTTTTATCCGCAATTTAGTGAATAAATATATTTTAAATATTCATGTAATTAAATAAATTATTTATTAATGAATAAATAATTATTTGTTACCATGGGAATATTGACGATCAATAATGGTTGGATAAAATTATGCCTTAGTCTTGAGAAAAATATTTATTTAAATAAATAATTTCAAATAAAATATATTCGAGATAAAAAAAGACTTATTATGTAACCCTCTATGATTTTTTCTCATTAACATTGTTCAAGCTTGCCTAATGTTCAAGATTACTATCTAATAACATGTAAAGACACCCAAGACAAACAAACTTAACGTCTCAATGTCAACAACCACATACGAACACTCACTACGTAATATATTTTCTTTGTCTCAATATCTCATCAAGAAGGTTATGCATCTGGGTCATCAACATATATGCTTGATATGTATTTCTTTGACTATCTGAAATAAACACTTAGTCACACAATGGTCATGGAATTCAATGTGATGGTTCTTTTCTTGTCAAAGGGTTGAGATATCAATTTCCATAAAGATGGAAGGGAAAATACTTCCTGGACATATCCATTAATAACATGTCATTTTTTATACACCGAATGTACCCTACTTCTCAAAAACATATGGTGTCACTGTTTTGGTCAGTAAAACTGAGTGTGTGGGTCATGACAGGCATTGATGATAATACCAATGTCTAAGGACCATTACTCACACTCACAAATAGGAATATCTGATGACACCAAAACATGCAGAATTCTTATTGATGGGTCTATTCTCATAATATCTTGTCTTGGATATTACCATGTGTGAACTTTATGATGATAAGACTCATCCTCTTATGAGTACTTGAACCTAATAGTTTATATACTATGTGTCCCATCATAGTACATTATCTGACCATAGAATAATATTTAAGAATATCATTATAAAATTTCAATTTTATCATCATAGTGTGGAATTTTTTGACCTTATCAATGATACAGATACTTTGGAACATTATAAAATAAATTTTATACATAAGAAAAATCAATATATGATAAGATATTTATATGAATATTAACTTCTTGGATTATGCATGCAATCTAAATTACAATGTATCGGGTTATAGGGGGGAAAATTCTAACAAGATATTACCTCCACAAGATAGATTGGGGTCCCTCATATCCCAAGGAGGTTGATCCACCCAAAGATTATTCACTGGACTCCTCCTTGGCTAGCATGGTTCAAAGTCATCATTGATGGGGGATTATAGACTATGAAAACCCAAAAATGATGTTAGTATTTCTCATGATCATGTCATGAGGCACCATATTCTTGTTGCATAGGCCATCCCTTTTTTTTCACATTGGGTAATATTGTAGCTTTACATCTTATATTGAGGAAGTTTTCTAGAAAGTTTAACATCATGTTGGGGGGATGTTTATGTCATGAAATGGATGACATTAATGTTTATAGTGAGGATTACACATTGAAATACTATAGAGAGACATTTCATCGATAATATGGACATGGTTGGTACGTTTGAATCTCAAGAGGATGTTTCACTAAAATCATTTGATTTTACGTGGCCCTGGTGGGTGAACGTAGTGAATGGTATAACATGAGAGAAATTACTTAATGAAATAAACATTTTAATTAAAAATAATTCATGGGTTGGAAGTATGAAAAAGGAGGCTAATAAACCCCATTAAATCCTCTCATCTCACATAGGAGAAAGTTCTATGTAAAAAGGGTGTGGCCCATGAAGGACATTTGGGGGTGACTAATGAAATAACTTTGGAAAATCATCCCCAAAAAAGTACTTCCTAGAAATCATCCCTTATAAATATCCATATGTGAACTAGGTTTGTGGTGTCACTTTAAGAATGACCTTTACTAGAGATGAATTTACCAAAGGTGTTTCATTTCTAATGCTTTGCGAATAAGTCTCTTTATAGATGCTTCCCAAAGATCCCCCATTTTTTTTGAATATTCTATATTTCATGAAATGGAAATTAATCATTACAATAATTGTATACCATTATTCTTCAGTATTTTCTTATGTTAACCTCCATGTATTCATCCTCTATTTTGAGAAATAATGGGGTATTTATAGGATTTTTCATGTAAACCATTCCCCAAAAAATAGGGAACCATGTGGTGGTATGCAAAGGAATTTAAATTACTGCTCCTAAACCAAAAACAATACAGGGTTCACAATGTGGTCACATAGGTGCCCACATAGACACCTTAGATAATGTGTGTTGTCTATGCAGTCTGATAACACTACCACCTAGATTTTAAAAAGGTTGAATCTTTATAAAGTCAGTTCCACACAAAGGAGATGTTACTAGGTCGCGTGGGGGCCTGCCACACCACTATAAGTGATTAGGATTTGATTCTATTGGAGAGAAAATTTTCTCTAAGAAATTCATCTCACTTTTTGAAGGAGGGGTGGTTTGTGAAAGGAAGTTACTTTATAGTGAGGGATTACTAATCTGATGTTTGCTTTCCTATACCAATTTCCCATTTAAGTTTCAGTTTCACTTGGTCCCTTTACTCCTTATGAGTTATTTTGGGAATTTACAAGCTTTAAAAAACAACCCCTTGGAATGGGGTCTGATTTAGAATTAAAAAGAACCTATTTAAAGGATGAAAGGGTATCTTGAAAAGTGGTTTGTGGCCATCCAGGGAGAGGTACTCCCATATATAATCAGATACAATGACCATCATTCTTCACCATTTATCAAAGGATTTGTTGAATTTTTGGGAGGGCTTATTATTTGAGCGTCATTTTAGATATTAACCATGAATAATGTTTTTTTCTATTCATATATGATGTTTTTATTACAATAACCACTTTTCATAACCCATTAATACCTTTTTTTTGTTTAGTGTTATATCGAAAAACATCTTCTTCAGGAACTAAGATAATCTTCATAAAACTTGGTAGTATTTTGGACTTTTCCATTTTTTATTCTTCCAAATACCTTTGAATTCAACCAAATATTATTTTTTGTAGAAATAAAATGTGAATGAATCCAAAACAAATATTTTATATGGATGAGGGTAGGAGAATAAACATGGTCAAATGTTTTGAGGCTAGTTTTCAACTATGAATTCAATCTAAACATTAGATTCTCCCAAAAATCATGGGATCTAGTATATAAGATTATCCAACATTCGATAGGCATATGATCTATGGTTTTGGGTTTTTAACTGATGTTATGATTCATGGACCTCTCTATAAAAACAACTATTTTCTTGGATTAACCACAACCATAATTCTATTTGTGTGAACATTTCAATGAAAGGGAAATACAATAGAGAACTTGGTCATGTTAGTATTATGTATCATATTTATAATGAAAATTGTTAGTTCCCTGGGATCCATTAAAAAAAATTAGTCTTGCTAATTTGTAAAACTGTGGATATACCCCGTAATTATAGATGATATATGTAAAGGGCCATATCCAGATGTTCATAGCTATAGGATGATACTGAAGAGTGTTACAGTGAATAATATGCTATGGTGGTTGTGAATATGGTTCTCCTGGGGGAACTTTTAGAATCGACCGGGGATGACCATCTAGGTACATTAAAGCTATAATGAGTTTGAGTAAGAGCTCAAAGATATGAGTCTTTATGTGATTTTATGAGTTTCCCAAATATTCTCACATTATAACAAGTACATAAATAAGGTCCTTCTTAATAGATGGATCCAAATACAAACAAATTTAATGTGTTGAAATGAGATGTTTTTATCTGCCTCTAGAATGTATGGATGATTACAAGAGTGCTAATCATGGGATAAATGTATGAAGAGTTCATACCCCCAACATCAGTATGGGGGGAATCATAGATTAATCCTCTTATTACAAAGGAATTATTCACAATAGCCAAAACATATGTGAGGGGGAGGAACTTATACCTAGTCTTGACATCCCCTTCTTGGATGGGGAAAAACATTTCATATTAAATTGTCAGGAACTAGAAGATATGAGGCCATGGACTCCCGAAACACAATAAAACCATGGGATTATTGATGAATTCTATCTAACACAAGAAGAAGGATATTATACTCAGTGAGGTTGGGTAGTTTCCCCTAGATTCAATTGACTAGTGTGGATGGAAAACTTTCTAGCCATGTTTTTAAGTGAATATGTACAACTTGTACTTGAGTCTCACATAGGAAGAATATTTGTGAAATTTGCGATAGTGTCATAGTTGGTGACTGGAAAACACATTAATTTAGATGTCCCACTTTTAACAAAGCTATATCACCCATTTGGATACATAACCAGGGGGAATACTCTCTTCAGTCTTTTTGGACCATTATATACATTTTTTAGGTGTACTATAGATCATTTTTGGTGTTATGAGTTTATAAATGATAAATCTATCTGGAAATTCATCTTTTAGGAATATATTTAATATATTGATAGATTCTAGACATCAAAGTTAGAAAATCTAGGTGTGGTGAATAATTTGAACCAACAACATTGATTTGTTTTCATTCCTTACAATTCTCTAATTGATGCCATAACCGAATTTGCATCTAGAACCCATGTGTGTGGGGGGGGGGTCATCATGTCACATAGAGATGTTTTTTTGTCCACTAAGATCAATTGGGGGTTGATTTTTGAGGGGTATCAATCATGTATAATTAGGTGAAAATTATTATTAATACAAAAGATATATCTTGCTATTATCATTATTGAATAAACCTAGAAGCATCTACCAATCACATTTTAATTCTAGATCATGTTTACCTATGAATATATGGGTATACAAGTGTTCTTCCCCTCTTATAAAGCCATGATCAGTCACAAAAAAATCATAATATGAAGCTTGGATTCATTCATACCCAAATAGGTTTTTGGAAAATATAGTTCCAAAATTCACGGTTACTTTACCAGTCAAGGAGGACGATAAAGATGATGAAAAAACCACACTAATAGGATACAAAAAGGACTTTTATGAGATCAACCACAAAGAATCCCATTATTTCTGAAGTTCCAAGGAAGAAAATAAAATGATCATATCTTACTCTTTCAGAAGGTAGGGGGCCTCCCTCTACTTATAGAGCAAACCCACCTCCATATATTCTTTTATATTTATTATTACCCATAATATATAAAGAATAGGTTTTTTGTAGGAGCACATGGTTTATATGGGAGTTTTTTATAGTTCTCAAGAAGGAATGAATTGTGTTAATAAATTATAGGCCTGTAATTGATATAGTTCTAATATATTGTATAGATGATACCAAAGAAGTGAAGATCTATCTTTATGAAATTGATGTATAAATACTCAATCCAAAGGTAATGAACTTTTATATAGACTAGATCCAAGAAATTATGAAAACTTAAGGGTATATTGTTGATAAGGATGATAACACCTCCCAGCAAGAAGTAAGATAACCCCCTATTCATACTAATATTGTACCATTGGGAGTGATCCACTAATTATTTTGTTCTTATCATTATCTATAACTATAAGAATTAAATATTTAGTATCCTCCCTTTTGTATTCAATTAGTGGAACATAAATTTATCCCGGCACTCCTCTAAAGAAAATAGATTAATGAGATGTCTCCCCTTCATTGATTGAAAATATCCATGAAGTGATAGAAAACTTTGAAAGAGTGTTTCCACTACCACAACCACCAACTATTACTTCCTAAAAATTATATCCATGGGATGTGTATAGGTGAGGATGGGAACGTACTCTAGAAATGTATATATGATCTAGGTCAAAAAGTAAGCATTATACTTGCTTACAAAAACTTTTATCATTCTCATATATTCATTAATATATTGATTTTGCAGGTTATGACTCGAGATTCACACATCTGAGTCTTTGATCCACTCAAAGATGAAAAGATCATATACCATCAAAAGGAATATCTATCGGAGTGGTAGAATAATCCTAGAGATGGTTGATCCTAAATAAAAGTCAAATTGAACCTATTTTCCCTCCTGACAATCCTAGATCGATGGATGAGGTCCCAGGAGCCCTAGACCCAGGAATACCATAATCCCATGAAAAATTAGTCTCTTTGAATCAATAAATGAAATATTTAGGGGTATAAATATATGGTATACAATAGTGGTTAGATCTAGTTGTGTTTTCCCTCCTTCTACTAAGTTAATACTGGTGAGTGATTCCACATGGGCTTCCCATGTGAGGACTCCACCTACTCAGGATCAAAATGACATCATGCCTATGGAAGGGGGTTCTATATAGGCAGAAATATAATAATCACATGATAGGTAATACTTGACCATAATAACCCTCTTTCCTATCATACCATCACTAGTGGATGATACTATAAGGGTTTTAGATTCAGGAGTGTGGGGTTTTTAAGGGGATATTTTTCCTATCCATCTAAAGGAAACAGTTATCGGAAAGGAGATGATTTGAAACCTAGAAGATTTATAGTTGACTATCAATCTGAGTTTGCGTGTTGTGATCCCAATTTTTTTAACATCAATGGATAAACTCTTAGATTTCATGGATTTAATGGAATATTCAACCAATGAATATAATATGATAGATGAATCTATCAGAATATAATAGTGGCCATGATATTTGACAAATAAATTGCTTGTGTGTGTTAACTATTATCAAAACCTATATTCAGTCCTTGGTTGTGATAAATCTAGAGTTCCGGGATAAGGGACACATACTGGTCCTACCAATCTAATTGGGTATATGTTCATCCCTATAATAGAGATAGTACCTATGAGGAAATATATAGAGTCCCAAAGCATTGTGCAAGAGTTTTCATAAGGGGAGATACTGATCACACTCACTAGTGGGGTCATAATGGTTATAGGAGATTATAATTCAAAAGATAAAAGTATGTTCTCATACCTTTAGCCATTTTATTTCTTTCCCTTTATAAAAATAACATATTTTTGAGTGTCTAGTTCAGCAGTCCTCAACCAATCCATTATATTTCAAAGCATTGCTGCTCAAACATCCCAATTAGTAGAGATTAAGGGGATACTAGTTAAAATTGGGCCAAATCACCAAGGAGGTGTTAAGACCAGACCCTCTCTATTTTTTTTGGTACTTGAATATTTTATCCCATCTGAGAGTGACTTTAAGGCAGATTGGGAACTAGAAATTGGTTTTCATGATGCCCATTGAACAGTATGAAGATAAATATAGATGTTGACATCTAAGACTCCCATGAAATATTTTTTAGAGAAACTGGACAGACATAACATGTTTTTATTTCAGATGTATGGTGGGTTAAATGACCATGTTATTAATTCCATGGAGAAAGAGATAGTTTTCACTCAAGAAAAAATGGTCTTACTTTAATCATAGAGTATAACTATGGAATCCATTGATCATTTTGTTGTATCTAGGAAAATCATGATTAATGAATCCTCCGAGTATGCTCTAGTTGAAAAAAGGCATCTGGTTCAGGTTACCGAGAAATGATCCTTAGTGTTGTGACTTATTAAAGTGTTAATTTCACATTTTTAGGGGTCAGATCAACTTTATCAATAAATTGATGATGCTAAGTGAGTGAATAATGAGGAAAAATAATGGGTAGAGGGGGCATTAAAGTCATGAAAGGATGCCTCTACAGATATGGATGCACTATAATATGATGGATATATGGAGGATATAACATTTAT
Source organism: Viscum album (assembly GCA_963277665.1). Classification (NCBI taxonomy): domain Eukaryota; kingdom Viridiplantae; phylum Streptophyta; class Magnoliopsida; order Santalales; family Viscaceae; genus Viscum; species Viscum album. The sequence continues at coordinate 456,467,539 of OY728119.1, read as the reverse complement.
AGGATTATTCAAAGATATATATGATTCAATAAAAGAAAACCACCTTTTTTATATTTAAACAAGTGCTAAATATTTCTATGACAATTTCAAAAAAACGCCACTAAAGTTGGTGACAACATTTAACATGAGGTAGTTCCTTCCATTTAGCAGAACTTTTTAATAAATGTAATAGAACATATATTTGGTGGTGGTTTTTTGTTTTTTTAGTGGAAGTTTTCTTCTTTTTAGTGGTGGTATTCCAAAAAAATGTTGTCAATTATGTAGCAGCGGTTACAACCTCTGATAAATCAAAAACATTTTTTTTAGTAGATCCATCACTAAAACAATTAAAACTACCAATAAAAAAGAAAAAACCGACCACTAAATAATAGTATGTCATATATATCAATAGTTTTCATGACCATGCAAAAACAAAATCCTTATATAGCGGTGGTCTAAACAACTGTGAACAAAAAATTGGTATATTTAGCAGCGGTGTAAACAACTGTTACATTATAATTTAAAAAAAATACTGTAGAATCTACAACCCCATAACCCTAGAAAAATATAATGAAATTTAATATTCCGTATATTCAGAATACACATAAATGAATAACATAATTCCATAAAAAATGAAACACATCATACAGAGACATGGCCATTTATATGATCTAATACCTATCACTTATCGGTCACACCACTACCCACAATCTACCATAACCCAATCCTTATTTCCTATTGTAACTATAAAAATTCCCTTTTATCTCATATTTATACTACCCTAGAATCATACCAAGCTATCATGCTCTATACCCCTTGGAAACATGATTCCATGTAGTTTAGTGATTCTTAATGGGACATATATTACCTTTTATAGACATCATACAAGGACCAATGTGGTACCTTTTATATTCATGAAACCATGAAGGAATTTATCTTCTTTTAGTGTTTTGTTTCTAAAACATATTTCCTTCATTTTAACATAAAGGGGAATAGACTATATGTCATTAATTTTAACAATATGTGACTAAGACTATATGATATGTAGTTTAATTTTATAAAATAATGACTACTAGGTTAAAGGTTTACAGCTATGTTTGGTATTGGGCGTACACATGAGTTCCCATTTTTAGCTCATCTTGTACATTAATGATCATCTAAGAAATTATACGGTAAAATTTATTTTGGATATAGACCATTGTTACATAGAAGATCATGGGGGATATGGACTGTTGATGTAAGGATTGGAGCTTACACCAAGTTGGGGACCCATACGAATATAGATCATTGTTGGGAAAATGATGATTAAATCATCCCTCTCATAGTGCTCATTAAGCCTAAATTGACACTTATGAGGGTGTTTCTCATGTATCCTAAACCATATGGTTGTCTCACACTTTTTTTCATTGGTATTAATCTGCTCATACATATTGAAATGGCCTTAGGGAAACCAACCAAGGATACCCACATCAAGTGTCATACCCATATTCCACCTAACATCTCTTTTTAACTTACACAATATCCTCTAACCATGGTAATATAGTCACTGATCAATTCTATTTACCTATAGTGCTAAAGAGAACTTATTCTGAGATTAAGTGCCCCAAAAAGTCATATATATTTCTCTATATTTTTCTTAGACCATATTCATCTACATAATCACCTAAAATAGGAAGGAAGGAATGAAATCATATATAAACAAGTATATTAATTTATATTTTATGGACCACCTACTTCAAAAAGGTGTTAAAACCTCACCATGATTTTTTCAGCCTCATCAAAGCTCATCCAAACTCTTGAATAGCAGTATGAAGACCCAACTATAAAATTTACACCACCAGAACAATCCTAGAAAAAAATCAGCAATACACAGAACATTCCACCATATGATTATACCAAAAAAACACAATATAGATTATTTTAGCCAATTAAAACATAGAAAATCATGAAAATGTCATGTGATTACTCTGTGTGACATCCAAACACATAAAAAAACTCTTATTTCCATATTGGTCCAATACATCAAATAGATCACTAATCACTACCTGATGATAAACTATGCTCATCACCCTCTCCATATCCGTCATTACTTCCTATTACCGGCACTTTTAAGACAATTATATTACAAAATTAAATAGTGTTATATATTTAAATACAATGTTTTTGAAATAAATAATTTTTAAGTTCTGTGATTTACCTACTCACCACTAGTTATTGATGCAATATCACCATGGACAGATCTGTTCAATTTCTGATATAAATCACCCAATGCTTTCTATAAAGAGGATATTTGAGCCCCCTCTTCTTGAATTATGCTTTTCAAAGAAACAAACTCTCTCTGAGCATCTTGGTGTAGGGAGTGACAATAACTAGGAGTAGATGTAACTATAATCTATGATGGGTTGCTAAAGACCTGAGATGATAATGGTCCCAAATCCATCCCACACACTCGACCAGGATGATCCTTCCTAAGGAATTTACCAACTAGGTCGTCCTGGGAGACTGGTAAGGACTGCATGGTATTGGAATCCCCTAGTTCATTAATTTTTAACTATAAATAAAAAATCATTCATATTTGAAGCAATATATATTAACATAGTGACAAATTATAATAAGTTATTATAATGAAAAATGAATTCATATCCCAAATTCTTTGGAAGAATCATTAACATAACACCCATCAAATTTTTTATGAACATCCCACCATAGTTCCGTTCAAGATACATGGTGCCCTAAATTCTATGACTGCATTAAACACTGATAAATAAAAAATTTAATATATGAAACAAATAATATTATCTTATAAATATTTAAACTAATGAAAATATTAACATAGTTGATCAGCTTCTGGAAAAACTTTTTGACCCTACAGTTTGAGGGATGACTTACGTAGCTCAACTTGATGAATTATGCCTTGAGACATCCTAAAATAAACACCATTTTATTTTATACTAATGTATACAATTTTATCTCGGTGTTATACACATATATTAATTTAAAATGAGATTAATATAATAATATATATTTAAATACCATGTACTTATCATGATGATGTGTATCAAAAAAAACTATCCATTTTTCATTAAGAAACCAATTTGGTACCTTATCATACAGTCATTGGGTGGTCAATTAAGTATAATTTTATTCATTCTATAATATCAATTTAAAATCCTTCAATTTCATACCCAAATTTCTCAATGTCCACTTTCATGCTATATGACCAACAATGAGAAATGTGAAAAAAAATTGTACAAATAGATTAATTTTGAAAATATTATAATTTAATAACATAATGAAAATCAATTAGACCATAATGTATTAAAATTTCCTTTAAATATGAATAAAAAACTATTTTTACAAGATGAAGGCATATATTTCCAATAATCATACGTAATCATAAGGGTAACCGACTCCACTGTCAGCTGGCCTAGAATCTAGCCAAATAATCCTACGATATTATCTGTAGGGACCCATAACAGTCAAATGGGACAACTATCTTCAGTTCATTCAGATTCCAGACATCTAAACATTTCATATTTTTCTATGTAGTAGAATTGTTTCCATGTTTTATGAAAAAATAATTAGTAGTCTAATGGTCTCGCTTGTCATTGATTGAAGTTATATGCGTACCAAATCAATTACCTGTTCTTAACCTTTAGTATAGAATAAGTTCGAGGTCGATCCACATGAAACAATGGTGTGAAAAACTTCAATTGAGATAATACTTAATTAGGTGAAGTATGCCGAATTTTGAGTTGATTGAGTTGATTTTGGTTTTTAATTGAAACTAAATTGTCTTTATTTGAAGAAATGATTAACAGTTTTTAATAAAACAACATGTAAATTTAAAGAGTTTAAAATAGGAAGACAAAGACGTGTCAGGGATATGGTGATTAAGGAGTAATTTTGCAGGTTGTTTAAATGGTTGTGTTTTTCATAATAATTCAATCATTCTGGATTTCATTTTGTTACAAGATTTCCTTCGTCCGGTTTCTCTTGTCTGGAATTAGTGCAGTTGAATCCTTGGTCCGGTAGTCTGTGTTATTAATTCTTTATTAAGTTCAGTCCATTATATGAATTGGTGAAATCCTTCCAATGGTCATGGATGCTTTCACTATTACTTTTCTTTTGTATCGCTGAGAATTCATTCCTTGGTCCGTCTCCGAATTCTCAGTTATTTTAGACAGTGGTTTAAGAAGAGTAAGATGAATTACAACGATTCAAACAAAAATATATAAAACAACATTCTAATGATGATCCCATCATCCACAGCCCCAACATGAGGGGGTTAGTTACACATAGAAAGTGGGAGAGAAACGACACACATGATACCTGACAGATTCATCGTGTAGGCGTTGAGGTAGGGTGTCAGAAGGTGGAATAGTGGAACTATGGCACCATTGTAGCTTGGGAATGGTAGCAACATAGCTTCTTCGCTCCTCCAATGGTTTTTAACTCTCAAATCTGTAGGCCAAGGTCTCTTTTTATAGAAAATTAATGTACATGGCGTGTATATAAAGTACACGTCGTGTACTTTTCTTCAACGTGATTTGGCACCAATTTCACCACTAGTATGCGGCCTAACACCCCGTCTTTGACTTTTGGACACGGTGCTGCCTGGTGGTTGGGTGTACACGGTGTGTAGCGCCGCCATACACGGCGTGTAGTGTCATAATTTATGCCACCATACCCTTCTAGAATATTAGACACAACGTGTATAAATTCAAACACATCGTGTCTCCTTCAACGGCCACATGGACGTGTAGACTTTTCTCAGAAACCACCGCTTCTAGAAAGTGGTACACAGCGTGTAACGCCACCTCACACAGTGTGTATCTTATGCATAGTGACATGGGCGTGTACACCCAACTTCAGTCCGTGTTCTTGACTGGATGTACACGTCGTGTATAAAAGTACATGCGGTGTAGTTTCAAAATTTTCACAGACTTCCCTTGATCCGTGTATTTAGCTAGAAAGCTCCAGAAAGTAAACAGATTCACCAAAATCGAATAATATGTTCATAAAACAACAGATATTTTCTGAAAACATGTTTTTATTATCAATTATATAGATGTAAATGTATACACAAATCGGGTGCATCAAATAACCCAACACTTAGTCGTTTGCTTTCCCTCAAGAAAAATCTCAACAACTAATTAAGGGAGCCTATACATTAAAAGGAAGGCATTTAATTAATCAAACGTATAACTAATAAAGTTACTGAGGAAAAATTCTAAAAGGCACAAACAAATTCAATTCATAATATATTAAAATCATGCCTCATATATAATGCTATTAACTACTCTCATCTTATTTCAACACATTTTTCAACCTTTCAAAAATAAGCATGCCATTTGATGATTTACCTTACCAGTAAAAATCACACTCCACACTCAAGATATTTTTATTCATAGTTATGCTCAATCTAAGGTATATACACTCTATCCATAGGTTTTCAAGATATCATGTTCTCTACTTCGGAAAAATTGAATTACAAAAATCATGAGGGCTTTATCAATAATGTCCAGATGTTTCTGTGGTTAAGGGTTGGTAGGTTCAGATGTGAAAATAAATTATGATGATTGAAAAAGGAAGGTTAATTCCTTTAAAAAACATTTCATGATATTCAATGTAAAGGTCTCTAAAAATACATCCTTCAAAAGCTCAGTCAAATGCTTTTGTAATCATCACCGTCTTCCTTATGCAAGTAGGGTTCATGGGAAAATAAGCATAAGGTTCCCTTGTTTTTTTTTGTTTTGTTTTTGTTTTGTTTTGTTTTGTTTTTGTTTTTTTTAAGACAAAACACAAGGGAAACACTTATGAATACAATGAATAGATGTTTGGAACCCATTCTGCCCAAAATAATCAAGAGGCACTCCCCCACACTTTATTTCATGGTTGTGCACAAAATATACAATATATTTCCTACTCCCTATTTAATGCTCAAATGAATAATCAAGAAACGTTTAAAAAGAAATAGGGTAGGAAGGGAAATAGTATTGTAATGTGGCTTCCTATAAAGGATGTTCATGGATTCTATGTGCTTAACGAAGATTAAATGTAGGGTAGGTCTCAAGATAAAGGGGTTGAAACAATCTAATTCCTCAATTATTTTAATGTAATTCAAGAAATTTCTTCATGTTTTGAAAAAAAACCTTGCAAATTCTGGTGGTGATGCATATCCTAAGAATCTCTCAAGAAAGAGGGTATTAGAAAAGAAATACGTAAAAGGGTTTAGAATACCTCTCAGGAGTGGAAAAATAATAAAGGGACAATCAGGTCATGACGTGAATATAAATGATTAGCCTAATCAATGTAATTTAATCAAGGATGAAAAGTTGCAATTGAAACTATATAAAAAATAATTTTAAAATACATAATAACTAAAATATGAATGTAACATTTCCAAAAGTTCCTACTGATAACTATATCATTTATAAGAATGATTAACCAAAATTGATTTAAATTTTCAAATATAGAGTCTAATAATGATGTCTAGTAGATTAGTTTAAGGGAAAAGACTGAGGGGAAAGATATAGATGCTACACCACACTTAATACTGCACATGGTCCACCAAGTGCAATATTAAGGTAAAGGGTGGGAAATGGGTAGAAATGGGGGAAAGCAGTGGAAGAAGTAAATCCAAAAAGAAAGAAAATAGAAATTGAAAAATACTCCCCTCATGAAAAAGTGAGGACCATGGTGCTCCATGATACCAGTGACTGGTGAGGAAAAAGAAAACTGCAAACATTCAAAACATCACTTCACAGAAAATGACAGAAGAAATATATAAGATAAAGAAAAATGTCACTATCATGGGGTTTCCTCAGGGGAGGCATCATCCTGTACAGAATCGGGCGATAAAGATGGCTCAAGAGGTGTGGAAGTGGGAGGCCCAGACTCTGCATCGGGAAGGGGACATGAAGAAGTTGGAGCCGCAGGTGCTGGACTCAGCGAAGGTAGCTCAGCAGCAGGCCCTGGCCTAGCAGAAGTAGTAGCAGTAGGGCTCACTATAGTCAGCAGAATGAAATCTGTGGCCTCCGCAGGAGATGGTGGTGGAGCAGCAGTAGAAGGGCCAGGAACAGAGGTAGAGGCTGGTGGCTGAGGCAGTGGAACACCAATATGCTGAGCAATATGCGCCAACAGATACTCCATCCGGTCCTAGCGGGCATCCAGATTAATCAAATGGCATGCTTATTTTTGAAAGATTGAAAAATGTGTTGAAAGAATATGAGAGTAGTTAATTGCATTATATATGAGGCATGATTTTAATATCCTATGAATTGAATTTTTTTGTGTCTTTTAGAATTTTTCCTCAGAAACTTTATCAGTTATACGTTTGATTAATTAAATTCCTTCCTTTTATGGTATAGGCTCTCTTAATTAGTTATTGAGATTTTTCATGAGGGAAAGAAAATGACTAAGTGTGTGGAAATTTGATGCACCCGATTTGTGTATACATTTCCATATATATAATTGACAATAAAAACATGTTTTCAGAAAATATCTGTTGTTTTATGAACATATTCTTTGATTTTGGTGGGAGCGAGGAGCAGGGTCAGCAGCTAGGGCAGGGGGGTCAACAGGTGGTGGAGCGCGAGCCTGAGCAAGGATCTAGGCACCTCCATGCTTCCGGACCAATCCCATGTGAATGAGAAAGAGGAAGTCCATCCGCTGGGGGGAACCTATCATGACATGAGGTAATGAGGGCATGAAGTCCCTATGTGGTGGGCAAGATGGGTGGTGTAAAACCCGCCGTTCAGGTTGCCTTGACGACCGGTAAACATGTAATGGAAATAGGAGGTGGAAAAATAGGGGTGGTCTGGGTAGGCGTGCCGGATGACACAGGTAAGAAGCTCTATGTCACGGCCAGTCACAACCCCCATATCCTCATGGCGGGGGAATAGGATGGCACTAAAGCACCTGTTGGTGAAGCGAAGGACATGGTCGGCTATAATAGTTCTCTTCTGGGAATTGGGGGAGTACTAGTGGTCAGGACCAGTGATCTCCCGCCATATGGCAATGAGGTCAGAGAGCTCGGACCGGGTCAAGTCACAAACGGGGGGTGGGGTAATAGGATGGGGGTAGAAGCCGCACCCATGGCCAAACTCTGTCATCGTTAGAGAAAACCGTCGTCCGCCTAGCCGGAATCGAACGACGAGCACCGCATTTCTAGGTGTCTCTAGGTACTCCGCTCCATCGAACTCAAACGAGGCCGCAAACTCCAAAAATAAATCACAGAACATAGGACTGTTGACCTAGAAAATATCAACAAGTGTGGTGTGCCCGAGAATCACCTCCAACTCCTCCCAAATACCGAGCCGCTGCAGAATGATGCTGTCGAGGTACTAGCCACTCAATAGTATTGGCCGACAAGAGAAGCGTCAGAACGTGTCGTATGTGAGGTCGGTGACCGGGAATACCGTGCAGGGATAGGGAGCACCAGCAGGTCCCGACCCAGGTGCCAGTGCTGTAGCAACGTCTGGCTCTAGAGGTGTATCTTCCGAAGTAGAAGGTGGCTTGGTAGAAGGTGTTCTTGAAGAGGGACCAGCTGCTGAGGATGATAGTACAGGTAAAGTGGCAGCTGGTGTAGCAAAAGTAGGCCCGACCTCATCTGAGGGAGTGAGTGGTGAAAAAATGGCCGATGGAGGGAGCTAAAAGGCAGGAGTGTCGGGGTCCGGCTGCGTAGGTGGTCGGAGTTAGAACCAATGATAAATGGACTCCTCGCCATCAGTGTTGGAGGTTGACTGCTTCCCGCGTGAAGGATCGTGATCTTCTATATCTTTAAATAGAAAGAAATAGAAAACAAAATAAAAGAAAAAGGAAAAGGAAAGAAAACAAAACAATGAAAATAGGAGAAAACTAGAAAAGAAAAGTACACGGCGTGTACTCCATAGTACATGACATGTAGTAAAAAATAGAGAGTATCTCGTGTTCTCTGGATAGACACGCCGAGGGTGAAAAATAGACCATGTAAAAGTACATATTGTGTACCAAACATACACACTGTGTTCACTCAAAGTGTTGGTGGTCGTGTCGAACAAATGACACGTCCATTTTTTTATCAGTTCATAGAAAAAAAATATGTGTCGTTTAGGTACAGGACATGGCGTGGACTTCACACGAAGAACATGGTCGTGTGGAGGGTAAGACACGGGCCGGTAAAACATCACATAGACACGGCGTGTACCGAACACACACATCGTGTATAGAAATATAGGGCGAGAGACCGTGTAGAGGGGAAACACGGGCCGACTACAGATATAAAGGACACGACGTGTACCGAACATACACGCTGTGTTCTGTAACATGGGGTGACATGCCGTGTTATGTGCCACACACAGAGGGGCCAAGGGAAATGGTCTGACACAGTGTGTACCGAACATACACGTTGTGCATGAAAATGGTGTGTGAGGTCTTGTGCAAAGGTGTACTAGTGCACGATGAAAAGGAAACGGTGTGTGATGAACATACACACCGTTTTTATTCAAATTTCGAAATATTTTGTGTGTGGTCATGTACAGAAGTACACGACGAGTGTTCATCATTTTGTGGTCGTGTGCTTCCAGAAGTCGAATGGTCGGCCGATCCGGAAAACACCCTAAACGAGTCTAAAAACTTGAAACAGAGGGTGTAGAATGGTGTACCTAGATCGAAGATCACAATTTGAGAGGAATAAGAGCTTCAAACTCCCCAAATCGACGGATCTGGAGAAGGGGGGTTCGGGTGGCGTTCAGGAGAAGAAATGGGAAGAAAGCAGAAAAATGGGGCGGTCGTGTGACACGACCTCAAGCTGGGTGGACCGTGGCTTATATAGACAAGGTAAACGACGTGTATGTTTGGTACACGCCGTGTATCCAAATTTGTTTTAAATATTATATAAATAGATATAATTATTATAGTAAACTATATAATAGTTATTAATAATTAAAATAAAATAGATATATCTACAAATTCTATTATAAATAAACCGATACACGACGCATATCAGGAAATACACGCTGTGTATTTTAAAATGAGAGAAGGAGAGTACAACCTTTGGTCCGGTGCTTGGGGCAAGATTTAAACCGGCGATCGGCCGATTCGAACGGACGCCCTAACCCACTGGAGAAAAGGTTGTTCTACTATCCAAATTTATTTTATATATATATATTTATTCTATATGGACTATACACATGGAAGGAATGAAAATCATGGCATGTGGTTTTTATTTAGGAAAGGATGGGGGTGAAGCGGGGAGATTAGCGCGATTCAAAACTGGGTCTTTCGAACCTGGTTTCGAGACTCTGGAAATCCGCCAACTTAACCCGCATGTAATTTCTTATTTTTAAAAAGTTTTTAATTTATAATTGAAAAATTATGGCGCACACGGCATATATCAGGATACACGTCGTGTGGTTTTATTAAAAGAACAAATGATGGAAATGGGACTGTTGTCTGGATTCGAACACGGGTCTTGTGAAACCGGATTACGATTCTAGACAACCAGTTCATCCCAATCATGGGTTTTATTAAACACATTTATATATATACATATATGGAAAATACCACACATGCCATGTAAATAAAAGGTGGAACCCCGTACTGAAGGTAGGTCAGGAGGAATCAAACCGGTGACGGCTTGAATAAACTCTAGTGACATTACCATCGACACCGGCATCATCCCTAGTTATTAATTTCTAATTATATAGATTTATACTATTAATATTTCAAATTAAAAAATAAGTTCATGCCGTGTATATTAGTGGCACACGGCGTGTAACCTCTAGTTGCCTCCTAGGAAGCGCCATTGTTTTAGGTCATTGGCTCGACCTACTTAGCTTGCTTACCTGAGGAGTATGGTGGACAACATTCCCACCATGTTGTCTATAGGATGGTAAGCTTTCAACCACTTCCCGTTTACCTTGAATGGTTGACCATCTTATCTAGAAATTTCTACCACTCCATGATGGAATACGCGTACAACGTGGAATGGTCCCGGCCATCATGACTTTAACTTCCCTAGGAATAAGCGATGACGAGAATTAAAGAGAAGTACCTGATCACCAGGTTGGAAAGATTTTCGTGAAATCATCTAGTCGTGAATGTATCTTATCTTCTCCTTGTACAACATGGCGTTCTCGTATGCCTCTAATCGTATCTCATCTAGTTCCGATAGTTGGAACTTCCATTTTTCTTCAACTGCCTTCAGATCATAATATAGGAATTTGACGGCCCAGTAGACTTTGTGTTCCAATTCTATTGGCAAATGGCAGGGTTTTCCATTTATGAGGCAAAACGGGGACATTCCCAGTGGTGTTTTAAAAGTAGTATGATAGGCCCACAAGGAATCATCTAACTTCTTGGACCAGTCCTACTGTGCAGTGTTCACTGTTTTCTCCAGGATCTTCTTGAGCTCACGATTGGAGAGCTCTACCTGTCCACTAGACTGGGGATGATATGGTGTCCCAATCTGATGCTTTACTCCATACTTTGATAGTATTCCTCTCATTAGTGTGTTGTCGAAGTGGGTCCCTATATCGCTGATCAGTACTCATGGAACTCCAAACCTGCTAAAAATATTTCTCTTTAAGAAATTTATGACTACCTTGGTTGTGTTGTGAGCTGTAGTAGTGGCTTCCACTCATTTGGAGATGCAGTCGACGCAGACTAGGATTTAAATGTTCCCAAAAGATGGGGGGAAAGGGACCCATGAAATCTACGCCCCAGACATCGAAAATATCATCCTCTAGGATGGGGTGCTGGGGAATCTTGACTGTATGTCCCATATTACCGGTCCTCTGGCACCGATCGCAACATGAAACAAAGGCCCGAGCATCTTTGTGCATGGTGGGCCAGAAAAATCCAGACTGCATGATCTTAGCTATGATACGGTCTGGCCCATGATGTCCTCCTATTGGTGAGGCATGACAGAACTCCAAGACACCGTGAACTTCATTCTCTGGGATGCAATGGCGGATCACTCCATCGGCACAGGATCAGAAAACCAGAAGATCCTCCCAAAAGTACATTTTCACATCAGAGAAAAATATTTTCCTTTGCTGGAAGTAGAGGTCGGGTTGAACGACACCTGTACCCAGAAATTTAGCGATATCAGCATACCATGGCCTAGGTGTTTCATTGATCAAAAAGAGGTGCTCATTAGGGAAATTCTCCCTGATCTCCCGATCTTCTTCCTTCTCCAAATGAGGCAGGTCGAGGTGGTAGAGATGGTCATTGATGAAGTTCTCACTCCCTTTCTTATCTCGAATCTCAATATTGAATTATTGTACAAGGAGTAATCAACGGATCAATCTGGGCTTCACATCATTCTTGTTGAGTTGGTACTTTAGTTCTTTATGGTTTGTATAAAAAATAACTTTACACAACACTAAGTATGAACGAAACCTGTCAAATGCGAAAACCACTACAAGCATCTCATTTTCTTTGGTGGTGTAGTTGATATGTGCCTCATTGAGCGTCCTGCTGGCATAATAGATAGGTCGTAAAATCCGGTGAAGTTGCTTTCCCAAGACTTCTCCCACGGCGTAGTCACTCGCATCACTCATATCTCAAATTGTTCCTCCCAGTTGGGAGAAATCATAAATGGAGCTTCCACCAGGAGCTGCTTTAGATGCTCAAAAGATCTGACACATGTCTCATCGAACTAAAATATGGCATCCTTGGTTAGATGATTGGTGAGGGGATGGGATATTTTGGAGAAGTCACAAACAAACCGCCTGTAAAAACCTACATGCCTGAGTAAACTGCGGATGGATCGGATGGAAGTCGGAATAGGTAGTCGTGAAATGACTTTGATATTCACCGGGTCCACCTCTATCCCCTTCGCTGAAATTCTGTGGCCAAGAACTATGCCAATTTGCACTATGAAATGAAACTTTTCCCAGTTCAAAACTAGGTTAGTGTGCTCACATCGTTCCAAAACAAGCTGTAGGTGTTGTAAAAAATGGTGAATGATTTTCCGTAAACAGAAAAATCATCCATGAATACCTCCAGAATTCGTTCCTCCGTGTCGTGGAAGATGGCCAGCATACAGCGTTGTAAGGTGGAGGGAGCATTGCACATGCCGAAAGACATCCTTCGATAAGAAAATGTGTCGTAGGGGAAAGTGAATGTGCTCTTTTCCTGATCCTCTGGAGTAATGGAGATTTGGTTATAGCCGGAAAAACCGTCGAGGAAGCAATAGAAGTTCTTCCCTTCTAGTCTCTCTAGCATTTGTTCCATGAATGGCAAGGAGAACTAATCCTTTCTTGTGGAATAGTTTAAATTCTGATAATCCACAAAGACTCGCTATCCCGTGATAGTGCATGGAAGGATAAGCTCATTCTTTTAATTTTAATTCAAAGTGAAACCCCCTTTTTGAGTACCATTTGAAGAGGACTCACCCACGGACTATCCCAGATGGGATAGATGATGCTTGCATCCAATAATTTGATCACCTCCTTTTTGACAACATCCTTCATGGGAGGATTCAAGCACTGTTGTGGTTGCCGAGATTGCTTGGAACCTTCTTCATGTAACACCATGTGAGTGAAAATGGTAGGGATGATGCCCTTCAGATCAGCGACGGTCCACCCAATAGCATGCTTCTGCTGTTTGAGAACCTGCAGAAGTTAATCTTTATGCTCTTGTAATAGTTATTCATTAAGTATAACAGACAAAGATTCATTGGGTCCTAAATACCCATACTTGAGAGATGATGGAAGAGGCTTTAGTTTGAGTTTAGGTGCCTTTAAAATCGAAGGCACAAGTGGCTTCACCTCGCCCCGTTCCAAACTATCAGGAACAACTGCACACTGCCAATAGTGGTCGTCCTGGCCTTCTATGAATTGCAAGTCTTCTGGCGCTTCTTCTAATAGAATATCTTGAATAGTTAAATTAATCAAAATAAAAGAACATCCCAGATCATCCCCTTGTTTGCTAAAATGATTAACCATGGTGGACACTGCATAACAGTCCTCATGCTCTGATAAGGAAGCATGTATGATAGATTTGACGATTTTATAGGAAACTCTTTCATCACCTACCCGAAAAATAAGCTCACCTTAGTGCACATCGATCAGTACCTTCCCAGATGCCAAGAAAGGTATTCCAAGTATAAGTGGTGCTTCCTGGTCATCCCCCATGTCGAGGATGATGAAATATGCAGGGAGATTCTGCCTACCCACTTTGACCAGTACGTCCTCTAGTAGTCCCTTCGGGTGTTTGATGGATCATTCAGCAAGTTGAAGGGCTACGCGGGTAGGCTTGAGCTGTTTGAGTCCCAGATATTTGAAAACTCTGAGGGCATGAGGTTCACGCTGGCCCCTAAGTCGCAGAGGGCCTTCCAAAACTTGCAGGATCCAATAGTACAAGGAATGGTGAAACTACCAAGATCTTGGATTTTGAGAGGAATGGAATATTGAACCACCTCAGAGCACTCCTTTTTTAGTGAAGTAACGCCAAAATCCTCCATCTTCCTCTTATTCGAGAGGATTTAATTCATGAATTTGGCATAGGTGGGTATCTGAGTCAGGGCCTCTACAAATGGGATGTTGATACGTAGCTTCTTGAAAACATCCATGAATTTTCTGAACTAGTGGTCCAGCTTCCTCTACTTTAATCTTTCCAGAAAAGGTAAGGCAGGCTTGAATGGTTGGATTACATATTTTTCTTTATTCTGCAAAGCCTCCTTCGGCGGGCTTTTGGATGAGGAGGGGTCGGTATTGGTACCTTTTTCATCAGCAGTGGGTGTGGATGCACCTTGCTGAGCTTATTGGTTTTATTGGAGCTCTATTCCAATCCGGAGCATGATAGCATTAGCCTCCTCCCTTGGGTTCTTTTTGGTGTTCCCCGGTAGTGTTCGGGGCTGTCTCTCAAAAAGTTAGTTTGCCAGCTGGCCAATCTGATTCTCCAAGCCTCGAATCGAAGCTTCTTGTTTTGGAACCGAGTCTCAGCAGAAGATATGAATTTAGTCATCATATCCAATAACCATGAGGTGTTCTCCTGCTGAGGTGTTTGTTGAGCCGGTGGAGGAGGTGGATGTCGTGGCTGCTGTGGACGAGGGGTTTGATACCCTTGTTGCTGATAAGGACCATGCTGGGGTTTTTGCGGACTTTGGTATTGGTTTTGGTATGGAGGCTGGGTGTAGCTGGGTGGTCGATGGGGTAGAAGATTCTACTATTGTTGGCCCCAGCCTGTGTTCTATTGATCTCGCCATATTGGGTTCTGGTACTGCTGGTATTGGTTGGGCCCTCGATTTTGGGCAACATAACTCACCTTTCTCATCGAAGGGCCTCTAGTCGAACCCGGGAATTCTCCCATGATGTGGTTATCACCACAGTCACCACATGCTGGATGGTTGTCCGCATGAACATGAGATACTCGTTTGAGGTTTAATGCGTCGATTTTCTTGCACATAATGTCCAACTGAGCTGTTATCATAGTGGTAGAGTCAATATTGTGCATACCTCACATTTGAGTCCCCTGCTCGGAGTGCCACTGGAAGCTGTTGGCGGACATGTCTTCCAGTAGTTCGAATAGTTCTTTGGGAGATTTCCACATCACCATGCCTCCAGCAGCAGCATCCACCACGGACTTGGTATTCGTGGTATGTCCTCTGTAGAAGGTCGGGACATGCATCCAGAGTGGGATTCCATGGTGGGGGGATTTTCGTAACATTTCTTTGAAATGTTCCCAGGACTCATACAACGACTCGGAGTCATGCTGCTGAAAATTATGGATCTCATTCTAGAGTTTCACCGTCATTGATGGTGGAAAGTACATAGACAGGAACGCCTGGGCTACCTCCTCCCAGGTGAGGATAGATCGTTGTGGTAGCCCCTTGATCAAGTCTTTCTCCTTGTCCCATAGAAAAAAGAGAAATAGGCGTAGACGGATGGCATCTTTGGACACACTGGTGTACCGAATGGTGTCACAGATCTCCAAAAAGTTGGAGAGATGAGCGTTCGGGTCCTCATTGGCCAAGCCTCTAAATTGAACTACGTTCAGGATCAGATGCATGATAGCAGTCTTGATCTCGAAGTGTGGAGCCTGGACCAGGGGACGAACGATGCCCGTATCAGCTCCATGGATTGAAAGAAGACCGTACTCCATAAGGGTACGTCTTGGAGGTTGCTGGTGAAGGGGTGGAGCTTGCATGAACTGCTCTTGAGGGGTGATGTATGGCCATGGGAAGAGTTGTTGCGGAGGCCATTAGTAATCACTTGGGTTGAATTCCAGGTATGATCTAGAAGGTTGCTCCGGTAGACCAGTAGCGGGAGGCCGATGATCCGGGTACTGATGCTCAGTCGCAACATCAACGGCTGGTGCTCCCTCTTACTTGTTCTCCATGGGTTTTGGTTGACGGTTGTGAGTTTCTGTCTGTGTATGCCGACGATGAAGCAAGGTCTGTTCGATTTCCAGGTCAAGCAGAACTAATTCTGAAGATTCGGCGCTTCTGGATCATGTAAGACGTCTAAACATACACTTTGAATACTGCACAACAACAAAAAACCAGGCATAAAAGGGACAAACAAAAGAGAATATTTGAAATGGGATTAGATAAGAGATTTTTGATACTTTTTTGTTTTTATTTTCACTTAAATATATTATTAACACAATTAAAATCTTATCACTAAAACCAAAGATGTTCTTCAGCAATGGCTCCAAAATTTGGTCTCACTTGTCATTGATTGAAGTTATATGCATACCAAATTAATTACCCAATCTTAAAATTTAGTATAGCATAAGTTCAGGGTCGACCAACAGGGAACAATGGCGTGCATAAATTCAATTGGGTTAATACTTAATTAGGTGAAGCATGCAGAATTTAGAGTTTATTGATTTGAATTTGGTTTTTAATTGAAAATATATTGTCTTACTTTGAAGAAATGATTAACAGTTTTAAATAAAACAACGAGTAAATTTAATGAGTTTAAAATAGGAAGAAAAATACGTGTCGGGGCTGTGGTGATTAAGGAGTACTTTTGCAGGATGTTTAAATGTTTGTGTTGTTCAAAATAATTCAATCATTCTGGATTTTGTTTTGTTACTAGCTTTCCTTGGTCCAGTTCCTGTTGTTTGGAATTAGAGCAGTTGACTCCTTGGTCCAAAAGTTAGTGTTCATAATTCTTTATTAAGTTTAGTCCATTATTTGAATCGGTGAATCCTTCCAATGTTCATGGATGCTTTCACCGTTAATTTTATTTTGTATCGCTGAGAATTCATTCCTTGGTCCGACTCAAAATTCTCAATTATATTAGACAGTGGTTTAAGAAGAGTAAGATTAATTACAACTATTCCAACAAAACTATATAAAACAACATACAAATTATGATGCCGTCATTCACATCCTCACCACGAGGGGTTTAGTTACACATAGAAAGTGGGAGAAAAACGACACACGTGATACCTGACAGATTCATCGTGTAGGCGTTGAGGTAGGGTGTCGGAAGTTGGAATAGTGGAACTATGGCACAACGGTGGCTCGGGAATGGTAGAAACAGAGCTTATTCTCTCCACTAATGGTTTTTAACTCACAAATCTGTTGGCCAAGGCCTCTTTTTATAGAAAAATAAAGTACACGTCATGTATACAAAGTACACGCCGTGTAATTTTTGTCAACGCGCTTTGGCGCCAATTTGTCCACGGGTAGGCGGCCTAACACGCCGTCTATGACTTTTGAACACGGCATTGCCTGGTGGTTGGGTGTACACGGAATGTAGCGCTGCCATACACGGCGTGTTGTATCATATGTTTGGCCGACAACCCCTTCTAGAATAGTAGACACGGTGTGTACAAATTCAAACATGTCGTGTCTCCTTCAACAGCCACATGGGCATGTAGACTTTTCTAACCAACCACCGCTTCTAGAAAGTGGTACACGGCGTGTAACGCCGCCTCAGACGGTGTGTATATTCTGGCTGGTGACAAGGGCGTGTACACCCTTCTTATGTCTGTGTCCTTGTCTTGATATACACGGCATGTATAAAAGTACATGCCGTGTAGTTTCAAAATTTTCACAGACTTCCCTTGATTCGTGTATTTGACCAGAAATATCCTGAAAGTAAACAGTTTCACCAAAATCAAAGAATATGTTCATAAAACAACAAATATTTTTTGAAAACATATTTTTATTTTCAATTATATATATGGAAATGTATACACAAATTTGGTGCATCATATAAAAAAACTCAATAACCTTATTCATATAAGAATTTTTACTGATAACCATCACCCTCCAATATACCCATGAAAACCCAGGAATGGAGACCTACTCCCTTACTACTGAGGATGCTGAATGGGGATGTGATGGATGAGCTACTAATGGGACGTTGATAGAGGGTGTGAGAGATGGTGTAGGGTGGAATGAAGAGGGTGTCTCAGATGCAATAGTGAGAGAGACAGATGGGCCATTAAATTTCGGTAAGGTTGAGGGAACGTCGACTGAGAGTACAATGTAATCAGTATAATGATTACTCCTTGTAATTAGTATTATTTAATAAAACAAAATTTAGTTCAAAACATATATTTAAAAAAATTCATGCAGAACAAATTGAGCTGATAAAAGATGCACAATATTGAAAAACAAAATATACATAACATTGATAATGAATGACTGCATAAATAACATAAGTGGTTGATAAATTAATGGGTGACTTCCCATACAATCATTTTCCAATTCAATCACGTTGTTTTCATGATCCATCATTACTTCATCTACTTCATCCACCCTTGAAAGACTAATATTTTCAATATCAGGATGGATAAATAAGTTCTCTTCTTACTGTTGGTGGGATTCAATGTCAGAGGTCAAATCTTTCACTTCATCACCCATATCATATAATTCTCTTGATTTTACGTGATAAACTTCCCTCCACCCTTCATCCATGAAATATTCCACATAATATACCATTTTCACTTGTGATGTTATGATATATGGATCATGTAATTCACATTCAACGACATCCATCAAGTGGGAGAAGTTCACAAAATAAAATTGCAAGGAATCTCTATTAACACCCCTGACAATATTGATCCAATTATATTTGAATAAAACAGCTGAAAAATGCCCATGATAGTTTAATTTGATAATATCAGTATATTTATTATAGTATCCCACTACAAAATGTAAATAAACCACTATTCTATGTTTTCAAACCCTCTTCTTGATCTACTGTATGAAATTTGAAGCCATTCATATTGTAAGGGTCATAGTTTCTTGCCTATTTTAGAGGACATAAACCAAGATACTTAAAATATCCTAAAAACACTGCTTGAGTATCAGTATTCATGATCTACAAAATGTAACATACATTAATAGATTTAAAAAATATATGTTTCAACCTAATATCCATATTGATTTCAATATTTATGAACTTTCACGTCCTGCAAACCATTATACAATATCTTTATTAACAAATTTTGTTATATCATTCTCATTTCATGTTAGACCAATCATTGATATCTTTGTTTGTATCCTAAAATCTTCGATAAATGGATCTGCAATTTCACTATTCAGAATCACATATCTATGTTCCTGTAATAATTCTATTTTTGTTAATGTAATATTTGAGCTCCTCCCAACTGATCGGTGAATAGATGGAAAGATTTTTGATTTCATATGTAGTTGAGACTGATTTGATATGTATTCAACAATTATGAATTGATTAAATATAGTATCTATTCCCTACAAGTATCTTAAAAAAATTTAAGACACTCCTCAACCAAATACCCATTAGAAATAGAGCCATTATGTTATGATTTATTTTTCATATATGATTTCAAATGCTCAAGATATATGTGAAATAAAATAAAAAACAAATTTTTTTATTTATTTAAGTTCCATGAATTGTTAACTTAAATGAAGAACATATTAATAAATTATTTCTCAATTAGATTCATCCATCAATAATATACAAGGCCTCTTAATTTAGATTCCTTGACTAAATGCACAGTTAAATGCATCATGGTTGTAAAAAAATGGAGGAAAGATCATTTCCAATGAACAAAGTGTTAATATAAATCTCTCCTAATGGTTTTAAACACAAATTTTTTTTAGTGTCATCTCATATAGTTGTCTAAAGATTGTACATAATTGAAGTAAAACATCAGTAAATGTTTCTAGTAATAATGTTCACATTGCCAATGGTAGCAACTGTTGTAATAAAATATGTGAATTGTGACTTTTCAATCCATTTAACCTATGATTGTTTAAGTAGATACACCTTGATATATTACTTTAATACCCATAAGATACCTTAAAATGTTTTCAAATTATAAGGAATTTATATTTATCCCTATTTTTCATTTAAAAAATTAATGGTGCATACTTTCCATTCTCATATGGCCAGAGATCATGCTTTATGTTCATTATTTTTATGTATTTCTAAGAATTGAGATGGTCCATCAATTTTACATGCCCATTGAGAAATTTTATGATCAAATTAAAACAAATATTCATCTCAATATTCATAATATCAAGATTATTCCACTAAAAATTTATTTCCCAATATGGAAGTTTGAAGAATATACTTTTTTTCTCACATTGTTCTGTTATGATTTCACTTAATGATGAATTTTGAACTTGTATCCCACTATCATTAAAATGGATTACTTTCCCAAATTTAGTTTCAATATATCTATGTTGTTCCAATAGTTTAGAACCATGAAAAAACTTTTTATGTGGTCTATGATCAACAGAACCATTGAGTTTTGACTTGTTCAACTGAAATCTATGATATGTATCGAGAAATATTGGATGACACAAGAAGAGCCATTTTTACTGTGTGTTAGTCATTCAGGATCAAAATCATTGTTACAAATAGGACAATAAAAACCTGTGTAAGTGTTTCAACCAGCTAAATTCCCATGTCTAGGGACGTCACTAGTGGTCTACATTAGAGAGGCTTGGATTTTGAACATTGTTCTAGAATATGCATCATATCTCTCGACATCGTTGCTCCATAAATCATATAATTATTCAATTAGAGGTTTCAAGTATACATCAATATCATTTCTCGGCATGTTTCTTCTAGGAATAGTCATCGAAATGATAAAAGAATTTTATTTTTCATACATGTACATAGAGGTAGATTATAATGGATCAAAACAACCAGCCAAATGCTATAAATGGTTATCAAAGACTCAAATGGGTAGAATCCATCAACAAAAAATCCCAATCAAATAATCCGAGTATCAAATAAGAAATATGGATGTAATTAATAAAAAAGTATTTCATGATTTTGAATCTATTGGTTGTTGCATTAACCCATCATTTTTATAATCTATATAGTTCCAGTACATGTGCTCAGTGGTTTTCGATGACATAAATAATATTTTCCATCAAGACTTTAAATGAAAGTAATGAAAATCCATTATAGGCTTTTTCATTATCTTCTTCTTCATAGCAGTATATTGATTCAAACTTCCAACATCACTCATTGAATTCCATTTTGAAGAAGAAATTTTTTTTTGCAATCCTGTGTTCTTGAATCCTCTCTCTAATAAAGCATATAATCATTGGGACACACATGCATTTTTGTATTATTTAGAAAAATATTGTTAATAAATTTTTTCATATCATAAAAATACTCAGGTATCTTTGATTCAAGAAAGGTGTAATGTAAAAATTCCAATAACATGGGCATCACCATATTTTTAATTCTATATCGACATTTGATATGGAATAACTTCATTATAAAAGATTGTTTTGAATATTTCAAACATCAACTATACAAATAATGATTTCCATCATTAACTAAACCACGAAACACATATTTATACTCAGTAATGTTTTATATTATATTAGTATCCATAGAATCAAGAGGTGTATATAATGATATGTTACAATCTTGTTCTAGTTGTCCTATAGTCTCAAAGAAAACCACTTGTCATGTTGCAATTTATAGCACCCTCAACTGGTCATTCTAATATGTTTTGATGTTAATGCTAGTGTATTTCAATGACATATGCATAATATATAAGGTTATTCATATCATTTTTCATTTTCAATGAATTTGGGAGCTCATTATATCAATTTATTTCAGTGCTGAGAGTTTTTGTATCATTATATTCTGATTTCCAAATCCAACACAAATATTGAGCAGGTAATTGCTTCGATACAAAGTGTTCATAAACATTATATCTCTTCAACTATCTTCTAAATTTACATTTAGGACATGGAAATTTTATTTTCCGATCAAATGATCAATTTGAAAATGATAAATCTAAAAACTCCTCTAAACCCTTATTATATTGATGTGTGTTCCTCAGTAATGTGATCTAGATTTTATCCATATATATAACAATGTACCTACACATTATTAAAAAATTAAAACACATAACTATTTATAAATAAAAAGGTGATAAATGGAAGAAAAAAAACCACATCCCAAGTAGTTATAAGAATATTAGTATAAGAAGAGTCATATAATTACTAGAGGGGATGTCACATAATTCTTTACTAGAATTACTAGTGGCGGAGGAACTCATGAATAAATCACTTAAATTATCTAGTTTAACAACTTACTTTCTTTTAGTTATCATTAGATTTACTATATATGTTACTAGATGATCTTCTACTACATTTGTATTATTAAATGATGAAGTTATCATATTATGGTAACTTAATACGTAGTAAAATTTTCTTTGATTATATTCCATGCTCTAAAAATTACCTTTATCCATATAACTAGTCTAAGATCATTAATATAGGTTCAATGATGAAATTAAAATATGTATATAAATTTCTTCTTGAAATTCATGTTTAAATGGACATATTTTATAAATATCCTTAATTAACATCTCTAATATGATTAAGAAGTCATTAAAATTACACGATAGATAAAAATTTCCCCAAAAATTACATTACATCAATAATATGTCCACTATCACAACTAAAAACAAACTCCGATAAAAAAATCTAAAACATCACCTTGATTCCCACCTGTAAAACTAAAAAAGATATTTTTTAAACCATCATCCAACTAATCATGAAAATAAATCAATATAAAACAACTATATCTTCTAATAAGTAATTATAATCTCATATATGTAATACATTATCTCATTTTTCAGCAATATCAATGCCTATAATATCATAGTTAATAATGATCATTATAATAATATTAAAAATGATAAATTCCAATGGTAAATAATTAAAAATAATGAAAAATATTTTATATTATGAAAAAATTAATAAATTCAACTTTTAACTCTTGTACTATATAAGGTATCATAAAATCACCCATATCCCTCACCCGAAACTATCTCGTAACATCTCAAGAGGAAAATAAATGGCAATAATATTTGAGAGAAAATCATGGTATAACCCAATACAAGGATAATATCCAGAATTGAAACTCTAATAGATCATTATTAATAAAACGTTTCTCACACTTATTGTAAATATAATTCATATGATGGATAGATATGGAATTTCTCATGCTCAGGTCCATGGATGGTGTCTTTATCCCCTTTAAAATAAACTATAGGTACCTTGATCAGCAAAAAAAATGAAAATCCACATCTTTTAAATTACCATATATTTTTCCACATTAAAATATACTAAATTTAATGATAAATTAACATTTTTTATTTATAAGAATAGGATTTATTATTTTTGGAATACATTAATTATCCATTCTAATCCTTATCTTAAGTTTACATTTATAAAAATCAACTCCTGACTACTATATGATAACTCTACACATAAACGTGTACTATGTATCATATTATTTGACAACTCATGTATGTTAATAGAAAACAATGTTTTGGCATAATAATTCTTCATCCACCACTCCAATGTGGATTTTATTACTGAATATATACAACTATAATACATCAAAAACTATTTCTAAACTGAGAACCATATATTAAAGAAATATTCTCAATAACATATCAAGGTGGTCAAATAGATTCACTGAATCATACACAATAAACAATCATTTTTATGTCACAAAACAAAATAAGAATTTTTTTATGGTTATAGGAATGTTCTAAATTAATTGAGATTTATTGAAAGTCGAAATATTACATTGAAATGAAATAAGTTTATAGAAGTAATAAAAAACATCTAAACAATCCCAATGACTCATATTAAGAATTAAAGAACCTAATAATTTTTTAATCATGGATTTTAGAAATTATTTGCAAGGCTTACCAAATATTTACTATTTATAAAAAATGTAATTGAAAACACATAATAATATAAGGAAAACTAGGAAATATTAAGGAACTATCCAAAATTCAGACAAACCTACTATAGAAAACCATTTTTTAATGTACCAAAATATCTATGAAAAATATTACATTAACAATTCTAAAATAAAATTTTAAACATTTTTAATGTGTTGGAAACCATTTGGAAAACACATTCTTGGCCTAAATTTATTATATAAGTGAATATGTTTGATACTACTTGTCTATTAAACCATCGATGAGATCATCCTTATCCTGGAACCACTAGACACTTTCCTATAATCCATAAACCAATATTTATAACTAAATGAACTCAAATAAATAACATCCATAAAAAGAGTAAAAAATAAATTATGTAACTTATGAAGACAACTCAAAGATGAATCTAGACACCATAAATAGAAAAACCACAAAATTACATAACATAAAAGATCTATAATTTCAACTTAAATATATGGAAATACTATGGTAGTCCATTATAAAAAAACCTCACAAGTGGGGGAAGGGGAAGTGATGATGAGAAAGGGTTGGAGATGAGGGAGACCAGTAGTAGGGTAGTGACCAGGGGGAGCATCGACAAACATAGTTTGGTGGAGAGAGGGATTAGTAGCA
Source organism: Viscum album (assembly GCA_963277665.1). Classification (NCBI taxonomy): domain Eukaryota; kingdom Viridiplantae; phylum Streptophyta; class Magnoliopsida; order Santalales; family Viscaceae; genus Viscum; species Viscum album. The sequence goes on along the minus strand of OY728119.1, from coordinate 456,442,768 downwards.
CAAAATCGGGATTGGAGGCTCAGGGGGGTGTGAGGGGGTGTTCGCGGATCGGTATCAGGAAGGGGGTGTTGGTAGGGGAAGGGGGTGTCAACGGTTCAGGATTGGGATTGGGTGTTAGCAAGGTCATGGGGTGTCAGAAGATCAGGATCTAGACTGATGGCAAGGGCCTAGGGGTTGGTGGTTTGGGGGGATTGGGGGTGGGGGGTTTGGTTTTGAGGGGGGGTGAGGGTGTGTCATGGATATTTTTTACATTTTCAAAAAATGTTTATGTTTTAGTAGTGGTTTCTTAAACCACTGTTAAAAAACTGCCACCAATTAATGATTTTGGTGTAGTGATTCTGTACTAAAAATAATCAAGTAGTGTTAGACAACTGATCATATCCTATAATGATAACATCTTCATCTTCATCAGTGAGACTCTAGACTGTGGATGTTTCTCTCATTTTTCTTAATGAATGTATTTCATTTTGTTCTCAATTATTTCCTATTACCCTGTTATGATTATCATTTCATAATAATTGTTGAAACCCATGGAAAAAAATAGAATCAATATAACTCAAAACCAATTAAACATTGAGTTGGGGAATGGTCCAAGTCAAACATGTTTCCCAAACACTTGAATCGAAATGGGTTTCCTCTTGGGTGTGATTCACATATGAGTATAGGCACAATTACTATTATCATAATAGCAGGGTTGGTATATTTATGGGAATGATTTGGAATGTATGTGACGAAGACACAAGAGAGGGGGGGTTAATTATGTCCTTTAAAAATTTTCAAAATTCTATCACTTAATAGTAAAAGGCGATAGAGCGGTGTTTCTATTATGAATGAATAAGAAGCTGATAAAGTATAGAAACAGAAGACGACTATTTATATTGTTTTGGGGAATGAAGATCCCCTAGTCCACTCTATCAATCACCCTATCTGCGGGCATGGTGAATTTCACCAGTCTGGTCCTCCTCTCATAAGACTGATCCAAAACTGAGTTCAGGTAGTTGTCAACATTACAAACAAGGCTAAAAACAGAGCCTCCAAGTTCTTTTATAGGGAACCAAAATATCCACAACATATCCCAAGAAGCCAACACTCCACCATTACTAAAACTGACCAACCGATACACAAAATAATCAATATATATTGATTTGATAAGACATTTTAAACTTCACAGTTGCAGAGCACAAAACTGACAACAGATGGATCGTCAAATTCAGAAGAATAATAATCTTTGAAATACGTATGAAGAGATTCTGTTGCACAAAATATATTCAATTATAAGAATAGAAACAAGAACAGAGCATCACTCTTCCAGGATTGGACATGTGTATCTCCAAAATATTGTCCTCGATTCGGAGATGCTCGATCACTGTAACACTGTAATTATATTTTCACAAAAAAACTAGAAGAATAAAAAATTGTCAACACAACATAGAGATATCCAAAAAACCCTATGTAGAAATATATATATATAATGATATATCTTTCAGCAAGATTTTTGATCCACAAAAGATTCTTGATTCATCGAGTGAATTCAAATTAAAAAATGAATCTTAGAGTTGTCATAACATCCCATAAGAATAAGAGAGAAAATATCTCCTGAATACGATCCTTTAAAAAAATTATGATGAGATTAGAATTATTTAAAATTGAGCATTAAATCCCCCTGATATTCTGCAAATAATATTGCATGAAACTATGATAAAGTCAAAAATTCAAATCTACAATATTGAAAAGTCAAATGTATGGTTCCTTCATAAAATGACAAAAGCACTAATATAGGGTTGACGATCCATACATTCGTCTTTGTCAGCATAAAATTACGAGGATAAAATTGATTATACATATGTTCAGTTTTTCCAATCATTAGATTGAGAATGTAAGGTTGATTACAAAAGTAAGGTTAATGATCCATATGTTTGCTTCTCAAACATAGGGTTCCATACTTACATAGGGTTCTTTGACCATACTTTTTGTCTTTCAAAAATGTAAGGTTTCAATCAAATATAATGTTTTATAACCATACATTTCATCCAACATAAGGCTAATAAACCATTAATGTTGATCCTTTACCAAAATCATTAATACAAATTTAGTGTATGTTCCTTACGTTACGTTCTTCAGCATAGGGAATGTACATTGATTCCAGAAAATGACAAATATTGAATAGTATTTACAGAATACGTTTAAGAGCCTTTTGAACACTTTATCAAATATTTATCATGAATAAATAATTGAATATTATTACAAAATAATAATTATTAAGAATATAAACTTCCTTAAATACAATTAAAATAATATAATTTGAAAAAAAACAATGGTATATGTGAGCATCAAAATCAACAATATTTATAGATTATTGTTAAGACAGTACATGCCCAACAATCTCCCCCTTTTTTATAATAAAAAACCCATATATTAAAACTATAAATGTAGTAACATGATTTATAATTTTGTAAACATTAAGAAAATTAAATTTGATAGATGTATTTCAATAAAAAAACATTTTTTGTTTATCAAAATGTTTCCCACATATTTGAAAATTTAAATGAAATATTATCTTTAAATTTTTGCCCATTTTTGTGAGAACAAAAAAAAGTAGAGAAAGTGAGAAAAAACATTTAATATTTAATAGATTATTTAGTGAATGGTATAATAACTGAAAAATATATTGAATACTGGATGTTTTTTCTATTAGGAAAAAAATATTAAAAAATATAAAAATAATTTACAGAAACTAGAAATGAATACAATTTAATTGATTAGAAAATGTAAAAATAAACTAAAGATGAGACTAAGAAACAAAATAGTCACTGTCATAATTATGATAGAAGGTTGGTTAGGGATTGGTTTTTGATTAGTAAAAAAAGGTTAGGGCTTGGATAGGTTGGAATTCTAAATGGCTTGAAACATCTTTTTCAACTCAGCCATTTGCAGTCATGACTTTTTCATAGGACTATCTCCCAAATACATTATCAGAAGTCAAGAATCATGATTAACATGAAAATACTCGACAAGATTTTCTTTTAATAAATCGGGTAAGCTATCCTCTTGCTTCATAAATGTTTCTAACTTTTCTGTAAACTTATTCAGCAGAAATATACTGCTTGGTTCACTCTGAGTTAGTTGATCAATTATAAATTTTTTATTTTCCAACAAAACTAACAAAAAAGAACTATTGCATTTAAGTTCCTAACGAAGAACATTCATGTCATCCAATAAATATGTAATGGGATGAAATATTATAATCATATCTATGATGGAAGTATGAGTATAAGTTGACACACTGGTTTGATTTAATAAAATTTTCACTTAGTCAAACAGAAATCCCAAGTACCACTTAAAATATGAAAAATCGTTCTTGGAAAAAACATCAAATATGATCCTCCCAAGCTCATTTAACATTTATCACATAAAGGCATCAAAATCCCTTCTAGAAATAGTATTATCATTAAGTTACTGGATCTTTTTATTTTAATTTTCAAGATCCGGCCATAGAGTGGAATTCTATTCCTAGGAGTTGTTAAACATAACCACAATTTCTTAAACATCATGAGACAAATAACCATATTATCATTCTTTGAAATTCAATTTCTAATAAAAAACATTAGGCAAAGGATTCTCCACTGATCACTCCATATATTATTTATTTTAATAAGATTTATTTTCAAGCAGATTAGTCTTTCCTCCTGAAACATAATCCGAATGTTCCACAGTTTTATTTACAACCACATTTGTAACTTCAGTTACTGATTTCTATACAATTTTTTCTTATTGAGAAGCTTCTTTCTAAACAATATCTTCTAGAATATTCACTAGCTCTTTAATATTCATTTGTACTTGATCAATTTTCATAGGTCAAACAGAAATCTATCTAGATTGACTATCCGCTACTATTTCTTCTTCTAAAATCAGTTCATCTAAATGAACTGAACATGTTTCTTCTCCCTAAGACAACAATTTCCCTTCAACCTATTGAACATCTCTATTTCTAGGTTTCACAAAATGATGGTCCTAAATTTTTTCTTCCTCAAATTCCTCTAATTCAGTATTAAATTTAATCCTTCTCTTAGATGGTTCAGAAACAGCATCCGTTCATGATTCAACAACACCCTCATTTTGAACAACTCCTTGATCCCGCTGATCAAAAGATACTGAGCTCTGTCTTTCTTTATAACCAACTGGTAAAATATTTCCTTTTACTGTACTCTAGAAAAATCCTAATTTCAATTGAGTTCGAACATTTAAATCATTGTTATGATGAAACTTCAGGCTCGAATCTACTAATCAAATCATATCCTTTTTGAGAATAATTATATAGCTTATCCATCCCTAAGGATAGAAATTCATCCTAGAATCTAGTTAATAGACGTAGTGAAAATATCGAAACATATACCATAGAAAATTAATATTAATTTCACTTAGAAATAAAAACAAGATGTACATATTAGGGTACAAAATTTTATCCATCTCTGCCATCCTTGGTGCAATACCATTTTGAATGAACTTAACTAAGATTTTATGATTTTCCTCATGATCCCTAAAAAAATTTTTCTAAAGGGTGTCATGTTAAAAAAAATACATAATGTCTTTTTAAGAGTGATTCTTGTATCTAATAGATCGAAGATCGAAGTGAATAACTCCTTTATCTGGGTAGTCTATGTTTTGAGAAACTTCAGTTAAAGAAATTGAAAAATAATTATCTTCAATACATACCAATATCATATCCATAGAATCACCAAAAATGAACTATACACTCTTATAAAATTAGTTCAGTTCTACCTTATAAATAAATTCAGAATTGATTTCATATAAAGCTGTCTCCATCCCATGAAAATCTAATGTCAGGTTTTGGAGAAAATTCATCTGATATAACAAATTAAAATCAACCACTTTTCCTTGAAGTATTTTTTTATCTGTAACATGTCGTCACTACGGATCTCTTGTGTCTCCTTCTTTGACTCTATTGGTTTTTGTCATTTCAAAAAAATCTTAAAGTCTCAGGTTTTCATCTTCTAGGGTTTGGAAGGAAAAAATGAGGGTTTCAGGTTAGATGAAATGGTTTTGGTAAACAAAGGGTATGGTCGAAGAAGGGTTTTTTATAGGTGACACATATCCTTGTTTCCAGTGTCACAGAGTAATTATGAATTCTTTTAATGATTATACCATTGAAATAAATTTAATATTAAATAAAATGACCAAAATATAGTAAGATAAAAATACAAAAAAAATTATATTGACAGTAATAAACATTTAATAAAATAAAATAAAATAAAATAAAATAAAATAGAAAAAAATAAAATAATACAACTTATTTAAAAAATAAATAATCCTAGATCCCCGTTAATAAAATCAAAACATATAGTGGGAAGTGGTTTAGTGAAAATATCAGCTAATTGATATTTAGTGTTAAAAATTCTAAAGATATATTCTTTTTAAGAATGTGATCTCTTAGAAAATAATGTATAATATCAATTTTCATAGTTCTAGAATGACTTATTGGATTTTTTATTAATATTTATAAAACTTGTATTATCACATAAAATAATCGTATTATTGAAATTAATTCCAAATTCCATTATTTTGTTTTTTATCCACAACACATGTGCACAACAACTGCGTACAGATAAAAATTCGGCTTCAGTAGTAGATTAGGAAACTGAGTTTTTCTTCCTACATGACCAAGATACTAATGATTTTCCTAAAAAGTGACATGTTCTTAACATAATTTTTCTATATAATCTAAAACCTCTAAAATCTACCTCTAAATATTATATTAAATTACAATCAGAAGTTTTTAGATAAAGAAGAGATTGAAAAACAGTTCCTTTTAAATATCTAAGAATCCTTTTGACAACAATAAGATGTGATTCTTTAGGATTTGTTTGAAATCTAGAACATAAAAATAATCAAAACATAATACCAGGTCCTCTAGTATTAAGATATAATAAATTAACAATCATACCTCTATTCAACTTTTTGTCCACTAGTTTTTTAGCTTCATCCAAATCATGATTAATATTAGTACACATGGGAGTTTAATATGTCATGTTGTTCTCTAGATGAATTTTATTCAATAAATCAGAAATATATTTTATTTGGTATAATATATTTACCTAATTTTTTTGATAAATTCGTAGTCCTAAAAAGAAATTTAATTCTCCCATCATGCTCATCTCAAATTATTTTTGCACGAGTTCTGAAAAATCATTACAAATTTTATTATTTGTTGATCCAAAAATTACATCATCAACATATATTTTATTTAATAATAAATTAGAACAAAATAATTTCTTAGAAAAAATTGGATCTACCGAACCCACTGTAAGACCACTTTCCAAGAGAAAAGAACTTAATCATTCATACCAAGCTTCAGGGGCTTTCTTAAGTCCATATAGAGCTTTAGTAAGTTTAAAAACAAAATCTGGTTTGTGAGAATTTTCAAAACTAGGGGGTTGATCAACATAAACTGAATCCGTAAAATAACTATTTAAAAAGTCATATTTATATCCATATGATATAATTTTAAATTCATATGATATGTATAAGATTAAAGGGTTATTATAGATTCTAATATAACTATGGTTGAAAAGGTTTCATCATAATCTATACCTTTTACCTGATTATATCCTTTAGCTAATAATTAAGATTTATTTATAGTTATAGTCCCTTGATCATCCTGTTTATTTATAAAGACCCATTTTGTTCCTATAAAAGGATAATTTGATGGTATTACAACTAATTACCAAAATTTATTTCTCGTAAACAGGTTCAATTTTTCTTGCATTTCTAACATCAAACATTTATTTTCTAAGGCTTCTTCAATAGATTTATGTTCAAGTAGTGATAGAAAGGCTGAAAAGTCAACTAGGTTTATTGAATATTCTTGGGTTTTAATTCCTCTACCTAGGATTCCTATAAAAGTTTATAAAAAAGGATTATTTTAAATTGTCTACTTTCTAGGTAAAACAATTTAAGGTTCTTTTGTATCATGTTCTTTTTAACAAGATTGAATTTTATTTTCAAAACAATTTTTCACGTTTTCAAGTATCATGTCATCAGAAGAGTCAGCAGATTCATCAGTTTGAACTTTTTCATTATTAAAAGGGTTCGTTTCATCAAACTTCACATGAAATGATTCTTCTATAATCATTTAATTTTTATTAAATACACTATAAGATTTAGATGTTTTAGAATATCCTAATAATATTCCTTCATCAACTTTTGGATCAAACTTACAAAAATTATCCTTGTTGTTCAGGACATACACATTGTATCGAAAAACCATAAAATAATTTACCTTAGGATTTTTTTATTCGAAAGTTCATAAGGTTTCCTTTTGAAAATATGATGAATTAATACTCTATTTATTATATAAAAGGCTGTTATTACAACTTGAACCCAAAGATAAGTAGGATGATTGTATTCATTTAGCATGGTCCTAGCCATTCCTTTAATAGTTCAATTTCTTCTTTCAACAATTAAATTTTGTTGTGTTGTTCTTAGTGAAGAGAATATGTGTTTAATACCCATGTTTGAGTAAGAGTAATTGAATTCTTAATTCTAAAACTCTCTACCATGATCACTCCTTAATGAAATTATTTTGAAACCTTTTCCATTTTTAATACTTTTGCAATAACGTTCAAAAACAGTGAAAGCTTCATTTATCAATTTTAGAAAATAAACCGAGGTAAATCTAGAATAATTATCAACTAAATCATATACACATAATTTTTCAGCCAATTTTTATACTCTATATGGTCTAAAAATATCCACGTGGATAAGTTCTAGGGGCTCTATTGGAGAAATCTTGTTAACAAATTTCAAGAAAGATTTTTGTTGCTTGCCAATATGGCAAGCATCACAGAATATATCACGGTCAAACTTGTTACTATGTAAATATAAAAATAATTGTTTCTTAGATAAATTATGTATTGAATAAATATTTTAATAACCAAGTCTTCTATTCCAAATATAAGATTAATTTATCTTACCTATTAAACAACTCACTTTCTATTTACACGATGAATTTAAGTCCAAGTTGTAGACATTATCTATTCTGGGTACTCTAAATTTAAGAAAATGATCATTAAATACAGAACAAGAATTATTAAGAAAAATCAACTCAATATCCATCATCAAAATCTTGAGATATAATTATCAGGTTATGCTTCAATCCTTGTACATACAATACATTATTGATTGAGACCAAATTTGGATCTCCAACCATTCAAACTCCAATTATCTTCCATTTTGCAATGTCACCAAAGGTGAATATACCTCTATCAATCTATGTTAATGTATTGAAGTTTGATGGATTTCCAATCATTTTTCTGGAGCATCCACTATCCATATACCATAGAGATTTTCTTTTTCTGTGACCTGTTACCTACAAAGACAATTTAAACAATAATTTGTTTTCGTACCCATATCCTTTTGGGTCTAGTAGTGTTATCTAACAATGATTTAAGAATCTAAATTTGCTTTTATTTTTTCATGACTTATTTTATTTACTATAGACACACTTTTTGAAATAAAATCTCTTTTAATCCCACTTATTTGAGGATTTCGCAAATTATTGTTTTTTGTTCTATGTCTTTCTATTCCACTAAAATGACAAATAACAGATTTTGTATTGGAAAAAATTAATTCTTATATAGTTTCGATTTCGTTCGTTTACTACCTATACCAAATATTTCCTTTTTAATTAAATTTTTATCAAGAATATCATGCAGTATATTTTCACCTTTGGAAAAAACAACAGCCGCATTTTTGTAAGTTTTTACTTCATCTTATAGTGTTTTAATCTTAATTTTATGATTAGTACAGTTAGCAATAGTTGAGTTAATTTTTTAACCTAAATTTTGATACTATTTAAGGAAAGTATCACTTTGTCATAAATCTTTTTTTGAATATTCTTTAAATATTTATGAATTTTTAATAGGGAGTCATGTCTTTCTTTTAGTACAGTACAATAGGCATCCATTTTATTGTTTGAGTAACTAGAATCAAAATCAGATGAATAGTAGGTTTGTAACTTATCTTCATTATACATAAATCACATATTAGCTTTCAGAATCGATTATTACTTCTTTGAATCAAAGATTTATGAGATGCTGGAGTCTTCAGAAACACTTGAAGTAGTCTTTGTCACTCTTTTACGTTTGTTTTCATAGTCAAAATTTTTATGAAACTTCTTTTGTATATTTTTATTTTCACATTTTAATTGAGTATAGTCAGGTCTTATCTATCCCAAATTTTTTCGTTCATAGCATCTAAATTCCCTTGAATCTTTCTCATCCTTTTTGAAAGGATTTATAAATATTCTCTTCTTCCTATAAAATTTGCTATACTTTCTAGCTATTTGACCTAGCTCAATTTTAGGATCAGATGAGTCTGAATTTCATTCTTATATGACATCTTGTTTTATTTATCTATTCTGCTTTTGAGATGTAAACTTAAAAGAAATGTTACCCCTTTTTCACTAAGACCTTTTAATTTTCCACTTCATTTTTCATTTAAGCTTCATAAATCATTATATTTCCAATCAATTATCTCATTGTAAAATTCTTGATGGGTGATGATTGGTTAATTACAACTGAAATTCCATTCCACAGATTAGGTAGTACTCTCTATACGTTAAATGCTTGATTAGAATATTTTATAGGTTCAATGAGGTTGTAATGTTTTTTATAATTTTTGTCATCCTTTCATTCATTTGAGTTATGCTTCCTACATCAACCATTCTGAATGTATCGAATTTTTATTTCGCTGTTTCAAACCTCATTTGTCTTACATTGTCCATACCTTCATAAGCAACTGCAATTGTCTCCCAAATTTCATAAGCTAAAGGGATTGAGATATATGGTTGAATTCATCTGATCCTGGACTATAGATGATAACGTTCATAACATTATAATTAATTTCTTAATCATCCTCTACATCAACAATCCATGATTTGGGATTTTTAAGGATTCAGTAAGGAGTAACGATCTTTCAGTATACGTTAAAACCAATATTTTTCAAATAGATTATCATATGTGATTTCCAGCATCCATTGTTCTCACCATTGAAATATGGAGCATGAATCACTAACATTCCTTCTTTGAGATTCTCCATTGATCTTCGTCTGAATCTTTAACACATGTTTGTTAGAACCAAAGAAAATATGTAGAGTCCAGCCTTTGATACCAAATTTTAGTTTGAAAATTCTATGAGGAAGTCACAAGAAGGGGGTGAATTGTGTCCTTTTAAAATTTTCACAATTCTGTCGATTAATAGTAAGAGAATATAGAGCAGTGTTTCTGTTATGAATGAATAAGCAGAGGATAAATGAAGAGAAACATAATTGGACTCTTTATAGTAGTTTAGGGCATGAAGATCCCCCAGTCCACTCCACCAATCACCCTCTCTTTGGGCTTAGTGAATTTCACTATTCAGGTCCTCTTTTAATAAGATCGATCCATAACTGGGTGTACGTAGTTGTAACCCTTAAAAACAAGGATAAAAATAGATCCTAATGGTTCTTTTATAGGGAACTAAAATATCCCCAGCTTAGCACCAGAAGATGACACTATACCATGACTGAAACTGCGCAGTCGATACTCAAAAGAATCAATATAGATTGATTTGATAAAACAGGATAAACTTCATAGTTTCATAAGAAGAAAAATGAAAGGAGATGAATATTCCTCTTCAAAATAATGGTAATCTTTGAAATATGTTTGAAGAGATCTGGTTTCATAAAAGATCATTGATTTTAAGAATAACAACAAAAACAGAGAATCATGCGTCTAGGATTGAACATGAAAATATCTAAAATGTATTCCTCATTTCTCAGATGATCGATTTCTATAGCACAATAAATTAATTTTTATAAGAAAACCAGAAGAATAAAAACTAATCCACACAACTAAGAGATATCCAAAAAATCTGGCGTAGAAAGATATATAAAACAATATATCATGAAACATGCTTTCAAATCTGTAAATGATTCCTGAAAAATTGAGAGAATTAAAATTAAAAAATATAGCTCAGAGTAGTCATAACTTCCCTCAAGAATAAGAGATAAAATCTCCATTGAATACGACCCTTTAAAATAATTATGATGAGCTTTGAATTAGACATAATTGAGCATTAAATTGCCCTAATATTATGAAAATACTATTTTATGAAACTCTGATAATGTTGTAAATTAAAATCTATAGAGTTGGAAATTTAAACGTAATGTTCCTTTATAAAAAAACAAAACCATGAATGTAGGGTTGATGATCTATACATTCATCTTTGTCAGCATAAAATTATGAGAAAAACATACATTATACATACATTGAATTTTCCCAAACGTAAGGTTAACAACATAAGGTTGATTAAAAAAGTAAAGTAGATGAGCCATATGTTTTCTTATCTAATGTAGGGTTCCATACTTACATCAGGTTCTTTAAATATAATTATTCTCTTGAAAAAATGTAAGTTTTCATTCAAACGTAATGTTCTTTGACCATATGTTTATTCCAATGTAAGGTTGATAAACCATACATGTTGATCCTTTACCATAAGTATTTATAAAAATGTAGGGTATGTTCCTTACATTATGTTCTTCGGCGTAGGGAATGAACAATGATTCCAGAAAACGAAAAACAGGGAAAATTGTTTCCAGAATACTCTTAAGAGTGTTCTGAACACTTTAATGAATATTTCTCATGAATAAATACTTGAATATTATTCCCAAATAAGAATTATAAAGAATATAAACTTCCTGAAAAACACTTAAAATTAAGTCACTAGTAAAACAAACAATTGTATTTGTGAGAATGAAAATCAATAATATTTATATAGTATTATTGAGACAATACATTCCCAGAAATTTCATCCTAAGCATGGATAAAAATGGGTATATATGTAACTACCATCAATGTAACACATGATTTTGTCTATTTGGAAGAATTATTTTCTCCTGTTCATGGATCGTAGATGATTATAGGAATAGCTAACATCATCATAACATTAAATTTTTTCCATTTGGATGAATGATTTCCTTTTTAGAATGACTCATAGATGGGTATAGGTATAACTAACATCACTATAAGACTCAATTTGGTCCATTTAGATGAATTATTTGACTCATCTCGATGAGAATTATGAAAGGGAAAATTTTGAATAAGGATTACAATGCATAAAAGGGTTATAATAACCCATCATTTTGTCTTTTCCTATTTCACATAGAGTCCTTAGACTGATGCATTTGTGAAAATGGGAGTATAATAATGCTCTAAATTTTTCCTTGGACAAGGGTTCTAGCAAGAATAGTTTATGTTTTATTGGTGTAATGTCTAGAAATTCACAAGACTCATTTCATTTTCATTATCACCCTTAATTTTTCATAATTTATATTGGGGATACTTAGTAGGAAATAAATCAATTTTTTATTAGTCCTAACTTTAAATTTTTTTTCAACATAATGAGTTCTTTTCCCTTTTCAATTTCAAATGCTCAATTATTCCTAGATCACATGAGGTGCACAACCAATGAGTGGAGGCACTATATTTTTCCAAGATTCTCTCTGTGGGTTTTTTTTGATGATCTATATGTCAGTTTCCTTATATATGTATATTTTTCATGTATCCTAGAATAATATGGATGATTTTTTAGGTCAAAATACTTTGACCATATATTGATATAGTTTAAGGTCACAATATTTGACTACATAATGAAATAGTTTAAGGTTGTATATATTTTACCACTTATAGTTATAGTTTAATGTCGTAAATATTTGACCACATTTTTATATTGTTTAAGGATGTAGAGATTTAACCATAAATTTATAGATTTTAATCTCCCAAATCATTAACCATTTATTTATACAGTTTATGGTTATATACTTTGACCATGGGGTGATTATGTCCATCCATCAACATAGGTAAGGTAAATATGACATGAATAAAGACATCTAGTGTTACTAATATATAATTCATGAGTAGGTACATGCCAATAAACCCAATCACAGTGACCATCATGGTATGTGAATGTATACTTGAAATCGTCAGGGGTTTTCCAGAGCATGACTTCACAATATCTAGAGGTAGGTAAACACACTCTTCAGTGGTGTTCTAGATATTGATTGTGTAATCATGGTAAGTAGATACATTCACCTTCCTTATAAATTAATCTATCAAATAAGGGTATTAAATTTAAGATAATGGATCTTGGACTATTCTATCATGTTAATTAAATTTCATACGAGAAGGTCTAATTAAAGCATAAAGGATGAGATATTAGACTCATTCCTTGAAAGTGAGATCTATTCAAAAGTTAGTAACATTGTGGGTATTGAATCCATATGAATGGTTGGATTATGGATTGTGTAGATCATAACTCAAGGAGTTTGAATTAGGGGTTATGATATTGGAAATGTATTCTAGGTTTAACCATAGACCATGTTTAAAAGACAAGATATAATGGTGTTAAAGTGTATAGAAATTATAGGATTCTCCCTTATTAGATAATAATTCCTATGATTGATACGAAAACTTTGGGGTGCATATGCAGTGCCATAATAGGGACATAATAGGCATAGTCAGATCAAATTGTCTTTTGGAGTCAAATATTCATATTACTGATAGCTAATAAAATTAATGAGGATTCAAACACTTTACAAATGAAGCAATTTTATTGAATAAAGGAATATTCAAGAAGTATTTTGGAACTCTGAAGGTTATTCCACCATGTGTGGAACACAAAAACAGGGTGAAGAGGTATGATATGCCACCAATCAAACTTTTTACTGAACTAGTGTGTCCAGTGAGCATGGATTTGTTTTTTTAAGACCATGTGGTAGGATATACAATATTTTTCTAGTTTACTATTTATGATATAACTTTTTTCTAAGCTATAAATGTGGAAGGCTTAGTGAGTAAATAATTCATTTTTTTCTCAGGCTTCATTTTACAGTTTTTACCCTGAAAATTTTTATATCCCTTTCACCAATTGTTTTAGGGCCTGTAGTCTGCACCAACTAGGGTTAGATTTTAAGGTATCAGAAAATTTACCAATAGGTAGTACAACCAATATTTCAAGGCAATTGAAAAATCAAATGTGAATGGAGAGCCCAATTCCATTATATACCACCCCAAAATGGGTCCACATAGTTTAGGGTCATGATGTGTAGAACTAAGAAGGGTAACAATAAGAATGAAAATGAGGATCATAGGCTAAAAATTATTTAAAACATTTCAAAATATTTAGTGATAGAGTCATAAATCATATTTTTAGGTTCTTTAACTAGATGGTTTGGTGTGGAACTGGTACACACAAGGATTAACATAGTCTAAATTCAAAATAAAAGTTTTGTTTCAATACCATGAGGGAATATAATTATCTGATTATTCTATCCATTAATGGGATGATTCCTATGATTGATAGGACATATAGAGGGCACATATTGAGAGCCTTATTAGGGGCATAATATGTATTGTAAAATAGAATTTTTCTTTTGGGATCAATGATGCCCATTATCGATAATAGATGAATGGTTTGTAGAAATCAAAAATACATAAATAATGGAGACTGATTTTTTATGGAATTTTTTTTGAAAGGGTAATGGAAGTATTTTAGACTTGGTAATGTCAAAAATGGGCTGACATAGATCCATTAAAATGGGTGTAATTGAATAGATACCTATGACTGGCTCCTGCTCATGGGTTTTAGACACATATCCTGTGATAGTAGGAAAGAATCTATACATAGTCCATATATTTTAGGGGATATTTTAATCATTAGGATATAATACATAGAAAGGGTATGTTTAAATTGATGTTTATTTAGAGAACCACCCCATGTTATGAAAAATTTCATGGATCCAACTCTTATTCAGGGAAACATGGTAATTTATATGAGTATCCTCTAAGCATTTTAAGGTAATGATTATTGGACCATGTTTCATGAAGTTTGAAATTATGAGAAAAGGACTCAAATTCCATTATCTAGAAATGGGTAATTATTTTCATAGTATAGGTCTATGGGTATTTTTATATCCACACATTTATCAGTGAATGTTATCAAATAAATATTCACTGAAAAATCTTTTATGTAGGAGAGGAGGCAATTTTAATTGATAAATAGTTTTAACTGGGCCATGGTTATAGGATATCTGTGTCATAAATCCACACATATTTTTTTTATTGTACCCTGTGTAGATTGAGATCATTCATGGGGGTGGAATTTTTAGTGTACGTTAACAAACAAAGAAATACATGGTGAAGGATCTTGGATTGATCTAGATCGTACATCAGATATGGGGATTGATTTTTCTAAAAATCATGGTTGGGACTAGGATAAGGGATATGAGCATAACAATGCATTCTATTTGAGTAAAAATCCATAAAGATGTAGTCCTTGCAGTGAAATTACTAGTATAGATTTGGATTTCATATAGGAAATGGGGAAATTTTTATTTAATTCACGACTCAACATAGGATAGGACCTGCCTGTATTGATACATATCTGACCAGATTATGAATCAATCAACACATAGTTATTATTGAGTCACCCATGTAGAGAAATTTGTTACATAGGGATGGGGGCATTTATTCTTCTATATGTAGAAAAGTTATATGATGGCAATTCCAATACAAATATTTCTATTATATAGGGGAATGACATGCCTAGTGGGATCCTCTAAACAGTTTAGGGTTATGAAAGGTGGATGAAATCATACCATACCATCAGATATGATGTTTTAATAATTCCAATAGGTGAAATCAACTAGGAACTCTAAGCTCACATGATTCAATCTTGATGTGTGAAACAAGAGGTAATTGAGTGATCAGCCCTACCACATCAGAGCACATGTTAGTAGAATTTCTTATACTTTCCACATGATCTATCAATTTTCAGAAGGTATTCTATCATACAGTTTAAAGATGTGTGGTCAGGACATGAGTGTTATAATGTTTAATATCATTCTACAAGGATGTTGTTGTTCCATTTAACACCATATGACTAATATGTAATTTCTATATAGTTTAACATCAAGAAAAAAAAAGTATTTTAACCATATAGTTTATTGTATTATAGTGAGAATTAATTAATATATATTTTAAATTCATACAATATTGGACTAATGTTAACCAAAATGTAATTATGAAACATATTTCTTGATAAAACATTCATTGGTGGATGGTGTAATACGTTCCCCATCCATGATTGTTAATAAGTAATCTCCATTAGAGTAGACCTTATGTATCATGTAAGCTCCCTCCCAATTTGGATAAATATTTGGTAGATTTCCTCTATATTAATTTAGGTTATGATAACCAATAACAAAATTCTTTGGAAAAATTAATGAAGTTGAAATTTTGTATTAAATTCTGGTGAAAACTAGTTCTGATGAAGTTCTAGGCTGTGCAAGGTGTGATTTCTCTTCCCATTGAGTTTTTCCAAATAATCCTGGAACATATGATATTATTCAGCTTTAAATAGTTTGTTGTATAAAGAAATTTGAAGTGAGGGAAGCTGATCCATGATGTTAAGGAAAACTTCTTTCCCATATACAAGTGAATATGAAGTCGCTTTCATGGTTATATGAGTTGTGGTTTGGTAAGGCCAAAAAGTATGAAAGGTTTTTTTCAGGAAAGGATTTATTATCCTCATACAGAATTTTATAGAGTATGCTAGATAGAGTTTTATTAAAATACTCAATCTGTTCATTTTCTATCAATGTTAGCAAGGTGAGTGGTTGGACTGAAATCTATATTTCTCATATAACCTTTTCATCCTAGAAGAGAAGAAATTGGTTCCATTTAATATTAATATCATATGAGGGATATTAAATCTTATAATGATATTAGACTTTACAAAGGTGACGATATACATTATTATAAATTCCATGAGGGATATATTCTTGCAAACTTAGATAAGTTGGTAAAAGTAGGGATGCACTTGAACTACTAGGCTATTTTAGATGGGGTATATTTCCCCTTGACATCTATACCCTAGATGGAAAATGGATAAGAATATTTAGTAGTTTTTAGAATATATTGGGGTTTAAGAATGTAATGTTTATATATATAGTTGGAATGAAATTATTTTGATAATTCTATACAATTTTGTGTCATTGAAGTTGAGAAATATCTAAGCTCCCTGATTCGGCGGGAGAGCATGATTCCACATTGATGATCACCAGAAGTTCCTATGTAAAACTCTTTTACAACAAGGAAGGTATCATCTACTTCCATAAATTTTAGGTGGACACCATAAAATCCACATTTATAGAATAATTTTTGATAATTTTTTAAATCATAATGAGAAAATTTTAAGGCCCATTATCAGGTATTCTCATTCATTTCTTGGTCTAATAGAACAATTTCACATCAGAGATAGCCTAGTATGGGGAACAGCTATCCATTAGTCCTATCAATTGGCATGAATATCAAATCACCTATCATAGAGGTGATGTTAATCACATTGAACTCTTCCCTATCATTTTCATTGAATGGGGATACTACCCTATAGTGTAAAATACTGATGATTTCTTTTTCCTAGTCTAGATCTTCCATGGAGGCAGTTTCATTATCCAACTCATCTACTCAATTATTTTATGAATGAGAAACATTAAATAATATCATATTAGAAATTATTTATTCCATCAAGAATCATATATATAATCAAAACAAGGGAATGAACTCCTCTTTCTTAATGTCATATTTACCATTAATATGTTTGATCTCTAACTCTAAATATCCCTTGATATTTAATAGGGAAATTGGTATTTCTTGTTCTAATTACAAACCTTCTATGTCGTCGTAACACTATTATTCATTTTTGGTTCATAATTATAATAATAGGATGGAATAGGGAAAGAGTGATTTAAATAGAGATATGTGAATAATTACCAAACCATCCTGATTGAGTTTTAGGTTTTCCATGCCCGTTGGGATTTTTGAAGCACAATAAAAATATATCTCTCATGTTTGGGGAGTGATTTGAATAGTGAATACCTTTTCATTGGGTATTTAATCACCCATTGGAACTATTTATACAATTATATGTAATGTAAAGAGTATTCCAATACCTTCTAATCAAATTACTACTTTGGTATGGATTTTATATCAAACTACTATAGAATGAACACCCGATATTACATTCATCTAGTTATCATTGGAGGATTAAAGATGTACTTGAGCATGTCAATGTGAGAGACCAAATAGACCTCATGATGCTAATGGAGAGGTCCCAATTTATGAACTATGAAAACAATATCCTGAAAATCCTTTTTGATATTAGAATATCATGTCCCGGTGTCTTGTATAGTTTTAATGAGATAATATAGACTATTTTCTTTTCATGCATCATTATTTTGTATAATGAGGGAAACAAGTGAACAATAAAGGGATACAAAAATATAATATGAGATAATTCCCTTATAGTAGTACCATAAACACTAATTGTATGAGAATGTATTTATTGATATTGTCTAAATCCTTTTGAATATCTTCATCCCACTGATAACCAAGGCCCTTCTTCACAAGATTAAGGAATGGTAAGCACTTTCCTACAAGGTTTTATATGAATTTTAGGATTTAATAAATCCACCCTTGAATCCCTTTCATAATATTGAGATTACAAGGAGGTATCATGTTAAGGATCTCTTTATTCATATGAGGGTCAACTTTGATGACATGATAGCATTCCATGAAGCTGAGAAATTTTCCTTACATCACCCCAAAATCACATTTGTAGGGGGTCATCTTTAATTCATATTTCCATATATTTTTTAACACCACTTCAAATTTTGTGACATTATTATATTACTATTTCTATTTGACCACAAGTTCATCAAAATAATATTCCATAGTCTTTCATAGAAAAGGATTTAATATATGGTGGATGTCACCTTGATATGTCGCGCCAATATTCTTAAATCTAAAGGGAATTACTCATTATAAATACACACCTTGAGGATCCTATAAAATGATGTCTTTATCATTCATAGTGGCCATCTGAATCTAGTTATAACCTGAATATGTTTCTATAAAAGAGAGGTAATAGAACCCAGTAATTTCATCATTTAAAATATTGATGATCGAAATTCAGAAGTCATGCTTTGGGAAATAGAAGTTTAGATCCCTAAAGTTGATGAAATATATAATTTACCTATTCATATTATTGAGAAGGTAAATATTGGAAAGTGTATTTGGGTATTGAACTACATGAATGAAGATGGACATGATAATATTTTTAACGTTGGTTTCAAACATTACTATATAAGTCAAGTTTATTCTCATGTTTGTCTTCTTATAATAATAATGAACTTTAGGTAACCCCAAATTATGGGTGGACACATCAGGATCAATCTCAGGAATTCCTGTGTAATTATAAGAAAATACATCTCCATGTTACTTAAATAAATAGATATGTGTATATATCTCTTTATAATACAAAATAAAACAAATTAACATGGATTGTGGATCTCCCTTTTTGCCTAGATTCACCTTTTTTAGTTCATCAATGGTGTTAGAGATTCCTTAATCAAATAATGGATTTAAATATAATATATTTTCTTCATCTTCTTCTCTTGATTCAGTCTCATTGGAAGCAGGTAATAAAGAAATGATTTTTGGACTGAGAGACATTTCATTTGGAATTTTCATTATCTATTAATGATGGAGAAGTGTATTTAGGTCCTTAGAATACTAATGTATTAGAATAATTATATTGGGGGTACTCTAGACATATTATCTCCCTTGTCCTTCCCAATTAGTTTTGGTAAATGCTGGCGAGGAAGGAACATCTTCATAGCCATAAGACAATATAATAGATTTTTTTATCTCCTATGAAAAACATGGAGGCATCTACAGATTCCAAATGTGGTAATGTATGAGTATCATAATCAGGATCATTCTAGATAGGCTTTTCTTCTCCTCCATCATCAAAAAGGAATGAATAGGTTTCAGTGTCCTAGTATTCCAGAAATAACAGGGGGACATTTTTGACTTATGATAGTGGTGTAGAGGTATCTTATAAACTAAATACTGATGTAAGGAACTCTCTATATTCTAAATTCAGTGCGAGAACATTCTTATTTGACACATTATCATTATGACTTGGAGTGAACCCTTGTTTTATGTCATCAAACTAAATTTATTCCACTGACATCATGAAGACAAGGGAAGATACATCTAAGGTTTGGGTTATTACCTTGATTTAGTATATGGGAAATACATTGTATTTACCTAGTTCTTTAAATGGGTTCATGGAAGGAATCTCTAAACCATTGGGGATGGTTATTTGGTTGAAACCATCTATAGAATTTTTTTTACCAATCTCTTATAGATTTCCACTTCTATGTACTGATATTTTTGGGATTGAAAAGAGGCACCAACACTATGCATTACTTCTACCTATCCATTGAAGAAATATTTAAGGCATTTTTGGTATGTTAAGGGTACCTGTGCATATAAGTAATGGCATAATATTCCAAATAGTACATTAAAAAATGTTTTCTAATGAATAACCATGAATTTAAACTCAATGATAAGGTCTCAAATTTTTTCCCTAAGATTAATTATTATAAGAGGATTTGGTTCAATATTTTCATTCACATATATTTTCAAAGTGGGGGGAGATAAATCATATTTGTTTTTGATCAAGCATCAGAGGGTGAATATTAGAATGAGATTGATTTTAGAGCCATTATTAATGAGAGATCAAATAACATCCATGTCTTCCAACTATATAGTAATATCTAGGGGCCTCATATTATATTTTAATGGTTGTATTTCTATCTTTCTCTATGAAGGAAATGAACATATGATACTCAATAGGGAATGTTTTTTCTTTGTATACTTTAGTAGAGATATCCTTGACATTATACTCCCAGGGGATTAGAAGGGCCTCAAAAAGAATTTATCAAAGTTCCTTTGAGATATAATGGGTATTTAAAGTTGAAATATTATCTATAATGACAAATAGTTGTTTCCAAATATTATACTTCTGCACCAAATTCGTGTTCTTCCCTTTATAAGGCTGCTCTCTTTTATATGTCTCGGCAGTAGAGGATATTCATGCTAGTTTCGATCTTCCTTGATTATAAGTTAAGGTCATAAAGATTTGTTTTTGGTTAGGTTGATTTTAATTTCCCACATTTTGAGGCTGACTAAATGGATTATGATTTTTCAATTGATCCTCTAGTATGATGATCCCTAAGCGATCCTTGGGTGACTCCAGAGTAGATTGATGCTCCTGATGGGCCCATTGAAGTGCATATCTTTGGGTATCTATGATATGTATAATATCATAAGTAATGTGACGTAAATTAAGAGATTTATATTGATATCATCTTTCATATCCCCATATTCATTGACAACCACTTATTTATAATCCTTGATTCTAAGAGGGGAACTAGGAATCAGATGTATCATCTATATCTAAGAAGGAATCTAGCTAGTGGATCAAATTGATAGATCTAAAATGAGATAATTTATTTTATGAGGATTTTGTTTTATGGTTTATTACTCATTGAACGATTTTGTGGGGCTGTTCTCATCCTGCTAATGTTAGTGGCATTAAGTATGGGAGGGATTAAATTATCATAGGTGTATGTATGAGTTATTTATCTTCCATATCATTATTTTAATTTCAATGGTGATGGTTATTAGAAGACTAAATCTTGTATGGTTATAGTGTTGAAGGAGTCAAATCTATTTCTATAAATAAATTTGGGGTAAAATATAGTTTATTTAGAGGTTCCCTGATATTAGAAATTTCATAATTGAAAATTTTATAGTCATCTAATTATAGAACAATTAGGAAACCTTGTATGGAACATCCATCCATTTCTGTTTTTATTTTGGCAAGGTAGCAACAAACACAAGCCACTGGTGCTAGTGGTTATACTAACTTATTTATTCTAGAATATACCATCATCTGAAGGATGTATTTAAAGAAAAATCACCCCTATATAGTGTTCCCAAAAATTCAGCATAAGTGGAAGTAATTAAAAATACCACCATGTCAATCCTAATTAGGATTATTGGGATTTAGAAACTTTATAAAATTATTTTCCATATCCATGATGAAATATTGAAGGACCTTATCATCTTATAAAGAATAAATTATTTTCTTATGTTATTCATATTTCTTGCATCAATTCTCTTTTATCCCTTCTTGGTGGGGGTTATATTGTTTTCATTATCATTTAAGAGGAATAATCACATGTTATTTCAATGCTTTAGGTTTTATAGTTGGTGTTGGAGCTGGTTGTAGTGTAATAGTTTCAATTTATACTTTTCCAATCCTCCTTCTTGGAGTTATTGGCATTGACAGATGTTTGGGCTTGGTCGGTTGAATAAAATCTTATTAACCTTGTGAAACTCTATCTAGATCATGAATCCTATATGGTTACTTTATAAGGATGAGTGGAATTTGTAATACATCATAAATAGTCTCTATATATATTTCTGGAAACTCATCTTGGAGCAGTTTCAAGTTCAAGGAGTGGCTTAAACCCTTTTATCTATAAATGAAGTATGAGACTCTCTCATTATCATATTGCTTTTAATTTGAGAGATTGAGGATTGTTGTTTTAATTCGTTTTAATCGAAACTAATAGAATAATTTCCAATGGAGTCCCTTTCATTCTATGATTGATCAAGATATAAAAGTGGTGTACCAAAAAATGTTGGCCCATCCAATGTCTACAAAAAGCATCTAAGCTTACATTCCTATTTATGTTAAAGGGTTCCCAACATGGGACCATGTTGAGAAACAAAATTGATTAGATACTGATATGTGTATTTAGTTCTATTGAAATTTTGAAAATTTGGATTTCTAAAACTAGAAAAAGAAAGGTTTGAATCCACTCATTTGGGATATGGATTTTTTTCTGGTTTCATCACTACATGTCTTCCCTCTATGGACTCCATTCGAGATGTTAGAGAGTCAATAAAATTGATAAGCTCTGGTGGGATGGTTTTTTAGATAGAAATTTTTTAAGAGGTAATGATTATAACTTGATATGGTTTACATGAACATGTTCATTTCTAATGACGAATACTTTTTAAATTTGGATAAATTTCTTGAGATGGATATAGTTTCCTTTATAGTGGAGGAAACTCCTCGTAATCTCGATATATGAGTTCAAATTAGAGTGGATGTTTGAGCCCTGAGTTGGTCAAGTTACCGGTTCATCCCCTTATTAGTACAAGAAACTCTTCATATTGAAGAAATACTTTTGAAAAAGAACTATGAGCCTCTTCTTGAGGGAATGTTGTAATTGAGTAAATTAGCATTAAGACTCCTTAACTCATTTATTTGTGCTTCATATTAGTCACATAATTCCTCAGTAGTAAGAGAGTTGACTTATTAAAGTGGTGGATGGGATATTGCCACACCTTTATCCTTCTATTTGTATGATTTCCACCTGAGTGGTGGTAATGGATCATTCATGGGAGCCATAAAATTATTCATTTTTCTCTACACACATTATTTGAAAGTTTAAATGTAGACCCTACTTTTAACAGAAACTTTTATATATCATTATTTTGTATCTTTTTCTTATTTTAGATCATTGATGGGGATAATGCTGATAGCATTAACCACATCACAATATTCTACTCTGATGGTGTTGTTGTCAAAATGGAAATGGGGTTGGACTACTTCTATAATACCATCAAGAAAAAAATATAACCCTCCTCGATGTTTACTTTCAAAGGAGACTACTTGGGTTTTTAGACTTTAAAAATCCTTTCTTTCTCCTATCACTATTTTCCTGAAGATGGTTTGTGTATGGTGTTCTTGATAGAACCCCTAGACATTTTAATTGATCATATCCATAAAGTGGTATAAGGGACACATGATGAGAGAAAGTGTGGAGGTTTCTCCTGTTATATGTCTCCTAGTTTGGAATGGATTAGATTTCATAGAGTAGGTGGAAGTTGTGATAAAAGTTCCCGAAGACCTATAAGATGGGGATGAGTTGGTTCAACTAACATGAAACTTTAGAACCATCAGGTATTTGATGATCTTTATGGTAGTAGTAGTGGAAAAATTCACATGGTTCATGCGTGTTGGGATTTCTACTATATCAATGCCACTACGACTGATAATACTTCTCTTTTAATTTTTTGATATTTCATTTATGCTTGGGTAGGATGAAATGCATAGCCTAAATGTTATCTAATCAATATTTACTTTATTGATTCAGTTGAGGTATTAGAATCTAGTAAGTGGCATGCCTACTCATCCTTCATGGAGGATTTATGTAGATGACTTTAAATAGATCTCGCTAACTTATTTCCCTATTTTAGAAATTTTTACATGGAAAGAACCTAGTAAATAGACCAATTGGAATATGAAAATATTATGTCTGACACTTATCATGAGATGATGACATTTCAGGGCAACCCTAGAAGTGGGATTTATTGACTGGGGAATAAAGTTAAATGTTATTCTCCATGGTCACCCCATCCTATTATTTCCACATCAAATGAAGAATCAGTGATCAATTGATGTAGAGTCTTAAGAGAATTAAGGCATACACATTGGATATTTTCTTACTATCATCCCACCCTTGGGTACTATGCCACCGAATTGTTGTCTAAGTAAATTTGTAACAACTTTTCCTCAATTTCCTTCACATGGTTTTCATATTCCACATAAGGCAGAGATTTTTTCCTTCAAATGACAAAGATCCACCCAAAAATTCAAATAGATATTGAATATACATTAATTTTTTAAAGAATTTTGAATATCATTTTGAGAAGTGTCTGTAGGATTGAACATGACTGATATGTTGTACTTGGATAGTACTTTTCTTATCATCACATTATTATCGTCATCTTTACTGAGATATTACTCTACTTGATTTGACCAGAGAGGTCATATCCTAGCTTCCTTGGTGAGGGGAGTGAGATCAGTTAAAATATTATCTATTGTATTTTAAGCTAAGTGATATGATGGTTTTATAAAATATGACCATTTCCTTAAGTTTTATTTTGGGTTATGAAGGATATTTCGTCTTAGATATAGGGTACAAAGTGTAACTGGAGTTAATCTATTGAGTGCCTCATGATATGAGGGTTTTCTAAATTTTTCTTCATTAAGGTGAAGAACTTCTTTTCAAAGTGATATTTCACTATGGGGAGTACCTAAACATCAAATTCCATGATTAGGAGGAGTATTATTATTATTTAATGACTAAACACAAAGATAATTCATGTTGCAAATTCTCTATGGAGGACCTTCATGGTAGATAATAGAAAGGGGAGAACCTTCTTTCCATTTGATCTTCTAATCATAGGGAGGATGTTCAAGGATCATTTCTGGAGAATAATTCCAATGATTGATATCAATATTGCTTCGGAGAGGATATTTATAGTAGGATCCCAAGGTAGGATCTCTAGAAATACTAGTAGAAAAATTAAGGTGAGGTTATTGGAAACAAAAAATACTTACTCTTGATGATGATTTGATAGAATCTTGGACTACTATTAAAATATGATTTATGGAATCAAGAACACCAGTATTGTGTAGAGGTGTAATATTATACAAATATTTATTTTTGGGGTTACCTTAGTGTTTTGTATTCTTATATTTTCTATATTGCGTAGATAAAGATAGTTTTTGTGCACAAAGACTTTCATATGTGGGATCTTCCTTGGGTGACCCCTTATTTCCTTTGGTCTGTGTCAATGATATTTTTTTGGAATAGGTATGAATATAAGAGAGATTCTGGTTATCCATTTAGATATAATGATGATATTATATGCACTAAAGGGGAGTCAGAATATATTCCACCTCATAAATGATCATAGGAACACACATAAATGTTCTTAAAGATTTTATAGGAATATATTCCTAATATGAAGTGGCCATTGAAATGAGTCAGTGATCTCCAGTTGGAAAAAGAATGTGTTCCTGATCCTATATTTTATTATTTGATAGGATGTGTCAAAGAAACCCCTAAATAAGATAAGGAATGTGTTCTTTCCTTGAGTAGCTATTGATATATATTGAGGAGCTACTCTAGTGGTAGGGGAAAGAATATGTTCTAGAATATATTGACCACTATGATATACGAGGGCCATATTCTATTTCCACTTCTAAGATAGGATAATAGTTTTATATAATATGAGTAGCGATATATACTCAATCCTAATTGAAGAAAGACATGAGGAAATTTGGGACCCATCCTATGGGGCCAAGTAATAATGGAGACCATGGGCGTCATTGTTTACAATTATGGAGTAGATAGTGGGACTATGCCCTCTGATATAATAAATAGTTATAATGGTACTAAGATAACCTTTTATTTCTAGATAATATTTTGCAATGTTTCCCTCTCTTCCAGAGTGATAGAAACTTATCTGATGGTTTTGGATACCCTTTCATCTGCGAATCAGATTGATTAGCTCTTAAGGGCCTTCCCTGATGTCCCACAACATCCTAAATAAGACATTAGAGTACAAATCCAACATAGATATTTAAGTCTTGTAAATCCTGCACAACAAAAATCTTGTAGCTAGAGCTCTGACCTCAGCCTCCAATGAAGAGCCCATTCCGAATAAGGAATCGAAACCTAAGAACACCAATCTGTGACTATCTCTCACAAGGCATGCTCCTCACATGGCTCGAAATATGAAACACCTTTCAACATTCATCTTTAGTCTTGGGTGGTGGGCCTCCCACTTCATCCACTTACCCTCATGCATTCCTCTAGTATTTAGACCTACAAACGATCTTATTACCATTTTACACAATAGCATATAATATTCATCACCTCGAATAAGCTTTCCTTGTTTGACCACAAATCTGATTGCATGTTTTTTCAAGTTCACCATAGATACCTATTGTACATCCCTTGCAGTGTTCCTCATCTTACAAATAAAATTTCAAGTTATGATTAATTTCATTCTTTAAACCTTTCCTTCATGGCCATAGTGCTCCATTCACAAAAACTGAGTAGGGATATATAAATTTCCCTCCATTTTCACCACAATTTTGTGATTGGAATTTTTATTGGGAATTGGAATGGGTTCCCATTCATTAATGGAAGCATGGATATAGCCTTTCTCCTTTCCTCCAATTTTAATCGGGATATGTCAATGAGTTTGACAATGTGGGTGAAAATGTGTTTCTCCCCTAGTTTCTACTAAGATATACTATCATAATTCTTATGAAGTTTACAGAGTATAATGAAAGGATTAATGAGAATGAATATGAATATGGGAATGGTTTTTGTTTTCTTCCAATGTATGTTGTCAGGATTATTTATTGGAAGTAGTGGTATAGGCCCACTAGTTATTTTTGGAATCTTTCCACCACTAAAAATCTCTCCTGGATGATTGGGTATGGACAACCAAAGCATAGACCCATAAGGTGGTATCCTTAGAGGGTTTCTCATTTATTGAGGCTATATGAATTTATTAGTGGAGGTAGTTGGTGGGAGCCTTATGAGGTGAATCCTATTATATGATGGGGTTATATATGACCTTCTAATCTAATTTGTAATATCTTTATTTTAATCAAAGGCACAAACTATTTTTTTAGTTTAAATTGTTATTTTTTTAACAACCCTATTCTTTATTATACACATAAACATTTTTTAATACATAATATTTAACATAATACAACTATGATTATCGGTAGGTCTAGTGTCTTGTAAAATTAAGAACATTACATAAAAACTTAGTACACAACAACTTTTTTGAAAACTTCTTTTACATGACCGCAACATTTCTTCGTACTTTGTATTGCACGGGATAACCTGAGTACATATATAAGAAAAGTGTGAGATATAAATCCCAGTAAGAGAGTAAACATAGTGTAACATTAAGAATTCAATAAATGTTATGTAATAGTCATATCAATAGAGCACAAGAGAAACATGAACATAAAGGCATAAAATAGCATTATTCTCATAACATGGAAATGTAGAAACAACATTTAACATTATATTAACATGATCTAAGCATAATTACACATGGATAATGATTAAAACCTAATTGAACTTGAATTATCATGAGTAAACCCTCATTGAAATTGATTTATCATGATATAAGTCTTTACCCAATGCATTGGAGCGCTATCTGGGCGAACCCTTCTTAATCATTTCACTTCATGCATAAGTGTGCCCCATGGATCATATAACATGGATTCATTGAACATCATCATTTATTCAAGATAAATGAATTTAGAATTAATACATGAATCTATATAATCAATAAGTAAATGTTCATAAAGGTGAATATCCATTATAGATAAATTGGCATGGTATTCACTACACAATGACTTTGGCATAGAAAATCGTGGGGCAACATCAGCAGCATAATGACGTGACATAAGAATTCATAAAAATGGTTGATGAGAGGTAAAAGTATATATCATCATATTTAAATGAAATGTAAATTAATTGGGTCATATAGATACATCTCCCAATATATTTAATGGAATTTAGATTCAAAATTAAAAATATTTTCTTCAATGTAAATGAGAAGAGAGAAATTCCTTACTGAATTTCAGCATGGTAAAATGTGTACATGGGAGGGATTAAAGAGAGAGAAATAGGTATCTCATCATTTAAACATAAGGAGGGAAGTATAGGGGAGGTGATAAATAATACCCCAACATTTTCAATTGAAAAGAATGGTATTACAACATAATAAAACATGGACAAAACAAGAAAAGAAGAAATACCTTACTTGAAAGTGTGATTCCAAAGGCCTGAGAGAGGCTTGAGAGAGTTTTATAGGGATCTTGGGGTGCCATTGGAGGAATCTAGAAAGATAAGGGAAGGGTTTGTTCAATCTCAAAAGGTTTTTAGTGAAGAGAAGTTGGAGCTTCGGTGGGTTTATATAGGAAAATGGAGGGAATTATTTATTATTTACATTTTGGACACTACACATTAAAATAATCAAAACCACAAACCAGCCCATGGTTTTTTCCCATGATTTTTTCGAATGTTGAGTGTAAAAAATTATTTTATAAGTCAAATGGCCGAAATTATTAAAATATTAAGTGTGCTTATGTAGAGGTGAGTCACACTTTTAAGGAAATCATTTTAAAATGTTAAAATGTTCTACATATGTTGAAGGGTCCACTAATGCTTTTTAAAATAAATAAAACAAAAATAAAATCACATTATTTTAAAGGTAAAACATATATTTCCCAAAATTAAAATTTATATTATTTTCTTAAATCACTATTGTGTCATCATGATGTCATAAAACATATTATATATTAAAAAATTATTTAATTTTTACCCAAATATTCGACAGTCAAAAAATTAAGAAAAATTCAGCATTAGATAATTTCAACATCCTGAGTCCAAAAATAATATTAATTTTATCTAAATAATTTTCTAAATATGTGAATTTTTTACTTTTAAAATAAAATAAATAATTAATCAAAATGTCATGGGTTTTGACAAAAAAAACTTTCAAAACATAATAAAAATAAAAATTGTATCCATATAAATTATATTATGATTTATATTTATTAAAAATTAATTTAGTAATAACATTTTATTAAAATTTTATTTAATTAAAAAATCCATTGATATATCAAAATAAATTTCTTAAATGAATATTAACTAAAAATACAATTTGTTCTTTAAAAACTATTTACAAAATAAAAATAATAAAATGAATGTATATTATCTATAAAAAAATATTTCACATAATCGTAGTGTTAGGGTATTGATACAAAACCCCTTAAAACACCCACATAATTCCTAATGGTAAGTTGTGTGATGGTGACAGACATCTGGGCAGGCTCAGATAACATTACTCGGATGGTAATCTATTTGAACATCCACTTCTCCTGTAGGCGGTTCCATTCAAGCATAACGTGTCGCAGTTCGGCTTTGGTTTGGTCAAGAGTGAAGCCCATTGATGCTACCTCCTTTCCTAGATCTGAAAAATGGGCTTCATATGGATCAATTCTACTATATGAGTCCATCTCTTCCTTTATCTATGTAAATTGGATTAATTAAAGCCTTATATATATACAAATCATGTGATCACAATTCAGCGACTATATTTGCAATGGTAACAATTCATAAATTTATTTTGAAATCCAAAAACATAAAACCATGTATGTAAATATTTTATATAAACAAAATACATAATAAGAAATTTAATTTGATCAATAGTAATTTTTATTAATAAAAGTTTGGATCATTACAAATCTTCACCTCTTAAGAAATTTCTCCCTCGAAATTCCATTTTCCAACAGTAAAACAGATGAGGGTAATGCTACTTCATCACTTCCTCCAATCCCCACATTTCTTCCACAAACTTCTGATTTCACCACAACACCTTGACACGGGGAATTGTCTTATTTTGTATAATTTTTCCCTAGGATCTAATATCTTCACCAGATTCTCTTTATATGATATGTCATCCTCCAATGGTACCACCATTGGATTGATTACATGCGATGGGTAAGGTATGAACTTTTTCAAGAGTGATACATGGAATACATCATGCACTAATATTTCCCTTCTACCCAAATCTCATAATTCTATTCCATAGTGATACGTAGAGGAATGACATGTTTCCGACATCAAACTCTAGGTCTCATCGATTATTATCAACATAGCACTTTTCTTGACTCTGAGCAGCTTTAAAGTGCTACTAAATGGTCTTAACCTTCTCCACCTTTTATTTGAACATTTTTTGAACTAAGTGTGTTTTCTCCCCAACTTCATCCCAACATACCAGTGCTCTGCACCTCCTCCCATAAAGGGATTCATAAGGAGCCGTTTGGATTCTTGAGTGGAAACTGTTATTTTAAGAGAATTCAACTAGAGGAATATGTTTATCCCATTATCCTTTAAAGTCCATTGATTATTCTCTCAACATGTCCTCAAGTGTTTGGATAGTCCGCTAAGAATGACCATTAGTTTGAAGAAGTTAAGTCGTACTGAAGTTCATCTCTGTATTCATAGCATGTTAAAGACTCTTCTAGAACATGGAGGCGAATCTTGGATCTCGATCAAATATAATAGATAGTGGTACTACATGTAGACTTACTACTTATTTGATGTATATTTGTGCCAGTTGGTCCAATGTGAAATACTCTAAAATTATTTGAAGTGTGCTGTCTTTCTAAGATGATCCACAACAACCCAGATAGCATTGTTTCCTTAGGATGTCTTTAGAAGTCTGGTGACAAGGTATGGGGCGATGGTCTCCCATTTCCATATTGGTATGGGTAATAGTTGCATCATCCATTTATACTTATACCTATCACCCTTAACTTTCTAACATATCTAACACATTGATTTATACTTATCAATATTCTTATTTATGTTATCCCACCAATAAAGCTCTCAGAGATTTCGATACATCTTTTTGTTTCCTGGGTGAATGGAGAAATTTGACCTTTTTGCATCATCCAAAATTTCTTTTTTCAACTCCAGATTTTATGGAACACGTAGTCTTGACCCAAATCTAACAATTCCTTCTTCATTAGAAATAAAATCTAAGGATTTCCCTTTTCTGATAGTTTCCACATTCTTCTAAATTCCCACATCATCTTTTTTATCATCCTTTAACCTCTCCAAAATAGATTATTGTACAATCATTTGTGAAAGGATTGATGATTTTACATTATTTTTTATTCTCATGTTCTTCTTCATCAAATCTAAGAAAATTATATTCTTTTAATTTCTTGTCAATGATATAATTGTTGGGTCCTTTCTACTTAGATCACCCGCCACCTTGTTCGCTTTCCCAAGTTGGTAATGGATTGAGCATTCATAGTCTTTGATCATCTCTAGTAATCTTCATTGGCACATGTTCAACTCTTTCTATGTGAATATATACTTGAGGTTTTTATGATCCATATATATTTCACACTTCTCCCCAAAGTGGTAATGGCGCAAAATTTTTAAAGCAAAGATTACTGCAGGAAACTCCATATCATGTGTTGGATAGTTTTTCTCATGAACTTTCAGTTTTATTGAAGCATAGGAAATGAATTTTTCATTTTCTATCAACACATAGCCATTGACCTTCTTCAAAGCATCATTAAATACCACAAAAAGTTATCCACTTTTGGGTACTGTGAGAACAGTTTCACTAATACGACTCCTTTTCAACTACTTGAAGCTATTTTCTCATTCATCACTCCAAGAAAACATTGATCAGTTTTGAGTTATCTTGGTAAGAGGGATGTAAAATTGTGAGAAATTTCTTACAAATTGGAGATAATATCCAAATAACATGAGAAAGATATGGATATCCATTATTGATGTTGGCCTCAACCATCCCTCAAATGCAACTGTCTTGGAGGGATCCATAGATATACCACTTCTTGTTATTATATGACCTATGAATGAGACCTCCTTCAACCAAAACTCACACTTTATTTAATTTTAATAGTGCTTATCCATATGCACCGTCTCTAGTATAGTGCTTAAATGCTCCTCATGCTCCTCCTTGGTTTGAGAGAATATTATAATATCCTATATAAAGACTAACAAAAAAATTTCTAGGTAATTTATAAAGACTCTATTCATCTAGTCCATAAATATTTCTGGAGAATTAGTGAGTCTGAAAGGCATTACTATGAATTCATAGTGCCTGTATCTTGTATGAAATGTAGTCTTGGGGATAACCTCCTTCTTCACCCTTACTTGTTAATATCCCAACAACAGATCCACCTTGGAGAAGTATTGTTCTCCATGTAGCTGATTGAAAAAGTCATAAATTTGTGGTATAGGATACTTGTTCTTTATAATGTTTTTGTTAAGATCACAATAATAAATGAAAAGGTGAATTGACATGTCCTTCTTCTTGATGAAGAGGACTGGTGCACCCCATGGTGAAGCACTTGGGCATATAAACCCTTTACACAGATTCTCTTGTATTTGTATCTTAAACTCCTCAAGATCCACAAAATCTATTTTATATGGAGTCTTGGATATTTCCAACACCCCATGTATAAGATCAATCGATAATTAAACATCTCTTCTAAGAGTAAGACCAAGAAATTCCTATGGAAACACTTCAATGAATTCCATAACAATAGGCATGTATTCAATGATGGTTTATACCTTAGACTCAATAATCTGAACAAGATATGCATGATCATAGGAATGTAATATCCATGCTTGAGATGATGGTAAAAAATAAGATTCATCCTATTCATTTAACTTTTAAAGAACAGAGGGTCGATTATCCCTTGGGAGAGTGATTTCCCCATCACTGAAATTTATATTGGCTCTATATAAGGAAATCCAATCCCTGACAATAATTGCATAAAATTCCTCTAGAGGGAGTATGACACGGTTCACTGAGAATTTTAATCCCAAATTTATGATAGAGGAGGAGTTATATTCATGGTATGCAGTGATTGACCCTTTTCACTTCTAACTAGCATTTTTATATCCATGATTTATGGTTGGAATGGGATTGTTATACTAAACTTTTAGGAAATAAAAGAATGCATAGAACCAGAATCAAAAAGTTATTTCCTATTCTAGAATTAATAACCAGCAAACCTATCACCACTTCATTGTCGGGTTTCACTTCGGAAATTGTGATGGAAAAATCTTTCCCTTGTTGCCTTATAGGTTATTGGTTACCTCAGAAAACCCTTGTCATAGGGCACAATTTTTCAATGTGCCCTAATTATATTTAGTTAATGCAATGAAAAATGCACTGAGGGTCGAATGGAGTGTTCCTATCCTCTATCACAGCCATGGGTTTTTCTTGTTAGAAGTTATTGGGCATGTTACCTTCTCTTATACACCTAAATAATTTCCTTTCCCCCTTCAAAAAATTTCTGGGGTGCTTCTTTCTGCACTTTTGGCAAGTGGGGTGCTATATTTTCATAACACCATTGTATTTATCCATAGAACATTCAAAATTAATGTTCACATTATGATTTTTATCCCAATGATACCCATGATATTCATCGATCTCCATTTCAACCTTGAGGGAACATCAGACAATTTCCTCATAGCTCTCGAAGTCAAAGATCACTAGGGCTTTCTATAGGCCATGTTTTATCCCACCAAAGAAGTGGTCAACCTTGAATTTGTGGTTAATGACAAAGCAAGAGGCGTACCATGCAGGCCTAGTGAAGTTCACCACGTACGCTTCATTGGAGTCATCATATTTTTTCTTGAGGGAATGTAAGTCCATTTCTATCTTAAGTCACTGGGTGAGAGGGAAATATTTATCGATTTTTTCCCGGAAATCCTTCCATTAAAATTACTCAATCTATCCTTAGGATGCATATTTTTGAACAATGGCCACCATTGATCAGCTTCACCCTCTACATGATAAGATTCCAGAAGTTTCTTCTCATTTTAAAAACATTGAACGATGAAGAAGATCTTTTCAGTGTTGTTGATCCATTGTTCGACAATTAAGGTATTAGATTATCCATAAAAATTAGGAGGCCATTGTCTCATGATGATCTCAATTGTGACTTGTTCTTTCATTGGGGGGGGGGGTGAACATTCCTCTTGAACTATGTTTCTATTAAAAACATGAGTTAACTGATAGATTATCCATAAAAAATCTCATGATTCCCCCTCCCATGAGATTTGAAATCTCATTAGAATAATCATAACATTGATCTTCACATCAATTGTTAGCCTATGTCCTCATATTACCGACCATTGGATGGAATAAAAAGAATGCTTGGTGTAAAACATGATGGGTAATCCAAAGAGATAAATAGATAACTTATAAATTACTTTTCATTCCTTGACTTCTGAATTTATAGGCTTCAATCTATGTTTTCCATGATCTACGTCCCAACATATATTCTTAGGGTATTTTTTTAATTCCCTTAATAATGGTACATACTAAAATTAAGAATTTCCTAAAGTATATCCCCCAGGAGTGTTGTAACAATGAGTGGTGAAAGTTTTATAGTCATGCACCAGTTCCTGTTTGAGTCTATCACAAAGCGATGTTTTCGGGTTTTACCCCTAGATACATATTTTCTAGAGCTTCCTATACCCGCTCATATCCAGATAGGGATGTATTTTGTTGATAAACCACTTAATAAATACTCAAAAAAATTAGGGATGTTTTTATTATACTTATTCTTATCCCAAGGGATTTTACTATAATTTTCTAATCCTAATCCCAATAATATCTAAACCTATCTTATGATACCAACTATAACAGCCCTGCTCTTTATTACAAACATAAACATGATTTATTACCAAATATTTCACTTAAGATAACTTTGAGGATTGAGAGGTCTAGTGTTGTTGGTAATTAGGAACACTACATAACAACATGGAACACACCAACTTTATTGAAAACTTCTTTTACATGACTAAAACATTCTTTCGTAGTTAGCATTACATGGGATAACCTGAGGACATGCATAATAAAAGGGTGTGATATAAAGCTCAATAAGGGAGTAAACAAGGAATAACATGAATAATACAATACATTTTAGGCAATAGTAATATCAATGTATCACAAGAGAAACATGAAAATAAAGGAATAATATAGCATGATTATCATAACATAGAAATGTGGAAACAACATTAAACTTGAAATTATCACAAGCCAAGGCTCATTACACAAGTATATTGAGTAAAAACTCATTGAACATGAATTATAATGAGTAAACCCTCATTTTACTTTACATATCATGATAATAGTATTTACTTAATGCATTGAAGCACTATTAGGGCACACCTTTCTTAATCATTTCACTTCATACATAAGTGTTCCACATGGATTATATAACAAGGATTCATTTAACATCATCATTTATTAAACGATAAAGGAATATATAATTAATACATGAAACTCTATAATCAATATGTAGATGTTCATAAAGGTGAATACCCTTGATATAGAAATGGGCATAGTATTCACTACACAATTACTTTGGTTTGGAAAATTGCGGTGCAATTTCGGAAGCATAACGACGTGATATAAGAATCCATAAAAATGGTTTATGAGAGAGAAATGGGTGTATTGACATATTTACTTGAAATGTATAGTAATTGGGTCATATAGATACATGTACCTACATATTTAATGGAATTAAGATTCATATTACAAAATAATTTCTTGAATGTAAATTAGAAGAGACAAATTCCTTACAGAATTTCAGCATGGTAACAGGTGTACATGAGAGGCATTAGTGAGGAAGAAAGAGGTATATCATAATTCAAACATAAGGAGGGAAGTATGTGGGAGGTGAGAAATCATACATCAACATTTTTAATTTTAAAAAAATGATACAACAACGTAATGAAATTTGGAAAAAAATGAGAAAGGAAGAAATATTTTCCTTGGAAGTGTGATACAAAAGGCATAGGAGAGGATTAAGAGAGGATTCTTGGGACCTTGGGGTGCCTTGGGAGGATTTTAGAGAGAGGAGGGAAGGGCAGGGACGTGATCCATGGGTTGTGATATATAATATTTATTTATCAATACCACAATTTTTACCATCCTTGAATTACAATAATGAAAAAAATGATGGTGATTCATAGAGGTGGTAGTTCGTGCAACCCACTAATGAATTTCTTTTGTTTTTATGAGTGGGTGGAAATTGATAAATATTGGTTTAATAATATATAATGAAAAATATAATTATAAAAAGGATACTTAATTAAGAATACTATTATGGGTATAATTTGTTTGTAAGAGTATTCTTTAGAAGAAAAACATAAGAAAGAGATAATACATATGTTGGAGACTTTCTTTTTCCTTGGACGCTCCCTTGAAATTGGTGGGGTTAGGATAAAAATTATTGAACATGGATTTTTTTTTGGGGATAGGGTTATAGTGAGAATAAATGTTCAGTTTTCATATTTTAATTCAAAGGATAGGTGTGTGTTTAAAAGCATTCAATTGATCCACTTTATTAAAAGTGGGAAATGACACTTTTAGAAACACCCTTAATATTCTAAAAATGTCATGTCATTATTCAAGGTTAAATGGATCAATAATAGAAATATTTTGAGTGTGGGGTATGTTTATGTTAATAATATCTATAAAAATTGTTTCCAAATAT
This sequence comes from Viscum album, assembly GCA_963277665.1. Classification (NCBI taxonomy): domain Eukaryota; kingdom Viridiplantae; phylum Streptophyta; class Magnoliopsida; order Santalales; family Viscaceae; genus Viscum; species Viscum album. The sequence continues at coordinate 456,405,766 of OY728119.1, read as the reverse complement.
TTTTTATGCATGGTTTAGGGTTTTTACAATTATATTTTTACATTATTCTCTTTTCTTTAAAATGAGGAAACTTCTTTTCAACTATGTGTATTTTACATTTTATTAAACATAAAAAAATAACCCATATTAAAAGTGGGAATTGTAGAAAACAATTTTAACTCTATTTACTCTATGTAAATTTTGGAATATTATAAAGTTAACTTGTAAATTAAAATATATAATAGGTAAAATAATTATTTTATTAGAAAAATGACATTTTGACCACTATGGGTTCTTAATATTATTTAGTATTGATAAACAATTAAATGAGTGTTAATATATTTTTTATGTGTTTATTAATAACGTTGTATTCATTATTCAAAGTATTTAAATTTAATTGATTTAATATAATGTACTTGATATTAATAAAGGAAAATTTTTAAAATAATTATTCCACTATTATTGTGGTAAATAGTATTAATTCTAAAAAAATAATTTAAACCTAAAAATGTAAATAAAAAATCTTTTATAACATTAAAATTATCACCTAAAATAAAATACTAATTATAAAAATCAACTTTCTATTATTAGAGAAATAAATCTAACCATTTAGAGCATGTAACACCTAAAAACTTGTTTTTTTAAAAAAGTGTATTTTTAAGAAAAAAAGATCTATTATTATTAAATAATTATGAGGTCTATTTATTTCCATAAATTTAGTATATTTATTATAATTAAATAATATTTTATTTAACAATAACATATAAGATAAAATCCATTATATAGTTTTATAATTAGTTCAACAGAAGAGTTGAAAAATAAATTTTAATGAAAACGCTACATAAATTTTTAAAATGATGAGAATGAGTTTATAAATTCAAAAAATCATATTAAAATGATTGATTCTAATTTATAAAATATATTTTTAAATAAAAATTATTTAATTTTTGTCAATTTATTAATATTGTAAAAAAATTTAATAAAACTTATAATATTTAATAAAATCCTTATTTTCACCCTTCACATGAAAATTAATTATATATGAAAATTAAAAAATCGATCTTAAGATTTTATAACCCTGAAAAATAAAAAAATGACGTTTCATTTTTCTAATTAAAATTCTAAAATTTTAAGATTTTTATTTTTAATAAAAAATAAATTTTTGTTTTGAAATGTTTTTGAAAAAAAAGATACTAATTAAACTAGTGTTGTTAACTTATATATAATTCTTGAAAAGTAGTAAATTTTATTGAATATATTTCATTATATTCAACGATTCAAAACATTAGTTGATATTTAAGGTGAACAATATATATATATTTATATTCATAATTCAAATCCCACTATTTATACCTGGAAATTTTATGTCTACCATACAATGGTCCATTTTTTTGGTTTTTGTGTTTCTTGTTGAAAAATCCATCGAACATAGAATTTAAATAAAAAATAAAAAATCAGGTCATTACATTCCCCCCACTTGGAATAAACTGCATCCTCAAAATTTGAAATATCATTTACTAATTGAAGAAGTTATGGGATCTATGGGAAACTCAAGATATGTCTTCTATTGAGATAGCCACATCATTATCCTTGGTAGGATGAGAAAACAATTTATCCAAAATAATATTCTTAGGAGTTCATAGGGATATTCATCTCACAACATCATTTTCATGATCGCGTTTCCATCCAAAGACAATAACAATAAAAGGAATGATAATTTATAATAATGTCAGTGGAAAATATCATATGAATATTAAATCTCAATCCTAAGATTCCTTCTCCATTTAAACCTTTGTTTAATCCAATAATAATTTATTCTTAATTATTCACACTTGGTATATCTTAAAACCCTATCTGTTTAACATTGGATGCATTAATCTTGGTTATCTACTTCAAATCATCATTATTCCTCAAAGTATCTAGAAAATAAATCATTTATAGAGGTTAGTAAAGTGAATATGATTAACCAAAGTATATTCCCAAGTAGTATCAAATTGGGTATGTAGTTAAGCCTTTTTATGCACCAGGTGATTATTGAGTTAACAATCTACACAAGATTTTGAGGGTTATTACACCTTGGCAATTCTTCTCCTGGTCCTCCATATTTTTGTAGTATCCAAACGTGTATTTATTTATATGGAAAACTATTTAATCAAGAATTTAAAAAAAATTCAACACATCAACCTATACATAGAATCATATTTGGAGTTTTCACTCAGGTTATCTAAACTAATAGCTGAAACAACTAAACTACTCACTAGAAAAACTAAGCCCTGATCTGATACCAATTAAGGGACAATATACAGTGACTTAAATATTAAAATACTCACAAGAATTTGATCCTACATCTCACAAAAGTCATATAAATCAAATATTGAAAGGTTTAGTGTCTTTGTATTTAGCAATATAAACATTTTACTACACTTGAGAACATTTATCCATACTCATGATCCCCTGTAACCATTCCTATATATCTCACTTGATATAATTATCATCACAACGTAAGGATTAGAAACATAATAACTAGGTGATATTGAATGATCAGTAAGGTAACATTTTTCATAAAATGAAAGAAAAAAATTGGGATACATAAATATTATAATAAATATCGAAATACATTATATGATAATCATAAAAAATGTTGGAGTAACATATGATATTAAAAATATCATTAACTAAGAGTAAATGATATGACCCAGCTCAAAATAAATATCAATAACCAATAACATGTGATAACGACATAAAAGTGAAGAATACATAAAAAATAAGTCATAAACTTGAAAAAATAGAATTTCATTGAAAAGAAATTTATTCTTGTAAATTTAGCAAATCATGATGAAGAACATAGAAATTTGTCACACCCATAAGCATAGGAAAACCTATGAGGGAAAACCCATCATTCTAATGATTATGTGATCAAACTCATTATGTACATTCCTAAAAATGGGAGCAAACCCATCATGCCCACACATGTGTGAACAAATTCATCATTTATGAACCTTAATTTATCATGAGATATAATCTAAAACATATACATTTTTGGGTTTTATAGTACCCCACACACCATCTTCTATATATATGTGTTCCACATAACGTAAATAATCATCATATATTAAATAACCCCTAAAAAATGGTTTTATTAACCATATAACAAACATGAACATGATAAATCACTAGATATAAAAATACAACTGTGCGAAAGGATCCATAAAAAATAAAAAATAATGTTTTATTAAAACATCACTTCATGATATGTTGATCATTTAAGGATAATGAAAAAAATGTCAGGAAAGAAATTGAAAACATTTTGTTGTCATAGTTACAAAGTTCCTTTTCAAAAAGTCTAATTTATTTATAACATTGAAAATAATACCTTTCATGAAAATTAACTTGTTTAAAAAACTATTTTCTCCCAGAAATATGGAGAGAAAATAAATGAAAATGAAAATTATTGTAAAAATGTAGTTCAATATGAAATTTTAAAACTCAATGAAAATATTTTGAGTTACGAAGTCCCTTTTGAATATCCAAATCTTCAATGTAATTAGACTTTGGAAAGGAATTCATGAGAAAAAAATTAAAATCCATAGTAATGAAAATTAAAATACAATTTTAAACAATAATAGTATAAATTAATTAAACAAAGAATAATGGGGTTCAATAATAATCATTATAACTTAATGAAAGTAATGCAGGTTATGAAAAACCCTTAGATTGTTTACCCACTTAGTCAGCTGCACTCTAATATCCTTTATAATGAACATAAATAACTTAATTTCATATTTAAGAACCTCAATCATAAATATTATACTTGTATTACCCATATTATAATATTTTTTCGATTACATTAATTAGTTCTAACATATTATGACCACCAGACATTAATAAATTTAACTCTTTTTCATGTGTTTAATAATTTCCATAAAATAACTTATCATTTTATAAAAATTTATTTGTTAATATATCATTTAATTTCCTATAATATAAAACTTTTATTTATTAAAATTTTTATTATTTAGAAATATAAACATTTTACTACACTTGAGAACATTAGCTTTAATTTTTACATTTTTTTCCATATTGGAGATTTAAAACACCATTCATATAACTAGTCAACTAGATCAAAACATGAATATTCTTTGACTCGATTGACAAGTATGGTTATGGAGGTGTTTTTATTTTCATCACAATATCATTAAAAAATAATTATAATTAATTTTTTTTATTATGATGAACTATATTTTAGGGTGTTTAAATGATCACTTAAAATATATATGAGAAAAGAAAAATGTTTCATCATTGGGTGGTATTCTTCACGTACACAAGTTTAGGGTTCCCGTTTATCAAGGGGTGAGAGGGGGTTAACATGGGTATTAAAATAACATTTAGGAATCACAAATATATATTATATTTCATATATATCCATCACTAACACCATTATTACAATAATTTAATTTTGGTAATGAAATACAAACAACGTTGCTTTGCGGAGGCGGTAGTCTGCAGAACAAACTAAAGATGTTGTTTTGTTTTTCTATGTGGAAAGAAATGGATAAATAAGTGTTGTATAATTAATAAAAAAACATATTAGTTTAATATTTATTATAAATTAATAATATTATTATATTTATAATAAATTTCTAATATTATTAGTAAGAAATAAATTATAATAAAGCCCTAATACTTACATTATAAACATGATTTTTTACTTTTAAGTTCCCTTAAAATTGAAGGGATTCTGATAAATTTGAGTTACCAAAAGATTTTTTTAGTGGGTATATTTCTCGGGGTATTAAAATGGTGGAGTTTCATGATGATTTATAAGTCAAACTGAAAGTCTAAAAGGTTTTATGTAACACCCTTTTATAATAGAGGAAACGTGATCTTTTGGAAACACCCTTTATATTTTAAGAATTACATGAAACTATTCAATGGTAAATGACTTAATAATAGAAACATGTGGAGTGTGGGGTATTAATTGGTTGATATAGGATCAAAAACGTTTTTCAAAAAAAAAAATTAAACTTGATATAGGGTTTGTAGCATTATTTATTTACATTTTACTCTTTACTTTTAAACTGTATTACTAGTTTTTAACTAAGTGATTTAATGTTTTATTAAACATATATCATAAAAAATAGAAACAAAATATGGGAGTTATAGAAACAAATGTATCCTATATTAAGTATAATTAAATTTCTAAATATTATACAATCAAATTTTATATTAAAATATATAATGGGTATAAAATGTTTTTTAGTATAAAAATGAAATTTTGACTATTATGAATTCTTAATCTTAGTTAGTATTAGTAATTAATAAAATGAGTGTTAAAATACACACACCCACACATATATATATATATATATTTGAATATAAATCATATTAGACTCATTATTTAAAGGATTTAAATATAATTTATTTGATATAAATATCTTGATATTAATAAAAGAATACTTGTAAAATAAGTTTTTTAATATTATCATGTTAATTAACATTAATCATAACAATCTAAATTTATAAAATAAAATTAAATTGTACATATTAAAAAATATGGACATTATTATCTGTAATAGAAGAATACTTATATTTTATGATCTTTCTATATATAATGAAATCACTCTTACCTACTAGTTCATGCAAAACGTAAATACCCATTCTTTGGAAAATTGTATTTTAAGGAAAAAGATTTATGAATATGATAGAATTACTAATTAAATTTATTATAATGAATTTAAACTAATCGATAACAATCAATTATTATTTATTTTTATAATAATATAAATATATTAAATTTATTTCATCATGTTATAATTATTTAAACATGATAGTCAAAAAAATAATTTCTATTAAAACGATATATACATGATCAAAATGATGGGAATGTGTTTATAAATAAAACATAGTATACTAAAATTATTCTTCATGATTTATAATATATAATTTAATATTAAACATTTAAAAAAACATTCAATGTATTCATATAATAAAATAATTTCATAAAAATGATGATATTTTAAAAATCAGTATCTTCACTATTAACCTTAAAATTATTTATTCATGAAAATTTCAAATAATCTGTCTCATGAAAATATGAACATTAAAAATCCAAAAATGAAGTTAAATTATTAAAATTAACATCCTAAAATTTATTATTTTTTTAGTTAAAAATATAATATATAGATAAAATCAGTCCATTTTATTGTAAATGGACTAATTAAACTAGTGTTAATCGCCTTATTCCTATCAAAATATATTAGGCTTGAAAAGAAGTAATTTATAATAAAATTATTTCATTGATTTGTTAAATGAACTATTAGAATTGATATATATATTTTAATAATTCTGTTACCACCATTTATAACTGTCAGTTCTATAACTACCATACAATGGCCCACATTTTTTAGTTTTGGTGTTGGATGTGGATAAATCCATTAAACAAAGAATTTAATTAAGGATTAAAAACGTAGGCCTTTACAACATTCATGGTCACCAAGTGTTATATGACCATAGATGATTCTTACTGTGGCATCATGCATATCATGTGGAATCAAGGGCTTTACACAACCCTGATTGATTCTCACAACTACTTCATAAATGGTACATCAAAACAAATGATTTACAAGCTTGTAATGGTTTTACAAGGCTATGAAGGTTTTTTTATAACATTGTGAATGAAGTCTAGCTCTGATTTATTTATAAAATGAAAAACACATTAAATGACCGTGAGGGATTTACAGGAGGTTTATAAAAGATACTTGACCATTATGTTTATACATAAGCATGAAGGATTTATGTATCCAAAAAGGATTCTCGATGTGGTTTCACAAATAATGCCCAGTTGTGAAGGATTTACCTGAAATCTTCCCTCATGGGGATTTTTCCACTTTCAATTTTTCTTTTATTATAAAATGAATCCTAAATTAAATGACCATTACTTTTGAAACAAAATTCAATGTTAGATCGACGAGTATGAAAACAAAATACAGTAAAATTAACTACACCCTTGGCTAGAAGGGTCCTTGATATCAATTATTTTACATGTCTTAAATTTCATAAAGTTACATTAAAAACTGTTTTTAACATTTCAATAAATCTTTTCATAAAAAATGTGTTAAATACACAGCTTAATCCTATCAGGAGGTTCTCACCACCACATTAATGGGATGAGAAATATTTTAAATGAATATCTATCCCGAAGGGTGTGAGAAATCATGTGGATTATGGAAATATCATTTGTACATTCTTCATGCATAGAGCACTTGAATTCTATTTTTTTAATGAGGGCCATTTCATATCATCTGGAACAAAGTGTATAACATATATTTTTTGATTCCAACACAAGTTATAACTCATAGATATTTTAATATCATTTAATACATAAATAAATCTTTATTTATTTAATTTATGATAAATAAAATATATCATTTTCATCAGCACATAAACTGATCCCATCAATCTTCCATGGAATTTATCAAGCATTGAATAATAAGTATTTATTTAAATAAATAATTATCTTTATATTATTCATTCAATAAATAAATTAATATTATATTAACTAAACTCATAAATATATATATATATATATATATATTATTATTCACATAGATAATTAAAAAAATATTAAATATTTATTTATGACCGTGAAAATAATTAATAGGTAAAAAATAAATATTATATTTCATAACATAAAAATAGTAATTATTTAATATCCAACTCACATATATTAAAAAGATGAATAAATGATGATTGAATTTAAGTGATCATTAAACTAGAATACTTATTAAACCATAATTTGAGAATAATATTTATTCTTAATATTAAATTCAAATATAATTTAACTGAGATTTTGGATACACCTAGTGCGGGAACCTCCCAGTCTATTTCTCACTCGCATTAAGTGAAATCTTTTAATCTCAAAGATCAGCATCTAACCCAAAATAAAGGAACCCCTATAGAATGAAGTAAAATCCATTATTAAAAAACTCATAAAAATAATTACTTTAAAAAATATAAACTTTTACTTGATATCTAGTCAATAAGGTTTCATACTTGTGAAATAAACCTATATTCTTGAAATATTTTATTTGATTCCTTGAAATGAATCCATTTATGAGTTTCTATGTCTATAGAAGTAATCATGTATTTCCCTTTCAATCATATAGAAAAAATATCATTTTCTATTAACTTGGAAAGGAAAAGCCATTCTTGACTTATTCAAACAATTTAATATCACTTATGACACACCCAACATATCCTAACTCTCCATGAGAATATATTTTCATTGTTTTTGTCAACACAAAAAAGAATGTGATTCATAATAGACATAAATAACAATCTCAAGTCTAATGACCGATAAAATAATCCATAAATTGGAATATCAAATAAAACATATAATGTATATAATTATAATTGGATGTTTTATCCTCATAACCTATCTTATTCTATATTTCAATGTGTGAACTTCATAATAATAATCACATCTTCTTATAACTTGAAATCACATGATAGTCAAACATTATCTATTTCCTACCAGATAGATATCATCTAGACCACTTGATATATGATTTTGAATAATATAATAACATTTAATGGTTTTAAGTATAGTTTAAAACTACTATTATATTTTTATGTGATAAATAATCTAATGACATATCACATTAATAAAACACATAAGAACAATCACCACCTGAAAATATGTTTATTAATATTTTGGTAATCAATATAAAAATGATAGTTGGTTCTAAGGAAACAACTCCAATAAATACCACTTAAACTAAATCTAACTACAAACAAATTTCATTTCACTAGCACTCACATGATATTTAGGCTTCTTTTGAGATATTGATTTTGTTAATGGGTCTCCCATACTCTCTTATATGGAAATATTTCTCACTGTGACCTCACATCTTAGAGAAAAATATCTTAGGAGATGTTACTTTTTAAATATATTCTTTTTCCATTGATGAGACTATTTCTCATTATATTGGATCACTTCTATGATATTTTCGCAATACAATGATTTATTGTAATACCCCATAATTTTAAGAAGAATATTTTATAAAAAACTATATGATTATAATTTTAAACTTTATTTAATTGGGATTTAAATACAGTTGGTAATAATACATATTTGATGGGAATTAAACTAATAATGATTTATTCATTCAAAATGTAATGTCACAAAAAATCATAGGAAACTAACTATTACTCACCCTCGATTATTACACCCCTTAAAACTTCATAAATTAAAAAATGAACAATAATTTGAGAATAATAAAATCTTCAACACTAAGATATATTCTATTTCATCATCACCCTTGAGGATCAGTAATAGCCCGAGGAAACCAATAATGAAGAAGAACATTATGAATGGATAAACCATGTTGTGAGATCTAAATAAAAACAATGAAAATGTGAAGACTTATGAATTAATAATTTAATGATGCATTCTAGATAGTCTATATTTTAGAATTAAATCATGAAGTTTTTAATATTATTATTGGAAATGTGGTAATTAGATATAGCATCATGGAGAATATAGTTGTTTAATATACATGTATTGAAATAGAAAAAAAAAATTGTATTTCTAGTAGTAAATTTAGTATAAGATAACTCACAATGAAATAGAAATATAAATTTAAAATATACCACATATATATATATTTATGTATTACAAATTAATATTAACAGTAATATTATTAAAATATGATATGGTGTATTTAAAAAATTAAAATAGGCTTATTAATGTTAATGGATTAGTAAAAATATATTTTATAAAATAATTAATTAATTTTAATGGTATTGTGTAAAAGTTTATTTAGTGTAAAAGTAATATTTTATCATCCAAGAACTATTTTATTAAGTACTGTAAATTTAGCACAATAATTTATTTTTATAATTTTAAAATATTATAATATATGAACTAATATATTATTATGATTTAAATTATAAATCGATATGTTATAATATTAATAATATTTAACATATAAAAACATCATTACTTTTAATAAAAGAATTTTTTATTTATATTTTATATTTTCATTTAAAAATTAAATTTATAAATATTAGAATATTAACTTTAAAAAATAAAAACTATTTTCAGACTTAAAAAATATTATCTTAGGATCCAATATTTAAATTTTATTAAATAATATTGTTTTAAGGTGAATATTGAAAATATAATTTTTACCAAAAATGTAGCTTTATATTTATAATAGAATGAACTAGAAGTTTATATAACTATTAATTTATAAAATTATTGATTAATGGGTGAAATTATAACTTTTTAGATACAATTATTAATTTATAAAACCGATTTTTATCATTTTGGGAACATTAGTAATAATTTAATTTTTTTTATTTAAATTAAATAATATATTGGTTAAATTTTGTTTTGGATTTATTTGAAAGAGTTGAGTTTTTTAATAATAAGACAAATTATATTAAGAAAAGTTAATATATTTATAATTTCACACTACACATAAATACCGTGCTTAAAAATACATTTTATTAATAAAAGGTTTTTACACGTTAGATGTGCTAATGTTAATATTTTTTTTACACCTAGAAATTTTATCTGATAAAATTTATTTCAAATTCTAAATAATTAGGTATAAATATATGAGTAAGGTCCATTTTATTTTTATTCATTGAATGTAAATTACATATGTAAAAACTAGTTACCACAATAAAACCAAAAAAGGTAAAAGTGAAAATTCAAAAACCAAATGAATTAAAACCATGTTTAAAACATATTTAAAAATTAATTTGGAGGTATAATATATCATTTATCATCCCCCAATCCATTAGTTTCCATTTTTCAAGTCACTTTACATATTTAACAATTTCTCCCTTTATATTTAGTGATTATAATTACAAAACATCCATTCTTACCACTTATAATAGGGGCCTCTTACCAAACCTTCATGTCTACCCTAAAATTTTTGTTTACCCTGAAAATTATTATCCTTTATCCATCCCTTATAATCCTTTCTATTTTATTTATTTCTTCTAGTTACAAGATATATTCTTAATACATCTATTTAAAAGGACTATTCCAAGGGAAAGCCATAGTCCTAAACATGATAACTTTTTCACTGAACTTTTTTTCACCTCTTCCTTAAATTATCATATAAAATTTTATAATAATTATATAATTAATTTATTTTTTTATAATAATTTATATTATTATATGGTAATAAATATTAAACACAATTCCCCATTTCCATTAAGGAAAACTAAATTATCATTTATGCATTCTGCTGACTACCGCCTCCACAAAACATTGAATTCCGTTTTTTCACCATGACCTCATTTATTGATAATAATGGTGAAATTGAAGAATTAATGTGAAATATATAATTTAAATATTATTATTGAGGAAAAAATGAGATCCAAAATCTTTCTACGTCATTCTATTTGAAATTAAAATGTTAATTATGCGTTGTGTGGAATACCATCTCCACAAAGTAACATATCTCATTTTTCTTCGACTTTATTTATTATTTATTAAAATATATTAAAATATGACTAAAAATGTTAAAATTATATATATATAGATAGATATATCTATATTATTATTATTATTATTTAATAATGAGATTATTCCAAGGAAAACTACTTTCATAATCACAATCATCCATTAACTATGGAATGTTCATGTTTGGGTCGAGAAAACATCCTATTTGAACAACACTATAATATAATATCATTGAAGACTAAGAGAAAATAATTACTAATGATATATCATATAAATAATAAAATAATTTTTTTCTGAGAATTTAAGATTAATATTTCACTCTTTAATTAGGACACCATCATTGATTTTCTAAAAAAACACTGAAGCATGCATGTCTTTGATTTCATCTACAAAAATAATAACTAAGACTACCATGAAACTAAATTATAAAATTATAAATAATTATTAAAACTCAATATCAGTTTCTTGTATTTTATGAGATTGATAATATTTATGGGAAGAATGATGAATTACATATCTATTATAAAACGTTTTCAAAATGATCAAGATTATTCACACATGATATCGAAAACTTGAAACAACTAACTATTATACAAGATTAGAATAATTATAAATGATGTTTATAAAAGGGTATATACACATAGATATGTTAATATTTTTCTTATATAGATATTTAATATTTTTATTTTTTTATACATAAGATTCATGTGCTTTTGTGAAAGTCAAGAATTAAGGAAAGGGGTTTTTTGTGTAAAATTTAATTTCATGAAATATATTTCTCAATGTGAAACCCCATTTATTTTATATAGTGTAAAAACAACCCAATTAACTTCAATAATAATGGTTTACTTTCATTTCATGATATTTTAATGTCTATTTCATGGTAACCCACTTATGTTCTTTTTATTCCTATTCTACCATCACCATATGGGTTTCTTGGTCTTATTTTGAACTCCATAAGACTTGTTTGATACTATGCACCATCATTTATTTTATATTATGTATTCACCAACTTATTTTTTTATGTATGAGAATATATTCCATTTAATTATATTTTAATTTCCATTGCATTATCATCCACTCAATATCCATTCATTCTTACATTACCAATACTTTGTGGGTTTCATCGCTAATATCATTTTTAAATATAATTTTTTGATGAAAGATTGTCCATTATGGGAATTTAAATATGTATATCTTAAAAACAACTATAATTTTATTCTCCTTTGGCCCTTCTTGGATTTTTTTACTTGTCTTCCCCCAACTTCGTTTTACCCTAGGAATAATTATTTACCCATTGTAAGGAGACCAACCCAACCTTTTATTTTCAATAGACATCATCCTTATCTCCTTACGTATATTCAATGGATTATTTTGACTCAATAATTTATTAAGTTAATTTTGTACTACTTAAACATCATTAAAATATTTAATGAAATTTTTAACATTTTTTGGAGGGTTATTTTCATCAAATTGTGAAAAGCATATAATTATAATGCATTCCATGTGGAAATATTTTTAATTTCCTTTTACAATATATCATATATTTCTCTATATATAAATGTTTTCCAAAAGAAATTATATTTTTCAATGATTTTTGAAATATTTATTTTGAAATGATTTCAATTGATCATAGATATTTCTTATTTCCGATGTGATTTGTTTAAAACTCCTAAAAATATTTTTTTCATAAAATTCATTGTCCTTTGAAATATATTGTGCTTGATAAAGGATATTATAAATTTTTTACCATCCAACTTCTTTATCTAGATGGATTTAATATTTTCTCTTTCATCGAAGATAGGATTCATCACTCCCTTTTTGATACCTAACCATCCACCATAAATATGGGAAAAATCATCTCATTACATGAATTTATAAATATATTATTTTATGTTTATTTAGTTAATATGAATTCATCTAGAGTTTATAAAAAATTGAATTTGGAAATTATTTACTTAATTATACACCCTTTATCTATGAAATGAAAATACTGTATTATTTATTATCTTGATTGAATGGTATTTGAAAATTGTCATGACCCGTCCCCCGAGGCCCGCATCATGACTACCCCAAGCCCGCCTTCCATAGTCCAGGTCTTGGTGACTAGCACCAAAGGCGTAATTCCCTAAAACTGGGAAGGTATTTCCTTTATAAATCGTAAACACACACAACCAGAGTACAAGAAGAAGAAAACACTAAGTAAGAGCTGTATAAAAAGTGTACTGAATGTAAAGGGGGCCAGAATACAAGCCCAAATGTAAAGTACAAATACAACTGAAGACAAGTACAACTGAAAAAGGGACAAACTACTGAAAGGTGAAAGCAGCTCCTAGATCGTCCTCCAGGGTTCCTACCTGAAGGGTACGTATAGATGGCCTCCTCAGCACTCCAAGTCCATTAGACTCCACCATGTACCGATACGTCGTAAGGTCCTAATCAGGGTACAATCTAGTATTGGCGCTCTCGGCCTCCATCAGCGTTGTCTGCCATATGCATCCAACATAATGAGGTGCAGGCATAGCCCATGCAGGGGTGAGTATAATGATACTTAGTAGGGACCCTGAGTCCCTCATGGTCTCACAAATCCAACAAGGATAAACCACAAAGTAGGATTTCAATGGATAACCATTACTTAGGTATATGCCCATACATATACCTATGTTATCAAATAACCCATATAAATCATGAGGAAAACACAATGTTCATTGACTCAGCTCAAACCATGATTTTTCATTTACGAAACCACGAATGCTAGAGAATTCTCATCTGTCAAGTATAGTGGCCCTGTCATGACTCCAAGGCGCTACTCACAAACCTTGGACTATTGAGGTACTCCTCCTGTTGAGTACCGCGGGTCTGCTGCCAAACCAGGTGCTCTGTCCGTTGTGGGTCTGCCGCGAAACTGGATGCTCCCCCTAATAGCCTACAAAGGTACTACTCCTGTCGAGTACCACTGTTCTACCACCGAACTAGGTTCTCCATCTGCCATGGGTCTTTCACCAAACCGGCCGCTCCGTCCACTGGGCTAGTCAAATCACTTCGAGTCGAATCAGTCCAGCAGTCGTCAGGTCTACAGCTACAAGGTCTCCGCACTCCGTCTACTCATCTCCTGAAGGTTCTTCTCCACGAGCTACTGGTTGATACTCCAAGTGTCATGAGGTCTCACGTGGAAGTATCTCAAAGGACCGCCACATCACAGGGGTCTTAGAGCAATAGACGTTGCGTCAATCGGATGCCCGGTCTGTGATTTATTATCATTTTGGTCCCGGGTGCCCGGTTAGATTCTTGTACGAAACAACCTGACCGTAAATCAACTATACCCCAAAATATCTTGGGGTATACTTAAAGGGACGGCTATGATCCAAGAATATCGGCGCCACTGACGGTTCATCAAATGGACATCCGGTTCCGGAGATATTGGCCAAGAAGGTAATGGGTTAGTAATGGGCCCAGGTCTGGTTTGACCCAGTCGGACCGACTCGGCCCAACCCAGTCTTGGCCGGACCAGTCTTGGTCGACCCGGTCAGACACGATGTGTTTGACCTGGCCCATTGGGCGGGTCATCCCGCTATGTTTTGACCTGGTCTACTGGGCCCGGCCTAGCGGACCGAGAGGGTGGTTAGGCCTGATAGTTATCACGTAGGCAGCTCGGTAACTCATCTCGGGAGACTGGTTCGGTTTGGAAAGAGACACCGCGGGGATCACCATGGGTTGGCTAGGGAGCATGGTGGCCGAGAGGCCAGCAGGCAAGCCATGTGGGGCGCTGGCAGGCCGGCTAGCCACCGGACAGGCTGTGGGTGCACCGGGCAGGGTGTCGGGCAGGCCGCAAGTAGGGGCCGGGGGGGCCATAGGCAGGGTCCGGGCACACTGTCGGTAGGCCACGGGGGCGCTGGGCAGCGCATCAGTGGGGCGCAGGGGCGCCGGTCAGCGCACTGGCAAGGCGCGGGAGCGTTGGGCAGTGTGCTGGTGGGGCACCGAGCATCGCGCCTGTGGGGTGCGTGGGTGCCAGGAAGTGTGCCTGTGGGAAGCGGTTCGGGGGCCAGGTGCCACGGCGGCGGCATGTTTTGTGGTGGTCGCGGGTATCACGGCCCTTATTTGCCATCCTCTTGGTTTTCGCCTCTTTACCTCTTTGAAGTACAGCACAATGAAATCATAGAAGAGTGTCGTGCCATGTAAGGTTGGCCCGATCTGTCCTTGTATATGGTGATAACAATTGGATCTTCACAATCCATAAATAGAACGCTGAGGAATGAGAATAAAACCAACACAAATCCCCTACCTCATTTGTCGTTCCTAGATGAAGTCACGGGAAAATTCGGACGTCGATTCGTCGATTTCTGTGTTCGTCACACACTCCCAATTCTCATGCTCAAGAATCTGAAGGAAGAAGGGTACTCATCATTGGCAGACGCGAATTCAGAGGTGACGTCATCATTGGCGAAAATCTGCACGGGTGACGTCTTCTCCTTTGACATGGATAAAGGTCGTTGGAGATGTCATGGTCATCACTTCCCTTTCCTTGCCTTGGTTAAAGAACGATGATGAAGGAAGAATATGGCGTTGTCGTTCTTCGGTGGAAGGAGTGTTCTTCACATTCTTCGTTGAGAGGTTGAATTTCTATCTCACATCCCACCCAATTGAATTTCCAACTAAATGAGATAATAACTTTGTCTATTATTTAATCGTTGGCTTGAATTCAAAAGAATTCAAAAGTTAAATTAATTAAATTAGGGGGTTCAATTAATTATAAGTGGGTTGGCACATTTAATTAGTGGTGGAAGTTCAAGGGTTCCCCCATTTTATGGAGACGTACAAAGGGTTAAAGGGGGTTTAGATGTTTGTGTAGGCCCCACCTTTCAAACTTCAAATGGGGGATTAAGTGGGGGAAAGCTCGTGTGGCCCCCACCTAAAAATTCCCTCCCAAGGTAGGTTATGTGTGGGTGGGCCCCACTTCCATCCTCTCTTTGGAGGATTAATCCGCCATGAATAAAATTTATGTTAACACTTTTTTTTCAATTTAATTAAAAACCCCCAAAAACTAACTTCTACTCTCGTTAGAACAAAACTACTGTGAATGTCTCACTAAAAAATTACCGACACTGCGAGTTCAACGGTGCCCTCAGATTTCAATTCCGAGCACCATTTTTATAGATATAAAATCCCAAACGTACATTTACTGAATTTACCCAAAACAAACGTTCGAAACATTATAATCAGTCACCCTCAACTTGAACCAGTCGAGGTTAGGCTCTTCCTAGGTGAAACACACCCCAACAAACCCAACATTACTCTCGTATTTTCAATCCGGGTTACCATTTCGAAATTCTGAATTTTAAAATAAAATAATTGTCACTTAATTATTTTATTCGCATCCAAAAACTACCTTTTTATAGTGGCCCATGCTAGACAATGTTATTATCTTCTTAAATATAGCATGACCTAATGAGTTCTGCGGTGGTCTCAGATTTTTAATTCGAGCTACTGTTTGTGAGTTATAAGCACTTGAAAAAAAAATTATTTTGTTATTTTATTTACATTTATGCCATTTTTGGGATTTCTCAATGGAGGCCCGCGCAAACTAAACTTAAGTTGCGCCTTGGGTAAACCTGCTATTCTGAGGGCAACGGTGCCCTCATATTTCTGATCAGAGTAACCATTTAAGAGTTATTCAACTTTTTCAGGAAAATTGGTTACGCACATTAATTTAAGCTTAACAAAACTTCGGAAATTGATTCCGGGCACACTGGGTCTCAGAATCAAACACCGTCAGAAACTATGAACTCATAATATTTCCATTTAAATAAAAAAAGTACTTGGATATTCGTTGTAATTACATTCAACCCACCTTAGGGATTTACGTCCCCGTAAGCCACAACTCACACTAGGGGAACAAAAGGGGGTACTGAGCACGAATCATAGCCTCCCACTCCCATGTACTCTCCTGGAGGATCCCGTGCTACCATTGAATGTGCACTAGAGGAATCGACTGTCCACATAGGACCCACTCCTGTCAATCCTCAATCTCCACTGGAACCTCCGTAAAAGTAACCCTGTCTTCGATGTCCCGCTCCCCGTGGTCGATGATGTGGGACGGGTCATGAACATATCTCCTTGGCTGAGATACGTGGAATATGTCGTCCACCTGATGTAGTTGATGTAGAAGATCTAAGTGGTAAGACATCTCACCTACTAGGTTGAGGTCCTGGAAAGGTCTGCGAATCATAGAGGTAACTTAACACCTTCATCAAATCACTATAGCCCTCATCGAGGTGAGACCCATAGAAAGACGTGGTTGCTATCCTAGAACTCCAGAGGTCTCTGTATCCTAATAGCATATTAATTCTCCCTGCTCTCTGTAGTCTTCATCTGCTCCTGGATGATCTGCACCTTCTCGGTGGTAGCTCGCACCATCTCTGCTTAGAAGGAAGTGGGCTGACATGGTGAGTTAGTCGACGATCACCCAAATAGAGTCATGACCCCTGGACATATGTGGAAGAACCGTCACGAAGTCCATGGATATCTCATCTCTCTTCAACTTTGGGACCTTTAAAGGCTGAACCAAGCATGCTGGTACCTGATGTTCCACCTTCACTAGTTGACTAGGGATGCATCGAGAGACAAACATTACTACTGCCTTCTTTATACCTGACCACCAGTGCTGTCGTCGAAGGTCCTGGTACAACTTCACTAGTCCTGGATGTAACTCTAGAGGGTAAGTGTAGAACACCCTCAATACTTCCTCAAGAAGTGCTAATGGTACCATAGTACTTCCTCTGAAGAGGATGACATGATCCCCACCTTCAGAAAATCCATCGGGTCCTTGTCCTGTGGATATCTGTGCACGTCGTGTCTCGTAGTCAGCGTCCCCACACTGCACCTCCCTATCTTGCTGAAAAAGTAGGGAGTGACTCCCCTTCCCAGTGGTATAGACTATCTCGAAGTCATAGTCCTGGAGAAACTCAAGCCAACGCCACTATCTCAGGTTCATGTCCTTCTAAGAGATGATATACATGAGTCTCTTGTGATCAGAGTACACGGTAAAATGTTCGTCCATCAGATTGTGTCGCCACATATTAAAGGAGAAGACCACATCTGCTTACTCCAGGTCATGGGTAGCGTAGTTCTTCTCATGTTGTCTCGAACTCTGATCTATTGATAGCCTGATTTGAGGTCTATCTATTGAAATGTTTTTTACATATTATGCCACATCAACTGAAAAGTCAAACTCTAGTTTCTTCAAGGGTAAGGTTGACCGATTCAAGTGTGATCGGCCGCACCCCCCTTAGCATGAGTTTATCCTGTGGTGATTGGGATTCCCTTTTCATCAACCATGGAAAATCTCATCCCAACGTTATAGATAAACAATAACCTATTTTCCTAAAACAATCAATCTCTGTATGAACTGTGGTTGCACAGTCCATACCCAAACTACCTTCGTAAGGCCGTGATACTTTCACCAAGAAGTTCCAACCGAAACTCTCACCTCAAGTGTCATTACACACCATCGGGGTAAGTGTGATTATCGAGTCTCCTCCCAATGGTATATCCAGATATGAGGGTAAAGCCAGCTTTTTAACCAGAAACTCTAGGTCTTGGACTAGATTCGTGGAAGGAATGAATGGTTGGAACCTATTTCTATTGATACGACAGCTATTAGTATACACAGATTGTACCTAGAGTCATTCCTAGATAACTTGGGTAACACTCCATGACTGCATGCAACTACTCTCTTCCCCTGCCCTCCATCTCCCTGAGCCTGGAGGGAAATACAAAGGAGGGAGGTTGTAACATGTCAAAATTTACACCACCCCATGCTGGTCTCCTAGGTCTTCTTCCACATCTGATGCCCCGTAGATTCACCTATCCTCAACACTTCCTCTTCTGGAAACATTCTACACGCTCAAGTCTCTGAGACTGGTTCTAGTTTCATGCTCTCCAGTAGCTAACATTCACTGCCTATATCTTCTCATCCAAATAACATTCAACCGAAAAGGTTCTATCTAGAAACCTAACATAGGTAGGAATGCACAGAAGAAAAAAAAGTGATGGATCGGATGTCCCTAAACACATCTCACTCAGTGGTCCAAGCTCTGAAGCACTGATCGTATCATATTCATTGAGTACCAAGAATGATTGGTACACCTCGATGAATACTCAGCTACCGACATGTCATCCTGCCGAAGATGTATAAGCTCTAGAAAACTCTCAGCCACCTCCTCAATTCAGTCCTTAGCCGCCTGTGAGTCGGGGTCGCCTCAGAACCTGAGGGGTATCTGATGCTGAAACACGTGTAAGGCACTAAGCCAACACGTTTCATCTACTGGTACCGCCTGTTGTAACTGCTGACCAACAGGTAGTGATATAGCTGGCGCACTACCCGAAGGTAATATCCCAGGCATCAGTCCACGTACCGAATCCTAATCACTATGCGGACCAACCTCATGGCCCCTCACTGGTAAACACTAGTATCTAAGTCCTACATCCACACTACTAGTGTCTCAACTCGGCCGAAAACTCTAGCAATCGCCTCCAGCCAGTCCTCTGCTTCCTGGGAATCTGTCTTGCCTCGTAACCTCGAAGGCCTCTACTATTGGAACTCGTGCAACATGCTCTGTCAAAATGCATCGTCCACTAGTACGGCTAGTGGAATATGCTGCTCAGCAGGTGGTGCTGCTGCTGGTACACCACCCAAAGGTGCCAACATAGTAACAGGGACATGCACGGAAGCCTCATTGCTCGGTGGGTTGTCATCAGGTACTCTCTCGGAACTCCAACTGACAGCCTGCATGGAGGCATCCTGAACAGATGCGACACGGTCAAAGGATTTATACCTGGTAACTTGACCTGGTTTGAGCTGACTTAAAGAAAACTTTTGAAAACACACACGCAATTATTGTTTTCGTGCACTATGTCGGAAATCAGTAGTCAGGGTCCTGGTGTATGGATACGTCGGCTGCCGCACCAACACTGGATTCCCTGAACTGAAGACCACACTCGGTATCCTTAACACTATTTATTCACAGTAAAGAAATATCAGAGTCCAATGTTCTGCGGTAGAACTGACCCCTCTGATACCAATTTTTCATGCCTCGTCCCCAAGGGCTCGCATCGTGACTACCCCAAGCCCACCTTCCAAAGGACAGGGGTTGGCGACTAGCACCAAAGGCGTAATTCCATAAAACTGGGAAGAAATTTCCTTCATAAATCATAACCACACACAACCAGAGTACAATTGCAAGCAAACACTAAGTAAGAGTTGTATAACAAGAGTACTGAAAGTAAAGGGGTCCAGAATACAAGCCCCACTATAAAGTATAAATTCAAATGAAAATAGGTACTACTGAAAAAGGGACAAACAAATGAAAGGTGAAAGCAACTCTTAGATCGTCCTCATGGGGTTCCTACATAAAGGGTAGATACAGATGGCCTCCTTAGCACTCCACGTCTGTCAGACTCCACCATGTACTGATATGACGTAAGGTCCTCATCCGGGTACTGTCCAGTCCTAGCGCTCTCAACCTTCGTTAGCGATGTCTGTCATCTACATCCAGCATAATGAGGTGCCGGCATAGCCCATACAGGGGTGTGTATAAAGATACTCTGTGGGGACCCCGAGACCCTCAAGGTCTCACAAATCCAACAAGGATAAACCACAAATTATGATTTAAACGGATAACAATTACATAGTTATATGACCATATATATACCTAAGTTATCAAGTAACCCATCTCAATCATGAGGAAAACTCAAAGGTCATTGACTAAGCTCAAACCAGTATTTTTCATTAATAAAACAACGAATGCCGAAGAACTCCTCCATTTTCAAGTACAGTGGCCCAATCACGACTCTGAGTCACTACTCACTAACCTTGGACTGCTGAGGTACTCCTCCTATCAAGTATCGTGGGTCTATTTCCAAACCAGGCACTCCGTCCGCTATGGGTCTACAGACAAATCGGGTTCTCCCCCTAATAGCCTACAGAGGTACTTCTCATATCGAGTACCGTGGGTCTATTGCAAAACAAGGCGCTCTACCACCATGGGTCTACCGCAAAACCAGATGCTCCGTCCACTGGGCTAGTCGAATCACTCTGAGTTTAATCGGTCAAGCAGTCGTCAGGTCTATAGCTACTAGGTCTTCGCACTCTGTTTGCTCTTCTCCAGGAGGTTCCACTCCACTAGCTACTAGTCAATACTCCAAGTGTCAAGAGGTCTCATGTGGAAGTATCTCAATGGACCACCTTGTCATAGGGGTCTCAGTGTAATAGAAGTTGCTTCAATCGAACGCCCAGTCTGTGAGTTATTAGCATTTTGGTCAAGGGGGCCCAATTGGATTCGTGAAAGAACCAACCTGACTGTGACTCAACTATACCCCAAACACTAGTGGGGTATATTCAAAGGGGGATTCTATGCTCCAAGAATATCAAAGCCTCTGGCGGTTTGTCAAATAGACGTCTGGTGCCAAAGATATGGCCAAAGAATGTAATGGGTCAGTAATGGGCCCGGGTCCGGTCCATCCCAGTCGGACCGACTTGGCCCAACCCAGTCTGGGCCGACCTCGTCTGGGCCAACCCAGTCAGACTCGCTGGGTCTGACCCGGCCCATTGGGAGGGTCATCACGCTAATTTTTGACCTAGTCCACTGGGCCTGACCCAGCGGACCGCAAGGGTGGTTCGGCCCGATAATCATCATCTAGGAAGCTCGGTAACTTGACCCGGGAGACCAGTTCGGTTTGGCCAGTGACACCACATGGGTCGCTACGGGTCATCTTGGGAGACCGGTGTTCTGGAGGCTAGCAGGCAAGCCATGTGGGGCACGGAATGGTCGGCTAGTGACCGGGCAGGCTACGGGTGAATCGGGCAGGGTGCCGGGGTGTTGGGCAGGCCGTAGGTAGAGGCCGGGAAGGCCGCCGGCATGGTGTGGGGGTGCTGGGAAGCGTGTGGGCGGGGCACGGGGGCGCCGGTCAGCGCGCCGGTGGGGCACCAGACAGTGCGCCGGTGGGGTGCAGGGGTGCCGGGTAGTGCACCAGCGGGGTGTAGGGGTGACGGGCTGTGCGTCGGAGGGGCGTGGGTCGGGCGCTGGGGTGCTGAGGCGGCAGTGCATTTCCCGGTGGCCGCGGGTATTGCGGCCCTTGTTCTCTGTCTTCGTCATTGTCACCTCATTGCCGCTTCGATGTACACCACAAAGAAATCAAAGGAGAGTGTTGGCCCATATGAGGATGGCCCGAACTCTCCACGTTTATGGTGATAACAATTGTATGTTCATAATCCATAAATAGAACGTCGGGAAACGAGAATAAAACCAAAACAAATCCCCATACCTCTTTTGTCGTTCCTAGATGAACTCGCGGTAAAAGGCTGGTGTCGATTCATCGATTGTCGCGTTCGTCACTCCCTCCCAATTCTCATTCTCAAGCGTCAGAAAGAAGAAGGGTACTCATCATTTGCGGTCAAGCTTTTGGAGGTGACATCGTTTTTGGCGACTTTCTTTGTAGGCGACATCTTCTCCTTTGACATGGATAAAGGTCCTTGGAGATGATGTGGGCGTCGCTTCCCTTTCATTGCCTCATTTAAAGAATAATGAATAAGGAATAAGATGGTGTCATCATTCTTCGGTGGAAGGAGCATTCTTCGAGTTCTTCGTTGAGAGGCTGAATTTCTCTCTCAAGTCCCTCCCAAAGGAATTGCCAACTAAATGTGATAATAGCTTTGTCTATTATTTAATCACTGGATTGAATTCAAAAGAATTCAAATTTTGAATTAATTAAACAATGGGATTCAATTAATTCTAAGTGGGTTGACACGTTTAATTAGTGGGGGAAGTTCAAGGATTCCCACACATTATGGAGAGTTACAAAGGGTTAAGGTGGGGTTTAGATGTTTGTGTGGGCCTCACCTTTCAATCTTCAAATGGGGTTTTAAGGAGGGAAAGCTCGTGTGTGCCCCACCTAAAAATATCCTCCCAAGGGAGGTTATGTGGGGTTGGACCCCACCTCCAACCTCTCCTTGGAGGACTAAACCACCATGAAAAAAATAAAGTTAACACATTATTTTTATTCAATTTAATTAAAACCACCGAAAAACTAACTTCTACTCTTGTTAGAACGCAACTACGGTGAAGGTCTCACTATGCAATTACTGATGCTGTGAGTTCAACGGTTCTCTCAGATTGCAATTTCGAGCACCGTTTCAAAAGATATAAAATCCTGAATATACATTTACGGAACGTACCCAAAAAAAAGTTCGGAAAATTATTATCAGTCACTCTTGACTCGTGCTAGTCATGGTTAGGCTCTGCCTAGGTGAAACACACCCCAACGAAACCAATGGTACTCTCAGATTTTCATTCCTAGTTACTGTTTAGAAGTTATAAATTTTATAATAAAATAATTGTCACTTAATTATTTTATTCACTTCCATGAACTAACTTTTTCTGGTGGCCCATTCTAGCCAAAGTTAGTATCTTCTTAAATAAAGCATGCCCTTATGAGTTCAGTGGTGGTCTCCAAGTTTTAATCTGAGTTACCATTTGTCAGTTATAAGCATTTGAAAAATAAAATAATTTATTTAATTATTTTATTTATGGTTATTCCATTTTTGGGATTTCTCACTGGAGGCCCATGCTGACTAAACTTAAGTCACGCCTAGGGTAAACCCGCCATCTTGAGTGCCAAGGTGCCGTCAGATTTCTGATCTGAGTAACCTTTTAAGATTTATTCCACTTTTTCAGGAAAACTTCTTACGAGTGTTAATTAAAGCTTAAAAAATCTTGAGAAATTGATTTTGGGAACACCAGGCCTCGAAATCAAGCGCAGTCAAAAACTACGGACTCCTAAAATTCCCATTTAAATTAAAGAAAATTACATGGAAATTCTGAGTCCTTAAAAAAATAATGTTATTTAATATCATTGGAAACCCATTTATGTTACACAGGTTTATAATTCTATTATTATTTATGGAATTATGATTGATTTCCATAAATTAATCTATTTCAAAAATAAATTAATCCCATTTTATTTTCACTGGTTCTATGTAATGTGAATAATGTAAACATTTTTCTTCCAATGGGTTCTTTAATATGTGTTGAATGATTGGTTTAAAGTATTGTATGTAAGTATGGATTAATGAGGAGTGGTGTCCTATATCTACCTTCAATGCATTATATAATGATTTATATCTCAAGAGAAATTT
Organism: Viscum album; assembly: GCA_963277665.1. NCBI lineage: Eukaryota > Viridiplantae > Streptophyta > Magnoliopsida > Santalales > Viscaceae > Viscum > Viscum album. The sequence continues at coordinate 456,381,113 of OY728119.1, read as the reverse complement.
ATTCAAGAGTATGTTTTAGTTTATCATATGTATGGGAACTAGTGGGGTGGCACATGAAATTCATGCTCCCTATACTAATGTTTTTACCATCTTTGGATGATATTATATATTCATATGTTATTCTCTAATGGTTCATGTTTTTTAAATCATATTTTAATAATATATTGGTTTATTTTATATGTCATTCCATGGAATATTACTGAATTTTTTTTTTATTTTTTATGCTTTATTAGGTGAGAGTATATTATATATAAAGATTATACCTATATGATTATCTCATGCTAACATATGATAATATAATGTTATTTTTTATGTTTACCCATAATGATAATGTCACCTCACCCCTTTCATATTTTTTCATTTTCTCGGTTAATGAAGATGAGTGTATCATTTAAGAACTATAAAAGGGAGTTTAGTGTGGATCAATTTTAGAGAAATGATCTCATGTATTGTAAAATAATATTATATGCAGGTAGTCCTAAAATACACTAAACCTTATGTTATTAGTATTTTTAGATTAATTTTTTATATATAAATTTTATATTATGAAAATGATTGAAAATAAATATATCATTATCCTTGATCAAAATAGATGTTATCATTAGTACAAAGGAGCACATCAAGCTCCGAAACAAATTTTTATGTCCAAAAAACCTTTTTAGTTACATCAGACTATATAATATACTCATAATTTTCAATATAATCAATGGACATTAGCTACATCAAAAACTTACTACTCATATCTCATCTATTAATAAATAATACACATTTGGAATCTGATTTTAGCTCACTATTATTTTTCTTGAATCTAAAATCTATGTATTCATTGACAACTAGTTCCTCACCACCTCTATAAAAAATGAACTTACCCTTTGTACACCTATATGACTTTAAAATAGATATTACATCAACCCAATATAAATTACCATTTTCTTCTTGATATATACCTACCATATTGAAGTCATAGGAAACATCAATCCTCATATCTACCATGAAAAAATTTTGATTAAATAACATTCATGTAAGGGATTTTAATAATTTTATCACTCTCTTATTGTGTACAAGGACACATTTTCATAGAAAGATGTATACCTTCTAACACTGGATATAATACCCTCTTATATTATTTTATATTGAATCTCTTTAATACCTTCTCAATAAATTACCATGACTTAGTGCATGTATCCTCATAGATCGAACATGATGGATCAATATCACTATAATTTATGCTGATTGACATAATTATTTAATGGAGAGGTATTTTATTAAACATGTATTTAATAAATATAATAATATTATCCAATTTCCCATTGTTTATATACCATCAACATATAATATTAGGAAAATGAATTCAATCCTACTAAACCTCTATTAGACACATGGATGGCATTCATTATTTATAAAAAACTGTTTTATGGATTCATCAAAATTAATAATCCATAATCATGATTATTTATACAATCTATAAATTAGTCTCAATAACATTCACACCTAATTATCAACAATTTGATAAATAATCCCTTTTAGTTTCATCATACAATAGTCCACCACATGGTTTCATTTAAATAAAGCTTCTTTTACATTCATTTTATAAATCTCATAATCAAGGAAACTTTCTATATAAAATATAATTATGATGGATTTATGTATAAAAACTTATGAAAACGGTTATGTGTAGTCTATTCTTTGATGTTTATTATAACCTTTAGATACCATTCATGGTTTATAGGTAATGAATTTATGATCAATGTCAAGATTCTTCTTGAATACCCATTTTCACCAAAGTATTTTACATAATCTAGAGGATCTATCAAAATATAGATTTAGTAGTGGTACATGTAATTATTTTATAATTTATTGTTTCTTGAAACTTGAAAGTTATGATATTCTGTTTTCCTTATAACAGAGGTGTTGAATATCATCGACTAATAATGAGTCACTGGAATTAGTGACAAGAAAACTATATATCTAAAGTTATATAACCTATATAGTGATTCTATGTAGTACTTATGTATCTATAACAACATCAACAATTTAAATTTTTATAACATGTTCTTATAACATCTATTATACATCCTGAGCTTCAACGTCACTGAATTATGCCTTTATCCTATAATCTCCTTTGAAAATGTGTTACCTTTACAAAAAGCTGGGATATTTGTTGACCATGAACTTTTTACCTAAGGTATTCTATAGATAATATAAATTATATTATTTAATATTTGTTTTGAAGAGGATATATGAGCCTTATGATTCTAGTTTATTTTCTGATATTTCCTTAATAAACACAACATATCCCCTTATATGAATATATGAATAAAAATATTTGTTTATACCCCATAAATCATATAGAATTCAACATTTCACTTTTGTTGATGCTCTTTTCCATCAAAGAGTTTAACGAATTGAAAAGGGGAAAATACCATGAGCCCAATGTGATTCATCCTTTGAAGAAACATCAAAAATTTACAAAGGCATGAACAATGGTTCAAATGCACTTGAGTTGCGCAATTTCCACCAAGGTCGCGCAAGTATACTTGCACGACACACATTGGTCGTGCGGGTGACTTATGCGCCCTATTTTAATTTCACCCAAGGTCTTCTCCAGCCTATAAATACCCCCTGTGGGCCCCCCATTTCAAGAGGGAAATTTCCAGAAACTCATATTTGAACTCTTGGCGCCCTAGTCTCTTCTCAAATCTTCTGAACACTTCTAATGTGATTTCTTACCTAGAACGGAAGATCTTAAGAGGGGGGGTAGGCCTAAGTGTTGAAGCTCATCAACACTTGTGCGCCTAGGTGGCCAGCCCTTAAGGGAAATGGCCACACTTGCGCGCCACCTTACCCCTTCCACAAAAAGTTGTCTCCTCTCTTATGGAAGTCTCTAAGGGTAGTATTAAAGGCTTGAGCCAAGCCTCGCACAAGTTCTACCCTATGGATTTCCCATCACGCAAGTACCCATGTGTCGCGCAGGTACAGCTGCGCGACCAAGACTTGTGTTCCCATGCAGTACTTGCGCTCCCCTCTCATTATAGGTGCCCTTTCTACCCATTTCACCCCTCTTACACATATCCATCTCTCCTCTTTAGGATTAAGACTTCACAACTCTCTCCAAAGCCATTTTTGGTCTGATTTCTTTGTTGGCTTCCCTATCGGAATGGACTAATGTGGAACATCTCTCAAAACCTAGTCATTTACACATCTTTACACCACTAAAGTTAGAGAGTTAATTCATTCAGCCTCATACTTTATGATGAGAGAATCCTTAACCTGGGCCTCCTTTTCAAGAGTAAGCCCCAGTCCAAATTCTCATTAATTTGGGAATCCTCCTTATGAGTAAGCCCCAAGTCCTCATTAATTTGGGCCTCCTTTTCATGAGTAAGCCCCAAGTCCCCTAATCTGGGCATCCCCCTTAGGAGTAAGCCCCAGTCATAATTCCTTTAACACGGGATTCCTTTTCAAGAGTAAGCCCCAGTCTCCAAGTTCCGAAATATGGGCATCATCCTCAGGATTAATCCCCAACCATGGTTCTCTTATCCTGGGCCTCCTTCTCAGGAGTAATCCTTAGTCTTAATTTCTCTTAACCAGTCTTAATTTACTTTTGATCTGGGCTTCCTTCTCAGGAGTAAAACCCAATCATAAGTCCCCTCCTAACTTGGGCATCTTCCTTAGGATTAAGCCCCAAGATTAGAGTATCCAAATCTCTGTAAAGTACATATACCTTTGTGGACCTTGTTCTTGGGTTTCTTCAATGAATTAAAACCCAATATTAATCTATTTTGGGAATTCATACATACATATTCCCCACATCCTTGCATCATTCATGGCACAATTTTTTGGTTTCAACAATACCCCTTGTTTCTCACACCGAGCATGACTCAGGTGAGCTTTGAGTGTAAAACTAATCATGAAATATTTTTTTGAGCCATAAATCATGCATAAAAATCATTCTCCCTTACTCGAACTACGTGGGTTCTGATTCCTTTTTTTAATGGATACGTAGGTAGCCCATCTGCGGGCACGATCCCAAATATGAAATAATCCATATCCTTCTGAATGAAAATAAACATCAAGTGCCCCCACTGAGTGGATTTAAAACTAGTGTAGTCATCATAATGACCAAGAGAAATTTATGTATTGAAGGATACCATTGACTAAGAATCTATAACAAGTTCAGATGATTCTCTATCGATTAATAATCTTGAATACATATAAAATATTCTCTAAATTTCCTACATATCAATCATTGATTCTCAAATCCAAAGGAAAGATCATTTTATACATGGAAATGTAATAAGAATTCACGAACATAACTTAAATCTATATAGAGAGTCCCGGAGTAGACAATAATTCCCTTCAAAAAGGTGTGATGAGTCTGACTTCCCATCCTCCCGACCAATGCAAATTCCTAAGCCTCATCAGTCTACAACTAATGATCGCCCACCTTTGTAAAGTAGGTCCAAATGGATATGGAATCATTGGATGTTTCCAGTTATACGAACAAACCCATTAGAAACTGATTGGAATGTTTTAACCTTCAATCAATGAGGTCATCCCCAATTCCAGAGGAAACAAAAAATGGTGAACCCGACGTGAATCCTTAACCAATTTAAAATTATGTTTATCTTATTTGTTAGGACCCTATTTAAAACTCATTGAGAGGGACAACAAGGAAATCAAATAACATATGTGCTCATCCAAAAGTTGTAGCGGACAAACTTATCTTGATTACGCCTATTATATCAAACATTCACTCTTTTCCAAGATCTTCTGCATTACAATAATGGTTTTTCTTAAGCTCACAGCTGTGAATACTTTTGCTGTGAAGGCCTCTGCTGCTACTCCTACTAGAATGTCGTCCGCTCTGAGGACGACATCACCTACTCAGCATCTTCAACGCTGGGTATAAAATGCGTTGGTTAAGGAGTACCATCAAAATAGTACTATTCTGATTCTAAAGGCTTCTCGACAAGCCCTCCAAGTCAATAATTCACCCTAGTTGTCCGGACAGTGATGACCAGCGATCATGAAGCAGGCAGTGCTAACTACCATCTCAAACTGTTTCGGGTCGTTATCCCTGCAATGCAATCACCATTCACTCCCGTATTCTAGGGAGGTGAATGAGTAGGTCCCTCATGGCCTTATCTCAAAGTGACAGGAGTCCTTCCCGTGGGATCCCACCAAAAATCACCGCCAGACTCGTGTGGCTGTGTGCCCTCAACATGATGAGGGTGTCATCTCCAGGCGTTCGGCTCAAGTTCCTCGAACTCGAGCAGGAATGATGAACAACCAGAGGCAACAACCGGTTAACAGTGAGCAGGTTCTCATCTATGGTGTTTCCAGAGAAGTCCACCGACCTAACTTGGTGGCAAGAAATGAGCGGGCACATACACCCATCCATTTTAATCTCGTTGTCCAGCAGATTATTCTGGCAGCAGCACGCCAATCCCGCCATGAAATTCCATATGAGTACTATAGACAGGGACATACACCTGTTTATAAATCATTGGATAGTCTGTAGGCTCTTCTGACTACATGTGATGGAGCCTGCCAACCTAATGTGTTGACATCTGGTAGACAGACACATACACCTGCTTACACTCATCAATCCCGCCAGTAGCCTCGTCTGTCAGTATTGATAGAAGCTCATCAACCACATTCGGTGGAGTGAAATCAGCAAGAACATACTCTTGCTAGTATTGATCAAGCCTACCAATAGTCTCATTTGCTAGCATTCAGAGAAGTCAGTCAGAAAGCTCCGGCGACAAACAGGAGGCAGACTCAACTCTCAGCCTCCACACATGAGTACTGTCAGAATTCACTGACAGGAAAAGGAGGACTAGAGCAGGAACATACACCTACTCCAAGTATAGAATGGACATATATCCCCGTTCTGGCTGCTGAAGTCCCCAATCACATTCTGTCTATGGTGAAAGAGCAGAAACAAATCCCCGCTCATATTCTGGATGCCTGCCAGGATATTATAATAGCTTCAGCAACATCTCAAGGAATGACACATAAATTAGTCCCTACCTGTGGAGTGACACATAAAAAATTAACTCCAGAATAGAAACACGCATATGTTCCAATCCAAGAGGGTTGTGGGGCGTACTCTTCCATAGCATACGGACAGCCAAGTCAGCCACATAAACCTGATTTGAGTGGAGATAATCAGCCTAACCTGATCATTTCTACTGAACAGGCACATACACCTACCCATAATGACCCATTTTATCAACAAGTGGTTTCCAAAGTGAGTAAAAAGGCTTCTAAGAAGAAGATATGCCCAACATAGTCAATAAATCAAGGGTCAATATGTAATAAGGTCTTACTCGATGTTGGAGTTCTTGATGCACTTAGACAACTATCTATTGCAACTCAAGATTCTACTCTCTCGATTCCCAATAGTGGGAACATTAATTTTGACGGTCTGCATCAGAAACTTCCTCATAAAGGCTTGCTTCATGACAATTTGGTAAATCTCAAAGTTTCATATTCAGATGAGAGCCACAATAACCCTCTGTGTCGCTAGAAGACCATGGATCAAAATGTTTCATCTTTTGTTGTAACCCACCATGGTGGTTCTCCCCATGATGATGAATTTGGTTGTGAGAGTTATCTGCACAGTAATAATGCACATTGCCTGGAAAATGCTCCAATGGACAATGTAGTGATGAGAAAGCCCTATTATCTTATGGCGCTTGAAAATGTGAATCCAGTCATGTATGATGCTTTACCAATATCTGGTGAAATGCTTTCTCAATCAAATTATAGCCCAGGGTGTAGGACATTCTCCAAACCACCCCTAAGTCATGAATATTTTATTTTGATCAGTGATATCTCTAACAATATTTTTGAATCTAATGAAGAAAAAATGAATCACCAGCTTTGGTCTAATCAATTAGAAGAATCTACATTGAATGATAGAGAGGAAGTATTTAATACGAGAAAGTAACTGAAAAAAGGTGAAGTTCTAGTTATGTTTTGTCCATTGGATGATTCTCAGTATGACATTCCAGAAATGTTGACGGAAGATGGAATTCATGATATTCATCATAACATATGCAAAACTCTTTGTCAGTTGAAAAATAAAATATTATCTTATGATGAATATGAAAATCCTGTCAAGATAATAAAAGGGTTACAACGCCAAATTAACTTGGAATATCTCTCAGTTTCTCAATATCAGATGGCTGAAAAACAGGAGAGTGTCTATGCCTTGGCACACTAAGAATATTGTGACAGTTAATTGCCAATGCCTCATATGGTATTCATATCAGGGGATGGGGTGTTCATGGGGCAATACATTTCACTGTGCTCTCCAGTCAGCAAAGCCCGCTGAATATGGTCTCATGCAATGTTATTTCCTATGGCCAGCCACAGTTAATGGGTTTTGTTTGTAATCAAAAGGTTTCCCAAGAACAGGCCTCAACTAGTTCCTCTCAAAATCAAGCATATAGAGAAGAATTTTTTGAATTAATTCTGCATCAAGAAATCGAGAATATTTAACAGGCCTCTCGTTTGGAGCAAGCACATCACTAGGTGATAGAAGTGTCAGAAATCATCCAATGGTCTTTTGAGCTAGGTGATAAAAGTGGATGCATGTTGATGCATCCATCTAATTTCGAGACTAAAGTCCGCAAGATCTGGTGAGAATTTAAGAAAGTCTCATATATATCACATTAAGAACCACCCCATCTTGCCAGACTGGGGATTATTTTAACCCAACCCTCAGAATCAATAAATAGGATTCGAGGAGTTGAGCAGGAACAACCCCAGTCCACCAGATTGTGGACTTTTTTAAATCCTCAATCCCTCCTTAAAAGAAAATCAGTCTTCACTTGATTAGGGAAGAATCCTCAAGAGGAACGAAGAGCCAAATTATCAGGAGATTCCTTCCAAATTACAGTTCGTCAAGAAGTTCCTGAGGGATCGAGTCAACAAAAGATAATGTCTCATCAGGGACATAGAAAAAGACAATATCACAGAAATTCCGATTGAACAGAGGCAATGCATTATGCATCAATTAATGTAATTAATGTAGTTTTTTCTAATACACCAAATGTAACGCCCCGACCCCAGCTACCCAGAGTCGGTGCATTACTTCGTAACATTGGCATGATCACAAAAGATCAAGTCTCGAAAGACCGATTAGTTTAGTAGCCTTGGAAACACTAGATACATTCATAAATCTTACATTACATCATAAAAATGAAAACTACAATAACATGGTCTCCCTAGTCCACACTCATATCCTCACTGACTATTCCTGCAAGTCAGTCATAATACACTTCTTCACATCCTGGGAAAAATAAAACATTGAAAGGGGTGAGCTCAAATGCTCCGTAAAGATAACAATATAGCGGAAACTTTCATAAGAAAACATAAGCATTTAAGGCAATGTATAACTAAAACAAAAGCCTTATTGAACTTGATCTTCAGCATAATATGGCAAAAGTAAAATAAAATAATGCCATTACTTACTCACATTGATATTCTACTAGACGAATAATCACATGAAATATCAATAACCACTTTCATAATGAGGGAATATATAATGCGAGACATTCTGAAACATTTTGTCAAGGCCTCGGCCAAGACATCTAAAATGATTAATGCCTCAGCCAAAACCATAAATCAAATTGGGAAAGGGCCTTGTCCAATTCCACGTCTAGTTGTCTCATGACACCTACCGATGCATCGAGGAGCTATAGCGGGCTCCACCCGTCACTTATTAAGTCCAATACATTCCTCATATGAATAGGTTTAAACATAAAATAAATATTCGTATTAAAACTAGCATAAAAAATGTCAACAATTTCTCCATAAACTATGGATGGTATAAAAATAACACATCCAAAGTCAAATATTTCACAAAATGGTCAATGGATGTTTTGTATCATAAATCAATTTCAATTAAACTTAAAACCCATCAAAGGATGTTGACATGGATGAAATCAAAGCTATTTGAGAGAAATATCTCTCCTTTTTGAAATCAATTAAAAGTCCCATAATTATAAAATAATACATTTACTTTGAAAATATTCTTATAAGCTTGTTAGGGAATCTTCGACGAAGTTATAATGGCGGAAAATATCCGCACCCGCCGTATAAGTTAAAAAAAACATTCTTACCTTAAATTTGTTAAAAAGGTCAAAAAGTACATTGTTTGGAAAACGACGGTAAGATTCCTTTCAAAAACGTATAAGGGTATAAATGACTTTAACCCATTTTTCATTTAATAGTAAAAATGTTTTGAAAGACATTTTTAAGAAACATGGATGTGGATGATAACGAGGTCCCAGTAGATAATTATGTATAAACAACCTTGGATAATGAAGAGGTTGTGAAGTAAACCCTTACCTTGTACTTTTCCTTGGTTGGGGTAGGTTAACCTCCTGTATAATGGTGAAATAATTGTTATTAAATTATACAAGAATCATATACATTCATATGATATCATATATGATCTTTTAACATTGCCTTGTTAACAATATCATAGATTTATCGTTGTTTCGGGTGTTAACTTACTCGTTTTCGTAAGTCGTGTTTTCATGGATAGGTTGTATCTTATTCATATACATAATGATATCATGTCCTTAAACATTATTTTTAGATCATCAAATGATAATTATACTTGAATGGATACGACGGAGAATGAATCTCATCGCGTTCGTGGAGACGGTAGTCCGTACGTACGCACGAGCGACAATATCATTATTTTGATATTAAAATAATATATAATTGGATATTATATCATATATACAGAATTATTATCATGTTATATTTATTATTTACATGAATTACATATCATTATTATACCCATCTAAATAATAATATATTGAATAACAATTACACCACGACGTGGAGACGGTAAGCCGTACGTACGCACGTATGGTGACATGTCATTCAAATGATGGGTAGAATACTGAATATGGTTGTTCCATATTTATAATAACATCACAGTCTATAGAAGATACTGGAGTTATAATTTTAGAATTGAAATAATATACAATGAGGGAGTGGAAGAAGAAAGAAACTTGAAAGAGGGTGATGAAAACGTTACCTATTCTTCGGGTTCTTCCTTTTGATTTGATCAAAAGGACTCCTTAGGATGGCTTTCTGAATAAATTAAAGCTTCTAGGATGAAGGGAGAGAAGTTGGGAGAGTATTTGGGCAGAGGTTGGCCGATCCAAAAGGCTTGATAGTGTGAATAAGGTGGTAGAGTTGGGGGCCTTTTATAAGAGGAGAGGAGGGGCTCTTTTGGAAAGATTGAAATGTTACATTATTATACAATGCTTTTCGGATTCTAAAGGTCCCACACCTATATAATCCGTGGATAAGGTGATAAGGGTTCTAAATCTACCCATCCAATAGTCTTTGGACAAGTGTAAGCCTTGGATTGTACATTATCTTTTCATTTTATTAAAATCATTAAATAATGAGGTCATCGTTGCATCATAATGATGTCATAAATAATTTAATTTATTTAACGTCTAAAAATTATAAGAAAAATACTATGATGTATGAAATCTTTTTAGCTTTCCAATGAATATTTATAGTAAAAAAATAGGACTTGTATAACCCCATGTAAAAATTGTTTTATTAAAACATTTCATGTTTGTGTAATTTTTTACTTTAACATTAAATAAAAAGTATTTATGTCATTTTCTAACTAAAGTGGCTCCATGGGGTCCCCAAGTTGACCCATGGATTTTCATGGTCGGCCATGGCACATCCAATGAGGGTAGGACATTTGTCAAGCTCATCTCATATTATGAAAACATTATTTTTACCTTAAACTACACTGATTACCTCTAATCGCGATTAAGAACTTAAAAGTTTCTATTCACCAAAAATTATTTTAATCTCATTGAACCACATTTTACTTCTTAATGACAACCATGTATGTCGGATTTTTTAAAATCAAATCAAAGAAGTGGTAATATTTCATTTAAACGAAAAATCAGTTATTTAACTACCACTTAGTGGTTTCACTATTCATCAAAAATTGAAGTTTTTCAGAACAATGCCAAAATTTCACCCTAAGCTATAATTGATATTCCAAATTCAAAAATGATGCCTATTTTACAAAATTCAAAACATATAAGTTGCATTAATTAATTTTATAATTAATTCTCGTTGTCACAACAAATAGCGTGTTTTTTAGAAACAATTTATATCAAAAGATTGGCAATTGTTTATGTCCAATTTCAATGTTAAATTAATTCTAATGACCACCATTGGATAAAATGGTAAAAATATATTCTAATTATACTTTAAACCACTAAATAGTATAATTTATCACTATAAATTATTTTGATTTAAAAAAAGTTGTTTTTAAGTATTTTTCACTATTCATAAAAAATTAGAAGTTCTCAGAAAAATACCAAAAATTCAACATAGGCTAATATTGATATTCCGAATCCAAAAATAAAGTCCATTTTGATAAATAAAATTTATAAAATTTCAAAAAGTAGCTATTACTATTCACAACGGCTAGTTTAATTAGTTGTGCTGTGTGTTAGAGCTCGAGGTTGCGTACAACACACACTATTGCATTATTCGAAGGGAAACGTACTGTGGAAGCTTGGGGTGTTACATTCTCCCCTCCTTCAAATAATTGCGTCCTCGCAATTTCTAGGGTTTACTGCATAAAAATACTCGGGTGGTTATTCATCATAAGTTCCTCAGGTTCCCACAATGCCTCTTCCATTTTATGATTTCTCCACAAAACCTTTACCAGACGAGTCGTCCGGTTTCTCAGCACCTGCTCCCTCACATCAAAAATCCTGATGGGCTCTTCGCAATAAGATAGATCGGCTTCCAGTTCTAATTCCTCGTAGGTAACTACATGTGTTGGGTCAGGCATTTATTTTCTCAATAGCGATACGTGGAAAACATCGTGAACTTTGGAGAGATTTGGCGGCATCGCCAAATGATAAGCTACAGCCCCAATACGATTTAGAATTTTGAAAGGTCTGATGTACTTGGGACTCAACGTACCCTTCTTACCAAAACGTATAACTCCCTTCCATGGAGATACCTTTTGGAAAACATGGTCTCCCACCTGAAATTCCAAAACCATTCTTCTGCTATCGGCATAGCTCTTCTGCCTACTTTGAGCTTCTTTGATGTGGTTTTGGATTACCTTCACCTTTTCCATTGTTTCTTCCACCAGTTCTGGTCCCACAAGTTTTCTTTCACCAACGTCATCCCAACAGGTTGGTGTACGACATCTCTTTCCGTATAACGCTTCATAAGGTGCCATCTGAATGCTTGAATAGAAGCTATTGTTATTGGAAAATTCTACCAGTGGTAAATACTGATCCCACATACCCTGAAAGTCAAGAGAGCATGATCTCAATATGTCTTCTAAGGTTTGAATAGTCCGTTCTGATTGTCCATCTGTTTGAGGGTGATAGGCAGTGCTCAAACGAAGTTCAGTATCCAAGGCCTATTGAAGAATTTTCCAGAATCTTGAAGTAAAACGAGGATCACGATCAGAAACAATCGATAGGGGTACTCCATAAAGTCTTACAACTTCATTAATATATAGTCTTGCTAGATGTTCAAGTGGTAGATCCTCCCGTATAGCCAGAAAATGTGCTGACATAGTAAGTCAATCAACAATGACCCATATTGCATCATTCCTTCTAGGAGTCTTTGGTAGTCCCATGACAAAGTCCATCGTAATATTATCCCATTTCCCCTCAGGTATGGGAAGAGGTTGCAATACTCCACCAGGATGTTGCCTTCCAGCTTTCACTTGTTGACAAACCATACACCTCGACACAAAATTAGCAATCTCCCTCTTCATATTGTCCCACCAAAAATGTTCCTTCAAATCTCTATACATTTTGGTGCTCCCAGGGTGTATAGAGAAATTGGAACTATGAGCATCATCCAGCAATTCCCTTTTTAGATCAGGTATATCGGGAACACAAAGTCTCTTCCCGAATTTCAAAATTCCATCCTTATACACAAAGTCCCTCAATCTTCCATCATTCACATTTTTAATCTTCTTCTGAAATTCTTCATCATCGGTCTGAGAACTCTTAATCCTTTCTAGTAATGATGGTTTGGCAACCATTTGAAAAAGCATTGATGTTTCACCTTCCCTAGTTATTCCCATGTCCATCTTCACTAGATCCATGAAAATTGGATCCCTTTCAATTCTCATCACATTCAAAACTCCATGGTCTTTTCTGCTCAAAGCATCTGCCACCTTGTTTGCCTTCCCTGGGTGGTAATGTATCGTGCAATCATAATCCTTGAGTAGTTCAAGCCATCGCCTTTGCCTCATGTTGAGTTCTTTTTGTGAGAAAATATACTTCAAACTCTTGTGATCAGTATAAATCTCACATTTTTCACCATAGAGGTAATGTCTCCATATCTTTAAAGCAAAGATCACAGCTGCTAACTCAAGATCATGAGTATGATAGTTTTTCTCATGAATTTTTAGCTGTCGTGATGCATAGGAAATAACCTTATCATTCTGCATAAGGACACAACCAAGTCCTTTCATCGATGCATCACTATAAATAACAAACCCATCATTCCCTGATGGTATAGTCAATACAGGGGCATTGACTAATCTTCTCTTTAGTTCTTTAAAACATTCCTCACACTCTTTTGTCCAGACAAATTTAATCCCTTTACGTGTGAGCTTTGTCAATGGGTTAGCCAATCTGGCAAAATTCTGGACGAAACGTCGATAATAACCTGCTAAACCAATAAAACTGCGTACCTCAGTTATACTTGTCAGTGCTGGCCATTCTTGGATTGCCTTGGTTTTAGAAGGATCAATGGAAATTCCATCCTTAGAGACAATATGGCCAAGAAAAGAAATCTCTTGAAGCCAGAATTCACATTTGCTAAATTTCCCATATAATTCATGTCTTCTAAGAGTCTTCAGGATAATGCGTAAGTGATTTTCATGATCTTCGTGGCTTTTGGAGTATACCAAGATATCATCAATAAATACCACTACAAAGTCATCAAGATATTCCTTGAAAACTCTATTCATTAGATCCATGAAAACAGAGGGTGCATTAGTCAATCCAAAAGGCATTACTGTAAAATCATAATGCCCGTACCTTATTCGAAATGCTGTCTTTGGAACGTCTTCCTTCTTCACACACAACTGATGGTATCCAGACCGAAGGTCAATCTTTGAAAAGTATTGAGCTCCATGCAGTTGGTCAAAAAATCATCAATGCGAGGTAGGGGATACTTTTTCTTTATTGTTATAGCATTGATCTCCCTATAGTCGATGCATAACCTCATAGATCCATCTTTATTCTTAACAAAAAGAACAGGGGCTCCCCAAGGGGAAACACTAGGGCGAATAAATCCCTTATTACTCAATTCCTCTAGTTGTTTCTTTAGTTCAACTAATTCCACAGTGGCCATTCTATAAGGGGTCTTCGATATGGGCCTTGATCCAGGAATTAAATCAATGGAAAACTCAACTTCTCGTTCTGGAGGATGTCCAGGTAAATCTTCCAGAAACACATCAACATATTCTCTCACAATAGGTACATCCTCTATTTGAATATTCCTTTCCTCACCCTCAGTAATTTCCTTCTCTTCCTCCCCAATAATTGAATTTAGTTGAGCTACTGGGGGTGGATCTAGATAAGAATTATGTGGCGACGATTCTACTCTAAAGATAAGGTTTTCCTTATCATCATCATCAAGAATCGTAACCTCTTTCCTCTTACAAAAAATTTTTGCATCATGGTCCGAAAGCCAATCCATACCGAGGATTATATCAAATTCAATCTTGGGTATGACGATGAGATCAGCAGGTAAAGAACATTTAGGTGTTCTAATGGGAACTAATTGACAAAACTTTGTTGCAACAATACTTCCCTTAGGGGTTTTGACCGACAACTCCCTTGTTAAATCAAATTGGAAATATCTAATTTTCTTAGCAAACTGGGAAGATATGAAACAATGCGATGATCCAGAATCAAATAATGCATTTTCTAAACTTGAGGAAACCATTAAATTACCTGCCACCACGTCTTTCGGAGCTTCCACCTCAGCAGTAGTGATAGCATAAGCCTGGCCTTGATACCTTGGACTCTTCTGAGGTAAGTTACCCTGACGCTTAGGACATTCATTTGCATAATGTCCCTTCTCTCTACAATTATAGCATTCCACGTTGATAGCCGCTTTCTTTCCCTTGAATTCATGAGCTTGGTGGCCTTTTTCAGCA
This sequence comes from Viscum album, assembly GCA_963277665.1. Classification (NCBI taxonomy): domain Eukaryota; kingdom Viridiplantae; phylum Streptophyta; class Magnoliopsida; order Santalales; family Viscaceae; genus Viscum; species Viscum album. The sequence goes on along the minus strand of OY728119.1, from coordinate 456,365,887 downwards.
CACTTGTAACATACTCCTTTTCCTTTTAGACAGGCACCAGGGTGCTTCCTACCACAATTATCACAGGGTGGAAATTCATTTCTACCCTTCTTCCCTGTTTCCTTATTTCCTTTCCCAGAGTTTTCAGTGGATCTCTTCTTATCTTGCTTTGATTTAAAGTCATAAGACTTAGAGAATTCCTTTTCCGTCTTGATAGCACACGAGACAATACCTTCGTATGAAGAGAAGGTTTGTGATACTAAAGCTCGACGGAGAAATGGTTTTAACCCATCAAAGAAACGATCAGTCTTACTTCTTGGGTTACGTATGTAATCTACAGCATACCTTGCTAACCTTGTAAAGTTCGCCTCATACTTTGCGACATTCTCATCCTCCTTCTGCCTCAGACTCAGAAATTGCCTTTCCATATCCGCTCGATGGTATCGAGGAAAGTATTTTTCTAAGAACAGCTCTTTGAACTCCTACCATTCCATGTTTGTTAATTCATCATCTTCCTTTGTGTTTTGAATTAGTGACCACCATTGATCGGCATCTCCAGTGAGGTGGTAAACTGCCATGACAACTTTCTCCCTTTCACTACTCCCCAAAGCATGGAATATTTTCTCTAAGGAATTTATCCATTGCTCAGCTACTATAGGATTTGTACTCCCATTGAAGGTTGGTGGTTGTTTCCTCATGAAACAGTCTATCATTGATCCTCCACGTTGCGGATCAGGGTGCTCCATACGAGTAAGGTTATTATTCATAACCTGCGTGAGTTATCCCTGTACGGTGAGAAGCTGATCAGCAGCAGTTGTATCACTAGCTCCACCATAATTATCTTGAGCAGGTGGGCAATCCCTACATGGAGTGTGTGCATTGATACGGTTTCCATTCCTTCCACTAGGCGCCATTTCTAAATAATGGCATAAACTGGATTAGTTTATAAATCAAAATACATAATTCCATACTTGTAAAACACTTAACATATATTGAACTAATTATGGATATAATCCATAATTATAAAAATGTTTTCTTTGAGGAAGTATATACTCGTAACCCTTCATAAGGGTTTGTAAAGAAAATGGGAATTATCCTAAGCATATCCCCCGGGAGTGTCGTAACCAAGAGTGGAGCAAGGCCCGTTGTCATGCACCAGTTCTCGTTCAAGTCTAGCTCAAAGTGTTGTTTTCGGGTTTTACCCCTAGGTACATCTGTGCCAGAGCCGCCTCTACCTGCTCGTATCCAGACAAGGATGTATTTCTCGGAAAACTCACAAAATCTCTACAATACCAAAATTTTTAGGAAGTTCTTCTATACTAATCCTCAAAGTTCATCTTAGGTCTACATGCTCTAATCAGAGTTTTTCTAAATCTAGCTTCCAAGGTTAGTACTAAACTGCCTCTGATACCAACTGTAACACCCCAACCCCAGCTACCGAGAGTCGGTGCATTACTTCATAACATTGGCATGATCACAAAAGATCAAGTCTCGAAAGACAGATTAGTTTAGTAGCCTTGGAAACACTAGATACATTCATAAATCTTACATTACATCATAAAAATGAAAACTACAATAACATGGTCTCCCTAGTCCACACTCATATCCTCACTGACTATTCTTGCAAGTCAGTCATAATACACTTCTTCACATCTTGGGAAAAATAAAACATTGAAAGGGGTGAGCTCAAATTCTCCGTAAGGATAACAATATAGCAGAAACATTCATAAGAAAACATAAGCATTTAAGGCAATGTATAACTAAAACAAAAGCCTTATTGAACTTGAACATCATCATAACATGGAAAAAGTAAAATAAAATAATGCCATTACTTACTCACATGGATATTCTACTAGACGAATAATCACATGAAATATCAATAACAACTTTCATAATGAGGGAATGTATAATGCCAGACATTCTGAATCATTTTGTCAAGGCCTCGGCCAAGACGTCTAAAATGATTAAGGCCTCGGCCAAAACCATAAATCAAATTGGGAAAGGGCCTCGGCCAATTCCACGTCTAGTTGTCTCATGAGACCTATCGATGCATCGAGGAGCTATAGCGGTCTCCACCCGTCACTTATTAAGTCCAATACATTCCTCATATGAATAGGTTTAAACATAACATAAATATTCATATTAAAACTAGCATACGAAATGTCAAAAATTTCTCCATAAACTATGGATGGTATAAAAATAACACATCCATAGTCAAATATTTCACAAAAAGTTCAATGGAAGTTTTGTATCATAAATCAATTTCAATTAAACTTAAAACCCATCAAAGGATGTTGACATGGATGAAATCAAAGTTATTTGAGAGAAATATCTCTCCTTTTTGAAATCATTTAAAAGTCCCATAATTATAAAATAATACATTTACTTTGAAAATATTTTTATAAGCTTGTTTGGGAAGCTTTGACGAAGTTATAATGGCGGAAAATAGCCACACCCTCCGTATAAGTTAAAAAAACATTCTTACCTTAAATTTGTCAAAAAGGTCAAAAAGTACATTGTTTGGAAAACGACGGTAAGATTCCTTTCAAAAATGTATAAGGGTATAAATGACTTTAACGCATTTTCCATTTAATAGTAAAAATGTTTTGAAAGACATTTTTAAGAAACATGGATGTGGATGATAACGAGGTCCCAGTAGATAATTATGTATAAACAACCTTGGATAATGAAGAGGTTGTGAAGTAAACCCTTACCTTGTACTTTTCCTTGGTTGGGGTAGGTTAACCTCCTGTATAATGGTGAAATAATTGTTATTAAATTATATAAGAATCATATACATTCATATGATATCATATATGATCTTTTAACATTGCTTTGTTAACAATATCTTAGATTTATCGTTGTTTCGGGTGTTAACTTACTCGTTTTTGTAAGTCGTGTTTTCATGGATAGGTTGTATCTTATTCATATCCATAATGATATCATGTCCTTAAAAATTATTTTTAGATCATCAAATGATAATTATACTTGAATGGATACGACAGAGAATGAATCTCATCGCGTTCGTGGAGACGGTATACCGTACGTACGCACGAGCGACAATATCATTATTTTGATGTTAAAATAATATATAATTGGATAGTATATCGTATATACAGAATCATTATCATGTTATATTTATTATTTACATGAATTACATATCATTATTATACCCATCTAAATAATAATATATTGAATAACAATTACACCACGACGTGGAGACGGTAAGCCGTACGTACGCACGTATGGTGACATGTCATTCAAATGATGGGAAGAATACTGAATATGGTTGTTCCATATTTATAATAACATCACAGTATATAGAAGATACAGGAGTTATAATTTTATAATTGAAATAATAAACAAAGAGGGAGTGGAAGAAGAAAGAAACTTGAAAGAGGGTGATGAAAACGTTACCTCTTCTTCGGGTTCTTCCTTTTGATTTGATCAAAAGGACTCCTTAGGATGGCTTTATGAATAAAGTAAAGATTCTAGGATGAAGGGAGAGAAGTTGGGAGAGTATTTGGGCAGAGGTTGGCCGATCCAAAAGGCTTGAAAATGTGAATAAGGTGGTAGAGGTGGGGGCCTTTTATAAGAGGAGAGGAGGGGCTCTTTTGGAAAGATTGAAATGTTACATTATTATACAATGATTTTCTGATTCTAAAGGTCCCACACTTATATAATTCGTGGATAAGGTGATAAGGGTTCTAAATATACCCATCCAATAGTCTTTGGACAATTGTATGCCTTGGATTGTACATTATCTTTTCATTTTATTAAAATCGTTAAATAATGAGGTCATCGCTGCATCATAATGATGTCATAAATAATTTAATTTATTTAACGTCTAAAAATTATAAAAAAAATACTATGATGTAAGAAATCTGTTTAGCTTTCCAATGACTATTTATATTCAAAAATATGACTTGTATAACCCCATGTAAAAATTGTTTTATTAAAACATTTCATGTTTGTGTCATTTTTTACTTTAACATTAAATAAAAGGTATTTATGTCATTTTCTAACTAAAGTGGATCCATAGGGTCCCCAAGTTGACCCATGGATTGTATTGGTCGGCCATGGAACATCCAATGAGGGTAGGACATGTGTCAAGCTTATCTCATATTATTAAAACATTATTTTTACCTTAAACTACACTAATTACCTCTAATCATGATTAAGAACTTAAAAGTTACTATTCATCAAAAATTATTTTAATCTCATTGAACCACATTTTACTTCTTAATGACAACCATGTATGTCGGATTTTTGAAAATCAAATCACAGAAGTGGTAATATTTCATTTAAACGAAAAATCAGTTGTTTAACTACCACTTTGTGGTTTCACTATTCATCAAAAATTGAAGTTTTTCAGAACAATGCCAAAATTTCACCCTAAGCTATAATTGATATTCTGAATTCAAAAATGATGCCTATTTTACAAAATTACGAACATATATGTTGCATTAATTAATTTTATAATTAATTCCCACTGTCACAACAAATAGCGTGTTTTTAAGAAACAATTTATATCAAAAGATTGGCAATTGTTTATGTCCAATTTCAATGTTAAATTAATTCTAATGACAACCATTGGATAAAATGGTAAAAATATATTCTAATTATACTTTAAACCACAAATAGTATAATTTATTACTATAAATTATTTTGATTTAATAAAATTTGTTTTTAAGTATTTTTCACTATTCATAAAAAATTGGAAGTTCTCAGAAAAATACCAAAAATTCAACATAGGCTAATATTGATATTCAGAATCCAAAAATGAAGTCCATTTTGATAAATAAAATTTATAATATTTCAAAAAGTAGGTATTACTATTCACAACGGCTAGTTTAATTAGTTGTGGTGTGTGTTAGAGCTCGAGGTTGCGTACAACACACACTATTGCATTATTCGAAGGGAAACGTACCGTGGAAGCTTGGGGTGTTACACCAAATGAGGTTCGCCCATAGGGATCAGATGAAGAGGTTCCTGCTTAAGAAGTTGTACATACAGACACAAATGAATAAGGTGTGCGTACACGAAATTATAGGATTACTCATATCCTAGGTAATCTTTCAAGTAACCCACTTCCCCCTCTCTGAAAGGTGTATAATAAGGGGAAATTCAAGAATCAGGTTACACAAACATCCTCTGGAGAAGGAAAATTTCTCTCACTAGATCAAAGATTTACACAACAAGAGGAAGAAATAAAGGAATTGAGAAGGTTGAATGCAGAACTACTTCATGGTAGTCTTCCTCCTAAGCGTGATGGAGTCAGACAGCCAATGGAATTTGTTGCGGCTACTGAGATGGATCAAGAATATTCTCCTCTATCATTACACCCACATAGGTCTAATCCTACAGGTCATGTGCAACAACAATTGGCAGTGCTGCCATCTGTGGCAGTACTAGCTGCCACATCTGTACCAACTTCAGTCATTGCAACTGTTCAGGTTCAGGCTCAACCATATATTTCTCAAAATTTAATAACTACTATTGAGTCATTAACATCTCAGTTGGAAGAAATAGAGGGAAAGCATGCTCAAATTCAACCAGAAAAGAGAGCTAACCTGGAATGGGTTGATGCAATTCCTCCCCCATCAAATTTTTCAAGTACCACATTCCCAATCTTTAATGGTTCGGGAGACCCAGAGCAACACTTAATAAAAAAATTTTATCATTGCGATCCTATGATGGGAACCCTCTGCAATAAGAAGCAGTTAAGCTCAGGTGTTTTTTACAGTCATTAAAAGTGCCTTCTTTTGTATGGTACACAAGCTTGCAATCCCGGTCAATTACCGGATGGGAGGATCTTCACAAAAAATTCCTTCTTCAGTTCAGCTCAACGTTGCCAAATAAAACATATTTTGATCTTACAAATTGTATGAAAAGGGAAAATTAAAGGGTCTCAGATTTCATTGCTTGCTCGAAGGGATTAACATATTCCCTAAGATTAGCACTCCCTCAAGAAGAATTTTTGCCAATCTGTGTGGCAAATATACGTGATGAGTTGTGCACGCCGCTGATCCCTGTGAAATAAACAGTAGGGTTTTGAGACATTACTTCAACCACTCAACAGATTTAAGATTCTCTTATAAATACTAAGGATAAAGCTCATGTAATTCCATCAGCTCCAGGAAGGAGAATGGGTAAAGCATACACTGCTACAGTTATGCTTAAAAAAGCACTTGTACCTGCTTCTACTTCAAAACCTTCATCTTATTGAAGGGATCCACCTCCTGAGCATCAGAAACAGACGATGTTTCATCAAGATTATCAAAGAGATAAAATATGGAAAAAAATTTAGGATTTAAAGAGAAATTTTTAATCTTTTTGAAATGACAAGTTCTTGGTTACTTCATTACGGCTCTGGAAAATAGTTTGGTTCAATTTCCAAGGCCCATGAGGCCAAACAAGGAAGGAGATGAAGACCGTCCCAAATATTGCCTGTTTCATCAGATGTGGGGGCATCCCATTCAGGAGTGTTTCGTTTTCAAGTACCTCTTTTAAAAAATGGTCGACTTGGGACAAGTCAAACTGAAAGGTTCTTCAGCTAGGTATCACGTGTTTGGGCTACAGTTCCAGGGGAGGAAGGTGAGTGGAAAGAAGTCAAGAACAAAAAGGCACAAAAATATGATGGTTGGATGGTCAGAAAAACGATCAACCGATCTCATGCTATTTTGAGAATCCAATTGAAGAAACCAATTGTGCCTTCTGCCCTGAATGTCATAGCAAAAAACTCTTCATCAGAGGGAAAATCCTCAAAGAAACGGCATGATTCAAAGAAATAAGAATAATCAGAAGAAGATGAGTTGGTTTCAAAGCCTAAGTTTTCTTTGACTCTGGAAGACTTCATGCCATCTACTTCAAAGCCACGGGCACCGCCCCACAAAATGGAACAACCTAAACAAGATAATTAGGTAGAGTCTTCATCGGATGAAGAGTTGATCTTCGGTTCTGTTAATATGATTCAATTAACAGATCCATATGCCAGTCGCAGTTTTGATTTTGATGAGCCTGAATTCCCTATATCAAGCAGAGGAATCACAGGAAGTTCCAGAGGCTCAGGATACAGGGGAAGACATGGATCTTTCAGAGGCCACTATTCCAATTCTACCCCTTCTAGAACTGTGTATGTGGAAGAAAGTCATGGCAGAGCCCTTCAACGAGCTCAACAAAAACAAGCAAGTTCTTCCACACAAGGCAGACTCAACCCTAGCACAATTATTCTAGAAGATTGGTTGAAAGTTCCATCTTCATCCTCTCAGAAATTAAATAGGACTAATCAGTCTAATATTCCAAATCCAGGAGTGTTACCAACTCTTATCTTGGTACAAGATGCATCAAATTCCAAAGCATCAACTTCCAAGGCACCGACTAAACCACATGATCCTGTTGGGAAACACAGACCATTGGATCAAAAGTATGATGTATCGAAACACTTGTTCCATGTACCGGCCAAGTAATCAATTTTGGATTCTTGGAATTTATCAAAGAATCATTGAGATTCACTAATCGACGCTTTGTCGATTCCTTAGGAGTTTTAAATTGAAATTGCTGCAGTTGAAGTCTACCATGTAGAGAATAATCCTGCAGAATTACATGCAGTGATATCTTTTACTGATGAAGATGATGATGATGTTGTGCATGGACATATTAGACATTTGTACTTATCTAGCAAGGTAAATGGTGTAGACATCCGAAGAGTTTTCATTGATAATGGTTCAGGAGTCAACCTTATCCTCATTCGTACACTTTGTCGATTGGGCCTCACAGAATCTGATTTATCTCCTTCTACTATGATGTTACAAGGATATGATAAAATGAACATGATCCACTGGGCAAGATTACACTCAGAACTCAGTTTGGAGATCTTGTATCCATTTCAGAATTCATGGTTGTTGATCAAGACATAGCCTTCAACATCTTTCTTGGAAGACCCTGGCTACATCCGCATGCGGCTATCCCTTCATCATACCATCAATGTCTCAAATATTGTTTCAATGGTCAAATTGGGACATTATATGGTGATAAGTCCCCATTCAAGACATGTGAATCTCAATACATTGAGGGGGAATACTATCACATGAATGGAAAAGAGAAATCCACAACAAGGGAGATTACCAAAGTTAATGCTCCACATGGTTTGGAAAAGATTCCAGTAAACCCATTTACACATGTGAGTACAGATTACGTATTTCCTATCATTCATATTGACAGGATAGACTCAAATCAAAATACTCTAATGAAATCTTCCATAATGTCAATTATGTAAATCAAGCCATACAACATGGGAGAAATTGGTGATTCACTATGTAATGATTAAAGCTCAAATGGGGATGTCTTCATTTCATTTTCTAAAATTCAGTAAGTCTATACTTCTCCAATCAGATCAGAGAAAGTTTTAGCATTGTCAAAGGGAAATGATGATATTGATTCTCAATCCATCGTCTCCTGTTTATTACCCAATAAAGACCCTTCATCATCAATCGGGTCGAAAATGGAATCTTCTTCTTCAAGATGTCAAAATTTTAACATCTCTTCTGATCATGAAAATTATACATCATCATCTACTATGAAAGATGAAATAGAAGAAATAACACATGTTGAAGAAGAAGAAGTAGATCTCAGGGATGCTCCTCCAGCATTTAAAGAGGGTATCTCTACCACCATGGATAAACTCAGAGAAATAAATCTGGGTACAAAAGAAGATCCACACCCCACTTCAATTCGTGCGGCCATGACTCTTGAAGAGAAAGAGATGTATATTTCCTTTCTAAAGCAAAATCGAGATATATTTTCTTGGAACTATACAGAGATTCTAGGGCTTGATCTGATGTTTCCACTCATCGTTTGGGTTTTCCAGAAGAACATTAATGATTCCAACAAGCCGCTAGAAGAACACACCCAACCTATTCTTCCAAAATTGAAGTTGAAGTGGATAAGCTCATCAAATCTAACTTCGTCAGATAAGTTCAATATCCCAAATGGTTGGATAATATTTTCACAGTGACAAAAATGGGAAAACTAGAGTTTGCATTGATTTCAGAGATCTTAATCGACATTATCCTAAAGATGATTTTTCCAATTCTGATTAAAAAACTCTTGATCGATGCAACAGCTGTCTTTGAAGCACTTTCCTTTATGGATGGATATTCTGGATATAATCACATCTGAATGGCTCTAGGTGATTTAGAATATATAGCCTTCAGATCCCCTCAGGGTGTATTTTGCTATCGAGTAATGCCCTTTGACATGAAGAATGCAGGCGCAACATATCAGCGTTCCATGCATCATCTCTTCAAACCCTTTCTGAGGAAGTTTATTGAATGATATGTGGACGATTTGGTGGTTTAATCCAAACAACTTTCTAATCACTTGGCTGATTTGGAAATCAAAATCCACAAACATCGGCAACATAATTTAAAGATGAACCCCTTAAAATGAACTTTTGGGGTAACCTCAGGAATATTTCTCGACTTTTTTGTACACCATCATGGTATCGAAGTCGATCCTGAGAAGAAAATGTCAATCCTTAGTATGTCACCTCCTCAAAATTTGAATGAATTGAAAGGAATTCAAGGACACTTGGCCTATATTTGGCATTTCATCACCAATTTTGTAGGAAAAAGTTTACCCTTCACCAAATTGATGAATAAGGGAGTCACTTATAAGTGGACTGAACAATGTCAATAAGCATTTGATATTCTTGAGAAGTATCTCTTGAGTCCACCAGTGTAAATTCCACCTTTTCAAGGAAGACCACTTATCCACTATGTGACTGCTTTAGAGCGATCATTTGGTGCCTTTATTACTCTGAAGAATGATGTTGGGGATGAAAACAGCCTCTACTATCTCAGTCGGACTATGATTGAAGTAGAAACCCGATATTCAAGTATTGAGAAGTGTTTCCTAGCATTAATCTTTGCAGTTCAGAAGTTGAGACACTACCTGCAACATCATGAGGTCCAATTGGTATCTCTCAATAACCCGCTAAAATTCATCCTTATTCATCCAATGGTTACATGATGTCTGGCAAGGTGGGCAGTTATTTTGCAGCAATATGAAATTCAGTATGTGTCTCAGAAGGAAATAAAGGGCCAAGATCTAGCTGATTTACTTGCTGAACACCCTTCAGTGGAAGACACAACTTCAAATATTGTACTGCCTGATGAACAAGTCCTCTCTATACAAGAAAGTCATCAAACATGGGAAATGTACTTCGACGGTGCTTCCAGAAGTCCAGTAGGGAGGAATATGAAAAATCATAAATTCAACAAAGTTGGTTTAGGTGTTGTGATAATTTCTCCAGAAAAGGTGGTGTTACCGTATTCCTTTTCGTTGTTGGGAGGTGTTACAAATAATGAAGTAGAATACCATGCTCTCATCATAGGCTTGGAGTTGGTACTTCAAGCACAAGTGAGTCACATAAAGGTGAAACGTGATTCAGACCTCATAATCAAACAAATCAATGGGGATTAAAAAATCATAAAAGAATCACTAATCCCTTTGTATGATTACAATAGAGAGTTAATTGTGGTGTTTCCTTCGGAACCGACATTTTCTTATGTCCCAAGATCACAAAATGCCCAAGATGATGCATTGGATAATATAGATACAGCTCTGTCAAGTCCAAATCGGGACGAGATAACCATCAGTATTTCCCATCTTCATATAATTTCACCTTATGTTTAAACCAGAATAGAGGAAATCAATGAAATTAGTCCCATCTTTGAACCATATGGTCATACTACAGGATGGATGACACCTATCAGGTAATACCTTCAAAATGGAACACTTCCACCTGATAGAGTTGGGAAAGAACAAGTCCGGAGATGTGTGGTCAATATCACACATTATGATAGCTGAGATCACTTAGAGAAAATTCTCTACAAGCGTGGATTTGGTGGATTTTTATTCAGATGCATTGATGGTGAAGAGACAATAGTTGTCATGAAAGAAGTGCATGCAGGAGTCTGTGGTGCCCATCAGTCAGGACATAGACTATCTGATCAAATTCGAAGGCTTAGATATTTTTGGCCTTAGATGACGCAAGATTGTGTTGATTTCACGAAGAAATTTCATTCTTTCCAAGTACATACCAACTTCATTCATCAGCCCCCAGAGTTTCATCATATAGCTAAATACTCGTGTCCATTTTCCACATGTGTAATGGATATAGTGGGACCATATCTTTCGGCTACAACTAAGTAGTTTAAGTACATTCTTACTAATACTAACTTCTTTTCCAAATGGGCAGAGGCAATACCCCTGATAGAGATAATATTTCCAATATTTTTAATGACTATTTAAATGATATAAACCTCAAAAATTTAACAATTTGATCTTATTTGTAATAATTTTGGATTTAGAGTGTGTTTTGGGATAAAAAGTTTAAATTGCAAAATTCTGGATTTTTAACAGATTTTTATCAAAGGGGTATTTTGGCCATTTATCATAAAATATATTTCCAAATTTTATGATTCGAATTTTTTGGAATCCTTATTTTATTTCCATCGACTTTTTCTTCAGGACCAGAAGCTGAATCGATATTCTAGATGCCCAAAAATATCAATGAATTTGACAATTGTTCCTAGCGGACTGCGTTGACCCTACATTGGTAATGGAAACAACATTCGGCCTACACTACTCCAAAAGATTAGATTCTACCTGGATATGACAGAGGACTCCAAGACGTGTCTCCACAATAAATTTCAAGCCATTTGGAATCCTTTATAATGGCCGTTTAGTGATAGAGGTTTGAAGGAAGCTTCCAGGAAGCTTCATCCAGAGAAATCGATTTTTAATAGAAAAACACTAACTCCTTCAATATGCATCCAATTAATCTGAAATTTTGAGGGTGGACGTCCAAGACATATATGAACAATAGTGAGGAAGAGGACCATGTGTTAATCGGCCAATTAAGTGGTCGAAAACAAGACAACTCTTTGATGAAGAAATCTGCCTATAAAAGGAGAGGAGCTCCTACCTCTAAATCATATTCAATTTTTCACCACACCATCCGTCAAAAAGGGAGTTGGCTTGAGAAAGTGAAGGGGAAGGTTGATATTTTCATCCTTAATAATATGAATTACTTTGAAGATTCAATAGAGAAGATGAAGGCTTCTGAGGTGATGCAAGGCTAACCGGCAAGTTCTTGCGGACGGCGACACCCAACGGACACTCTCTTCCGAGATTGGATTTTAATGTGTAATCTCTTTTTGAATTTCTCTTGAACCTATATTTTTGAATGAATATGGTTTTTTTCTTTCTTAAATATATTTTCAACACATTTGTTTTATTGTTTTTCCATCTATAAAGTAGAACAATTGACTTCACTATTTAAAATTCTTTGGTGAGGTTTTTCCATTTAGCAAAGCGAATTCAATTAGGTTCAATTACTTGGAGGTATTTTGGTAATTGAATAACTTATATAGGTGGGACCACAATCATATTGAATTATTAAATATGATATCTTTTCAAATTTGAGTGTAAACCTGGGGGTCTTTGGGGGTATATTTAGGAATTTAAAATAAGAGATATTTTTTATATACAAGGAAAAGGGGAGTGTCCGAGAGGGTGAAGCTTGTCTGCGGCTCCTATTTTTATTCATGATTTCGAACTCACTTTATCTTTCCTTTAAAATTATTTTAGTTTAGTGTTTAATTAAAATTTTATTTTCAAATTGTTAATCAAACCCCCATTATCATTTCTTTAAAATCAAATAAAGTAACAAAAGTGACAGTTTTACAACTCGTACTGCAACCTCCTCGAGAGACAACCCTGTGGTCACCACTGTGCTACATTAAAAGGGAAAATATTGATTGAGGGTTTTACAACAAAAACGCTCACATCAATTGGCACCGTTGCTGGGGAGGTTGCTAGAGTTGATTTTATTTTAGTTATTTTATTTTCTTGCATGACCCGAACTTCTGAACCGAACTTGTTACCTTTAGATTCTGAAATTGATAGAACTTTTCACACTAGGGTTAGAGGTAATAATCCACAAGTTGCAATTTGTGAATCTTCCACAAATACACCTAGGAGGGACTTAGTTGAAACTTAAATCCAAATGGATGAAAATAGAACTTTGATGGAACTGGCTTCGTCCTATGATGAAAATCATGAGAATCCTGTAGAGTACCCTGATGCCCCTACTGGATTTGAAATCAAGTCCGGTTTCATTCACCAGCTTCCCAAATTCAATGGGTTGCCTGGTGAAGACCCACACAAACACCTCCGAGAATTTAGCTAATTCTGTGTCAACATGAAACCTCATGGAGTCGATGCAGATCAAATGAAGTTGAGGTCATTTCCTTTTTCTCAAGATGGATTTTCTAAAGAATGGTTTTTCTATTCTCACTCAACCTTGATTGGAAATTGGAATGAATTAAAAAATATTTTCCTTGAAAATGTTTTCCCTATGTCTAGAACTGCCTCCATTCAAAAGGAGATTTGTGGAATTAAAAAGACACAAGGAGAAACACTTCACGAATATTGGGAAAGTTTCAAACATCTTTGTTTTATTTTCCCCCATCATCAAATCAGTGACCAGCTTCTCATTCAATACTTTCATGAAGGATTGTGTCTCACTGATAGAAGTATGATCGATGCTGCTGCAGGAGGAGCTTTAGTTGATAAGACACCAGCTGCTGCTAGGATTTTAATTGAAAACATGGCCCAGAATGCCCAACAATTTGGAACCAGAGGCCTTCTTCATGTAAAAGCTGCACAAGAATTCCCTACTACTAGTCCCGAAAACAAAACAATTGCAAGTAAACTATCTGATCTTACCACCATGGTAAGGTCAAAAATGTTGTCCAACACCCCACCAACCCAACCCAAACCTGAAGCGGCTTTCCAACTACATGTCCACTGTGGGATTTGTTCATCGAATGAACATTTTAGTGACCAATGCCCGCAAATGCAACAGCCTCCTGAGAACTGCAATGCAGTTTTTCCCAGAAGACCATTTCAACCAAACCAGCAAAGACCATTTCAAAACAACCAAAATTTCAATCAAGGATGGAACAACAACTCCAATGAAATATTTCGTCAACCTGAACAACCGAGAGGTTTCTTCCAAGGAAAATCAAGTAATTCTCAACCAAGATATTTCAATGAGTAAGCCAATGCTCATTCTGGAAGAAATTTTCAGCCTACCCCTCCCACTCAAAAATCTGATAGGAACCTTGAAGAAGAAATGAGGAAAAAACAAGAGGAAATGAGGGAACTAAAATAATACACAAAAAATAAGATAACAAAATGAATACCTTGATGAATCAAATGGGTCAACATGCCTATGATATTAATTTCATAACAAATCAAATGAGTTGTGGTTTACCCTTACAGCCACAAGTAAATCCGAGGAATAATGGGAAGAAAAATGTGAGTGCAATTGAACTTAGGAGTGGAACAAAATTGAACAACCCTCAGATTGAGAACATAAAGCATGCTGCTGATACTGTTGATGAAAATCCTACCCTTGATAAAAATGTTGAAAAATCTGATGTTGATAGAAACTCAAAGTCAAGAGATGAAATCTTGTTTGAAAGAACAAAGAATGATTGGAGGAGGATGTCTGGTCTTTATGTTCCTCCAAAACATACCCCAAAAACATTCAAACCACCACTGCCTTATCCAAGGTGTGAACCACCACCAAAGTCAAGTGCTGAAAAAGAATTGGATAAGGAGGTTTTGGAAACATTCAAGAAAGTCCAAGTCAATATTCCATTGCTCGATGTTGTGAAAAAAATTCCGAGGTATGCTATGATTTTGAAAGACATGTGTACCAACAAGAGAAAGTTCAAAGGAGGTGAAAAAGTGAAATTAGGAAGGAATGTTTCATCGATGATTCAACATGAACTTCCTGTCAAGTGTAAAGACCCTAGGACATTTACCATTACCTGTACCATTAGGAAATGTGAATTCAAAGATGTGATGATTGATCTAGGGGCCTCCATCAATGTCATGACACATTTTTTCTACTCATCTCTTCTGGTTGGAGACTTAAAACCCTCTGGAATTATCATTCAACTCGCAAACTGAAGTACCACCAAACTAGCTCGAGTTATAGAGTATGTTCTCGTTCAAGTGAGAGACATGATTTTTCCTATTGACTTCTATGTTTTGGATATGGAAGATGATCGTTTTAGCACACATTCCCCCCTCATCATTGAGAGGCCATTTCAAAAAACGGAAAAGCAATCATAAATGTTCACAAGGGAACAGTTTCACTATAATTTGGAGGAGATTTTGTTCATTTCAACATTTTTCAATCAACGAGACACCCAGTTGAGGATCATACAACATCCCATGTAAACATGATTGATTGGTTTTCATCTGGCATGTTACCTGATTTTTTCTGCGATGAAATACCAACTAATGTGCAAAAAGATGAAAATTTGTATGATACTGAATCAGATCAAAATGAGGATGAAATTGGAGACTGTGAAGAGTCTTGGGATATTGAGACTGGATATCTAAGCAATAATGAAGATTAATTTCTAGAAAGCACTGAATTTGTTAGTGTTATTCCAGGAGAGGTTTCCAATTTTTCACATGAAACAAGTCTTGATATCATAGAAAGAGATAACCATGATGAACATGGAGCTTCAACAAACAATCAAACTTCTGAAGAGTTCCCAGTTATCAATGAAACCAACCCACCTATGGTATAATTGAAACACCTTCCGGATAACCTCAAGTATTCCTTTATAAGTCATAAGGAACAATTCCCTGTAATAATCTCAAAATATTTATCAGAAGTATAGGAAAACCAATTGTTGGAAGTTCTCAAGTCCCACAAGGAAGCCATAGGATGGAATCTATCTAATCTAACAAGAATCATCCCCTTAGTTTTCATGCACAAAATTTTACTAGAAGAGAACGCTAGATCGGTAAGACAATTTCAAAGAAGACTAAACCCAACACTTTTGGAGGTTGTAAAGAAAGAAGTCACCACCTTGTTGGCTGCTGGAATTATTTTTCCCATATCTGATAGTCAATGGGTAGGTCCATTCTATGATGTTCCTAAAAAAGGAGGATTTACAATCACAAGGAATGAATTTGGTGATCTTATCCCCATAAGGCTTCCAAATAAATGGATAATGTGCATTTATTACAGGAAACTCAATTTGGTTACAAGGAAAGACCACTTCATGTTACCATTCCTTGATCAAGTCCTCGAAAGTCTAGCTGGAAAAACCCACTACTATTTTCTGGATGGGTTCTCTGGATATTTTCAGATTCAAATTTTACCTGAGGATCAAGAGAAAACCACCTTCACATGACCATTTGGAACTTTTGCATACAGAAGGATGCCCTTCGGTTTATGTAATGCCCTGGGAACTTTTCAAAGGTATATGATAAGCATCTTCTCTGAATTTTTGGAAAGTTTCATGGGAGTTTTTATGGATGAATTCACTCTGTATTGATCATCTTTTGAAAGATGTTTGAAAATCTTGGAACGTGTCCTGAAAACATGAATTTAAAATAACCATGTTCTAAATTATGAAAATTGTCATTTTATGGTTGCTAAAGGGATTGTTCTTGGACATGTTGTGTCCTGTGATGGAATTCAAGTTGATAAATCCAAAGTTGAGGTCATTTTTTCATTACCATACCCAAAAACTGTCAGAGATGTGAGATCCTTCCTTGGGCATGCTAGATTTTATAGGAGATTCATTAACGATTTCAGTACGATTTCTCTTCCATTGTCCAGATTACTCCAAAAAGATGTTCCATGTGTCTTTGATGAGAATTGCATAAATTCGTTTCATGAGCTGAAAAAAAAGATTGATAACCCATCCCATTGTTCAACCTCTTAAATGGGACATTCCCTTTGAAATAATGACAGATGCATGTGATTTTTCTCTTGTGGCAGTATTGAGTCAAAAGACATAAACGAAATATCATGTGGTTGAATATGCCTCCCGAACTCTTGATCAAGCCCAATCAAACTACACAACAACTGAGAAAGAACTGCTAGCTATTGTCTTTTCTTTAGACGAATTTAGAAGTTATCAGCTGGGCTCCAAGGTGATTGTTTTTACTGATCATTCTGCAATCAGATTCTTGATGAAGAAACATGATGTAAAACCAAGACTTCTGAGATGGATTTTGCTTTTACAAGAGTTTGATGTTGAAATAAAAGATAAAAAATGATGTCAGAACCTTTTAGCTAATCATTTGAGCAGGATACCATCTATTGAGAATAGAAAATTTCAGATGTGTTCCCCAATTAAGGAAACCTTTCTAGATGAGGATTTATTTTCTACTCAAAGAGAAATACCGTGGTTCTAATCTTGTAAACTATTTTTCTTCTGATGAACACCCCCATTGGTTTTCCAAAAATCAAATTGATAAACTTCGGAGTGATTCAATGAAATACATTTGGGATGATCCTTATTTATGGCACATTGGTAGTGATCAAATGATACGAAGATGTATTCCGAACTCAGAATTTCAATCCATCCTACATTTCTTCCACACATTAAACTGTGGAGGACACTTTGGGCCACAGAGAACAGTAATAAAAGTTCTTGATTCTGGATTTTATTGGCCCACCATTTTTAGAGATGCTTTCAAATTCTGCAAAACCTGTAAAAATTGTCAATTCCAAGGAAACATTTCCATGCGGACTGAGATGCCACAAAACCCGGTTTTGTTTTATGATGTTTTTGATGTATGGGGAATGGATTTCCTGGGGCCTCTTCCAAATTCATTTGGATATCTCTACATCTTGTTGGTTGTTGATTATGTGTCCAAGTGGCTAGAGGTTATCCCCACCCGAACTGATTATGCAAAGATTGTGTCTAAATTTTTGAAAGGAATTTTGTTTTCAAGGTTTGGATTTCCAAAGTTTCTAATTACAGATCAAGTTACCCATTTTTCTAATAGGACTTTGGAATCACTTTTGAAGAAATACGGTGTTAATAATAGGGTCTCTACGCCCTATCATCCTCTAATAAATGGAATGGCTGAGTTGTCTAATAGGGAGATCAAACAAATACTAGAAAAAGCAGTGAACCCAAATAGAAAGGATTGGAGTTTGAGACTTGATGATGCTCTTTGGGCCCATAGAACTACTTTCGAAACCCCCATTCGAATTTCACCATTTAGATTTGTCTATGGAAAGGCTTGTCATCTACCAATTGAGTTAGAACACAAATCCTTTTGGGCTGTACAAACATGTAACATGAACCTATATTCAGCTGGGAAAGAAAGAAAATATTGTTTACAAGAGTTGGAGGAGATCAGAAATAATGCATACGAAAGCTCCAGGTTATACAAAGAGAGAAGAGAAGCCTTTCATGATGAGAGGATTCTCAACAAAAACATCAAGGAGGGATACAAAGTTCTGCTTTTTGATTCTATATTGAAACTCTTCCCGGGAAAATTTCGTTCCAAATGGTCTGGACCATTCATTGTTACACATGTTTTTCCTTTTGGTGTAATACAGATTAAATATCTAGACAAAGAGGCATCATTCACTATTAATGGGCATCGGTTGAAGCTATTTCGAGAAAATTTTCAAGATCCTCCAGGGGAGGAGATTCAACTTCATGATACATAATATAATTGATGCCAGGTTGTGTCTTTCCTTATCATTTATTTTTTGCTTTGTCTTTAATTTCATGAATTTCATGCTAACAAAAACTACACAATGAGGACATTGCATAGAATAAGTGTAGGGGGAAACAATGCTGGGTAGAGTAGATTTTTACGAACTTTTTTTTTTAAATTTTTTGTTGTCAAAATTTCATTCCATTTTTTTTTCTTTCTTCGTGTTTCTTTTTCAAAAAAAATAATGGTTTTGGAATTTCTTGAATTTCATTTGAAACTCCTTCCAAGGAGTGAAACAACTGATCCTTTGAAACTGAACATAAATGAATGCTAAAAATGACATTGTTTAAAGTTCACAAATTTGTAAAATTCCTGAAATGACCACTGATTTTTAAATCTCAGGGCAGATATCACTGAAATTATGATTGAAATTATCATTCTTTTGAGGCCTCGGGACCCATTTTTTCATATTCTTTACATTCACCTCTTTCTTGAGATAACCAATTCGTGTTTGTTTAAACTAGAACATGATTTATTTCTATCAAAACATGAGGGCTGAGATACTTGTGACTAAAAATATTGAGGCATTTGTTTGAATATTGGAGCCTCCTTTTCATGATTATCCTTTTTATTTTCGGCCTTCCTTGATCATTTTATCCTTATTAAGCCCTTAGTAGCCATGTATAGCCTGTTAGGTTAGCCACATTACAAGCCAAATTTCCCTTTCAAACCTGCTCTGGAAGTATAAATGCATGATCTAGTTGAACTTAAGTGTGGGGGGGGGGAAGATGACTCATGATGTGCTACCTCATTTGGTGTTGCTTTGGGAGGACATTCAAACCTTGAAGACATATTTGTGATGCTGGAATATATTTCCCGGGAGCTGTGCCTATCTGGAGCTCTCAAATGAAATGGAGTTGTGCCTATCTGGAGTTCTCAAATGAAATGGGGTTGTGCCTGTCTGGAGCTCGCAATAGAAATAAGTTGTGCCCAATCTGGAGCTTTCAAAAAACATTCATATTTGATACTGAAATATTTATGGAATGGGGTGGAAAATAGACGACCAGAGCTAATTATTTTAGGAGAATATGGAGGATACCATACTTGAGTAAAAATTAGAATCATGCATTTCTGCTTCAAAAAGAGCCAAAACCTCCTTATTCAGCCACATAATTTTTCACATTTGAAACCTACCAACCCCAAGCCACAGAAAAACACTATAATGTCCTCATGATAATCACATGTTCTTGGTTCACATCGGTTGGAGATGTAGAAATTTATCAAGCCTATGGTAATTATTGCATGAGTTGGATGAGAAAAGCCTTGTTGCAAATCTATATTGTGTGTTGAGAGAAAATGAATGTGAGGTAAGTGTGTTGTGTCCATGAGAAGACAAAATAAGTGGAAATGGATTGAGTGATTTGAAATTAGAATTTTAAATATTTTTTTTAATGAGGTATGATATCTTTTTAATTCATTGTGGTAAATTGGTAAACTCCATTGGTATGTGTTTTATTTTTCTTGATACTGTGCTCACTTGTCCAGGAGTCCAAGAGCCAAGTGTGGGGGAATTTATAGAGCTAATATTTCCAATATTTTTAATGTCTATTTAAATGATTTAAACATCACAATTTTAACAATTTGATCTTATTTGTAACAATTTTGGATTTAGAGTGTGTTTTGGGATAAAAAGTTTCAATTGCATAATTCTGGATTTTTAACAGATTTTTATCATAGGGGTATTTTGGTCATTTATCATAAAATATATTTCAAAATTTTGTGATTCGAATTTTTTTGGAATCAATATTTTATTTCCTTCAACTTTGTATTCAGGACTAGGGGCTGAATCGATATTCTAGATGCCCAAAAAAATCAATGAATTTGACAATTGTTACGGGCAGACTACGTTGACCCTACAATGGTAATGGAAACAAATTTGGGCCTACACTACTCCAAAGGATTCTATTATACCTGGATATGACATAGGACTCCCATACTCATCTCCAAAATAAATTTCAATCCCTTTGGAAGCCTTTATGATGGTCGTTTAGTGATAGAGGTTTGAAGGAAGCTTCAAGGAAGCTTCATCTAGAGAAATCTATTTTTAATTGAAAACCCATAACTCCTTCAATACGCGTCCAATTAATCTGACCATTTGAGGGTGGACAGCCACGACTTTTATTAACAATATTGATGAAGAGGGCCACACATGAATCGGCCAATTAATGGGTCGCAAACACGACAACTCTTTGATGAGGAAATATGCCTATAAAAGGATAGAAGCTCCTACCTCTAAATCATATTCCATTCTTCACCACACCATCTGTCAAGAAGGGAGTTGGCTTGAGAAAGCGAAGGGGAAGGTGGAGATTTTCATCCTTAAGAATCTGAATTCCTTTGAAGATTCCATAGAGAAGATGAAGGCTTATGAGGTGATGCAATGCTAAGCAGTAAGTGGTTGTGGACGACGACACCCGACAGACACTCTCTTCCAAGTATGGATTTTAATGTGTAATCTCTTTTTTAATTTCTCTTGAACCTATATTTTTTAATTAATCTGGTTGTTTTCTTTCTTAAATATATTTTGAACACATTTTTGTTTATCATTGTTCCATCTATAAAGTATAACAATTGATTTCGCTATTTAAAATTCTTTGGTGAGGTTTTTCCATTGAGCATAGCGAATTCAATTAGGTTCAATTACTTGGAGGTATTTAAGTAATTGAATCACTTCTATAGGTAGGACCACAATCATATTAAAGTCTTAAATATGATGTATTTTCAAATTTGAGTGTAAACCAGGGGGTCCTTGGGGGTACATTTAGGAATTTAAAATATGAGATATTTTTTATATCCAAGGAAGAGGGGAGTGTCCGAGAGGGTGAAGCTTGTATACGACTGCTATTTTTATTCTTGATTTCAAACCCACTTTATCATTCCTTTAAAATTATTTTAGATTAGTATTTAATTAAAATTTTATTTTCAAATTGATAATCAAACCCCCATTTTCATTTCTTTAATAACAAATAAAATATCAAATGTGACAGTTTTACAACTCGAACTGCAACCTCCTCGAGAGACAACCCTGTGGTCACCACTGTTCTACATTAAAAGGGAAAATATTGATTGAGGGTTTTTCGACAAAATCCCTCACATCAACCCCTCAAAGAAGCCAGTTCTAAATGCATTTTTAGCTTCATCATGTCTAAAATCATTACAAGATTTGGTGTCCATCATACCATATTGATGGACGATGGTACCAAGTTCTGTTCATCCGAGGTGAAGAGGTTTTATCATGAATACAATATCAAATCCAACCATTCACCTAGGTATCATGCAGCGACCAATGGACAGATATAATCCTTCACAAGACTATGTCAAATATAGTACAAAATATGGTGGATAGAGATAAGAAATCATGGCCTGATAAACTCTTTCACACTTTATAGGCTTATTGAACCAACACCTGCAGTGCAACGTGGTAAACTCCATATTCATTGGTATAAGGAACGAAAGCAGTTTTCCAATTGAGGTTCAACTGCCCTTTCTTAGAGTATCCATTTCTGATCAGTCATCTATAGATGAACAATATCAAGAGTGATTTGATGAATTGTAACAGTTAGACGAGAAACGATTGTGCACCCTGCACCACTTGGAAGTCTATCACAATCGAATAGCACGATCTTTCAATAAAAATGTTCGTCTTCATTCATTCGTTCAGTGAGAATTGGTATTAGTTCTCAGAACTCTAATGATACTTGGAAAGAAACCTCCCAAGCTTGAGCCAAAATGGGAAGGACTTTATTCAATTCATATGGTCTACTCCAATGGATTTTATTCTTTAATCTAAATGGATGGATAACTCATCACTACTCCAACTAATGCCCTATTTCTGAAGAAATATTTTTTATAAACACAAAATACACCAAGGTTCAATGCATACAAATTTAAACTATTATCACTTACGTCCAACATGACGTTAAACTATGACATCCTAACAACATGACGTTAAACTGTACAGAAGTCCCTTACGTCCAGCAAGATGTTAAACTGGATAACCAATGGTCCATGCATACAACCATAAACTATTGGAATTTCTCTCATCTAGCAAGACGTTAAACTACATCATCATATTTGGTCCATGCATATGACCTTAAACTACTCTCACTTTTGTCCCACATGATGTTAAGTTGTGCCCCTTTCATCGTCCTATAAGAAGTTATACTTTACAGTTATGGTCCATGCATATGACCTTAAACTATTCGCACCATAGTCCATCATGACACTAAACTGTATCATCCCTTTTTTCATTAAACATGACGTTAAACTGTGAAAAAGTCCTTAATACATCCAACATGATGTTAAACTGTGTCCTCTTTTGTCCTTACTACATGACATTAAACAACACGGTCCCCTTTTTTGTCCAACATGACATTAAACTGTATTGTCCCCATCATCCTAAATACCCTTAATACGTCCTACATGATGTCAAACTATATTTTTTCCATGCTACATGACACTAAAATGTGCAACACCCATAGTCCTAAATGCACGACTTTAAACTGCATAGTCCCTTCATATGTCCTACATGACATTAAACTATGCATCGTTAAGGTGGTTGCCACCTCTGGTTTCTCACACTGAGTATGACTCATGTGAGCTTAGAGAAAACATCAACCATAACACCGTCTCTGGGCCTGTAGACGCCGGAAAAATCGGTTGCTCCCAAACGAAGCTTCGGATGAGGAAAGCGAGGTCATATTGGGAGTCAGAAGCACGTTTCGGAAGGCCCGAAGACCTTGCGTGAAATTTCTGAGGCCAGCGCGCAATATTGGCTATGCGCGCGCAATCCTTCCGGGATTCGCGCAATGGGCCGAGTCGGCGCGTAATTTTCCGCGCCCGACGCCTGTGCGCGGCCCTGAAGCGCGCCAGGCCCCTATTTCGCGCATGCGCCGCGTTGCGCGCCCGCGCGCCGAATTGCGCGCCCGCGAACCGAATTGCGCGCCCGGGGTTGCCTATAAATACAAGGCGACCCCAACGTTTTAAAGATTGCCAGAATTCGAAGGATCGCTTGTGCGCGCAATCCCGCCCCCTCCGCGCACAATGCCGATCTTCAGATAACCTCCTTTATTTCGCGCAAGCAAGCCCCTGGGTTCGCCTTCGCGCGCAACCCCTTTGGCTTCTTTCCATTGACCAACCCCTCACCCAAAGTCCTTCGCGCGCAACAGAAGCCTCTTGCGCGCAATTGCCCCCGGGTGCGCGCAATCCAGCCCGATTGCGCGCACCCCCCTTACTAAGTGGCCATTCGTTAAAGAATGGGCCGTTGCCCCCGCGCGCTATCAGAGGCCCGGTGTGCGCAATCTCTATTCCCCGCGCGCTATCAGAGGCCCGGTGCGCGCAATCTCCATCTTCCGCACGCAAAGCGCTGGCCCAATTGCGCGCCAGCCCGCCCAATTGCGCGCCGACCCGCGGTATTGCGCGCCAAGCTCCTCTTTTGCGCGCAAACCGCCAAGGGTCGCCCCCTTTGACCCCCTGAGGGTACCCGCCTGCGTGGCGTCCGATGATCTTCATCCCGGGTGCCCGCACCGTACGTTGTCTTCCTGTGCGGCCCTCTAGGCTCGCGCGAAGTGACACGGACCCATTGGCGGCACCACCTCGTCCGCGCTGCAGGACGTTAAACTACCAAGCATACATCGTCATGCAGGACGCTAAACTGCACCTCGTCCGCGCTGCAGGATGTTAAACTGCCAAGCATCCATCATCCCGCAGGACGCTAAACTGCACCTCGTCC
Organism: Viscum album; assembly: GCA_963277665.1. Taxonomy (NCBI): domain Eukaryota; kingdom Viridiplantae; phylum Streptophyta; class Magnoliopsida; order Santalales; family Viscaceae; genus Viscum; species Viscum album. Next base: position 456,341,547 of record OY728119.1, on the reverse strand, counting down.
GCGCTGCAGGACGTTAAACTGCCAAGCATCCATCGTCCTGCAAGACGCTAAACTGCACCTCGTCCGCGCTGCAGGACGTTAAACTGCCAAGCATCCATCATCTTACTGGATGCTAAACTGCACCTCGTCCAAGCTGCACGATGTTAAACTGCCTAGCATATGGGCCTCCTCAAGGTGTAAGCCCCAAACCCCATCGTCCAACATGACGTTAAACTGTACTTCGTCCGGCAAGACGTTAAACTGTCCGCATCATCCTCAACACACGACGTTAAACTGTACTTCATCCGGCAAGACGTTAAACCGTCCGCATCACCCGATCCTGTGCCACGCACACAGGGTCCCCCTGGTTTGGATGTGGCCCCCACCCGCTCGTCTCTGCAGGGATGTCGGGATTGCCCCTCTTTAGGGACGATTTATTGGAGTGGCCTTCGCCCACGGGGGTAGGGTATTACAAACCCCTAGTTTCTTGTGGGGGACTGCACACGTGTATCTCCGTTGTGCTTCCCCACTACCGAAGCCAGTAGGGGGCGTGACGGGGATCGAGGTGTCTCCCACCTTCGGCCCAAGTCCCTCTTCAACTGAGCTTTGCCGCACTCAGGTTGCCTCAGTGCGTAAGTCCTGAAAGAATGGACTACGTGGACTTTGATCCCTATCTCCTAAACAGGGTACGTAGGAAGCCTCCCTGAGGTTCAAGCCCACCACCTGGTCGTCCCGGTCGTATTCACGTCGGTTCGTCCATCAGTGGACCCCTCCCGGGTTCACATTCGCGTCGATTCACCTATGAATCCACCCCTGTGGGGGACTGCACGTGTGTGTATCCATTTTGCTTCCCCACTGCCGAAGCCAGAAGGGGGCGTGACAGGGATCGAGTTGTCTTTCACCTTCAGCCCAAGTCCCTCTTCAACTGGGCTTTGTCGCATATGGGCCTCCTTAGAGTGTAAGCCCCAAACACCATCGTCCAGCAAGACGTTAAAATGTGATCCACCCACTTCGTGCGTGCCAGCAGCCTAGACCTCCTCGTGAGTCAGCTTTCCATCGTCCAGCATGACGTTAAACTGTATATCCGAACTACGCTGACTTTGATCCGCGCTAACGCGCGGTACGTAGGAAGCCTCTATGGGGTCCAAGCTCTTCACTCCATCATCCATCCTGATCCTTACCCGGACCGCCACATCCCGGTGGGGTCATGCCATTTCATTCCACTCCACTTCACTCGGGAAGACGCCCATGTGCTGGCCCCAGCGTCGGAGGTTCCTCGCAAGGGGTTCTGTCATCTGATCCACTCCTCGTGTTGATTAGTCCGATGTCGTCCCCTCTGGACGTTAAACTCGCAGCCTACCCCGTGTTAAACATGGGAAGCTGAGGAAAACCTCAGGTAATGCAGTTCCCCGCACCCAGCGCGGGATGCCTCAGGCCATCACGCCTTCGAGAAGCCCAATTAGGGATGGAAGGCAGGCATGCAGAGCCGCAGTGTTAAGACACGCCCCCAACACCCAGAGCTACCCGGTCTCCTCACCGCGGGTTACTGCCCTGACCAGACTCCTTGGAGCGTCTGGGCGGAAGCAGCGTAATTAACCGGTGTCCATGAAGATATGGCGCCGGGAACGAGATTCACGAACATTCTTAAATCTATGAGGGAGACCCGGATTAGGCGACGAGTTCCGAGGAGACGTCCACGGAAGGAGGAGCCAACATCCCATCATCCCGGTTTCGATCAAGGAGCAGACGTCCTTGAATAAGGGACGAATGCCGCTCGCCTTTGGAAAGCGGGACTGCGGGGCCACAAGCTGCGCTCCCATCCCCTCGGGTCGACGGGCGCACGCGCGAACGTGTCCTGGCGGAACAACGTCAGAACAGAAACCGGACGCACATCCGCACCGAAACAGAAAATGGTGAACCCGACGTGAATCTCTTCTCCTCAATACGAAGACTGATAGCTTTCAGAGGTGTTGGAAGACTAGCATGTTTCCCGGTCGAGCATTCAGCACCAGGGCACGGAACCCGCTAGGGGCTGGGGAAGGGAAATCGGGCACTCCGTATCACGACGTCGATGGCCTGGGTTCCCCCCACGGAAGGCGTCGTGGCACTAATGATTGGTTGTCGATTCCTTTTCCTGTTAGTATTAATGGGTTCTTCTCCCTGCTTTCAGGAATCAGGTCGCCCAATCCAGTGCCCGATCGCCGCCCACCCACTGGCGTAGGGGTAGGGGAAACACCGACGCGGCTACTCCACGTGGTCCCGCCCGTTCCACAGCCGTCCCAGCAGCCGCAACTGCGGGGCAACCACACCCTCTCTCCCCCTCGGAGGTCATCCAGAGAAGGGTGATCAACAACTTGGTGCGGAGATATGAGGAAGAGGGAGTCATCCCCACCAGGGACATGGCTCGCCTAGACCTCGAGGAAGCTGCACCTCGCCACCAACGCCGCCCCCGAGGGCCGCGCAGGGAGGCACCTCTGCCTACCTCGATGTCTAACCGCTTCGGGAGTTTATCCCTGGAACGCTCCGACAGCTCCCTCCACTATGCGGATGAGGTGGAGGATGTCCGGGACCACCCTATCCGAGATTCGCTCCAGGGATCCGCGATACGGGCTCCTGCCAGGCCACGTCGACACCGCCGCCAGGCTTCTCAAGTCGAAGAACGGGCTCTCCACCTGCCTGCGCCGCTAATCCCGACTCGTCTACCCCGACGCCAACGTCGGGCACGAGCGGAAGAGGATGCCCACCTTGGGGCCCTAGAAACAGCGGCCGCATTGGCCAAGGCCACTGCTGGCTCCAGTCACCAGGCCCCTGCGCATCCTGAGCAGGGGCACTTCTATGCCTGACCTAGATCGAGGCCCCGACCGCCCCAAAGGCAGGTTGGGCTGACTCTCCCGGTTGCTGGTACAGGCAATAGCCACCGCGAACCACCTCGCGGTAGCGCTATTCACCAACAGGGTCTACTCCGTGTGGTCGATCCAAGAGGCATGGGTTATCCCACCTTCCGATCCCGGCCCGGAGGCCTGCCCGGAATCATCTCTCCCCGCGTCCCCTTTGATATCTGTCCCGGTGCTCCTCGCACCTTGGTTTCCAGTCCTCTTGGCCCCAGCACCGGTGCGGCCAGAGGACGCCAGGACAGAGATCAGCCATGCCCCGAAGAACCACCCAGGGGAAAGAAGGCGAGGCATCCACGTCGAGGGAGGAATGTTAGGGAATTCCGGACAGAGATCTGACCGGTTCGTTTCTCTGATACAGAGGCGGAGTATGATTCAGCGACGGAGCCCTCCCCCCGATCCCGCCAGTCAGGGGCAGGGGTAGGAATGTGGCACGTCAGCCTCGTACTCCCCGAGAGCAAGATCGATGTGATCCCCGCTTCTCTCTAAAGGTAAATCCGGAGTAGCGAGGGCTTGGTAGACCCCCAAGGATCAAGCTTGCGGTTGGTACCGGCCCCTCCGGAAGCGCCTTCTGCCTCGATCGGAGAAGCCGGAGACCTTTTCTGGGGACCGACGGTCGATCCACGATCTAGTGCACCCTCAGCGAGCACCGACGCTATAGAAGGATGTTCGCTCGCCGGCCCGTCCTATCGTGATGTGGTAGCTGGGGCACCGTAACCCTCAGAGGGCGGCCTGGGATATGGAGGCCAATCGGCCTGCTCACCGTATTCACTGCCGGCTAGCCCGCCGACCCAGCGGCCCGCCTCGGCACCACTGCCGGTTCCCCGTCCATTCCCAGTCGCTGAAGGGGACCAAGAAGACCTGGGTCCCGAGTTTGAGTCGTGGAGCTTCTGGACCGTCCTTGCAGAGGGCCACTTCCCTGAGAAGTTTTGGCCAGTCGTAGGACCGGACTTTGATGCACCAGAATCGCTCACCCCGGATGAGTTCGAATGCTTCCGCCGAACTCTCCGGGAGACTCACTCCCGTATTCACCGCCTACAAATTCCATATCCCAGGATTCAAGCACACCTGGAGGATATTGGGGAGTAGTGCCGTCAGATTGACCTGGCCACGCTCCCCGCGGTTCAGCACCCCGGGTCATTTGGGCACCACGAGGCCCTCCAACAACGATGCGTTGAGTGTTTTCAAGTACTCCGCAAGGTTATCGAGGAAGCCACCCCCCACGTGTATATCCGTGGATGGGGGTAGTACGCTGCCCTACGCTTCAGTGCGATTCGCCTACAGCCCGACTCGCTGGGTGGCCCTGAGGGTACATCCCTAAGGACGGAAACGGTCAATATGGCTGACCTGTCGGGAGAGGGGAACGGCTTGGAACTTCTCGACGGGGGCTCTCCCCCCGAAGACAAGCTATTGTTGGATCCATCGGTGAGAGTTACTCGTCACCAGAGGAACCTCCTGGGTCTCCCCCCACCCACTGATGCACTGACGTTGAGACGAAACGTCAGCAAAGGTAAAGAGCACGGCGCGGCTATAAAGCCCGCCGACCCATCTGCCTCCATACAGAGGGCAGATGAGGATCCCGAGAAGGCCACGCTACGTCAACAGCTCGCCGAGCAGAAGAAGCTAGTTGACCAGCTCCTCGCCGAGCGCGCTGCAGAGCGGCGGCCTGACTACGGTGATCCTAGGCCAGGACAGCAGGGACAGGAACAACCACTCCTCGACGAGACTCTCCCGGGTAATCGTGATTATGCCGTGTTTGCCGACAGGGGAGAGGCCATTGCCTATGGCAAGAGGGCGCGGTATGTTTCACCACACCCTCCCGAACGGCGTGACTACCAGAGAGACCCCGCTCGGATTCCTCCCGCTGCCCCAAGGGCCGCTCCGCCCGCCATCCCACGAGCTTCTGAGTTTGACGACCCGGTCGACGACCCGATTGAAGATCCATGCAATGCGCTCGTGGTTAGAGATCCTCACCAGGACTGGAACCCATGTCCGGACGATCCGATGGCGGCACTCATCGCCCGCTTGGAAGCCTTGGAGACTCGGTAAGTGGCGATCCCACCGAACGGAAAGCCAAACCCAGCATGGGTGGATGACATGCCGGCACCTCCGGGATTCGAGAACCCCACTTTCGCCCCCTTCAACGGGACTGGAGATCCTCCACAGCATTTGGACCATTTCAAATCGAGGTGCGGGCCTATGTTGGGAACTCCGGCGCAGCAGGAGGCCGCTAAGCTTCGCTGCTTTGTCCAGACACTGGAAGGGCCAACATTTGTCTGGTACAGCCAGCTCCCCGTCGGGTCGATAACTAGCTGGGAGGACCTTCGTAGATAGTTCCTCTACCATTTCAGTTCCACGACCCGGAAGACGAGTATCGAAGACCTCTTCAAGTGCAAGAAAAGGCCTGATGAGCGAGTCGCGGATTTCGTCGCCCGATGGGAGGGTCTCACGTATTCCCTTGACATGCCATTGACTCAGGAGCAGTTGCTGACAATGTGCGTCGGGAACGTCAAGACCGTTATATTCCCTTCCTTGATCACTCAAAATTACCCCGGAGGGTTCAGGGACTTCTCAGACAAAGCTCAACGTCTTGAGGAAGCCCTGCAACAGGCCAGTCAGGCACACCCGCTGCCTCCTATGATCCCTACAAGGAGAGTCAGCAGGGCTGAGCCCGCTGCTGTTTCCCAGATAGAGGCCCCCAGGCAGTTGGAGCTGCTTCCGGTGAGGCCAGCTCCACAGCCTCACAGGAATCCGCCTCCACGGGCTCAGTTCCCGGCCCAGCAGTGGCAGCCCCAGAACCGGCCGGCCCCTCCGCATAATGTACCGCCACAACCCAGGTGAGATAATTGGGGTCCACCTCCTCGGCAGGACCCTCCATCCCCTCGTGAAGACCACGCTCCCAGGGCCCCGCGATACCTGACTTAACCATTTCACGAGGATCAGGTCCCCGGTTATTTCCGGAGCGCCCTGGAGCAGAGGATTGGGCGACTGCCTGAGTGTTGGAGGCCAGAGGAGGCACATCTCACGGATAACCCCCACTACTACCCTTACCATCGGGCCCTGGGGCACACCATCCAGCGGTGCTACGTGTTTAAGGACTGGCTCCAAGACCAGATTAACAACAATGTAATCAGGTTGTTCCCAGCTCCAACACAAGTGGCGGGTGTGTTCGTGAGATCATATGATGATAGTGGTGACGAGGACGAATGGCAGCTGGTCTCCGACCGCGGATCCTAGAAGTATAATGACTGGATGGCCCTCAAGATGATCATTCGCGCCCATGGAATCATCCGTGCGCGCTTGAATCAGCCTGAGCCCCCAGAATCTGCGGGTGCTGCTTCGACATCGTCGTCCCAGCCTGCCTCTTCCGAGAAGAGCAAACGGCGGCGGTTCAAGAAGGAAGAGCGCGCCCCGCCAGTTCCGCCACTATCCCGCACTCTCAACGATTTCATGCCCCCGGAGATGGGGGTCCCTCCCCGGATCCGCTCGGTGATGAATGATTCGTCCGGTGACAGTGTTGGGTACGCTTGGGTTAATACCGTCGAGCTGGTAAATCCCTTTTCAGTTCCCGACGTTGAAGAACACCAGGTGGACCTCCCTAGTGTCCCCGGTCGTCGCCACCGTCGGAGGAACCGCAACAACAGGAGTCGCTGGGGCACGGCAGTTGGTACCTCCAGCCAGGCCGTGCACGCCACTGAGACTAGGCAGCGAGCTCAAAACCGAGCTCAGCGCGCGCAGCCCCCCCATCCGGGGATGAAGGATTCGCCTCCGCCACAGTTTGTGGTGTGGGACCAGGCAGAACCGCCTTAGCCGCGCCGCGACCAGCTCCATCCTGCCACGAGTCCATCCCGGCCTCCTGGCCCCAGTACGGTAACCACTTCCCGGGCTTCAACCAGTGAACAACGAGATGCGCCAAGCACCAGTCGTCCGCCGGTCCAACCGGAAAGGCCCGTCAGGCCTCCAACCGCAGAGCAACCTCCTGCAACCAGGGGCTCGCGCTTGGCAAGAAAGTATGATGTCCTGAAGCACTTGGCCGACATCCCAGCAAGGCTCTCCATCCTTGAGGCTCTGCGCCTGTCACCGGAGATGCGCGAGGCGCTCGCTGAATCCCTGAAGAGCCCCCTCCAGTTTGAGACGGAGGTTGTGGCTGCAGAGGCCTTTCACGCTGAAGCGATTGAGAACGATGAATGCTAGGCAGTTATCTCGTTCTCTGGTAAGGATGAAGACCCTCCTATACAGGGGCACATTCGTCCGCTGTATGTTACTGGCTAGTTCAATGGCCTTGATGTCCGGCGCTGTCTTGTCGACACGGGGTCTGGGATTAACCTGATTCCAACTCGGACGCTCTGGATATTGGGGTTGTCTGAGGATGACATGATTCCCTCCGACCTAAGGATCCAGGGTTACGACCGCACTGAGCAAACTCCGGTCGGCAAGATACGTTTGAAGACCCAGTTCGGTGGTCTGGTTGCCAACACCGAATTCATGGTAGTCTCTCAGGACACTGCGTATAACGCATTGATGGGAAGTCCATGGCTCCACCTTCATGCGGCGGTTCCCTCATCATACCAACAATTCCTTAAGTACTCCCTTAATGGTCGAGTAGGCGTGCTTCCGGGAGATGCCTCTCCTTTTGCCTCATGTGAAGCCCGCTATCTGGACGCGGACTATTACAAGAGCAAGGATAAGCAGATCCTGACAGGTGAGGTTGAGCCTGTCGCTGTTGCAAGTGATCCCTGGGCACGTTTGGATGATGCTTACATCCTCCCGATCCATCGGTTGGACGTAGCCATGGTCTCGACGGCCTGTGAGTCTCCTGATGAGATAACCGCGACCGCCCATGCCAGCACTAGCGGCCCAGCAGGATCTGGTATCCCCAATGCAGTTTCCAATGTAGTCTCTCCCGTGGACGATCCCTCCCCGAGTGGAGAGGACGTGGAAGATGCACCCCCAGCCTTTGAGGAGGGCGTCTCCGCCACGGTCGATGAGTTAATACAGGTGAACCTTGGAACCGAGGCAGATCCAAGACCCACATTGGTCAGTGCCGCCATGCCCTCTGAGGAGCGGCATCAGTACGTGGACTTCCTCAGACAGCACCGTGATGTGTTCGCTTGGGGCTATGACGAGATGCCGGGGCTAGATCCTTAGGTAGCCGTCCACCACCTTGGTCTCCCGGCGAACCATCGCGGGATCAAGCAGCCTCCCAGGAAGATGCACCCATTCCACGGTGCCATGGTTGAGGCCGAAGTTGACAAGATTATCAAAGCCAACTTCGTGAGGGAAGTTCAGTACCCTAGATGGCTGGCCAACATTGTGTCGGTCAGGAAGAAGAACGGGCAGATTAGAGTCTGTATCGACTTCAGCGATCTCAACCGCCACTGTCCGAAGGATGATTTTCCCCTTCCAGTGACAGAGCTGTTGATTGACACCACGGCAGGGTTCCAAGCCCTCTCCCTCATGGATGGATACTCCAGATACAACCAAATCCGGATGGCCCCAGAGGATGAGGAGTTCACTGCCTTCAGGGACCCCCAAGGTATCTTTTGTTACCAGGTCATGCCCTTCGGCCTGAAGAATGCAGGTGCCACCTATCAACGGGCGATGCACCGCATATTCAAGCCAATCCTCGACACACTGGTGGAATGCTACGTCGACGACTTGGTGGTCAAATCGCGCCAGCGTCAGGACCATCTCAAAGATCTTGATAAAGTGTTCGGCTTCCTCCGGTCTCGCCGCATGAAGATGAACCCGTTGAAGTGTGCCTTCGGGGTCACCTCCGGGAAGTTTCTTGGCTTTGTGGTGAGATACCGGGGTATTGAGATCGACCCAGAGAAGATCATGGCGATTAGCCAGATGCCTCCCCCAGCTAACATTCGGGAACTGCAAGGGTTTCAAGGCCACTTAGCCTATATACGCTGATTCATCACGAATCTGGCCGGCAAGTGTAAGCCCTTTTCTCGGCTCATGAAGAAAGGTTCCACCTATGTATGGGATAAGGAGTGTCAAACCGCTTTCAAGGAAATCAAGCAGTACCTGCTTCAACCTCCGGTTCTGATGCCGCCTGTATCCGGGAAGCCGCTGGTCCTTTATGTGACTGCCCTGGAACGGTCCCTTGGTGCCCTTCTTGCCCAGAAGAACAACGAGGGAACAGAGAATAGCCTCTATTACCTCAGTCGCATGCTCCTTGATGCGGAAGTTAGGTATGCCCCCATCGATAAGAGATGCCTAGCGCTTGTATTTGCCGTACAGAAATTACGGCACTACTTGCAGCACCACGAGGTACAGTTGGTTTCTCGGGTAGACCCGTTGAAATATATCCTGAGCCGGCCTATGTTGACTGGCCGTCTAGCGCGGTGGGCTGTGATTCTTCAGCAGTTCATCATCAGGTATGTGTATCAGAAGGCCATCAAAGGGAAAGCATTGGCGGACTTTCTGGCTGCTCACCCGACCTCTGCGGATCAGCCGCTAGATCTAGGCTTTCCTGATGAGGCCGTTCTCTCGGTCGATCGTGCCGATCCATGCTGGCAGATTCACTTTGACGGTGCCTCCCAGAGCCCCACCGGTAGAAGACTCGATAATCCTAAGCTCAACAGAGTGGGCTTGGGTATCGTCTTCATTACCCCAGAGCAAGCCGTGCTGCCATACTCTTTCCTATTGTCAGAGGGCTGTACCAACAATGAGGCGGAATACCATGACCTCATCACTGGCCTCGAGTTAGCTCTCGAGATCGACGTGCCCCATCTGTGTGTGAAAGGGGACTCCGAGATGGTCGTTAAGTAGATCAATGGCGACTATGTTTTCAGGAAGCCGGAACTTGTGCCATTGCTAGAGTGCACCCTCCTCCTGATGTCCCAGTTCCCTTCTCGGACAGAAATTGTCCATATTCCCCGGTCGCAGAACGGTCGAGCAGATGTTTTGGCCAGCCTTACTGCGTCACTCGCAGAGCCTGAACAAGACAACCTGATCATCCGCGTGACGCACCGCAGACTCATCGCTCCCGTTATCCCGGAGGGAGATCGCGGCCCATCGGTAAGTAATCTCACCACGGTTGCCCTTGTGCCTGGAGCCCCGAGTACCACAGATATGGCAGTCGAACCAGCCCCTGATTGGAGGACGCCTTTGGTTTAGTACCTCCAACATGGCATTCAACCGTCAGATCGGGCCGAGCGCGAGCGAGTTAGACTCCGTGCATCGCACTTTGTCCTCCAGAGCAGTCCCGGGCTGGAGCAGATCCTCTATAGACGCGGATTTGATGGTGTTCTCCTCCGTTGCCTTCAGGGAGTTGAGATCACACGTGTCATGCAAGAGGTTCATGTTGTTTCATGTGGTGCCCACCAGACTGGGCCGAAGCTGTCCCACCAGATTCGGAGGTTGGGATACTTCTGGCCCTCCATGATCCATGACTGCATCGAGTATGCCAGGAAGTGCCATGCGTGCCAGGTTCATGCGAACTTTGTGCATCGGCCGCCGGAGCCTCTCCATACCACCAGGTATTCTTGGCCCTTTTCAGTCTGGGGGATGGACGTTGTGGGACCTTACCCGCCGGCGACGGCTCGCCAGTGCCGGTTCATTCTGACCGCCACGGACTTCTTCTCCATGTGGGCAGAGGCGATTTTGCTCCGAGAGGTTAAGGCTTGTTCTATCGCTGACTTTGTGACCTCCAACATCGTCTATCGATTTGGAGTGCCTCACGCTATCCTCACGGATAACGGAACTAATATCCGAGCAGCCGAGTTGAAGAGGTTCTACGCTAAGTACAACATTAGCTCGAACCATACATCTCGCTATCATGCACAGGAGAATGGATAGATTGAGGCGTTTAACAAAACCCTCTCTAACATTATGCAAAAGATGGTTGGTCAGAACAAGAATAGTTGGCCGGACAAGCTCCCCAACGCCCTCTGGGCTTATCGGACGACGACTCGCAATTCCACCCAGATGACCCCTTATTCCCTGGTGTATCTAGCTGAGGCCGTCCTGCCCATCGAGATCCAGTTACCGTCCTTGCGCACTGCGGTCTATGACCAGCAAGCGCCGGACAGAGCTGCTGAAGCCCGTCTAGTCGAGTTGGAAGCACTGGATGAGAATAGGCTTCGCACTTTGCACAACTTGGAGAGGCATCAAAGCAGAATGGCTCGAGCTTTCAATAAGAAGGTTCACCACCGCTCCTTCCTGCAGGGTGACCTAGTACTGGCCCTAATAGCACCAATGATCCCCGGCAGGAAGCCGCCCAAGTTGGAGCCCAAGTGGGAGGGACCTTTTGTCGTCCACAAGGTCTATCCCAATGGCGCGTACTCCATAGCGACTATGGATGGTGAGCGTGTCACTCCTCCCACCAACGCTAGGTTCCTCAAGCAGTACTTTTCCTGAGTGTCCATCGTCCCGCATGACGTTAAACTGCACTTCGTCCCGCACGACGTTAAACTGCATTCATCCATGCTGCAGGACGTTAAACTGCATGCTCCATCGTCCCGCATGACGTTAAACTGCACTTCGTCCCGCACGACGTTAAACTGCATTCTTCCACGCTGTAGGACGTTAAACTACATGCTCCATCGTCCCGCATGACGTTAAACTGCACTTCGTCCCGCACGACATTAAACTGCATTCGTCCACGCTGCAGGACGTTAAACTGCATGCTCCATCGTCCCGCATGACGTTAAACTGCACTTCATCCTGCATGACGCTAAATTGCACCACGTCCGAGCTACAAGACGTTAAATTGTTCAGCATTCGTCCCGCATGACGTTAAACTGACTCTCAAGAACTACGTACGGCTTGATTCCCAACCTTATGGGATACGTAGGACCGCATGGACGTTTGTGTTCCAGGTCCAACCTCGTCTCTTGGTTGATCACGGGGATCTGCCGTCCTTTGGTTGCTCTCAAGGTGAGTCCTCCTACCCTTTCCGGTGATCTGTTAGCATGTTTTGGGGTACTCCGGTCTATGACCTGTAGTGTCGGATTCAATACCGACAAGTCCTGTGTTACCTGTCAGGCCTCGTGCTTCCTCTTGTTCGGGCCTTCACTCAAAGGGATCCTCATTAGCGGTTGGGATGCGATGCCTTAGTGCTCTCCTACCGGTCCCGGTCGATTTACCGGCGGGTCCTGGGCAGCAAATCGATATGAATCCTGTGCTTGAGCGGTTGATGCTCGTTTTCTTGCCTCATCCTAGGCTGACACGATCAGATGTTGTGTTGCGAATATGGTCAGCAACATCCTTGATCGCCATGTCAACTCTTTCAGGCTCTGAACAATGGTTGCGCAGTCCTTATCACACTCCGCCTCAGTGCGTTGTAGTGGAAACTCGACACTCTCTCTTCATACTGTCCATCAGTACACCTCTACACGTTAGGTAGGCCAACCAGGGTAATGGTGCCTTTCGAAGCTCCCACGATATGAGCACCAATGATATATGCTAATGTCCTCTCTAAGGGCCATTTGAAGCTTGACCCTCGTCCCCATGAGGAGGAAGGAGTCGCCCGACAATCGCGTTCTGGGCCCAGCAGAGATGGAGGCTAGCATCTCTGCCCCTCGGTTGATAGACATATGCAGGCCCCTATCCCAGGATCCTTCTCCTGGAATTGTGCGTGACCGAAGGGCTGGGATGTGTCCCCACCTCCGCTGGGTCCACCGTATCGCAATAAGCGGATTCCTCCATGGTCCGAGCCACACGACCTTAAACTGTTTTGCCTGGTCTTACCACACGACCGTAAACTGTGATCGTCTTGGCCGCCCGACGTGAAACGGAACTACATCGTGATGTTCTTCTCAGGGGACACTCACGTTGGGCGCTGGTTAATAACCACGCCATTTATCAATGCCTTTCATGGATTGATTATTGTGGCGACGCCAGGGATTTCTTAATCACAGGCAGGTCGCTGCACAATGAAAAACCATCCACCTTTAAGGACAAACAAGAAATATCAAATACCGCTTCTTCTGGGTGCGAGGGCCAGACCCGCACCCCTCCCCGCGCTGGTGCCCAATTGTGTTGCGCCGCGCTTCAAGAACTACGTGTGGCTTGATTCCCATCCTTATGGGATACGTAGGAACGCCTGGATGTTTGAAACTTCGGGTCCATCCCCCCACCTCTTAAAGATTCCCCCTTCTCGTGGGAATCTGCCGCCTTCGGGTCACCCTCAAGGCGTGTCCCTCGACCCCTTGTAGTGGTCCACCGGTGTCAAGAGTACTCTGGTCTATTTCCAGGAGGGTCAGGTTCAGCTTGGTCAGGTTCCTTCCACTTTTCAGGCTTCATGCTCCCCTTCATTCAGACCCATCACCTACGCCCTGGGTGGAACCCCCGTGAGCGGTCTGGATACAATGTCTCAGTGCTCTCCCACCGATCCGGGCTGGTGCCCCCAAGGGCCTTGGGCAGCAAATCGATATGAATCCTGCGCTTGAGCGGTTGATGCTCGTTTTCTGCCTCATTCCATCAACGGTTAGTGCGATATTGATGCTGCTTTTCCGCCACGGTCGGCAGTACTCCCATATCGTTACACCGGTGCCCCCAGTCCTTGAGTGAATGGCCGCATGATTCACATTACGTTTTCCACCTCCCATTCTGACCAGGCAAAATCTCGGAACTCTTGACACTATCCCTCAGTGCATCTTCGCATATCTAGGGGATAGGACCACAATGTGGCGTACTTTGAGGTTCTTATGGTCCGAGCTCTAAGACCTTAAACTAAGATCTGCCCCTATGGTCCGAGCTCTATGACCTTAAACTAAGATCTCCCTAATCTGGGTTCTACGTCCCGCATGACGTTAAAACTGCACTCTCAGAACTACGTGTGGCTTGATCTCCAGCCTGATGGAGTACGTAGGAATGCCTGGGCATCTCGACTCGGGTCCAGCCTCAGGGATCAGTAAGTCCCGCCCCTCCTCGTCGCCGGTCGTCTGGCCTGGCTTCTGGTAGAGTGGTGGGGTTGTGATATTCTCCCCGATTCAGCTCGGGATGCCCCATTGCAATGATGGGAAGCGACAGTATCCTCGTCAAAGAGGTTCTGTCTGAGAATTGGGGTGATTCACGGCCAGATTAGTGCATCCGCCTAATACGCTTTCCCCACGGTGGCACAATTTTGGGAGTGTTATATTCTGTCCGAACAAATCATCACTTCGCCCCACGCTTCGCATGCTCTTTTGATCCATATTTCCACCCTTGTGTCTGAAGGAACCCCCAAAGCGGTATTGATGATGACATGTGATCAACCTCCTGCAATATGAATGATGACCTTCAGTCTGTCTATTGCAGTAGTATGGTCGATTGATCCATTGTCCGCTTGCCGTCTTGAGCATTTCCTGGAAGACTGACCGTCGTGGATTTCTGAATTCGGGACACGCGATTCACCCTTTTTCATCTCCCTATGTTCGGATAAAATCTCAACGCCCCTAGCGTTGTCCCGCTCGTGTGAAGGAACAAGTTGGGGGGATGGTACATTGATTAGGTCTGAGGTCTCCTTTCCTAGGAATGACCTCCCTCTTTTCCTTATAAATCCAGGCCCAATTGTGGATGCCTGAAGCTTGGTTAATGCTCCCGCAAGATAATGAATTGTGGTTGAGCACGTTAAGCCAAAAGATGCAGATAAATATGTTGATTCATACAAATGGATCGAAGTATTGAGTAGCGGAAGCAAAATGTTATGGGAATGGCAAAAACAGAGCCCCTAGGGATTAGCGTGCTGAATGGATCTTTCCAACGCCGCTACCCTTTGGCTGGCGGCCTCCAGAGCTGCTTCTCACTCTCTGCATGCCCTCTATTCATCGGCGGCTGCAGCGCGCAGCTCACCGATCCTGGCTTGTGCACGCTCCCGCTCGACTTGAAGTGTGACCATCTGGTGGCCCACCTCCGTCAACTGTGCCTGGGCGTCATCCAGCTGGGCCGTCAATTGCTCCACAAGCTCAGTGCACGCTGCGACGTAGGCCTCCTTCTCTACCGCCTGCCCTTCGAGGCGCCAGACTTCCTACTCCGCCACGAGGAGCGCCCGCGTGTTCTCCGACATGTCCTGACATTGTGCGACGTCGGCACGCCGGCGGATCTCGCGCATCTATTCGGCCATGAAATCACGGACCGTCAGATGGAGGCGTCGAGCATCAGCTCCCCCGGCACACAGGAAGCGCATCCAGGTTTGAAGTGATCCCATGCGCCCCAGCCACTCCGATGGGGGTCACTTGAGGAAGCGTTGGATGCACTTCCACCCCCTGCGGCGCGTTATCCGGCTCTCCTCGACCACCTCCGAGTCCGAGTCGTCCATCTCCTCGGGGTCGGTAGGCCGGTAGGCAGGGAAGGCAGCCAGAAAGTCTCCTTCAGGGTCCGCCCCTGGGATTTCCTCAGAGGGGATAGGTTCCCCAACATCTGGGCGACCTTCTTCTCTCGCCCCAGCGGCGTTAACACCCTCGTCAGCCCCCGACCTCTCTCCGATGGCAGCACCGCCGGCGTCCGTTGCCCCCTAATCAGCAGTTGGTGGGGCCGACTCGGTGTGAGAAGTCTGTTCCAGAGAAGGCGGTATGTCTGCCACTGGTCCACTCGTGGATGGCCCGGGTTCGACAGCCCGACGAGCCTCCAGTATTGAGATCACTGCGCAAGGCATGCTGCGGTTAGTCACAGATCGTCAACGGCAAGCACCAGCAGTAAAGTAAGGAGACTTACGGGAGTCCAGAGCGTCATCTTCCGCTGTCCCGGCCGCCGTAGGAGCAATTGCAGCAGGGGACCCCTCAGCGCTTGTCAATTCAATGATAGGTGTCTGGACCCCACCCTGTCTTGCTGGCGCCTCTCCTACTCCTGCTGAGGATGCCTGACCAGAATCCGTGCACTCCTGAGGAAGATGAAGAAATGGTTAGAAGCTACATAAGAGAATGGATGAAGCAGGTTGAGTAGGGATAGAAGCGGACCTCGAGGAGCTCAGTGATATCGATATTGTCAGAGCCGGCCACCTCGCCGCTCTCCCGCGGGCTCCCCGGATGGGACCTTCCCTCAGAGCCTTCATCCTCCCCCGTCTCCTCCTCTTCCTCGGATTCATCGTTACTATCACCTTCCTCCGGCGACATCTGTTCTGGAGCAGGCTCTAGACCGAGCATCACCTTCACCAGAAGGGACGGCTCCGCACGCTGACCACGTTGGCGCACGTACTCGTCCATGGCCGTCAGATACGCATACCACCGGTGGAAGTTCACCCTGTCGGCGACCTGAAGGCGCCCGACCTCTGGCAGATGGATTCCTTCTCTGATTATCTTCTGCCAGATGGTTTCGGTCCCCAGCGACTGCCGCAGGGTCATTCAGGCCGACCACAGCGCTGGGAAGACTGCATCGTGGGAGGGTTCGAGCAGACGCCTTATCTGCTTCCCAGGCCGCTCCCCGACCACCGCATGTGCCCCCTCTCTAGGCGCTGAGGCCGTTGCGGCAGTCTGCGATGTGCCCGCCGCCAAAGTCCCTGCCCGCACCGGCTCCGCTGCTTGGCGCACCTCCGTTCTCCCCCGCGTAACGGTGCCTCGCCTCCTTCCTTGACGCTCGGTCTCCGCACGGGTGACCTCGAGCCGCCGGACTGGTTTTTGTAGAAGCCCCTCGGGGTACGCGATGGCCCAGTGATCGGTATACTCGGTTGCCAAGCCTACGTCGACCCCGGTAGGAGGGAGAGTGATGACATCTCCAGAGCCGAAAGCGGCGAACATTAACCACATCTGGTGAAGGACGCAAGGGTTCGTCTCCTCCCGGACAGCAGCGAATACCCTCTTCGGCATCCGTTGAAGGCACCCGAACTGCCTGGCGAACCGGGTTGACACGTAGGGCTCGCAGATCACCTTCCCGTCGATCCGAGCCACGAGCACCCCGCCCCGCATGCTCAGGAAGTATTCGTGCTTCTCCAGCAGACCCTGCCCATTGTCGATCATCTGGCCAACGGGAGTGGGGAACGGGCTGAAGTTGAAATTGGCGTGATTGCCAATCCGAATCCTCACGCCCTCCTCATTTAGGGTCATCGGAGCGACCCCCGCGATGTTCAGCAGGTAGGGTCACAGGCCGTTTCCCGGAGGAATGACGGTGTTTGGAAACGTGTACCCACCGAGGTGAGCAGCCACCCAGCCGTGGAAGAATTGAAAGGGCCCACAGACCCTTCGTGGTGACCCCCCTCGCGAGATGCGTCCCAGGATGGCGTACAGCTTAGCCAGCACTGGGACCCCGAGGTTGAATCTTTTGTTGGCGGCCATGGCGCCCGCCATCACCAGTGTCGCCGGGAGGACGCCCATCCTCGCGTCCCGCACTGGTAGGAGCCACCCGCTCAGAAAGGTGGCCAGGAACGCTGCGTACTGGACATTTGGGTCCCGAGCCTCGATGACGCGGTACCCCCACGAGCAGTAGTCTCCCGTCTCCAGGACCCGCCAGTACGACCCGTTCCGGCTCCTCTGAGCCGCGGTCGGGCACCGCTTCCCCCTGCTTGGCATCTTGACCGCTGGGTCATGCTCCAAGAACTGGCCGAACCACTCCTTGTAGGCTATGTCCTTGCGGAAGTCCTTGACCCCGAGCCACTCCGTAGCCAGGTCCAGTAAATGCCATGTCAGGATGGGAGTCCGTGACCTGTCGCCCCAGGTGTTCCTCGGAGGCAGGAACTCATCGTATTGGTAACCCTCCAGCGGGATACCTCCAATGCAGTGGATGTCCCAGAGACCGATGCTGACCTCCCCATGATGAAGATGGAAGGTGTTGGTATCCGGGGACCAGCGGGTGAACAGCTCCGGCCCGAGCTCGGGCTGCTGGTAGAAGTGGAACTGCGACATCCACACCGCCTCAAACAGGCATATGTACCGAAGTTCCTCCGCGAAGTGATCGCAGGTGTGGCGTACCCAGAACACCCAGGCCCACTCACTAGTGAAATTTCCCCCAGACCGCAAGTCCCAGTCCTTCAGCCAGCCCCTGGTGTCGTCGGTGACACTCTGGCGATACGTGCTCGAGTAGAGGGCTGGAGAGTTCTCCGCAGTAGGTTGACTCCCGGTAATGGTTCGCGTCCTCGGGTTCAGGACATAGACATTTAAGTGCCTGGTCTCCCTGGCAGGATGCCCGTTGTTGGTGATGTTGTAGCGGGGAAGCTCGTCCTCCCGAGTCACCCAGGTCTGTGGCGCATCAACCTCCAACCCCGGCACCGGAACCTCATCCAGGATGCCGTAGTTCCAGAGTGGCAGGTTGTCCGACAACGGATACGTCTTCTGGGCCGGCGTCAGCAAATCGAACAAGGTTTGATTGTTGGACACAATCTCCTTGGCTCCGTAGACCTCCTCGTTCGCCTCCATCTCAGCTCTGCGAATGGCGGCATCCCCCTCATTCACTTTATTCGCGGCCATCTCAGAAACTCCGGGAGTCGTGTGGGTTAAGGGATGAGGCGTGCGGAATCGGAGGAGGCTGGTGGAGAAATTTGGGAGTTGGCGCACAATCCTAGTGGACGGCGCGCAATTGGGAAGTCTGTCGCGTAAAACCCCGGGTGTTCGCGCAAAACAAGCCGAAATACGGATGGGTTTGCGCGCCGAACGAGTGAATTTCACGCCGTCAATGGCAATTTCGCGCACGAGATCTTGGAAGCTTATCGCGCGGAAAGCCTGTGTACGGCACGCGAGACCCAGGGCCCCTATTTATAGGCGAGGCCGGGATTCCGCGCCGCGCGGAAAGCGCTTTGCGCGACCAAGGCAGCAAATTTCGCGCCCGACGCCCTTTTTGCGCGCCAAAGTCCCGCGCCACCCACGACTTCGGCATTCCGGCATCTCCCTCGGAACCCGATCGTTGCGACCTCTCGCCGATCAGATTCCGAGGGGGGGCTTTTGTAGATGCCGGAAAAATCCGTTGCTGCCAAACGAAGCTCGGGATGAGGAAAGCGAGGTCATATTGGGAGTCAGAAGCACGTTTCGGAAGGCCCGAAGACCTTGCGCGAAATTTCGGAGGCCCGCGCGCAATATTGGCTATGCGCGCGCAATCCTTCCGGGATTCGCGCAATGGGCCGAGTCGGCGCGTAATTTTCCATGCCCGACGCCCGTGCGCGGCCCTGAAGCACGCCGGGCCCCTATTTCGCCCTCGCGCCGCGTTGCGCGCCCGCGCGCCGAATTGCGCGCCCGCGAACCGAATTGCGCGCCCGGGGTTGCCTATAAATAAAAGGCGACCCCCAACGTTTTAAAGGTTTCCAGAATTCGAAGGATCGCTCGTGCGCGCAATCCCGCCCCCTCCGCGCGCAATTCCGATCTTCAGGTAACCTCCTTTATTTCGCGCAAGCAAGCCCCGGGGTTCGCCTTCGCGCGCAACCCCTTTGGCTTCTTTCCTTTGACCAACTCCTCACCCAAAGGCCTTCGCGCGCAAAAGAATCCTCTTGCGCGCAATTTCCCCCCGGGTGCACGCAATCCAGCCCGATTGCGCGCACCCCCCCTTACTAAGTGGCCATTCGTTAAAGAATGGGCCGTTGCCCCCGCGCGCTATCAGAGGCCCGGTGCGCGAAATCTCTATTCCCCGCGCGCTATCAGAGGCACAGTGCGCGCAATCTTCATCTTCCGCGCGCAAAGCGCTGGCCCAATTGCGCGCCAGCCCGTCCAATTGCGCGCCGACCCGCGGTATTGCGCGCCAAGCTCCTCTTTTGCGCGCAAACCGCCAAGGGTCGCCCCCTTTGACCCCCTGAGGGTACCCGCCTGCGTGGCGCCCGATGATCTTCATCCCGGGTGCCCGCACCGTACGTTGTCTTCCCGTGCGGCCCTCCAGGCTCGCGCGAAGTGACACGGACCCATTGGAGGAACCACCTCGTCCGCGCTGCAGGACGTTAAACTGCCAAGCATCCATCGTCCTGCAGGACGCTAAACTGCACCTCGTCCGCGCTGCAGGACGTTAAACTGCCAAGCATCCATCGTCCTGCAGGACGCTAAACTGCACCTCGCCCACGCTGCAGGATGTTAAACTGCCAAGCATCCATCGTCCTGCAGGATGCTAAACTGCACCTCATCCGCGCTTCAGGACGTTAAACTGCCAAGCATCCATCATCCTGCAGGACGCTAAACTGCACCTCGTCCAAGCTGCACGAAGTTAAACCGCCTAGCATATGGGCCTCCTCAAGGTGTAAGCCCCAAACCCCATCGTCCAACATGACGTTAAACTGTACTTCGTCCGGCAAGACGTTAAACCGTCCGCTTTGTCCTCAACACACAACGTTAAACTATACTTCGTCCGACAAGACGTTAAACCGTCCGCATCACCCGATCTCGTGCGTCGCACGCAGGGTCCCCCCCGGTTTGGATGTGGCCCCCACCCGCTCGTCTCTGCAGGGATGTCGGGATTGCCCCTCTTTAGGGAAGATTTATTGGAGTGGCCTTCGCCCCCAGGGGTAGGGTATTACAAACCCCTAGTTTCTTGTGGGGGACTGCACACGTGTATCTCCGTTGTGCTTCCCCACTACCGAAGCCAGTAGGGGGCGTGACAGGGATCGAGGTGTCTCCCACCTTCGGCCCAAGTCCCTCTTCAACTGAGCTTTTCCGCACTCAGGTTGCCTCAGTGCGTAAGTCCTGACAGAATGAACTATGTGGACTTTGATCCCTGTCTCCTAAACAGGGTACGTAGGAAGCCTCCCTGAGGTTCAAGCCCACCACATGGTCGTCCCGGTCGTATTCACGTCGGTTCGTCCATCAGTGGACCCCTCCCGGGTTCACATTCGTGTCGATTCACCTATGAATCCGCCCCTGTGGGGGACTGCACGTGTGTGTATCCATTGTGATTCCCCACTGCCGAAGCCAGTAGGGGGCGTGATAGGGATCGAGGTGTCTTTCACCTTCGGCCCAAGTCCCTCTTCAACTGGGCTTTGTCGCATATGGGCCTACTTAGAGTGTAAGCCCCAAACACCATCATCCAGCAAGACGTTAAATTGTGATCCACCCACTTCATGCGTTCCAGCAGCCTAGACCTCCTCGTGAGTCGGCTTTCCATCGTCCAGCATGACGTTAATCTGTATATCCGAACTACGCTGACTTTGATCCACGCTAACGCGCGGTACGTAGGAAGCCTCTACGGGGTCCAAGCTCTTCACTCCATCATCCATCCCGATCCTTACCCGGGCCGCCACATCCCGGTGGGGTCATGCCATTTCATTCCACTCCACTTCACTCGGGAAGCCGCCCATGTGCTGGCCCCAGCGTTGGAGGTTCCCCGCAAGGGGTTCTGTCATCTGATCCACTCCTCGTGTTGATCAGTCTGATGCCGTCCCTGCTGGACGTTAAACTCGCGGCCTACCCCGTGTTAAACATGGGAAGCTGAGGAAAACCTCAGGTAACGCAGTTCCCTGCACCCAGCGTGGGATGCCTCAGGCCATCACGCCTTCGAGAAGCCCTATTAGGGACGGAAGGCAGGCATGCAGAGCCGCAATGTTAAGACACGCCCCCAACACCCAGAGCTACCCGGTCTCCTCACCGCGGGTTGCTGCCCCGACCAGACTCCTTGGAGCGTCTGGGCGGAAGCAGCATAATTAACCGGTGTCCATGAAGATATGGCGCCGGGAACGAGATTCACGAACATTCTTAAATCTATGAGGGAGACCCGGATTAGGTGACGAGTTCCGAGGAGACGTCCACGGAAGGAGGAGCCGACATCTCATCATCCCGGTTTCGATCAAGGAGCAGACGTCCCTGAATAAGGGACGGATGCCACCCGCCTTTGGAAAGCGGGACTGCGGGGCCACAAGTCGCGCTCCCATCCCCATGGGTCGACGGGCGCATGCGCGAACGCGTCCTGGCGGAACAACGTCGGAACAGAAACCCGACGCACATCCGCACCGAAACAGGGCCGCTAACCACGCGTAAGTCCAAAAACTCTTTTTAGGTCGTTTTCCCCAAAAACAACTTGATCAATAATTCATTATTTAATTGAACTACGTGGACTATGATCCTTTCATTCTAGGCTGGGTGCGTAGGCAACCTCCCCAGGGTCAAGCCCAAAACCAATCTCTTCACATTGTTTCACCTTCGTCCTTGCTATACGACATTAAACTGTACAACATTTTTTCCCTTTATGACAATAAACTACAATATTCTTTGATACCCTCACCTGGGAGGGAATAATTATTTACATTGATTTTCAATCATGTTATATTTTAAAGACTATGTGCATACATGGTAATGCCTAAACCTTTTATCTTGGGTCAAACCATCATTGCACTAAAGTCCCCTTTTTACCCTTCACTTGTATGAACCAAATCTGTACAGAGGGTATTTCTAGAACTACGTGGGTTTGAATCCCATCCTTATGGGATATGTAGGAACGTTCAAGTGTCCCTCAAATCTAGACCCAAGGCTTTTGGGCCTAACCCCAAATTCCACTTTTAGTCCCTTGGCTGAAAAGTCCCTATGAAAACACACACTGCGTATTCATTATAATGGTCTGAGTTCTATGACCCTAAACGTAGATATCTTACACTTTTTTCCCACATGACATTAAACTGTATTTCAAGAACTACATATGGCTTGATTCCCATCCTTATTGGATACGTAGTGAAGTCCAATATTTAAATTCAGGATCCAGCCACAACATGATTATGGTTAGCATTGATCAGTGTATCCCTGCATACATTGGACAATACCCATATTTAGGTGTCATAATCCTAACAATAAATACTTACAAATCTTCATAACCCTCTCTTGACGTCTGGTGATAGAATATCCAATTTCTAAGAATTCTTTTTCATGCCCATGCTGCATGTGCCCTTAGGCGGCCTTGCATAAAAAGTCTACATAACAGAATTGTTAGCCAAAAGATATTATTATATGACTATGCATCCAATTCCCTTAGCCAGCCCTGCATAATTCGACCCCCTAACAAGTTCGTTAAATAATGGTAAATTCTTTATTGGAATGAAAACCTATTGTGTCCTTATTTCTCTTAATGACAATATGTAAGGATCTACAGAAAATAGCCATCCTTAACATATTCTCCCCATGTTCTTTTTCAGGATCTGAAGGTATTCAAGTCTATGGTTTATATTCTTCTTCCATGTGTTTGGGTCAATACTTCGTAGGAGTGACATTCATCCAATTATTAGAAAATATCTTTTGGAAATATCTTTTCCATATTCAAGTCCCTCTCTCCATACAGAATACTATATTCATTGGAAAATTTGAATCCCCATAAACATTCACTGGCTTTATAGCAGTAGAAAAGTAAATTTCTGAGAGTTATTTTTCCTGACTATGCAACATGTGCCCTTAGGCGGCCCTGCATAAACAGTCTACATACCAGACTTTTCAGCCAAAAGATGATATTATTTGACTATGAATCCAATGCCCTTAGGTGGCCCTGCGTAATTCTACCCCCTAACAGGTTAGTTGAATAATGGTAACTTCATTCTTGGGAACTACTTTTTCTAATTCCATTTAGCACTTTTTCTTATCATTCCTCAGATTCAAAATTTCTTAAGTCATGGTTTACATTTTTTCCCTCATACCTGAGTATGGTAATATGTTTTCAGATAAATTTTCAAATAATTGAGTCAATTTTAATCCATTCGATCAAAGATATTTTGACCCTAAACATTAGCCTTTTTATGTTCAATGTGCATGACTTTAAACTGCCCAAAAAAGTCAAAGGAACTCTAAATAAAAGTCAATTCCCAGCTCACTAAAGAAAAAGTTTTGTATGATTTAGGTAATATTGATCAATTAAAAGATTCAGTGTCTATAGGGTTATTTATAATAATCCTAGAAAAAAATAATCTATGCTTACAAGGCCCATTGGCCTATGTAAAATCTAAATCAGGAAGAAAAAGAAGACATGGAAATATGATTGAAGATGAATGTTTTTTTCATTGATAAACAAGAGTTATAAGGACATCCACAGATTTGATTCTCTTCTCTTTTTTAGGAATTACAAAATTATTTCAACGTATCTCTTCATTTTATTTACGGTATCCCGAGATTCATCAGCAACCACCTTGAATTCATTCATTCAACTAGATACAATAAGAGATGCAGTGATACCAGCTCTTATTAGAACAATTTTAAAAGAATGTTCTTGAGTATGATTTGATAAAAAATTTTGTTGATCGAACAGTGACTCTGTTTCGGTCCAAGAAACTTGGAAGATGGATACATGGATTTGATAATGGAGCATTGGAAGTAAAGATCCATTTTGAGAGAGTACTCTTTTAAGATATTGTTTCTAATGTCCTGATAGTCTTCTCTCCATCATCCCGCAGCGGAAAACATATCATCCCATGCATAACCGAAATAGAGGAATAGCAGTGCAGTTGCATCTCGGGCATATAGTTCTTTGAATCTGGAACGTTGACACCTTGCAGATGACCATGGTCAAATAGAGGCAAGTGAATACTTTGCAAGAAGTCAAGATGATACTTCTTCAGGTACTTGTCCAAATGTGGAAGAGTGTTTTCACAGAAAGTATAATAATCATGGCCAATGATGCTCATCATATCATCAATTCGTTTGCTAGCCAGTTCATCAGCCGTTAAGATTCTCTTGGGAGGCATTGAATCTGAACAAAAGGAGAACAAATTAACTCTTAAATGGGTTGATTTTTCAAAAAACATTGTGATGAAATTCAAAAAAATGTCTAAGGCATTAAGGATCGCAAGTCTAATTGTGTCGCAAAGTATATATGTACCGCGCATGTTTTTGGAACGCAAGTATCTCCGCGCAAGTCCAAATACCTTGACAGCAGCCCGACAGCGAAGAAATAGCAGAAAACAAAGCAACTTGCGCTATGATGGGATCTTGAGCGGCGAGAGCTCAAAATTCTGAAATTTGGTGCTTTGTGCAAGAAATGGCCACATATATATAGGCCAGGCCACAACCCTACACACCTAAAGCTAGCACGCGTAACCAGCTGTGTTGAGGCATGTGTGACTTGCACTTGCGCGATACCATCTATGCGCTCAACACTTGCATGCTGACATTTCCTTGGACTTCTTCTTATCTCAGAGTTACATCCTCATTTATTTTGGATCCAACTCTGAGGGGGGACTTTTTTTTATGCTCCTTTCCATCACAGAGTTTAAGGAATTGAAACGGGGAAAATACCTTGAACCCAATGTGATTCCTCCTTCGAAGAAACATCAAAAATTGACAAAGGAATGAACAAAGGATCAAATGCACTTGAGTCGTGCAAGTTCCACCAAGGTCAGGCAAGTATACTTGTGCAAAGCACATTGGTCATGCAGGTGACTTGCGCGCCATATTTTAATTTCACCCAGGGTCTTCTCTAACCTATAAATACCCCCTGTGGGCCCCCTTTTCATGAGGGAAAATTCTAGAAACTCAAATTTGAGCTCCTGGCTCCCTATTCTCTTCTCAAAGCTTCCGAACACTTATAAGGTAATTTATTACCTAGAACAGAAGATCTTAATAGGGGGAGGCCTATGTGTTGAAACTCGTCAACACTTGCGCACCTAGGTTGCCACCCCTTAAGGGAAATTGACACACTTGTGCGCCGCCTTACCCCTTCCACATAACTTTCACGCCTCTCTTATGGAAGTCTATAAGGGTAGTATTAAAGGATTGAGCCAAGCCTTGCCCAATTTCTACCCTAAGGATTGGTCTTCGCGCAAGTACCCATGTGTCAGCGCAGGTACACCTGTGCGGCCAGGACTTGCGCGCCCATGCAGTAATTGTGTGCCCCTCTTTTTTTGGGTTCCCTTCCTACCCATTTCACCCTTCTTACACATATCCATCTCTCCAATTCAGGATTAAGCCTTTAGAACTCTCTCCAAATCCATTTATGGCATGATTTCTTTGTTGGATTCCTTATCTGAAAGAAATTCTGTGGAACAACTCTCAAAAC
This sequence comes from Viscum album, assembly GCA_963277665.1. Classification (NCBI taxonomy): domain Eukaryota; kingdom Viridiplantae; phylum Streptophyta; class Magnoliopsida; order Santalales; family Viscaceae; genus Viscum; species Viscum album. The sequence continues at coordinate 456,315,886 of OY728119.1, read as the reverse complement.
CTAGTGATTTACACATCATTACATCACAAAAGTTAGAGAGTTAATTCTTTCAACCTCATCCTTTAAGATGAGAGAATCCTTAACCTGGGCCTCCTTTTCAGGAGTAATCCCCAGTCCAAATTCTCATTAATTTGTGCATCCTCCTTAGGAGTAAGCCCCAAGTTCTCATTAATTTGGCCCTCCTTTTCTGGAGTAAGCCCCAATCCCCCTAATCTGGGCATCCTCATTAGGAATAAGCCCCAGTAATAATTCCTTTAACCTGGGCTTCCTTTTCAGGAGTAAGCCCCGGTCTCCAAGTTCCCAAATATGGGAATCCTTCTCAAGAGTAATCCCCAACCATGTTTCTCTTAACCTGGGCCTCCTTCTAAGGAGTAAGCCTCAGTCTTAATTTCCCTTAACCAGTCTTAATTTACTTTTGATCTGGGCTCCCATCTCAGGAGTAAAACCCAATCATAAGTCCCCTCCTAACTTCGACATCTTCCTTAGGAGTAAGCCCCAAGATTAGAGTATCCAATTCTCTTTAAAGTACATATACCTTTAAGGACCTTGTTCTTAAGTTTCTTCCCTGAAATAAAACACAATATTCAGCTATTTTGGGCAGTCATACATACATAAGCCCCACATCATTGCATCTTTCATGGCACAATTGTCTGGTTTCTCCAATACCACTTGTTTCTCACACCTATCATGACTGACGTGAGCTTAGAGTGTAAAAGTAATCATGACATTTTTCTTTGATCCATCAATCATTCATAAACATCATACTCCCTTACTCGAACTAAGTGGGTTCTGATTCCTTTTTTAAAGGATACGTAGGTGGCCTATCTGCGAGTACGATCACAACTCTAAAATAATCCATCTCCTTCTAAATGAAAATTAACATCTTGTTCCCCATGGAGTGGCTTTAAAAAAAATATGAGCATCATAATGGCCAAGATACTTTTATGTATTGAAGGATACCATTGACTAAGAATCTCTTACAAATACATATGATTCTCTATCGATAAATAAGATCAAATACATATAAAATATTCTCTAAATTTCCTACATATCAATAAGTAATTGTCAAATCTAAAGGAAAGATCATTTTATACTTGGTAATGTAATAAGGATTCAAGAACATAACTTAAATCTATAAAGAGAATCTCGGAGTAGACAATAATTCCCCTCAAAAAGGAGTGATGAGTCTGACCTCCCATCCTCTTGACCAATGAAAATTCCTATGCCTCATCATTCCACAACTAATTAGTGCCTACCATTGTAAAGTAGGTCTAAATGGATATGGAATCATTGGATGTTTCCGGTTCTACGAACAAACCCGTTAGAAACTGATTGAAATGTTTGAACCTTCAATCAATGAGGTCATCCCCAATTTCAGAGGAAACAACCTTAGTTGAAACTTTTATATTTGTTGTAGTATGTAATTTATATATACCAAAAGATAATTGAAGACTTCCATGATTCATCAATGTTCTCCCCATGTCCATTAAGGTGTATTTCCCCATTTCACTGACATAATTTCACTATGGTGTATAAGGATGAAGGATTTGAGATAGTACACCAAAATCAATAAGGTTTTGGGTAAAATCATGGTTAAGATATTCCCCACCATGTAATGAGTAGATTTTATTTATCTTCTACCATAATGATCATCTATTTTATTTTAGTATTTATCAAATTTCATAAGGGAATAAAACTTATACCTCATTAAATAAACATATACATATCTACTAAAGTCATTTTTAGAATGTATGAAGTAATAGTACCCAACTCTATATTCATTTATAAAATGTCCTCACATATCTATATAATCTAATTCTAGAATCTCTTTAGCCCATTCATCCTTTCAATTGAATGCAGTTTGTGTAATTTTTAATTACAAACAATCATGAAAGATATCCAAGGGTTTAGTTTAAATGAATCTAAATATCCTTCTTGATATTTATTTTTCAAATTAATTTTGTTTACATGATTAAACTATTTAAAGAATAATTTGGTGTGATATGAGTTATGTGAACATGATTTTTTTTACCGATTTACAGTACTTGATTTTTATAATCCATTACATAAAAGTGTGTTTTTAAAATATTCCAACTCATTAAATGTAATCTATTTATATGAGTAGAAACTATTATTTCTGAAAATTAAACTAAATCCATAAATATCTAAGATGTAGAAGGATAATATATTTTTGTTACACTATGAATATAAAAAAATTCATTAAAACTAGAATAAGTTGTATAAATAATATGATATGATAGCCTCGAATAGCAAGTGTAACTAGTCTTTCTCCATTGGTAGGTTGATGATCCTACTCACTTATATTAATATTTTATAATCTGCATAGTTATTAAATTTGGAGACAAATGTGAGTAAAAATATGTTGTATCTTATACCAAATTTTTAGAAATACAGAGATCATATTTGATAAAGAAAACACTTGAGGATTTCCCTCATTTCTTCACCAAGGAACTATTATTCTTCCTATGGCCTTTATTTATATGTGAAAAACACTAAACCATGAGCATTATGCTACCCCTTGATCATATATCTTCAATATGGGTGGTGTGAAGATTCCTTAGAATTGGAGTTAGTAATAGATATTTTTTTCCTTTTCTTTCCTCTTAATAACGAGAGGGACTATTGTTTTTTCGTGCTTCGATGCCTTAACCACCCAATAAATAAATTTTAGGAGATATAAAAGAATATTATCTATGTTGGTAAAATTAAAATTCATAATAATATATGAGATGGTATGAGTAAGTGAAGAGATAACATGGTCCAAGAATAATTATTTTATATATTAATACCCAGTTTTTCCAAATTCTCAATGTAGAAAATCATCTAAACTATATAAGGCCCAGATGGGGAACATTATCAAATATTGAACATAATGATTTCCTTAATAATCTAATACTTACTATTAATATTGGGGGAATTACCCATTTTTAAAAAAGAGAAAAAGAACACATGCCCCTTTTGTGGGAAAATGGGGAACCCATCACAATACATGTCCCAATGTACTAAAGATCTAAGCACAATGATTAATACCATGACCCAGAAAACCCATTACAGATCAGTGCAATAGAATCCCTTATAGTGGAAAAATCCCCAAAGGGTACAACACCAATTACAAAGTCATATTCAACACAATTAATTGCATAAAAAATCATTTCTTAGCCACCCCGCCACCATGAAACCTCGCCAACACCACAATGCATCGTTAGGACCATACCACAACCAGATCTATGCACCACGCCGGTCCAACCACCGAATCTAGATATGACACCACCCCAAAATGCATAGATTTGATTGCACCAAACCATCACTTCCTCACAGATTTACCACAACATGAGGACAACCGAGAGTTGGGGATGCCACCCATGCCTGACCGCCTGTGTCCATGAGCCCATCCATCATGTGACCCCGTCCGAAATACAACCACACCATGCCACTCATATGTGAAATAATAAATTAATTTTTAGTCTCCTATTATTTCATTTAATCATAATATCACTCACTATTTGAATTAGAGTATCCCAGTTCGTGGATCCTATAGTGGAATGGATCCATATTCCCCTTCTTATAACCTATAATTTGAAATTAAAATTACGCATGTATTTAGGTAGGTGGTTTTTTGAAATTCATTAACTCATAGTTCCATTGTCTATCGTCTGGACAACCCAATCTTAAAATCACAAACTCAAATTTCATCAACACATTTATCAAAATGGAATTAAATCGACTTTTAATATTACCCATAATAACATTTTTTTAAAGTCAACCCATTTTCCTTAATGATATCCTACTATAATTAAATGTATCTATAACTATGGACTAATCAGAACATTGACCATGGTTTCATATTAATTCAAATAGTGGAAGGTTATTTTAAACTTAATATTTCAAATGATTTTTTTATCTTCATACATTAATATAATTTAATTTATCATTTACTTACTAATTGATAATATATGGATTTTATATAATTGATTAACCATTTATGTGAAAATAATTTACACATAAAAAATTATTTTATTTCAACTCAGATGCTATTAAGTCCAATTACATTATGTGATCATGTTAAATAATGAAATAAATATTATATCATATTAAGAAATAAATAACCATCAACTTGAAAAAATAAAATAAGTATGTGACACTGTCATGATATTTTAACTATTAGCTGATTTATCTTTTCAAAGATAAAATAATCATTGAACATAGGGGAATAAATCCTCGAGATGATACCTAGATTTGGTTACAACATTCTACCTTTAATCCGTGTATCTCATTGGTTACATTGACCCTCGCTCAGCCTTGAACCATTTCCTCTCTTCTAATGATTCAATTATCTCTATGATTACTCACTTATAGGTGATGGATATCAATGGTTTTGGTTTACATAAATTAAAACATGACACACATTCCTATATATAATAGGGAGTAAGGGATGATAAAAAAATTATTATATTTAATTTCATAATAAATTTATCACAAAACCCCTAAAATAAATTATTCAATTTAATATAAATCCAACAAATAAATAGGTGGTTCATTCTCACAATCATTAACAATATGCAATGGCTATTCATTTTCGTATCCTAGAATTCATTTCAATTATCTCTTTATTATGATTAATTTCTCAAATTAATAAATTATTCATATTATTAATTAATATATTCATAATATTAGTTAACAATCTAAACAGTCATTGAGATTTCCATATTATGCATTGTTAATTAAATAAAATAAGTAACGTTTACTTTAAAATTTATTAAGTATAGTGCTTGTATAGGAGGTGACATGATGTGTAACTAGATGTGTTGAATTAAATATATATCTAGTGTTTAACTATTATATGACATAAAATATACCATGAAATGGTGTGTGACTAATGATTTGTATGGTTCTTTTCCTTTACTATACATGCACGACAAGAAAACCTATATGACATGTCATGATATTGCATGGTACGTTGTTCTATTGGCCAAGCCATGTAGTTTACATATGGGTATGACAACACGACATGCCTTAAATATTTATTGGATGTACCCCTGGAAATTCCTATGAATAACATGAAATATTGGATGATCATACACATCATATATTGGAATAATAATATAAAAAATAATTATTAAATAAAAATTTTAACATGATGTGATGAAAATTAGTTTTCATGTACTAGATGTGAAAAACTATTTCACATGGAATGTATTTCGAAACACTAGATGTTCAGTAGGTTATTTAATTATTTAATTAATTTCATTCACATTTTGAGTCACACAAAATTCATATATAGACATCTACCTTATATGATTTTACCCGAGTTACATGGTATGTAATCATATATACACTCTGTGTAATTTTTTATATGCCACATGCACTATATGCTTAGGGACTTCGTGTTTATCTCAAATGGATTATATCTTGTTACATGGAATTCACATCCAACTACACAAAATGTATTTTATATGATTTTATGTCACTCTATTGTAGTCAATATGAATCTTTGGTATTAAATTAATTCTTTTTTACTTTGAATACATGAATTACATGATTTATAAAAGGAAAAAACATGTGGGGGTTACCTAGGGTGTACAACTGCTACACACCATGTAATCCTTTCCAATCCTTATTACAACTAGAGTTCAATACATGTTGTGTAATTATATTCTTCATACCAACCCCACACAATGTGATATGATTTCCATGACCCCCACTAGTGTGGCTAACCATGGGTATACAATGTATAATTTTCAATTACATACCCTGTACCCATGTCCTATATCTAGAATGCATAGACCATCTAGATGTGATATTCAAGAATTATTTATCTATTCTAGGTATATTTTTTGTCATATAAAATGAAATGGTCTTGTTACCTTTTATTTTTAATTAAATATTGAAAAAAATAGAAAACAATAGTAAAAAAAATTAAATAATTAAAAAATAATAAATAAATGTAAATTAATATGTGACAACATTTATTCGACATGAATAATCTGGGTTGTAGTGAAAGCAAATTGGGATGTTCCAAATAATTGTTTTCATTCAGTTCAAGGAATAATATATGAAGAAATTGAGGAAGGTGATCTTAGTTTCATTAAATGTAGTATAATTTCAATTCTAATTTTTAATTAGATTATAAAAATATTTAACTCATTTAAAAATTAGTTTTTTATGTTGATCAATTTGGTTTTTGATCTCATTGTATAATAATTTTTTCAAAGAATCCAAACTATAACTCCTCTAATAGTAAATACATGTCCTCCAAGAATTTCATAATTCTAAAATTGGTATTTAGGGTTCTATCATAGAGGAAAATATCACATTTCATTCTATTCTATTGTTTGAAAGAATATTTCTTTCGGTTTTTAAATAATTTTTATCCTATTTTCTTGGTCTTGGGAGGGAGGTGGTATAACAACCCTATTATTTATTACACACATTAACTAGATTTTTTACATAAAATTTCACTTAATACAACCTAGAAGATTGAGATATATAGTGTATTTGGGGGTTATAACATTACATGATAACTTAAGACATAAAAAAATACGACATCATTGTTGAAGAATTCTTTTAAATGACCACACCATTCATTTGTACTTATCTTTTCATGGGATAACCTGAGGACATATATTAGATTATGGTGATCTATAAAGACCAGTAAGGGAGTAAAAAAGCATAACAGGATGAATAAAATACATGTTTGGAAATAGGCATATCAATTGAGAATAAGAGAAACATGAATATAAAGGCAAGATATAGCGTGATTATCATAATGTGGAGATGTGGAAACAATATTTAACATCATATTAGCATGATCCATGGAACATTGCACATGGAGCAGGAGTAAACCCACAATGAAATTGAATTATATTGAGTAAAAACTAATTAAACATGAGTTATCATGATTCGGCACTCATTTCACATGTTGTATCATGATACTATTCTTTACCTGATGCATTGGATTTCTATAAAGGCGCACCCTTCTTAATTATTTCATTTCATGAATAAGTGTGCCACATTGATCATACAACATGCATTAATTAAAAATCATAATTTATTCTAATAATTAGAGATGTGGAATAAATAAATTTATGTACTCAATAAACAATTACATGTGAAAAAAGGTGATTACCCTTAATCGAGAAATGGGTATGGTACTCACTTACATGATGATTTTGGTATGGAAAATTTTAGTGTAACTTCGGTAGCATAACAGCATCAACTAGAAATCATAAAATTGGTTGATGAGATAGAAATGGGTATGTACTAATTTATACATTAAATTGAAGGTAAGGGGTTAATGGAACATAATATCCCAACATTTATAAAAGAATTTAGATTCATAATATAAAATAATTTCATGAATATCAATGTGGATAGAGAAATATATTATTGAATTTTGGCATGGTAACTGGTGTACATGGGAGGAATTAACGAGAGAGAAAGAGGTATCTTATCATAAAAAAATACGGAGGGAAGTATAGGGGAGGTTACAAATCATACCACAACATTTTTAATTGAAAATAAAAGGTCATAAAAATGTAAGGGAACTTGGATATAAATAAGGAAGGAAGGAAATAAAGGATCCTTTACTTTGAAGTGTGATCCCAATTGCTTAAGAGATGCTTGGGATAGGATTATTGGGAGTTTGAGGTACCTTCAAAGGATTTTATAGAGATTATGAAAGAGGTTGGTTGAGCTCCAAATGGTTTAAGTGAATAGGAGTGGGAGATTGAGTGGGTTTATATAGGAAAGGAGAGAGAATTATTTATTATTTAGGTTTTGGACACTACACATTAAATAATTTAAAAAAACAATCCATCCCATGGGGTTTTCCCATGTTTTCTACCAAAGGGGAGTGGTATATAATATTTTTTAATGAAATTGGCCGAATTTATTAAAATATTAGGCTAGATTATGTGGAGGTGAGTCACACTCTCAAAGAACTCAATTTAAAATGATAAAATATTTTATATGTTTTGTAGGGTCCACTAAAAAACCATAAAATTAATAAAACAATTATAAAATAAAATAATTTTAAAGGTAAAATATATATTAGCCAAATATACCTTTTTATTGTATTTTATTAAATCAATATTTCATCATTATGATGTCATAAATCACATTATATAGTTAAACAATATTTAATATTTACCCAAAAAATTTGACTATCTCATAAAATAATGAAAAATTAGTTGTTATATAATTTCAACATCTTGACTCCAAAAATAATATTCATTTTATCTAATAAATTTTTTGAATATTTGAATTCTAAATTTTATAATAAAAACTGACATTTATAATAAATTCCTGGGTTTTGAAAAAAACAGCTTTCAAACCTTAATAAAAAATACAATTGAATTCAAATTATATAATAATTTATATTTAATAAAAATATTTTTAGAAATAATATTTTATTAAAATATTATTTAATTAAAAAATCCATTAATTCATCAAAATAGATTTCTTAATTGAATATTAACTAAAAATACTATTTGTGCTTTAAAAAAATTTTACAAAGTAAGAATAATAAAATGAATGCATATTACTTTAAAAAATAGTGTACATAATAATTGTTCTAGGGTCATGTTACATAACCCCTTATAACACCCAAATAAGACCTAAGGGTAAGGTGCGCAATAGTGACAGACTCTTAGGGTGGCTTGGATAACATCGCTCAGGTGGTAATCTCAATTAACTTCCACTTCTCCCATGGGCGGTTTCGTTCAAGATTAATGTCTCGAAGCATGGATTGGGCCTGGTCAAGAGTGAAGCTGAGTGATGCTACCTCTTTTCCAAACTCTAATGAAATGGCTTCATATGAATAAATTATACTAGGATGCACCATCAGTAGAGATAGAGATGCCCAGACCACATAGTTTTTCTAACTAAGTGCTCTAAGGTAATGGGGTACTAGGGGACACATTGTTTTTATATAACAATGAAACCCTAGATGCATGGACATGAGGGATTGAAGACCACTTAGAAAGTCGCCTTCCCCATTGTTGGTTCACGGTTTGAACAACCATGCGGCCAAATGATGCACCCCTGCATGTGTGGGTGAATTTATATATCTACCCCTACAATGTTTTTAAATATAAAACCTTACTCGTATTCCTTTATCCAGGGGACTCTATCCCCTTCCCCTATCATGAAGACACCTATTCCTCCTAGTTAAGTTGATAACTAGTCCATCCAGTAACCAAATCTCTATCTATAATATCCATTATAATGATATAGGAAATATCTTCAATCCCATTTTTTTCATTTTATAGTTTCTATATTCCTCTATTATGACATTCATGTAAAATACCATTTTCTCAATTTTTAGTTAATTTGAAAATTTCTCTGATAAATCTCACTCTGGATCAAATCAAATGACGATGTCGGATGGGGGAATATTATAGGGCTAAGGTTGGTGGTCTAGGTTCATTCCTCTTTTTTCGTTGCATCTTATTCCATGCACCATTGTGCCGGGAGCCAGATTTTCCCAGCAACACCTCATAATTTCAAATTAAATTAAATGGATAGCCTTAACTTTCCAAAATATGACCCGATATAGAGTCAAATCATCCCCTTGTGTTGATCTCCTAGACTTATGCCACCTCAATTGGCATTCTCTACTTTAGAGGCCTATTTTACCCTTTGTTCTAAATTTCCTAAAATTACTTAAGGGTTTTTTCCCATCATAAATACCTTGAATTGATAAATTGAATAGTTTATTTGGGTAAACCATGATTGGGACTCTACCCTTCATTCCATGAATGTAATTGTTGAATCAAATGTATTGGTCAAGTTGTTTGGCCATATGCCTTTTGCCTTAAGCCATAAATGGATTGTTTAATTTAGTTATTAAACCAACATAACTATTATGATATAAATGCTTGATTAAATTATTTCACCTTATTGTTATGTTTTATACAAGGGGTTTTTAGTTAAGGACCACTTGGATATGCCCATTGTGTCTTAATTTGAATTATTTAATGACTTGTATACATGTCAGGGGAGACACTAGCTATATCTAGGATGGTCTCGCCACAAGTTTTCTATATTACCTCTAGATAAGTGACACTAGTTCCCTAAGAGAGACACTATGGATGGCCTCAATGGCATGATGGTTGTACCATACCAAAAGAGATACCCATGCCCCGATGTGTGATACCAGGGACAAAATCATATGTTATTTTATGTTTCTTTACAACATTATTGTAGTGACACATGAGATCTGCTTCTTGGGTATCTATGGACATAATCCCTTAGCATAGGAATTATGAAATTCCCCTTGGGTGATATTTGGAATTCTATTAAAATTTCGATGGAAGGGCTCGGGCTGACTCCTAATGTTTTTTTAAAGTGGTTACTTGAATTAAATAATAAGTGGATTATATTAAATAAGAAATGCACCTTTTTAATTGGATCTTTGAGGTCATGTATTACAAGATGTATCAGAAGCTTGGGGAAAATCTACTTTATTATACTTTATCCTATAGACTGTACCTGAAGAGGAATTTTCGATTCAGGATCAACCGAATTGGGCTGAAGCAGTTAGATTTGGAAGGATTTCCCAAGTGGAACCCAATCCAATATATGTATTTATTTAATTATATATTTTATTACTTATTTATGGCACAATACTCATTTTATATTGCACATACTAGATTGATCTATACAATGTTGGTGGTGGACTACCGGGATTTTATCTCACAACCTACTCAGGATACCTTTGGTACCAGAGTATTCTTTTTGGTTATAGGAATAGATAAAGGGAAGAGGTTATCTTATGATGTTTGATCCTGATTCCTAGGTTGTAATTTGGGGGTAGAGGATATAACCCATTCTTGAGATGATAGTAGTACATATTTTTTTCCTTTGGTATATTTCGTTATCATGTGGTAAATCACTGTATCCCCTAACTCCCATGCATAATTTTTTATAGCTACATTACCATGATCATCATATTATATATACATATTATTTAGATTTTTTTGGTTATTTATTTATCTTGTAATATTTTTTCCACTTTTATCTGTTAGTTGATACTGCTTCTGATACAACAGGTTACTAGTTCAGTCATATAACATCTTCTTATATTGTTTCTTATTTGTCCAATATATATTACTATGATACAATTTGACCTATGAGGGAATAATCTCCCCATGGAAAAATCACATGCCCTCATTTCTAGTCGGTATCTTCTAGCATTCGCAGAAGCATGATTGAAGTCTTGTGGCCACTATCTCATGGGCACCGCTAGGTGGAATCCTAGGACATATTCTACAAACTGTTATCATAATATCATTTCATTTTTCTGACTATTTTGGATTATAAATGAGACTAGGACTGTAAGAACCCGATTCTTAGTATTGAGGTACATGTTTCTTCTTTTCTCTTTTCCTTAAGTGTTTTTGAGAAAATAAGTAATATGGGGAAAATTCCAAAATTTTGGGACTACATGAAATGTACTATTCCACACGCCATGTAATTTGGCCTTGTGAGATGAGTACACAGGGTGTGTATCTTTGTTGGCGACGAAGGGTGTAAAAACCGACTACACGTTGTGTAGTGGATATTTACACGTCGTGTAGTCAGTTGGCAGGAAAATAGTAAGGTAGTGGAAGCAGCTGCTAGCGGAGCCATAGTACACGCCGTGTAATCAGAAATACATGTCGTGTACTCATGTCGACGGATGAATAGTGCGGCGATGCCTCCAGAAGAATAGTTAAATGAGAAAAGTACACACCGTGTAGTCAATAGTAAACGTCGTGTAGTTTGTTTCTCATAAAATGGGAAGTATTCACCCCTGTACACAAGATTGGCTTAGAACTAGAGGGAGGAGTTGATAGAGGAGGTCGGACCTTCGAGGATCTCCAGATCAAGCGTCGTGAATCCATTTTCGCCTCTGACGATCTTGTTGGAACGGAACGGGTAAGCCCCCCACTCTCATTATGCCATTAATTCCAATTCATCCTCTATATGAATTTATTTGAGTGTTAATGAGTATTTCTTTCACCCCAGATCTACGTCATTCTAAGACGATTCGATGATCGTCATTCGTGTATACCGTTCAAGGGCGTTTAGTGTAGGTGGCTTGGTGTTTAAATTCCAACTGTTGTGCGTTTTTGTGTACCATTGAACTATGAACCCATGTTGGGGTGTCGTGTGGATGAGTCCTTAGCTATTTTAAATACCTATAATTTTATAGGTAATTAATTGTGATAATAAACTGCTGTTTGGGATCACTACTTGGATCCAGGACAACCCCGGGGGTGTGTTCCTCTGTTAAGCCGTTTGGTCAGGATACCCGAGTGTATGCCATGTTTATTTTGTGCATTTCATTTTCCCTGAAAGGAATTATATGTGAATTACTTTTTCATATGTTGGGCATGTCCCAATTACTTTTTTAGCCTGAGGGCAATGTTACCTTTAGCCTGAGGGAAGTGTTTATTTTGGCCTGAGGCCAACTTTTTTCGTGCATGTGGGCAATAAACTATGTTCCTGAGGGTGAAAATTTGTATGCATGAGGGAAATATCTATTATTCCTATGGGAAATTACCCTCGGGTTATGTTTTTGATTACCTGATGGAAACAGATTGCATGTCTTAGGACATTTATTGTTTACATAGAAATTTATTGTGGTGGTTTCCTTATAATGAACGATTATATGAATAATAAAATGGCAATATAACTGCTAAAGTTAGTTACTTTTGTGTACTTCTTAGTTTCTTGAATTTTACTACGCACACTGTTGTTGCATATTTTCACATAGTTGGGCATGTGCCTTTGGTGGGTGCCTAGTGGGATTTATTTCTCACACACTGTTTGGATCATGTCTCGGCCCAAACAAATTACATTTCTACAGGTGTGGATAAGGGAAAGGGTCCCTATACAGGTACTTGATTGCTGCTGAGGAGTAGGGGAGCATGGGACCAGGCATAGGCTCGTGATGCTACCGACTGTTTTGTTTTGTTTTGTTGTACTCTGTATTGTAATGTACTGTATTGTTGTGTAACATCTTCTGGTTGTTTTCTTAGACCATGAGACATGTTTCATCATTATCTATATAACTGCTGGTTATCTTTTACTTCAATTGTTTATTTTAAATGTGTATGGTTTATTGGTTTCACTGTTGTTGAATTTTTTTATTATTTTGTTGTGATACACTTTGAAAAATGAGGGCATAGTTTCCCCACTATCAGACCTGGGCCCTCACTGCTAGTCGGCAGCCTCTGGCATTTGGGGATATGCGCTTCAGGTCAGGTGACCAACCAGGTTCGGGGCACTCGTTGAGTGGCACCCAGATCCGAGACGTTACAAAGTGGTATCAAAGGAGGTTCTTTTCTTTGACTTACTATTTTGTGCCTTATTTAGGGATAGGAAGTGAATGGTAGTTGGTAATATGTTATGCCCAGGAGTATCTAACCCGTGTATAAGGAAAATCTAATTTACCTCATGTTGCAATTTTATTGATTTTAAAAATTAAAATTGTTTTGATTTCACCGTCGAGTGACGCACTTGTGATTGTGCTGTTATATTTTATCTATGGGTTATATTTAGTTGAAACTTGGTGAGATGAGGGTATGCCATCCCATGCATTATTTAGGGACATTCTAGGAATAACATTCCATGCATAGTTTCCATGCCATGTAGGTGCATTAGAAATTTCATGAGGTTTTGATAGTTGTGGTGCTAGAAAAAGCATGTTGTTGTGCTAGCTTCTTTGATAAAATACCTACTATGTGATAGGGTATTGTTGTATGAGCCTGTTAATAGAATGGATTCCAAAATTTGGTTTTTGTGGAGTATGGGGCCTCATTGACCGAAATTTGGTGTATCATTGACTGTTTATCTTGGTATGACACATATAAGATGCCAATCCATGATTCGTGGGGAGTATGGGCCCTCACGGATCGGAATTTGGCACTTAGGTGTTGTTTTTAGGTATTTTCTGGGTTCCAGAGTAGTATCTGAGGCTTACTGTCTGGAAAACCTAGTATAAAAACCGTGTAGTTCCTTGGACATAGGCCGTGTGTTATCTGTTCTGGATGAAAATAAAACATTTCAGGTACACGCAGTGTACCCTAAGAACACGCCGTGTAGATGCTTCATGTTTCATAGACTGTGTGGGAGGGGACACGAGGAAGGTAAATTCATGTGGGGGGGGGGGAACACGACGTGTACCAGATGTACACATTGGGTAGTGTTGACCCAGAGTCTGCCTGTGTAACTAAACATAGACGGAGGAGACCATAAGACATTCATGTCGTGTCCACTATGGAACACGCCGTGTTGTCTGACATGGGATCTGTCAGTGTATCTAACAATACGGGTCGGTGTAATCCTTTTGTGTACACGCCGTGTAGTCTTGTCTGAGGATAGACCATGTGGTTTTAGCCGTGTGGCTGGGGAACGGGGTGGTTTACATGCCGTGTGTGGGTGTAACATGTCGTGTACTGTTAGTGGAGTAGTCGGTCGTGTCACAAACGACACAGGCAGTTGGGAAATTCACCATACACGTCGTGTAGACAGTATACACATTGTGCAGTCTTGTTGTGAAATATTTAATGCCTTCTTCCTCCTGTTCCATTTTTGGACCCTTCATTTCCATATTTTGATAATCTTGATCTAAGGTGTGTGTTAGACCTTGTATAGTCATTCCGCCGAGACGACCACGCGTTGTTCGCCAAGAGAGTGGTAATGATTATACTCCAGAGATGGTAGGCCATGGGATACCAGTGGATCCTCCCATAGATCCAGATTCGGCACCAGCCGTTATACCAAACACAGGCGCAGATACGTAGTTCCGTGAAGGCTTTATGGGGTTCATGGAGACCTTTCAAGGAGCACTGTCAGCTACCACATCTATGGCCGAGATGACTCGTATTTTCCAGTAGCAGCATCCGCCTACGTTTTCAGTGGATGGTGGACCATAGGTTGTGGAGTCTTGGATGGGGTCTATGCAGACTATTTTCACGCATCTAGAGACACCTCCAGGTTGGAGGGTCAAGCTCGCAATGTATATGCTACGTGATTCCACCAAAAGGTGGTGCGATGTTACCACCCATTCAGAGCATCCCAAAGACATGGCATGGGAAGATTTTCAGAATGATTTATATGATTTCTTCTTCCTAGAGAAGATGAGGGTAGAAAGAGCTTGAGAGTTCACGAACCTTCAGCAGGGTGCTATGTCCGTGATGGATTATTCTTCTCTTTTCACCGAGCTTCAGCATTTTGCACCCGTTCTAGTGGGAGATTAGATGTTGAGAGCCAGACGCTTCTAGGATGGTCTTCAATATGACATATGAGAACTGTTGAATGTTTTCAGGTTGCCTTCAGTACATTCTATTATGAACTAGGTACTGATTACAGAGAGAAACCTACGGGAAGCTAGTGGTGTGAGCCAGGGCGGTTCAGCACCAGTTTCAGGTACTATTTATAATGGAAAGAGGAAGAGATATATGAACTTCTTTCAAGGTGGAAGTACCAACCATAAATAATGTTTCAGGTGGCTAGGTCATGTTCTACCATTGTGGTAAAGAGGGGAACATGAGACCTCAATGTCCACAAGACCCAGTGGAGTTTTGAGCTTGTGTCAAGATGGGTCATCTGCAACGCTTTTGCAACGCGTTTCCACCAGTGTCTAGTGAGACGGGTTCTGTGCAGACTCCGCGTGCGGGAGAAGGACCAGTAGCTTCTTACAAGTCGGGGAACTGGAATACGTTAGGGCTTGCAGACAGGGATGGTGGTCCTAGATGTGGTAGCCAGACACCAGGATCTCAGAGGCAGCAGGGCGGGACAGCTCAGGGTAGCCATGCTGTGTTATAGGGCCGCGGGACTGGGCAGGCATATGCAGTGCAACAGACCCAGTAGGAGTAGGATCCTGGACCTTCTACTATCAGAGGTACTATTCTAGCAGCTTCTGTCTCATCTTCAGTACTTTTTGATAAGGTTGCTACACATAGCTTTATATCTGTACCCGTTGTAGAGATCCTTGGGATCTGTGTTTCTCTTCTTCTAATATTATGACGCTAGATACTCTGTTGGGAACTAGAACGGCTGGTATGCATCAGTTCAAGGAGTGCCCCCTTGATGTTGGTGGGTGTAAATTTCATTGGTACCTCTATGTCTTAGAGATTACAACATATGACGTCATTATCGGGATGGACTAGTTGGTTCCCTTTCGAGCCTTTATAGACTGTTATCATCGCACGGTGAGTTTCACATCACCAGAGGGCGGAGAGTTTCTATACAAGGGTGAATTGGATGTTCAAGTTAGTTGAGCTGGACCAGAGCATCGTGGGTGAGGTAGTGTCATAGCCTTGATTGCGAGTATATATCTGGATGGTCAGGGGACTTGTTAGCCGGATTTCACTCCAGTGGTTGATTGTTTCTGGGATGTCTTCCCAGATGACTTTTCAGGTCTACCTCCGGAGCGTGAGGTGGATTTCTCTATTGAGCTTGTTCCAGGAGCGGCACTGGTATCCATTATTCCTTATAGGATGGCTACACCTGAGTTACAGGAGCTCAAGAGATAGTTAGAGGAGTTATAATCAAAGGGTTTTTTCCAACCCAATACTTCTCCTTGGGGTTCTCCGGTCCTTTTTGCAAAGAAGGAAGACGATACCCTCAGACTCTGTGTGGATTATCGGAAGCTGAACCAGTTGACGGTTAAAAACCGATATCCCTAACCATGGATTGATTATATTTTTGATCAACTTCGTGGAGCACGAATGATCTATAAGATTGACTTGAGATTATGATATCATCAGCTACACATGAGGCCATCAGATATACCACTTATAGCTTTTCGGATCAGATATGGTCTGTACAAGTAGTTGGTTACACCCTTTGGACTCACGAACACACCAGCAGTTTTCATGGCTCTGATGAATCTTCTGTTTCATCCTTATCTAGATTATTTTGTGGTAGTATTCGTGTACGACATCATGGTCTACTCTCACACTCGACATGAAAATGACACCCATCTTCATATCGTATTGAGTACACTAAGAGAGAATCAGTTGTATGCTAAGCTCTCTAAGTGCCACTTTTGGATGGACCAGATTCACTTCCTGGGTCATATCGTCTCAGATTCAGGAGTTACAGTAGACCCAGAGAAGGTGAGAGCAGTAGTTTCCTTGGAGAATCCTAAGAATTTGTTTGAGATACGATGTTTCTTAGGGCTGGCTGGTTACAACAGGTGCTTTATATAGGACTTATCCCGCTTAGCAGCACCGAAGACAGGTTTGACTACAAAGGTTGTGAAGTTTGTTTGGTCAGAAGCTTGCGAGACAGCCTTTTAGGACCTGAATGGAAGGTTGACATCATCTCCAATCCTGATACTCCCAGAGTAGGGAAAAATCTATACATTTTACTATGATGCATCGAGTAATGGACTGGGAGTAGGGTTGGTTCATGGAGATCGAGTTGTTGCGTACAGGTCTCAGCAGTTGAGGCCACATTAATGAAATTACCCGACGCATGATCTCGACATGGCTGTAGTTGTTCATGCGTTGTGCGGTTAGAGACATTATCTCTTGGGAGAGCATTTTGTGGTTTTCACCAACCACAAAAGCCTCAAATATATCTTTACTCTGCGTGACTTGAATCTAAGACATATAAGGTGGGTCGAATAACATCATTCCTTCGACATTGAGCTTGTCTATACACCTGGTAAATGTAATGCAGTAGCTAATGCACTGAGAAGGAAGACTTAGATACAGGCTGTTCAGGAGGCCATTGGTGAATGGAAGCTTATAGTATTGTTCTCTGAGATGCATCTGAAGGTGCACGATAGTCAGGGGCAAACCTATCTTTCATCTTTAGCTGTGAATCCTACCCTCATTGTTAGAGTTAGGATGAGAGAGATATCTGATACAGAAGGCCTAGTTCTACGAGAGTCGGTGACCAATGAAGACCCTTCTCTTGGTTGGGCAATAGGAGATGATGAAGTATTTCCTTTCCATGAATGACTGTGGATTCCAGAGGATATAAGCGAGGAGATGATGTGGGAGTTTCATGGTTTAGCTTTGGAAGTTCATCCCAGAGTTACCAAGATTTACAGTGACTTGAGACGTCAGTACTGGTGGCTGGGTATAAAGAGATGGATAGCGGGTTTTGTTACAAGATGTTCCACCTATTAGCAGGTGAAGGCGGAGCATCAGAGGCTAGCGGGACTCTTACAGCAGTTACCTATCTCGGAGTGGAAATGGGATGATGTCTTTATGGACTTCGTGACTGGGTTTCCGAGGTCACCTCGAGGTAGTGATTTTGTATGGGTTGTTGTGGACAGACTCACAAAGGTAGCTCACTTTTTCGGATCAAGGAGACCATCGATGTGGACGAGCCCATAAATTTGTATATCTGAGATGTTATACGTCTTCATGGGGTTCCTCATTCAATCTTTTCTGATAGGGACACCCATTTTATGTATCTTTTATAGAAGATTTTCTAGAGGGCACTGGGTACATAGGTGATTCTGAGCACAACTAACCACCCTCAGACCGATGGCCAGTCAGAGCGTACTATACAGGTGATTGAGTACATGTTGCATGAATGCATTCTAGACTTTGGGGTCTCTTGGGAGAAGCATATACCCCTAGTTGAGTTTGACTATAATAATAGTTTTCTGACAATTATTGAGATTTCACCTTATGAGGCTTTATATGGTAGGCCATTATGATCACCCTTGTGCTGGTTAGAGGCAGGTGAGGACGCTTTACTGGGACCACCTCTTGTGCATGAGACTTATGAGTAGGTCTAGTTGATTTAGAAACGGATGTCTACCACACAATCTTATTAGAAATCTTATGCGGGTCACCGCAGACAACCCTTGGAGTGTGTGGGCAGGGATCAGGTTTTCTTGTGTGTTTCGCCGAGGTTGGGACACAGGGGGATCATGAGACAGGGTAAACATTTACCTAGGTATGTGGGGTCATTCGAGATTCTGGAGAGAGTCGGGCTGGTTTCCAATCGATTGCAGTTACCATAGAGGTACCGAGCCATGCACAGCGTCTTCCATGTATCTCAGTTTCGTCGCTATCATTCAGACTCATCTCACATCTTTCAGCCTGAGGTGGTTGAGCTCGAAGTAGATGTATCCTTTGAAGAGCATCTAATTTGTATCATTGATAAGATCATGAAGGTTCTCTGAGGCCAGTCAGTTCCTCTCGTATAGGTGTTATGGCAGTATGGCTGAGTGCAGGACAAAACATGGGAGCGGGAGACCAACGTACTTGCTCAGTGGCCAGATCTGTTCTGAGCATTATCTTCACCACCCTTGGAAGGGAGATTCGGGGACGAATTTCTTTAAGGGGGGATGTTTTTAAGAACTCGGTTCTTATTTTTGAGGTACAAGTTTCTTCTTTTCTCTTTTCCTTATGTTTTATTTATAAAATAAGGAAAATGGGGGAAAATACTAAATTTAGAGACTACATGCTATGTACTATTCCACACATAGTGTACATTGGCCATGTGGGATGAGTACACAGGGTGTGTAGCCATGTTGGCGACGAAGGGTCTAAAAACCGACTATAGGTCGTGTAGTGGATATTTACACACCGTGTAGTCAATAGGCTGGAAAATAGTAAGGTGGTGGAAGCAGCCGCCAGTGGAGCGGTAGTACACGCCGTGTCATCAGAAATACATGCCGTGTACTCATGTAGACGGTTGAACAATGCGGCGGTGCCTCCAGAGGAATAATTAAATGAGAAAAGTACACGCCGCGTAGTCAATAGTACACGCCGTGTAGTTTGTTTCTCTTAAAATGGGATGTAGCCAACCATGTTCATAGGATTGGCTTAGAACCAGAGTAAGGAGTCAGGAGAGAAGGCCGAACATTCGAGGATCTCCAGATCGAGTGTCGGGAATCCGTTTTCGCCTCTGACGATCTTGTTGGAACTGCACGGTAAGCCCTCCACTCTCCTTAAGCTGCTCATTCTAATTCTTCCTCTAAGAGAAGTTATTTGTGTTTGAATGTGGATTTATTTCACCTTAGTTCTACATCGTTCTAGGACAATTCGAGGATCATCATTCTCATATACTGTTTAGGGGAATTTAAGGTAGGTGCCTTGGTGTTTAAATTCCAAATGTTGTCCATTTTGGTGTACCGTTGAACTACGAACCCTTGTTGGGGTGTTGTGTGGCTGAGGCCTTAACTGTTTTAAATACCCAGAATTGAATAGGTAATTAAATGTGATAATAAACTGTTGTTTGGGATCATTTCTTGGATCCAGGACCACCCCGGGGGTGCGTTCCCTTGTTTAGCCGTTTGTCCAGGATCCCCGAGGGAATGCCACGTTTATTTTTTGAATTACATTTTCCTCGTGAGGAATTGTATGTGAATTTCATGTTTATATGTTGTGCATGGACCGATTACCTATTTAGCCTGAGGGTATTGTTACCTTCAGCCTGAGGGCAGTGGTTATTTCAGCCTGAGGGAAACTTCTTTCATGCCTATGGGAAATAGACTCTATGCCTAAGGGAGACACTTCGTACGCCTGAGGGAAATATATGTTATGCCTGTGGGAAATTACCCACAGGTTACGTTTCTGATTACCTAATGGTAAGGGATTGCGTGTATGAGGACACTGACTATTTACATAGCAATTCACTATGGTGGTTTCCTTATAATGAACGATTAAATGAATAATAAAATGGAAATATAACTGGAAAAGTTAGTTACTTTTGAGTACTGCTTAGTTTATATCATTTTAATACTGCACACTTTTGTTGCATATTTTCACACTCTTGGGCACCAGCCTTTGGTGGGTGCCTACTGGGATTTATTTCTCACACCCTGTTTGGGTTATGTCTTCTGCCCATAATGATTACATTCATGCAGGTGTGGATAAGGGAAAGGGTCCCTATACAGGTACTTGATTGCTACTGAGGAGTAGGGTAACATGGGACCGTGCTTAGGCTCATGATGCTACCGACTATTTTTTTTGATGTACTATGTATTGTATTGTACTGTATTGTTTTGTAACATGTTCTAGATGTTTTCTTAGAACATGTGACATGTTTCATCATTATCTCTATAACTATTGGTTCACTTTTACTTCAGTTGTTTATTTTAAATGTGTATGGTTTATTGCTTCTACTGTTGTTGAATGATTTTATTATTCCACTACGCTACACATTGACAAACGAGGTCATAGTTTCCCCACTATCAGACGTGGGCCCTTGCTGCTAGTCGGCAGCCTCTGGCGTTTGGGGAAATTCGCTTGAGGTCATGTGACCAACCGGGTTTGGGGCACCCGTTGAGTGGCACCCGGATCCGGGACGTTACGAGGGCATTAGAATATTTTAATGAGCCTGTTCCTGGGAGTAGCTAACCCACATATAAGAGAATCCCAAATTTATTGGGATGGGTAGATGCTATTATTTATTGCACTGTTACAGTTTCACAGATTTCACCATTTAGCGATGCACTTGTTTTGTTTTGTTCGTAATATTGATTTTATTTTAACAAATTTTTATCCTTTCCCAATGATATGAGGGAATATTAAAACCTTGAATTCTAACAACCCCAAATTCTATTAATGGAAATTCCATTTTTCAAATTATTTCATGAAGTATAAATCACAAAAAAATCACATAGAGAACATGATACAAAACTTTTAAATGAATAATGAATGGAATAAGAGCTATTTCTATATATGAAAGAACCTATACCAATGGGATAATAACTTGATATTTGGAATAGTAATATGACCCTTATGAATAGTAAACAGGGCAACAGAAAGATAACATCATCCCTAAATGCAATAAAAAATAAGGCATATTATAAAAGGTAATATGATATAATTATATCATAGTATAAGTAAATAAATGTTTTAGAAATTATCAATTAAGTGTTGGTATTTTTTTTATAAAACATAAATACTTATTTTCAATTTTATAATTAGTATAATGATTGAAAAGAAAATTTGTTTTCATACTATGTATTCATAAATTAATATTTTATTGACTTATGATTATAAAAAAAATTTATGAGACCATAATTAGTTTATCAAAGTGTTATAAAATCAGTTATAATTATTAAATCAGTATATTCCAAAAAATGATGATTTTAATAAAATATTAAATTTCTAATATATAGAAAAATATTTTCATAAAATGGTTTTCATTATTGAATTATATAAATCAAAAAATTGTTAGGTAGATTTTTTATTATTTTTCTAAAATACTTGAATATTTGGTGAATCGTAAAATACGATAATTTACGATAACAACTTAATACATGAATTATTGAGTCATAGATGATATATTGAAGATTTAAAAACATAATCTGGAAATATCCTTAATTATTTTAATCTATTTAGTGATAATTATAAAAATAATCATAGTCTTTATCCAATATAATAAACTAATGAATAAAATAATTAGAAAACACCCCTCTCCTCCACTATAAATACTACCACTCACCACCTCTTCTCATTACTGATTATAATATTTGATCCTTCTCTAATTTATCCCCAATTATCTTAATAATAAACTCTACAAAAAATCCAATAGCCCTTGGTCTAATCAAAATACCAATCCATTTTCTGTAAAGTGGTTCTCAAGGTGGAGAAAATCAAGAGGTAAAATCCTCTTTATTTTTCTTGTAATTTCTATTCAATTTATTTTATTTTATTATTATCCCCTAAAATAACCATATAAATAAATCAATTATATTTATTATAATGGAATTTAATTGTTTTTATGGAATAAACCATCATCATTTCTCTTCCCCTACCCTATAATTCTAAAAATTAAATCATCATCCGTGATGTGTTAATTTATCATATTCACAGATGATGAGTTTTGGATTTCTATTACCACCTTCAAATATGGCCATTAAACCATTTTTGTTGTTAAAATAGATAATAATATATTTAATAAATACTATTTAATGTTTTTGAACCGTTATATATACATGATATTAATTAATAAAATAAAAAAATTTTGTGATGATCAAAAAACCACCAAAATAATCTAAATGATTATCACTAATGTCTTATCTTATGATTCATCCTCACCAAAAATAACCAAATGAATTATATAACCATTTAAAAAATTTTATGTTAATTAATCACATATAACTTCAATTATTGATATCTATCCCCATTTTACATGATTTTTAATAAATGTATACAAGTAAATCGATCATCAAATCCAAGGAAACGAACACTCCCGAATGATAAAATTGTATCTTATAACTCGTAAAAAAGGAAAAAAATGAACATAATAAACAATTATAAATAAATTACATGTATAATGTGTTATATAATTATTAATTAATGAATCTAATTTTATTATTTAGGAAATTTAGTACAAGTGTAGAACCATTTCACACATCTGGTTAGGGATTCTTTCTGGACCTCTATTTTTCCATCTGGTTATGATTTCTCCCTCCTTAACCCAGTTTAATTATTATTTATTTTTATATAATTATTATAAATTATATTTATATTATCCAAAATCTTGTATCTATATCTTTTCATCCTTATTTTATGGGGAAATAAATGTTTTAAAAGGTTCCCTTCTTAAATCTTCTGAAAATCAAGCCCGATTAAAGGGAACTTCTTGATTTTTTACCCAATTTTAAGTTCACTCCATAATCTATTTTAACAAAAAAAATTATATTTATAAAATTAATCATTTAAATATAAAAAACTATCTTGTTTCATTTTTTGTTTTATGAAAACAAATATTCCTTTTCCCCTTTAAACTCTCTTTAATACTTTCCTTTAAAGGGCACTAAAAGTTTACATTTTTAATGACTCATAAACACTATTTTTACATGTTTTCACTTCATTTTGATATAAATTATCATTATCAATTCTTATTTCGACTTATGAGTGTCCATTTATTATTTAAATCCATTATTTCATGGGTACCATTATGATATTACCTTTTGTCATGCCTTATGACATGATTATGATACCCAATTCTTTCCATGGGTAACCCTAATATTTATGTTTACCTCTTCATGTGATATACATATTAATGAACATTTTACAATGGGTGCATCCGGATATAACTCTAATTCATTGGGTAATGATTATTTTCACGAGGAATCATTTTAGGACATGGATTGAACCTTATTCTTTTATGGGGCTTTGTTCACAAGGTGATATAGTCTTGGAAGTTTGCATAGTCTCATGTTTATGTCAGGTTATATGTTGTTTAAATATTTCTATGATGCCATAATTATATGTTCCCATATTATTATTCATTATGTTTTTCATATTCCATTATTTTTATGACATCATGTAATTCCTTATAACCATTGTGCTATGTTTTATTCCTACACATACTCCCATTTTTGGATTTTTAGCTAATATATTTGTTCACGTATTCCCCAAGTAATCTGATGAAGATTTAATATCTTAATGGAATTTTTGTTATCATTATGGAGATTAAATAAAATTGTTTTTATATTGTTTTCATGTTTTCTAATTTTGTACCTATACAACCAAAGATACTAGACTTTACGATTATGGGTTGTATTTGATGGTTAATTATGGATAAAATGATGTAATAATATGTGAATAAGTATAGGATCATTATAGTTAGTATTAGATCAAGGCATAGTTATTTGAGTATATTTGGACTATAAAACTTTAGTAAGAACCCTACGTGTAATCATATCACCATAGATAACCTAGATTGAAACTAAGGGTATCAAACGTTAGAATATACATTTCATTTACAAGTTTATCCATCTATGATCAGTGTTTTATTTTATATTTATATTGGCTATGTATTAAATCCCCTCAATATACTTTCCTTTTCATCGTTAAGGGCTAGAAATAGAACAACCCATTCCAATTATCAATGTGATAGGAAATGTGATGATTCCCCTAATTATATTTCAAATATGGCGAGAAAGTGTGCTCCAAACTTCCTGAAAATACATTCTAAAATGGGTCAAGTTATGAATAATAACATTAATCATGTATAACTCCCTCCTTATCCTATTAAATTGAAAATTTTTAGTTGAATCCTTAAAATGAAGAAGGCCTCCCATGGTTAGTGTATATTTTGATCCCCTCCTCACAAAATAATGGAATTACTCGATTGAGAAGATATTTTCTATGCTCGAGTTCTTATATGAATAGAATGTTGTTCTAGAGGTCTATAGTATTGATGAGGAAGAAGATAAGTGGTGGAAACGGATCAAAAAAACAATGTCCAAATAGTAAATCGATTCAATGGATTGGGAGGAATTCAAGAAAATATTTCTCAATAAATATTTCCTCTGGTCCCTCCATCTCAAGATTGAATTAGAAATACTTAGACTAAATTTGAATGAAGAAGATTCTATTAGGGTGTTGTAGGAAAACTTCATAAGGCTTGAAATTTACGCCTCCTACTTTTTCATGAACACCAATAGTAAGGTGGATCAATTATTTAGCGGATTAAAGCCAGATTTATGAAAATAATTGGGGATTTGAGACTTTGATAGCTATGTGGAGATTGTCCAGTTTTCTCTTAAGGTTTAAATGATATCTGATACTCTTTATGGTCTCATTTTCACGGAGATAAAAATAGGAAAATGGTGTTTAATATGGATATATAAAAAGATAAATACTATTATATAAAGATGACCCAACATACCATATGTCCAAAGTGTGTGAAGAATAATCCTTAAAACTACTTAAAGGGAACCAAGAGATGCTTAAAATGTTGAAGAGTGGAGCATATGTCTAATAAATACTGAAGGGATATGGGGAATATC
Source organism: Viscum album (assembly GCA_963277665.1). Classification (NCBI taxonomy): domain Eukaryota; kingdom Viridiplantae; phylum Streptophyta; class Magnoliopsida; order Santalales; family Viscaceae; genus Viscum; species Viscum album. The sequence continues at coordinate 456,290,145 of OY728119.1, read as the reverse complement.
ACTAATGAAGAATAATAAAGGATAGTTTAGATTGAAACTAAACATGTAATGTAGTGTTTCAACTATAAGGATCATGGGCATTATGTATGCTATTGACCTAAGACAAGGATTATTGGAGGAAATCAACAACAAATGCCTCATAGGAAACAAGGAAGTAAATACTCTATCACTACTATTGAGGTGGAGACCAATAATGATGTGGTGATAGTTACCATGATTATTCATTAAAGAATATAAAATGTACTATTTTATTGTTGTCCTATGCATTCTTTCAATTCATGAATGTTTATTAGAACAATTCAAACACCACCTAAAAATATGGAGTATAAGTTATCTATGAGAACAAAAACTGAGGAATCCATTTCTTCTAAAGTACATATATCCTCTACAGTTAATGTTTGTGGACTAAACCTCCCAAAAATATTTTCTAACTTCCTTTGGTGGGGTTTGATGCTTTATTGGTCATGGATTGGCTTTCTTTATAAAAATCCACCATCGACTATCAGAAAAGGGAGATCACAGTTCATATCCTTAGGTATCCTCCATTTCTATAAAAATGTAAGGAGGAGGATGATTCACCATCAGAATAATTTTCTCAATTTTTGATATTATATCTTTATGAGCAATAATATCCAACTCAAATGATTGATACAATGGAGATGATCATTCTCAGAGACAATCCCATTTTAAGGGACTACACTAATGCGTTCTTTGAAGTGTTTTCTGGTCTTCCTCATAATCACGAGGTTGATTTCACAATTGGACTTATTCCTAGTTCTTGGACTATATCAATGACACATTATAGAATGTCCACTATTGAACTGGAATAAATGAAGAAGAATTTACAAGAGAATCTAGATAAGGGTTTTATACACCCAAGTGCCTCACCATTGGGTGCATCCGTCCACTTCGTCAAAAAGAATGAGAGATCAATGCACCTTTGGATTGATTATAATGTTCTCAAAATTATCAGGATAATGGACAAGTATCCCCTACAATAGATAAAATACTTATTCGATCAAATACATGGGGACACGAATTTCTCTGTGGTGGACCTTCATTAGGGATATCTCCTACTAAAGTTGAGGAAGGGAGATATTCCAGAGACTGCCTTTCGAACGAGGTATGGACACTATGAGTTCATAATAATGGCCTTTGGCCTCACTAATGCTCTATAAATTTTCATGGAATTAATGAATAGAGTCTTTAGAGATTACCTCTACAAATTTGTGGTAGTCTTTATTAATGATATTTTGATATACTCCATGTACAATGAGGAACACGAGAAGAAGTTGAATATTGTGGTAAAGAATATCCAAACTGATAAAACATAAGAAAAGTATAGTAAATGTGAGTTCGGAATGGAGGTAGTATCATTATTAGGGTATGTTATCACCATTAGAAGAATATCTATGGACCCTTCTAAGAAAAAGGCTATAGAGAAGTGGCCTAAGAAAACATTTTTAATGGATATCCATAGATTTCTTAGTCTAGCTGGGTATTACCAACCATTTTTGAAGAAATCATCATTATTTTCAGACACAATAACCAAAATTACTCAAATGGGAGTGAAGTTTTTCTATACCAGTGAATGTGAAGATTGGTTCAAAGAGTTTAAAGAGTGGCTTATCACTACGCCTGTAGTCACGCTACTGATAAATAGGGAATCCTTTGTGGTATACAACGATGCCTCAAAGAATGTACTAGGATATGTAATAATGAAAAATGATAATGTTATATCCTATGTATAAAGGTAGTTGAAAATTCATGATCAGAACTATCCAATATATGATCTTGAGTTGGAATCTGTGATCTTTATGTCAAAAATCATGAAGCATTACCTTTATGGGGAGATGTGTGATGGATATATTGATCATGATAATCTCAAATATATATTCAAACAAAAGAATATTAATATGAATAATCGAAGATTGATATATATCATTATGTATTATAAATTCTCAATCCACTACCATCCTCATAAAGAAAATAAGGTGGCAGATTCTCTATATAGAAAGGATCCACTAACTTTATCAATTTTTAGAATTGAAAAGGATATAATCTTCTTAGATTTGAAATGTATGGACATGGGAATAATTGAAGAAGTAATATCATAAATCCTTTCTCAAATTATTACTCAACTATACCATATAGAGAAAATAAAGGATTCTAAAATAAATGATGATGAAATTAGAAAAAGGTAGAATATATCAGAAAAAGGAAATCCTCTATGTTCATGATTGATGAGGATGGAGTCGTAAGATTTGGTACTTGACTATGTGTACCTTTAAATATAGAGATAAAGAAAGAGCTTATGAATGATATACATTGCTCAACATTCTCTATTCCCCTAGGGAGCACAAATAAGTATCAAGATATCTGAGAGAACTATTGGCGGGGCAATATAATTAAGGATATCAATAAATATACATCAAATTTCTTGGTAATTCAACAAGTTAAGGATAGAAGCTATAAGTATAAGAGTATGGTGAAACCATTAACCATAAAAACACGGAAGTGAGAGAACAACACCATGGAATTTGTCTCTGAACTTTCAAAGACATCCATAGGAAACAATTCTATATGGGTTATCACGGGCTGTCTTATCGAGAAAAATTAATTTATTGAAATTATAGATGAATTTCCATTAGATAAAATTCCATGGATATAAATAAGATATGTGGTAAGGATTCATGGATTTCCACTATCAATTTTATTTGATTGGGATATGAGATTCAACTACATATTTTGTAAAATTATCCATCATTCTATAAACATTGAGTTGAACTTCAGTGTGGCTTATGATCCACGAATTGATGTCCAATCTGAGTGGACTATTCATACATGAGAATACATATTGAGAGCATGTTTTATGGAATTAAAGGGAGGATGATACCAATACCTACATTTGGTTGAGTCCTCCAACTATAAAATTTTCCACTCGAGCATCCTAATGGCTCCTCATGATTCCCTTTATAGGAAAAGATGTAGAACTCTAGAATGCTGTGATGTGGTTGGTGAACGTAAGCTGATAGGACATGAAATGGTCATAGAAATAGTAGAAAATGTGAAAACCATTCTGTAGAAAATCAAGGTAGCCCAAAATTTGTAGAAGAAATATTCTGATAATCATAGATAATATATTGAGTTTAAGGTTATTGATATGGAATTATTCTATATCTCTCAATGGAAGAGGATCATGAGATTTGATAAGAAAAGAAAGCTAAGTCCCAGGTACATCGACCCCTTCGAGATTCTTGATAATGTTGGAGTAGTGGCATATCGACTAACACTACCACAAACCATGCCTCAAGTACATGATGTATTCATAGTATCCCTATAGAGGAAGTATATACTAAATCTATCACATGTACAGAATTCATAGGTGGTATAGTTTGAAAATGATCTTGGTTAAGAGGAGCAATTAGTGAAGATCTTTCCCTCTAGAGATAATATTATATGAAACAAGACTACTGACCTGGTCAAAGTAATATGGAATAACCATAAGTATAAAGAGTAAATATGGGAAATGGAGGAGGTGATGAAGGATAAGTACCCTTAATGTTTTTCACCATAGTCTATAAAATGAAATTTCAAGGGTGAAATTTTATAAAGGGGAAGAATGTAAAAACCCAGAATTCTATCAATGGTAATTCCATTCCTATAATTATGACATAGAGTATAAATAACATAAAATCACATATAGAACACAATAGAAACTTTAAAAATGAATAATTAATGGAATATGAGGTATTTCTAAAATTTAAAGAACCTATACTATTGGAATACTAACTTAATCTTTGGAATAGTAATATGATACATATGAATATTAAAATGACCAATAGAATAGTAATCTCACCCTTAAAAGTATAAATAAATTATAGTCAACTTATAAATGGTAATATGATATATTTAAATCATAGTATAATTAAATAAATGTTTGAGATATTATGAATTAAGTGTTGGTTTTTTTATAAAACATAAATGGTTATTTTCAATATTCTAATTAATATATTGATTTAAAAGAAACTATATTTTGGTAAAATGTATTCATAAATTAATATTTTCTTCTTTTATTATTATAAGATAATTTAATTATACCTTAATTAATTTTTCAAAGTGTTAAAAAATCAGTTATAATTTTGAAATCAGTATTTCCCAACTAAATGAAGATTTTAGTTAAAAATTAAATTTCTCATATTTAAAAAATAATTTCTCTAAATTTGAGCTCATTTTTGAATTATAAACATTGGGAAATTGTTTGGGATAATTTTTGGGATACTTTCAAATATATGAATTTCTATTGAATAGTATAATATGATAATTTATGACAAAAGCTAAATAAATGAATTATTGTGTCATAGATGATGTATAGATGATTTAATCCCATAAAATAAAACTATAATTAATTATTATAAAATATTTAGTTATAATACTCAAAAAATTCATAGTGTTTATCCAAAATAATAAACTAATGAATGAAATAATGAGAAAACACCCATTTCCTTCACTACAAATACCACACCTCATAACCTATTCTCCTCACACTTTCTATGATTTTAGACTTATCCAATATCTACCCAATACTATTTACAATACCCTACTCCACATCTAGGATACCTTGGTGTCATTAAAATACCAACCCCTTTTCCCTAAGGAGGTTCTCAAGGAGGAGAAATTGAAGCAGTAAAATCTTATTTTTTCTTCTTTTAATTTCTATTAAATTTCTTTTCTTTTCTTATTATATCCCCACATAACCTTATAAAAGTAAATTTATAACTATATTATATTTTATATAATGTAATTTTACTATGTTTATGGAATAACCCATCATCATTTTTCTCCCCCTCCATTTTTATTCAAAAAATTAAAACTCTGTCATTGATGTGTTAATTTATCGCATTCAAGAATGATGAATTTTAAATTTCCATTACCGCCCTAATGGATGGTCATAAAACCATTTTTATGGTAATAGAAGATTATAATTTTTGTATTAATTCCAATTTATGTCCTGAAAACATTATATATACGTGTTATTAATTAATAAAACAAAAGTAATTTGTCATGATCGAAAAACAACCCAAATAATCTAAATGATTATCACTTACATCCTAAATAATGATTCATCCTCACACCAAATAATAAAATGAATTATATAACCATTTAGTATTTTTTATGATCATTAATAAAATTCAAATTCAATTCTGGATATCCATTCCCATTTTACATGATTTTCAATACATTTATACAAGTAAACCGATCATGAAAATGAAGGAAACCAACGCTCTTGAATGATTAAATTATATCTTATAAATCATCAAAAGGATAAAATTAACATAATAGACCATTATAAATAAATTAAATGTAGAATAGGTTCTTTAGTTATTAATAAATGAATCTAATTTGATTATTCAAAATATTAAGTCAAACTTCAAAACTGTTTCCTACATATGGTAAGGGATTCCTTTCAACCCTCAATTTTCCTTTAGGTTACGCTTTCTCCTTCTTTAACACAACGTAGTTATTCTTTATTTTTAGAAAATTCTTATAATTTTTTTATATATGTTCATAAATCATCTATCTAATCATTTAATTAATCTTTTATGGGGATATACCTATTTTAAAAATGATCCCTTCTCAAATAATCTAGAAAAGAAATCCCAATTAAAGGGAAAATCTTGATTTCTTACACATTTCTAAGTGAAATAAAAAATATTTTTTAATCCTATATTATTTCTCTAAAATCACTCATTTCATCATGAAAAACAATTTTGGTTCGTTTTTTGTTTTATGAAAACAAATATTCATTTTTTTCTTTAAATTCCCTTTAATATTTTCCTTAAAACTGCACTAAAATGTTACATTTCTAATGAATTTCAAATTCTCATTTTATTTGTTTCCACATTACATTGAAAACACTTATCATGATATATGCCTATTTTACCTTATGAATCTCCATGTATTATTAAATATTTTCTTTCATAGACACCATTATGATATTCAAATTTTTATGCCTTATAACATTATTCTGACATCCAATTGTTTCCATAGGTAACCCTTAGGTTTATATATGATTCTTCATTTGGCACACATAGGCATGAAATTTCTATGATGGGTGTTCCTAAATAGAAATCCAATGAATTGGGTAATGTTTAGTCCCATGAGACTTATAATGACCATACCCTTTTACACATATTATTACATGATTTTAATCATAACTATCCTTCCAATAAAAACCAAGGATCATAACGTCATGTGTCTTTGGAGGATTAGATAAATAATTAGAAATCATGAAACCAAAATAAAAATTTCATTTATTTAATATTTATTTTGATCTATTAACACCCTTTGTGTCCTTAATTTTTCATAGGATAACCTGACGAATAAATGAACAAAGGGATAAGATAAAAATCATAGTAAGTGGATAAACATAAGAATAAATCATAACATATGGGTTAGGAGCATAACATGATGACATAAAAAAAGAAATGAACATGAATAAACATATAGAAGCATAATGTATATAACATGAGATCATTGAGTCTTGGAAACATAGTAATTTGGTAGAAACATCAAACATGAAATAAGAATGAGTCAAGGATCATTTCACATGGATGTGAATGAGTCAAGGCTAACTACCAAAACTGTTGCATATGGATCATGAGTCATGGCTAACCACCAAGAACATTGCACAAGACATCTCATGAGACTAAACAATATCTAAGGAATTAGAGTGTTATATTGGTGAAACAATAATAATATTTCAATGAATGTGTGTTCTACATAATGAATCACATATTAGGAATCAATCATAAACATAAGGGTTACCCGTAGAAAGAATTGGGAATTATAATCATGTAAAAAGGCATATTAAAATGGAATATAATAATGGAATATATGAAAGAATGGATTTAAATAATACATGGACATTAATAATGAAATAATATGCATATATCATGATAAATTATGTCAAATTGAAGTGGAAACATGTAAAAAATGTTTAATAAATTTTAGAATTGAAACAATTTAGTGAGATTTAAGGAAAATAGTAAAGAGAATTTAAAGCGAAAAGGAATATTTGTTTTATAAATCCAAGAATCAACCAGATTATTTTTTCATGATAAAATGGTTAATTTTATAAAAAAAATTGTGTATTAAAATAAATTATGTATTTCACATGAAAGTGGGTATGAAATCAGGATGCTCCCTTTCATCGGACTTGCTTATGACAACGATTCGAGAAGGGAACCTTTTTAAAACATGTATTTACCTATAAAAGAAGGAAAATATGATCAGGATAAATGAATTTGAAATATATATTTAGAATTTATAATAATTAAATTAAATAAGTATCACATTATAGTAAATAGAGTCAAAGATTAACCCGAAGGAAAAAATGAAGGTTTGGGTGGAATCCCATACCTTATGTCCAAAATGAATATCCACTTGTACTTAATATCATGAATAATAAAATTATATTAATTAATTCATAATAGTATAACATATTATACCTGTAATTTATTTATTATAATTTTATTATGTTCATTCATAGCCATTTTGTTGAGTTATAAGATACAATTTCATCATTCATGAGTGACTGTTTCCTTGGTTTTCATGATCAGTTTACCTGTATATGTGTATGAAAGGTAATGTAAAATTAGAATTGTTTTCTTGAATTTATATTATTTATTATTAATTATATTACATAATTTTTTTTAAAATTCATTTGGTTATTTGGAGTGATGATGAATCCTTAGATACAGTTTTGGTGATAATAATTTGGATTTTTTGGCTGTTTTTGATCCTCACATTGAACTCATTTTATTTTATCATTTTTTATTATGTCTGTATTTTAGTTATAGAACATAAAAAGTTTTATAAAATAAATTTTAAAAATATGTTTCAACCATTATATTGGTTTTATGACAATACTTGAATGATGTGAAGGAAAATGAAATCATGTCGTCCTTGGAGGGGATAAATCAACACCTCATGGAAAATGTTTTTCATTTTTCAAGTAAAGGGATAGCAGAGGATGTTTGATGATTTATTATTCCATTATCCTGATAAAATTAATATATATTTATAAGGTAATATATTTTCCATTCCACTTAGATTAAGATATGTGATGAGATAATAAGAAAATAAAAGAACTTGAAAAGAAATTAAAATAAAAGAAAGAAGATTTTACCTCTTAAATCCTTATCCTTGAGAACTTCGTTAGGGGATTGTTTTAAATCTCTTTTTGAGACATATTTCTCTTAGATTCATAATAGAGGATTTTTAATAGTATTGGGTAGAATTTTTAAATGGCTCAAATCTGTAAATGTGTGAGGAGAAGAGGTGGGGAGGGGTGGTATTTATAGGGGAGGAGAGGAGTGTTTTCCCATTATTCATTAGTTTATTATTTTGCCTCAAGAATATAATATTGTTACAGAATTATCACTAAATATATTTATATAATGAATTATATTTCAATATTACTTGATTAAATCATCCATACATAATCTATGACTCAATAATTAATGTTTTTTTATAAATACCAAAAATTATCATATTTCACTATTCACCAAAATTTCAACTATTTTAGAAAAATCCCAAAAATTCACCCTAAAAATTTATTGATGTGTAGAATTAAAAAATGAACTCCATTTTTTAAATATAAGTTTCTAAATATGATAAATATAATTTTTAATTAAAATCATCATTTTCTAAAAAAGTAGATATTTTAAAATTAAAACTGATTTTATAACACATTAATAATTAAATAAGGTATCATATAAGTATATTAAAATACTTAGAAAAAATATTAATTTATGAGTATGTTTTATGAAAATACATTTTATTTTAAAATATTAAATTAATCGTAAACTTTTAACTAAATATTTATGACCTTCAATAATATCAAAATTTAATTTATCATTTCGAAAACATCTGTTTTTTTATTCTGAGATATAGATATATCATATTTTTATTTATAAGATAAGAAAATTTTATTTATACTTTCATGGATGAAGTTACTATAGAATTTTTAGTTTTTCTAATCATAAATGTCACATTACTATTATAAAGGCCAAGTTACTATTCAATTGGAATAGGTTCCTTAAATTCTAGAAGTACCTCTTATTCCATTCATTCTTCATTTATAATACTTGTTTTATGTTATATTTGTGATTTTATGTGATTTATACTATATGAAATAAGAGAGTAATTTCCATTGATTGAATTAATTTCCGTTACATTTTTTCCCCTTATGGAATTTCAGCCTCAAAATTTCATTTCACACACTCTATGGGAAACAGGTGAGGGTAATTCATCTTTATTACTTCCTCTAGTTCCCATGTTGCCTCTTCATACTACATTGACCAGGTGAGTAGTATTTTTGCGTATAAAATTATCACTGTGGTCTAAGATCTTCATTTTTTACTCCTTATCAAAGTGTTTATTCAACAACTACACCACATCTAAATTCAGTACATGTTAGGGTTCTAGTATATAATTCCTTAAGAGGTATACATGGAATAAATCATGTAATTTATACGTGGTTGGTGGAAGTGTTAGTCGATAGGCCACAACTCCAAATCGATCAGGAATCTCGAAGGGGCCGATTTACATGGGACTTAGATTTCCCTTCTTCTAAAATCTTATGATCTTCTACCATGGATACATGCAGAGGAATACCATGTCTCTAATATTAAACTACAGGTCTCATCGACAATTTTCTATAGAACTCTTATTTCGTATTTGGGCTACCCGAATATGCACTTGAATGGTTTTCAACTTTTCCACCATTTCTTCAATTATTTTAGGTCCTAATAGCTTAATTTCACCAACATCATCCTAACATTCTAGTTTTCTTCATCTTTTTATATAATGGGATTCATATAGAGTCATTTGGATAATTGATTGGAAACACTTTTTTTACGATAATTTCTACGAAGGATGATATTGGTCGCAACCACCTTTGAATTCTATAGAATATTCTCTCAACAAGTCTTCCAATGTTTTAATAGTATATTTATATTGACCATAAATTTGAGGATGATAAGTCATACTGAAGTTTAGCTCTGTGTTGAGAGCATGTTGGAGACATTTCCAAAACATGGAGGTGAATCTCAAATATCTATCAGATACAATTGATAGTGGTACTCCATGTATGCCTACAACTTTTATGATGTATATCTTTTCCAGTTGATCTAGGGAGAAGTCCTCTCAAATTGTCATAAATTCAAATGTCTTTGTAAGATGATCCACAACAACCCATATAGCATTGTTCCCTATGGATGTATTCTGAAGATGAGTGAAAATTTCCAGGGTGATGTTTTCCCACTTTGATGTTGGTTTGGATAATGATTGCATCACCCCCTTATACGTTTTACTTTTAGACTTCACTTGCTGACATACTGGGCACTTTGAAGTATATTCAATGATCTCTTTCTTTTTATTTTATCGTTAATAGTTATCTCAAATATCATGATACATATTTTTTCTCCTTATGTGAATAGATACGGCCTATCTATGTGTGTTATTTAGAAGATCCTTATTTATCTATAGATTGGATGGTACACATGTTGGCGCCAAAATGATGGAAGAAACAAAGAAGATAAAGAGGCCCTATGACCGGCCTTGCAAAGCCACTTTGTGGAGCCCCCCAAGCAATGTGGTTGCCGCAAAGACGAGGAGGAGGTACCCTCCGTGCATGCTTCTGACGTTTGCGAGCCCACCGCGAAGCAAAGGAGGCGGTACCCTTAGCAAACTCCCCTGGCGTTCGCGACCCGCCGCAAAGCAACCCAATCCCTCATAACGCCGCATAATCTCTGCTTTGTGGTGCCTCATGCCTATAAATATTGATCTCTCCCTGAGCCCTCAGGATGGACAATCCTCCCTTTCACCTTCCGAGATCCGAAATCAGGAATCACTCTTTTCTCTGCGAATCATGAGCTACGTGAGGTATTTTTGCTTCGCGAGGCGCCTCTGTATTGTCTCGTTTTGATTCCCTCTTCTAAGAGGGATGCCTTTCGTGAAGCCTAAGGGATTTCTCTAAGGAAGGGGATCCCCAAGGGGACCCATGTTGTCGTGAAGTGTTTATGCTTTGCGAAACACCCCTCATGTACGCGTGATCCACATGCCAAGGCATGATCACTGTACTTCGTGAAGCACATTGCTTCACGACACTTCGCTTCGCAAGGTGCCTCTACTCCGCGAGGTAGTGCTCTGTGAATACATTTCCACTTCGCGAAGCAAATCTCATCTGCACCTCTACCCTATGCTAAGGCTAAGTCACCCCACTTCGCAAAGCACACCCCTTTGCATGTTCCCTCCTCCACGTAGAATAATAGAGCTTCGCAAGGCCCCTGCCTATGGACTCATCTGCTTGGAAATTCCTTTTCCCATGAGCCCCTCCAAGTTTGCACGATGTGACTTCAAAGTCCCCTAGACGATACCACCTGTAGCGTTGCCTCACCTAATGCTTCTCCGCATAGGCACACTAATGGATATTGCTTCTTTTCATATCCAAGCTACCGTGGACCCCTCAACGGATTGCTCCATAATACCCCACAGTTATGGTATTTCTGGTACCTTGCCTCCAACAAGGAGAAGAGGGTACCAGTTATGTATGTCCTGGGGGTGCGGAGTAAACCCACCTCATACGTGTTGTGGGATGTTAAACTGCCAAGCACCCTAGTCCTTAACACATGACGTTAAACTGTGACATCTCCTCGTGACTCTCACATGAGGTGCTCCCACCTTGGACATTCTCCACACCCCCGGGTCTCCACAGGGGATGATATCCTCCTTCTGGGAGTGGCGTTTGTTCTCGGGGAAGGGCAGCCACCTTGGTATAAGCCCCTAGCTATTCTTGCAGGAGGCAGAGCCGCCTGCTCCCTCCTTTCATCTTCGGTCCCTAAGGCCAGCGGAGGACGTGATAAGGAACTGACCCCCTCCTCTTTTCCTGGGTGCCAAATACCTCTCCCTCTCCGCTTTTTCTCCCTTCAGCCTCCGTCTTGGAGTATGTCCGAACAATATGGGTTTCCCAATGCCTAATATCCTCTTTTCTTCCCACAGACACATCCTTTGCGACATGATCATCAGGTCCCTGCAACCTCTGGTTTCTCACACTGAGCATGACTTCCGTGAGCTTAGATTGAGCACTGAACATGACACACCGTGGGCCACCTTAGAGTGTGAGGCCCAAACACCCCCGTCCCGCATGATGTTAAACAGCATCCCAATCCAGTGGTAAGCCATTGTGACTGAGCAGAACTATGAGGACTTTCATCCATGTCAAGGCATGGTCGTAAGAAGCCTCCATGAGGTTCATTCCCTCCATCCACCTGGACCAAGGTCCTTATTCATGTCGGTTCTATGACATGCCCTTGTCTGGCATGATGTTAAACTACATCCAATCCAGCAGTAAGCCATTGTGATCCCACCATCCAGTTGTTCTGACACCCCTTCACGTCAGTTCAACAGCCCTAATCCAACCCGAACTATAGGGACTTTGATCAATGTCAAGTCATGGTATGTAGGAAGCCTCCATGAGGTTCAATCCCACCACCCACCTGTACAAAGGTCTTTATTCACATTAGTTTGCCGACACGCACCCATTTGATATACGTGGTCTTTGATCAATGTCAAAGAATGGTATGTAAGAAGCCTCCTTGAGGTTCAATCCCACCAAACATTGGTCCTGACCGCCTCTGAGTCGATGTTCCAGGCCCCTATCCCGAACTACGTGGGCTTTGATCCATGATAAGTCATGTTACGTAGGATTCCTCACGAGGTTCAAGCCCATCATCCATCGGACCAAGGTCCATCTTCACATCGGTTCACCGGCACCCACGCGAACTACGAGGTCTTTGATCCATACCAAGGCATGGTACGTAGGAAGCCTCACGAGGTTCAAGACCATCATCCATCAGACCAAGGTCCATCTTCATGTCTGTTCACCATCACCCACCCGAACTACATGGTCTTTGATCTATGTCATGGTATGGTATGTAGGAAGCCTCACGAGGTTCCACATGGTCGTTCGGATCTCCTTCATGTCGGCTTACCAACACCCGAGCAACCTAGAGTGTAAGCCCCACACATCCATTCATGAACTATGTCGGCTTTAATCCATGCTAAGGAATTGCACATTTGAAGTCTCTTCGAGGATCAAGACCAAAACCATCATCAATCCTGATTCTTACCTGGGCTGCCACATCACAGTGAGATCATGCCACCTCATCCCCCTCCATAGTATTCAAGAATCCTCCCATGTGATGGTCCCAATATCGGTGTTCCCTCAATGGAGTTCTTCAATCTAATCCAGTCTAGATGGTGTTATGATCAGCTCAATCCATCTCTGCTGGATGTTAAATATGCGGCATACCCCATGTGAAACACAGGAAGATGAGTAAAACCTCAAATACATGCCTATGACATATGATTCCCACGCTCGATGTGGGATTCCTCAGGCCTCTGCACCCTTCAGAATCCCTATAATAAGGGAAGAAATATAGACACACAAATTCCCCAGCGTCTACACACTCAAGTGATACCTCAACGTGACTACTCCCCCAACTGAAGGTTGATACCTGACCGGACCCCTTGTAATGTCCTAACAGAAGCAGTGTAATTAATTGGCGTCCATAGAAACATGGAACTGGTAAGAGTTTCACAAACTATGTCTTACTCTATAAGGGAGACCCGAACTAGGTGACGAGTTCCAAGGAGAAATCCATAGAAAGAAGAACTGATATCCCATCGTCCCGTTTCGATCAAGGAGCAGACGTACCTGAATAAAATGTGAATGTAGCTTGCCTTTGGAAAGTGGGAATGTGGGGAAAAAGAACATTGCCAATGTCCCCCGAACACAACAGATCCACGCACCCCAGAGAAATCGTCAAAAGCAGATATTGTGAACCTGATGTGAAATTATTATCCTCAAAATAAACATTAGTAGTGCTCATGAAATAAGTAGAGTGACGTGTCACATGATCCAGATATCCAGTTTCGGGTCCTTCCAATAAAATAGAGGGACTAGTGTTAAACTCACCAGAAGTTGAGGCAGTCAAAAAGTTGGGCATCTCGGTCTACGACGTTGTCAGCATGGATCCCTCTTACTGGTCATGGAAGATAGAATAGCGCTGGGGCATTTGGTGTCGATTTCTTTTTCTGTCAGTGATAATGAGCTGATCTCCCTACCTCCAGGTACCTAGTTGCTGCATCAGGAACCCGATAACCTCCTGCCCACCGACGCGGGGGCAGGGGAAATCTGAACATAGCTACCTCGCATGGTTTTGCCTCTTCTACGATAGCCTTGACTGTCGTGACTACTAGGCGCCCACGCCCCTCTCTCTATTTGAGATTATCCAACGGAGGGTAATCAATGACCTTGTACATAGGTAGGAGGAGGATGGGTTAATCCCTACGAGGAACATTGCACACTTGGATTTAGAGGCATCTATGCCTCACCGTCAACGCTTCCCCCATGGGCCGCGTAGGGAGCCGCTGCTCCCCACTCCAACCTTCAATCATTTCGGGGGCCTCTCCCAAGAACGTCTCGATGACTCCATTCCCTATGAAGATGAGGTAGGGGATGTTTAGGCCTGCCTAACCAGTGTTCCGTACTAGGGGTTCCTAGTAAGGGCCCCCACCAGGCCATGCCAGCACCGCTACCAGGTTCCCCGAGTTGAAGAGCTGGTAGACTACGTACCTGCACCACTGGTATTGGCCCGGATGACCCGACGCCATCATCGGGCACATTCCTAGGAGGATTACCATCAATGGGAGTCAACTTTAGTGTCCAGTATGGCCCAATCCACTACCAACGTGCATCATCAACCCCCTTCATACGCTGAGTAGGGGAAGCTATACGCCCAACCCGAATCGAGGCCCCAACCACCCCACGGGCAGGCTGGGTCGACACTCCTGGTTGCAGGAAAAGGTAGTGGTCACCACAGACTAACCTGCAGCAATGCCACCCACTACAGGGGCCCTCCCCCGTGCAACCACCATGGACGAAACGGGCCTTTCCCGCTCCCAGGCCCCTCTCGGAGGTATGCCATGTGCCACCTTCAACCAAGATGAGGGCCTTCCCCATGGTAGCAACACCTCATATAAGAGCCCCTCCCGCACTCATTACACTGGATATGGAGCTTTCAATTTTGCCATGGACCGCTGGGGTGGGGATGTTGTACATCCAGTCACTCTCTGATGTGAGGACCTTCCTCACATCCTCGAAGTAGCCGACGAAGGTCCTCCTCTTCCTAGTAACCATAGGGGTGGAGATCAACATCACTTCACCAGCACCAAACACAGAGGTCCTACCTGTGTTCGGTCCAATCATTATGGGGACCTGCCTCACACAGGAATTACTAAAGGAATTAGGCATGGAGGTCCTACACGTGCTCCCGTCAGTTCCAGCGGGTGTCCCACACGTACCAACATCTAGCACAGAGGTCCTCCTCGTGTCCCATTTGACATCTACCCTGGTGCTCCTCGCACCCCATCCCACTCAAGAGGATGTACTCCCCGCCCCAACACATGTACGTGTGAAGGAACTTCTCGTGTCGGGAATTTTCCTTTCCCCGAAGAGCCATCCTGGGGCAGGAAGGTAGGTCGTCGTTGCCGCAATAAGAATACCGAAAAGCTTTAGACTAATATCTAACTGATCTGTTTCTCAGATTCTGAAGTGGAGTACGAGTCAGTGGTAGAACCCTCCCCTTGGTCCTCTATGTCAAGGACTGGGGAGGGAACAAGGCTTATAAGCCTCATCCTTTCAGAGTGTGAAGTCCACCGGATTCCAGCCTCTTACGAAGGTACGTCTAGGAGGAGGAAATTTTGGGAGTCCAACAGGTTCTGGCTGTGCAGTCACCACCATCATCACTAGAAGTGACTTATACCTCTACTAGTGATCATGGAGAGATATTTTGGGGAACGATGGTGGTTGAGCAAGGGTGTGACCCATCGTCGACAACCACAATTCCTGCGCTAGGAGCTGTGGCTGTCAGCCTGTCGTATCGTGACATTGTGGTTAGGTCACCGCACTCCTCGGAGGATGGCCCAGAATTCGGAGACCAGTCGGCTTGTTCACCGTATTCTCCGCCACCCAGTCTACCATCTCAGTGGTCCATCTTAGTACCACTACCAATTCCTCAACCGCCTCTAGTTGAAAAGTGGGGAAATATGGGGCCAGACCCTGAATCTGAGGCCAGGAGCTTCTGGAAGATTCTTTCGGCAGATCACTTCCTGGAAAAGTTCTGGTCTGCGGCTGCATCAATCTTCTGTGTGCTGGAATCCCTCACCCTAGAGGAAGTCGAGTGCTTCCTTCAGACTCTATGGGCGACACACTTCCATCTTCGTTATCATTGGTTGGTGTAACCCAAGAGCCAAGTGCACTTTGAGGAAATCAGCAATCAATGTCGTCTGGTCATTTTGGCTGCACACCCCATGGCCTAGTGCCCTGAGTCACCAGATCTCCAGAGGACCCTCCAACAAAAAGGCGTTCAGAGTTTCATGGTACTCCGAAAAATCATCAGAGAGGCCACCCACCACGTGCAAGTCCATGGATTGGGAAGTACGATGCCCTCCTCTTCATCCCTATTCGATGGAACCCCAATTCGATAGGCGATATCGAGGACATGCACCCGGGAAGGGTCACAGTCCACATGGCTGATGTCGTGGACAAGGAGGACGAGCTGGAATTTCTTGATGGAGAATTACCCCCTGAGAGTATTCCACCATTGTTGGACCCATCAGGGAGGATTACTCTTCAGTAGAGGAACCTTCTAGGTCTCTTTGCACCCACTGAGTCGTTGGTACTCAGTCGTAATACCGGTAAGGGTAAAGAGCATGTCGGAATTGTCAAGCACTCCGACCCATCTACCTTAGTGTAGAAGATGGAGGAAGACCGCGAGAAGGCTGCGTTGTGCTAGCAACATGCTGAGAAGAAGAGGCTGGTTGATGAACTCCTTAATGAATGACCTATAGAACGACAACCCGACTATGGTAATCCTAGTCTGGGGCAGCAGGGGCAGAAACAAATCCTCCTCGGCGATATTCCATCAGGAAACCCTGTTCATACCACTCCCGCGGACAGGGTTGAATCCTAAACTCACGGAAAAAGGGCACGATACGTCTCACAAAACCCTCCCGAACAGTGCAGAAATCCAAGGAATCCAACCCCGGTTCCCCCAGATGCCCCTCAGGCCACTCCGCCAGTCATTCTACAAGCCGTTGAACCCATATACCATGTCAAAGAGCCTGAAAAAAAACAAGTGGTTAGGGATCCCCATCAAGACAGGGACCCCTGCCCATATGATCCAATGGAATCACTCATCGCCCGCCTAGAGGTGTTGGAAACATGGAAGGAGGCAGTCCCACCAGATGGAAAGCCATATCCAACGTGGGCGGATGATATGCTCGCACCCCCCGAGTTTTGTAAATCCCACTTTCTCTCCCTTTAATGGGACAAGGGACCCACCGCAGCACTTGGCCCACTTTTCCTTCAGGTGTGTCCCCATGTTGAGGACTCCAACACAGCAGGAAGCCACCAAACTCCGATGTTTTCTGAATACATTGTAAGGCCCTGCGTTTGTCTGGTACAACCATCTCCCCATTGGATCTGTGACAGGGTAGGAGGATCTTCGTTGGAAATTACTATACCAGTTCAACTCCACCACGCAAAACAACATCATCGTATACCTCTTTAGGTGCATGCAAAGGCCCGATGAGTGAGTCCTAGAGTTCATCACCCGGTGGACGGGGATCACATACTCCCTCGACATGCCACTGACTTAGGTGCAATTACTGATGATGTGCATGGTGTAACGACCCAAACTTTCATTAATGAAAATCCCTATTGATCCAGTTAAATGTCTCTTTATGAAAAATGTCTTTATAAGATGTCAACTTCTTTTGTTTTATGTTAAGATTTGTGACCATTACATTTATAGCCATTGAACAGTGATCACATGAGTAGTATAAATATAAGTCTTTAACGAACCCAATTTTACTCAGACAAAGGAAGTGATGGCCTCATCCAGTAGAATTGCCCCATACGAAGCCCATTTGTTGGAGTTAGGAAAAGAGGTGGCGTCTTTGGGCTTCGCCCATGACCAATCCCAAGCTGAGCTTCATTATGTCAATATCGAACGGGACTGTCTACGGGAAAAGTGGAAGTTGATAGAGATTACCACTCGAGCGATGTTATCCGAGCCGCCCCAAGAGTCTGTCACCATCGCACACCTTACCCTTAGGTCTTATGTGGCTATCTTAAGGGGTTATGTAACAAATAAGTAGTACTATGTTCATGTACATTATTTTTGTATATAAAAATAAATATAATCTCTAGTCATTTTTGATACATTGTAAATAGTTTTTAAAGTACAAATTGTGTTTTTGGTTATTATTTAATTAAGAATTATATTTTATTAAATTAAGGGATTTTTGAATTAAATAAAATTTTAATAAAATATTATTATTAATATTAAATTAATTTTTATTAAATATAAATGATCTTATAATTTTATGAATGCAATTAAAATTTTGATTGAGGTTTGAAAGCCATTTCTGTCAAAACCCGTGATTTTTTTTATAAATGTCAGTTTTTATTTTAAAAGTGAGATTTCACATATTTAGAAAATTATTTAGATAAAATAAATATTATTTTTGGAATCAGGACGTCGTAATTATCCAACGGTGAATTTTTCATAATTTTTTGAGACAATCAAATTTTTGGGTAAAAATTAAATACCATTTAAATATATAATGTGTTTTATGACATCATAATGACCCAATGGTGATGTAATAAAATACCATAATCCTTATGTTCGGCCAATATGTGTTTTATCATTAAAATAATTAGGTTTTGGGTTTGTTTGAATTACTTTTCAAAGCATCAATGGAGCCCTCAAGACTTATTCAAAACTTTTCCTTTTTAAATTAATTTCCATGGGAGTGTGACTGACCTCCAAATAAGAAACCCTAATTTTTTAATAAGTTCGGACCTTGGCCTTGTAAAATATTGTTTTCCTCTTTCTTTTTCCAGAAACCATGGGCAAATACCATGGGATTGTTTTTGGTTTGGATTATTTTAATATAAGGGGTCCCAAACCTAAATAATAAAGAATTCCCTCACCTTCCCTATATAAACCCACCCAAGCTCCCACTTCCTCCTCACTAAAAGCCCTTGTAGTTCTTCCAAATTCTGCCCTACTCTCTCTAGAATCCTCTCAAGGTGCCCCAAGCTCCCAATAAACCTTTCACAAGCCTCTCTCTAGCCTTTGGAAGCACACTTTCAAGTAAGGGTTTTTTCTTCCTCTCTCTTTTTTGTCAATTTTTTTTAAGTTGTATTTCCCTTTCAATTTCAATTATGAATGTTGGGGTATGGTTTCAAACCTCTCCCATACTTCTCTCTTATTGTTTGAATGATGGGAGACCCCTTTCTCACTCATTAAATGCCTCCCATGTACACCCGTTACTATGCCGAAATTTCAAAAGGAACCTTTTTCTCCTATTTTATATTCAAGCAATACTTTTGTATCATGAATCTAAATTCCTTTTAAATTGTTGGGAAATGTATATATATGACCTCCTTACTGTCCATTACATGTAAATATGATGAGGAACCCATTTCTCTCTCATCGAACATTTTTATGAATTCTTATGTCAGGCCGTTACGCTGCCGAAATCACACCGATTTTCTAAGCCAATATCATTGTGTAGTGAATAACATGCCCATTTTTCCATCAAGGGTATTCACCTTTATGCACTATTACTTATTGATTATAAAGTTTCATGTATGAATTCCAGATTCCTTTATCGTGGAATAAATGATTATGTTTTATGAATCCATGTTTTATGATCCATGTGGCACACTTATGCATGAAATGAAATGTTTAAGAAGGGTGTGCCCTGATAGCGCTCTAATGAATTGGGTAAAGTATAGTATCATGATACATCATGTGCAATGAGTGTTGACTCATGCTAATTCAAGTGCAACGAGGGTTTAGTCATGCTTCAAGTGCAATGAGGGTTTACTCATGCTCCATGTGCAATGAGCCTTGGCTCATGCTAATTCAATGTTAAGTGTTGTTGCCACATTTCCATGTTATGCTTATCATGATTTATCATGACTTTATGTTCATGTTACTCTTATGATCTATTGATGTTCCTATTTCCTAACATGTATTTTTCTCCTCATGTTATTCATTGTGTACTCCATTACTGGGCTTTATAGCTCACCCATTTCTTATGTATGTCCTCAGGTTATCCCATGCAATGCTAAGTACGAAGGAATGTAGTGGTCATGTAAAGGAAGTTTTCAATAAAGATGTTGTATTTCAATTTTAAAGTTTTTATGTAATGATCCTAAGCCCCAAAGACACTAAACCTCTCGATATTCTTTGTTGTATCAAGTTATGTTTTATGTAATAAATCATGTTTAAGTTGTAATAAAAAGCAGGGTTGTCATAGTTGGTATCAGAGGATAGGTTTAGTTATTTTTGGGATTAGTAAACCCTAGCAATGCCTTAGATACAAGACTAAGTATAATAAAAACATCCCTATGTTTTTTTAAATACTAATTAAGTGGTCTATCAAAAAAATACATCCCTGTCTGGATACGAGCAGGTAGAGGCGGCTCTGGCATAGGTGTGTCCTAGGGGTAAAACCCGAAAACACCGCTTTGAGATAGAATTGAACGGGAACTGGTGCACGACAATGGGCCTTGCTGCACTCTTGGTTACAAAACTCTCAGGGGATATGTTTTGAAAAATTCACAATCTTAGTATGAACCCTTATTAAGGGAAAAATGCCCCTAAGAATATATGTTAGAAGGTAGATCATGAAAAGCCTGGATTGAATCCTATAGACTCATGAGTTAAAGAGATTAAAGTTTATTTATAAGTCATCAACTTTTGTCTTTGGATTACCATTTATGTGTTACCCCTAACTTTCCTTTTATTCCATCCAATGGCCGGTAATAGGAGAACTTGGGCTAACAACCGTTGTGAAGTTCAGTGTGATGATTGTACTAATGAGATGCCCAATCCAATGGGAGAGGGAATCACGAACTTTGTCACACTTTTCTCTCAGCTAACTCAAGTTTTGTATTGAAACACGGGTCAAGAGGAACGTTAAACCCCCCCTAAGAAAGAATAAGTCTCTGTCGAGAGCTTCATGAGACAAAGGCCTCCTACTTTTAGTGGATCATCTGATCCCACGATCGCTGAGCAATGGATCAACTCCATTGAAAAGCACTTCTCTATCCTTAAATGATCTGAACTAGAGAAGGTTCTCCTGGCGGCTTATCTTATGGAGGGTGAAGCTGATCAATGGTGGACGTTGATCGAAAATACGAAGCCTGAGGAGGAGATCGAGGCTTTGGAATGGAAGGAATTCCGGAAGATGTTTTTCGATAAATATTTTCCGCGCACCCTCCGTCGTAAGATGGAAAGGGACTTCCTTTCCCTGAAGCAGAAAGATGAAGAATATGTGGGAGCGTACGAGGCAAACTTCACAAGGCTTTCATGATACGCTTCCGGCTTTGTCGTTACCCCCGAATGCAAGGTTGATCGCTTCTTTGGTGGGCCGAAGCCTAGCTTGTGGAAAGCATTAGCGATCCGTGACTTCGACAGCTATGAGGAAATTGTCCGATGTGCCCTGAAGGTTGAAATGGAGATCGGAGAATCATAGGGGCATCATGGGGAAAAGAAGCGTAAGGTGGAATTCAATGCTGCTGGTCCGATGGATAAATCCAACGGCGCTAAGAAGTTCCAGCACCCCACTTGCCAAAAGTGTGGATAGAAGCACCCTGGAAATTGCCTTAGGGGGACGAGAAAATGCTTCAGGTGTGGAAGAGAAGGTCACCTAGCTGTTAACTGTCGGAAAGAAGGACCCGCGACTGTGACAGAGGAGAGTAACGCTCCGTTCGAACCACAACACGTTGTTCAATGCTACAAATGCAAAGAACTGGGTCATTTTGCAAATCAGTGCCCTAATCCAAGGGTTATCGGAGGCAACCAACAACCTCCAAGACAGCAAGGAAGAGATTTTGCCATCACTTCTGCCGAAGTGAACCCCGACAACGAAGTGGTGACAGGTATGCTAGTTATTCATTCAAGAATAGCGAACATACTTTTTTATTAAGGTTCTACGCATTCTTTTATATCTCAAAAGTATAGTAGAACAATCCCATCACCACAAAAAATCATGGAAGTAAAGATGTCGGTGAGTACGGAAAATGGGGAAATCATTGCATACCATGAGTATAAGTCCTCCCCTATTATAATCTGTGGATTGAATTTCCCGGAGAACCTCATCATACTCCCTCTAGTGGAATTTGATGCGATTCTTGGCATGGATTGTCTTTCCTTGTATAGAGCCAACATAAATTTTCGGGAGAGGGAAATCACACTCCATATGGAGAATCGACCCCCGATTCTTTACAAGTGTCAGGAGGAAGATGAATCTCCTTTAGCTCCATCATCTCAAGCATGGATATTAATGCCTTATGGGCACGCATATCTGTCTCAGATGATTGAGTCCAAGGAAGAAACCACCCTTGACGAAATGCCTATTGTGAGGGAATTCGCTGAAGTGTTTCTCGAGGAACTTCCTGGTCTTCCTCTAAGAAGAGATGTTGAGTTCTCAATTTAACTTATACCTGGGGTGCTACCAATATCCAATACTCCATATATAATGGCTGTTGTTGAGCTCGAAGAGCTGAAGAAACAACTACAGGAGAATCTGGATAAAGGGTTTATACGCCCTAGTGCTTCACCATGGGGTGCACCAGTTCTCTTTGTCAAGAAGAAGGATGGGTCAATGCGGCTTTGCATCAATTATCGTGAACTTAACAAAATCACGATAAATAAAAAGTATCATCTCCCAAGAATCTATGACTTTTATGATCAGCTGCGTGGAGCACAATACTTATCCAAGGTGGACTTGCGGTCGGGATATTATCAAGTAAGGGTGGAGAAGGAAGATATACCCAAGAATGCTTTTCGTACAAGTTATGGACACTATGAATTCATAGTAATGCCTTTCGGACTCACCAATGCTCCAGAAATATTCATGGACTTGATGAATAGAGTCTTTAAAGATTACCTAGAGAAATTTGTGGTAGTCTTTATAGATGATATTCCAATATACTCCAAAACCAAGGAGGATCATGAGGAGCATTTAAAAACTGTACTAGAGACTTTGCGCAAGGAGAAGATCTATGAAAAGTACAACAAGTGTGAGTTCTGGTTAAATGAAGTCTCATTCTTGGGCCATATCATCACAAGCAATGGGATATCTATGGACCCCTCCAAAACAGATGCAATTGAGGGATGGTCGAGGCCAACATTGGTAACGGATATCCGTAGCTTCTTGGGGTTAGCTGGATATTATCGATGATTTGTGAGAAATTTCTCACGATTGTCCAAACCTCTTACCAAGGTAACTCGAAAGGGAGTAAAGTTTTCTTGGAGTGATGAATGGGAAGAAAGCTTCAAGGAGTTGAAAAGGAGGCTTATCACTGCACCTGTGCTCACTTTACCCACAAGTGGGGAACTTTTTGTGGTATTCAGTGATGCCTCAAAGAAGGGCTTAGGATGTGTGCTAATGCAGAATGATAAAGTGATATCCTATGCCTCAAGGCAGTTGAAAATCCATGAGCGAAACTATCCAACGCATGATCTGGAGTTGGCGGTGGTGATCTTTTCCTTGAAAATCTGGCGGCATTATCTCTATGGAGAGAAATGTGAGATATATACTGAACACAAGAGTCTTAAATATATATTCACATACAAAGAGCTTAATATGTGCCAGAGAAGATGGATAGAGCTCATCAAGGATTATGACTGTTCAAAACATTACCACCCTGGGAAAGAACAAGGTGGCGGATTCCCTAAGTAGAAATGATCCAGTGATTCTATCAATGATGAGAATTGAGAAGAATCCAATCTTCTTAGACTTAATGAAGATGGGTGTGGGAATCATAAAGAAGAGAACATCATCAATACTTTCACAAATGATTGCTCAACCATCTATTTTGGAATGGTTAAAGGATGCTCAAAAGGATGATGCGGGAATCCAAGAAAAAGTGGAAGCTATCAAAAAGGGAAAATCCTCAGAGTTTAATGTTAATGAAGAAGGAATTGTTCGGTTTGGGAAAAGAATATGTGTTCCATCAAGTTCAGAGCTGAAGACGGAACTTTTGAATGATGCACATAGTTCAAATTTCTCTATTCACCCAGGGAGCACAAATATGTATCGAGATCTCCGAGAAAACTTTTGGTGGGATAATATGAAGAAGGAGATCGCTGAATATACATCAAAGTTCCTGATGTTTCAGCAAGTGAAGGTAGAGAGGCAAAAGTCTAAGGGGATGACGCAACCATTGCCCACACCAGAATGGAAATGGGAGAACATCACCATCGACTTTGTCACTGGACTTCCAAGGACATCCAAAGGAAACAATGCAATCTAGGTTGTTGTGGGTCGTCTTACAAAGACTGCACACTTCATTGCTATTCGAGAGGATTTCTCTTTGGATCAACTGGAACGGATATATATCAGGGAAGTGGTACGGTTGCATGGAGTACCACTATCTATTATTTCTGATCGAGATCCAAGATTCACATCTAAGTTTTGGAAGAGTCTCCAACATGCTCTGAATACTGAACTGAACTTCAGTACGGCCTATCATCCTCAAAATGATGGCCAATCCGAGCGGACTATCCAAACACTTGAGGATATGATGAGAGCGTGCTCAATGGACTTTAAAGGAGGATGGGATCAACATCTTCCTCTGGCTGAGTTCTCTTATAATAATAGTTTCCACTCGAGCATCCAAATGGCACCATATGAAGCCCAGTATGGGAAAAGGTGTAGAACACCGGCATGTTGGGATGAGGTCAGTGAATGTAAGCTTCTTCGACCAGAAATGGTCGAAGAAATGGTGGAGAAGGTGAAAACCATTCAGCAGCATATCAAGGCAGCCCAAAGTCAACAGAAGAGTTATGCAGATAATCATCGACGAGACCTTGAGTTTAAAGTCGGAGACATGTTGTTTTTACGCATATCTCCGTGGAAGAAGGTCATGATGTTTGGAAGGAAAGGGAAGTTAAGTCCAAGGTACATCGGCCCCTTAGAGATTTTTGATCGTGTTGGGGCTGTGGCCTATCGACTAGAACTTCCACCTATTATGGCCAAGGTGCGTGATGTCTTCCATGTATCCCTCTTAAGGAAGTACACACCGGACCCTTCACATATACTCTCTTCCGAGGTGGTGCAATTAGAAGACGATCTATCTTATGAGGAGCAACCTGTGAAGATCTTAGATCGTAGAGAAAAAGTTCTACGAAATAAGACAATGCCCCTCATCAAGGTGTTGTGGAGAAACCACAAGTTTGAAGAAGCGACTTGGGAGTTGAAGGATATGATGAAGCTGAGTTTCCCACATTTGTTTTAGTGTGGGAAAAGGAAAATTTTGAGGGTGAAATTTCTTAAGGGGGGAATATTGTAACGACCCAAAGATTCATTAATGAAAATCCCTCTTGATCCAGTTAAATGTCTCTTTATGAAAAATGTTTTTATAAGATGTAAACTTCTTTGGTTTTATGTTAAGATTTGTGACTGTTACTTTTATAGTCGTTGAACAGTGATCACATGAGTAGTATAAATATAAGGCTTTAACGAACCCAATTTATTCAGACAAAGTAATCGATGGCCTCATCCAGTAGAATTTCCCTATACGAAGCCCATTTGTCGGTGCTCGGAAAAGAGGTGGAGTCTTTGGTCTTCTCCCTTGACCAAGCCCATGTTGAGCATCATTATGTCAAGCTCGAACGGGACCGTCTATGGGAAAAGTGGAAGTTGATAGAGATTACCACTCGAGCGATGTTATCCGAGCCGCCCCAAGAGTCTGTCACCATCGCACACCTTACCCTTAGGTCTTATACGGCTATCATAAGGGGTTATGTAACAAATAAGTTGTACTATATGCATGTAAATTATTTTTGTATATAATAATGAATATAATTTCTAGTCATTTTTGATACATTGTAAATAGTTTTTAATGTACAAATGGTGTTTTTGGTTATTATTTAATTAAGAATAATATTTTATTAAATTAAGGGATTTTTGAATTAAATAATATTTTAATAAAATATTATTATTAATATTAAATTAGTTTTTATTAAATATAAATGATCTTATAATTTTATGAATGCAGTTAAAATTTTGATTGGGGTTTGAAAGCCATTTCTGTCAAAACCCGTGAATTTTTTTTTATAAATGTCAATTTTTTTAAAAAGTGAAAATTCACATATTTATAAAATTATTTAGATAAAATAAATATTATTTTTGGAATCAGGACGTCGAAATTATCCAATGGTGAATTTTTCATAATTTTCTGAGACAGTCATATTTTTGGGTAAAAATTAAATACCATTTAAATATATAATGTGTTTTATGACATCATAATGACCCAATGGTGATGTAATAAAATACCATAATCCTTATGTTCGGCCAATATGTGTTTTATCATTAAAATAATGAGGTTTTGGGTTTGTTTGACTTACTTTTCAAAGCATTAATGGAGCCCTCAAGACTTATTCAACACTTTGCCTTTTTAAATTAATTTCCATGGGAGTGTGACTCACCTCCACATAAGCAACCCTAATTTTTTAATAAGTTCGGACCATGGCCTTGTTAAATATTGTTTTCCTCTTTCCTTTTCCAGAATCCATGGGCAAATACCATGGGATAGTTTGTGGTTTGGATTATTTTAATATAAGGGGTCCCAAACCTAAATAATAAAGAATTCCCTCACCTTTCCTATATAAACCCACTCAAACTCCCACTTCATCCTCACTCAAAGCCCTTGGAGTTCGTCCAACATCTGCCCTACTATCTCTATAATCCTCTCAAGGTGCCCTATTCTCTCAAGAAGCCTCTCA
Organism: Viscum album; assembly: GCA_963277665.1. Taxonomy (NCBI): domain Eukaryota; kingdom Viridiplantae; phylum Streptophyta; class Magnoliopsida; order Santalales; family Viscaceae; genus Viscum; species Viscum album. The sequence goes on along the minus strand of OY728119.1, from coordinate 456,263,200 downwards.
CAAGCCTCTCTCTAGCCTTTGGAAGCACACTTCCAAGTAAGGGTTTTTTCTTCCTCTCTCTTTTTTGTCAATTTTCTTTAAGTTGTATTTCCCTTTTAATTTCTATTATGAATGTTGGGGTATGGTTTCTCACCTCCCCCATACTTCCCTATTATTGTTTGAATGATGGGAGACCCCTTTCTCTCTCAATAAATGCCTCCCATGTACACCCGTTACTATGTCGAAATTCCAAAAGGAACCTTTTTCTCCTATTTTATATCCAAGCAATACTTTTGTATCATGAATCTAAATTCCTTTTTAATTGTTGGGAAATGTATCTATATGACCTCCTTACTGTCCATTACATGTAAATATGATGAGTAACCCCTTTCTCTCTCATCAACCATTTTTATGAATTCTTATGTCACGTTGTTACGCTGCCGAAATCACACCGATTTTCTAAGCCAATATCATTGTGTAGTGAATACCATTCCCATTTCTCCATCAAGGGTATTAAACTTTTTGCACATTTACTTATTTATTATAATGTTTCATGTATGAATTACACATTCCTTTATTGTGGAATAAATGATTTTGTTTTATGAATCCAAGTTTTATGATCCATGTGGCACACTTATGCATGAAATGAAATGTTTAAGAAGGGTGCACCCTAATAGCACTCCAATGCATTGGGTAAAGTATAGTATCATGATACGTCATGTGCAATGATTTTTGACTCATGATAATTCAAGTGCAACGAGGGTTTACTCGTGCTTCAAGTGCAATGAGGTTTTACTCATGCTCCATGTGAAATGAGCCTTGGCTCATGCTAATTCAATGTTAAGTGTTGTTGCCACATTTCAATGTTATGCTTCTCATGCTTTATCATGCCTTTATGTTCATGTTACTCTTATGCTCTATTGATGTTCCTATTGCCTAACATGTATTGTACTCCTCATGTTATTCATTGTGTACTCCCTTACTGGGCTTTATAGCTCACGCTTTTCTTATGTAGGTCCTCAGGTTATCCCATGCGAGGCTAACTACGAAGGAATGTAGTGGTCATGTAAAGGATGTTTTCAATAAAGATGTTGTATTTGAAGTTTAATGTTTTTATATAATGATCCTAATCCCCAAATACACTAAAACTCTCGATCTTATTTGTTGTATCAGGTGAAGTTTTATGTAATAAAGCATTTTTAAGTTGTAATAAAAAGCAGGGTTGTCATACATGGGGAATGTCATAATAGAACTCTTTCCTTCCTTTATCACTCAGAACTACCCCGGAGGGTTCTGAGACTTCTCAGATAAGGCCCAGTTCCTCGAAGAAGCTTTGCAACATGCTAGTCTGGCGCATCCACTACCCCCTGTCATCCCAGAAAGGAGGGCTGCCATAGCTGAGCCTGCCACAGTGGCCTAAATAGTAGCTCCTGGGAATCTAGACTTTCTACTAGTATCACCGGCTCTGCAACCTCGCAAAGGCCCTCCACCTTAGGCATAGCCTCCTGCCCAGTAGTGACCACCTCAGAATTGGTAGGTTCGCTTGCGCTATGCGCCACCGCTACCTAGGAGAGATAATCAGTCTCTGCCTCCTTAGAAGGCTCCTCTGGCCCCTCATCAGGGCCAGGCTCCCAGAGCTCCATATCTGGTGAAACGACACGAGACTTACTCATTCAGTGAGGATCAGTTACCTGGTTACTTCCATAGTTCCCATGAGCAGAGGATTGTTCCCTTACCTGAGTGCAGAAGTCTGGCATAGGTGAATCTCACCGATTGGCCCAACTACTGCCCCTATCATCAGATTATAGGGCACACCCTCAAGTAGTGGTAGGTGTTTAAATACTGGCTCCAAGACTAGGTCGATAACAACATAGTCAATTTGGGCCCGGCCCCGTCACAAATGGCAGGTGTCTTTATGAGGTCAGAAAGTGGTAGCGATGAAGAAGGTGAGTGGAAGCGAGTTCCTAGCCGTGAATCCCAGATGTACGATGAGTGGATGGCTCATAAAACAGACACTCACACCAATGGAATTATTCGGGCATGCCTGAATCAGTCGAAGCCTTCAGAAGCTACAACCATCGCTTCTGCATCATCATCTCAACTGACCTATTCCGAGAAGAGTAGGCATCAGCGGTGTAAGAAGAAGAAATGTGGTCCACCAGTGTCATTTTAATCCCGCACTCTCAATGAATTCATGCCTCCCAATATGGGTATTCCTCCTAGAATCTGCCCAGTGGTGGATAACTCTTCTATTGACATTCAAGGGTATGGTTCGGTTAATACTGTGGAGTTGGTAAATCCTTATATGACTCCTAACAAGGGGGAATGCCGGGAAAAAATCCCCAACATCCCCAGCCAATGCCAACGCCGGTGGAACCACAACCATATGGGTCGTCAAGTCATGTCATCTGACACTTTCTGCAAGGCCGTTCACTCTACTCAGACCAGACAGCAGGCCCAGTGCATATCTCGACACATGCAACCTCCTCATCTGGTGTCCTCAGATCTACCTCATCCGCCGTTTGTTATACTAGATTAGGCAGAGCTTCCTCGTCCGTACCGTGGCCAATCTCGCCCTACTATAGGCCAATATCAGTTGTCGGCCCTCATTCGGCATCTACTATTCAGGCCTTGACTAGTGAGCAACGGGGCATACCTAGCACTATCCAGCCGCCGGTCAAGCCGATAGGGCCCACCGTGCCTCGAATCGTAGAGCGGTCTCCTACAAACAGAAGCTCGTGCTTGGTGCAGAATTATGATGTCGTCAAGTACCTTCCCGGAATCCCAGCGAGGCTTTCAATCCTTGAGGGTCTTCGCCTATCGTTAGACATTCGTGAGGCGATTGCCGAGGCCCTAAAGAGCCCCTTCTAGTTTGAGATGAAGTTAGCAGCTACAAAATCCTTCCACGCTGAGGAAATTGAGAATGCTGAATACCAAGAAGTTATCTCGTTCTCTGGTGAAGACAAAGATCCTCCCATACATGGGAACTTTCATTCATTGTACATCATGGGTCAGTTCAATGGAGTGGATGTCTGTCATTGTCTTCTTGAAACGGGCTCTGAGATTAACCTAATTCTGACTCAAACACTACAGAAATTGGGGTTGTCTGAGGATGATTTAACTCCCTCCGACCTAAGAATCCAAGGATATTTCAAGACCGAGTGGACCCTGGTCGTAAAGATCTGTTTGATGACCCAGTTCGGTGGCCCAGTTTCCAGTACCTAATTCATGGTTGTCTCCTAGGACACCGCGTACAACGAATTGATGGGAAATCCATGGCTCCACCTGCATGCAGCAACCCCTTCATTGTATCACCAATGCCTTAAATACTCCTTCAATGATCGAGTATGTGTGCTCCAAGGAGATGTGTTTCCTTTTGCCTCTTGTGAAGCCCGCTATTTGGACGTAGACTTTTAAAAGAGCATGGATTAGTAGATTCTTGCAAGTGAGGTTGAGCCCGCCCAGGTCACAAGTGATCCCTGGGCAGGTCTAGATGATGCCTACATCTTCCTGGTCCATTGGTTGGAGGCCATGACCACTGACATGGGGCAATGTTTTTTTGTTTCGGGTACAAGAGGAATCCATATTCTTAGGTGCAAGTGACGATGAAAAATCACCTCATACTCCAACACCAACTAGGATCAGGTGATCCTGGAACCTCCTACCCCTATACGGTATCAGGACGTCAGGCTCATGGTAATGGCGGTACATCATACATGTCTATTTTGTCGTGCTGGAATTAACCGGCTCAAGATGACGCACCACTACTGCTTTGATGCTATCAAGTGTGGCCCCATGGGCCAAAAAACAGGCGGGATTGGATCAACTGTCTTCATCGCTATGGTATCAGTGGTGCATGAGCCTCTTAATGTTGATGACCATTGCCTCTCAAGCCGGCACCAACCACCCATCAGAGTCTGGTGGCTCAGAAGCGACTCCACCAGCAGAAGATCCATCCACTAGTGGAGAAGAGGATCTAAAGGATACTCCCCCTACCTTTGAAGAATTCATCTCTACCATGGTCGACGAACTAGTATAGTTGAACCTTGGTAGTGAGGCAAATCTGAGATCCATGTTGATCAGTGCCGCCATGTCCCTTGAGGAGTAGCAGTGGTATGTGAACTTCCTTAGGCAACACCATGATGTGTTCGTCTGGAGTTATGGTGAGATTCCATGACTAGATCCCCAGGTATCCGTCCACTGTCTTTGTCTCCCTACAAACCATTGCGAGTTCAGGAAGCCTCTCAGAAAGATGCAACCTTCTCACAGTACCATCGTTGAGGCTGAAGTTGACAAGCTCATCAGAGACAACTTCATCAAGGAAGTCTAGTACCCCAAGTGGGTACCCAACATTGTTCCAGTCAGGAAAAAGAATTGGCAGATCAGAGTATGTATTGACTTCCATGATCTCAACCGCCACTGTCTGAAGGATGATTTTCCCCTTCCGGTGACAGAATTGTTGATTGATGCATGGCCGGGTTCCAAGCCCTCTCTTTCATGGATGGGTACTCTGGATACAACTGGATTCGAATGGCCCCCGAAGACGAGGAGTCCACCGCTTTCAGGGCCCCCAAGGTACTTGTTGTTACCAATTTATGCCCTTTGGCTTGAAAAATGTAGGTTCCACCTATCAATGGGCCATGAATCGCATATTCAAGCCGATCCTGGGAACATTGGTGGAGTTCTGTGTGGACGATCTGGTGGTCAAATCTCACCAGCTCCAGACCATCTCAAAGACCTTGAGAATGTTTTTGTTTTATACCATTCCCACCACCTGAAGATAAACCTGAATAAATGTGCTTTTGGGGTCACCTCCGGGAAGTTTATTGGATTTTTTTTTCAGGTACTGAGGCATTGAGATCCACCCTGAGAAGATCAAGGCCATCAGCCATAAGCCTCTCCCGAGAAATATTCGGGAGCTTCGAGGTCTCCAAGGCCACTTAGCCTACATATGCTGATTCATTGTGAATATGGCTAGAAAGTGTAAGACCTTTTACCAGATCATGAAGAAAGACTCGGCCTATGAATGGGATGAAGAGTGTCCGACTGCGTTCGAGGAAGTTAAGCGGTATCTGCTGTAACCTCTGATCTTGATGCTACCCGTCACCAGAAAGCCGCTAGTCCATTATGTGACCGACCTGAAATGGTCTCTCAGCACCCTGCATGCCTAGAAGAACAATGAGGGGACATAGAACAACCTCTACTACCTCATCTTCATGCTCCTTGATAAAGAGACCAGATACTCCCCCATCAAAATTATCTACCATGTGCTCGTGTTTTCCGTACATAAATTACGACATTACCTGCAGCACCATGTGGTACAGTTGGTCTCTCGGGTAGACCCAATGAAGTACATTCTGAATCTTCCCATGTTGACTGGATGACTAGCACGGTGGGTGGTAATTATCAGGCAGTTTGACATCAGGTTTGTGCCTAAGAAGGCTATCAAGGGGTAGGCATTGGATGATTTCCTTGATTCCCATCAAACCTCTACGGATCAATCCGTAGACCTAGAATTTCCAGACGAGTCAATCCTCTCGGTCGATCATGTCGTATCTTGTTGTAAAATTCACTTCAACGGTGCCTCTCGGAGACCCACTGGTAGGAGGCTCAATGATCTTAGGTTCAACAGAGTGGGTCTGGGTATCGTCTTCATTACCTTGGTGAAAGTTGTTCTGCTGTACTCATTCTTGTTGTTAGAAGGCTGCACCAAAAGGAAGGTAGAGCATCCGGCTCTCATCACTGGCCTCGAGCTGGCCCTTGAGATCGATGTTCCCCAATCATACAAGAAAGGGGATTCTTAACTTGTAATCAAGAAGGTCAATGGTGACTATGTTGTCAGGAAGCCAGAGCTCGTGCCATTGTTGGAGTGCACCCTCTATCTAATCACCCAGTTCCCTTCTTGACCAGAGGTTTCCCATGTCCCTCGGTCACATAATGGTCGAACAAATGCTTTGGACGGCTTAGCTGGTCACTTTTAGAACCTGACCTGGATGATCTGATTATACATGTGGAACACCAGAGATTCATCGCCCCTATCACCCCAAAGGTAGACGACGGCCTGTGGGTAAGTCATCTGACCGCTGGATCCTCCACATCAAGAACCCTCAGTTCAGTAGAGGCAGTGGTTGAGATGACTCCAAATTGGAGAGCCCCTTTTGTCGAGTATCTCCAAAATGGTTTCCTTCCAGATGATCGGGTCGAGTGCGAGTGACTCTGATGTCGTGCTCTGCATTTTACCCTCTTGAGTGGTCCCAGTCTTGAGCAGACCCTCTATAAGCATGGTTTCGATCGTGTTATCCTCTGTTTCATTCAAGGATTATAGATTTATCATGTCATTCAAGAGGTTCATGCTGGTTCCTGCGGAGCCCACCCGGCTGGGTTGAAGCTCTCCCATCAGACTTGGAGACTGGGGTACTTCTAGCCCTCTATGATCCACGATTGTATCATGTTCTCCAAGAGATTTCTTGTGTGCCAAGTTCATGCTAATTTCCTACATCGGTCTCCAGAACCGCTCCACTCCACAATGTAATCTTGGCCCTTCTCGGTGTGGGGGATCGATGTCATGGGCTCGTACCTACCAGTGATAGCTCACCAGTTCAGGTTCATCCTGACCGCTACGTGTTTCTTCTCCAAATGGGAAGAGGAAGTCCCACTCAAGGAAGTCAAGGCTCGATCCATTGTCTATTTTGTGATCTCCAACATCATCTAATAATTTGGAGTCCCTCACACTATCCTCACTGATAATGGCATCAACTTCCGTGCAACTGATCTAATGAAATTGTACACCAAGTACAATATCCGTTCGAACCATACCTCTCGCTATCACGCACAGACAAAAGGACATATCGAGGCATTCAACAAAACCCTCTCTAATATTTTTCAGAAAATAGTTGGTCAGAACAAAAAGAGTTGGCCAAACAAGCTGCCCAATGCCCTCTGGGCTTATCAGACGATTACTCACAATTCCACCCGGGTGACTACATATTCCCAGGTGTATGGGGTTGAGGCCATCCAGCCCATCAAGATCCAGCTGCCATCATTACGCACTGCAGTTTTTGACCCGTGGGCTCTAGATAAGGTGGCCTAAATCCATCTAGATGAATTGGAAGCACTCTATGAGAGTAGGCTCCATGCCCTGCACAATCTGGAAAGGCATCAGAATAATTTAGGTAGAGCCTTAAATAAGAAGGTTCGCCTCCTCTCTTTCCTTCAAGGCGACCTGGTATTGGCCCTCCGAGTGCCAATGATCCCCGGAAGGAAACCACTTAAGCTGGAGCCCAAATGGGATGGACCATTAATTGTTCATAAGGTTTATCCCAATGGATCATACTCCATGGTGACCATGGATAGTGAGTGCATAACCCCTCCATCCAATTCCAAGTTCCTCAAGAAATAATTTTCCTGAGCCCCATGGTCCTGCATGGCCTTAAATTATATGGTCATGCATGACCTTAAACTATATAGTCCTGCATGACCTTAAACTGTAGGGTCCTGTATGACCTTAAACTGTATTGTCATGCATGACCTTAAACTGTATGGTCCTGGAAGACCATAAACATTATGGTCTTGCATGACCTTAAATTGTATGGTCATGCATGACTTTAAACTTTACGGTCCTGCATGACCGTAAACAGGATGGTCCCTCATGACCCTAAACTGCACGAAGGTCCCGCATCACCCTAAACAACATGAAGGTCCTGCATGAACCTAAACTTCATGATGCTACTACATGAATTTAAAGTATCCAGTCCTACATGATGTTAAACTGCATTTTGAGAACTATGTATGGATTGATTTCCATCCTTACAGGATACGTAGGAATTCTCAGACGCTTCATTTTGAGCCCATCCCCATACACTTCTCTTTGACTATCCCCACTGGGTATAGCTTTCTCAAAGGGACCTCGCATGATGTGGAATAGGCTTCCTTAGCCCCACTCATATGAGGATTATAATGGTCGCACTATGTGACCACTCCCATTCTTCTATCCTCCCGTGTCTTCACTGCACGACGTTAAACGACATGGCCATCAAGAACTATGTATGGCTTGATTCCCATCCTCATGGGATACATAGGAACGCCTGGACATTTTGTCTGTTGGCCCAACCAAAATCCAGAATCTTCTCCTCGGGTCAAGAAATATGGAATGGTGCATACTTTTTCCCCAATTCACTTCAAGCTAGCCTCGATCCGGCTATGCATCCCCTTCCCTAGATATGTTTGCCTCTTTTTTAGATGGGTACAACTATAATTCACCCACTCCTTGACTAGGATTCCATCACCTTCCCCTTCCAAAAATTCCCCTAAATGGTATGGATTCAAGGCCTAAGGTCCCTCTTACCCCTTCGAGCCAACGCCCTCGAGGATTTCGAGAAACAAGCTGATACAAGTTCTGCATTTCAAATGTGTTCAGCAGTCGATGCTCATTTGTTGCTCCCATCAGGTCACTATAGGGACGTTGTGTTTCAAACATGGTCAACACTTGTCCTGAATCATTAGGACCACCCCAAGATTTCCTAAATATTGAGTGTAGTGGATCATTCTACCCTATCGTATCTAAGAGACAAACTCCCCTCGGGTGATTCCAGCTATCGGGACCTGTTAGACGGAGATAGCCAAGACCAACTCTTTGTTTCCCACGCCGAGCACTGCTCACGTGGGCTTAGGAGCTGTGATGATGAAATAACCGTACAAGATTGAATATGACCTTTAACCTGGACCAGGTTCTCTTTGATATGATTGTACGGCGTGATATGGGATTATGTCCTCATCCACGTCGGGTTACTCGTCGTGCTGTACATATCCCCGGATGAGACCTTCCCCCCAGCCCTCTTCCTTACTGTAAGACATTAAACGACAATTCGGTCAGGCCTCCCTAGCCGTGGACCTTCCTCAGGCCCCTTGTCCTTTTTGGGCCCCCGACCCTCATCCTTACTACAAGATGTTAAACTGCAAGTCGGTCAGGCCTCCTTGACAGAGGCCCCAACTCAAGCCCCTTGGGATTTTCGGGGCCCCGACCCTCGTCCTTACTGCAAGATGGTAAACTGCAAGTCAGTCAGGCCTCCATGACCATGGCCCAACATCAGGCCCCTTAGCCTTTTCGGGCCCTTGGCCCTCATCCTTACTGCAAGACATTAAACTGCAAGTCAGTCAGGCCTCCTTGACCGAGGCCCAGCCTCAGGCACCTTGGCCTTTTTGGGCCCCCAGACCTCATCCTCACTGTAAGGCGTTAAACTTCAAGTCGGTCAGGCCTTCCCAACCAAATCCCAACTATCAATCTCCTTGGACTTTTCGGGCCCCCAACCCAAGTCCTCTCATACACGGACTGTACGGTGTGCTGTGGGATTTTGTCCTCATTCACGTCGGTTTATTCACTGTACCATACACCTCCTTTGTCTAGGGGTATCCTATTCCTCTCCTCATCCTGCATGATGTTAAACTGCATCTTGAGAACTACGTGTTTCTTGATTCCCATTCTTATGGGATACGTAGGACAACTTGAATGTCTAGGCTTTGGGTCCAGCCCCACCTCTCGTAAATCTCCATTTCACCTTGGCCCCATAACCTACCCTTCCTCGGAGAGGGGAATATATGGCATGATATAGGATTATGTCCTCGTTCTCTTCGGGCTTGTAACGACTACGCCATATCCCTCTCCCTCGTTAGTATCCCCATTGACCTTTGTCGTTGGTTCACCAATGTGTCTAAGGGTACTCTGGTTTAGTACCTGGAATCTTGGACTCTACTCGGACATGTTTTCACCCGCATTCCAAGATTTGTGTCTCCCTTCATCATGGATTTCATCACCTTTCACACCCCGAGGGTCCCCCAAAAACGGCATGGATACCACTCCTAAGGGCTCTCCTACTGTTATGGGCCAAAGCCCCCAAGGGTTTCAGACAAAAAATTGATACAAATCTCACGTTTCGAACATGGTATACGGTCGATGCTCATTTGTTTTCCCACTTTTGGATAATGTGATATGGATGTTGTGTTCCCGCCACGGTTAACAGTTATCCTTCATCACCACGCCAACCCCATTAAGTCCAAAATGTCAGTTCCATGATTCACTTCCTTCCCCACCTTATCGTGTTTAAGTCGATCTTGGAAACTCTTGGTATTATTCCTCAGTGTTCATCTGCACGTTAGTAGGACCAAAGCCACGATAGGGACGTCATTCGGGGCTCCGCACTAATTTCCCTTTGATGAGAGTTCCAGGTATTTCCATAGATATCTTCCTCCCTTGTCTCCCACAACGAGTTTGACTCACGTGGGCATAGGGATCAGGTCGAGGTCTACGCTTACATGAAAAAATGACATCCCTCCTTAGTCCGAGCTCTAAGAATGTAAACTAAGATCTCCCCAGAAATACGTACGGCTTGATTCCCATCCTCATTGGATACGTAGGAACGCCCAGACCCCTTGTCTATGGGTCAATCTTGAGGTATGATAAATCATCTTTTTTCCCCACCTTCGGGACTTTGACTACGGGACTGCGTGGCGTGTTGTGGGATTATGTCCTCATTCACTTCGGGTTTTCAATAGCCGCACCACGTGCACCCTGTTGTGGGATTATCCCTCATGTTTCCTGTCCCACATGACGTTAAAAGGAACCTTCTAGAACTACGTATGGCTTGATTCCCATCCTTATGGGATACATAAGACCACTTGGACGTCTCGTTTGTGGGTCCAACTCATCTAAGAGCTAGTTTCTCCGGCCTCTTTCACTTTCACCCCAATTTTGGCCCCTGGGCCCAAGGTTCCCCTCTCGGAATTTCATACGATGTGATGTGGGATCATGTCCCCATTCACGTCGGTTATGTTTCATGGCACCGTACAAATTCCCCACCTAGCATCGTCTCTGCTACGTCTGCGCTGCATGACGTTAAAATGCATGCCTGGTACTATCACATGACCCTAAACTGTGACATTATCGTCCTGGCCACATGATGAAAAATGAATCTTCATTGTGATGACCTCATCGTAGAGAACTTCACGTTGGGTTTTGGTCATACACCATGCCATTTTCCAATGCCTATTACGGCTTGATTCTTGTGGCGACGCCAGAGCCTTCTACCCAAGGCCTGTCACTTCACAAAAAAACCACCTATCTTAAAGGAAAAACAATATTTATCAAATACCAATTATTTTGGTGTGAGGGCCATGCCCGCACACCTCTTTTATCCTTGTTACTGGTACCTCACCATGACCCCCTTCAAAAACTACGTGTAGCTTTATCTCCATACTCATGGGGTATGTAGGAATGCCTATGCACTTTGCCTCGGGAACATCTCAACTCTCATTTTTGGTCCCGTGACCTAAAACCTCTCCAAGGAACACGTGGTGGTCGGAACCCCCAGTTCCCATTCAAGTCGGGTTTTTGTAATTAATCACCACGAGTCTCCCGTACTTCCTATCATCCATGGTACAAATTATACGACCCTAAACTAAGATCTCCCTAAGGGAAGGTACTCGACTCCCTCAATCTAATATGTCTCATTGTCGTATTTAGATGTGTTTTGACAATGAGCGTGAAGTGTGGAATTTTCATGAGGACATTCCCCCCGTTCCATGTCCAAGCTTTGTGAGCTCTCTAATTGGATCCTAATCCTATTCCACATCCGAAAGGACCCTCAGACGACATGGATGCTAGGCTTAAGGGATCTCCGTGGATGATGGGCCTAAGGGATCTCCTATCATTTTGGGATAACATCCATAAGGATCTTGGATGACATTTATGACAGGTCCCGTGTTTCGAACATGGTCAACGGTCGACCCTCATTTGTCTGTCCCCATTCTAGGATAACGTGATGTAGATTTTGTGTTTCTTCCACGGTCAATAGTTATCCTCCATAGTCACGCCACCATCATTGTGATCCAAATTTCGAGCGTCATGATTCACACATTTCCACTTCCTCATGTTTAAGTGGAATTACAACAAATTTGGCTTTATCTCTTCACGCGTCTAGGTACCCTACATATATGGTTTAACATCATTAGGTCGGTATATATTGAGCACCCCTTCACCCTAACATATTCCTTCCTGCATCGGGAAAGTTCCCCATTACATCTTGTTTCCCACATCGATCATGACTCATGTGAGATTAGTAGTTTTGGTAGGATGTGTAATGGTGCAACCAGGATTCTCATCATCCCACATGACATTAAACTGCACTTCTAGAACTATGTGTGGCTGGATTCTCATCCTCATGTGATAAATTGGGACACCCTGGTGTTCTTCCAAGGGTTCAACCCCCAGGAATCATGAAACCTGTTCTTCCCCCTTTCTGGCCCCCTGTCCGGACCCCTCGTAGGGGACCGTACAACTGTAACTCTTCCCTGAAAAAGTTCGGGATGACCCAAGATGACATTGGGAAGTGACTAATCCCTCACCAGAGGGGCTCCTTCTAAAGGAAAGAATGATCCATGATCATACTGATGCGCTATCTAGTGTGATTCCACCATGATGGCATAACCTCAAGAGTGTTGGATTCAGTTTGAACCAACCCTCACTCCACATTCTACGCTTTGAATTCCCCCTTATTCGGACCCTCGTCCTCTTTCATGTCTGGAGGAACCCTCTAACAGTATTGATGCTCGGCCTATGGCCTACCTATTTTCCTGGGCCAACATTCCAGAAGACTAATGGGAATCATTTTGAGTTAGCCCCGTGTTTTGAACATGGTCAACAGTCGGCCCTCATTTGTTATCCCCATTTTAGGCTGACACAATCTAGATATTGTGTTTCAAACATGGTCGACAGTTATCCTTTATTGTCACGCCTCCCCCCCATAGCATTCTGGATTTTTTGGGTATCCTAATTCACACCTCTCACTTCCCTATATTCAGACTAATCCCAATGCCCCTGGCATTACGCCGCTCATGCACCAGAGCACATCAGAAGAATGGCTCATCAATTGTTCTATGGTCCTAATACTCCAATCGGGCCTCTCCCATATCTTCCTAGAATATCTGAATTGGTTACATAAACCCCAAATACCCAAAGCTTGGTCGACACATTATGTTCAGATGGAATAGCATGGTGATCACCCATTGTTTCTCACATTGGGTCTGACCCGCATGAGCTTAGGGACTGAACACTGGACATTTCACGAATATAACAGATGCGTATGAAGACGACCTCGATAACGAGACTCATTCATTCTATAACATCAAATTAATCAAACCATGAATGTACGTTAGAGAGTTTGTGATCCTTATAGCACTCAGGGGTTTATCACTCCCATGGACGGGTTGAACCTGTCAAAAAAGTGTTGTAGTTCAGCCACCCTTCGACTTGTGGAATCAAGAAGTTGTTGTCACCGACTAAACTCCTGCTCCTCCTCAGCAGTGATGGGACACAGTTCAGCTTCCATGATCGGCGACAAACTATATCACTGTCCTCTTCATCAGAGGTCGTCTTGTCCCAGTCCACGTGGTTGGCAGGTTCATATGCGGGGTACACCCTTAGGAAATCTTTAGCAGGATCTACATCTGGCATTGGATCAGGTACGACATCTGGCGTCAGATCAGGTGTGGAAGGACTTGGGTTGACCAGTTGATCCTCATCGTCGGACCCCACCTAAATGACCTCGGGCACAACCCTACTGGTGGTCCCACCAATGATAGGGAGTGCTACAGCTCGTGTGGGCTAGGTAAATATCTCCATGATTACTAGCATTCCCCTAGGAGGGGTGCCCCCAGAAATCTTGACCAACCTCGCCGCAGTGGCCCATGCCAGTAAAAGAACTGTATGTGACAGAGAAGGGAATGGTTGTTTGTTGGAACGATCAATGTGGGGTAGTAATAATTTCCGTGGAGGGGGGCTTATAGAGATCGAAATTATGGTATCACTCCTGAGTTGATGTTGATAAGACCCCAAAGCGTGGCCCTCCATATATTTTCGGGAGGTCCGGAGATTCTGGGGGATCCCCCTTGGGTATCCTAGCCATGCCAGACATAGAACTGGATGCGGCCACAGGTGTGGGTTTTAAGGGTCCAACATCAGCACCCACCGAGGGGTGAGACTATGGTCTGTGCACAAGGTCCCCCCGCATGGTTCAGATGTTAGTAAGAAATCCATAATGACCCGAGAGCAGACCCTGAGGAAAGAAACTTGGAATGTTACATCAAGAGCCTCCGCGAAATTATTGAGACCCGATTCTTGATCACTAACTTCTTCTTCCTCCAACAGACTCCATCCACTAGCCTCGTCTACCCAAGAAGATTCATCTGATTCATTTGGTAGAGGGAAGCGCTCTCTCAGCTCAGTGGCGGACAGTTGTGGGGGAACCATATAATCTAGCAGTACCCTCACCCGGTCTGTCATTGGACGCGGGGCACCCCTTGATTGTACGATGTGCTCTAGCTCATATAGATATTTCTCTGCCTTAGCTAGAGACACTGGGAAATTGTCCCGGATAGGGCCTATACCTGGTAAGTCTATCCCGAGATAGTCAAGGTGTTGCTATATCTCGGGCGGGCCGAGGAATTGTCGGTTGACATCCTAGATGTCCCATGCCTCTGAGAAGACATCATTTTCTAGCATGTCTATATGGAACAACTATTTACCTAGGGCTTGAGTGGATATCATACAGAATCCCCACAGTGGCCACCCCTCCGGATGGCTCTGCTCTACTAGGACCACCGGGTCCACAACCGCTGTTTGATCCGCCGCCGCTGCCTCACCCTCGGCTGGTGCATGCCAGGCTGCCACGACAACCCCGCCACCATGAGAGGTCCTTTCCATCCTCCGACCATGACCTATGGATGGAGATGGCCCACCATCACCATCTCGAACAGTTGGCTACTTCAGCATTTCCCCCGGATAAGCTGGCTCCCTGCTTGTGGCATACTCATTCACTAATCCAAAGGTGGTAGTAGGAGAAGGCAATGCATTTCGCATTTTCCCGTCTTCTCGTGTGAACATGAGCCACAATTGTATCATCACACTTGGGTTCTCCTCATGGAACATCTCCCAGTATACATGCAGGGTTAGCCATTGCAGGCACCGAAATTTCCTTGCAAACCGGTGTGGGATTTACGGCTCATAGAGAGGATCACTTTCCACCCTTTCCACCAAGACTCCACCTCTAAAGGCCAAGAGATAGGCTCGATTCTCTTCGGTCCCCCAACAGTCATCAGTCAGTACCCCCATCGGCAATGGAAATGGGTGGAAATTTAACTCGTCGTCCTTCTACACCTGGTTTAGTACCCACAATACAATTAATTTGGTTGGAAATCCCCCAACAACATTCACAATGGATGGGAAGAAGTTTGACCCTGGAGGCGAGGTGGGGGTCGAATATTAATAAACCCCCCTGATGTGTGTCGTGATCCATACATACATAAGGTTGAAGGGCCCACATATCCTCTATGGCATATTTCCCTTGCTAAAATTATGTAGCATCTTTTACATTCTAGCGAGCATCGGAATCCCAATATTGACCCAACCTCCTATGGCCAGCATGGATGCCATGATGAATGAGTTGGGTTGCACCCCCATGTTGGTATCCCTCACTGGTAGGATCCAACCACAGATAAGTGCCGTAATAAACGTCGCCAGTCTTACTATCGGCTGTTGGTTCGGTATTGACACTGAAACCCCAGGTCTTCCATTGGCTGTCCTCCAAGAGCCACCAATACGAATTCTCCTTTCCCCGTTGAGCCCCATTCAGGAAAGTTTGAGGCCTCGAGTGAAACTCTCGATCCTTCGGGGTGTTCAAGAGCTGCTTGAACCACTTATTGAAGTGGACATCCCTCACCGCTTCTTTGTCTTCCCTGAGCACCAGCCCCAGCAGTGCCAGCGCCAGCCGCGGAATCTACTCCAGATCCTCCCACATGCTCATGACAGGGAGGAACTCATCATACATAGTCCCCACAATCAGGACCCCCAAAATCAGATGGAAATCCCACATACTGATTCCAACCTCCTCATGGTGCTAGTGAAAAGTGTTGGTCCTAGAGGACCATCTGCTCAACAGCTCTGGCATCAGCTGTTTTGGTTGATAAATGTGGAATTGGGAGGCCCATTCTGCCTCATACAAACCCATTCTCCTCTACTCGGCTCCAAACTCCTCGCACGAGGCACCTACCCAGTAGGCCCATGCCCAATTGTCTATGAAGTTGCTGCCCTGGCGTAGGTCCCACTCATCGGACCACCCCTTCTTCGAATCCCTAAAAGATGCCTTCAGTATTGTTTGGTACATGGGAGGGGACGTCTCTGGCTGCAATGGCTTCCCATCAACATTGTTCAGATTATTGTACAGGAAGTCGGTGTTGACAGGTGTGATGTCCACCCACGCATGACCATCAGTCACCCTAAACCATTGGTGTTGGCATGGTGTGCTCCTGAACCAATAAGCTGGTTCATCCCTACTCGCCTTAGGAATAAAGACGTCATCCCTCAGCCAGAAGCCATACAGGGGCAGCTTCCTACATAATGGATAGTTCTTTTGGCTCTCTGATAACATCCCGGTCAATTAATTATGGTCTGAGTGGCTAAAGACCAACTCTCCTAGGCTGAAAACATTAGCCATCTCATCCCTCTGGGTGGCATCTGCAAGCACCCCTAGCGCAGCTTATTGATGGGCCATTGGGTTTCAGAACATGGAAAAATTTCAGGTCGGGTCATGAAGCCTATTCACGGAGCTCGTTTGCGAAGCCCGTTCGCGAAGCTGATTCACGGATCCTGGTATCAGCCTATAGGGGCATGTTTACGTGGCGCTATCATGGAGTCAGAGACTTGCGGTTCTCCACGAAGCCCGATTCACAGAGAGCAGGCATGGAGTAGGCGGAGCTTTGTGAATCGAGAGTGCAAAAGGAAAAAATCGCGGAGAAGGGAAAGGACAAAAGAGATGGGCGACCCCCTATTTATAGGTGGAGGCCTTCAGAGCTTCGTAGCTTGTTCAGTTTGTGCAGATCTTCATGGTGTGCCCAGCCCGCATGGCCCCTGTCCACCTCGTGCACCATCTTCGTGAGTGAGCACCACGAACGGCCGATAATTTTGGCGATTTACCTCAGACTTCAACCCTTGATCCCTCTGTAGCTCTAAGTCTGAGTGGGGGCATTCGTTGGAAACAAATTGTTGGAAGAAATAAAGAAGAGAAAGAGGCCAAACAACCAGCCTTGTGAAGCCACTTCGCGGAGCCACCCCAAGCAATGCTGCCGCCACAAAGCCGAGGAGTCGGTACCCTCCGCGAACTCCCCTGAGGTTCATGAGCCCACCGTGAAGAAAATGAGGTGGTACCCTCCACGAATACCCTTGACATTCGTGAGCCCTCCACGAAGAAAAGAAGGAGGTACCCTCCGAAAACTCCCCTGACGTTCGTGACCCGCCACGAACCAACCCAATCCATATTCACGCCACATAATCTCTGCTTTGGGAAGCCTCTTGCATATAATTACCGAGCTCCCCCTAATCCCTCGGGATGGAGAATCCACCCTTTCACCTTCCTAGCTCCCAAATCATGATGTACCCTTCACTCTATGAATCATGAGCTATGGGATGTATTTTTTCTTCACGAGGTGCCTCTGCATTGTCTCGTTTTGATCTCCTCTTCCGAGAGGGATGCCATTTACGAATCCTAGGGGCTTTCGCAAAGGAAGGGGATATGCAAGGGGTCCTGGGTTGTCGCAAATAATTTATGCTTCATGAAACACCCCTCACGTACATATGATCCACATTCCAAGGTAGGATCACTATAATTTGTGAAGCACATTGCTTCAAGATATTTCGCATCACGAGGCACCTATGCTCTGTGAGGTAGTGCTCCGCGAATACCTTTCCACTTAACGAAGCACCTCTCATATTCACCTCCATCATATTCTAAGGATAAGGCACCCCAATTCACGAAGCACACCCCTTCGTAGGTGCCCTCCGCCACACGGAGTAACGGAGCTCCACAAGGCCCCTGCCTATGGACTCCTATTCTTGGAAATTTCTTTTCCTGTGCGACCCTCCAGGTTTGCATGATGGGACTTTGAAGTCCCTTGGACGACATCTCCTGTAGCGCTACTTCTCCTAATGAATCTCTACTTAGGCACAGTAATGGCTATTTCTTCTTCAGATAGCCACGCTAACGTGGACCCCTCAACGTATCGCTCTATAACACCCCCCAGTTACAGCATTTTCGGTACCATACCTCCCACAAGGAGTAGAGGGTACTGGTTATGTATGTCCTAGGGGTGCGGAGTAAACCCACCTTGTCTGAGCTGGAGGATGTTAAACTACCAAGCACCCTCATCCTCAACACATGACATTAAACGGTGACATCGCCCTGTGACTCTCACGTGGGGTGCCCCCACATTGGACATTCTCTACGTCCCCTGGTCTCCACAGGGGATGATATCCTACTTATGGGAGTGGCGTTTTTCCACGGGGAAGGGTAGCCACATTGGTATAAGCCCCTAGCCATTCATGCAGGAGGCAGATCCCCCTGATCCCTCCTTTCATATTCAGTCCCCAAGGCCCATGGAGGACATGATAAAGAACTTACCCACTCCACTTTACTTGGGTGCCAAATCCCTCTCCCTCTTCACTTTGTCTCCCTTGGGACTCCATCCAAGTGTATGTCCCAACACTATAGGCTGCCCAACACAAAATACCCTATTTTCTTCTGACAAACACACCCTTCGTGACGTGATCTTTAGGTCCCTGCAACCTCTTGTTTCTCACAATGAGCAAGACTCCCGTGATATTAGAGTGAGCACCGACCATGACACACCATGGGCTTCCTCAGAGCATGAGCCCCAAACTCCCCCATACCGTATGACGTTAAACAACATCCCAATCCAACGGTAAGCCTTTGTGACCCACCCGAATTACAGGAAAATTGATCCATGTCATGGCATGGTACGTAGGAAGACTCCATGAAGTTCAAGCCCACCGTCCACCTGGACCAAGGTCCTTATTCATGTCGGTTCTCCGACATGCCCCCATCCTGCATGATGTTAAACTACATCCCAATCTAGCGGTAAGCCATTGTGATCCCACCATCCAGTTGTTCCGACACCCCTTTATGTTCGTTGAATAGCCCCTTTCCAACCTGAACTACAGGGACTTTGATCCATGTCAAGGCATGGTAGGTAGGAAGCCTCCATGAGGTTCAAGCCCACCACCCCCTGGACCAAGGTCCTTATTCATGTCGGTTCGCTGACATCGACCCATTTGATCTATGTGGTCTTTGATCCATGTCAGGGAATGGTACGTAAGAAGCCTCCCAGAGGTTCAAGCCCACCAACCATTGGTCCCGACTGCCTCCAAGTTGGTGTTCTAGGCCCCTATCCTGAACAATGTGGACTTTGATCCGTGCTAAGGAATGGTACTTAGAAATCCTCATGAGGTTCAAGCCCATCATCCATCGGACCAAGGTCAATCTTCACGTCAGTTCACCGACACCCACCCAAACTACGAGGTCTTTGATCCATGCCAAGGCATGGTACGTATGAAGCCTCACGAGATTCAAGACCATCTTTTATCGGACCAAGGTCCATATTCACATCAGTTCTCTAGCACCCACCCTAAATACATGGTCATTGATCCTTATCAAGGCATAGTGTGTAGGATGTCTCACGAGGTTTAATCCAACCACTTGGTTGTTCCGATCTCCTTCATGTCAGCTCACCAACACCCAGGTAGCCTAGAGTGTAAGCCCCACACATCCATTCTAGAACTATGAGTACTTTGATCCGTGCTATGGCATGGTACGTAGGAGGTCTCTTCAAGGATCAAGGCCAAAACCATATTCCATCCTGATTCTTACCTGGGCCTCCATATCCCGATGAGATCATGCCACCTCATCCCCCTCTACAGTATTCGGGAATCCACCCACGTGATGGCCCCAATATCGGTGTTCCCACAAGGGGGTTCTTCAATCTAATCCACTCTAACTGGTGTTCTGATCATCCCGATCCATCACTGCTGGACATTAAACCTGCGGCATACCCCATGTTAAACATAGGGAGATAAGGAAAACATTAGATACATGCATATGTCATATGATTCCCCACGATCGATGTGGGATAACTCGGGCTTCCACATCCTCAAGAAACCCTATAATAAGTGAAAAAAGACAATAACACCATTTCCCCAGCGTCCAGACACACTAGTGATGCCTCAACGTGACTACTCCCCCAACTAAAGGTTGCTGCCCTGACCAGACCCCTTGGATTTTCTTAACAGAAGCAATGTAATTAACCTACATCCATAGAAACATGGCACTGAGAAGAGTTTCACGAACTATGTCTTAATCTACAAGGGAGTCCTATACTAGGTGATGAGTTCTGAGGAGGAATCCACAGATGGAAGAACCGACATCCCATCATCTCATTTTGATCAAGGAGCAGACGTCCTTGAATAAAGAGCGAATGCTGCCCACCTTTGTAAAGCGGGAATTTAGGGCAACAAAACGGTGCCAACATCCTACGAATGCGACAGACGGGCGTGCCCCGACAAAATTGTAGGAAACAAGACATAGTGATGACTCCTTCCTCATCTATTTTGAACATTGAGTGTTTCCCATTTCTAATAACTTCCACCTTTTCTAAATTTCCACATCATTTCTTTGAGAATCCTTTATTTTAGCAATAAGGGATGGTTGAGTAATCATTTGAGAAGGGATTGATGATGTTCCTACCTTAATGATTCCCCTTCCCATCCTTTGAATGTTTAATAATAGTGGGTCCCTCTCAATTATCATTATTGATATAGATGTAGGATCATTTCTACTTATAGAATCCTCCACCTTATTTTACTTACGAGAATGGTAGTGGATTGATAATTCATAATCCTTGATGAGCTCTAACCATATTCCCTTGTGCATATTAATCTCCTTTCATGGGAATATATATTTGATACTATTGTGATCAATAAGTCTCACACACTTCTCCCATAGAGATAATACAACCATATTTTCAATGAAATGATCACACTTTACAAATTCAGATCATTGACAGGATATATTTTCTCATCAATGTTTAACTACCATGAGGCATTGGTTATCACTTTATCGTTTTGAATTAGTAAACAACCTAATCCCTTCTTTGAAGCATCACTGTACAACACAAAGAGTTCCCCACTTTTCAGAAGCATGAGTAGTTGTGTAGTGATTAGCCTATTTTTGATATCCTTAAATATTTCCTCACATTCTTTCATCGAATCATAATTTACCCCCTTATGATTCAACATGGTTAGTGGGTTTCGAAATCACGACAAGTTCCTCATAAATCGTTGGTAGTACCCAGGTAGACCATGGAAACTACAAATCTCTATTGCACATGTCTGCTTAGGAAAATCGTCAATTTTATTTGTTTTGGGAGGTTCCACATATATCTCATTACTAAGGATTACATGACCTAAGAATGATACATCATCCATCTAGAACTTACATTTACTGTACTATGCATATTTTTTCTCCCTTTGAAAAGTCTTTATGAAATTATTCAAATTCTCCTTAAGTTCCTCCTTACTCTTGGGGTATATTAGAATATCATCAATAAAGAATACGACAAATTTGTCAAGATAATCTCTAAAGAATATATTCATTTAATGCATACACATTGTTAGATCAATAGTGAGTCATTTTTTTAAATATAGTATTAAGAATATCTTGCTACTTTAACTTTGATTTGTGATGTCTTGGCCAAAGGTCCACCATCGAGAAATATTTGATCCCACATAGTTGATCGAAGAAGTCATCTATCTATGGTAGGGGATACTTTTTATTTATGATTATTTTATAGAGCTCAAGACAATCAATTCAGAGGCATATCGATCCATCTTTTTTTACTAATACGACTGGTGCACCCCATACTAAAGCACGCAGGCATATAAAACTCTCGTGTATCTCCTCTTGTAACTACTTATTAATTCTTCTAGATCAATAGTGTCTATTATATAAGTTGTCTATGATATAGACAGAGATCTATAAATAATCTCAATTGAGAACTCAACCTCTCAATCATGAGGAATACAATGCTACTCTTTGGGGAATACATTATTGTAGTCCCTCATAATGGGCATGTCTTAGATCATGATTATATATTTTGTATCAGTCATTTTAGATAGATATTCTTGCTCATAAGAGAATAATATCTATAATTGGGATGATGATTCTAAAATAGATTCATCTTTATCCTTTCACTTGTAAGGAATTGGAGGATGCCTCAGGATGTGAACAATGATTTTCCTTTCTTGATAGTAGATGTTAGATTTGTATAATGATAGATAATGCAGTCCCAAAATATCACCAAACTCCACCAAATAATATAAGATGATATTTTATGGGAGGTTCAGTCTATAAGCATTAACCGAGAAGTAGTTATAAACATTAGATGCAATAATTTCCCCATTTTCTATTCTCGTAGACAACTCAACTTTCATATTTTGAGGTGGTGTTTGGATAGATCTACTAAACATGAAAGATATGAAAGAATGTGCAGAACTAGAATCAAATAGTACATTTTCTCTTCTTGAATGATTAACCAACGTATCTGTCACCACATCATATTTGGGTTCCACCTCAATAATAGTGATGGATTATGACCTTCCTTTATAACTTGGATGTTTTTTGTGGTTGATTTCATCATAAAACCCTTGGATTAGGGAAATGGTTCCCATTATTCCCATGTTTATTGTAGTTGAAACACTACACTATTGGATGAGTGTGGATATGGACCTTTTCTTCTTCTTCCACAATAGTTGGATTCTTTATATCCCCTTTGAAGTTATTAGCCAGATTCCCCAATTCGTCCAAATTTGAAGCATTTCCACAATCCCTTTAGATAGTCCCCAAGATTACTTTTCCCACAATTTTGGCACATGCGATATTGGGTTTACTTTTCATCATGGGATTTACTTATTGATCCTCCCATTTTAAACACCATTTTATACTTTTTATCTCTAGGACCACAAGACCACTGAGTGTGTTCGATCTCCATTTAACCCTTGAGGATAAAATGAAAAATATCTTCATAATAGTCAAAGTCTCAAATCACTAATTCTTTTCATAGACATGGCTTTAGTCCGCAAAACAAGTTATCCAACTTGATTTTGATGTTCATAACAAAGCTAGAGATTTACTTTACACCACATGTAAATTTTTCATCATATGATCTAATAGACTCATATTCATTTTTCTTCAATCCAAGTAACATAATTTACATATTAAGGTGGAGTGTTCAAGGAAAATATTTACTGAAAAATGTTTTATTAAAATATTCCCATTCCATGGAATAAATTTCATCCTTGGACTTCATATTCTGGATCAGTGTCCACCACTGACCAGCTTTCCCAACAAAATGATAGACTACCAACACAAATTTCTTTTCTTTCGAGCACTAGAGGATAGAGAATATCTTCTCAATGGAGTTAATCCATTGTTATACAAGGAGGGGATCAAGATATCCACTAAACGTGGGAGGTCTCTATCATATGAAGGATTTGACCGTAACCTTCTCTTTCTTTTGAAAAGGAGGAAATTCCACATGATTCATGTTTTTATTCATAATTTGAGTCATCTAAGAAAGTACTATCATGATTTTTTGAGCTCCCATTACAATAATATTTGGCATATCATTAGATAAATCATTACATTGCCTATCAAATTTATTATTTGAACGAGTTCTCTTATTTTTTGACATTTACTAGAAAATGAATGTACAATTAGAGAGGCGTTAATAATTATCTAATAAGAATATAATAAGGAAACATTAAACATAAAAGGATAAAATTTTAAATGAAAATAATATCCTAACTTGTGATTCCATAAATTTCCATTTAGGTTATCTATGGTGATAGAATTATCCCTATGGTTCTTACTAAGGTTCTCTATTCCTAATATCCAAAAATAACTAGACTGTACTCTAATACCAACTATAATGGCCCAATCCTTTTATACATATTATTAAATTATTAAAGCCTAATTATCATTCTAATACAAACTAATGATCATAAATTTTAGTCTCTTTTGATGATGAGAAACATAATTAGAATGCCTGAAACCAAAATAAAAACATCATTTATATAATTTTCCTAATGAGATTCTAACACCCTTTTAGCCCTTAAATATTCATAGGATATCCTAAGGAATACATGAACAAATGGATGAGATAAATATCCTATTAATAGAATAAACATAAGAATAAAGCATAACACATGGGTTAGATGGAATAACATGATGAAATAAACAAAAGGCATAGAAAATGAATAAATATATGGAAGAATAAAATATAGAACATGAGATCATTTAGTAATGGAATCATTCTGATGTTGCAGCAACTTAAAATAGGACATAATCATGAGTCAGTACATATTTCTCATGGTGGAGCACGATTCATGGTTAACCACCAAGACCGTTTCATGTGGAGCACAAGTCAAGGCTAACCACCTAGATCATTGCACATGATGTCTCATGAGACTAAACATTTCCCAGTTAATTGGAGAACTATATGGTAGAAACCATTATATAATTTTCAAGAATATGTGTGCAACATAAAGAATCAATCATATGGAATCAAACATAAACATAATGGTTATCCCTGGAAAGAATAGGGTATAATAATCATGTCAAAAGGCATATTTCACGCTCGCGCGTCATTGGGAAGGGAAGACAAACTAAAATTTATACCAACTTACTACTTAGGATAGTGGCAAGATAGGATCAAACCACAGGGATGCCTTTGGTTGTGGTTCGTGTTCTAAAAAAAGACTAAACAAAATGAACACATGCAAAAATCGAGAAAAGACAATTGGTGGTGGTGAAGTGGAGTGAATGAGATTCAGTGTGTGGAGAAGGGATGGTGAGATGGTGAGTGAAATGTGAGTAGACAGAACAATAAGAGAAATTTTGGTGCAAACAACCAATAGATGAGTAAGGGAGGGAGTCCGCTGGCCGATTTGATGTTGATTAACCTTGTTCACGCACTGAGATTAAGAAAAATGGATCTGATTAAAACTAACCAGCCAGATTTGTCGTCTGGTCGGTTTGTGATGAAATTGATCTTATAGTCCTTTGACTGTAAGAGTCATTCCATCCAATGGTGAAGAAATTTCAGAAGTCACTGAGCTCAACTTGTTAGTTGGGTTCGGTGTGTCTCTCTCATTCAAGTATAATTCACTTTTCAGTGAATTGCTCAATTTGAAACAGTTTTAATTATGGTACAAACAAGATCGGCTATCACACGATATTATTGTTTTGAAAATAATCTTGTTTATAAAAAATGAGAGAGGCGATCCAAAGAAAATGGATGCAGCGCACAAACAAGGCTAAACAACCCTAATCAAACAGCTTATCCCCCCCCCCCGAAAGAAGTTAGCTGGACATAGTGGCTGGTTTTAATAAAATAGTAGAGTAGGAAATAATTAAGTTCATGTTAAATTGAGTTGTAGAAAAACAGGTCATAAGACAAATAAAAATGTTCATCTCCCTGCTCTAGCTCTCCGAAACTCTAACTCTTGCTTCTTGATGGTGGATGCAATGATGGAACTCCACTCAATGTCCCGCCCTAGGAATCGAGGTGTGATAATGATCTGATCACTTACTCCAATCTTCTTCAAGGGAGATGGTGTAAGTTATTCCTTCTCTGCTACCCTAGTCTGGATCTCCAGTCTTGCATCCTGTCTCTCTTGATGGATCATCTTCCCTTCGATATTCCAATCATCTCCTCAAGACTCCTACACTGCTGAATCTGTCCATGCCTCTCCCACCTCTTGTGCATTCATCACCCAACCGAAGTCTCTGGAATCTTTCCTGAAGTGTTCCCTGGCCTCCATGTGTCACTTTCATTGCACTGCCCCTCCCGCGCTAGTCACCAGAGCAGTTTCTCCTAACTGAATGAAAAATATGTGCGTGCGGCAATCCAATTTCTTCTCTGGAAATAGCCGGTCCACGTGGTGTTCTTCTATGTGCACATCACCCACTTTTAAGTAAACACAATGTAAGTTCATCTCGCCCCCCTACAACAAAACACAAAAGCACCAAAACAAGTAAAAAAATTAAAATGAAACTAAAATTAAATAACTATATATTAATATTTTTACTTAACGAAAACACTTATTAAAATATATATATATAAATAATACTATTGTACCTAAATTATTAGTAATATATATTTAAAAACTTTTTTATTTAATTAATCCATATGATATATACAAACTTATATACAATTTATTATTACACCTATTAATATTTTTTTGTATAGTATTTGATATATATATATAATGTGCTATATTATATGTTATATATATAGTGTATTATGAAATTTAATGTTATATTTTATGTTATTATAATAACTAAAAGAAAAAAGAAAATAAAAAATGAAAAGTGAGGGGGAGATGCGTGTCTGGTGAAGGGGGAGAAAGGAGTGTGGCAGGGATTTAGGGCAGGGGACAACGCATAGCAAGAGAGCTGGCGAGCTCGAAGAGATTCGGTCGTGGATTGGGTTTGAAGGCGGTTCGAGGCCTTCGGGGAGGTCTGACGAAGATGAGGTGGTGCGGCTGCGGTGCGGCAGGTGGCTCCGCGGAGTTTGGAAGCGGCGCCAGCGGGGCTTGGATTGTGATTCTTCATTTAGATTTTGGGTTTTCTAGTGATTGAATCTGCTGCTGTGTGAAAATTTCTGTGATGTGATTGGTTTGCTGCTTTAAGGTGAGGTGCGATCATGGTGGAAGAAATGAGTATCAGTGAGGATTGAAAGGGGGATATGTATCAGTGAGGTAAAATGGAGATATAGCAGTGAGAGTATCGGTGAGGATTGAGTCAGGGGTCTATCGGTGAGGGATTGGAGAGGGATACGTATAGGTGAGGATTTATGGTAGCATAATAGTGAGGATGAGAGGGGGAGCAGTAATGGTGAGGAGTGTATCTGTGAGGTTTAGTGTGTCAGTGAAGTAATGGAGAGGGAGACATATCGGTGAGGCAAGGAGTATCAGTGAGGATTGGTATATCGGTGAGGTTTAGAGGTAGGGGTGTATCTATGAGGAGAAATATAACAGTGAGGTGTAATATGTATCAGTGATGTAATAAAAAGGTTAACAGTGAGGTGGTAAAGGGACTAGCAGTGTGGAAAAGCATTGAGGTATCAGTGAGAAAATGTGTATTGGTGAGTATTTGTGTATCGGTGAGGATTTGTGTATCGGTGAGGAATTTTGTATCGGTGAGGGAGGTCACCACACGACCACAACACCTGCGAACAAGCAAAACAAAGAAAACTAAATTAATAAAATAATTTAACAAAACTAAAAAATAAATAAATAAATACACTAATAAATTAAATTAAACAGAACAGAACTAAAAACTAAAAACACAAAGTGAAATAATAAAATTAATAAAACTTTATTTAAAAGAATGAATGAATTTGTTTTTAAAATTTATAAACATACATAATTAAAGAATAAATTAAATTATTTACAATAACTTGCTTAAATTATTTAACTATTTAATTAAAGAAATAATTAAATTAAAGAATAAAAAATATTAAATGAATAAAAATAAATTGTTAAAACTAATTAAATTATTAAAAGACTAAAAACCAGAAAGAGTTATTTATTTACAATTTAAAGAATAGAGAATTAATTAAATTAATAAATCAAGTAGTAAACTAACTGGAATGAAAAACTATAAAACTAAAAGAATAAATAAATAAATGTCTAATTCGCAAGACTATGTAAATTTAAGACTTATTTAAAATGACACAAATATACATTAAAAAATATGTTTTAAACTAAAAACGGATTATTTTACACAGAAAGAACAAAAACACAACACTTATCAAATATTGACTAAAAACAATCATTTTAATATAAAAATGTCAATAGAAAACACACAAAGGATGTGGAAAATAGTCTGAAACCACTGCCACATCAAACTCCCCCACACATAAAGCCTTGTTTGTCCTCGAACAAATACATGCATTAGACTTTAAAATAGAAATATAATTTGTGAGTTTCAGTTCAAAAAGGTGCATGATTAAACTTTAATACCTAGAGGATCAAGACCAACAGTAGGTCGGTCTTTTCAATGGTTCTCAAAAATGTTGTTATCCTTAGCTTCAAAATAACATTAGAATCCAAGAGCTTCACAAACTCATTAACTGTCAAGTATGTCATGCCTCCTATGTGTATTCATTAATTTTTATACTTCACCTTCCAATTCAAATTCTAATTCAAGGGGTGTTATCAGGTTAGATGAAGTGGAACTTAAAACTTAACCAAGGTAACCTTCCATTCTCACCTTCCTCAAGGTTCAAGAAATTAAAGTCCATTAAATTGATCACTTTATTGATTCAACTCAAATGAAAATTAACCAAGTCAATTGCTCCCTTCTTCATCAGGGTTCAAAATTCCCCTCACATTAATGAGTTCATTTTTGACAAGGGCACTTTATTTTAATTTTTTCCAGCCATATTACATGTGCAGAGCACTGTGCATAACACTTATTAAGAATAAAATTGGCTTTATTTATTCACATAAACACACCTAATGCACCTTATCTCATATACTCACCATGGGATCTCATTTTCTCATTTTACTCTAGTTACAACGGACTTAATTAGAAATATTTCAGATTGACTTACCAAATTGATTGAAAATTGGTTAATAAAAATTTGATTCCCCGGGGTTCTAGTGAGAACTTAAAGTTAGTCCAAGTCAAGATCATCATACCACAAAACCTATCCTATCACACTCCCATCCTCAGTTCCTAAACAGAGAGATCTATAAAGACAACGAACAATTTCACTCAGCTATCATTCATACTTAACATT
This sequence comes from Viscum album, assembly GCA_963277665.1. Classification (NCBI taxonomy): domain Eukaryota; kingdom Viridiplantae; phylum Streptophyta; class Magnoliopsida; order Santalales; family Viscaceae; genus Viscum; species Viscum album. Next base: position 456,234,460 of record OY728119.1, on the reverse strand, counting down.
TTCTAACTAAGTGCCATTGTCAACATCCAACAAACAATTATCCACTAAACCAGACATAATTTAAATACCTGTGAATCTCCAATGACCATCATGTGATGAAAGAATATTGAAAAAAATTGAAGGAATTTTGAACCATTTGTTTGAAAAAATTTGACCATTTTTTAAACAAACTCAGGTTCAAGAAGGGGGAATTCGACATGAAAATAGAATGAACCCTCTCCCCCACACTTAAAACCCAAAATTGTCCCTAATTTTGTATCTCAATGTGGGAGACAATGATAGTTCAAAACAGATGGACATTTCAGCTGAAATAAGTAAATAGATGGGTATCAATGAAGTTCAATAATTTTCTTTTCCACACAAAAAGTGAAAGAAATCAAAAAAACAAAAGAAATACAGAAAAGACTGACCCCACCAATTATCACCAAAAATACATACAGTTCTATTACTAAACAGTTCATGATTTAAATTAGTGTGAGAGGAAAAAGATTTTATCAATTTACTCAAATGGTAGCATGATTAACACAGATGTGCAGCAACAACATAATTAAATTAAAAGCATTATGTGCAAGCAGGTACATCAAATCAGCTCAAAATACATTCTAAACTAAGTAGATATTAGCAGCTGACACCCAAGAAAGAAAACATAGTCATTACTCACGGATTGGGAGGAAGTCCCCCACACTTATTTCACAATGGAGAGTAAGTAAGTAATTAAAAATGAAAAAGGTAGAACAAAACTTCCCTAAATTATTGGACCATTAGAAGTGGATTTCATCAACAAATCCTCTTCAGCATCATTGGGTTATTAATCCTCTTTAGTAACCTACAGGTGAAAAGAAGTAAAATAATATTGTAGATTTTAATGTTAAAGATAAGTAACCCTAGAGAGTGAGCAGAGAGAAATGGTATCCATATGATGTAGTGGATTTCTCCATTTGGTTATCTAGGCCATGTTTCTGGCAGCAACAACTCTTTCTAAAACAACAACAGATCATGAGGCACCATCAGAAGTCATGAAATTGAACCAGAGAACAAGCACCAGGGATTAAAGTTATTGAAAAACATAAAATAAAAGAGTAACTATAGACCATCCATGTGTTAGTTCCCATGAAATAATGAGTTTATAGTCCTCAGTTAGACTTGAATCACCTCATTCTTCCAATAGAGATATGGAATCCAAGCCCTTTGGCTGCCCTTCAAATAAGTGCTTTATTCTTTGACCATTAACTAAGAAAGGCTGATTCTCTTCTCCAACAAGCTGAAAAGCTCCATTAACCAAAACTATAACAATGGTAAAGGGTCTTGACCATTTGGACTTCAACTTTCCTGGAAACAGATTCAACCTAGAATTGAAACGCAGGACCCTCTCACCAACCTTGAAATTCCTATTTTGAATGATTGAGTCATGAAAAGCCTTTGTTCTTTCTTTGTAAATTTCAGCATTCTCATAAGACTCTCTTCTGATATCATCCATATCACTCAGCTCTACCAGTCTCCTCTTTGCAACAGACTTAAAATCAATTTTAAGAGCCTTAACTGCCCAATATGATCTCTGTTGTAACTCAATAGGTATATGGAATGCTTTCCCAAAGAGTATCCTATATGGTGACATCCCTATAGGAGCTTTATAAGAAGTTTTGTAGGCCCAAAGGGCCTCATCCAATTTCCTTGACCAGTCTTTCCTAGAGCTAGACACTGTTTTCTCTAAAATTTGTTTGAGCTCTCTATTTGAAACTTCTGCTTGTCCACTAGACTATGGGTCGTAAGTCGTGCATGTCCTATGTGAGCACCCATACTTCCCCATAAAACCTTTTAAATTATAATTCTTTAAGTGAGTTCCATTAGAAGTTATGAAATCTTGAGGCAAACCAAATCTGGAAAAGATGTTTCTCTTAATGAATTTCACAACAATAGCAGCTGAATTATTGGGTAGAGCTATTGAATCAACCCACTTGGACACATAGTCCACATCAACCAAAATTTACTCATTCCCACAGAGGTGGGAAATGGTCCCATGAAGTCCAAGCCCCACAAATAAAATATTTCGACCTCCAGAATACCTTTTTGGTGTAGTTCCTGAATTCTTCCATCATTCCCCAACATTTGAGATTTCTCACAGCCAATAACAAAACTCCTAGCATATTTAAACATTGTTAGCTAGTAGAAACCAGTCTGGAGGAGCTTCTGAGCAGTCCTTTCTCCTCCATGTAGCCACCCCAAGCTGATGAGTGGAAGCTCTTAAGTATGGGTAAAATCGCATCCTCAACCACGCATCTTCTCAGAATCCCATTAGCACACCTCTTAAAGAGAAGTGGGTCATCCCAAAATATAATATTTCAGTTCAGATATAAACCACTTCCTCTGGTTGAGTGAAAGATCCTTGGGAATGACTCCAGTAGCCAGAAAGATGGCATAGTCTGCTAACCAAGCATATTGCTTTACAGAAGCAGAAAATAGTTGTTCATCAGGGAAGGAAGTGCTGGTCTCTTCTGGTTCCTTACTAGGGGAATTGGGCAATTTGGACAAGTGATATGCAGCTACATTTTCAGCCCATTTCTTATCCTTAATCGCTAAATCAAACTCCGGTAGCTGTAAGGTCCACCTCATGAGTCTGAGATTTGAGTCCTTTTTAGTTATCAAATACTTAAGGGCTGAATGATCTGTGAAAACTATGATCCTTGATCCTATCAAATTCTACCTGAACTTCTCCGAAGAAAACATCACAACAGACAACTCCTTTTTAGTGGTAGAATAAATCTTCTGGGAATCATCTAGAAGCTTGCTTTCATAGTAAGTAACATGAAGTTTCTATCATTCCTCTACCCTAACACAACTCCTACTGAAAAGTCACTAGCATCACACATAACCGAAAAAGGAAGCTGCCAGTCAGGAGCAGTGATTACAAGTGAAGTAGTCAACTTCTCCTTGAGCAGATTAAAGGCCCCTAGACATGTCTCATCAATGAACAATGGTGTTTCCTTAACCATCAGGGATCACAAGGTTCTCATAATCTTAGAAAAGCCCTTAATGAACCTCCTGTAGAACCCAGCATGACCCAAAAAACATCTAATTCCTTTGACATTTTCAGGGGAAAAATTTTGTATGACATAAATTTTAGCTTTATCGACCTCTAGCCCCTTCTTAGAATCATTGTGTCCCTAGACAATGCCTTCAGTGGCCATAATTGGCACTTTTACCAGTTTAAGATTAATTTGGTCTCTTGGAATCTTTCTACTACTAGTTCCAGGTTTTTCAGAAAGTTCTCAAAGTTATCTCCCACAAAAGAAAAATCATCCATGAACAGTTAAATAATCCTCTCTATCATGTCAGAAAAGAATTCAATCATACATCTCTAAAAAGTGGCAGGAGAACCACACAAGACAAAGGGCATCTGATGGTGAGAAAATGTCCCAAATGGACAGGTGAAGGTGGGTTTCTATTGGTCCTCAGGTGCAATGGAAATCTAGTTATAACCAGAATAACCATCAAGAAATAGAAGAATTCATTGCCTGTCAACCTCTCTAATATTTGATCCAAAAATGGATTAGGAAAGTGATACTTTCTTATGGTAGCATTCAATTTTCTATAGTCTATACAGACTCTCCATTTATTCAGTGCTCTTGTCTGGATTTTCTCATTCATTTCATTAGTGACCACTATCACTCCACTCTTTTTGGGTACCACCTAGACAAGACTGACCTAGTGGCTATTAGAAATAGGAAAAATTATTCCTGCATCCAGCAACCTAATCACTTATTCTCCCACAACATCCTTTATGTTGGGGTCGAGTCTTATTTGGGCTTGTACTCTAGGCTTACACTCAGGTTCCATTGTAATTTTACACATACAAAAAGATGAACTTATCCCTTTGATATTAGCAATTGAGTAGCCTATGACAGACTTGTACTTCTTTAAAATAGTAAGCATATTTTTCTCTTGACTTCACTCTAGATTTGATGAAATGATCAAAGGAAGGGGTGAATTATCTCCTAAAAAGTAATATTTGAGTTGGACAGTGAGAGAATAGATTTTAAGGGTGGGTGCTGACTTGCTTGAGGGAAGACACTTGGGCCTAGGTGGCCCAAGGTCTTCATGCTTCCTCTTGAAGAAGGTAGTGGACAAGGCCTGTTCCTCAGTGAAAGATCTTGAAAAATATATCTCCACAAAACTAGACTCCTCTCTAGGGGTAAAAATGTGTTCAAAAGAAAACTCATCTAGGTTCTCCAAAAATTCTCCCTCATACTCATCAACAAATTTTGTCCCCTTACTTGAGCTAATCCCCATGAAAGAGGCTGCAAAGATTTTAGATTATCTGTTGATTTCAGCTATCATTCTCAAAAACATTTCTTATTCCTTATCAACACTACTCTCAGCAACTAACATCTCATATTTTTGGAAAATTTGGTGGGTGGGTTATTGGATTTTCTTAAACAAATAGAATTATTTTTTCTGTTCACCTAAATTTGAAATCAGTTTCTCCTTAGACACATCTATCACAGCTACCCCTGTGGACAAGAAGGCCCTACCAAGAATGATAGGAACCTCCTGGTCACACTCTATATCAAGGATAAGAAATTAAGTAGGCAAAAAGAGTTTTCCTACTCACACTAACAGATCATTGACCCTACCCACTGGATGAGTAATGGACCTATTAGTACGTTGTAACACAACAGTGGTGGGTTGGGCAACTCCTAATCTCAGGTGTTGAAAAAGTGACAATGGAATCTGATTAATACTATCACCTAGATCACACAAATAGTTGAAATTACCACCTCTATCCCCAAATATGCGAGGGATGACAAAGCTTCTGGAGTCCTGAAGCTTAGGAGGTATCCTATTCTGCAAGACTGCACTACACTCCTCTATCAAACTATAGGTGTAAAATTCCGCCAATTTCTTTTTATTTGAACAAATTTTCTTGAGTGATTTCAGATATGATGGGATTTGAATCAATGCTTCCAAGAATGGGATATCAATGTTTAGCTATTTAACCACTTTCAAAAATTTCAACAGTTTAGAATCATGAATTGGTTTCTTAATTCTTTGAGGAAAGGGGATTACAGGGGAACAATTCCTAACAATTGGGAGTATCCTTATGGATTATTATTCAAAAAATTTCTTCCCTTTATTGTCTTTGTTTTTCAAGACATTTTCTTTGTGTTTTTGAGTTGGAACATCAGGAACTGGAGGGATTCCACTGGTGCTATCCAGTTTTCCAGATTTAGGTTCTTTCAGATTTGAGTTTCCAGTTTCATCCAGTTTCTCATTTTCAGAAATTTGGGGTGCATTAATAGGTTTTTGGTGAGTTTGCAGAACACATATGGTGGTCACAGCCATGGAATTCTCCCTAGGATTGGCTTCAGTTGAGCTTAAAGCCTACCCTTTTCTCTATTACTAGCAACCCTAGCCAACTGCCCCATTTGAATTTCCATGTTTTTCATTCTATCATCCATTTGAACTTTATCAAAAACCTTTTTGGTCTTTTGTTCATCAAAACTCCCTATAAATTAATGGAACATGTCTCTCACCTCATCTTTTGAGTTGGACGACTCAACCTTTGGTTGGGATTGGGGCTAGAATTGCTACCTAGCAGGCTGCTGGAATCTAGGAGGGGCAGTAGGTCGGAGGACTCCCTTCTCCCTCCATGAAAGGATGGGATGGTTTCTATACCCCTGATTGTAGGTGTTGGAAAAAAGATCGTCCCTAGGCTGCATCTGAGGTCTATAGCCAGCAACGCTGGCACTCTCATGAGGCTCGACAGGCATATCAATGTTTGGACAACAGGTTTGAGAATGGCCATACATGCCACAGTGGTGGCACTGCTCCTTAAGGATTTGATGTGGGTTCTCATTAAAGAACCCAACAGCTTGGTCTTCAGCTTGAGGAGTAGGGGAAGTTTCTTTTCTCATAATGGATCTCCTCCTAGAGCATTTGTGTTGGGAATTCTAAGCTAATGTGTTAATGATCTGTTTGAGCTCCTGAGCAGTTCTATCACTAAAATCTCCTCCAGAAGACTGATCCACCAAGGTTTGGTGGTAAGGATTGAGACTATTGTAGATGGTGTCCATGAGGAATTTAGCTGTACATTGGTGGTTTGGACACTGACTAAGTAAACATCTAAACCTATCCCAGGCTTCATAAAACAGTTCTCCTTCATCCTGAAGGAATCCGGTGATTTTGTGCCTAATCTCATATGTCAACCTCCTTGGATATAATTTCATTGTAAAGGCATTGTAAACTTGATCCAATGTGTCAAAGATTTACTCCTACAACTATTGGAACCAAGACCTGGCATTTCCCTTGAGGAAAAAGGGGAAAACTCTCGGTTTAAGCTCTTCCTCAGTGAGACCCCTAAGTGGAAGCTTCTAGACACCACAATAGAAGTCTCTAATGAAGTCAAGAGAGTCTTCACTAGGAATTCAATTGAAGTTAGGAAGCTGACTAAGCGTGGATTTCTTGATCTCATAATTACTAGACCCAGGAGAGAGTCTAATACATGAAGGATTTCTAAACACTGTCTGTAGCAAGAACTATCTCAAATTGTGCCTCTCAGCTATCTCATTCCCATGTTGGTTCATCATTCCATGTTGGTTCACATTCTCAGAAAGTGGGTTATTCATGTTTTCTTTTCTGTTATCTTCCATTTTGACATTGTCATTGTTATTTTTCACTTCTTTTAGATTCTTGTCAATATCAGGGTTACCAGGTACAATGTGTTCAGACATAGACAGGGTTTGCATGCAGCTGGTTCAGATTTTGTTTTTTGAATTTCAATTTTTTTCATTATTCTTTTAAAATATTTTTGAGTGATTTTTTTTTGTGATTTTTTATGTGATTTTTGTTTGGTTTTTTAAACGCACCTAGCCTCCATGAAAACGACACAAAAATTTTCACGCTCGCACGTCAGTGGGCACAGTTGACAAACTAAAATGTATACCTACTTACTACTTATTGAAGTGGAAAGACAGGGTTGAACCACAGAGAGGCATTTTGTTGTTATTTGTGTTCTAAAAAAAGACTAAACAAAAAAACACACATGAAAAAATCGAAAAAAGACAATTGGTGGTGGTGAAGTGGAGTGAATGAGATTTAGTGTGTGGAGATGTGATGGTGAGATGGTGAGTGAAAAGTAAGTAGATTGAACATTCAGAAGAATTGTGGTGTAAACAACCAATAGATGAGTAAGGGAGGAAGTTTGATGGCCAATTTGATGTAGCTTAACATTGTTCACGCACTGAGATTATGAAAAATGGATCTGACTAAAAGTAACTGGCTAGCTTTTTCGTTTGGTCAGTTTGTGATGAAATAGCTCTTATAGTCCTTCGACTGTAAGATTCATTCCATCGAATGGTGAAGAAAAGTCAGAAGCCACCGAGCTCAACTAGTCAGTTGAGTTATGTGTGTCTCTCTCATTAAAGTATAATTTATTTGTCCATGAATTACTCAATTTGAAATAGTTTTAATTATGGTACAAATATGATCGGATTTCACACGATCTTGTTGTTTTTAAAATAATCTGGTCTGTAAAAAATGAGAGAGGTGATACAATGCAAAAGGATGTAGTGCACAAACAAGGATACAAAACCCTAATCAACCAGCTTCTCCCCCCCAATGGATGTTAACCGGACATAGTGGTTTGTTTTAATGCAATAGTAGAGTGCGAAATAGTGAAGTTCATGTTAAATTGAGTTGCAGAAAAATAGAGCACAAGACAAATATGAATGTTCGTCTCCATGCTCGAGCTCTCTGAAACTCTAGCTCCTGCTGCTTGATGGTTGATGCAATGTTGTAACTCCGCTCGATGTCCTGCCCTGGGAAATGAGGTGTTAAAATTCCCTAATCTCGTACTCCAATCTGCTCCAAGGGAGATGGTGTAATTTAATCATGCTCTACTCCCTTGGTCTGGATCTCCAGTCTTGCTGCCTGTCTCTCTTGATGGATCATATTCCCTCTGATCTTCCAATCATCTCCTCAAGACTCCTTCTCAGTTAAATCCGTCCATGCCTCTCCCACCTCTCTTGCATTCATCACCCAACCTATGTCTCTATAATCTCCCCCGAAGAGTTCCCTGGCCTCCACGTGGAGATTTTACTACACTGCCCCTCCCGCACTGGTCACTGGAGCATTTTCTCCTAATTGAATGAAAAATATGCCCGCGCGGCAAGACAATTTCTTCTCAAGAAATAGCCAGTCCACATGTATTTCTTCTATGTTCATGTCACCCCCTTTTAAGTAAACTCAATGTAAGTGCATCTCGACCCCCTGCAAGGAAACACAGAAGCACCAAAACAAGTAAAAAAATTAAAAAGAAACTAAATTTAAATAACTATATTTTAATATTGTTACTTAATGAAAACAATTATTAATATATATATATATATATATATATATATAATATTATAGTACCAAAATTATTAGTAATATATATTTAATAAATATTTTATTTAATTAATCCATATGATATATAAAAACTTATATTCTATTTATCATTACACCTATTATTATATTTTTGTATAGTATTTGATATATATATATATTTATATATTATATTGTGTTATATTATATGTTATTATAATAACTAAAATAAAAAATAAAATAAAAAATGAAAAGAGAGGGGGAGATGCGGGTCTGGTGAAGGGGGAGAAAGAAGTGCTGTATTGGTTTAGGGCAGGGGATGGCGCACAACAGGAGTGATGGCGAGCTCAAAGAGATTTGGTCTCGGCTTGGGTTCAGAGGCGGTTTGAGGCCTCCGGGGAGGTCTAGCGAAGATGACGTGGTGCATCTGCGGTGCATCGGGTGGCTCTACGGAGTTTGGAAGCGGCGCCATCGGGGCTTGGATTGTGATTATTCATTCAGATTTTGAGATTTTTGGTGATTTAATCTACTACTGTGTGAAAATTTCTGTGATGTGGTTGGTTTTATGCATGAAGGTGAGGTGCGAGGATGGTGGAAGAAATGAGTATCAGTGAGGATTGAGATGGTGAGGTGTATCGGTGTGGTAAAATGGAAATATAGTAGTGAGAGTATAGGTGAGGATTGAACCAGGAGTGTATCCGTGAGGGATTTGAGAGGGAGATGTATCAGTGAGGATTTATGGCAGTATAACAGGGAGGATGAGAGGGGGAGCAGTAATGGTGAGGAGTGTATTGGTGAGGTTTAGTTTGTCGGTGAGGTAATGTAGAGGGAGACTTATCGGTGAGGTAAGGAGTATCGGCGAGGATTGGTATATCAGTGAGGTTTAGAGCCAGGGGTGTATTGGTGAGGAGAAATATAACAGTGAGGTGTAAGCTGTATTAGTGAGGTAATAAAAAGGGTAACGGTGATGTGGTAAAGGGACTAGCGGTGAGGAAAAGCCGCGAGGTATCGATGAGAAAATGTGTATCGGTGAGGATTTGTGTATCGGTGAGGGAGGTCACCAAGTGACCGCAACACCTTTGAACAAGAAAAACAAAGAAAACTCAAATAATACAAAAAATTAATAAAACTAAAAATAAATAAATAAATATACTAATAAATTAAATTAAATATAACAGAATTAAAAACTAAAAAACAAATTAAAATAATAAAATTAATAAAACTCCATTTAAAAGAATGAATTAATTTGGGTTTAAAATTTATAAACATACATAATTAAAGAACGAATTAAAATATTTACAATAACTTACATAAATTATTTAACTAATTAATCAAATAATTAATTAAATTAAAGAATAAAAAATATACAAAGAATAAAATTAAATTGTTAAAACTAATTAAATTATTAAAAGACTAAAAACCAAAAGGAGTAATTTATTTAAAATTTAATGAATAAATCATTAATTAATTTAATAAATTAATTAGTAAACTATCTAGAATGAAAAATTATAAAAATAAAAGAATAAATAAATAAAAGTCTAATTCGCAAGACTAAGTTAATTTAATAAATATTTAAAATGACACTAATGTACATAAAAACACGTGTTTTAAACTAAAAACGGATTAATTTACATAGTAATAACAAAAACACAACACTTATCAAATATTGACTAAAAAACATTTTAATATAAAAAAGTCAATAGAAAATACAAAAAGGATGTGGCAAAGAGTGTGAAAACACTGCCACATCACATATCAAAAAGGAATATCCTAATGGTGTCCATAAAAGAATGGATTTAAATAATAAAAGTAAATTAATAATAAAAAACAGGCATATATCATGAAAAATTTTGTCCAACAGAAGTGGAAACAAGTAAAAAAATGTTTAAGATACTTTAGAAAAGTAAACATTTTAGTGCGATTTATTGAAAATATTAAAGATAATTTAAAGAAAAAAAGGAACATTTGTTTTCATAAAACTAGAAATGAACCAATATAGTTTTTAATGGTAAATTTTTTGATTTGATTAAAATAATTTTGGATTATAATAGATTATGGAGTGGACATGAAAATGGGATTGAAATCAGGACATTCCCTTTAATCGGACTTTTTAATCCGGAAGATTTGAGAATGGGGTCGTTTTAAAACTTGTATTTACCCATCAATGAAGGATGATTTAATATAGATAAATTAATTTGGAACATATAAACATAAATCCTAATAATTTCACAAAATTAAATAATCATTACATTGGTGTAAAGAGAGTGAAAGAGCAGCCTGAAGGACAAAATGGAGGTTTGGGTAGAATCCCTTACCTTATGTCCGAAATGGTTTTTCACTTGTACATAATGACTTTAATAACCAAATTATATTCATTAATTAATAATTATAGAACCTATTATACATGTAATTGATTTAGTATAATTTTATGAAGTTCATTCATGATATTTTGGATGAGTTAGAAGATAAAATTTCATCAATCTCGAGTGCTCATTTCCTTGGTTTCCTCATTATTTTACATGTATACTAATTTAGAAGATCATGAAAATGAGAATAGTTTTAAAAAACTAAAATTATGTGTTATTATAATAATTTAAAAATATTTAATTGTTTTATAAGTAATTTTGTTATTTTGGGAGAGGGTGAATGAATATATGAGACGTTATTGATAATCGTTTGGATTATTTTTGCGGTTTTTGATCATCACAACAAACTCATTTTGTTTTATCATTTAGTATTATGTAAATATGTTAATTATAGATCATAAAAAAGGTTATTAAATAAGCTTTAAAATATTTTTCCACCATTATAGTAGCTTTATGACCACCCATGATGGTGGTGAATAAAATTAAAAACTTGTCATCCTCGGAGGTGATAAATCAACACCTCACGGACAACATTTTTCATTTTTCGAATAAATGGAGAAGAGATGAGGTTTGATGATGGATTATTACAATATGAAAATAAAATTCCAGTATATATAATGAACTATATTTATCACTCCAATTGGATGAAGTGAGGTGAGGATGTAATAAGAAAAGAAAAGAACTTGAAAAGAAATTAAAATAAAAGAAAGAGGATTTTAATCTTGAATCCTACTCCATGAGAACCTGCTTAAGGGGTTCGATTTTGTTATTTTGTTGATACAAAAAGATCCAAAACATGGGAGAGGGTATTCGGTAGAATTTTTTTAATGATAAAAAATTTAAATTTGTAAGGAGATGAGGTGGTGATGGGTTGTATTTATAGGGGAGGAGAGGGGTGTTTTCTTATTATTTTATTCCTTAGTCTGTTGTTTTAGCTCATGACTTTAAATAGTTTGATAATTATTAATAAATATATTATTAAAATGAATTATATTTCAATATTATGGGATTAAATCATCCACATACCATTTATGACTCAATAATTCATGTTTTTGTTCAATAATGTAAATTACCGTATTTCAATATTCACAAAAAATTCAACTATTTTAGAAAAATCAAAAAATTCATCCAATTTTTTTTTCAATTTGTATAATCCAAAAATGAACCCCATTTCTTGAAAATAATTTTCCTATATGATATGTTTAATTTTTAATTAAAATCATCATTTAGTCAAAAAATATAGATTTTAAAATAATAATGATTTTATAACACTTTGAAAAACTAATTATGTATCATTAAATAATCCTATAATCATAAGTCAAACAAATATTAATTTATGAATACATTTCATGAAAATAATTTTTCTTTTAAATTGTTAAATTAATCATAACATTGTAATTAAATATTTATGACTTACAAAAATAGAAACACTTAATTTATCATTTCTAAAGCATATATTTACTTATTCCAAGATATATATGTATAATATATTTATTTATAGGATACCCAAATTTTATTTATACTTTCATTGGTGAGGTTACCATTCAATTGGATGGTTTACTATTCATAAGGGTCACATTACTATTCTAAAGGTTAATTTACTCTTCCATTGGTATAGGTTCTTTAACTTCTATAAATACCTCTTATTTTATTAGTTCATCATTTATAAATTTGTTTCTAGACTTTATGTGATTTTATATGATTTATACTAAATTATAGAAAAATATAATTTCCATAGATAAAATTCATGGTCGTTACAGGATATCATGTTTATATAGGGAGTGAACCTGATTTCTTTATGGTACTTTCTCCACTATTTGAGATAATATTGGAAGTTAGCCTTGATTCGTGTTTATTTCTTGTTATATGTTGTATCCAAAATTCTATGATGCCATGATTATATGGTCCCATGTTATTCTTCCTTATGTTTATTCATGGTCCATTCCATTTATGACATCATGTTATGCCTTCTAACCCATGTTCTATGTTTTATTCGAACACTTACTCCCTTCATGGACTTTTTAGCTCCTCTATTTATTCGTGTATTCCCTAGTTTATCCTATGCATATGTAAGATCTCATTATAAGGTAAGATCTTATTATGGATATTAAATGGAAGATGTTTTTAGTTTGGTTTCATTTTTTCTAATTAAGTACCTAATCATCCGAAGACACTAAAATTTATGATCCTTGGTTTTATTTGATGGTTAATTATGCTTAAAATCATTTAATAATATTTTAAAATGATTAGGGTCATTATATGCATCACATTAGGAAGCATAAGATTAAAAATCCATGCATTATTCAATAATATGTCTAGTTTTTCTATGTGCATTTCTTGAATTCCATGGGATTGTAATAGTTCCTAATTTGTTTTTTCTAAAAAGGTTTTGAAAACATAATTAAAACATAAAGTGATTTGTTTAACAAAACAGTTATTTCATAAATAGTTTAAAGAACTCACCATAAGTAGTCAGTTATGGAAAGTCGAGCCACGGTCCATTGGTCATATGGGTCAGAATGTATTATTCTTAGGATTGAGTGGACACCACTGACAAATTTATAAGGTTCATGGCCCCCTAAAAATCTGAAATGATGATCCATTTGATTCAACCACTTAAATAAATTTAAATATATAAATTAATATCAAATAAAAAGGGTCATTATTTTAAATGAATTGGTTATTTTATTTATGTGCGCTATAAGACATTCTCCATAACCCGAACATAGTAGTGGGTAGTAGGTCAAGTGTCCTATGATATTTTTGTGACCTTTTCTAATCACCTAGTCCTATCTCCTGGAATAGGCTACAGGTTATGACATGATTTTACAAAGGTCTTGTACTTGTCCTTTCTTTATCTATTTCCAAATTTGTTATCAATATATCTTAGTAGTGTGATTGGAATTTCTAGAGCTACTCAACAATGAAGACCTCCTAATTTATTCCAAGAGAGTGGGGATGAAAATTCTCTAGGGGTGTTGGGTCTTGATCCACCCACAATACCACATTCAATTCCACCTGAGACACCTCAGACATATCATCCACTTGGAACTAATGCTTAGTTATGTGACATCTTCTTTTGATTCATGTAGTCTGTATAGTGTGTTACCAATCCTTCCCCTACTATGGAATAGTTAACCATGTAATTCCCACACCAAAATACTCCCACCTTCTTGGGGGATGACATACCACAGGTTGTGGAGTCATGGATAGAGGCTATGATATCTATCTTGGAACATAATGAGATTCCTCCATCGTAGAGGGTCAAGATCATGACTTGTGTACTACATGACTCTTCCAAGAATTGGTTGGAAGACCTTAATCAGGTTAGTCGACATCGGGGTATGGTATGAGAAGACTTCAATATATCCTCCTTAGACTATTTATTTTTTATACCTTGAGAATATATCACTCTTTGAAGTTGAAGAACCTTCATCAAGGGGACATGTTAGTCATGGAATATTCATCACGTTTCACTGAATTTCAATTTTTTTCATCGACCTTGTCTTATGATGAGCTGATGATTGTGAGATGATTCATGGATTTGATTTAATAAACCATCTGATCATAGGTGAACATATTTAGGTTAACCACCATTTCATTGATTGTGAACCATGCCTTCATCTATGATCGTAACCTGAGAGAGTTTGACAATGTGAACTGGGGTAGTTCATATTTTATGCAGGGAAGTGGTTTATCCAGAGGAAGGAAATGTCATCTAGAGTGTACACATAAGGATAGTTATCTCCAGGTGGAAAACATCTACAGTATTGTGGTGTGTCACCAGGGTGTAAGGAAAAGCCACAAAATCCCCATTGTACAAGGATTTTGATCATGTTCAAGGATTCAGCAGGATAAGTCACCTCACGAATTTCTACTAAGACTTTTCTCCCATTCCATGTGAATGGTGTTCTGTTTCAGTACCACTCTCAATAAATTATTTAAAATTCACCATTGGATAATATCAACCTCCTGATTTCAAAAATGAAATTTATTTTATCAAAATGATTTTTTAAATACGAAAAATGTTACATTTACATAAAATTTATATTTATTAAAAAATACTGAATTTTATAAGATGACCAAGTTTCAAACACTTTGAAAAACTATATATGATTGCATAAAATCATTTTATTATTTATATAAGAATAATTATTTTTATTTAAAACCTTTTCAAGAAATAAAATTTCATATTACAATTCTAAACTTATTAAAACCATATATTTTCATGAAAATTATATATATATATACATATATATATTCCAAAAATACAATCATGGTTTCTTTGTATCAAATTATACTTTTTCTTATTCATCCTTTAATCATGTTTATTTTATATACATGGCTCTAAAATCTACCATAATGGTTACTCCCACTCGTAGGGTTTTTTGATTTTCTCCACGATGTCTATCAACTCAACATAGTTTCTTTAGAGGGGGTTTGGGGATGGATTTGATCTCCATTACCTCACTATCATGTCAAGTGGTACTTTTGTATAAAAATATTCACAAAATACTTCTATCACTTCCATTTCTACACTGGATTGAGTACCAACATCATCATGTTCTACTCTTTCAATGCGACCTTCCAAACTACACACATATATTAATCTATTAAGATATAGGCTCCCCTGGTGTGTATTAATGCTAGTGCAATGGTCCATAGATCTTACATGTGGTTTTAGTTCATGGTTTGTGTGGTAGTTACTCATTGGGTGTGGAATTTCTGACATATTTCATAGGTGGTGGTGTTCATAAGTCAGGTGGTATCTTACTCCCATTAGGTGGAAATGTTCGACAATTAGGTTGTGGAATTCAGGTTTTAGGTGACAGATGGAGGTTTTGTGAGGCATGATGTTTCTATCCCGAAAGATGATGGCAGGGTTTAATAAGGATGATGAATTATGGGATAAGTATTCCATTGGCCTTCTGATTGTGTAAGGACTCTAGGATGGCACAATTTTCTTCATTCTCAGTTTCAGTTGATCTACTTTGGGAGTCTTAGATTGGGTCAATATGATATATTTGGGTTCTTGGGACTATTTTTTTGATTGGGTTACTGATGTGGTTATGAGTATTGGATTTTGTCTCATTCCAATTGTATTTCGATTCATCTTCTTATAGGTACTGCAAGTAGGGTGTCCTTGAAAGAGGGATGGGTGTTCTAAAACCCATCATTCATATATCTGTCTACATGTTTGATGGATGGTTACCTTGAATATTATTTATCTTAGTGTTTTCTTTCTCGTTTTTTCATTGCGTATGGTTAATAGTTCAATGAGTTCCTCACAAGAACTGTTGGGTGGGTGGCTTGATTGAGAGATTGGTGTGCTGGAGCATATTATCCAAACCTTATTCCATGTGTTTGTATGGGTGGGATTATTTATTTTCCATGTTGTGTTTGTCCCACATAATGAAACTTCTTGGTATGGGTGAAACATCATCATCAATTGATTTCAAGATTATATTGTCTATCTGTAGTGAAAAGACCTTTTTTATGTTTATCTTGACCCTTTAATCCCACTGGACTCTCTTGACCATTAAGTCCTCCAAGTCATGATTCTTTATGGTAGTGTTTTCCTCATTTATTTTAATGTGTTTCATCTTGTCCTTGTTTTCAAAAGCGGAATTCTTTTTTTGTTGATTAAATATGTCTTGACCCTTATCCTATTTAAAAATTTACAATTTATATACGAGTAATACATTGAATAAAAATGAGTGGTCCATGTAAACACCATTTCATTTTATAAAAAATAATACCTTAATAATACACATTGAATAGATATATAACCCCCTATAACACCCGCATAAGCCCTAAATGTGATATGGTGGTACATTCATGGGGTGATTCAAATAATATTGTTCTAGTTATGATCTATAATAACTTAAAATTATCACATATTTGGTTACTATCACGAATCAACCTGGGTGAACCCTAAACTAGTTACCCAAGTGGGCCCACGACAAGGCCCCAAGGGCATTCCTAATCCCCACGGGCTGGAAACTAGTCCCGGGCATAAAAAAATAGTTGTTAACAATTTGTCCCATAAATAAAAAGTAGATAAATAAATATAAACTAAATGAAACAAATAAACACTATAAGAGGAAATAAATTAAATTTTCACAAATAAACATACCTCCAAGTGACCATGTAGGTAACCACCAAATATAGTTCCACACTATCTCCAAGAGTGATAAAAAACATGGGGAACCTGAAACTGAAAATATAAAGTAGACATGCACACCAAGATGCTTAATACAAATTCCATGGAAAAAAAATTCCCTATGCATTTACCTTTAAAAATAATTGAAAAACAAGCTAGTTTAAAATAAGACATTATAATATAATATTTTTAATTTTTTTCAAATCATGTAACAAGTTTTTATTTTCAATAAAAGAATTTATCATCCACTTCATTTTCAGAATAGGATCCAAGAATGCATTAAAATTTCAATATAAAAGGAAATGAATTTAGATTAAAATATGGTTTTCACAAATGTGACATCAAGTATGGAACAACTATAATGAAAATCACATCACAAGCACCATAGAAAATCTCTAAGTAGCTAGCATTAGTTGGGGACCTAGGATACTCATACCATAGTGAAATGTGGATTAGAAACCACAAACATCAGCATTATCATACACCATACACTATTAGGGTACTCCCCCGTAACCCAGTAGTCTACAATCATCATAATCATTTAGTTACTGTTGTAATCATCAATCCTTCTAGAATAAACTAGGATAAACCACTTCTATATCATTTGGAGTACTTGTATTGGTCTTCCCACCTAGGTACCAAGGGTTAACCATGTGATCTATTTCAAATTGTGGTGAGGTTTTATCAAGAAAACATAAATGAATATAATGATTTCTTTATCCAAAACCCATTCAACCTCTCAACACCGTTGTCCCTACTTATGTGTATTCCACCTTTTTCACGTCACAAAATGCATAAGCCTCACCACTAGGAACATATCACAAATCACATGTTAACACATACATCACATTTATCTAACTAGAAGGGAAATGCCTCAAGTGGGGTTTTCCATTTTTGTAAAAAATTCTAAATGTACCAAACATGACCCATTACATTACAAGAAATATTTTCATTTTAGAAAATCATAACCCTCAAACACTTTCTAAAACCCCTTAAAATCCCAACTAAACAATCAAGGAAACAAAATTTTAAAAAATAACACGAAACCATGTTTAGAACTAAGTAAAACTTTTTAAGAAAGTAAAATTACCCATTGAATGTGCCCATTCTTTACCATGGACATGGATTTATATAGGATATATCAATTCAATCAAAGGTACTAAGATATCAACTTCCATTTTGGAATAGAAGGAACAAATAAATTCCCTCATTATCTATTAATGCACTATTACTCATGACTCACCCATCATATCCTACCTTGATGCGAATAGTGTGTCATCACTGGTTTCTTCTATACATCTAAACACACAATTTGTAATACCCATTAATAATAATCTTATAGTTTAAGGGAAAATAAACATATCTTCATATTAGAACATCCAATGACACTATGAAAAGTGGATTTTCTACCTGCGGGTGTTGTTCTCATAATATCATCTTGGATAATACCAGGGGTGCACAGCATGAGAATGTGCCTCAAATTTATATGATTTTTCACCCTTAATGGCCTATATTATTTGAGTCCCTCATATAACATCATCAAACCATAGAGCTTATATTCAAGAAAAGTGTTATGGCACTTACAGGTTCTCATCATAGAAGGGATCCACTATGACCCTTTAGTGAAATGTCTATCCTTAGGAAATTATCAAATTAATTGTCATGCAGAAGAACAATCAAGATGTGATAAGGTATTTATTAATACACGTTTATCATAAAGTACAATGTAGTTGGTTCTAAGCCCCCAACTCCAACAGTTTTTGGGGTCAAGGTGTGAAAAATCCACTCAAGCAACACTTTTGGAAACTCTTCTTCAGTTTTCTCGATAGTGAACCCTAGTGATGATACCTCCATCATAATCATGGATAAAAAATCTTTTTAAGGAATGATTATACTAGTTCAGGCCATAATTTATCCCTTCACTATCAATCATTTCTCTTAATTGTCTTTAATATATACTGATTCTAGCAGTTACATTTTAATGGCTACATTACAAACGGTCATTATTCCCAATGGTATTAATTTCCAATGATATTAATACCCAATAGTCATACTTCCCAATGATCATAATGGTTTTCTACCACATATAAATACCTATTATTTTATTCATTCATATATTAATTCATTTCTATGTAGGTTCAATATTCATTATTTTTTAAATTAATTTAATATTAATAACACGGTGTTTCTTTTAGTATTGTTGTTTGCGTGTGTGATAATCCTTAGATATTGATATGATCTATATTTTCTGATTATATTTATTTTAGTTTTCTTTTTTTTCTCCCGTTGAAATTTTTTGTATTTTAGTTGGTTTAATTATTGAGAGAAAAGAAATGTTCATAATTAACTAAATAACGTGTTATCAATGTGTTTTATACTATATTTCATTACAAAATATTTCACACACACACACACAGATATATAAATATTTATAAATAATGTTTTATATATATATATATATATTTGGGTCATTACATCATATTTTACTCAAATTCCTCATCTAGTTCACAACCCCTTATAATAGATCCTAATTCATTATTTATTTATTATTTATCTATATTCTTTGGTACATGTGGTTGTATTAAAGTGGTTATATCATTTATAATAACCAGAAATGGAATATGCCAACTGTTATCATGATCAGTCTAAAAGAGTCATTATTAAAAAAAGACATATTCACAATAAATGAATCTTCAACACAATAGAACTTTAATACCCATTTGGATTTATTGTCAATTAAAAATTTTATTTTGAAGTTAATGTAATTATTCTCTACCTAATTTATAAGAAATAAAATGGTAGGAATATTCCTCTCCCCATAAAAACAACATGGAAGTAATAACTTTTGTTCTTCTCCTCATCAATGAAATTAATGGGAGGATATTCCTATTATTTCCAATAAAATATTTTAATTTTAGGAAACTCATATTCTCTCCATGTGATTCCATATACTTCTTTAGTAATCTATTAATTCCATGTTATAAGGGTGGCATTACATATTTCTTTGAAATGTGCGATTATACAGTCAACTCAATGTCTATGTGGTATAATAATTTGTTGGATAAAATAGTGAAAATTTTAGGCAACAAAACTATGTATATTTTCACCACATGTTATACCAAAAAATGTATTCCAATTAATTATGGCTACGTGAACAAATTTTCACAAAATATTATGAACCAGATGTCTGTTGAATACACACATGTCATGACCCCCTCCCATCAAGATGCCCCTCTTAAGCTGGCAATGGTGAAAGGGAGATAATGACCTCCGAGTCCAGCCTCTAGTCGGCCTCGGGGTGGCGACTAGCACCAAGGGTATGAGTTATCACAAATATGGGAGGAATTGCCCTTTTTATTTATTTAGGATCTGGAAATAGGAAAAGTCAACCACCAAAAAGGAAAAAGAACAAGTGTATAGAAATAAACCCAAACCAAGCCCACATGCATGTTTTAAATACATTTATAACAAGGTACAAGTACAAGAAAGTTCAAAGTACAATACCAAAGAGAAAAAAAGAGAACAACAACTGAAACAACTCCAACTGTCTGACTATTAGGGTCCCACGCGACCCTAGTAGTCTTCTTGGAAACCTCAAAGTAAACGTAGGGTGAGCATACAAGTATACTCAGTAGGGAAACCTAAAGCTCTCGTGCACTAGTGGGGAGAAATCCTAATGTCCCGTGAGAACAACAGAAGAAACCTAGTAATGAATTCTATCCACCCAACCTCACCAACAACACTCACCAAAACACAAGCGCAACAGGTAGTAGTATTTAAGAAACAAGAGTATTGGGTACCCCGCACCATTTCCCTTTAGTTAGCTGCTATTCCTAACGACGAATGTCCTGACACTGCCACACTCTCCCCGCCCGCACACACACCTGGACCTCACCACCACGTATCACGCCCGCACACAGTTGGGCATCACAACCACGTATCCTGCCCACACACACCTAGGCCTCACAACCACGTATCCCGCCCACACACACTTGGGCCTCACAACCACGTATCCCACCCGCACACACCTCGGCCTCACAACCACGTATCCCGCCCGCACACACCTGGGACTCATCCTGAAGATTCTTGGGAAACAGTAGAACCTGCCTGATGAGTCTTGGGCTAAATCCACCCCAAGCGAAACCTACCCGAAGAGTCTTAGGTGTAAGGTTGCCTCAAGCCATCACAGCCTAGGGGAGAAGGAGTAGGAAGAATCTAGTAACTAAGGGAAAAACACCATCTCCCATGAAATGGGAGTGTTCGACACTAAGTACTCAACATGGGTGGGGTGCAATAAAACACAAAAGATATATATATATATATATATATATATATATATACCAACCACACATCCCAACCTATGGATTCTAAATAGAGAAACTGTGCACGGGCCTCGGCACTACTACTACGAAGAATGCATACAACAAACAACCCCAACCCCATTTAGGTTTTTACGTTTCAGAAAAATTAGATTATTTAGTTCCATAACTACTGGGAAACTATCCGCAACCAACCACATCGATTGTTCATAAAACATATCCTTGCCATCCACAAATCAAGTTTGGAAAACACAATCAACACAACCAAGCCCTTCTTATCAATCAACCAGTCCCATTGATTATTAACTCTGTTCCATTACCACGCCCCATAATTTATTAACTCTTCCACTTTAATTTAATATTCACAACCCATAGCCCGTTCACATTAAAACCCAACCCTGCTGCCCCGCTGCCAACTGCCAAAACCCCAACTGCATCGTACATCATTATCCCTTTAATACCATTTATCGCAGCCCCTCTGCCCGTTACTAACATAACATTAACACCAACCCACAACCAAGTCAACCGCAGCCCCGCTACTCACCCTATCCAAAACAACCCACAAAACACCCCATCACATGTCACGTATCCATGCCAACACCGACATGTTCATTATTTCATTTTGTTTAACCGGGGTGATCACACAAGGGTTCTAGATTTTAAACAGCCAAATTTACGTGATTAACCAAATTTCCACATTCCACAAAGTTTCCATCCATAAGAAAATACAGAAGGAGAGGGAAAATTTTATTTGCGTAAGTAAAGGCCACCAACGACCATGATTTTCAGTAGGTAGAATCTCATTCAATTCACAACATAATATCACAGGTTATAAAGTAACAACAGTCACAACATCCCATCCCTGTTATATATGCCAGTTATTATCTTTATTTAATGTTTTAACTGTTTCTCGTGACAACAATAGGATACCCACCCTGCATGATGCACAAGATAGAGAGAGAGACAAAGGTAAGATCCCAACCTCAAAAGGTTCTGATCACAATGCTCCCCCGGATCAACCGTAGAAGAAGTCCGTCGGTGTCCGTCACTTCTGTTGGGTCCTGGAAAAACCTCCTCAGGTGGAATTCGGAAAGGAAAGGTCGAAGGAAAGACAACGGATCCAAGCTCGGATGTTTCGCCTCGTCGTTACGATCTCGTGGCTGATGAAGGATCGTAAATCGGAGCTCGGATGAAGAAGTTATGGAAGAAAAGGAGCCTTCGAGTCTCTTGGGAGAGCTCTGCTCAAAGGAAAGGGGAGGAGAGGAGTGAGTTGAAAGGAGGAGGGGACCCCTCCTTTTATAGGCAAGAAAAGGAAAAGTACACGGCATGTAATTTATGGTACAGAGCATGTACTCGGTTATTTTACATGGTCTCCACGCGGCTTCCAACACGGCTCCTCGGCCGTTGATTGGTCAACACACGGTTTGAGGGTAACACATACACAGGGAAGGACTACACGACGTGTACTCATTTATTTCACAGAGCAAGGAAACGACTCCAACATGATACACAGCCGTTGACTAGTAATGCGTATGCTGGGAAGGAATACACGGCGTGTAGAACATGACACACGGCGTGCACACAGCAAGGACACGGTCTTCAACACATGGTATTCCTGGAAAGGTGGTACACGGTGTGTAGTTACACTACACGGCGTGTAGTCATTTACTTCACACGGTGAGGATACGGCCTGCGACACGGGGTATACCCGGAAAGGGGGTACACGGCGTGTACTCAAACTACACGGCGTGTAGTTTCAAAATTCTGGAAAGTGTGGGAAAAGTCCATTTTACCCTCCAGAACACTTCTTGACCTTCTTTTTGACAAAGGAATGGGCCGGAGAGGTCTGATCCATTACATCAGATACCTCTTAAAACATTCTCATCCCCGAGAATTCAAAAACCAACCTAGAGGAACCCACCAAGATTCCTCTTAGGGTTCCTGATATAACAGGAACCCAACCAACAACCCTAATCAAATGTGTTAGTAATTCATTCTCCTATGTCGAGATATTATCCTCTTTAGGCGGCACTGACTCGCCTGCAAGGGTTCAATCACATCCTCATTAATGCGTCTCAATTAGGGATTGGGCCTTCCCACTTCCATATATTAGGATTTTCCAACTTACACTACCCCCAACACCGTACAATCCACACACTGCCCGAACACATGGTTTGGGGAATTCCTTCTCCCATATCGAGATATTATCCTCTTTAGGCGACACTGACTCACCTGCATGGGTTTAATCGCATCCACATTAATGCGTCTCAATTAGGGGTTAGGTATTCCCCTCACCATATGATAGGGATCTTCACGTAAATTTAAAGAAAAGAGGGAAAACAACATAGCATTAAAAACTCACAAAAACAAGGTACATGCCCAAAGAATGATAGAAAAAGAGTTCCAACAATGGAGTGTAATGCTCCCAAATAAAACATAAAGGAGATCATTCAAGAAAACCCAAACACATCTCTATCGATCCCTGGCCCTTCTAGAGATAATGCCTCTGATGCATGCAACTATCCGCGCCCAGCTCCTCTTCCTCTCTGTTAACGTCCGTATCCTCGACCACGTCCCGGTTGGAATCCTTGAGGAACTCCATGTGGCTGGCCACCCCCTGCTCCATCTCCCCTCAGAGGGACTGGAGCCTGTTGCTGCTAGAAGGGTCTTTCCGGCGACTGCTGCTGCTGAGGCGGGTGTTGAACCTTCCCATATACACCGTACTGAGCTTGGGTCGGGAACCGACTCCGAACGTGCCCGAAACCTCCAAAAGAAAAAGACTTCGGTCCTGGGCTCGTGAAAAAGGGACGAGGGCCTGAAGATTTGAATTGGAACTGATGGGGCTTGCTCCTTACCGGCCTGAACCTGGAAGGTCCTGTCACAGGAGACCTGCTGCTGACTGCCTCCCCCTTCGATGGACCCGGCTGGATCCCCTCTCGTGGTGAACCTCCTAACGAGTGCATCCACTCTACAATATCTGACTTCTTCTGTACCGCAATGTACGTCGTATGGGTGAAGGGGGTGACAGCATACTGAAGCGAAGGACGAAGCTCCTCATCCAAACATCTCGCCTGAGACTCCTCATCTGGAAAGAGATCCAGAGCAAAGCGCAAAAGATCCTTGAACTTGATCCCCAGCTCTCGTACTGACATACTCCCCTACTGAAGGGAGATTAACTCCTACCGCTTCTCCACCTTGATCATGGAAGAAAAGAATTCCTCTCGGAATTCCTTCTCAAGGTCAGCCCATGGAACCTCTACCTCCATCCTCTCTCCGAGGTAGAGTGTCCACCACTGTCGCGCTGTGCCTCTCAGCTGACTGACTGCTAGGGGAACCCATTACTCCCTCGGAGCACAGATCAAGGTAAAAGCGATCTCTAGCTCCTCAAGCCACCCCTCTGTCTCCGTATCTGAACTACTACCCTCATACTTCTTGAGGGTCTACCGCTGGAAAGAATGGAGAGTCTTCTTCCACTGGCTATCTTCCTCCTCTCGGTCAATCCTCAGTTGATCGACCGCCTGAATCTGCTGGGCCTCGGCCGTCTGAGGCACCCAGGGATGACGTCCAGGTGCCATAGCTGTATGGTAAACAAGGATCGCCTAAGCCCAAGTAGTAAGGAAAACTCAAGGTTTTATTTTATCATTTTATTTCAATTTCTTTCCCAAAACACCCAAATCAAGTATAACACAATCATCATGATGCATGTACCTTCCCTAGGGTCTCTAACCTGCAATCAATGTAGTCTCACTTGGTTGTTCGGTAGGCTTAGAGTCCTTTCATCGGATCACAGGGGGCCCTAACATCCCGCGTCCTAGCCGGTCTTCCCTAGCCTATGTCACGCACCATGATTAACTGACATTGTTGCCCATCCATCCCATGCAATCCTCACTGTGCCTAACTCCGAACTTCATCCTATCTCTCATCCATCAGCTCTGATACCATTCTGTCATGACCCCCTCCCACCAAAGATTCCCCTCCTGAGCTGGCAATGGTGACAGGGAGATAATGACCCCTATGTCCCGCCTCCAGTAAGCCTCAGGGTGGCGACTAGCACAAATGGTATGAGTTTTCCCAAATATGGGAGGCATTACCCCTTTTATTTATTTAGGATCGGGAAATAGGACATGTCCACCACCAAAAAGGAAAAATAACAAGTGTAGAGAAATAAACCCAAACCAATTCAACATGCATGTTTTAAATACATTTATAATAAGATACAAGTACAAGAAAGCTCAAAGTACAATACCAAAAAGAAAACAAGAGAACAACAACTACAACAACTCCAACTGTCCGACTAGTAGGGTCCCGCACGACCCTGGTAGTCCTCCTAGAAACCTGAAAGTAAACATAGGGTGAGCATACAAGTATACTCAGTAGGGAAACCTAAAGCTCTCGTGCACAAGTGGGGAGACATCCTAATGTCCTGTGAGAACAACAGAACAACCCTAGCAAGGAATTCTATCCACCCATCCTCACCAGCAACACTCACCAAAACACAAGCACAACAGGTAGTAGTATATAAGAAACAAGAGTATTGGGTACCCCGCACCATTTCCCTTTAGTTAGCTGCTCTTCCTAATGACGAACGTCCTGACGCTGCCCCACTCTCCCCGCCCGCACACACACCTGGGCCTCACCACCACATATCCCACCCGCACACACCTGGGCCTCACAACCATGTATCCCGCCCCCACACACCCGGGCCTCACAACCACGTATCCCGCCCGCACACACCTGGGCCTCACAACCCAGTATCCTGCCCGCACACACCTGGGCCCCACAACCACGTATCCCACCTACACTCACCTGTGCGTCATCCCAACGATTCTTGGGAAACATTAGAACCTGCCTGAAGAGTCTTGGGCTATAAACACCCCAATTGAAACATACCCGAAGAGTCTTATGTGTAAGGTCACCTCAATCTATCACAGCCTAGGGGAGAAGGAGCAGGAAGGAGCTAGTAACAAAGGGAAAAACACCCTCTCCCATGAAATGGGAGTGTTCAGCACTAAGTGCTCAACATGGGTGGGGTGCGATAAAACACAAAAGTTACAGATATATATATATATATATATATACCAACCACACAGCCCAACCTATGTCTTCTAAAAAGAGAAACTGAGCACGTGCCTTGGCACTGCTACTATGAAGCATTCATACAACAAACAGCCACAACCCCATTTAGGTTTATACGTTTCAGCAGAATTAGATTATTTAGTTCCTTAACTACTGGGAAACTATCCACAACTAACCAAATCTATCATTCGTAAAACATATCCCTACCATCCAAAAATCAAGTTAGGAAAACACAAGCAACACAACCAAGCCCTTCTTATCAACCAACCACCCCCATTGATTATTAACTTCGTTCCATTACCACGCCCCACCATTTATTAACTCTTCCACTTTAATTTAATATTCACAACCCGTAGCCCGTTCACATTAAAACCCAACCTTGAAGCCCTGCTGCCAACCACCAAAACCACAACTGCATCGTACATCATTATCCCTTTTAATACAATTTATCACAGCCCCGCTGCCCATTACTAACATAACATTCACACCAACCCACAACTAAGTCAACCACAGCCCTGCTGCTCACCCTATCAACAACAACCCAAAAAACACCCCCATCACATGTCACGTATCCAAGCCAACACCGACATGTTCATTATTCCATTTTGTTTAACCGGTGTGATCACACAAGTGTTCCAGATTTTAAATAGCCAACATTACGTGATTAACCAAATTTCCAAATTCCACAAAGTTTCCATCCATAAGAAAATCCAGAAGGAGAGGGAAAAATTTGTATTGCGTAAGAAATGGCCCCCAACGACCATGATTTTCAGTAGCTAGAAGCTCATTCAATTCACAACATAATATCACTGGGTATAAAGTAACAACAATCACAACTTCTCATCCCCGTTATATAAGCCAGTTATTATCTTTATTTAATGGTTTAACTGTTTCTCGTGACAACAAGAGGATACCCACCCTGCATGATGCACAAAATAGAGAGAGACAAAGGTAGGATCCCTACCTCAATAGGTTCTGATCACAATGCGCCCCGGATCAACCTTAGAAGAAGTCCGTCAGCGTCCGTCACTTCTATCGGGTCCCGGAAAAACCTCCTCATGTGGAAGTGAGAAAGGAATGGATGATGGAAATACAACGAATCCAAGCCCAGAAGTTCCGCCTCGTCGTTACTATCTCGTGGCTGCTGACGGATCGTAAATCGGAGCTCGGACGAAGATGTTATAGAAGAAAAGGAGCCTTCGACTCTCTTGGGAGAGCTCTGCTCAGAGGAAAGGGGAGGAGAGGAGTGAGTTGAAAGGAGGAGGGGACCCCTCCTTTTATAGGAGAGAAAAGGAAAAGTACATGGCATGTACTTTATGGTACACGACGTGTACTCAGTTATTTTACACGGTCTCCAAGCAGCTTCCAACATTGCTTCGCCGGCATTGACTAGTCAACACACAGTTTGAGGGTAACGCATACGCGGGGAAGGACTACATGGCATGTAGTTTAGACACACGGCCTGTACTAATTTATTTCACACGGCAAGGACATGGCTCTAAAATGGTACACGACTGTTGACTAGTAACGCGTACGCGGGGAAGGACTACACAATGTGTAGAACTGGACGCACGGCATGCACACAGCAAGGACACAGTCTTCAACACGAGGTATACCTGGCAAGGTGGTACACAGTGTGTAGTTACACTACAAGGCATGTAGTCATTTACTTCACACGGCGAGGACACGGCCTGTGACACGAGGTATACCCGGAAAGGGGGTACACATCGTGTACTCAAACTACACTGTGTGTAGTTTCAAAATTCTGGAAAGTGTGGGAAGAGTCCATTTCACCCTCTCGAACACTTCTTGACCTTTGTTTGACAAAGGAATGGGCCGGAGAGGTCCGGGCCATTACAACACATCAAATTTTTTTAAGTATAATGTATTTATTCGAAAACATGATTAGATGATCACCCCTTTGATAAATAATAGGTATAATTCAAAATATTATTGGGAGAATAAATATTATTCCACATCCATAAATTTTAAAAGGGAAATACAAAATTATATTTTTAACCTAATTTCCTAAATCTTTAGAAGATTAAAACTTTATGAGATCCTCTCTTGAATATATTATTTAAACAATCATTCACCTTTAATTGCCTTCACTTAAGCGTGACCAAATTAATGTAATAATAGGGAGGGTTATCTTTAGCATCTTAGTAGGAAGATTATGGTTGAGAATTGTTCCTAAACCCGTGTAACTTCTTTTTAGAAGCTCTAACACATTGAGAACTCATCGTGTTATCTTCTAATTCAATTTTACAAGTCTAGTTATTTATTGAATGCATGAACTTATTCGTGATTTCAAATTACTTACTACATGAAATAGGATAAAACATTAGTAACAATGGTGGTTTGATTCTTTTTAGATTTCTACAACTTCCTAGAATCTTTAAAAAAGGATGGATATATTGTTAAGCATTCTTTTTTTACATTTTCATCCTTCTCTTTGTATGTATAATCCTTCTTTACAATAACTTTATTTTTGTTGAATAAAATGGTTCTTTTACTATATTAACCATTTTTCTAAGTAGAACATGCATTCATTTGATATACACGTGTTATACCATCTTTAATCTTCCACACACCTCTTCCCAACCTATTTAGTATGATTTATAAATACCATTTCATACTATTTATCTTAGATTTCCACCACTATTCAAATCCTACTATATGCTAGTTGTAGTGACTCATTACTTTTTGATTCTATCTTTATCTCATTTACATTAAAATTATTTTCTATCTTACAATGGTCTATGGTGTGGCCTACTTCCCACAATAGTGAAAACATCTCCCTATAGGTTTTATATCCTTCTTGAGATTCTTCATTAACTTATAAAGAGAACATGATTTTGTTGTCTTCTTCATTGTTTCCCCCCCAAGGCAGAACATTATTATTTATTTACTTTCTTTTTAGTCTACAATGGTTCATTATTCTATTCTGTATATGAATGATACTTGGATGGTTTATACCAACATTCCTAATCATAGTGAACACTACTATTTCTCAAATAAAAGAAATATTTTAATAATTCAAATATATTTTTTGAATACATGTTTCACTTCATCAATAGGGTTTCCATTTTCACAACATGTTTTTTAGATATTCTCCCCTTGATTTAGGTCCTCACTGATTTTCACATGCTGGAATATTATACCATTATTCAATAACCTTGTGCAAAAACATCTATCACTAATAATATCTCCTAATTAATGTCATTAATTTATCTATAGGTGTAGTATGTATAGATTGAACCCTTTCTATTTTTTCACTAGAACATTGAATATTTGGTCTCATTTTGGATGGTACATTTTATATGATAGTCTCATATTTACCTTAAGAAATTGAGAAGACTGAGATTATACTGCTTCCATATTTTTCAACATTTATTCCCAATCTAGGCACTTAACGTTGAGAGAATATATATCAACTTTAACTGAACTCAATATTTTTTTCCCACATTATTTTCAACCTTTAAGATTCATTCTTAATTAATTATTTTATTTCATGAAATGAACTGTCAGAATCTTTCACTCTCTTTTCCTTAAATTTTATTTGGGTATACTTGAATTCCATAAAGGTTTTATGAAAATTAATCAATGCATGAAATATATCTTTAAACACTTTAATAAATAATTATTTATTACATAAATATATTTTTAATTCTTCATCAACATGAGAAAATATTTCATTTCTATTTGTGGAAATTTATTCTTTGACTTTCACAAGCATCATGAGAGTGTTTTAGAAACTCATTTTCTTTTCCAATGATTCTTCTATAACATCATCATTTTCTGTAAAAAATGATTTATCATCAATAATTCCCTGGATGAATTTGAATATATAAGTTTCTGATTCAAAGAGAACATTATTAAAATATTCCTTAACCTAATGTTATAGGTATTTAGTTGAATCAATTCAATAAATCTCAAATCATGAACTTGTTTTAGTAGAGGAATAATAATAATCAGATTTAACTAATAAACCATTAGAATTTTGAATACCGTTAGATAATGGTGTTTTTTCTTCCTTATATGAATATTATATAATATTCTTAGACACATTAATCTTCATATTTCTTAGGGTCCTTAGTGATACTTCCAATTATATTCTGATAGGGATAGAGGTACATTTTCCCTTATGTGTATCTTTAAACTCAAATATTCACTTCATGCTTGTCAAGTAAAAAAATGGATTTTTTCAAAACCAATAAAATATTCCATTTTCTTTGATATTAGGTGGGATATAAAACTAAATCCAATCAGAAGGAACCAATGATCTAATAACACTATTGGGTCCCAATAGACCCTGTAGACACACCCATGAGGGTTGGGGTGGGGTGGGGGGTGAATCAGATGCGACAGAATTTTACCAAGAAAATACTTATTTTTTAGTTCTTTCTAACTCGTTGGTATTTTAGACCTTATCCAGATATTAAGATGTATATGAGCCTCTTTTAATTTACCCTATATACATTACATACACTAAAAGTAAATATGGATCAATTATTTTTACATGGTTCAAACCTATATAGGAAACCTACACTTTATCAATTTCAAATCACATTGCTAAAAATATTATACACTAATAATATTGTAATCTATTATAGTGGGTTTTATAAGGATTATATTAAATCCAATATCACCACATTACACTCTCATGTTTCCAATATGATGAATGTGAAAAAAGCCTCCACAATATGACCCAAGTGAAGGGAGCTTTATATTGTATACCATAGTCCTCAAAATGGAATTGCTCTAGCTGGATCAATAGTTCCTTCCTCCCCTTTAAAGAAGATCATATTCTATCAAGATATTTCTCTAAACCCTATCAATATGATCTTATTACTTCACTTGAGTTTTTTTATATCTTTATGATATTCATATCTAAAACATGAAACCCAATCTTTGAATCATTGTACAACTCCATGTTCCTCAAAATCTATAAATATATACTCAAGATGAAAATTATTTTCACAAAATAACAACTAAAATATTATGTATTTAAATATTTAATAGATCACTCGTATTTAGAAAATAGTCACCCCTTATCATTCTTTCTTCTTTGATAACTATAACTAACCAATAGTATAAGTTGATACACTCAATGTATTCTTCTCTTATTTACTCTTATTTAAAACCGATTTGATGTATAACTTCAGTACATTCCTAGATCACATAATTCTTTCTTTCCACATCATATATTAGATCCAAAAACATCTTCTTCCACAATATTCTCTGTATCTCTCAGATTGTTCTTGTCTCATTTGAGATCAGTTGTCTCACTTGATATCCTTAGTTTACAACCCCTAGTAGTGGTACCAATGTATTTTTATATTTCTTCATATGTAATATTATAATGTTAATTTGGATTTATTAAATGTATACTCTCATTTCCAATCACCACAAATGGTATATTTCAACTGTTATCATATATCACTCCAAAATCAGTATTTTCTTGACAAAACAATTAGGTCCCAATGGTATGTTACACATCGTATTTTAAACTCAAAGGATATTATAATAATACTCTTATTAAATTCTCTTCACATGGATGAATGGATCATTTTTTTAACTATAGTAGTATTATTTTATCTTCTTCTTTAGAAATACCATTATAATATCCACACTTCAATATTCAAATCTATACAAAAATATATACCACAAAATTTTTGGA
Organism: Viscum album; assembly: GCA_963277665.1. Lineage (NCBI taxonomy): Eukaryota > Viridiplantae > Streptophyta > Magnoliopsida > Santalales > Viscaceae > Viscum > Viscum album. The sequence continues at coordinate 456,202,495 of OY728119.1, read as the reverse complement.
ATGAAACTCTCTATACTTGGTGTACAAATTTATAGTAACCTAATATAACTACAAAAATGAATCTATATAAATAAAATAGCATCTTATTAGCTTATTATTATTTCTCAAATGATTCTATTCATTATTAATATATGATCAGATGAATTCGTCGAGCTTTTAATCAACGTTGCCTGCATTATTCTTGGAAATTCGTGAATTTTGTTTCTATTTTGAGAACCATATATTTAGAAAACATTGATATCCTAATATTAATATCATTAAATTTTTTCAACATAAGATTAAATAGTGGATCACAGGAGCCTCATTATATTTTGAATAAGAATCAATAACTTTAGCATCATCAGATGTAGTAGTCTACATAACTTATTAATGTTAGAAATATTTATGTTTCACTATGTAAAATTTATTACGGGCTCCTTAGGATATTTTACTTTGTCACATAACAACATCATATATATGAAATACTGAATGATAAAACATCATATTAACTATCCAAAAATTCACTTACATGTCAGATAAATCTCTTACATATAGATCAATTATCTTATGGGTATCATAAATGCCTTACAAGCTCATCCTTTGTTGAAATGTGGAAAAATAAAATGTCATTCACTGACTAAAATTATATATGGATAGATATAACATATTACACCATATGAATTTATCATTTAAGGTAGACTCAAATTTCATACAAGCTTCATATAAATTCTTATGGGTGGCTCATGTAGCTCAATTCTTATACATATAACAAAAATATCGTTTTCACAAATAAAGTTACATTAATATACGATGAATTACATAATTTCTATCCAATATTTATTCCTTTTAGATGAAATGTTTTATGTCTAGTATAATATAATAACCATATCCATTTAAATATATTACTACATTATTTTAAGCATAATTAATCATCAAATTCTAAGCCAAGGATCGTAAAGTACATTGTATTTGGATTATAAAGTACATAAAACTGAAAACATAGAAATAAACAATACAATTTTTTTAATGATATATAATGATATGCTAACTTTAATTGAGATCCCTCATCCAAATAGGATAACATGGGGAATATATGATCAAAAGGGATGAGCTAAAAATCCCAATAAGGGTAAAAACATAGGAATAATGAAAATCACATGGGTTAGAAGTCATAACATGATGACATAAAAAATAATGGAACATGAATAATAAAAGGAAGAATAACATGTAGATAATGGGGACATGTAAACATGAAATCATAGGAATGTGGAAACAACACACAACATTACAGAAGCATGAATCAAAGCTAACATCCAAGACCATTGCACATGGCGGAAATAATCCCATAAAGGAATATAGTTCACTCCCTATCCTAACATGAAATATCTTGAGACAAAAAATTAAACAATTTTTTGGAGTTATATCTGGTTTTACCCATCATAATATATTAATGCATATGTGTGCCACATGAAGAAACAAACAATAACATAAGACTAACCCAATGAAAGAAATGGGTATCTTAATCATGCCATAAGGCATAACACATGGGAATATCATGATGATTTCCATGAAATGATGATTTTCAATCATACATGGACATTAATAATGTAAATTTGGCATAAAAAGGATATGTTTTTTCAAACTAAATTCAACACATGTAAAAATAGAGTTTAATAAGCTTTAGAAATGAGCCACTTTAGTGCGGTTTAAGGGAAACTTTTATTGATTCTTTAAAATTAATATGGAATAATTGTTTGTATAAAACCAAAAATGAATCAAGATAATTTTTCATGATAAAATTAGAGATTTTATAGAAATAATTTTGGCTTAAAATAGATTATGGAGTTCACTTGAAAATGGGAATGAAATTAGGAAGTTCCCTTTTATCAGGCTAGTTTATCAGTAAGAATTGAGAAGAGAATATTTTTAAAACATGTATTTACCAATAAAATAAGGATTAAATTAGATGATTACATTTATTTATAACATATAATATGAATTTATTAAGATTATATAAATAGGGGTAAAGAGGTAGAAATTGTAACCTGAAAGAGAATAGAGTTTCAGAAAGAATCCCTTACCTTATGTTCGAATGTGTTCTGAAATTGATCTTAATATCCCGGATAGTCAAATTAAATACATTAATTAATTATTTAAAAACCATTTATACATGTATTTTATTTTTTTAAATTTTTTGAAGTTCATTTACCATATATTTTATGAGTTAGAAGATTCAATTTCGTCATTTGGGAGTGTTCATTTTCTAGGTTTTCAAGATTGGTTTACTTGTATAAATGTGTGAAATATCATATAAAACAGAAATAGAAATCCAGATTTGAAGTTATATGTTATTAATGAAATTCATAAGATTAAATGGTTATATAATTCATTTGTTTATTTGTTTTGACGATGAATCATTAGATTAGATGTTAGTGAGAATCGTTTAGATTATTTTGGCGGTTTTTCGATCATCACAAACAAGTTTTGTTTCATTATTAATTATTGTGTATAAAAGTTTGTTTAAGAACATAAAAATTCTTATAAAATAAATTGTAAAATATTTATCAACCATTATTATAGTTTTATGTCCATTCTTTAAGGTGGTAATGAAAATGAAAACTTATCCTCCTCGAAGGCGATAAATCAGTACATCACAGATGATATCTTCATTTTTAGAATACAAGGAAGTTAAGAATAGGTTTCAGGGATGATTTTAAATTAAAATAATAAAATTATAATATATATGATATATTATATTAATAATTCATGTTTGTATAGAGTAGGTGGGGAGAGTATAATAATATAAAATAGAGTGAAAAGAAAATAAAGGAATTAAAAGATGATTTTACATCGTGAAATATTCTAATTGAGAACCCCTTATGAATTTTTTTTTGGTATTTTATTGTGAAACGAAACTCTTGGTTTTGTGGAATATTATTTATAATTGTATTAGGTAGAAATTATAAAATCATCAAGCATTAGGTGGTTTGAGGAGAATAGGTGGTGATTTGTGGTATTTGTAGTAGAGGAGGGGAAAGGGGGTGTTTTTATTATTATTTTACTCATCTGTCTGTTATTATGAAACAAGACTATTAATATCATTGATTAAAGTGATTAAATATAGTGAATAGTTCATGTGAGTTTGAACCAATGGTTCTAAAATCATCCATACATCATCAATGACTCAATAATTTATGTATTTAGTTTATACCATAAATTACCGTATTTCACATTTCACAAAAAATTCCACCTTTTTAGGAAAATTAATAAATTTACCCCTTCCATTTTATGATGTGTAGAATTAAAAATTGGACACCATTTTATAAAAATATTTTTATAAATATGAAAATTATTTCTTAATTAAATTTATTATATATTTGAAAAATACTAATTTTAATAATATAACTGCTTTTATAACACTTTGAGAAATTAATTAAGGTCTAAAAAACTATATCATAGTCATAAGACAACAAAATATTAATTTATGAATTTATTTTATGGAAATAAATTTTCATTTAAATAATTATATTAATTATACAAGTGTAAATAAACATTTATGATTCACAAAAATACCAATACTTAATTTATTACTTTAAAAATATTTATTTAGATATACTATGACATAATTATATCATATTTTTATTTAAAATATTTCAAATTTTTATTTATACTTTTATTGGTGAGTTTATTATTCTATTTTCTAGTTTAATATTCATAATGGTTATATTACTACTCTAAATTTAATGTTATTATTATATTGGTATAAGTTTCCTAATTTAGGAAAAATCCCCTTATTTCATTCATTATTCATTTATAACGTTTTTTTCATATTAATTATGTGATTTTATATGATTTATGAAATATTACAAAAGTATAAGAAGTGAAATTTCATTGATGAATTCTAGGTCATTACATTCTTACCCCCTTATGAAATTTCATCCTCAAAATTTCATTTTACAAAATACCATGATAAATGGTTAGGGTAATTATCATCCATTACTTCCTCTCATTACCGTGTTACATATTGGTACGTATGCTTCCGCTATAGTACATTGACCATCCAGGTTGTATTACTGTGTAAAACTATATCCCCATGATCCAATATCTTTATAGGATTACCTTCATAAGAGATATCATTTTTCAATTATACAACCTCTGAATTCAGTACATGTGAAGGATCAGGTAAGTACTTACTCAAGAAAGATATGTGAAATATATAATGTACTTAAGACCTGATTTTTGGAAGTTCTAGTCAATAGGCCACAAATCCAAAACGATCAATATTCTCGAAGGGGCCTACGTACCAAAGGCTTAACTTTACTTTCTTCACAAATCTCATGGCCCTCTTATATGGAGATATATGGGGGGATACCATGTCTCTATCCTTAAAATCAAGGTCTCATCGATGTTAATCCACATGGATATTTTGTTGACTTTGGGATGCTGGAATGTGCTATTTAATGGTTTTCACCTTTTCATGATTTCCATAACCATTTCAAGTCCTAGGATCTTATATTCACCAACTTCATCCCACAATTCTTGTGTTTTTCATCATTTCACATAAAGGGCTTCATAGAAACCATTTAGATTCTTATGTGGAAACTATAGTTGTAAGAAAACATGACCAAAGGTAGATGTTGGTACCATACACATTTGAAGTCCCTAGAACATTCTCTCAACATTTATTATAGTGTTTAAATATTCTGTTCAGATTTTCCATTAGTTTGAGGAAAATAAGATGTACTAAAGTTTATCTTAGTGTTTAGAGCATATTAGAGTATTTTATAGAAATTTGAAGTGAATATTGGATCTTGATTGGATACAATCAATAGCGGTACTCTATGAATCCTTACAACTTCTATGATTTATATCCTTTCAATTTGATCTAGTGAGAAGTAATATTGAATTGTGATAAAGTGATCTATCTTCGTATGATGATCCAAAATAACCCATATAACATTGTTTCCTCTAGATGTATTTTGAATTTTGCTGATAGATTCCATGGTTATTTTTTCCCATTTTTATGTTGGTATGGGTAATTGTTTCATCAACCCCTTATATTTTTTCCTTTCTTCCATTACTTTATGATATTCCACACACTTTGATGTATATTCAGCACTCTCTTTTTTCATAATGTCCCACCAATAGTTTTCTCGTAGACCCCGATAGATCTTAATGCTCCCTAGGTGAATAGAGAAGGTTGAGTGATGTTTGTCACTACTAATATCTTATTTATCTACGTTTTTGATGGTACACATAGTTGTGACCAAAATCTAACAACTCCATCCTCATCCATTTTGAACTTTAAGGATTTCCCATTCCCAATAGCTTCAAACTTCTTCTGAATTTTCACATCAATAATTTGAGAATCCTTTATTTTATCTATAAGGTATTGTTGAGAAATCATTTGGGAAAGGATTGATGACATACCTTCATTAATTATTCCCATGTTCACACTTTAAAAATCTAAGAAGATTGTATCCTTCTCAATTCTAATCATTGATAATGATGCATGATCCTTTTTACTTAGATCATCCCCCACATTATTTTCATTACCAGGATGGTAGCAGATTGAGCAGTTATAATCCTTGAAGAGCTTTAATCATCTTTATTGGTGTATATTAAGCTCATTATATGTGAATATATAATTGAGGATTTTATGATGTATATATATTTCACAATTCTCCCCATAGAGATAATACTTCTATATTTTCAATCTAAAGATCACAATCACAAAATTTATATCATGAATGAGATAGTTTTTCTCATAGATTTTTAACTACCTTGATGCGTAAGATATCAATTTATCATTTCTTATCAGTACTCAGCCTAATACATTATTTGAATCATCATTGTACACCACAAAGAGTTTCCCACTTATTAGTATTATGAGTATTGGTGCTGTGATAAGACTCTTTTTTTAATATTTAAACCAGTCTTCACATTCAATGGTCGAGAAAATGGTAATCCATTCGATGCCATCTTGGTTATTTGGTTTGAAAATCATGATAAGTTCTTCAAAAATCATCAGTAATTCCTAGCTAATCCATAGAAGCCACAGATCTCCATTACAAATATTGGACTAGGACACTCCTAAATTGCCTTTGTTTTAGAAGGGTCTATAGATTTTCATTTATTGGTGATAATAAGCCCTGAGAATGATACTTCCTCCCTCCAGAACATACATTTTCTATAATTTTCAAAAATATTATCCCTTATCATGTTCTTTTTCACAGTGTTCAAGTGCTCCTCGTGTTCTTGCTTGATCTTAGAGTATATCAGAATATCATCAATAAAGAATACCTTCATCGAGGTAGTATCTAATGTCAATATTCATTAATTATGTGAAAATTGATGGAGAAATAGTGAGTCCTAAGGGAATCAATATAAAATCATTGTATCCATACCTGGTTCTAAAGGTAGTCTTGGGAATTTATTCCTTATTCACCTTTAATTGGTGATATCCTAACCAACGGTCCACCTCATAGGAGTACTTAGCTCCAGGTATTTTATCAAACAAGTTTTCTATCCATGGAAGAGGATACTTGTTCTTTATCGTGACTTTATTGACCTCACTATAATCAATGAAGAGGCGTATTGATCCATCATTCTTCTTGAAAAAGAGGATGGGTGGACTCCACGGGGAAGCACTCAGGAGTATAAAATCATTTATACAGATTCTCTAGTAAATAATTCTTTTATTCTTCCAAATCAATGATTTCCATTCTATATGTTGTCTTTGATATAGGTATAGATACATGAATAAGATCAATTGAGAACTCAGCCACTTGTTCTAGAGGAAGACCTGATGATTATTCAAAGAACATATATGTATAGTCCCTAACAATGGGTATGTATTCGAGCATGATTCTCTCCTTTATATCAATCATTTGATATAGATATGCTATCTCATAAGGAAATAGTATTTACAATTTATATAATGATTCTAAAGGAGGTGCATCTTCCTACGTGTACTTTCATAGAATTAGAGGATGTCTCAAGATATGAAGAGTGATCTCCCTTTCCCGACAGTTCATGTTGGATTTGTATAAAGATATCCAATCCATGCCCAATATATTATCAAACTCCACAAAAGGATGTAAGACAATATTTACTGGGAGGTTCAGTCCACAAACATTTACTGAGAGGAGTTATATACTTTGGATGCACTAATTTCCCCATTTTCTATTTTCATTGATAGATGAACCTCATTATTCTATGATGGTGTTTAAATAGTTCTACTAAACATGAAATATATGAAATAATGCATAGGACTATTATGAAATAGTATATGTTTTATTCCTGATTGAATTACCAGCATACCTATCACTACATTATTTTCAGGTTCCACCCTAGTAGTAGTAATATATTATTCCCTTCCTTATTTCCTTTGAGGTTATTGTTGTTGATTGCCTCAAAAAAAACATAGGTTAGTGAAATGGCTTGCATAATGCCCATGTTCCTTGTAGTTGAAGCATTGCACTACATGCTGAGTGTTGATATGAAACTTCATTTCTTCTTCCTCATTAGTGGGATTATTTATATCCCTTAGATATTTATTATCTATATGCCCCATTATTCAACATTTGAACCATATTCAAGTTCCATTGAGAGAATTCCCATGATGCTTCTTCCCACAATTTTTACATGTGGCATATTGGGGGTTTTTACATCATTTGATTTATTTTTTGATCCTCCCATATTAAAATTCATTTTATTATTTTTATCTCCAGAACCATTTTACCACTGAGAGTCTCTAATCTCCATTTAAAACTCAAAGGAACAAAAAAATATCTTTATAGATGCCGAAGTCTCAAATCAGCAATAATTTTCGTAGACTCATCTTTAGATCACTAAAGAAATGTTCCTCCTTGCTTTCGGTGTTCATGACAAAGCTGAATTCATATCATGCAATATTTTTACTTTTTTTCCACGTACTCTCAAATAGGCTGATCATCATTTTACTTCATTCCATGGAACTCCCTTTCTATCTTAAGACGGAGGGTTTGTGGAAAATATTTATTAAAAAATATTTTCTTGAAATCTTCAGATTCAATAGAATAAATTACCACCTTGGTATTTATTTTCTTTATAAATTTCGACCATTGGTCAAATTCCCATTCAAAAAGATATACCACCATAATAGATTTAACTTCTTCATATCACTAGAGGGGAAAGAATATCTTCTCAATGGATTAAATCCATTGTACGTGATGATATTATCAGAAGATCCACTAAATATGGGAGGGCTTTGTTGCATGAGGGATTTGACTAAAACTTTTTTTTAAAGGTTAGGGCTGAAGCCTCAATTTATTATTCAATGAAAATAACTCTTTAGACTGGGTAGAGGGAGACACATTACATAGCCTGAAGGCCCAAGGACAAGTGGCCTGAATACACAGGTTGAAATCCCATATTTTGGCCCAAAAGACCCCATGGTGAACATTATTTCTACAATACTCGAGCCGCTACAATGCCTGCTATAGTACAACCGCCACTACAGTACCTGATACAGTCCCTCTGCTGCTACAGTTTTGTCGCTACTATAGTCCGGCACTGCTATAGTACTACTACAATTCCCTGTTATAGTACTCGGATATTCGCCCCAGCCCGGATTAGATCCTGCATCTTTTGGATGCCAACCAGGAGCCTGTACCACTAGGGTACAGGCTCGTTGGCATTTTTTTACCAAAACATTCTATTTCTTAGGAGAATGAGTGCATTTGATGTGGTTCATGTTATTATTCATAACATGATCTAGTTGAGAAAGTACTGTCAAAAGGTTTTGAGTTTCAGTTCCCATCATATTTGTCATCTCATTAGGGAAATCATCACATTGACTATCACATTGATTATTATCTTGGGTTATCATATTTACATCCATTAGATAATAAAAATAAATTAAACTAAGGGGTATTGAATATTTAGATAATAATAATGTAAAAAAATGAATCTTCAAACATAAAAGTATAAACTTGTAAATAAAAAGAATACAATAGCTTGTGATTCCCTGTGTTTTAATATAGGTTATCCATGGTGATAGAATTATCCCTAGGGCTCTTACTAAACTGATCTATTCATAATCTCCAAAAATAACAGGTCCTTTCTCTGATACCAACTATAGATACCTCAACCTATCACACATATTATTACATGATTTTAAGCATTATTAACCATCAAATTAAAAGAAAATGAAAGTAAAGTCTAGTGTCTTTGGATGATTAGGTACATACAACTGAAAGAATCAAAATAGAACAAAACATATTTATTTTAAACATCTATAAGGAGATCCTAAATTCCATTGAGCTACTACATCTACACTGGATAAGCTAGGAATACATGAACAAAAGGGATGAACTAAAAATCCCAGTAAGGGTATAAACATATGAATAAGAAAAGAACATGGGTTAGAAGGCATAAAAGGATAAAAAAGTCAGAAAACATGAATATTAAAAATAAATAATAACCTGAAGAGAATAGGGACATGTAATCATGGAATCACGGGAATGTGGAAAAAATACACAACATGATAGAAGCATGAATCAAGGGTAACTTCCAAGACATTACACGTGGAAGACAAAGTCCCATAAACCCATCATGTTCACTCTCTATCCCAAGATGATGTCTCATGCGACTAAACATTACCCAATGTATTAGAGTGATATCTGGGTGCACCCATTAGAACATGTTCATGAATATGTGTGCAACATGAATAGTAAAACATAAACATAAGGGTTACTAATGGAAGGAAATGGGTATCATAATCATGTCATAAGGCATAACAAATGGGTGTATTGTAATGCTTCCATTGAAAAAATCGATTTAAATCATAAATGGACATTAATAAGGTAAATTAGGCATAAATAAAAATAATTTATGTCAAAATGAAGTGAAAAAATCTAAAAATAGTGTTTAAGAATCTTTATAAATGAGCCACTTTAGTTCAGTTGAAAGGGAAAATTTTAATGATTTTTAAAATAGAAAAGACATAATTATTTATATAACACCAGAAATGAACTAAGATATTTTTTCATGAAAAAATTTGAGATTTTATAAAAATAATTGTGTATTAAAATATATTATGAATTTCATTTGAAAACATGTCAGAAATCTAGATGTTCTCTTTAATCGAGCTTGCTTCTCAGAAATAATTTAGAAGATAACCTTTTTAAAACATGTACAACCCCATCAAAGACAGATGAAATGATATAAATAAATCTCTTTAAAAAATATAAATATAATTTAGAATTTTTACATAAAAATAATGAATAATTACATTTGGGTAAATGGAGATAAGGTGTAACCTGAATGAAAAAATGGAGGTTCAGAAGGAATACCTTACCATATGTCTGAAAGTGTTATGAACTTGATCTTAGTTGACTGTATAATAAAATTAAATACATTAATTAATTAATTAAGAACTATTTCTACATGTATTTTATTTATTATATTTTTATTACATTCATTTATGTCCTTTCTGATGAGTTATAATATTCAATTTTGCTATTCTGGAGTGTTTATTTCCTTGGTTTTCATGATCAGTTCGCTTGTATAAATGTATAAAATATCATGTAAAATGGGAATATATATCTAGAATTTAATTTAAATGTTATTAAAGAACATTCTGGAGATTAAATGTTTATATAATTCATTTTTTTATTTGAGTTTAGTATGAGTCATTAGATAAGATGTTAGTGACAGTCGTTTAGATTATTTTGGATGTTTTTCGATCATCACAAACTAGTTTTGTTTCGTTATTAATTATTGTGTATAAAAGTGAGTTTTATAAAATAAAAAGGATTATAACTAATATTTTACAATATATACCAGCCATTAAAATGGGTTTATCTCCATAGATTAAGGAGGTAAAGGAAAATGAAAACATTTCATCCTTGAAGGTGATAAATCAACACCTCACGAATGATATTTTCATTTTTAGAATAAAAGGAAGAGGAGAAGAGGATTAATGTTCTATGTTACATTAACATAATAAAATTTAAATATATAAAAGATAATTTATTTATCTATCATTTTTGGATATATTAGGTGAGGATAGTATATTAAAATAAAATAATGTTAATAGAAAATAATGAAAGTGAAAGAGAATTTTAACTCTTGAATTATTCTCCTTGAGAACCTCCTTAAGGAAATTGATTTTTTTTATTTTGTTTACAATAAAACCACTAGACATGGGGAAGACACTTGATAAGAGTATTGGGTATAAATTATAAAATATCCAATGCTTAAGATGTGTGAGGAGAAGAGGTGGTGCGGGATGGTATTTATAGTGGACGAGAGCAATGGTTATTTTATTTTTTTTACTTATTTGTTTAATATTTTGGCTCAAGACTATGAATAATGTGGATTATTGCAGCTGAGTACAGTAGATAGTGAATTTTATTGTGAACCAATATTTATTAAAACATCCATACATAATCCATGATTCAATAATTTATGTATTTAGTTTAGACTATAAATTACCCAATTTCACTATTCACTGAAAAATCATCTTTTTTACAAAAATACAAAAAATTCGACCATACCATTTTTTAATGTTTATAATTAAAAAATGGATTCCATTTTATGAAAATAATTTTATAAATACAATAAATTTAATTATTAATAAAAATAATTATTTATTAATAAAAATACCTATTTTAAAATGATAACTTATTTTGTAACACTTTGAAAAATTAATTAAGGTCTTATAAAATTATCTTTTAATCATATGAAAACAAAATATTAATTTATAAATCTATTTTATGAAAATAAATTCCATGTAATTCATCACATTAATTATAAAATTTAAAGTAAAGTCCTTTTCGATTTATCCAATATTTATCGGAGTAATAGTAATTTTAGATTAACTTCAAACGAGCTATCAGAATACTAAAATCATCTCTAGGACTTATCATTCATCTCAGATGACTTCATGACACATCCAAATAGTTAATGGGACTATTAGAATAATTTCAAACTCATTATTTCCTTTTCCAAAGTGATGAATTATATAAATTAATCAAGATAGAATAATCTAAAAAACACCTCTTCCTTTTTATCTTTTAACTCATGTTTTTTCCTTAACAAACCACTGACAAAGAGATATACAATACTATAAAATTCGTTCACAATGCCTGATTCCTTTTTGATTTATTCTTCAACATTTAGATCCATTTTCCACATTAATAATAGATCTTTAATATCTAAAAGTTTTATGTCCTTACTTATGCATTCCAATATATTTTATGTAAGACTTTTATACTTGTATTACATGTATTTGACATACATAACAACTCATAAATAATCTAATTTATGGGCTTCCATTTGAATTTTTCCATCTATGTTCTTCAAGGGTTGAAATAAGTTCCTTTTATCATTACTCATCGGAGTATAAATAGCAAGTTTACTAACCATTATAGTGGGTGGATCCAAATTCCATAAAAACTCATGATTTTTTATAATTACATTGAAGTTCACTTAATAACAAGGTATATTAACAACCAAATCAAACTAAACCTAATGGAACTTATTTTTAGATAAGGGGTGTTATGTGAGATGATGTGGATTAGATGAAAATGGACTTCTTTTACATGTTAGTAATGTTATTAGTTTGTGACTTGGTTATGTCTATGATATGATAAATGTTAACAATGGGGTGAATTATGCTAGAGTTGTGAGGGATTATTTTGTTGTATTCCCAAAAGAAGTTATGAGTTTTCCTATAAGGTGATTGATTGAGTTTAGGATTGAGTCATATATTTTTATTTCAACTATTTATATTATAATGTATCATATATCACAAGTAAATATTAATGATTGATGGATTCAGATTGATTAATTTTTTATGTCAATATTTACCCAACATATCATGTCACCATGGGTACTTTTGTGTTGTTTTCAAAAAGTAGAATGTAAACTTGAGGTTTTTATAGATTACCTTAGGTTGAATAATGTGATGATGAATAATCTCTATCATATTCATAGGATAAATGATTTTTTTACTATTTTAAATAGATGAGTTGGGTTTTTAATATTTATTTATGATTTGGATATTTCCATATGGGGTTTAATGATGAAGTCATCCCTGAGACAAATTTTTTATGTCAGTATATAAATTTTGAGTTTTTGGTATTTTTTTGGAGTTATGAATACACTAGTTGTGTATATATGTTATAAAAATTAGTAACAACCCTGGTTTGCAATATTAGATCCGTTGAATATTTCTTTATATAAGTCTATATTGTTTCTTGTAGTTGGTATGGTGTTTTGAGTGTCACAGGACCCCGAAATTAATATATTAAATATATTAAATATACCAAATCATGTGCACAAAAGTTTTTGGAATCAATGGGTTTCCCATTGATCAGGACCTCATATGTAAAATATAAGTCCATATTGTTTTTGGGGATATGAGGATTACCATAGGAATTATTTAAGGTTGGTTATCATCATATGTCTCATAGAAGGCGGTTGTTGGATGGTTCATGAATAAATTCAATTTTTTAATTTCATAGATACCTAAACCTAATCCATCCTCTATAAATATGTCATTATGGAAAATATATAACATTAGCCTCATGACCCTAGAAGATTATAGAGGTTTATGGGGGAATCCACCATTAGAGATGATGAACTTGAGACCGTAGATCGATAATTAATGATCAAGGTGATTTTTAGAATGAATGAAGAACACAATGGATTTTCTAACAACACTGTAAAACATTTTCTTCTTAAATGATCTATACTTTCTTGAGGTATGGATTGTTATTTATAAATATATACTCTTTGATTGATTGTTAAGAATCAATCATATATTTACTTAATTATTGAATTTTTATTTTTGTATGATATTGATATTTAGTTGACTTTTCAAATATGATCATCTATTTCATCGTATCATTGATTCATTATTTTCTTCTTCATATTTATGATTTTTGTCTAGGATTTCTTTATCCAATGATAAATCTCACTATATTTGTGTGCCCCTCCTACCTCTATTTTTCAATTTCTTCATTTTTCACCCATAGTGGTCAGTAATTTTACATTCCAGGATATGTTATAGTGGGATATAACTTCAAGATTCATTGTGATTGTGAAAAAAACAACATATTGAATATTAGTGAAAGGATAATGAGGTGAAAATGGATGTAGATATTGAATTTATATTTTTGAGCATTGTTTTGTTAATGAGATGTTTTAAATATCATTCATGAGTGGTGGGAATCCTTCATTCTATCCACAAAAGGCCAGGAATCATTGATCAAAAGTGGTTTCCTTCAAATTTGGTTGATTGGGTGACTATATAGTGGATCATGTTTTTTATACTATGTATAGAGACTCTATTGTAGTGTCACGTGGTGCGATAGATGTGACGATTAATAGATGTACCATTTTTGGCCAACAATGACAAAAAAAACTACAGAGATTCTTTATTACCTCTATTGAGGCTCAAATGATGTTTTAGGTGAAGAAGGTAGTGAAATTAGTGGATCTAGTGAGATGTAAGGATTTTTTTTTCAATTTTAAAAAATTCCACTACACACCATGTACCCCAAAGGAATACATGCCATGTTTCTTGGGTTCTTGAAACAACTAGAGTTCTAGAATTATATGAACATCATTAGTCATGTCGAGGACCCGTATTCCATATTACCCTTGTTGGGTAGCCTAGACAGGTATAGATGACACATGATCATGTATCCCATGTGGCCTACACGATGTGTACCTCAGAGTGCACCTGTGAATGGTTAAAGAACCCATGTATAGTGAGGAACATGACATATACCCTCGGTGGTCCCACAAACCATGATCTTTAGATTGAATCTTGTGTACCCATACTTGGCCATAGGATCTAATGTTCAGTAAGGAACACAGAATGGATGCTGAGTGGTTCTACATGTCATTTCACTACGATGAAATACCACATATTTTGTATTTTACATGTCGAGTGTAGTGATGAGACATGACTAGGGATTAGATTCATGAGATATGTCTGGTTCACTAGTACTACATGTTGTATACTCCCCTATGAACCGCTTACATTGCATGTATCCTCCGTTAGGACTCATATTTGGGCCCCCGAGAAGCCCATCCTGAGTATTTTCATATGTTATGTGATGGTGGCCTTAATTTTGGAATTATAGATACAAAATGATGTGTTATGAGAAAGTTGGTTCTTTTAGTGGTCTTAGGAAAAAGGTTGTGATCAAATTTGATTTCCAGAGAAATTTTTGGGTCATTAATCACATTTCACACTAGGAAATGGGTCCCCATAATCATATAATAGTAAATTTGGAATGACCACACTAATTATGGTTCATGTCCTATATTTCTAAAATGATACTCCCCCGTATTTATGCTCCAAAAGGGATAAAGTCCTCAACTATAGTCAGTGTTAACTCAATTATGGAACATAGTGGTAAGGAATAGTCCCTCCATCCTGACTCTTGTAATGATTCACTTGGTGGTGGGAATTATATTTGGTACCTTTGGGAGCTATAGTAGGACTCATCATCTTTCTTATATGGTTTTGAAGAAGGAGATCCTCTTTATATATTTTGTTGGGTTTATTTATAAACATATATAATTTTTGGTTATCTTTTACCTCTTTCCTTTGGGTTGATCTAACTGTGTTTATTCTATTTATTTTTATGGTTCCCTACTAGGTATGTATATACTCATCCCCATGTGGGATTGTGTACACATGTTGTGTCTTATATATATTAACAATACATTATATGTGACTATGGTGAACCTGATATTGTTAGAGTTAACTGTACGCGGTGGAAATGAATATGTTCAATGCTTAGTATCTAGGATATATATCTAGGAACTCCTCTTATCTACCTTTTATAGTTATTTTAATTTTGGGTTATCCCTTCATTTCTATTCACGGGTTTATTTTACCCTTATAAATTGGTATTAACTTGCTGCACTCTAATACGTATCCTAAATATTATTATACGGACATTTTAATCTATAGATGCTTCTACTTTGTTATATATATGAAATGTTACGTAGAGTTGTGTATGTGTGTAAGAGTATAGGGAATTTATGCTAAGGTCTCCCATTTTAGTGCGATTCACAATCGTCGCTTGTCGGTAGCCCCTGGCCTATTGAAGGTGGGAATGGTGTGTTACTGTCGGATTACTATGAGCTCAGGTGGGGTCTTGATGGGTTGGTTTAAGAGAGAATTTTATCAAAGGTGTATATGTCATAGGGAATATATTCAGAGTTATATATATGGTGATTTTAGGTTTGGGGTCTTTTGAAAATGGTGTTGTAGTGTCTCGAGTTTTGATCTCAGGATAGGGAACCTAGTGTTGGTTTAGAGGATGATGTATTTATTCAATAGGAACCTGACTAATTTTTTATTAAATTGGAATACATAGTAACCTATTACAAATAATCTAATGGTATATCAATCATATTGGGTTGGGTAATTTTCCTTCCATGTCCTCATTTATTCAAAACCCCATATATTATCTTTGATCATGATACATATTTAAAATTTTCATGATACTTATGCAATGATATCCATCAAGGATTCCAAGATAGGGTTTTGATGAATACCAATTGAATGACACATACTTAGTATAAATACTTATTCTTGAGGTGTTTCCACTAGGGGAGCTTAGTGTAGTGCTCCCACTAGATGAGCTGTGTATGGACCCACCTTTAGTGGTTTAAGAGGATAATCATTTTCATGTTTAGCAGTCAATGGTTCCAGTAGGACGAGATGATAATAAATACATTCATAACACATTTCATGAGTTTAATTTATAGATATGACTCAAGTTTCACATTGAAACAGACCCTTAGTCATTGTAGGATTGGATTATGGTAGGGGTCAATGGTTTTTTATTGTCTGGACCCCGAAAAATCAAATGGTTGCACTCAAAATCATTATTATTCATGGATAAGTATGGATTTGGTTAAATATTATCATCCATATACATGATTAGGTGACACCATATTAGGATAGAGATACAGATCTCTTCAGAGGGGATAACATTCTAATTACCCTGTGGGTAACCATGGTTTAGCTAAAGGTGATGGATTGGGATTTATGCATTTAGTAAAACCCCTACATAGATGGTGGTCCTAATAAATATAATTATTTATGGAAAATAAGATTGTGGATGGATCCATATGATAGTGATGTGTGATGTGGCTTTGATCATACAAGGAAGAGGGATGGTTCCCTCACCAAGATGCATTCACTTATGACATGATTTAAAGTCGTGCAGGTGAGTTAGTACCACCCATAGTTGACAATGTAGAGGTTCGGTGAATGAGTAACTTTTATTTGTATATTGGAGGTCATTTTGGATGTTCTAACATATTTTATAGACCCTATTTCTTGGGAATTGGTGGTCGAATGAAAGGATATATTTTGGTTGTGGATGCTTATTACCTAGAAGACCCAAAGTGATCCATGGTACAATAGATGAATTCACTACATTAGTTGAAAATTTTGTATAAAAATGTGTTGTTGAATATTTCCTTGTTATATTCCTTGTTTGGTACAAGGAGATTCCACTGGAGCCTTTAGCTTGACTCTTATGTCTAGATACTTCCACTGAGTAAGTGTTGATGATAACACATTGCTTCTAGAGGTATGACTTGACTCTTAGAGGAGATATATTCTTGTGGGATATTTTTATAGATCCAATTAGACCCTAAAATATTTTGTAGTTTTTCTAAGTGGGAGGGATGAGTATTTCGCTCATTAGGGAGAGTTAATTTTATGTAGAGTAGGACATGATTGCATATATGGGGATGCTACCAAATTCGAATTTATTAGCTAGTATGTCCCTCTGAACAATGGATGATAAGAGAGGGTTTTATATGACCCAGTGTATCCCCATGGGTGTCTCCAATGTTATTTTTAAATTAGGAATAAGATATCATGATGATTTTAATTATTTATTGGCACATGAATCAGGTGGTGATTAAAGATAATTACCCTTTTCAAAGGATTTATGACCTCTTTGACAAGATGAGAGGTGTGAGATGGCTCTCAAAATTTAACCCCAGGTTTAGATACCATCATCTTAGGGATACATTAATTATCTATACCAATTATGGTATTCTAATGTTTTTAGAGGCATGAAAAATTCATAGTGATTCCCTTTGGTGTGACTATTACCCTACATTTATTATCGCCCTTATGACTCAGATCTACCATTTTTTCATGGATTGATTTATAGTTACCTCATATCGATGAAATCCTCATATATTTCAAGTATATGATAATGCACAAAGAGCATAATAGGTTAGTCATAGACTTATTCTTCGAGAACTAATTATATGGTAAGCTCTTGAAGTTTTAGTTTTAGACTAAATGTGTTCAATTTCTGAGGCATGTAAGATCTAATCATGGGGTATCCCTGGACATGATAATGGTTGATTCATTTTTTCTTGTAATCCACCCAAGATCTGGTTGGAGGTGTGAAGTTTCCTTAGATGGAAGGGTAAAATTAGAGGTTTTTTATTTCATTTTCTAGGATCATAATCCTATTTTTACTAAATTGATGTTGGAAAAAGAATGGATTTTATAGTTTGAGTATTGAAAAATACTTTAAGAGACATGGTAAAGCTTGATCAGTATTTCTATATTGATACATCCAATGGAGAGAGTTGAGTATTTGGTGTTCTATGATACCTATGGAGCTGGGATCAGATGCATGATAATATAGAGATGGGAAGTGTTTTATTTTGAGATGATTCAATTGATAACCGATGAGTAGAATGATGTGAACCATTAATTGGTTTTGAATATAATAGTATTTTCCTTGAATATGTGGAGGTTTTATCTTCTAGGTGAGTGTTTATATTTTTCCCTAACCACCAGAGTTGCAGGTACGT
Organism: Viscum album; assembly: GCA_963277665.1. NCBI lineage: Eukaryota > Viridiplantae > Streptophyta > Magnoliopsida > Santalales > Viscaceae > Viscum > Viscum album. Next base: position 456,183,646 of record OY728119.1, on the reverse strand, counting down.
CTCTACCTAGAGGGAACTCAACCAGAGCTGGTGGAATTTGTTGGAGTTACTTGGGGACTACAACTTAAAGATATTCTAGACTCTAGGGAATGAAACCATGATGGTAGATTCCCTTAGAAAAAATTCCCATTCTTTTTTGGAAGAGGAGGCATCAGAGCAGATTGCATCATTGAAGCTTACCCTAGTGGAGGAGAGGGGTATAGTTTTTCTTCAGTCGATGGTGGTAACTCCATCCATTATTCTATGTTTTTGATAAGCTGAGTTGTTAAATGAATATTGTGAAGAACTATAAGGAAATATATTCTTAGGATATGGAGAATATATGTTTAATAAAGGTAGGGATCATATCATACTTTTTCTAGGAACATATAGTAGTTCCAATCACATTTCATGAGTAGGTATTGATGAAGTTTTATAAATTCTCATGGTGTTACATCTGGAAGTGTAAAATACGGATTAATAACATCAGTGGTAGTTTTGGTAGGTTGGAATGATTTTGGGTAGTGTGGATTTTTTTCTTAATACCTCACTTGCTAGTAGATAACGGTTAAATACCAGGTTCTGGAAGATATAACTCAACCCTTTTAGATTGATGAATAGTAAAGGGATGTAATATCATTTGTTTTTTGATGGGGATTCCATGTATAGTGGGTGTTTGTTAGACTATCTGGGTGATTGTTTATTTATATACCATGTTGGTACACTACTTTTCCATCTAATGGTAGATATCAATTTAGAGTATGGGGAATTGATATTCTCATAAGATCATCTATATTCAAGTGACTCCACAATGATCATCGATTACCATGATTCTAAATATATTTTAGGGTTTTAGAGAGGTTACTAGGAGGAGATTGGGACCCAGTTGAATATGAGAACAATGTTTAAACCGTAGGAAAATTGATAGTCTAAGTGAACCACCTAGGTTATGTAAGATATACTGATAGCATGCATTTTCTTTCTCAACTAGTGTTATGAGGATCAATTAACATTAGAGGAGGTCACAAATGGTAATATAGATAAATCTACTATTGGCACAACACCATTAAAGGCACAATATGAGAGACCTTGTAGGTCACCATTGTTCTACACAAAGGTTGGAATGACATCTCTTGTTAGGCCAGAACGTGTGTAAGAAATTTCAATGATGGGTTTAGGTGATCAATGAGCATTTGAGGAAAGATTAGTGTCTAAATAAATAATTATCATACAAACATCATACACCTTTGTAATTAATGAAAGTAGACCATTTCTTCTTGGGAGTCTCCACATGAAATTTATTGTGGAGTTTTGGTTGGGGTAGTAATCTTTCTCTTAGTGTTCATAAAGGAATATTACTTTTTCTATAGGATTTTTGGGGTTTCCTACCACATGGACTTACTCTTATAGTTGGACTGAGTGTGTGACATCTTCCTTGTACCATTGTTGGGTAGATACATGCATGACCTATCACATATTTTCCAATATGGAGATCTATAAATTGAGGATAGCTAAACCTTCTTAGAGAACTTAGTATAGATCATGGACTAGAAGGAGAAGATCTTATGTGGATATGAAATTCCTATAATTGAGTTCTTGGGTAGTCTGGGATCATGTAGTATAGCTCCCAAGAGTTTGAAAGTTAGATTCTGACCTATTACACTCTCCTTATTATGTAGTTTGTTCTTTTTCAAATGAAAATTATTAAAGATGGGGAGAACATGAAAAATACAGTTTTCGGGATTTGATCCATTTAATATTTCAGTAAGTATATACATATTTTTCCTTAGAGTTAATGTTTTGTTTTAGGTTTCATGAGATCCAAAAATTAATATATTAAAAATATTAAAAATATTAAATCACTCAAGTCAATATTTATAGAATAAAAGGGGTTCACATTGATTGGGAACATGGATTGAAATTTTGAGACTATAGTTCTGTCTAGGATGCAGGGTTTACCCTAGGGGTGATATAAGGTTGGTCAACATCGGAAGCCTTACGAAGGTAGTAATTTTATTTTATGTGAATAAATTAATTTTATTTAATTTATTGAATGCGAAGACTAACCCATCCTCTATAAATACGTTGTTATGAAAAATATCCATAGTTGGTCTCATAAACCTGGGAGAGTGGAGAGGAGAATGAGGAAATGCATTATTGGTGTTGATGTGATCGAGACCATAGATCAATGAAGAATGATCATTGATTCTTTTATGAAGAATAAAAAATTTATTAGATTATCTAATAACAACACTAAACAATGTGTTCTTCACCAATGATCAATCCATTCTCAAGGTAGGGATCAATATTAATGTATTTCCACCCCTTTACTTATTATTTAACATTAATCATATATTTTATTATTTTATCAATTACTTTATTCTCCTGATATGGATATTTAATCAAAATTGAAACTATTGTTTTCTGTTTTGTTGTTCCAATGATTCATAATTTTTTTTAACTTTTATGATCATTTTTTAGGATCGTATCAGACAATGATATTTCCCACTTTTTTGTTTTCCACTCCAACCCGCTCTATTTATATTATTTATCATTATCCCTCATGGGTTAGTGATTAAACATTGTTAGATTCGTTCAAGCATGATCAAACCTCTATATTAATGCTGGTTGTGTGAATTGAAATGTATTTAGGATTAATAAAAGTATCATGAGGTGACAGTGGATTTGGATGATGGATCTGGGAATTTGAAAACTGTTTTGAAAATGGGTGGCATTGAAGATTGCGCACGAGTTTTGGGAATGTCAATTTCTAGACATTGAAGGTAGTGAATCAATAATTAGAATTAGGTTTTTTTCATTTATAGTGATTTTGATGAGTCTAAAATGGGTCATTGTTATTCTACTGAGGATCAAGACTCAATTGTTGTGGATGGATGTGTTGTTGACATACAGGTCAATAAAAATACCATTTTCTAGCTAGTGATGACTATAAAAGGATGATATATATATTCCCCTTACCCAAATCAGGCCAATAATGGAATTCTATGTGAAGATGGTGAATGAATAGGAATAAACAGTGAAACATTAGGAAGAAACTGTGTATGGTGCACAAAATAAGACTAATCATTGTGTACACAAGGGGAACACGCATTGCGTATCTCGGGTTCTCATGTAGGACAGGATTCATCATACTTCACATATCACACGCCAGGTTGAGGAGCCACACACAACGTTCCCTTAGATGGGTATCCCAGATGTGCATGGATGACATATGCTCCAGAATCCAATGTGGTCTACATGCTGTGTATGTTAGAGCACACCCCATGTTACTTAGTCAAAGAACCTGTGTTTAGAGAGAACTATGTCTTGGACATCGAGTGGTCCCAAAATCTGTGTACATTAGATTACACCCTGTGTACCCATACTCGATCAGAGAATCCCATGTTTAGTGAGTACCAAGGATTAAACCTAGAGTGGTTCCACACTCCATGTTACTGAGATAACATGATGTGTAATTTTGTTCTTACACTATGAGTCAATTGATAGGACACGACCATGTTTCAGCTTTATGATAAACACCATGTACCCCATTAACGAATGTCATGTATGCCCCTAAAAATACCCTACATTGTGTATCTCCTCCTCCACCATCCACAATTAGTCCCACAATTTTCTTGTACTGAGTAATATAATACAAATGATGGTGGAATTCATTTTGGAATCAAAGATATGATGTGAGGTTTTATGAGTGATACACTTCTTCATTGAAAACATGGCCAATGGTAGTGATCGGGTTTGATCATCTAAGAGATTTCAATTTCAGTACTCCCCTTCCACACCAGGGATTGGGTCCCCATACTCTTATACAAGTAGAGTTGGTACTACTATATGATACAAAAGTTTGGGTCATATATATATATATATATAGTGGTACTCCCCTATCTTCAAGCTTCAGTGGATAATGGGTCCTCCAGTACTGGAGTTAGTGATTCCTCAACTATGAATCACAATTATAACGACCCATACTTTACATACATTATTATTACTTCAAAATTGAAGCACACATATTTCAACATATAACAAAACTCTGAAATGATCGTATAGGTATAGTGTCTTTAGAAACCGGGAAACATAAACAACTGGTTCATAAAGCATCTACTTTGCCTCCCATTTATTTCATCATATCTAGAGTCCCTTTTTGGCATATTCTACTTATTAACCTTCTTCCTGACCTGGGGATATAAAACATACAAAAGGGTGAGCTCAAATGCTCATTAAGGGTAATCAAAAGAAATATCAATCACATCATATACATAAGCACATAACTTTTGGAAATCTTAACCTGCAAAAGAGATCACAATTTCATAACATGGGGTAAATCATAGTAGTGAAATGTAATCCCAATAGTCATAACGTAAAACATGAAACTTTGTGGCATACACACATAATCATATAGAATCATTTCTTATTAGTCAAGACTCATTTCCAAGACTATCTTAGTGGACAAAGTCCATTTCTGAACCGAGTTACCCTCGTTTCAGTCCTACTTCACTAAACCGGTATAACCTACCATTCCAGCCATGTCTATCTCATGAGATATAAAATATGTACCCAATGCATTGGAGGGAGATATATGTCCCACCCATCTCATAATGATACCATTCTTATGTGTGCCACAAAATCATAAACCATACATCATTGCATAACCCATGTAAAAAAATGGATTTCTTAAATAACATGACATCATAAAACAATTCATATAAGATAAAGGAATTCATAAAAATAATTCCATCAAAACATAACCAAATCAATTTAATAATAGGGATAGAAACAGAACCCTATATTATCTTAGATGGAAAATAATTTTGATAAAACACGTGAACTCCATTCTTGATGAAAATATCCTTTCTACTTCAAAAACATTTTTCCTTTCTTAACATGTCATAAAATTTTAAACTAAAAGAAGTTGATTAAAAATAAACTTGAAAACTTTTAAAGGAATATTATTGGAAATAATTTTTTAAAAATCCATTCGTGCCATATAAGTTAAAAACAAACATTCTTCATACTTTTGTCGGAAAAGTCAAAAAGTACCTCGTACAAAAAATGACAAAATATTCCTTTCATATCCTTTACCAAAAACTCTCCGATGGGTAAAATTGGATTTAAATAATTGTAGGTGGATGGAAATAATATTTATTATTGAGGAAACATGGATGTGGATGATAAAATACACCCCAGTAAATACCAATGTATAAACAATCTCGGATAAAAATGAGATTGTGATATTTCCATTACCTTAGGTCTGATATGCTTTGTACGTGTACGGACCTCCTGTATAATGATTTAAATAATGTTATTGACTTATTCCAGAATCATACGTATTTTTATGATATCATATTTGGTCATATTCTTAGCTTCTTAGTAGTAATATTTCATTGCTACTTGTTATTCGGGTGTTTATATCTTTTTGTTCTTATGCGTGTTTTGTCGAATAAATTCTTATTCTTCTCTTTAGGTTATAGATACATCATTTCCAGAATGGTATTAATGTACTATATATCATATTTATTCATTCAATCAATTTATATAATCATTATTCAATGAAGATCATGTAGAACGAATCACATCACATCATGGAGACGATATTCCATTATACGTACGAGCGATGATATCGTTCCCATGATCGTGGAATTGTATTGGAGTGTATGTATACTATTTCAGAATCAATATCACTTTATAATAGTCACATATAGTCATTATTTATTCCATTATACCCATCCAAGTAAGGTGGTGGTGGAAAATAGATTACACCACGGCGTGGAGACGGTATTCCGTACGTACGCACGCGCGGTGATTTCTTTTTCTGTAGGATGGATATATGGTAAAATAGGTTTGTTTCATACTTATAATAACATATCAGTATATGAGTTATACTTATGTTATTACTTCATAATGAAACAACTAAATAAGAAAAATTGGAAGAAGAAATAAAGATGAAAGAATCGGTAACGGACATTACCTCTTCTTTGAAGTGCTTCTTTGAGACCATCTTTTAGGGCACTAAAATTGGTCTTTGAAGAAGACCAGGACCTCTAGGATGTCTCTATGGAAGTGGACAGGATAAAGTGGCAGGGGTTGGCCAAGATTGAAGGCTCAAAGTGGTGTGAGGAAGATGAGGAGGAGGTTCCTTTTTATAAGGGAGGAGAGGGGCAGCTTTGGAATAACAAAAAATATTATTTTATTATAAAGTCACATTCGGTTTTAAATAGCTCCAAATTGATTTATTTCGAATCTAATGTGGGGATGGGTCGAAATCCTCTCATCAAATAGATTTTAGAAACGTTTAGGTTCCTATTTTTACCCTATCATTTAGATTTAACATTAAGTTAAATAATTTTACTTTTACCGTGTCTTCTTGTGTTCTAATAATATAAGGTTAATAAACTTACTATAAGAAGCCAAAATAACCCCAAGTTGTTTATTATTAAAATATATAACCTTATATAAGTCATTTGGCCGAACCTTATATTTTTAGGAATAAAATAACAATTACTAATATAATATTTGTTTTAAAAACTATTTTATGTCAATTTTGACACTATTTAGTAATTGATTTTTGTGAAAATCATAACACAATTATTAGTCAGAAAAAAGTCAATTAAATAAATACTAACATGTCATATTAACCTAGAAAATTAGTGGAATTCATAAAAAGCCTCAAATTACATTTATTTTTGTGTTTATAACATCAATTATGTCAATATTTCATTAATAAGATAATTACTGCATCATCTTTGTGTCATAAATAAATTAAATTATTTAATGTCTAAAAATTACAAATAAAAAACCATTATGTAGGAAATATTTTTATATTTCTAATGAATATTTATATTCGAATTTATCTTATGTATAACCCCATATTAAAAATGATTTACTTATTAAACTTTGATTTTAACTATTTTAACCCTTCATTAAATAAATTAATAATAAATGTCCTAATCTAATCCAAGTGGGCCTAAATGGTCATATTTTATTCCTATGTTTGTTTTTGGTCAAATTACACTTTTCCAATAGAATTAGTACATGTGTTAGGGTAAAATAATATCATTTTTACCCTTAATTACCCTATTTACTTTTAACCTTGGAAAAAAAAGTAAAAAGTTACTATTCACCAAAAACTTATTTTCATCTCATTGAACCACATTTTACATACTGACATCAACCGTGTCTCTCGTATTTTCAAAATTCCACTCACAGAAGCAGTAAAATTCTGTTTTATGAAAAATTCAGTTTTTTTAACTACCACTTAGTGGTTTCACTATTCATCAAAAATTGAAAGTTTTCAGAAAAATACCAAAATTTCACCCTAGGCTAATTTCGATATTACGAATCCAAAAATTAAGTCCATTTTGAAAAATAAAATTTATAAAATTTCAAAAAGTGGTTATTACTTTTCATAACAGCTAGTTTTAATAATATTTTATTAGCATATCATTGTTTAGTGAAACTCGGTATTGCGTACGACGAAAGCTATCGAGGAAGGTCACAATTTCGTGTAAAGAAAGCAAAGCAAGTGTTGTGTGTAGAAAAAGATTCCTTTAATGATTTATATAACATAAAAGTCTCGGGTGTTACATTCTACCACCCTTCAAATGAATTTCGCCTTCGAAATTTGTCATCTTGTAATAAACAGATGAGGATACCTCTCCCTCATCATATCCTCAAGCTCCCATGTAGCTTCTTCTAATTGGTGGTTCCTCCATAAAACTTTCATTATCGAGTGGTCTTGTTTCGTAGGACTTTTTCGCTACGATCCAGAATCTCTATCGGTTGTTCTTCATAAGAAATATCTTGCTCCAGCGGTACAACTTCTGAGCTGAGTACTTGTGAAGGATCAGGTATGTACTTTCTCAGGAGAGATACATGGAACACATCGTGAACTTGAGAGAGATTCGATGGAAGCTCCAATCGGTAACCTACCTTCCCAACACGATCCAGTATTTTGAAAGGACAGATATATCTGGGGCTCAATTTCCCCTTCTTTCCAAATCTCATAACCCTTTTCCAGGGAGATATTCGTAAGAACACTTTATCACCATCTTAAAACTCTAGGTCTTTTCTTCGGTTGTCGGCATAGATTTTCTGTCGACTCTGAGCTGCTCTTATGGTTGTTGAATAGATCTGACCTTTTCTGCCATTTCATCAATGATATCAGGTCCTAATATCTTTCTTTCCCCAACTTCATCCCAGCAAGTTGGAGTCCTGCATTTCTTTCCATAGAGAGCTTCATAAGGATCCATCTGAATACTGGAGTGAAAGTTATTATTATAAGAAAATTCCGTCAAAGGTAGGTGTTGATTCCAAACACCTTTGAAATCCATAGAGCAATCTCTCAACATATCATCTAGAGTTTGAATTGTTCTCTCAGACTGACCGTCTGTTTGAGGATGATAAGCAGTGCTGAAACTCAACTCTGTATCTAGAGTATGCTGAAGACTTCACCAGAACTTCGAGGTAAATCTCGGATCTCGATCAGAAATAATAGAAAGTGGTACTCCATGCAATCTTACCACTTCCTTTACATATATCCTGGAAAGCTGATCCAAAGATAAATCCTCTCTAATAGCAATGAAGTGTGCAGACTTTGTAAGACGATCAACTATGACCCAGATAGGATTATTGCCTTTGGATGTTTTAGGAAGTCCTGTGACAAAGTCCATAGTGATGTTTTCCCATTTCCATTCGGGTATGGGTAATGGTTGTAACATCCCCTTAGACTTCTGTCTCTCAGTTTTAACTTGTTGACAAACCAAGCATCGAGAGATATATTCAGCAACATCTCTTTTCATTCCATCCCACCAGAAGTACAATTTCAGGTCCCTATACATCTTCATGCTTCCAGGATGAATATAGAATGAAGTACTATGAGCCTCATCCAGTAGCTCCTTCATTATTTCGGGGATGGGAGGAACACAAACCCGATTCCTGAACTTTATTATCCCATCACAATCAATGTTGAATTCAGGAACATTTCTCACCTTCTTTTGTAACTTGACATCTTCTTTTTGTGCCTCTTTAATCTTCACATGTATAGATGGTTGAACATTCATTTGAGAAAGATACGATTTTCCCCTTTCATTATAATTCCATGATCCATCCTTCGTAAATCCATAAATATTGGATCTTTTGTGATCCTCATAATGGACAAACTAGCATGGTCTTGTCGACTTAATGCATTTGCCACCTTGTTTGCTTTCCCAGGGTGGTAATTAATTGAGAAGTCGTAATCCTTAATCAGCTCCAACCATCTTCTTTGGCGCATATTCATCTCTTTTTGTGTGAAAATATACTTTAAACTTTTATGGTCAGTATAAATATCACACCTTTCACCATAAAGGTAATGCCTCCAAATCTTTAATGCAAAGATTACCACAGTTAACTCTAAATCATGAGTTGGGTAATTTTGCTCTTGGATTTTCAACTATCATGAGGCATAAGCTATCACCATATCATTTTTCATAAGAACACACCCCAATCCTTTATTGGATGCATCACTATAGATCACAAACCGTTCTCCACTACAAGGCAGTGTGAGCACAGGTGCACTGGATAACCTTGTTTTCAACTCCTTGAAATTCTCTTCACATTCCTCCATCTAAAGAAACTTAACTACTTTCCAAGTCAACTTGGTGAGTGGATTAGATAATCATGAAAAATCATTCACAAAACATCGATAATATCCAGCCAAACCAAGAAAACATCGGATCTCAGTTACTATTGTTGGTCTCGACCATCTTTTGATAACCTCTGTTTTTGCTGGACCCACAAATATCCCCTCTTTTGAGATTATGTGACCCAAAATGCAACTTTTTGAAGCCAAAATTCACACTTGGTAAATTTGGCATAAAGCTTCTCCTTTCTCAGGGTCTTCAATATAATTCTCAAGTGATCTTCATGTTCCTCCTTGCTCTTTGAGTAGACAAGAATATCGTCTATAAATACTAACACAAACTGATCAATATAGTCTCTAAAGACTCTATTCATTAGATCCATGAAGATAGCAGGGGCATTAGTAAGACCAAATGGAATCACTATAAATTCATATTGTCCATACCTTGTACAGAAAGCCGTCATTGGTATATCCTCCCTTTTGACCCTTAATTGATGATACCCTGAACGGAGATCAATCTTTGAAAAGTATTGAGCTCCTCGTAGTAGGTCAAATAAGTCATCAATGCATGGGAGAGGATATTTGTTCTTGATAGTGATCTTGTTAAGTTCTCGATAATCAATGCAGAGTCTCATTGATCCATCTTTCTTCTTAACAAACAGAACAGGTTCTCCCCAAGGTGATGCACTAGGGCGTTTGAACCCCTTCTCAAGATTCTCTTGGATTTGCTTCTTCAATTACGGCAACTCAATTGGGGCCATTCTATAAGGTGTCTTAGAAATAGGCAAAGCACCCAGTACGAGTTCTATTGAAAACTCAACTTCATGATTCGGTGGAAGACTCAGTAATTCATCCGGAAAGACATCATCAAACTCCCGTACAATGGGCATATTCTTAATCGTGAGTTTCTCACCAACCATTTGAGATAAATAACCTTCATTTAGTGGAATCAATACCCATAAAATGGAAAAACTTTCCACAGAAAGGTTATGTTCATCCTTGCATCGATAGACGATCATAGATTGATCCGGAATATGAAATGTGACTTCCCTTATTTGGCAATTGATATGAGCTCCATGTAGAGAAAGCCAATCCATGCCAAGAATCACATCAAATTCAACTATATAAAGGATCACAAGATTTGTGGGAAGCAATTTCCCACAAACATCAATCGGAGAAGAATTATAAACATTTGATGTGACTGTTGTGCCATTAGGTGTTGTCACAGCTAACTCAACATCTAATTATTGAGGTAATATGGTGATACCCTTAGAAAATTCTTCAGAAATAAAGGAGTGGGTGGATCGAGAATCAAATAAAACACTTTCTACTTTAGAGTGGATGGTAAGTGTACCTTTCACCACATAGTTATCGTACTCCACATCACTGATAGAAATTGCATGTGACTTTCCTTTGTCTTTAGCCTTAAGAGTTTGTTGACGTCGACCATCATCATCAACCCTAGGATTAGGGCATTTATTGGCATAATTTCCCATCTCTTTGCACTTGAAACATTGAAGTGTAGTAGGTTCATTCTGTGTATCCCTTCCTTTGTTGGCATCATTAGACATCTTCTTCCCATCATCACGGTATTCAAATGCCCGATGACCTTCCTTTCCACATTTGAAACATTTACTTGTCCCTTTAAGACAAATCCCTCCATGTTTCTTTCCACACTTTGAGCATAAGGGAAAGCTCATCTTCTTTTTAGTGTTCTATTTAGATTTTCCTTTGAATTCCATTTTACTCTTCTTATCAATCCCATATGACTGATGGGTTACTCCAATATCCATCTCGACTTTGAGATCACATCGAACGATTTCCTCGTAGCTATTGAAGTCCCTTATGGCTAACGCCCTTCGAAGACTTGGTTTTAAGCCACTAAAGAATCGATTGATATTACTCTCAGGTTGGATAATAATACCAGAAGCGTACCTTGCAAGTCTTGTAAAATTGGATTCATAGCTACCAACAGATTCATCATCTTTTTGATTCAGTTCAAGAAACTCTTTCTCCATCTTTGTTCGGAGAATACGAGGGAAGTACTTATTGAAAAATAAGTTCTTGAACTCGTCCCATTCCATGGACTCAATTTCATCCCTTTGCCTCGTATTATTAATAAGATTCCACCATTGATCAACATCACCTTCCAAACGATACACTGCTAAGATGACATTATCATGCTCAGAACATTGTAGAACTGAAAATATCTTTTCAGTAGTACTAATCCATTGTTCAGCAACTAATGGATCAGTAGACCCGCTGAATAAAGGTGGACGATGCCTCATGAAGGATTCACCAAAATGTTGCTCCTTCCTTTGCTCGTTTGGAAGTCATGTATGATTCATAGCTTGAGAAACTTGTGTGATCATGGCTACAATATTTTTCATTCCAACTCCCCTAACGTTTGGTTTCTCAAGGGGATAATCATTGCATTGCCCATCGCATTCCGCATTAACATGATTCCTTCGGGTTCCATCCATTGACTAAAACCAAGAAGAATAGTGTGAGAAACACTAATTATAATAGGAAAACCACATAATCAAGAATAATATTTCACACTTAAGGTCTTATCCTAGGATATTCATGGTCATTTCTAAAACACTAATATTGTGTTCTATGCTTAGACTTATCCTTAGGGTACTTACTAAGGCTTTCACATCCTAGTTTCTAAAGGTTGACTATACCTTTCCTCTGATACCAACTATAACGACCCATACTTTACATACATTGTTATTACATCGAAATTGAAGCACACTTATTACAACATATAACAAAACCATGAAAGGATCGTATAGGTATAGTGTCTTTAGAAACTGTGAAACATAAACAACTGGTTCATAAAGCATCTACTTTGCCTACCATTTATTTCATCATATCTAGAGTCCCTTTTTGGAATATTCTACTTAGTAACCTTCTTCCTGACCTGGGGAAATAAAACATAACAAAGGGTGAGCTCAAATGCTCAGTAAGGGTAATCAAAAGAAATATCTATCACATCATATACATAAGCACATAACTTTTGGAAATCTTAACCTGCAAAAGAGATCATAATTTCATAACATGGGGTAAATCATAGTAGTGAAATGTAATCCCAATAGTCATAACATAAAACATGAAACTTTGTGGCATACACACATAATCATAGAGAATCATTTCTTATTAGTCAAGACTTATTGCCAAGACTATCTTAGTGGAAAAAGTCCATTTCTGAACCGAGTTACCCTCGTTTCAGTCCTCCTTCACTGAACCGGTATAACCTACCGTTCCATCCATGTCTATCTCATGAGATATAAAATCTTTACCCAATGCATTGGAGGGAGATATAGGTCCAACCCATCTCATAATGATACCATTCTTATGTGTGCCACAAAATCATAAACCATACATCATTGCATAACCCATGTAAAAAATGGATTTCTTAATCAACATGACATCATAAAACAATTCATACAAGATAAAGGAATTCATAAAAATAATTCCATCAAAACATAACCAAATCAATGTAATAATAGGGATAGAAACAGAACCCTATATTATCTTAGATGGAAAATAATTTTGATAAAACACATGAACTCCATTCTTGAGGAAAATATCCTTTCTACTTCAAAAACATTTTTCCTTTCTTAACATGTCATACAATTTTAAACTAAAAGAAGTTGATTAAAAATAAACTTGAAAACTTATAAAGGAAGCTTCTTGGAAATAATGTTTTAAAAATCCATTCATTCTGTATAAGTTAAAAACAAACATTCTTCGTACTTTTGTCGGAAAAGTCAAAAAGTACCTCGTATGAAAAACGACAAAAGAATCATTTCATATCCTTTACTAAAAATTGACCGAAGGGTAAAATTGGATTTAAACAATTGAAGGTGCATGGAAATTATATTTCATATTGAGGAAACATGGATGTGGATGATAAAATACACCCCAGTAAATACCAAAGTATAAACAATCTCGGATAAAAATGAGATTGTGATATTTCCCTTACCTTAGGTCCGATATGATTTGTACGTGTCTGAACCTCCTGTATAATGAATTAAATAATGTTATTGACTTATTCCAGAATCATACTTATTATTATGATATCATATTTGGTCATATTCTTAGCTTTTTAGTAGTAATATTTCATTACTACTTGTTATTCGGGTGTTTATAACTTTTTGTTCTTATGCGTGTTTTGTCGAATAAATTCTTATTCTTAGCTTTAGGTTATAGATACATCATTTCTAGAATGGTATTAATGTACTATATATCATATTTATTCATCCAATTCATTTATATAATCCTTATTCAATGAAGATCATGTAGAACGAATCACATCACATCGTGGAGACTGTATTCTGTACGTACGCACAAGGGATGATATCGTTCCCATGATCGTGGAATTGTATTGGAGTGTATGTATACTATTTCCGAATCAATATCACTTTATAATAGTCATATATAGTCATTATTTATACCATTATACCCATCCAAGTAAGGTGGTGGTGGAAAATAGATTACACCATGGCGTGGAGACGGTATTCCGTACGTACGCACGCGCGGTGATTTCTTTTTCCATAGGATGGATAGATGGTGAAATAGGGTTGTTTCATACTTATAATAACATATCCGTATATGAGTGATACTGATGTTATTACTTCATAATGAAACAACTAAAGAAGAAGAAGTGGAAGAAGAAATAAAGATGAAAGAATCGGTAACGGACATTACCTCTTCTTTGAAGTGCTTCTTTGAGACCTTCTTTTAGGGCACTAAAATTGGTCTTTGAAGAAAACCAGGACCTCTAGGATGTCTCTAGGGAAGTGGAGAGGAGAAAGTGGCAGGGGTTGGCCGAGCTTGAAGGCTCAAAGTGGTGTGAGGAAGAGGGGGAGGAGGTGCCTTTTTATAAGGGATGAGAGGGGCACATTTGGAGTACGTAAAAATATTATTTTATTATAAAGTCATGTTCGGTTTTAAATAGCTCCAAATTGATTTATTTAGAAGAAAAGGTGGGGATGGGTCGAAAGCCTCTCATAAAATAGAATTTATACAAGTTTAGGTTCCTATTTTAACCTTATCATTTAGATTTAACATTAAGTTAAATAACTTTACTTTTACAGTGTCTTCTTGTGTTCTTATACTATAAGGTTAATAAATGTACTATAAGCAGCCAAAAGAACACCAATTTGTTTATTATTAATATATATAACCTTATATAAGTCATTTTTCCGAACCTTAGATTTTTAGGAATAAAATACCAATTACTAATATAATATTTGTTTTAAAAACTATTTTATGTCAATTTTGACACTATTTAGTAATTGATTTTTGTGAAAATCATAACAGAATGATTAGTTCTAACAAATTCAATTAAAGCAATAATAGCATGTCATAGTAACCTATAAAATTAGTGTAATTCATAAAAAGTCTCAAATTACATTTATTTTGGTGTTTATAACTTCAATTATGTCAATATTTCATTAATAAGATAATTACTGCATCATCTTTGTGTCATAAATTAATTAAATTATATAATGTCTAAAAGTTACAAATAAACTACCATTATGTAGGAAATATTTTTATCTTTCTAATTAATATTTATAGTTGAATTTATCTTATGCATAACCCCATATTAAAAATTATTTACTTATTAAACTTTGATTTTAACTATTTAAACCCTTCTTTAAATAAATTAATAATAAATGTCCTAATCTAATCCAAGTGGGCCTAAATGGTCATATTTTATTCCTAAGTTTGTTTTTGGTCGAATTAAACTTGTCCAATAGTATTAGTACATGTGTTAGGGTAATAATAATTTCATTTTTACCCTTAATTACCCTATTTACTTTTAACCGTGGTAAAAAAAAGTAAAAAGTTACTATTCACCAAAAAATTATTTTCATCTCATTAAACCACATTTTACTTACTGACATCAACCGTGTATCTCAGATTTTCGAAATTCCACTCACAGAAGCGGTAAAATTATGTTTTATGAAAAATTCTGTTTTTTTTACTACCACTTAGTGGTTTCACTATTCATCAAAAATTGAAAGTTTTCAGAAAAATACCAAAATTTCACGCTAGGCTAATTTCGATATTACGAATCCAAAAAATGAAGTCCATTTTGAAAAATAAAATTTATAAAATTTCAAAAAGTTGTTATTACTATTCATAACGGCTAGTTTTAATAATATTTTATTAGCATATCATTGTTTAGTGAAACTCAGTATTGCGTATGACGCAAGCTATTGAAGAACGTCGCGATTTCGTGTAAATCAAGCCAAGCAAGTGTTGTGTGTAGAAAAAGATTCCTTTGATGATTTATATAACATAAAAGTCTCGGGTGTTACAACAATGGTGAGGTACATGCCCTCTACCTTGATTCTAGTGAGGTTGCATGAGTTTCCAACCGTTAGATATGGGACCTCTAGGAGCTGTAGGAAAAATAATTATCATTCTTAGTTACCTATGTAAATAGATATCCCATTTATCTCGTTACTTGGGATTCATTATGAGGGTATTTTTTGTTGGATTTCATTACCCTATTTCATTTGGGTTGAGCCAAGCATGTTTATTTCCTTTTTTTAGACATTCTGCTGGTTATGTATATACTCACCACTATATGGAATCTTCCCACCCATGTTATTTGTTATCTAGAAAAATGAAAGATTAAAATTGACTATAGTGGACATGCTATTGGTGGATCTTAGCTATACATGGTAACATTGTCCATGTTTGGTGTTCCAACTCTGAGATACTTATTTGGGGTCCCCCCTTTTCCACATTTTTGAGTTATTTTCAGTTTGGGTTTCCACCTATATTTCTATTTGGGCATTTAGTTTTCTCCTTATATATATTTATTACCATTTTTCACTCTGATATGTATCCTAGAGGTATTTACATTTAGTGTTTACTTTTCAGAGGCTTCTTCTTAGTTATATCTCTACACTATTGGTTGGAGCTATGTGTGTGCATTAGTACATGTACATTTGGATAAGGCCTCACATTTTTGTTTTATTTATAATGAAAACTTTTCTAAATCCCTTGGAAAATTTGAGTTGATATTGGGGTGTCCCTCTTGGCTGTCTACTAGCCTATGTTGGGCCTTAGTGGGCTAGGACATGGCATAAGATGAGTCTTTAGTACATTTTATTTCATGTTTTTTAAAATACTATTATATAAACCACAATATATAAATCTCAACGCCAAGTGTATTTATAATTTTAGATATATATTACATAAACATAAACATAAACTACATCATCTTTACTATGATCTCCATAGAGTTATCTTAAATCCCATTAAACTTATTATACATCATAGGATATCCTAGGGAATACCTAAAGAAAGTGGGTGAGTTATAAATCATGATAAGGTAATAATCAGAGTAAATCCTGATGACAATTATTATATATGAGACAAGAGGCATATCATGATGACAATTAAAAGAAAGATTTTATATGTTTCTATGAAATCATGGTATAAATAAAATGATATCCAATGATTTTGGAATCATATTAATGTTTCAAAACATAAAACATAAAATTTTCAAGCACAAGTCAATGATCACTTCCAAGATAACATAACATAGTGTCATAGACTCATTTATCTTGCACCATAAATGGCATACCATATGATACAAAAATTACCTAATATATTTACTGGTTATATAATTCTAGGATCCCACCTAAAATTCATAACATATAAATTCATATGCATTCCACATAATGAAATCATACAAAGAACATAAGTATAAGAAAAACCAATTAAAATTAAATGGTTAAAAAAATAATTCCTTATAGAATAAACAAATACCCATAATAAATCGAATAAATCATTTTTGGACATTTATAAATGAATGAAGAATTTCGGTTCATGATAATGAAGTACAACTAAAGTAATGAATAAAAAGAGTATAAAATTATGTTCGGAATGGAACCTCTTAAAATGGGTTTTAAGAAAAATGGTAATGGGTATTTGAAGAGGGAAATAGAATAATAATTTACCTAAAATCAGAAATGAACCCATATGGTTTCCCATAAAAACATGAGTGATTTCAAAATCATTTAATGTTAAAAAATGTTATGGAGTTTTTTAGGAAAAGATATTGGGAATAAACTAGTTTTCCTTAAATGGGATTGCTTAACATAAGGAATTGAGAAGGTAACATGAAGACCATGAGTTATCCAAAAACATAAATGCATTATAGGTATATATATGAGAAATATATGAAAATATAGAATAATTAGATGAAAACTAGATAGATTGAAAGGTAAAAAAGAAAGAGAATGCATAACCCAAAAAAATGAGTGTGGTTGAGAAGATCCTTAACCTCGAGTCCTTGACTCATTTAGAATATTCATTTAATCAGCTAGATAATCAAATTAAATTTAATAAATAATTTATTAATATCCATTTTGTTTATATTTTATTTATTATTATTAATTATTTTTTACATAAAATCATCTTATTATCATGTTATGATTATGTTTACCTTCTCACAGATGTTTTTTACATATCTCTATGTTCACATTTGTTTATTGGTCATTATAAAAGGCCTTTTCAAATGAGGACATAGCCCCTAAAAGTGTAAAAAAATAATTATCATGTCATTATAGATGTTTTTATTTTCCCAAATATCTATATATGTATTTATATAATTATTATTCATTTAATATAAATGGGGTTATTTTACAATTAGTTCATTTAGAATGTTTTTCGACGATAAGAAACTTATTCTTTTTAACCTTATGACAATTTATGTATTATATGATATGAAAATATATATATTATTATTTTTAAGAACATTTTTATCCATAATATGTATAATACAACTATCCAGGAAAGCACTGATGAGAAATGAAATTCACTATTCATGGAGGCGATGAACCAACTATAATAAGAATCATTTTAAAGTTAAATGAGAGGATGTAATATAATTAATACTCCACTAATATAATAATATTTTAGTATCTTAATAATAATTATGTTATTATAATATCAAGGATATAATTTATTTGATGTTTTATAAGAAGAAAATAATTTTTGGGTATTCAGTTGTGAATATTACCTCTTCCTTTGGATTTTCACTCTTAAGAGACACCTTAAGGATCCATTGTTAGATATTTTAGAGAGAAAAATACTTCTGGGACATTGGGAGTGAGAAATAGAGATATTTGGTTCGAAAGTTTGTGTACTATGTTCCCTATAATGTGTGTAGAGTTGGGTTTGTGGATGTTGGAATTTACAAGGGGAGGAGGATGGTTCTTTTAAATAATTTTTTTTAATAAAATATGATTTTATCAAATATTGAACCATATTGTGATTAAATAAAAATGATATTTTGATTATATTGTGAAAAAACCAATAAAATATCTATATAACTTATAGAGACCTAAAAAAGTATTTTATATATACTATTACGAAATGTTGTAACTATATGGTATTTTACAAGTCCACATATGTATTTTATATTTTATGAGACATAAAAAACATCACCCTAAAAGTTTTTCAATGTGATGATTCCAAAAATGGGATCCATTTTAAAAAAGTAATTTATAAATATTGGAAATTTAATATTTAAATAATATTATTTTTAATTAAAAACATTTTTATGGAATAATCAAATTTTTAATACTTAGAAAAAGTACTTATGGTTTCATAAATTAAATTATCATATTTTTAAATTATATTATCATTGTTTTGGAAAAAATACTTATGGTTTCATTTTTTCATGAAACCGATTTATTTTAGTTAAATTTTATTTTAAAATATTAAATTTTTAATAAATTTTGAAATAAAAATAAATCATAAATATATTTATAAAAAAATAATTATATTTTTATTACATGAAATATTTACTTTATTGTATTTAAAACTTTATTTCATTTTATTATGGATGTAAATTTCGTTTCATTAATTTATTAATATAACATACTATATTATTTTACTATTCTAATCGCCATGTTACTATCTATAGTGGTTAGGTTACTATTTGAATGATCATATTATAACCATATTATTTATATAATATACCAACTTTAAAATAATGTGTTTTTGGTCTATTATCGAGTGCATAAAATTTATATTATATTATATTACTAAATACAGAACACGAGTTTTTTTCAGAAATAAATTTTGAATCATAAAATTCAGAGTCGTTACATATGTCCTCCCTTTAGAAAATTTCCCCATGAAATTTCATTACAAAAACTAAGGTGAAAACAGAAGATGATACTTAAGCTCCATTGCTTAATCGGGTTCTAATATTAGTTCTTGGTTCTTATTGATTCTCCAAAGTAATTTGATAAAGTGATATTCCTTGTTACGTTTACATTTTAATCTGTGGTCTAAGATCTAAATCATGTCATATTTATAAAAGATAACATTCTATATCTATAAAACCTCTAGATGTAGTACATGTGATTGATTTTTTATGTACTTCATTAATTGGGATATGTGGAAAACACCCTGAACTTGAGACAGGTTTGGTGGGAGTTCTATTCAATAATCCGCAACTCCAATTGTTTCAAGAATATCAAAGAGTCCAATGTATTTAAGACAATAACATTACCTTCTTCCCAAAATTTCTAAATATATTATAAGGAGATATATAAAATAGCACTTTATTTCTAACCTCAAGCTACATATCTCATTGAAAATTATCTATGTATCTCTTCTATAAACACTTTACTAATCTAATGTGTTGTATAGTGGACTTATCCTTTTCTTCCATTTATTCAACAAGTTCAGGTCCCAACATCTTATGTTTCCCAACTTCATCCTGATATGTGGGTGTTCTACATCACTTCCCATAGAGGGCTTCATAGGGAGATATATGAATAATCAAGTGAAAGTTATTGTTATATGAGAACTAGACCAGAGGATGATATTGGTCTCGACCACCATTTATGTCCATAGAAAAGTATCTTATCATATCCTCAAGTTTTTAGATGGTTTATTGTGATTGGGCATCGGTTTGGGGGTGATAGAACATACTGAAGTTCAATTCTGTATTCAAAACATATTAAATACTTTTATAAAATATAGAGGTGAGTCTCAAAGCCTAGTGGAATACATTTTATAGTTTTCTTCTATAGAGCCTCACTGCTTATCTAATGTATGACATTAAATATTGATCAATTTTCAAGTCCTCTTAAAAGATGATGATGTACCCAGATTTTATTAGTTTCTACTACTACACATATTTCATTTTTTTTACTTTGTATGTTTTTATAATATATATGATAAAATTCATATTAATGTTATTAAATTTCCATATAGGTATTTGTAATTACTTAAATATCCCTTTATAATTTTTCCTTTTCACCTTAACTTGTTGACATACCATGCACTTGGATGTTTATTCCACAGTCTTATTCCTTATATTGAATCACCAATAGTGCTCTTGAAGATATCTATACAACTTTGTTCTCAATAGGTGGAAAGATAAAGGTGTGTTGTGAGCATCATTCAATAGATTCATTAAATTAGGCTCATATGGTACACATAGCTATGTCCTAAGTCTCACATCCCATTCTTCATAAAATGTTGAACTTTGATACATTCCCCTTTTTTATATCATCCTCATTCCTTTTCATCTCAAAAGTATCACTTTGATATTTATTAATTTTCTCAAGAATGAATGGTAGATAAATCATTTGATAAAGGTAAAAGGATATTTATTCCTTTATGATACTTATTTTCATATTTTTTTTATGAGAAGATTAGATCATTCTTTATACTTATTAGGGATATTACTCAAATAAAATGTTTGTATAGATCATCTTACACTTTATTCACCTTTCTAGGATGGTAGTTTATTTGGAAGTCATTGTCCTTGATATGATCTAACAAACATCATTGGTAAATATTGAGATCCTTTTATGTTAATATATAATTTAGGGTCTTATGATTCATATATATGTCACACTTCTCCTTGTAGAGATAATACCTATATATCATTAAATTTATGATTACCAAAACTAAGTATATATCATGTGTTGGATAATCTTTCTCATGGAAATTAAACTATCTTGAGGAATAGGCTATCATGTTATCATATTTCATGATTACACAACCTATTCCCATGTTTGAGGCATCCCTATAGATAAAAAAAATCCTTCCCCTATAATGGGAAGGGTGAGTATAGGTGGAATGATTATCATATGATTTAATTACTTGAAGTTTTCTTCACATTCATCAATCCATAAAAACTTCAATCCCTTATGAGTTAACATGGTTAAGAGATTTGAATATCATGAAAAGTTTATCACAAATAATCATTTTACCGTGAAAACCTCGAAAAATATAGATATTTTCTATAGATGTTGTTCTGGTACATTCCTCAATTTCCTTTTTATCTGAAGGATTCACAGATATCCCCTTGATAGTCAAATCATGTCCAAATAATTTTTCTTACCCTATATAAAAATCACATTGAATAATTTCAAAAAGTATTTAAAAAACTACTCAAATGCTCCTAACATTCCTCATTACTTTTCGATTATATGAGATTAGTATCTAGAAGGATTACCACAAATTTTTTGAGGTAATCTTTAAGGACTATTTCAATCAAGTTCATGAATATATTAGAAGCAATAGAGAGTTTGAATATTTTCCCTAGGAACTCAATGTTTCTATACATTGTTTAATAGGTGGTCTTGGGAATATCCTCCTCCATCACCTTCAATTGATGATAACTCGACCTAAGATCCATATTAGAGAAGTATTGGGTCTGGAATAATTAATCAAAAAAATAATCAAACCATGAAAATGACACTTTTTCTTTATCACGAATTTTTTATGTACATGATAATCAATGTAGGGACACATTTATCCATCATTTTTTTTAAAAAGAGGAAAGTTTCACCCCTTGTTAAATAAATTATTAGTATAAAACTATTTTAAAGATTCTCTTGTAATTTATTATTCAGTTTTTCTTGTTTAATCGGGATCACTATATAACAAGTTAGGATATGGGTACAGATCAAAGTAAAAGTCTAATTAATAACTCAAACTCTCAGCCAGGAGAAAGACTATATAACTCTTCATGGAATACATTAGTTTATTTTCCCCATAATGGGCATGTATTTGGGGATGATTCTCTCTATTTTATCAATAATTTTACCTAGATATTCTTTATCATAAGGTAATAATATCCATTCTTGAGGAGATGCTTAAAAAGTAGATTTGTCCTCCTATATACACTTATATAAAATCAAAGGATGATTTGGGATAAAAAAAGAGATTTATTTCTCTTAGTAGTTGTTTTTGGACCTATTTCTGAATATCAAATCCATGCCTAGTATGTCATCAAATTCCCTTAAAGGTTGTATGATATTTTTTTGGTATATGTAGCCTACAAATTTGGGCTCATGAAGAGTTATATGCTTGAGATCTAATAATTTATCTATATACAATTTTCACTGATACCCCATGATCTATGTTTTGAGGTGGTGTTTGAATAGTTATATTGATCTCACATAATATAAAATAATACATACAACTAAAATAAAATATTATATTTTCTATTCGTGAATGAATAACTAATGTACATATCACTACTTCATTTTCAGGTTACACCTAATTAGTAGTGATAACATAGGCATATTATTAATCTATTGGTCATAGAATATGTGGTCATTGGTTATCTTATGAAACCATGGATTAAGGTATTTTTTGAATAGTGTTCTTGTTCCGTTCTTTTGAAATGTTGGGAAATAGGCTGGGTATTGATATAAAACTTCTATTCTTCCTTGAAATTAGAGGGATAATTCATCTTAATTTTACTTTCATTAGATTAATCTCCCACTCTTAAACACATGAAGTGTGTTTGTATTACCTTTAGATAGTTTATTAGATGATTCTTTCAACACTTATGACATGTGGGAAGTTGTATTTTATTCCCTCAGTGATATTTATCCATTGATCATACTAAATTAAACTCCATTAAATACTTTTTATCTCAATCCACTTAATACCATAGAAGATATATAATATCCCTTTCAATTTTAAGGGAACATCATAAAGTTTCTTTATAGTTTTCAAAGACATAAATCTCTAAATCATTTCAAATACATGGCCTTAATCCACTATATATGTAGCCAATCATACTTTTTGGGTCAATGTAAGAGTCATAGGTGTACTCTGTAAGGCTTGTGAAGTTTTCTTCATAATAAATATCGAAAAAATCAAGATTTTCAAGCACATATATTTTTACATAAATTTAATCTCATTGATTTATTTTTTTACACAGAACCCTGATATTTTAAATGAAGAAAATTGTGTTTTATAGTATATGCTACACACAACACCAAGACTAAATGACACAAATTGTTTTTTAAATATGAACATTATAACATAACTATTGAATTGATGGGTATTAAGAGGATTGACCAAATTATTATATATATATATATAGGTCTTAACCATTGGAATTTTTTTTATAAATTTTTAGTAAATAATCACTAAAATATTTAGTTCATCCATTTTATGATTCAAAAAACATTTTCTCAAAAAGGGTTTTATTTTTAATTTTATGTTTATGAATTATAATTCTTTTATTACCCTTTTAGAAATTTTATTTTATAAAAAAATATAATTTTTGAAATCATAATATCAAAATAATCTTAGGGTTAATTTTTATTGATTTTTTTAAATGAGTGTTTTTTTCAGGGAATAGTGAAAATACCAATTTTTTAAATATTATTATTTATTTTCATTAAATTAAGTAATTTAAAATATCTATTAGGATTTTTATATGATAAATATAAGGACTCGACCCCGGTTTCCTAAAGTCGATGACCTATTTTATTACAATAGCATGTAAACAAGGAATTTTCAACCTCAAGGATCGATTAGTTCATTAGATTTAGAAACAAGATATATACATAAGTTCAATAGTACAACTTGAAACTGTTGGATCTGAATCTACAGATTATACACAAGAGGGGGGTGAATTGTGTCTTTTGAAATTTTTCAATAACTCTTTTCTTGAAAAAGTTCTATCCTTTATACTTTATCAAATTTGATCGTGCAGCTGAAAAAAGTAAAATCAAGAACACAGAGATGTATAGTGGTCCGGGGAACAGAAATCCCCTAGTCCACTCCACCAACTCTCTACTCCACGAGCTTAATGAATTTCACTATATGGTCCTCTATTCCACAGACCGATTCACAACTGAGTAATGGAAGTTGATACCTTTACAATCCAAGGGAAAAAAATCCTTCTGGTTCAAACACGAACCTACATAGCTTAGAACGAGAAGCTGGTTACTCAAGAATAAAAAAGAATTTCATAAAGAAATTTCTAGTTGATCTTCACAATTGCAACAGAATGGAATTGATAGAAGATGTATCGTAGTCTCTAGAAATATTGATCTGCAAGACAAAGCAGTTCTGAGTTGATCCTGTTGTAGTAGATATAGAGAGATAGTTCACAACTTCAGCAGTAGTAGATCCACAGTAGATATTTGATGTAGAAAAGGTGAATCTTCTATTGAGTTCCTTATTCTTGAACAAGAAGAGCTTTAACGCTCCTTTTGAATTAAAAGATCAACGTAAGTAGTTTCAATCTTTGTTTTCCACCTTTTTCAATAATAGATCAATCACATCCATCCATCCTTGGTGTTTCAGAGAGAACATATATAATAAAGCATATCTCCTTCAAATTTAGATCCATAAAAGTCTCCTTCTGATTCGTGATATTCAAAAATTTGAATTTACAGAGAAGTCGTAACGTCCCTTAGGACTGGGCATAAAAGTCTCCTTTTAATTTTATCTTAAATCCATTAATAAAAAGGCTTTGAATCAGTTAAAGTCGTACATTAAAAAAGACTATAATCCGGCTTGAAATCTGCCTAGAAATCAGCTTACTGAACATTTCACATAAATATCGTCTGTCAAAATTTCTGATGCCAAACGTAGGGTTGATGACATGGCCTCCAAATGTAGGGTTAATCATAGCCTTCAAACATAAGGTTAACAACGTATGTTTGAAAACAAACTTCGGGTTGACAACGTATGGTTGAACACAAATGTAGGGTTGATTATCCGTACATTTTCATCAAAACTCAAATGTACTGTAAAAGATCAATACGTTTACTTGATTCATACATTTCCAAGAACATATGGTTGTTTACAAAAGTAAGGTTGATGAACCATACTTTTGAGAAACAAACGTATCACTTAGAATTTACATATGGTTCTCCTTCCTTACTTTTCTCATAACCAAAATGTAAGGTTCCTTCCTAACGTAAGGTTCTCCTTCCATACTTTAATGAAAACGTATGGTTGTTTAACCATAATTTTCTCTTATTTCAAAAAGTATACACGTTTTTCATCCTTACACTACGTTTATCCACGTAGGGTATGAACAATGATTCCAGAACGCGCTTATAGAAGATTCCGTGCTATACTTACTTACATAAGGTATAAACAGTGATTCCAGAATGCGCTTAAAGAATATTCCGAATAAGTAATAGATGCTCATTATTTCAAGAGTAAAATAAATTAATAAATTCCTGAAAAATACTAAATAAAAACATTAGAAAATAACTAAGGGTATTTGTGAGCGTCAAAATTATCATTAAAAGACAGAGTATTACTTTCAATAATCTCCCCCTTTAAATAAAAATAACATGTATTGTTGAAAACAATACTTTTCTTAACAATCTACCCCCTTTTTATGATCACAAAACCCATAAAAATTAAAATTATTTAAAAAATAATTAACTATCAAAATTAGTTATAATGTTTTAAATAAAAACTTCTTCGTCAAAAAGATAATTATAAATCCAATTTTCTTATAAATCCAAATTTCTCATTTAATTTTCTCCCCCAATAAAATGAATTCTCTCCCTAAATAAAATATAGGTTTTGATGTTGTGTTTATCCAAATTCTCCCCCTTTTTGTGATATCAAAAAGAATGAAAAATCATAGATTTTAACACTTTTAATATTACACTAAACAATTAGTAAATGCTATTATAAACTGTTTATCAATAATTAAATTTGGAGTACTGACATATCAAAAACAAAGTTATTAAAATAAATAATTAAAGAGACAAATAAATGATGACGAAAATTTTCATTCAAAAATAGTAGTATATACATGACAATGATATAAATATGAATCAAGGATTAGGTAAGATAGGCAACATGTTCTATCTCTTCTTGATTGCAGACCTGATTTATGTGAACTGCTCTCGAAGTCTCTTCATCATCCCATTGCCAATATTGATAATGAGCTCTCTGTTTTCTTGAGTCATATGAATATCTTCAATTAAATTGACTATGAAAAACTCATGCATCCTTTCATCTTTTTCAAAAAATACTGACAGCTTCTCTGATAACTGATTTAACAGAATTCTGATCGATGGCTCACTAGATGTCAGTTGATCCACTAATAATTTCTGATTGTCCAGAAACACTTACAAAGGAGAACTGTTACATTGGAGATCTTGTATCATGTCATTCATGTTGCTCATCATAGCTGTGATAGCCTGAAACATTCTGATTAAATCCGGTGAAGTACTTGATCCACTAATAGCATTATTTGCAACTGATGCAAATTTATTCTCCATAAACAACTTCAGATCTGATAAATCTGACTTCATAACCATTTCAGATTTTAATTGTGTATCAGTAGTCATCATATCCACTTTAATCATTTCAACTTCTTTCCTTGAAACTGTACACTCCTTCAGCTTTTGAAACATTAAATGCTCTAAATCTATGGCATTTTTCAGAGAAACATTCTCAGATTCCAACTGAGATACTTTTCTGTACAGTTCTTCATCTTCTTATTTTCTAGAATCAAATGCTCCATGTGATTGATTCAAAGTCTCAGGTTGATATAGCAGTACCAAAGGAAATGATTCAGCATCATATTTTTCTTTTCGCTGTCCTGAGAAGGTTTTCCCACAGATTTTTCTTTAGAGTTTTCAAACTCCCCCACAGAAAAATCCTCATGAAGTTCCTCTGTGTCAGCATCAGAAGCATGCTCACCACAAACATCAGCATCTATTCTTTCCATTGGGTTTTCAAGAACAATATTTTCAGAAGTTTCCTGAGGTCTGGCCACTTCATCACCAGGCACTACCTCCATCTCTTGTTCCTGTTGAAGTGCAACTTCAACATCAGATACAAACTATTCTTGATTTTCCCTGTGAGTTTCTTCTTGAGCTTATGATTCCTCTAATTGAGTTGTTCTCTCAGTAACATCTTCTAAGACCTTATCAACAACCACATCTCTCACAAATGAATAAGAAATTAAGGCTTCTGTTGTACTGTCCAAAGCAGTGGAAGTGACTTCCTTATTTACTGGTCTTTTTATTTTATATTGAAGTCCCTCATGACTTCGGTCTTCCTCAATATCTGCCACTTCAAAGAGAATCCTCCTTGCTACATGGCTGACTTGGTTTCAGCTTGTCCTTCCTTGGACTTAACAGGTTGAGCATGAGCACTCTCTGAGTCTTCCTCAGCTCATACTGGAAAAATATTCCTTAAATTGTGCGTGAGAAATATCAAACTTTCTTCAAAGTTCCAGCATTACATATATTACTGTGATGATAGTTAACTCTAGCATCCACTAATCTCACCATGCCTTTCATAAACTATAGTTTAGAAATAAATCTACCAAAATGGTAAAAACCCATCCTGGCCTTGCTTTGACAGCAGTAATTGAGATACGTTATCATGTATCTTGAAAAGTTTAACTTAATATCACTTAACAAAAGACACATTATATACATATCAGGGTTCAAAATCTTCTCCATTTCTTCCATCTATGGTGCTATTCCTGTCTGAATAAATATGACCAAAATCTTCTGATCAGGCTCCAAATCCTTGACAAACATTTTCTTTGTTGTCTTGGTACAAGAACGAAAAGACATTATGTCTTCAGATTTATGCACAGAATCTCCTATATTCTTCATGTTGAAATGAAAAACTCCCTCATGAGGGCAGTTGAGAATCTGACTAATCTCTACTGAAGAGATTGAGAAATCCCTATCCTCTATCTTAGCCATCATACTATCCTCTGTTTCTCCCAAACTAAATTATACAGATTTGAAGAAATATCGAAAGTTCAACTTCATGCAAAAATTCTATATTTCCACTGTTGAACATCTATTCAAGATTCTAGAATGACAATGCTTACTTCAACAATAGATTTGTCTGAAATAACCAATCGAGATCGATTACCTTACCTTGTAATATTTTTCTTCCCTCAGAGCGTTGTCACTTGGCATTGCTCGGCTTGGCTTCACTGGCTCTTTTAGTCCTTACCGTTTTTGCAAGAGTCTCTGAAGGTTTGAATGTTAGGGTTTCAAAAGTTCGAAGGATAGGGTTTCAGAAGATGAAGTGCGATTTTAGGATTTCAAAAGGGTTTCAATAGAAGTGAAAGGGTTTAGAAGTTGAAAAGGCTCTGACAGCCCTGATTCCCTTATAATCACTAATCATTACATATATTTAAAAAACAAAAAGATTTTTCATATGACGAAAGAATGAAAATCTTAAACAGTATTCAATAAATAAAATACTATTTAAATAAATAAATAAAAGTATATGGAAAAAAATATTATTTAAAATTAAATAAACCCAGCTCCCCCTTAATAAAATCAAACATTGCAGTGGGAAGTGGTATAGTAAAAATATCTACAAATTGAATTTTATTAATTATAAATTCTAAAAATATATCCTTTTTAATAACATGATATTTTAAAAAGTGATTCCTTATGTCAATATTCTTAGTTCTAGAATGACTAATAGGATTTTTGAAATATTAATTGCACTCGTATTATCAGATAAAATAGGTGTATTATTAAAATTCAATCAAAAGTCCATAAGAGTGTTTTTCATCCACAATACTTGTGCACAACAACTGCCATCAGAAACATATTCTGCCTCAGCTGTTGACAGGGCAACTGAATGTTGTTTCTTAATAGACCATGATACTAAGGACTTTCCTAAAAAGTGACATGTACCTGATGTGCTTTTTCTATATAACCTACAACTTCCAAAGTCAGCATCTGAATATGAAATCAAATTAAAATCAGATGTTTTTGGATAAAGAATAGATTGAGAAATAGTTCCTTTTAAATATATAAAAATTCTTTTAACAGTAGTTAGATGAGATTCTTTAAAATTTTATTGAAATCTAGCATAAAGATATACTGAATACATTATATCTGGCCTGCTAGTAGTAAGATATAACAAACTACCAATCATACCTCTATATAACTTGTTGTCAACTGATTTTTCAGTTTCATCCAGATCATGTTTTATATTATAACACATAGGAGTTGTAAATAGATTTCTGTTGTCAAGTCCAAATTTTTTATGTAAATCAGTAATGTATTTGATTTTATTTAAAACATTTCCAAAATCTTTTTGAAATATTTGAAGACCCAAAAAGAAATTTAATTCTCCCATCAAACTCATTTCAAATTCTTATTTCATTAATTTTGAAAATTCATGACAACGAGTTTTATTAGTTGATCTAATGATTACATCATCAACATAAATGTTAACCAATAAAACATTATTTTTCACAGTTTTCTTAAATAGCATTGGATCTGCCATACCAAAAGTAAAATAATTTTTCAAATAAAAAGAAAATAATCTTTTATACCAAGCTCTTGGTTCTTGTTTAAGGACATAAAGAGATTTAGTAAGATTAAAAACAGAATCAGGTTTTTGAGAGTTTTCAAAACCAGGAGGTTGCTGAACATAATCTTCCTCTATTAATTAACCATTTAAAAAGAAGATTTAACATGCACCTCAAATAATTTAAAATTTATATAAGATGCATAGGCTAAAAGGATTATAATGGATTCTAACCTAGCTACAGGTGGAAAAGCCTTAACATAATCTATTCCTTCTTCTTGATTATATCCTTTGGCTACTAATCATGATTTATTTCTAGTTATTGTGCCTTGGTCATCCTGTTTATTTCTAAAGACCCATTTGGTTCCTATTATAGGATAATTATTAGGTCTTTCCACTAAATCCCAAAATTCATTTCATTTAAACTTGTTTAATTCATCTTGCATTGCTATTACCCAGCTTTCATCATCTAAATCTTCTTCTATAGTCTTGGGTTCTTGTTGAGATAGGAAGGAAGAGAATTCCACTAGGTTTCCTAAGTTTCTTCTAGTTTGAACACCAGTTTCTATGTCACCTATTACATTTTTTACAGGGTGATTCTTTAGGGTTCTAGACTGTCTAGGTAATATATTTAAAGTTTCTTCAGTATCATGTTCCTCCGAAATGGACTGAATTTATTTTATATCATTTTCAAAATCATTCTTTAAATTCACAAGTCTCATGTTATCATTAGTGTCACGTTCATCCATTTTTTCTGTCCTTTTCTCAAAAGGATCAGATTCATCAAATTTCACATGAACTGATTCTTTAAAAATCCTTGACTTCTTATTATAAACTCTATAAGATGTGGAGGTAGCAGAATATCCTAATAAAATACCTTCATCAGATATTGGATCAAACTTACCATGATTATCCTTGGTGTTTAAGATATAAACCTTGCATCCAAAAACATTAAAGTAATTTACTTTAGTTTTTCCGTTATTCCATAGTTCATAGGGTGTCTTTTTCAAAATAGGTATAATTAAAACTCTATTAATTATATAACAAGCTGTATTCACAGCTTCTGTCCAGAAATATATCAGTAGGCTATATTCATATACATAGTTCTAGCCGTTTCTTGACTTGTTCTATTTCTTCTTTCTACAATCCCATTCTGTTGATGTGTTATGGGTGCAGAAAAGGTTTGTTTAATACCCATATTTGAGCAAAAAGAATTAAATTCAGATTATCAAATTCTCCACCACGATCACTTCTTAATTAGATAATATTGAAACCTTTTTCATTTTGAACAGATTTGCAGAACTGTTAAAATAAAGTAAAAGCCTCATTTTTAAATTTAAAAAATAAAATCCATGTAAATCATGAGTATTCATCAACAAAAACATATGCATATAATTTACCAGCTAAGCTTGCTACTCTTGAAGGTCCAAACAAATCCATATGAATACGTTATAGAGGTTTAGAAGTAGCAACCTTATTAACAGATTGGAAGGATGATTTGTGTTGCATGCCAAGTTGACATGCATCACAAAATCTGTCACTTATAAATTTGAGACAAGGTAAATCGGAAACTAAATGTTTCTTACATAAATTATGTAATACATATACATTGCAATGACCAAGTCTCCTATGCCAGATCCCAGATTCACGTACTTTAGCAGTCAAGTAGTTTATTTGTTGTTTACACAAGGAATTTAAATCCAAAGTCTAGAAATTCTCAGTTCTTGGTGCTTTAAATTTAAACAGTTTATCTTTAGAAACAATACAGCAATTGTTAGTAAAATCAACAGTATATCCATCATCATGAAGTTGAAATATACTTATCATATTGTGTTTTAGTCCTTGTAAATAAAGTACTTTGTTGATTGAGACTATTTTTGGATCTCGAACTGTTCCAATGCTAATGATTTTTCCTTTGGCATTGTCACCAAATGTGACAAGTCCTCCTTCCTTTTGAGTGAGTGAAGAAAAATTCAATGAGTTCCCACTCATATGTCTTGAGCATCCACTATCCATGTACCATATATCCTTTCTTCTCTAGTGTCCTGTTACCTTCAAAGACATTCAAACAAATTACTTTGGAACCCATATTATGTTGGGTCCCAGAGTGTTAGCTAACAATGATCTGGGTATCCAGATTTGTTGTGTTCTTCTAAAATTTTCTGAATCAAATAAGTATTTTGAAACATAGGCTATCTTAATACCACAAATTTGAGATTTTCTTAAGAAACAGTTTTTAGCTATATATTCCTTTGTCCCACAAAAATTACAATTAACCTTTTTAGATCTAGGAACAAAATAATTTTTATATAGCTTTGGTTTTTCTCCTTTACTGCTAATTCCAAATCTCTCCTTTTTAATGACATTTTTTCCAAGAATTTAGTTTAATGATTTATCTCCTTTTGTAAAAACCAATGCAGCCTGTTTGTAAGATTCTACTTCATCCTACAGTGTTTTTATTCTTGATTCAAAATCAATATAGTTAGTGTTAATCGAATTTTATTTATCAGTTAATTCATTATGTTGTTTTAGCATTGTATCTCTTTCATCTGAAACGACATTATGTTTATTTTTTAGAGACTTATATTTCTTAAATAGTTATTCATATTATTCTTCATACATATTACAGTAGACTGAAAGTTTTTCATTTGACTATCTTGATTCATAAATTGATTCAGAGGATTAATATGAGTGTACCTCATCAGCTTCTGCCATGAAACACATATTTTCCATTATATTGACTTCTTCTTTCTATGTGCTTGATTCAGAATAGCTACTAGAGTCTTCAGATACACTCCAAGTGGATTTCATATCTTTCTTGTCTTTCTGCTCAAAGTCATTTGTTTTGAAGAATTTATTCTTCTTTGCATCCTTCAATTGTGGGAAATATGGTCTGATGTGCCCCATATTTTTGCATTCATAACATCTTACTTCCTTATTATCTCCCTTAAAGGATTTTTTAAGACTCTTTTCTTACTGTAGAACTTTCTAAATTTCCTGGCTAGCTGAGCCAGCTCTTTATCTGAGTTGCATGAGCCAGAGCATTCTGATTTAGCTTTGGCTTCTCTTCTCTTCATCTTTCTATTATTTTGTTGTGAAGTTACCTTCAAGGTAGTATCTTCTCTTTTGATAAGAACTTTATGTTCATTAGACTCATATTGAATTTTAGCTTCATACATCATCGGTGTACGACTAAGCTCTCTCATGGTTGGATCCTTGACATGTGTTGATTGTCTGATTGCAGCAGAGATACCATTCCATCGAGTAGGAATTACTCTTAGTCCTTTTAATTCTTGATCAGCCGGCTTGATAGGTTCTCCTAGAGTAGTTATGTTATTGACAATTTCTCTCAGTCTCTCATTCATTTGGGTAATGCTATCACCTTCAACCATTCTGAAGGTATCAAATTTCAGTTTTGCAGTTGCATATCTCATTTGCCTCACATTATTTGTTCCTTCATATGCCATAGATATTTTTTGCCACATCTCATATGCTGTCGGGCACTGAGATACTCTATTAAATTCATCTGATCCTAGACCGTAGATAATTGCATTTATAGCCTTCGAGTTCATATCGTATTCATCTTCTATAGTAGCACTCCATGTTTCAGGATTTTCATGAATTTTATAAGGAGTCAGAATCTTTGAATAGACTCTATATCCGAGGTTTTTCAGATATATTATCATGCACGATTTCTAGCAACCATAGTTGTCTCCATTAAAATATGATGCTCTAACCATCAACATCCCTTCTCTTGTATCAGTCGTGATGCCATGTTGTATAATCATTAAATTGCTTCTATCTTTCTAGGGCTCTATCCGAAGATCCTCCTCTGATACAAATTTTTGGATCTGAATTTACAGATTATACACAAGAGGGGGGGGGGGTGAATTGTGTCTTTTTCAATTTTTCGATAACTATTTTCTTGAACAAGTTTCTTCTTTTATAATTTATCAGATTTAATCATGTAGTTGAAAAAAATTAAAATCAAGAACAGAGAGATGTATAGTGGTTCGGGTAACAAGAATCCCCTAGTCCACACCACCAACGCTCTACTCCACGAGCTTGATGAATTTCACTATCTGGTCCTCTTTTCCACAGACCGATTCACAAATGAGTATAGGCAGTTGATACCTTTACAATCCAAGGCAAAACCAAGCCTTCTGGTTCAAACATGAACCTACACAGCTTAGAACGAGATGCTGGTTACTCAAGAATAAAAAATAATTTCATAAAGAAATTTCTAGTTGATCTTCACAATTGCAACATAATGCAATTGATAGCAGATGTATCGAAGTCTCTAGAAATATTGATCTTCAAGATGAAGCAATTCTGAGTTGTCCCAGTTGTAGTAGATATAGTGAGATAATTCACAACTTCAGCAGTAGTATATCCATAGTAGATATTCGATGTAGAACAGGTGAATCTTCTATTGAGTTCCTTCTTCTCGAAAAAAAAGAGCTTCGACGCTCCTTTTGAATCAGCAGATCAACGTAAATAGTTGCAATCTCTATTTTCAACCTTTTTCAATAATAGATCGATCACTTCCATCCATCCCTGTTGTTTCAGAGAGAACATATATAATAAAACTTATCTCCTGCAAATTTAGATCCATAAAAGTTTCCTTCTGAATCCCGATATTCACAAATTTCAATTTACAGAGAAGTCGTAAATTTCCATAAGACTCGGCATAAAAATATCCTTCTAATTTGATCTTAAATCCATTAATAAAACGACTTTGAATCACTGAAATTCATCTTTTAAAAACAACTTTAAATATGGCTTGAAATCCGCTCAGAAATCAGCTTACTGAACGTTGCACATAAATATCGTCTGTCAAAATTTCCGACGCCAAACGTAGGGTTGATGACGTGGCCTCCAAACGTAGGGTTAATCATAGTCTTCAAACGTAAGGTTAACAACGTATGGTTGAACACAAATGTAGGGTTGACAACTTATAGTTGAACACAAACGTAGGGTTGATCATCCATACTTTTTCATTAACACTGAAACGTACGGTAAAAGATCCACAATTTTACTTGATCTATATTTTTCCAAGAATGTTTGGTTGTTTTCAAAAGTAATGTTGATGAACCATACTTTTGAGAAACAAACGTATCACTTAGAATATATATGGTTCTCCATCCATACTTTCCTAATAACCAAAACGTAATGTTCCTACCTAACGTAAGGTTCTCCTTCCATACATTGCTAAAAATGTATTGTTGTTTGACCATACATTTCTCTTAGTTCAAAAAGTATACACGCTTTTCATCCTTACGCTATGTTTATCCACGTAGGGTATGAACAGTGATTCTAGAATGCGGTTAAATCAGATTTCGTGGTATATTTACTTATGTAAGGTATGAACAGTGATTCTAGAATGTGCTTAAAGCAGATTCTGGATATGTAATAGATTCTCATTATTTCAAGTGTAAAATAAATTAATAAATTCCTGCAAAATACTAAATAAAAACATTAGAAAATAACTAAGGGTATTTGTGAGAATCAAATTTATCATAAAGAGACATAGTATTATTTTCAATAATCTCCCCCCTTTAAATATCATTAACATGTATTGTTGAAAACAAGACATTACTCAACAGAAACTAAAAACAACATATAAATTACTTTGAAAACCTCAATATCCCCTAGGTTATCCCTTCAGTTTATTCATAATATACTTCTTCGAATATTGGAAAAAATAAAAAATAAGAAAGGGTGAGCTAAAATACTCAGCAAGGGCAATAAATATAGTAAAAAATATCATAAACTTAAAAATTAGGCATGGTAAATAACTAATAATACATGCCTCTAAAAAAATAAACTTGAATATAATATGGAATGAATAAGATCTGAATAAAAAATTCCATAATTAAACATAATCATGGGTATTCAACTAGATAAATATTCACATGAACTATCAATTACTAGTTTAATAATGAGGGAATTCATAATGTGGGACATCATAACCATACCGTTAGGGCCTCGTGCCATTAATATAAATAACCATACTGTCAAGGCCTCGTGCCAAGACTCTAGTTAGTCTCATGAGGCCTACGGATGCAACGAGTGACTATAATGGGCCCCACCCAACAATTAATATGTCCAATTAATTCTTAATATGAATAGGGATAAACATAAACAACATATACATCCATATTTAAACTAACATATGAAATGTGAATAACTTTTCTCAAACATTAAGCATAAACACTAACTATTCAGGGAAATTGGTGAATGGTTTTAATCCAAAGTCAAAAATCGTAAACCATTATATTAAATATGGTAGTTGATATCATAAAATATGAATCCCAATAATACATAGTAATCAACAAGATTGTTGAAATATTCAAAGACAATCTTATAAAATCATTTAGTAATTATTGAGATAAATACTCTTTTACTTTGAAAAAAAGAGTTTTTTGATTCTTTTGTATAAAATAGGAAGTTACATAACATAGTATTTTCATAATAAAATTAGTGATTTTAGAAAGATAATTTTTGCTAAAAAGAGATTATATAGTTCCCTTGAAAATAAGAAGGAATTCAAGAAATTCAATTGATTCGAGCTTGTATTTCGGGAAGAATTTTTTAAAGACCAATTTAAAACATGTTACTCCACATAAAATAAAAAAAGATTCTGATTGGTACACTTATATTGGACATTAAAAGAAATTTATAAGGATTAAATATGACTAAATAATAATTTTATTGTGGTATGTAGATAATAAGAGTAACCTGAATGAAAATGGGGGTTCGGGTAGAAAACCTTTACCTTATGTCTAGATATGTTCTGATCATGAACTTAATGTCCTAGAATATGAAATTAAACATATTAATAACCTATTTCAGAACCTATTAAACAAGTATTTTATTTATTATAATTTTATTAAGTTCCTTTATTCTCATTTCTATGGGTTAAGAGATTCAATATCATCGTTTGTGAGTGCTTGTTCCATTAGTTTTCATGATCAGTTCATTTGTATAAGAGTATGGAAGTTCATGTAAAATGGAAATTGAAATCAAGAATTTAATTTACGAGTAATTAATGATAAAAAATAATATTAAATTATCATATAAATCTTTTGGTTATTTTGGGAGAGGATTAATCAATAGATAAAATTTTAATGATAAAATTTTGGATTAAATTTGAGGTTTCTCGATCACCACGAACTCATTTTGTTTTATAATTTAATACCATGGGTAAAAAATGGTTCCATAAAATTAATTTAGGATATATTACATATATTATTATCTATTTCATACATAAAAATGGTTTCATGAATAGAATTGAATATGTTAATAGAAATTGAATACCCATCATCCTTGAATGTTATAAATTAACACATCTCAGATGATGTTTCCATTTTTAATATAAGAGGAGGGGAAAAGATAGATGATGATGAAATATTACAATATCATATTAAAATTATAGTAAATTTAAGGTAATGGAATTATCATATCATTTGGATGAGGGGAGATGAGGAAAGAAAAAAAGAACAAAACATGAAAGAAAATAAATGAAATGAAAAGAGGAATTTACATCTTGAATTTATCTTACTTGAGATCATCTTTAGGGGAAAGGATTTGGTTTTTTGAAGAGACCAAGGGCTTATGAACATGGGGGGGGGGGATATTTGGAGGATATTTTAGTAGAATTTATGCAAGGTATAAGGCCTGACAAGAGTGATGATAAGAAGGAGTGAGGGGTGGTTTTTGAATTGGAGGTGATAAGGGTTTTCCCATTATATTAATCATTATTTTATTATTTTGGATCAAGAATATGAATAGTCTTGATTATTGTGTCTGAAAATAGTAATAAGTTCATGTGAGTTTGAACCAATGACCATTTGTACAGCCAAGACTCAAGCATGATGTAGAATTCTTTTATTTATCATATTTTTTAAATTATCAAATTTCAATATTCACAAAAATGAAGTATTTTAGAAAACTCTATAAATTTCACCCTAACCATTTTCTATGTGTTTAATAAAAAAAATTATTTTTAAGAATATAATTTTCTAAATAAGTGAAATTTAATATTTAAATAAAATCTGTATTTACTTGAAAAATACATATTTTAAATTTAAAATGAATTTTATAGTACATTCAAAAATAAACTAGGGTTTCATAAAATTGTCCTTAAATCATAGGACACAAAAATATTTATACAGGAATACTTTTTAGGAAAATAAATTTTATTAATTTTTTAATTTAAAATTGTAATTAAATAATTATTTCTCACAAAAATAGTAATACATGATTATTAATTTCTAAAATACTTGATTTCATTTATAAAGCATCTAAATATTATTTATACTTTTATGGGAGAGGGTATTATTCATAAGGGTATTTCACCATTCATATGGGTAACTTACTATTCACTAAAAATGATAGTTGATCTTATCAGACTCTAAATATCTTACTGAAAAAAACAATGCATGTTAGTTTTTTGAAATTTAAATTACCAAGGTGGAAATATTATGTTTACTAGCTAGGTTATAACAAAGTGGTTTTTTGTATAGACTCGGTGTTTCATGCATTCAATATTAAATTTATTTATGAATCCCTGGGGTGTTACACTCTCCCCCCCAGAAAAATTTTATCCTCAACATTACATATTTTTTCCTCATAATAAGATTTGGGTAGTTCATCATCATATGTTCCTCATACTCCCATGTCGCTTCTTCAATTTTTATTATATTTTTGTAGTACATTTGACATTCGTGTAGTCCAATTACTCAACATCTATTCCTTAGTTTCTGGAATCTGAATAGGGTCTTCATAGTAAGATTTGTTGGGTTCCAATTCTATAATTTTAAGAGTGAGGACATGTTTTGGGTCTGACATATACTTTCTCAAAACTAAGTCATGGAACACATTGTGTACATTAGACATGCTAGGTTTCATTGCAAAATGATAAACCATAGCTCTAATTCTCTTTCAAATTTTAAAACGTCCAATATATATGGGGACCAGTTTCCCTTTCTTCCCAAATCTTATAACACCCTTATACAATAATAGTTTCAAGAAAACATGATCTCCCACTTGAAATCCCAAATCATTCCATTGATTATAAGAATAAATATTTTTTCCTTCTTTGAGATTATTTGATATGGGCTTGAATAGACTTTAACTTCACTGTTGTTTCCAACACAAGATCTGAAACCACAAGCTTTATTTCAACAACTTCATCCCAACATGTTAGTGAATGATATCACTTTCCATACAATGCTTCATTGGTGACATTTGAATACTATAATGGAAACTATTATTGTCAAAAAACTTCACCAAAGGAAAATACTGATCCCAACAACTTTGAAAATCATGTGATCATGATCTCAACATGTCTTCTAATGTTTGAATCGTCCTTTGTGATTTCCTATCAGTTTGTGGGTGGTAAGATGTACTCAAACAAATCATAATATCCAAATCATTCTAAAGGAATTTCCAGAATTTCAATGTAAATTTTGGATCACGATCAGAAACAATTGAGAGAGTTGCTCCAAGAAGTTTCACAAATTCATTAATATAGTGTTTTGCATGGCACAACAGTGGAAATTTCTAACTTATAGTGGGGAAATGTGTAGATTTCGTAAGTCGATCCAAAATTAACCATATTACACCATTCTTTCTAGGAGGTTTGGGTTATATAGTGAAAACAATACATGGTGATGTCATCCCATTTCCATGAAGGAATTGGTAGATGTTTCATGAATCCTCTAGGATGTTGTCGTTCAGCCTTCACTTGTTGACAAACTAAAAAAACTGATATATAATATACAATTTCCCTCTTGATATTATCCAACCAGAAATGTTCCTTCAAATCACGATGCATCTTAATGCTACCAGGATATATAGAGAATGTTGAACTATGAGAATCATCCAATACCTCCTTTTTGAGCTTGGGTATAGTTGTAACTCAAAGCCTCTTTCAAAATTTCAGAATTCCATCTTCATATATGATGTCTTGCTACCTCATATCATTCAAAAAATTAATTTTTCTTTTGATGATTCTCATCATCGGAATGAAAAAAAATTAATTATTTATATAAATATGGTTAGGAAACCAATTGAAAAAGTAATTATGTTTCACCTTCTTTTATAATTTCCATGTCCATCCTTATTGGATCAATGAATATAATATCGCTTTCAATCCTCATTTGGTTTAAAACACCATGGTCCATCCTATTCAATGCATCAACTACCGTATTTCTGTTCCTAGGTGGTAGTGTATTGAAAAATAACAATCCTTGAGTAGTTTGAGTCATATCCTTTTCCTAATTTTTATTTCTTTCTATGATAAGATATATTTCATACTCTTGTGATCCGTATGTATCTCATATCATTCAACATAGAGATAATGTCAGTACATTTTTTGAGAAAAGATCATATCAGATAACTCAAGATCATGAGTAGGATTGTTTTTTTCATAAATTTATAACTACCTTGATGTGTAGGCAATAACTCTATCATTATACATAAGGACACAACCAAGTCCTTCTTTGATGCCTCATTATTGGTCAAAACCCATTATTCCATGATTGTAGAGTTAGGATCAGAGCATTCAATAATATCCTCTTTAATTATTTGAAACATTCCACACATTATTTTTTCAATATGAACTTAACCCCTTTATTAGTAATATTGTTCAACAGTTTGGCTAATCAGGTGAAGTTCTAAATGAAATTCCAATAATTACCTACTAAACTAATAAAAATATGTACCGCAATTATGTTTTTTGGAGTAGGCCATTTCTGAAAAACCGTTGTCATTGCAAGATAAATGGATATTCCATCCTTAGAGAAAATATGACCAATAAAATAAATTAACTGGATCCAAAATTAACACTTACTAAACTTCCCATATAATTCATTTCTTAGAAGAGTATTATGAATAATTCCCACATGGTTTTTATAATCATTATATATTTTGGAGTATACCATGATATCATCAATAAACACCACAAAAAAGTCATCAAGATATTCCTTGAAAACCATATTCATTAGATCCAGGAAGATAGAGGGTGAATTATTCACTCTAAAAGGCATTACTGTAAACTTGTAATACCCATACATGTGTTGAAATTCCATATTTGGAATATCATCCCACCTCACATGCAACTGATGATATCAAAATTGAAGTTCAATCTTTGAAAAATATTTTCCTCTCTTAATTTGATCGAATAAATCATCAATGTAAGGATGTAGATACCATTTATTTATTGTCATAGCATTTATATTCCAATAGTCAATGCTCAACCTCATAGATCCATCTTTTTTATTAACAAAAAGAATAGGGGATCCCCATAGAGAAAGACTAGGGTGAATAAATTTTTTATCAATAAATTTCTCTAGTTGTATCTTCAGTTATTCTAATTCCATATTTTATATTTTATAAGGATTCTTTGATATATTTTTTGGACATATAATTAAATCAATAGAGAACTCAACTTCCCTCCCTATAGGATGTCTAGGTAAATATTTGAAAAACATCAATACATTATTGAAGAATAGGCACAAATTCTATTTGGACATTTATTTAATCACTTGTTGATATCAAGTTCTCAAAAACCCCAAGAATTTAATTCTGTAGAGCTACTAATGGTTGATCTAGTTGAAAATCATATGGTGATGTTTCTCCTATAAAGACAAGGGATTCCACATCGTCCTAAAAAATTGTAACTGCCTTATTTTTGAAATATATTTTCATATCATAATTTGAAATCCAATCCATACCAATGATTATATCAAAGTCAATAATGGGTTTGATTATAAAATTGGAAGATAAAGAATGTTCATATTCTATAATGGGGACTACCTGACACATCTTTGTTGCAATGATACATCCCATAAGGGGTTTGACTGACAACACTTTTTTAAATAAAATTGCAAATATCCAATTTTCTTGGAAAACTATGTTGATATAAAAAAATAAATGTTCTATAATCGAATAAAGAATTATAAATGTTTGAGGGTATGATTAAAGTACCTTCCACCACATCATTATGATCTTCAACCTCGTAAGTTGTGAACACAGAAGCTTGGACTTCTTTGAGAGAATTTTCCTTGATGCTTTGGAAATTCATGTGCATTATATTCCATATCTATATAATTATAGGATTGAACATTGGTAGCTTCTTTCTCTCCCTTACAATCTTGATAATGGTTGCCTTATTCTCCATACTTGTAACAAACACTCATTCCCTTTAGGAAAGTATCAGGGTGTTTCTTCCAACTATTACTATAGGGTGGAAAGTCAACTCTTCACATACCCATTTCCTTATTTTCATTCTAGAGTGTTCAACATACCTCTTGTTCACTTGATTTACGTTTAAGTCATATAACATAGAGAATGAATTTTCTGTCTTTATATCACATGAAACTATATCTTTATATGTTCAAAAATTACGGGAGACTAGTTCCCTTTGGAGGAATGGTTTTAAAACATCAAATAGCCAATCTATCTTGCTCCTTAGATTTTGTACAAAGTCCATGGCATGTCTTTCTATCCATTTGAAGTTTTCTTCATATTTGGTAACAATCTAATCCTCCTTCTTCTTTTGATTCAAGAATTTCCTTTCTGTATCTTCTCATTTTTCATGGGGAAAATACTTTTCTATAAAAATTTATTTAAAATAAATCCATTGCATATTATTAATATTTTTATCCTCCTTTTTGTTTTGAATCAATGACTGACATTGATCAGCATATCTCGATAGATGATAAACCACCATAAAACCATTATCCCTTTCCTTGATTCCCAAAGGGGTAATTTTCTTCTATAAATAACTCATCCACTACTCCTATACAAATGGGTTTGTAGTCTCATTGAATGATGGAGGTTGTTGTCACTTAAATTAGTTTAAGAGTGTTTCTCAATGTTGTGGATTAGGATCCTCCATACAGGTAAGGTTATTATTTATAACCTGAGTCAGTTTTCCTATTATAGTTATAAGATTCTCACCACCAGTCATAGCTCGAGAGCCAACATTGTTATATTGCATAGAAGGGAAATCCCTACATGGGATATGTGCATTCATGAGGTTTCAATTCCTTCCAATAAGAACCATTTCTAAATAATGGCATACACTAGATTAGGTTATGAATCATAATGTATAATATTATCTTAGAAAAATACTTAGCATAAATTGGAATCTTATCAATAGATAATCTCATAATCATGATTTCATTGAAGAAAAATTTACATTTAGTTCCTTTATAGTGGTATGTAATGAAAATTTTAATTATCCTATGCATATCCCCTAGGAGTGCCAAAACAGGTGCGCAATAAGGCCCATTGTCATGTATCAGGATACCCCAGGTTACGCCAGAAACCCTTTGTCAGAGTTGCTAGTCCTAGGTACATCTATTATAGAACTACATCCACTTGTAGTATCTAGATATGGATTTATTTTCTAGAAAGACAAAATAATTTATTCCTTACCAAAATTATAGGATGGTCTTGTATTTTTATCTTCAAAGACTGTATTATGGTTTTATTCCCTAATATATGATTTCTAAATCTAGCTTCTAAGTTTTATACATAACTTCCTATGATAAAAACTGTTAGGACCCGACCCAAATTTCCTTAATCTAGTGGCTAATTTTATTACATTGTCATATAACTAATGAATAATAATCCCTATGTATAGAGTAGTCTAATTTTTTTGGAAACAATACAGATACATAAGTTCAACATTACAACATAAAATTAAATAAAACATATAAATTCCTTTAAATACATCAATATTTCCTAGGTTATCCATATAGTTCATTCATAATATACTTCTTCAAATACTATGAAAAATGAAGCACACGAAAAGGGTGATCTCAAACTCTAAGTAAGGGTAAGGAATATAGCAGAAAATTTCATAAACTTAATCATTAGACATGGTTAATAACTAAAA
The DNA here is from genome assembly GCA_963277665.1 of Viscum album. Taxonomy (NCBI): domain Eukaryota; kingdom Viridiplantae; phylum Streptophyta; class Magnoliopsida; order Santalales; family Viscaceae; genus Viscum; species Viscum album. Next base: position 456,139,526 of record OY728119.1, on the reverse strand, counting down.
ACACATGAATCTAAAAAAATAAACATGAATATAATATGGCAGGAATAATAGTTGAATATGAAATGACATAATAAAACATAATAATGGGTATTTTACTAGTCTAATAACCACATAAACTATCAATTACTAGTTCCATAATAAGGAATGCATAATGCAGGACATCAAAACCATAACGTCAAGGTCTCATGCCAAGACCATAAATAACCATACTATCAAGGCCTCGTGCCATGACTTTTGTTTGTCTTGTGAGACCTATTGATGAACCAAGGGGCTATAGAGGGCCCCAACCAACATAAACTCAGTCTAATGCATTCCTCATATGAATGGTGATAAACATAAACAACATATACATACATATTGAAAATAACATATGTAATATAAATAACTTTCCCCAAACATTAAGCAAAAACACTAAACATTCAGAATAAATTGTTGAATGGTTTTAATATAGAACATTCACATTCAAAATAATCATAAACCATTAAGTTAAATATGTTAGATGATATAAAAAATAATTAATCGCAATAATACATAATAATAAATTATATTTTTCAAATAGATGAAGATAATCTTATAAAATCATCGAGTAATTATTGATATAAATACACTTTTACATTGAAAAATATAGTTCTTTTGTAAAACTATTTGTATAAAACCTGAAAAAAGTAATATAATTTTTTCATAATAAAATGAGTGATTTTATAAAGATATTTGTTACTAAAAATAGATTATATAGTTCTCTTAAAAATAGGTAAGAATTTGAGAAATACCCTTAAACCAGGCTTGTATTTTGGGAAGAATTGTTAAAAGACCCTTTTAAAACACATAACTAGCCATAAAATAAAGAAATATTATGATTAATACAAAAATATAAAACATTAAAACATAATTTAATAGAAGTATATATTAATAATTAAGAATTGAATTGAGGTAAGTAGAGAATAAGAGTAACCTGAATGGAAATGATGGTTTGGGTAGAAAACACTTTTCATATGTTTTGATATGTTCCCCTCTTGAAATTGAGGTCCCTGAATATATAATTAGAATTATTAATAACTTATTTAAGAACCTATTATAAATGAATTTGATTTATTATAATTTTATTAAGTTCATTTGTGGTAGTTTTTACGGGTTAAGAGATTCAATATCATCATTTGTGAGTGCTCGTTTCATTAGTTTTCATGATCGTTTCATATTTATTACAGTATGGAAGTTAAATTAAAAAGGATATTGAATTATAGATTTTAATATATGTGTTATTAATGTTGAAATATAATGGTAAATTATCATATAAATCATTTGTTTATTTTGGTAGAGTACGAATCAATTGATAAAATTTTAATAATAAACTCTTTGATTAATTTGGAGGGTTTTTTATCACCACGAACTCATATTGTTTTATAATTTAATACCATGGGTAAAAAATGGATAAAGAACATTTAGTTAGATATAATAAATATATTATGATCTATTTAAACCATAAAAATGGTTTCAATCCCAGAACTGAAGATGGTAATAGAAATTGAAAACCCGTCGTCCTTGAATGTGATAAATTAACACATCTCAAACGAGGTTTCTATTTTTAATATAAGAGGAGGGGAAAAGAGATATGATGATGAAATATTACATTATCATAACAATATTATAGTAAATTTAAGGTAATTTAATTATTATTTGTATGAGGGGAGGTGAGGAAATAAAAATAAAGAAAGTAACTTGAAAGAAAATAAAAGAAATGAAAAACGGAATTTACCTCTTGAATGTATCTTCCTTGAGAGCCTATTTGGGGAAGGGGATTTGCTCTTTTGAATAGACCAAGGTTTGAGGAATGTTTGGATGATATTGGGAGGAGATTTTAGCAGAATTTATTCATGTTACATCTCTTTAGAGGAGTAAATAGAAGAAGGAGTGAGGGTGGTTTTTATACTTGTGGAGAGGAGGGTTTCCCATTATTTTAATCATTATTATTTTTTATATTTTCCCAATACTACAAATAGTATTGATTCTTATGACTAAAAAAAGAAATACGTTCATGTTATTTTGACCCAGTGGCAATTTACATCCTCCATGACTCAATAATGTTGTAGAAATTCACTTATTTAGTATATTTCGTAAATAATTGAATTTCACTATTCTCCAAAAATTCAAGTATTTTGGAAAAATGCAAAAAATTCACCCTAACCATTTTTCAATATGTAGAATTAAAAAATGAACTCCATTTTATTAAAATAATTTTCAAAATAATATTATTTTAACTTTTAAATAAAATCATTATTTACTTGAAAAATATAGATTTTATATTTAAAAATGATTTTATAATACATTCAAAAATTAACTGAGGTGTTATAAAATTATCCTAAATTAATAAGACAAAAAAAATATTTATTTAGGAGTAATTATTATGAAAATTAATTTTATTAATATATAAATTAAAAATTGAAATTAAATATTTATTACTCACAAAAATACCAACACATAATTATTAATATGTAAAATACTCTATTTCATTAATATGTAAACTCAATTTTATTTATACATTCATTGGTGATGTTACTATTAAAAAGAGTATGTTAATATTATTGAGGGTTTTTAAATACTCATATGGTAAGTTAATATTCATTAAAAATTAAATTTGATCTTATCAGAATATAAATATCTTACTGACTGCAACCGTGTATGTCCATTTTTTTAGATTCAAATCACAGATGTGGAAAAATTATGTTTACTGGCTAGGTTTTAACAAAGAGGTATTTTTTAGAGACCTAGTGATTCATGAATTAAATATTTAATTTATTTATAAATCCTTGGGGTGTTATAACTAAAAAATAAAATAAATTATTATTTAATTATATTTGGAATAACTTATTACATTTGAATCTTCTTTATAATTTTTTTGATATATGTTTATTTTTAGGCTAAAACACAATTTTCTGGGTTTTTTTCAAATGCAAAATATTTCTGCATTCTAATTAATTAAAATAATATTTAATGATTTATAATTTAAAGGAATTTTATATATTATATATATAACTATATTAATTTAAATCCATATCATGATGATTATTAGTCATATAGTTAATATTATAAAATCTTATCCTTGAAAAATGTATTTCTTGAAAACCCATTGTTGACACATCTATGAGTTTTATTTTATATTAAATTATTCCATTAATATGAACAAAATTTCGTAAAAATGATTAAATATTTTTAATAATAATAATTTAAATTATATAATAAGTTCAAATTAATTTTTTTTATAATGATTTGTGAAAATAGTAAAAATAGTTTACAACTTTTAAGGTGAAAATGGGTTTACCAGGGGTTAAACTAAGAATATAAGTGTTAAAAATGACAAAGAATATTTTTTAAATCACATTAAATGGTCATATTGCGACCTTATAATATCTTTGGTTCTATAATTATCCATTTTTGAGCCTTATTGAATGTGAAAAACATGGGTTTGATTTATTCTTTTCAAAACATCAACGTGTTTCCTCCTCATTAATTATAAAAGGGAACTCCTTGACCTAACTTATTAACAAATCTAAATCCATTTTCTTGACCAATTCCTACCAGTATATTTTTCCAACATCATTATTGAAATTATAGAGGTGATTTTCTTCCAAAAAAACCAAACTTAATCTCCTTAATAAGATATCCAAATGAGGTTATTATAATACAAGGATGTTGCCATCACTAACATATTTCTTTTTCAATTATTATTATTTGATATTAAATTTTTAATTAACACATAAATAATAATAAAAAATTTATCTAACATATACTGATATATTATTATTTTTATGGTATAAAATTTATCTATCTCCTCCACCATCAAATGGTGAAAAAAGCTCACACTCGTCTGTACGGCAGACTACTACCTCACGAATCAGTGTAATTTTCTCAATCACTGACTCAAATGGACAGTAATAATTAGGAAAATAATGAATATATATAATATAAAATACATGATATTAATTCTATAAAACTAATAAACCATCCACTTTCATACCCTTACACCCATTAAGTGAATGATATCATCACCCTTGTGTACGTAAGAACTACCGTCTTTATGAAGCGATGTGACTCGTTTTCCACTTAAAAATTTCAATAATGATCTTAAAAATGTACCAAATAAGTAAATTTTATATTAATAATGTTAAAATAATTCTATATATGATGTAACTATATCCTATAAACTAGAAATTAATCTTTCATTAAAAAACACAGATGAGAAAACAAGACATTTAACACCTAAAATAATAATAACAAAAATATTGTTAACAAGTGGGTTGTAAGATGTAATAAGATGGAAATATATGATTTTAAAAACATTAATATTTCTTTTTATAAATTAATATCTAAATTATAACCATTATAAAATAATTTAAAGTGTGTTTAATCAAAAATAACCACAACGTAAGGGATTTTCTCTCAATAAACATTTATTGAGGAATATTATAATGTAATGCACATAATTTATTTTATATGGGTAATATAATACAAATTATTATTGTAATATCAATAATTATTCATAATTAATGATATTTTAGTTTTCAATTTGAATTAATTAATCTAAGGGGATTTGACTTGAAAGTTACCAAGTGGTAAAGAATTTTATATCTCAATTTATTTTCATTGGATTATATTGCACTTTAATTGTATTTGGTATTTTAAGATTACATGTTTAATTAATCATCATAATATTATATTTCATTTAAACTCTTTTAAATGGATTTACATTTTATACACATAATTGATTCGTTGATTTGATACATCTTCTATTTTATGATCGTTGTAATGGTTTCTCATCTCAAATTGTATTCTTTGGGACATATGTTACGTTATCACCTATATCCTTTTATAATATATATCTACTACCCCTTTAAAATTTTATACCATGAATATCTATATATTCATGTCATTTATTGGTTAATATTTTTTTCCTTTCATGGGTCTTACGATCTGAAAGTTACCATAGTGATAAGTGATTTATATATCAATCATATTTTAATCGGGATTGTTTATGATTGAATTTTTATCAAAGGAAATTATTTAATCATTGTCTAAAAAACCCATATATTGTTTCTCCTCTGGTTATTAATTATGTTTTCATGTAATATTAATATTTTAATCTCTTTGTTACTTATGATGATTGAGGTGTTTTTTAATGAAATCAACCTTCATTGCGCTCTTCAGTTGAAAATCCATTTTCTTCAAAATCCATTTTTTCTAAAAAATTTCTCAAAATTTTTTACTATGATTATTTAAATCCATTTTAGCCATAATTGTATTTTAAAAAAAAATTAAAATGGATCATCCTATGATTTTCTAAACAATTTACTTTTGACTTTTTTTACAAACATGTGAAATGAATATTTGTTTTTAACGTACTAAACATGAATAGAACCATTTAGCCATCATGATCACTCATTTATTTGAATATTAATTTAAAATTATACAAGGTTACTTTTAAAAGAATTTTTTACTATTCTATAAATTTATAGTTTTTAAAAGTGATTTTAAAGTGAAAATGGTATTTTTAGCAAGAATTTTTTAAGTATATTTTTATAGTTTTTTTATTTTTTAATGACAAAGACAATTTATTTTAAATAAAATACACTAGGGATATTGTTATAATGATATGAAACTTATTATTTTTCTAGATTTTTTATGATCATTTTGACTTGTGAAATTATTGACATTCCCTTTCTTGATTAATTTTGTATTCATTAACTTTCACATGATACATTCACTTTCTTGTGATCACAGGAAATTTCATTTCCAATAAATATCAATATTATTTTTATCATTGATATTATTATTACATAAACTATATACCACATTTATATAAGGTTTTTAGTTTGATTGTTATGTGATTTAATGGGGATATACTGATAAACAAGTACTATTTATTTAATACATAGGTTTTTTGATTAGACATTTTTTCATGAATTAAATTGATTATTAAATATATAATAAATGAGTTGGACGTGAAATTACATATGGGGACCAAAACTATATAGGACCTAGATGCATATATAGTCTCATGATGTGAATTAGAAAGCTATAATTAATTGGGGTTTTACCCATAGTTTATTCTATCTTTTGAAATGTTTTCACGGTATAAATAACATGATGTTTGAGATGATGACATCCAATAATTAATAATTTCAATCATTCAGAATATATTAATTATTATCCATGAGACTATTGAATTAATAATGTCTATGGATTCATTTTTTGACCATGTTATTGATTAAATTGCATGTGTGTTCGGTTATTTACCTTGCTATATAGATTATGACAAATTTAATCATGATAGTCAAGTTATTGATTAAATGAAAATTGTGTAAAAAATTTCAACTTTCCATATTGATTATGAAATTATTATTTATGAATTATGTATTCATGATATTTTCCACTTTATGAAAATATTACTAAGCACCTATGATTAACCCTAATATATTTACTTTCCCCAATATATGAAGAAGAAATATTTGAATGAGTTCAGGGATGTATAATTATTTATTTTTAATAAGTTGTATTTAATGATTCCAAAAGTTATTAAAGACCCAATAATGTATCAATTTTACGAATAATACTAAATTATTTAGTCATTTGGGATATAATCACTTGTATCTAGTAGTAATATAATAAATTAACCTCTAAATTTGTACTTTTGGGGTCTGGGTATTTATAATAGGTGTCATTGTATGTTTTTTTGAATCCATGGGAACTAGCTTTAGGAAAATATATATTATATAAAATAAAACTATGATAGAAATTTTGGATAATTATAACAAAACATCCTAAAGTTTGGTCAACAAAAAATATTGTACATTTCGTAGAAATACATATTTGTCTTTATATTACACATGGATGTGGTTCTAGAATTGTTGTACCTAATGGTAATTACTTTTAAAATGGTGTATTTTTATTTGAATCGATCTTCACCTGGTGCATGACAACATGCCTTACTGTGCACCGATTTTGACACATCTGGGAGATATGATTTGGATAATTCATATTTTCTTAACAAACAATTTTTAAGTGTTTTAATAGTTGGTGAATATTAATGACCAAGGTTGAAATTAATGTGTATTTGATGAAAATAAGGTTTCAGGATTTATACATACTATAGATTTTTATATGGTTTTCTCACTATGATTATTATTAATTACATGATGTTTTTTGGTTTTATTTAATGGTTGGAATCCAAATAAATCATGTTAACATTAAATATGGTGAGAATTTTGGTTATTATGGGAAACCAAATGGGATGATGACTAGAGTGACAGATATCGTGATCATAACTACTACGTTATCATGGTATATGATTAATTATATACACCTAAGACAACTATCAGAATCACCAAAGAAGAGAAAGATGGCGTAGGCTAAGAGCTAAAGTGGTGGAGACCCGAGAGGAAAAAGGGATCAGTTTCCTACTTGTAAGAAATGTAGAAAGGGAAATCTAGGAAAATGTATAAAATGAACTTAAAAATATTTTATATATGGAAAATAAGGTATTTATTGATTAATTTCTAGGGAAAAGTGAGGAATTTGGTGAAGTGAAATAAGTTTCATTTATAGAATCCATTTTCAATTTTTTGTCTTGAATGTGGGGAACCTGGGAATTATCGGAGCCAATTACCTGTTTTAAATGTTACCTCCTAGACCAAGGAATGAACCATATTGAGGTGAAAGGGTTTAATTATTTTTTTTATGGGTATTAAATAATTAAATTGTTGAATTATTTTTATCAATGTTATTTTGGATATTCGAATCATGAGATATCTAAGGATTATGTTAATTTGTGGAATAATATTTTTCAACATATAAGATTAAATTTAAAATTATAGATACAATAATGGATTTATGAGTTAATGGTTGATCATATGTTCAATGTCATAAAAAAATTCTTATTCGTTTTTTTTATGGGGTTTTATCAAGAAGAATGATATTTTTAGAGAAATTTATTATAGTAAAATAAATTGGTTTAGTATATGAAAAAGTTATTTAAGGAAATATTAATTTTTTGGACATAAGATTCAAGGTATTAGTTTCCAGGTTTATCTTCTTTTTGAATTTGTAGGAATTATGGTTCATTAATGTTTGGGAACATTATATGATTTATATTAATATCATTTTGGAAAAAGGACTACCGGCATGTTGAGTGACAACCCCTTGCATCAAGTAAGGCTGCATGGCTTGAACCCACAACCAAAGGGTGATAAGGGTTTATCTCTAACCACTAGAAAATGTGATATTATAGATTATATGTAATTTTTTTAATTAAATGACATGATAGATAAATATTAAGTTGAACTTTTTTTGTTACCATTGAGTTTTATAGATTAATGTATTATATTTGCATGTGCTATCCATTTTTGTTTTAAGAAATACTTTGAAATAGAAAGAAAGACTTGTGACTTGTTTATGGATATTATGATCTATTAAAATTATATTTTAGTACTTTATGTATAAAAATTCATTTTGGGTACTCATTTCTTAGAGTAATAGATGAACTAGAAATTGATTAAAGAACAAAAAAAGGATGAAATTATGCATATGTATTCATTTCAGAGAGTAAGAGATGAATTCGAAATTGATCAAAGAACAAAAAAAGGATGAAATTATGCATATGAAATAGAAATATATCAAGTAGTTATATTTCACTATATTCTTAGATAATAAAATAATTCCTCAACATTAGGAAACGAATATTAAAAATAAGATGTTATCCTATTACCCTCAAATTCGATGAATTAATGGTATTTTAATTCATCAAATATTTATGGTTTTTTACTTTTTAACATTCTATTGATCATAAAATTTATTATGATCAATGATCTCTATCACTCCCCATAATTATTTATACTTTTCTTCGATGTCCATATTTTCACTTCCCACAATTATATATCCTTTCCTTCCATGTCTGTAATTTCACTTCCCACCAATGCCATCTAAATTATAAAAATATTTATATGTTATTATAGATTATATTTTTATTTCCCATTCCGTATTTTAAGATGAATTTTTGTTATCCATTTTTACGATGCGGGCTTTCTTTACAGGAATTTTCAAATATCGAAGTCTTGATTTATGAGTATCGGTTCAAATTGAGAGCATGTAATTTATTGAATATGTAGAGCATATAAATCCCTCATATTTTATGTATATTTATTTTAAATAAATTTAATCTCTTAGATATACTATGGTACATGAAACCCTACGATTTTAAAAAAAACTTTATATTCAATAGCGTATATAACATTCAATACCGATGTTAAATGACATGTGAAATATATTATTTAATTATGGAAATTATAACATAACCCTTGAATTGGTGGTATGAATAGGATAAACTAAATTAAAAAATATATTTAGAGATTTATAAATAAATATAAATTTATTGATAAATTCTTATAAAATAATCACTCAATTTTTTAGTAAATCCATTTTCAGCTTCAAAATACAATTTCTTCCAAAATTATTTTATTTTTCATTTTATGTTTAGTAATTATAATTTATTTATAAAGCTTTTAGAAATTATAATTTATAAAAATAATATTATTTTTTAAATTATAAAATCAAAATCATCTTAGGGTGAAATTCTTGGGAATTTTTTGAAAAGAGTGATTTTTTAGTGAATAATAAAAATACTGATTTTCAAATACTATTATTTAATTTAACTAAATTATTTAATTTTAAAGTCCTGTTATTATATGAATTTATTTTCAATGAAAAATATTATTATTTAATTATATTTAATATAATTTAATTATTTTTGAATTATCTTTATACGTAATTTTTATAAAAGATTATTTTTAGTCTTAAAAAAAATTTATGAATTTTTTTTTTAAATTTATAATGTCTCTAAATTTCAATAAATTAAAATATTATTTAATGATTAATTTTTTAAATTAAATTTATAGTTCATATTATATCATCTTATTCTTTAAAAATGAATTTCTTGAAAATTTGTTTTTCGACACATCTGAAGGATTTATTTTTAATTATATTCTACAACTTATATTAATTTAATTTCTTAAAATAGATTCAAAATTTGTAATAATAATAATTTATATTATATAATACTGTCAAATTTATTTTTTCTCCTATTGAATAGTGAAAATAGTAAAAATAATTTACCATGTTTAAGGTGAAAATGGGTTTACCATGGGGTTAAAATAAGAATACAAGGATTAAAATGACATAAAACCTTGTAAATTACTATTTAATGGAAATATTTAGAAATTATAACCTCTATGGTTTTATAATGACACATTTTGGAAGCTTATTTAATGTAAAAAAGTTATTTTTTTATTTTCTATGTGTGCCCTCCTCTTCAATTATAAAAGGGAACTCCCTCCCGTCACTTATTCACACCTAAAAATCTATTTATATTGATCATAAAGTAAAAAAATATCTCCCCTAAATCCTTTTCCAAATACTATTGGTGTTGTTATTCGCAAAAACCATCCCTAATTTCCTTAATAAGAGATGCAAATGAGGTTCTTCTAAGCAAAGTTAATTATCTTCACCGAGCTCTTTCTTTTTAATTATTTCTTACACCTTCAATTATGTATTAACACTTTCAATACAATGATGCCTGAATCTAAACTATATTTATATGTTTTTTTGTTTATGTAATAATTTTATCCATCTAATCCTCCATTAATTGGGAAAAAAGGTAATCACTCGTGTGTATAGAAAACTACCACCTCACGAACCGATTAAATTTGTATTACAACAACGACTTACATGGATTCAAATTTATTGGAATAATAAATTTATTTAATAAATATTACATGATATTAATTCTATAAAATTAATATATTTTCCACTTCTTTACCTTTTCACCCCTTAAGGGAATGATATCATCCCTCATGTTTATGTATGGCCCACTGTCTCCACGAAGCTATGCGACTCATTTTCCATGTACATCATTAAATAATGGTATAAAAAATGAATCCAATAAGTAAATAATATATTTATAACATTAATATAATTCTATATATGATTTATCTATATCCTATAGAAAATAATTAGAATTTTCTTAACAGAACATGCATGAGAAAATATGGAAATTGACACCTGAAACAATAATTATAATAAACGGTTGTTAACGAATGGTGGTAAGATTTAATAAGAGGATAATATGTGACTTCTAAACTTGAATATGATTCTGTTATAAATTTGTGACATTATTAGAACCATTATACTTGAGGTTATTGTGCGTTTAACCAAAATGAAACACATTGTAAGTGATTTTGTCTCAACATCATTTCACTGAGGCATAATGTAATGTCATACACCGAATTTCATTTATATGGTGAATATACTACCAGATTTACATGTAATATCTATAGTAATTCACACATCATTGTATTTTATATTTCCATTTGAATTATTTCATCTAATGGGATTTGACTTGAAAGTTACCAATTAGTAAAGAATTTTCCAACTCATTTTCTTTTCATTGGGTTATATTACTTCTTCATTGTCTTTGATATTATAAGATTATGTATATAATTTTTCTCAATTATCTTATGTTGTATTTTCATGTATTTTTTGAGGTTTTATATTTGACACACATAATTGACTCATTTATTAATTCTCACTTTAATGTTATGATAATTGTATGGGTTTCTTATCTCAAATTGTATTCTTTGGGATATATGTTACATTAAACACATCTATCATTTTATTTGTTGTATAAACTGATAATTTTATATTTTATATCACAAATATCTATATATTCATGTTATTTAATGTTACATTTTATGTTAATCATTTCATGGGACTTATGAAACAAAAGTTTCCAAATTGGTAAGAGATTTATGTTTCAATAAAATTTTAATTAGGATTATTTATAATTGAATTTCCATTGAATGAAATTATGTGATAATTTTAAAATAAACCCCTTTAATTTTATTCATCTTAGTTTATTAAGGAATCTTTTCAAGTAATAGTACAATTTTCCTCTCGTTGGTACCTAAAATTAGTAAGAAAGTGTTTTTATTAAAACTATTATTTATTTCTCTCTTATGTCGAAAACCCTTTTTCTTTGAAATATATGTTTTATAAACATGTTCTCAAAATATATTTTACTATGATTTTTTAAAGATATTTTTACACATATTTTATTTATAAAATATGTTTTATGGTAATTTTTCTATCGTTTTAAAAACATATTACTTTTGGATTTTTACTAAAAATGTGAAAGGAATTTTTAGCATACTTTGCTTGAACAGAACAGCTACTCCATCATAACCACTATTTTCTTTGAATCTTAGTTTACATGTTTATAAATTTCTTTTAAAAACATTCTTAATATTTAAAAAGTTTCTAATTTTTAAAAGTGATATTCCAAGTTAAAAGGATATTTTTCTCAAGAATGTTTTTAAATATATTTTTATGGAATTTCTATTCATAAAAAACCCTTTATTTTACTTATAATATACTTGGCATACTTTGTAATTATACCATACTTATTATTTATCAAGATGGTTTTTGACTAGATTGACTAGGGAAATTATTGAAATTCGCTTTATTGATTAATTATGCATTCATTAACATTCCCATAAAACAATAACTTTCTTATAATCATTGGAAATTATATTTCTCTTAAATATCAATATTCTATGTATCATGTATATGATTATTTCTTAAAATGTATTTTCTTTTTACATATGGTTTTTACATTTATAGGTCACTAGGGAAATATTGATAAATCCATATTATTTACTTAATACAGATGTTTGCTGATAAGGAATATTGTTCATGAATTAAGTATATTATATAGTATATAAGAAAATGATTTGAAAATGTATTTATGGGTGGGGAAAAAGTATATATTCACATAATGTATCTATTATATTAGGAGGTGAATCAATAATTTCAAATGAATCAGGTTTTTACCTATAGTTTTAAATCATCTTATGAAAGGTATTGATAGTATTGATATCATGATGTCTAAGATCATCCCATAAAATAAGTAAGAATTTCCTTAATTAATAATTTAGTTATTATCATCCATAAGATTATTGCATGGATATCATCCATGGATGAATTTTGTGATATAGTTTTTTATTAAATGGAATGTGTGTTAAGTTATTTAACTTTACATAATTATTATGACCTATATTATCATGATAGTTTAGTTTTTGATTAATTGGAATATGTGTTTGGAAATTTACCTAGTCATATTGATTATTACCCATTGGTTATGATTTATTTATTCATAATAGCTTCCCGTTTATGTTACTTTTACCAAGCATATGAGATCACCATTATTCTCTTTGCTTTCCCTATGATATGAAGAAGGAATATTTCAATGAGTTTAAGGATGTGTAATTTTTACTTTCCCTTTATTTTATTTCATGTTTTCAAATTTAATGAATGACACACGTATATATATCTAGTTACCAAGACCAATATACTATTCAGTACATTGGGATGTGATCATTTGTATCTAATTACAATTTAATAAAGTAACCACAAAATCTGGCCTGCTGGGGATGGGCATTACAACCTAATAGATTCATCCTACTTTTTAGTGAGTCTAATTAAATCCCTTTTTATTTTAAGATGGAATGTATAAGGAAAATTACTATTGATTATTTTTGAATCCATCCCACTCCATTAATTTTATCACTACATCCAATTTTTTATTCTTTAATTGTGTCAATAACTGATTTCATTATCCCTCTAGGAGATACAAAACACTATTAATTTGTTTTTTTAGAGAATCGGTAGATAGATAATATCTTCTCAAGGAATTAAATTCATTATTATATGATTAATGGATCAAAAAATCTAGTAAAATTAAGAGGTTTTTTTATATAAGGGACTTGGATATAGATTTCTATTTCTTAGGATAAGGTTGTATTTTCGCATAATTTAAGTTATTTTCCATATCACGATTCAACTTTTTATGGGCCTCCATAAAGTTATCAAATATCACTCCTAATATATTAGGCATTTCATTTGGGAAATTATCAAATTGGCTCTCATATTGGTTATTGGAATAAGTCATTATATTCCCAGCCATTAACCAAAATAATAGAATTTTATTGATTAAAATACTTAAATAAATATTCATATAAAATTTAAACTATGAATGATTTATGAAACAAATTACATGTGTACCATAAATTATGAATATATAGGTTTTAGTCTTGTTTATCGATGGTCATTATCCTATTAGGTATGCTAAACTATCTAGATCTGTATTTCATCATAAATTTCAATTACAATATATTTTATCCGTTAAAATGGTTTATAAATATAATATTAATTATCGAAATAATACCCCTCTGGAGTATCAAGCTAGGTGTGTGGTTAAACCAACTCATTATGGACTAAGTAAAGATCAATTTAAACCCCAACCAACCTTTTTATGGTTATTACCTATTAAGTTGGAATAATAAAAATATACACAATAGGGTTTTGAATTGTGTCTTTTTCGAAATCTTTACCGATTTTATCTTTTTATATCCCTTTGTGATTTATAAAGATATAAATCATTCTATAATACTAGGAATTTTACAATGAATAAACAATAAATAAGAAAATTTAAATTTTTATAGTTGTTTGGGGTATAATGATCCCCTATTCCAATCAACCAACACTCTCTCTATGAGCATGGTGAATTTCACTAGTGAAGGTTATCTTATCACAAGGCCTTTTAATCCACAACTCACTATAGGTAGTTGACAACTTTACAATAACTCTAAATAAATGCTTTTTGTTCTTTTACTGTTAGCTGATTATCCAAAACATAGAGAAAGAATCAAACACTAAACCACAACTGAGTATGAGAATTTTAAACTCCAAAAAATAAAAATATTTTTATTTTTTGATGGTTTAGGTTAAAAATTTCCATTTATAGTATTATAAATTAATAATATATGGATATTCTTCGTCGATAATGATATTCTAGGAGTAATTGATTCAATTAATTCCTTGTTGAAAATTATCTTCGGTAAATAATAACAAAAAACCTATAGCAATTCACATCATTTCAAGGTTGATAAGTATATCTTTAAAGTTTACCCTCTTTTAGAAAATAATTGGGTTCATCATTCTTTGTATTAGATCTGGAAAATGATATTCAAAGAAATTATTTAGTATTTATATTGTGTCATATGAGGATCAAATATCATATATTACGTATTTTCAAGAAAATAATCAAATAATAAATATATATAAAAATATTTTTTTTGTTGAGCCTATTAAAAAATATCATCTAAAAGATAACAAATATTCAAATATGAATTGACTAGGGGAGTTTTAAATTTCCTTAATAACAGGAATTATTTACTCAGTTGAATACGGTTCTTGGAATCGATCATAATGTTCCTTTTAATTGTTTATGAGTTGATTTTAATCACTCTTTATTTCTATTAAGACCATTTTATAAATTTTGGATAAAATCATGGATTTAAATCTCTATAATTGAATAGTATAATGTAGGGCTCCTTCGTAAAATGACCAAATAAAAAACTCATTCTTGAAAACTTTGGGTTGATAATAAATGAAAGGTTGATGTACTATATATTTGATTCCTCAAGAATAATGTTCCATACTAACATAGGGTTACTGAACCATACTTTCATATAATGTAGGGTTGATGATCCATAGGTTTTCTATTAAGTGTAGGGATGATCATCTATACGTTCTACTCTAGAATGTTCAGTTTATTTCTTACACACTATTCTGAATATAGGGTTTATTCATTTTTCTATGATTTCCAATGTAGGTATAAAGAACTATTTTTAGAGTATATTAGAATGTGTCTAAACACTTTAACCAATATTAATTGCCTATTAAAAACAAGAATATAATTCCAGAATGAATTTTTCAAAGAATTTCAATTTCCTAAAATTAACTTAAATTAATATCATTAGTAACACAAACCAGGATATTGTTTAGTGTTAAATAAAATAATATTTATAGAGTATTTTTGAGAAAATAAATTACTAAAAATTTACCCATTTTTATGATCATAAAACCCATAAAATAATTAATAGAAAATATAGGATTTTTTAAACACTAAAAAAATGATATTTTATGCTTCACTTAATATTATTTCGTTTTCATATAACTATTTATATTTAAAATATATAATTTTCATTTGGGAATGTTTTGTTTTTTTTACCCAATTTCCTCCCCCATTTTGGGATATCAAAATTAATGTATATGAAAAAGGATTAAAAAATATTTAATTTTTCATATAACAATAAATGAATTTCATAGTGTAGTGTTTAGATAAAAAGACTAGTGTTTTGGTAGTGTAAAAATGAACATAAATTATAAAATTATAAACGAATATAAAACACACATAGAATATCAATAATCACCATAGTTTTTATTAAAAATAGATTATAGATATATGATATGGTTTCGATTGAGTAAAATGTTTATAGAAGAGGGTTTGTAAAAGGTGACGGGTTTTGATCAGGAGAGGTTTCTGGTTCAGGAAAAGCTTGAGAATCCAAAAAAAATTCCTTCAAATATGCTATATGACCTTTTAGTTTTATGAAGGATTTTCATTTAACTTCATTAAAAAAATTCATGAATCTTGACTCACTTTCAAATTGTCAATAATATGGACTTTGAGAAAGTCATGCTTATTTACCTCTATCAATAGAAACTTAGAAATCTTTTCAAAAAACTGATTAAGAAGCATCCTGATGTCGGGTTCACTTGAGGATAACTTTTCAAAAAGATATCTTTGATTATATAACAACATATGTAGAGGTTCACTACTACACTGAAGAGACTGAAGTCTTTTATTCATATATAACATCACTGAAGAGATTACTTGAAATATTTTTATAAGTTTTGGTGATGTTGTATGTGTAGAAGTGGAAGATCTCGACTGATTAACACTACATTTTTATAGATTAAAACTGGCCTCCCAAATACCATTTAAAATCAGTATTTATTTTAGAAATAGAATATGATTTCAATTTTCCAAACTGATCAATATTTTCTCTATTGAAAGCATCAATATCTCCATTCGAAACATATTTTTTTCTAAATTCCTGAAACTGATTCTGTATAGATTCTAATTCAAATCTCAGAATAGATGAATTTCTTAAAAATAATATTGATTTTTTGGTAGTCTCAAGTTCTTTTCCAAAATTGGAGTTCTCCTCTAGTACCATGATAAATTTGATAAGCAATCCTCTTATGAGATTTCTAAAATAACTAGATGTTCCTTCATCTGGATTCTTTTTTTGGGTAGTTACTTCCACAACAACTAAATATTTAATTAAAGTCTCCTCATTTTAAAAACGAATTAAATCAATGAACTCTATCCTATATCTAGAAATATGTGTTGTTCTTTCAATTTATTGAACAATGGAAGATAAAACCCGGTGTTATTTTTTTTGTATTTTCAGTTTCTGATTTTTAAGCTTTATCTCATTCTTAAGCATATTCTCTATGTTTATCTGATTAATGGGAAACATGTTTTTTGGGAATTTTACTTTCATCCAGTTAATCCTCTTAATGATTTGTTTCTTCTAAATGAGTGGATGGAGTCTTATCACAAGGTCCAACTATTTCTCCCTCTAGATACTCCTGATGTTGATCTTCTCTAATTATTGTTTTTTTACAAGTTCCTCATGGTATCTTCCTTTTGAAGCTTCCTTATCCTGATTTTTTGAGAAAAAAAATGTTTTCTTTTGGTAGGTTGATAAATAAATTTTATTCTAGATTATCTAATATCATTGTTTCTTAAATGAATTGATCCTATGTACATGATATTTCTTAACCCCCTATACAAGAAGACCTAATTTTTTTAGTCTTTCGCACCAACTGGCAGCAATTTAACTTTAAATGTACTCGAAAAGAAACCTAATTTTTATAGAGTACCATCATTCAAAACATTACTGTTGAGAAATATTGTATTAATATCTACATGGAAATCATATTTTTTCTGAAAAAAGGTACATAAAAGATCCAAACAAAGTGATAAAATGAAATTCTGGATTATGAATGGAAGAAGTGATTCAGATATCTCAACTTATATCTGGGAAATTTTAACTTAATACCCTTGATAAGAACACTGACATAAATTTCTTGGTAGAAGATCTTTTCTAACGAAGTATCACATGGAAAAATGGTGTTTTGAATAAACATTACTAGTACCTTCTGTTCAGCATTGAGATCCTTTACAAAAATTTCACTTATAATAGTTGAACAAAAGAGGAATGAAATAATGTCTTCTAATTTTTTATCCTTTTTTCCAATTGATCGATGGTCAAAATAGAAAAGTCCTTCAGGTGGGAATTATAAAATCTGAATGATTTCATCTGAGGAGGTTGAAAATTCCTTATCATCTATTCACAAAGTTATTTTATCCTCTGTTTCACCAAAGCTAAACTGAAAATTCGTTTAAAACTTCTTTAGTTCTAACTCAAAAATAAATTATTTGTTTTCTTCATTAAATAAAAATTCAAAACCATGAAACAAAATAGATGGGTTGATTAGAATATTTTTCGGGTAGAACCATTCAAAATCTATGTCCTTTCAATGAAGAATATTCTGAAAGGGGACACTCTGATATTTCGATCACTTGGTTCTCTTTCATATATTTGCATTTTCTTCATCATTTCGTAGAATTTAAAGGTTTAAGGTTTTTGGATTCTATGTTTTTAAAAAAAGAAAATAAATTTGGTATTTAAAAGGTTTGAAAGGAAAAAAATATGAAGTGTTTTTTGATTGTTTGTTTATTTTGTATGGTTTCTCATTCCAATTATGTATGGTAATCATTTAAATTTTAATTTTGAAATGACGCGGTGTAGAAACAAATTCAATAAAAATTATTTAAACAAATAAATTAAAAAATACTTAATAAGAATAATTAGAAGAGTAATTAATAAAAATAAAGTAATAACCATTTATTTAAAAATTAAATATCCCTGACTCCCCCTTAGTAAAATAAAAACTTGTAATGTGAAGTGGTTTAGAAAAAATATCATCTAACTGATTTTCAATATTTATGAATTGTAAAGATATATTCTTTTTTAGGAAAATAATCTCTTAGATAATTATTCCTTATATCAGAATGCATTGTTATAAAATGACTTATAATATTTTCTAAAATTTTAATATGACTAAATAATGTTTTATATTGGTAAACATATGAGTTTTATATGTATTATTGTTTTAGAGTCCAAAAATTTTCAATAAATCAATAATTTATTTACTTTTATTTAAAACATTTCCATAATATTTTTGATTAATTTGAAATATTAATAATAAATTCAATTATCCCATCATACTCATTTCAATTTTTTATTATATTTGAAAAATCATTATAAATAATTTTATTTGTTGATCCAAAAATAACATCATCAACATAAATTTGTACGAATAAAATATTAGAAAAATAAGTTTTCTTAAAAATAGTATGATCAACTAATCCCCCAAAAAATCCATTTTCAAAAAAATGAGGAATATATTTTATACCAAGCTCTAAGTGATTTTTTAAGGCCATAGATATCAATAGTATGTTTAAAAATATAAATTGGATTATGAGGGGTTTTAAAACCTAGTGGTTGTTCAACATAAAATTCATATATTAAATATCCATTTAATAAAGGATATTTAACATCCACATGATATAATTTAAAATTAATATGAGGTGAATAAGCTATTAGGATTATGATGGATTATAATCTATATACAAGTGAAAAGGTTTCTTCATAATCTATTTATTCTTCTTGATTGTATATTTTTTCTACGTATCTAGCTTTGTTTATGCTAGTGATCCCTTGATCATCCTTTTTTTTCTAAAGTTCCATTTAGATCATATACAGGGTAATCTGATGGTCTCTTTATTAATTCCCATGATTCATTTCTTATGAATTGGTTTAGTTCTTATTACACGGTTAATAACAAACTCTAATATACAAAATCTTCTTCAATAGAATTAGGTTATAATTATGATAGAAAGGTAGGAAATTCAGATTGGTTTCTTACTTTTCTTCTAGTTCTAACTCTTGTATCTACGATTCATATAATAGTTACTAAAGGATGGTCCTTTGAGGATCAATAATGTCTAGGTAAGACACTTGCAGGTTCTTCAGTTTCATGTTATTATAAATTGAACTAAATTTTATTTACATAAGTTTCCAAATCAATTATTGAGGTTTCATCTTTGAAGTTGTTAATTGAGTCTATTATTTCATCTGTTTGATTTTTCTGTTTAACAAAAAGTTCAGTTTCATAAAAAATCACATGAACTAATTCCTTATTAATACTTGAATTTTTATTAAGAACTCTCGAGGATTTAGAAATAGCATTATATCATTAAAATATTTCATCATCTTTTTTTGGAAAGAATTTACTAAGCATTTATTTATTATTCAAGATATACACCTTGTATCCAAATACTTTAAATTAATTCAATTTATGTTTTCTGTTATTCCAAAAAAGAGGGATTATTTTTAATAAGGGGCATTATGTAAACAATATTCATGATATATCAGGCTATTCTTATAGATTCTTCTTAGAAATAGGTAGGAAGACTACATTCATTTAGCATATTCCTTACAATTTCTTGAATAGTTCTGTTTATTCTTTTAAAAATTCCAATTTTTGAGGTGTTATTAGTTACATGAAGGTGTGTTTAATACATAGATTAGAGAAAAAAGAATTAAATTCATGATTCTAATGTCCCCCCATGATCAATTTTCAATGAAATTATTTTTAATTATTTTTTCATTCTAATCAATTTTTCCTAAACATTCAACAAAAGTGAATACCGCACTTTTAAGTTTTAGAAAATTAACCCAAGTAAATCTTGAATAATCATCAACTAAAATAAATAAATATAATTTTCCTGTAAAACATGCTACTCTGGAAAATAAAAAAATATCCATTTCTATAATTTCTAATGGTTTAGATGTGACAATTTTGTTAATTTATTTTAAAGAGAATTTATATAGTTATCTTATTTAGCATGCATCAAAAAATAAATCAATGTCAAATTTAAGAATAGTTAAATTAGAAACAAAATTTTTTATAGGAAATTTATTCAAAGAATTTATATTGTAATATCCATGTCTCTTATGCTGGATCCATGACTCATTTTCCTTAGGATTTATGCATTTTAGTTTCTGGTTACAAAATGAATTTTTATCCAAAGTATAAACATTTTCAATTATAGTTGCTTTAAATTTAAGCAACATATCATTTAAAATTGAGTGAAAGTTATATAAAAAATCGACACAAAATCCATAATCACCATGTTGATAAAAACGTATCAGCATTTTGTTTAGCCCTTGTACATACAATACTTTTGATTGGTATTGTCTTCAGATCTACAACGGTTCCAACTCCACCAATTTTTCGACATTTTTTGTCACTAAAAATGATTAGACAACCATCAATTTGAGTTACTGTATGAAAATTTTATGAGCCTCCACACATGTGTCTTGACAAGACATTATCCATAAACAATATATCATGTCTGTTCCTATGGTCTTTAATATAAAAACACATTAAACATTTTTTTGGTACCCATATTTTTATAGGTCTAGTAGTGTCAGCAAGAAGATATATGGGAATCCAAATCTGCATTATTTTTTCAAAACATATGTTACTAGCATCAAATATGATTTTTGAAACAAAATTATTTTTTAATATCACTTATTTTGGGATTTCTTAAATAAAATTTGTTATTGTAATGGAATTTTATTCCACTATAAAAGTATGTAGTGTTTTTTTGAATTGGGAGAAAACAATTCTTGTATAATTTTTATTTCTCACCCTCGCTGCATATTACAAAATTTTCTCTTTTAATAAAATTATTTCCAAAAATCTTATTTAGAGTTTTCTACCCCAACGTAAAAATGCTATCATAACTTTTATAACATTCTAATTCATCCTATAATTCATTAATCCTTTTTTCATGATCAAAATAGTTCGATGTTGATGAGTTGAATTTATTAATTAGATCTTGATATTGTTTTAGCATTGGGTCTCTCTTATATAAAACAATATTATGAATATATTATAATGATTTAATATTCTAAAATAAATAATTATATTTATTTTCTAGAATTTAATATTAAGCATCCAATTAATTCTTTTAGCATCTATCCGAGTTAGGGGAAAAAGAGTAATAAGGTTGTTTTATTCTTTATGCTTATCCCTAATACACATATTGGTTTTGAGATCTTGTTACTATTTCTATGAATCATATTTCGAAGATATACTAGAGTCTTAAGATATACTCCATGTAGCTTCCATGGCTCTCTTTCCTTTATCTTGATAATCAAAATTCTTCTAAAATTCCCTTTCTATCCGGCTTCTTATAGATTCTGAATGGGGGAAATCGGGTCGGATGTGACCCATCCTATTGTATTTTTAATATAATACATGTCTAGGTTATCTTTAATCCTTATTGAAGTATTTTTTGAATCCTACATTCCATTTATATAATTTTCTAATACTTCTGGCTAGCTTAGCTAGTTCCATATTAGAGTTTGAGGAGTCTGAATTTTTTATTTTAACTTATTGTTTTGATTTTCATTCAGGCTTCTATGATGTAACTTTAAGGATAATGTTCTCTCTTTTTAAAAATATATTGTGATATTTATCTTAATATTTCATTTTTTATTCATACATCATCAATTTACCAATCAGTTCCTTCATGCTCAAATTCATGATTGGTGAAAATTGTCAAACAGATCCAGATATGCCATTCCATTTAGAATGAAGTACTCTATATACTTTCAATGCTTGATCTTATTGTGAATTGTATCTCCTAAGGTAGTAATATTTTTTATAATATCTATTAATCCTACATTCATTGTAGTGATTCTTTCACCATCATACATTCTGAAGGTGAAAATTTAGTTTTTCAATTGCATATCTCATCTGAATAGTGTTATCTATTCCTTCATATGAAACTGCTATTGTCTACCACATTTCATAGGTACTAGATAATTGTGATAGTCAATTGAACTTATCATGTAACAAAGCATAAATGATAGAATTCTTTGATTTTTAGTTGATGTCATATTCAGCTTCTGTTGTGGAATCCCATGACTCTAGTTTCTCGGGAATCACATAAGGAGTGATGATATTAGAATAAAATTTAAATAAATTATTTTTTAAATATATAATAATTCATGATTTAATTAACCCATTGTTGTCACCATTAAAATATGAATCTTAAATCATAGATATACCTTCTTTTATATCATCCATATACATATGCTTTATATAGACCTTATTATTTGTTTCTTGATATATATTTCTTAAAAAAATTAACATATGATGCCATTTTTTATATAAGGACACAGCCTTAAACATTAAATAATATTGAATCAAATGAATAATTCAAATTTAGGATCATTTCAGGATTATAGTTTTAGATAATTAGGACATAACTTTTACATCTCAAAAGATTACAAAGATGAAACCTCTTCCTAGTTTTCATTTTTTTCATAAAATAAAAACTCCTGAAAAAAAGAGTCATGTCTAGTTCCATGATTTAGAGGGCATGACTTTTCCTTGATCCCATCCTTGACCCTATTAATCTTTATGTCCTGTGAAAACATTTCAAAACTTGGGATGAGCATAAAAATCTCAGTAAGGGTTATAAAACAAAGAAAGAAAACATTTGTTCATAAATACATACAAAACATGAACTCTTTTACTTACCTCGTGAAATCATAAGATTTTATGAATAACACACAGAAATAATAAATCATAAAGGTATCTTTTGGCATCCATATCATACTTACATTGTAGCTATCACAACTAAAAAGTGAGTTACTTTCGAATACCCATCATAGAATATTCCGTGAATCTCTTAGTAGAAACATTCATGTTTACCTCCATCACCTTACCCAATGCATTGGAGATCTATCTCGGGCTAACCTGCCCTAGGTTTATCAAGGAACCACCTATATACATAAATAATTCCCATGAACCATAACATGATCATAACACATCACATAAGCATAAAAGAAAGATAACAGTTCCACATCGCAATAACAAAATATCATTTCAAGATATTGAAATAATAAATCCATTATCAAAATCATTTTCAATACCAAAATACGTAAAAATAGTATATGGTGTTTATTTTTCCTTTTCAAAACATTATGGCTTGTTAAGGAAGCCAAAGATCAAATAATACTCGCGGTGGTAGAATGGTCTTTGTTACCGCTTACGTTAAAAAAACATTCTTTTTTGTCATTTAGTAAAATTATTCATATAAAAATATTCCATTTGAATGAAATTAAAAGTCAAAGGGATTTACACACCATATAAAATAATGTCATGTATAAAACTAAATATTCCACAATGAAAGGAGATTGAGACGAAGTCCCTTACCTCGTGTCCGACTTGACTCGATCATTCTTTAATCTCCTAAATAATAAACTAATGTTAATTTCTACTTTCTTAAGAACAATTTTCAAGTTTATAATTCCTTTTATATCACATATTACCATGTTATAAACATTATGAAATCATTTAAGTCAATAACATTCATTTTGTCGATATTTGGTACCTGAGTCAAAAATGGAATTCTTATAATTACATGTTGTTCATGTGGTCCAAGGTTCATTATATCCAGAAAGATTAACATGATTTGGATATCCGATATACCGTATATATCCATAATATACATGTATTTATAATAGTACATAACATTTAGAGGTAAGAAATGAAATGCACTGTTCATGGAGACGGTAAGCTGTACGTAAGCATGAATGGTACTTCCATTTCTATTTCATATTTAATAGAATTAAAACATAATTATACATATCAGTATTATAATTCCAGTATTTTATCATATATAATATCATTAACTCTATCCTTTATACATCCCACATAAGGCATTAATGAGTCACATCACTTTGAGGGGGTGGTAGTCCGCACTTCCTCAAATGAGATTATCGTATTTACCGACTATGGAAACCTTAAAGGCATGATACAAAATGAAAAATACAGAAGCATAAAGAAAATATAAACATAATATATATCATATATAAATGTAGTTCCATCATAATGGCCACCATAAGAGGTGATAGTAGGTAATTGAACAATCATCGTTTCATGATGCGTTAGTTTTCCATCCAGAGAAACATTGTGTTCAACACCCATTAGATGGAGGTGTGTGTAAGTTTAGTTCAAATCATTATCATAAACACATCCTAGTATATTTAGGATATTGTTTTTCTCACAAAATAAAGTAATAAAAAGAGTTTAGGGTTGGAGAAATAAAATAAATAACATAATTTAAGAGAAATCGTTACCTTTAATTTGGGTAACATCCTTTGGTTTACACCTAATGGGCTTCTTGAAGTGAATTATGCCTAAGGTAAGGCCTCTAGGTGAGGAGAGGCATTTAGGGAGCATAATTGGGCAGAGTATGGATGAGCCAGAAGGCTTGAGAGGTGTGAGGAATTTGTTAGAAGTGGTCTCCTTTTATAAGGGGGAGGAGGGGCTCTTTAGGAAAGTGTGAAAATATTATTTTATTATACAATTATTTTCAGTTTCTAAAGGTCCAAATATAATTATATTCAAAGATAAAATTACTCAGGGTAGAAATAAAATCATCCAGTAGAAATTGGACAGGTTTTGGATAATATTTTAATCATTATAACCGTATTTATTTAAATCATTTATTAATGAGATAAATACTACATCATTATTGTGTCATAAATAATTTAATTTATTAGATGTATAAAATTTTTTAAAAAAAATACCATGATTTAGGAAATCATTTTCGATTTTAAATTAATATTTATAGATGAAAAAATAACTTATATAACACCTAGTAAAAAGTAATTTACATAGAGATATTTTTTTTTTCAATTTTGTCTTTACTTTAAATTAATTAATCTAAAAAGACATTATCATTCATAAGTGGCTTCATGGGGTCGCAAAAGTGACCCAAAGATTTCCATGTTCAGACATTACTCATCCAATAAGGCTAGTACATGTTCTAAGGTAATTTTTAATTATTATAATATTTTTTTTACCTTGAATTACCTTATTTACCTTTAACTGTGCTAAATAAAAGTCAAAAGATACTAATCACCAAAAATTATTTTCATAATATTTAACAAAATTTTACTTACTAATAACAACCATGTATGTATTATTTTAGAAATTCAAGTCATAGAAGTGGTAAAATTTCATTCAATTGAAAAATTCAATCTTTTTAACTACTACTAATTGGATTCACTATTCATCAAAAATTGATGTTTTTTAGAAAAATTCCAAAAATTCAGCCTAAGAATTATTTGATATTATGAATTCAAAAATGATGTCTATTTTTCCAAATTAAAAACATATATGTGACATTAATTAATTTAAAATTAATTCTCGTTGTTAAAACAATTAGCCTGTTTTTAAGAAAAAATAATTATGAAAAGATTGATTCTTGTTTATGTCCAATTTCAAAGGGAAATTAATTCCAATGACCAACATTGGATTAAATGGTAAAAATATTTTCTAATGAATCTTTAAAATAAATTAACAAGATAATCTATCCATATAAATAAATTAGATTGAAACACAATTTTGAATTAAAATACAATATTTTCACTATTCATTAAAAAAATGAACTTTATCAGAACAAATTACAGAAATATACATAAAGTAAAATTTTACGTCCCCATTCTAAACAAGGATTCTATTTGTTCAATTAGAGTGTATTAAAGTGGCCAAAACAATATTTAAAGTGTTTTCTCCATTAAAAGATGGTAAATCAACCTTTTAATGTAAATTATGCTTAAAAAAAGATTCAGTCACATTTTAAGCCTCTTTTTTATTGGATAAATGTAAATACATTTAACAAACATGTATAATCATATTGTAGTTAGTTTTGTTCATTCTCTCCAATACAATAGCTAGGAGTTAACTACCATTTAAAATAATAATATTATAATATTAGTGTGCAACGTATGATTTCTAAGAAACCTATTGTTGTGTATTAGGTATGCTATCAAACATAACAACCCTTTAAAGTAAAATTAATATTTTATTAAGAAATATTATTAAATATGAAATATGTCTTATTTTTCATTTACTTGGGATGTTTCATCCTTCCCCCCTTTTGGAAATTGTGTCTTCGCAATTTTATTCACTTAGTAGATAAATGGGTGTATTTATCCCTCATAGAATTTTCAGATTCCCACATTGCCACTTCAATAATATAGTTTTTCCACAAAACCATTACCTGCTAAATTACTTTATTCCTCAAAACATGCTCTCTATGGTCAAGAATCTAGACTGGTTGTTCATCATAAGAGAGATTCCCTTCCAACTAAACTACCTCTGGGCTCAAAACATGAGTTGGATCTAGTATATACTTTCTCAACATCAAAACATGAAAAAAATTGTGTACCTAGGATAAAATTGTAGGTAAAGCCACTCTGTACGCAACTGATCCAACTTTCTCCAGAATTTCATAAGGTCCAATGAACTTCGGACTCTACTTTCCCTTCTTACCAAAATGAATCACACTTTTCCCTGGAGAAACATTGGGAAAGACATGATCACCTACCTAAAAAGAAAGATCCTTTCTTCGGTTATCTGTATAACTTTTCTGTCTATTATGAGTTGTTCTCATGTGCTTCTGAATCAACTAATCTTTTTCTACCATGTCTTTTACCAATTCTTCTCCCATCAGCTTCCTTTCACATACTTCATCCCAAAAACCTATAGTTCAACAATGCTTTCCATATAATGCCTCTAATGGAGCCATCTGTATACTGGAATAAAAACTTTTATCATATGAAAATTTTACCAATGAAAGATGTTCGTCCCAACTTCCATGAAAATCCAGTTAACAAGCACGTAGAATATCCTCCAAGGTTTGAATTGTTTATTCTGACTTCCCATCTGATTGAGGATGAAAAGCTATACTAAAATTTAATTCAGTATCAAATAACCTCTGAAGGCCTTTCCAAAAGTTAGAAGTAAAACTTGGATCACGATCATATACAATGGAGAGGGGAACTCCATGCAACCTAATTATCTCCTTAACATACAATCGAGAAAGTTGATCTAGAGACAATGTATCTCGAATAGGAATGAAATGAGTAGATTTAGTCAATCGATCAACTATAACCCATATTTCAATATTACCTCGAGATGTATTTGGTAAAACAATAACAATGTCCATGGATATATTTTACCATTTCCACTCTAGCACCGGTAGAGGATGAAGTAATCCTTTCAATAACTGCCACTCTACTTTAACCTGCTGACTAGTCAGACACTTCACAGTAAAATTAGCAATATCTCTTTTCATTCCATCCCACCAGTAATACTTATGAAGATCTTTGTACATCTTAGTACTACCAGGATGAACTGAAAATAGAGAACTATGAGCTTCACATAATAATTCATTCTTCAACTGTGAATGACAAGGCACACATAATCACTTTCCAAATCTCTAAACACAATCATTATCAACATTAAAATCATGAAACTTACCCTTCTGAACCAACTCTACCTTTTTCTACAACTCACTGTATTCTTTCTATGCTTTTGTTAATCTATATGATAGAGATGATTTCACTGATGCCTGAAAAAAAATAGAAGAATTTTCTGCACCACCAATTTCTATGCCAAAGTTTATCAAATCAAAAACCAAAGGATCTTGTTCCAAATGTAACATGGTTAATGAAGCAGTACATTTTCGACTCAAAGCATCAACCACTTTATTTTCTTATCCTAGATGGTACTGGATCGTGCAATCATAATCATTGATAAACTCTAGCCATCTCCTATGTCTCACGTTAAATTCTTTCTAAATAAATATATACTTTAAACTTTGCTGATCAGTATATATTTCACATTTTACTCCATACAAATGATTCCTCCAAATATTTGAATTAAAAACAACAACAGCTAATTCCAAATCATGTGTAGGGTAAATTAACTCAAGTGGTTTCAACTGTGTGAAGCATAAGAAATTACCTGATCATTATGCATTAGGACACAACCATGTCATTTCAATGAAGAATCAATTTATATAACAAACTCACCATTTCTAGATTGTAGTTCCAAAAATAGAGCATTCACCAATCACTTTTTTAATTACTGAAAACAATCATCACATTCTTTTGTCCAGATGAACTTAACACCCTTTCGAGTTAACATAGTCATTGGACTAGATAAACGTGAAAACTTTTCAACAAACCTCTGGTAATAACCTTCCAAACCACGAAAACTATGAATCTCGATTATATTTGTTGGTCTTGGCCATTCTTCAACAACTTTTGTTTTATAATGATCAATAGTTATGCCATTATTTTAAACAATGTGACCAATTAAAGAAATATGTTGTAACCAAAACTCACACTTTCTGAATTTCCCATAATGTTTCTTTTCTTTTAAGGTTTTCAAGATTCCCCTTAAATGAATTTCCTATTCCTCTTTACTTTTGGAATGAACAAAAATATCATCAATAAACACAACCACCATTTATAACCTGGTTCAACTGAGCCATCAATGTAGTAAACTGCTCAATTCTGATTGCGACCATCTCCTGTTGCTGATTCGGAAGGTCATTCTCCCCTGTATTCCTTCCCAGAAAAATTTCTTTGTTTCCTTTACAAAAAATCATTCTTAACATAGACATATCTTAGTAGAAGCAACATGGTAATCTGTAAATGCTATATTATTTCAATATTAACATAAATTACTTTATGGATATCAATTTAACAATACCCTAACTCCTAAAGTTATATAAACTGACCTCTGATACCAACTATAAGGACCTGACAATAAACATTACATAATAATTAAATGAATAATTCACATTGAGGATCTTTTCAGGTTTAGTGTTTTAGAGAATTAGGACATAACTATTACATCTCAAAATATTACAAAGTAGACACTTCTACACAGTTTCCATTTTTTCATAAAATAAAAACTCTTGAAAAAAGAGTAATGTCTAGTTCCATGTTTTAGATAGCATGACTTTTTCTTGATCCCATCCTTGACCCTATTCATCTTTACATCCTGTGAAAACATTTCAAAACATGGGATGACCATAAAAAGCTCAGTAAGGGTTATAAAAAAACAAAAATGAAACATTTGTTCATAAATACATATAAACCATGAACTCTTTTACTTACCTCATGAAATCAAAATATTTCATGAATAACACATAGAAATCATAAATCATAAAGGTATCTTTTGGCATCTATATCATACTTACATTGTAGTTATCATAGCTACAAAGGGATTTACATTAGAATAACCATCAAAGTATATTCCCTAAATCTCTTAGGAGAATCATTCACGTTTACCTCCATCATGTTACCCAATGCATTGGAGAGTTATCTCGGGCTCACCCACCCTAGGTTTATCATGGATCCACCCATATACATAAATAACACCGAAGAACCATAACATGATAATAACACCTAACATAAGCATAAGAGAAACATAAAATTTCCACATTGCAATAACAAAATATCATTTCAAGACATTTAAATAATAAATCCATTCTCAAAATCATTTTAAAAACCAAAATATGTAAACAGATTATATGGTATTTAGTTTTCCTTTTAAAAACATTATGGCTTGTTAAGGAAGCCGAAGATCATATAATACTCACGGCAGCAGAAAGTTCGTTGTCACCACTTACGTCAAAAAACATTCCTTTTTGTCATTTAGTAAAATTCATCATATAAAAAGATTCACTTATAATGAAATGAAATTTCAAAGGGGTTTATGAACCATATAAAATAAAGTCGTGTATAAAACTAAATATTCCTCAAAGAAAGGGGATTGAGACGAAGTCCCCTACCACGTGTCCGACTTGACTCGATCGTTATTTAATCTCATGAATAATAAACTAAAGTTAATTTCTACATGCTTAAGAACCTTTTTCAAATTTATAATTCCTTTTATATCACTTATTACCATGTTATAAACATTATGTAAAAATTTATGTTAATAACGTTCATCTTGTCGATATTTGGTACTTGAGTCAAAAATGGACTTCTTAAAATTACATGTTGTACATGTGGTCAATGGTTCATTATATCCAGAATTATATTCATGATTTTGATATCATATATATCATATATATCCAGTATATACATGTATTTTTAATTGTACATATCATTTAGAGGTAAGAAATGAAATGCACCGTTCACGGAGACGGTAGGTCGTACGTACGCATGAACACTACTTCAATTTCTATTTCATATTTAATGGAATTAAAACATAATGATACATAAGAGGATTATAATTACAGTATTTTATCATATATAACATCATTATCTCTATCCTTTATACTTCCCACATAAGGCATTAACGAGTCACATCACTTTGAGGGGGCGGTAGTCCGCACTTCTTCAAATGAGACTATCGTATTTACCCACTATGGAAACCATAAAGGCATGATATAAAAGGAAAATAAAGAAGCATAAAGAAAAAATATACATAATATATATCATATATAAATACGGTTACATCATAATGGCCACCATGAGAGGTGGTATGAGGTAATTCAACAATCATTGTTTCGCGAGGTGTTAGTTTTCCATCCACAGAAATGTTATGTTCTTCACCCATTAGATGGAGGTGGGTGTAAGTTTAGTTCAAATACTTCTCATAAAAACATTCTATTATATTAAGGATATTGTTTTTTATAAAATATAGGAATAAAAAGAATTTAGGGGTTGGAGACGTAAAATAAAAGAAAATAATTTAAGAGAAATCGTTACCTTTAATTTTGGTAACTTCCTTTGGTTTGAACCAAAATGACTTCTTGAAGTGCATTCTTCCTAAGGTAAGGCTTATAGGGGGAGGATATTGATGTAGGGAGATTAATTAGGTAGAGTTTTCACAAGACAAAAGGATTTAGAGGTGTGATGAATTGGTTAGAAGTGGTCTCCTTTTATAAGGGAGAGCAGGAGCTCTTTATGAAACTGTGAAAATATTAGTTTATTATATAATGATATTTGGGTTCTAAAGGTCCAAAAATCATTATAGTAGAAGATAAGATGACTCACGGTTGAACTAAAATCATCCAATCGAAATTTTATAGGTTTTTGACACTATTTTAATCATTATAATCTTATTTATTTAAATAATTTATTAATGAGGTAAATACTGCATCATTATTGTGTCATAAATAATTTAATTTATTCGATGTCAAAAAATTATAAAAAATACCATGATTTATGAGATATTTTTAAATTTAAAATGAATATTTATATTTGAAATAATAATTTATACAACCCCTTGTAAAAATTAATTTATATAGATATATTTGTTTTTGTCATTTTTGTGTTTACTTTAAATTAATTAATCTAAAAGGTCATTATCATTCATAAGTGCCTTCATGGGGTCCCAAAATCGTCCCAATGATGTCCATAGTCGTCCATTACTCATCCAATGAGGTTAGGACAAGTGTTAAGGTAATTTTGAATTATTATAATATTATTTTTACCTTGAATTACCTTATTTACCTTTAACCCCAGCAAATAAAAGTTAAAAGTTACTATTCACCAAAAATTATTATCTTCTTATTAAACCAAATTTTACTTATTAATAACAAATATGTATGTTGAATTTTATAAACTAAATTCACAGAAGTGGTAAAATTTCATTTAATTGAAAAAGTCAGTTTTTTAACTACTACTAAGTGGTTTCACTATTCCTCAAAACTTGATGTTTTTCAGAAAAATACCAAACATTCAGCCTATTCATTATTTGATATTTCAAATTCAAAAATTATTTCTATTTTTCCAAATTAAAAACATAGAAGTGGAATTAATTAATTTAAAATTAATTCCCGTTGTTAAAACAATTAGCGTGTTTTTAAGAAACTATAACAATCAAAAGATTGATACTTTCTTATGTCCAATTTCAAAGTGAAATTAATTCAAATGACTAACATTGGATTAAATGGTAAAAATATACACTAATTACAATTTAAAATCAATTAAAAATATAGTCTAACCATAAAAATAAATTAGATTAAAACACAGTTTTGAATTAAAATACAATATTTTCACTATTCATTAAAAAAATGAACTTTATCAGAAAAAATTCCAAAAATTTACAAAAGGTAAATTTTGATGTCTCCATTCTAAAGAAGTATATTATTTGGTCAATTATAATGTATAAATGTGACCAAAACTATATTTAAATAGTGTTCTCCATTAAAAGGTGGTAAATCGGCCTTTTAATGTAAATTATGCTTAAAAATAGATTCATTCACATTTTAAACCTATTTTTTATTGGATAAATGTAAATAAATTTAAAAAAAATATATAATCATATTTTAGTTAGTTTTTTTCATTCCCTCCAATACAACGACTAGGAGTTATCTACCATTTAAAATAATAATATTATATTATTAGTGTGCGATGTACGATTTTCAAGAAACTTGTTGTTGTGTATCATGTACGCTATCGAACATAGAAACCCCTTTAAATTAAAATTAACATTTAATTCACAAATATTAATAAATATGAAATATGTATTATTCTTCATTTACTTGGGATGTTACATTTTAGGTGAGAAAAATACAATGATATATAAGAGGGGGCTGGATTTTGTCTTTTCTGTAATCTTTACAGATTTTAGAATTTGTCATCCATTTTTGATTGATATAGATATACACCATTCTATACTCTATCTAATTTTACAAGAAAAATAAATAGTAAATAAGAACACAATAATTTGTATAGTTTTTTAGGGAACAAAGATCCCCTAGTCCACTCCACCAACACTCTCTCTATGAGCATGTTTAATTTCACTAGAAAAGGTCTTATTATCACAATACATTCAAATCCATAATCGAGTGCAGGCTATTCAGACCATTAAAATAAGGCTAATTTCATCCTTCCCAGTATTTTATGGGGAACCGATAACTATAGCTTAGAGAAAGAAGCATATAATTAACCACAACTGAGTACAAGCAATTAAAATTCTAATAAATCAAAATAGTATGATTTGTTGATTTTTTTAATGGTTGGGGCCGATGCCTCAATTTATTATTTATTGTAAATACCTCTTTACACTAGGTAGAGGGAGACACATTACATATCCCAAAGGCCCATGGACAACTGGCCTGAATACAAGGATTAAAAGGCCATTTTTTGGCCCAAAGGACTCCTCAATGAACAGTACTGCTACAGTACCTGCGCTGCTACAGTCCCTGCTATAGTACAACCACTGCTACAGTTCCTGCTATAGTACCTCCAGTGCAATAGTGTCACTGCTGCTACAATTCCACCGCTGCTACAGTGCCCTGCTACAGTGACCTGCTATAGTACTGCTATAGTACCCGAAAATTCTCCCATGCCCGGATTTGATGGTTCAATTTGAAAATTCATGATTGAAATATCAGAAACTAACTATAGATGGATACTATTCATTGATATAGATATTCAAGTAGGAATTTATTAAAGTAAGTCCTTGTTTCAAATGACCTTTAAGAAATAATAGAAACAAACATGAATTAGTTTAAAATTGTTTGAGGTTGGAAAGTATATCTCTAAAGTGTAACATTTTTTATAAAATAATAGAGTCGATCATAATTTTTCATATATCTATAAAATGATATTCACGAAATGTATGTAGTTTTCATATTGAGTCGTATCAAGCTCAAATTTCATATATCTATTATTTTTCACAAAAAGGATCTGATCTATATATAGAACAAAAAAATCTTTTGGATGAGAAGATCCAAAAATATCACATGAAAGATCACAAATATTCAAATTAAAATTGACCATTGGAGTCATAACATTCCTTAAAATATAGAATGATTTACTCTATTGAATATGGTTCTCTATATTGATCATAATGATCCATTGAATTGGTTATAGAATTGTTTTTAATCGATCATTATTTTTTTCAAGACCATTGTTGAAATCTCAGATAAAATTGTGGATTTAAATCTCTATTGTTGAATAGTCAAATGTATTGTATCTTCATAAATTGAAATAATACCAAACATAGGGTTGAAAATTTAGGGTAGATCAAAAAAGTAGGGTTGATGTACCCTGTGTTTGTATCCTCAAATACAAGGTTCTATACTAACATTGGATTCATAAACCATAATTTCAGATAACACAGGGTTGATGATCCATATGATTACTGTTAAGTGTCGGGATAATGATCAATACATGCTGCTCTAAAACATATAGTTCATTCCTTATGTGATGTTCTGAATGTAGTGTTCATTCCATCGGCTATGATTTCAAACATATGTTATGAACAATGTTTCTAGAATATATTAAAATACATTCCGGACAATTTGGATATTTCTTGTGGATTAATAACATGAATATATTTCTTGAATAAATATTGAAAAGAATATTAATTTTATAAAATTAACATAAAGTAATTGAAATAGTAAAAAAATAATGGAATTTGTGAACATTAAAATAAATAATATTTATAAAGCATTTTTGAGACAATACATGCCTAACATTACCCTTAAGTGTATCTATCCTAGATCCATCATCTCGTTGTTTGTATCCTAATAGAGGTGTATCTTCTAGGAAACCACATTCTCAATACATTATAAAAATTATATATTTATTTCTTTAAACATATCCTTAGGGTTTCCACTAATGCATTCTTATCCCAATCCCCTAAAACAACTAGACCTGGTTTTGATACCAATATTATAAACTGGGGTCTATTATACATTTTATTTAATAATTTTTAGCAAAATATTACATAAAACACCACAAAGAAATCCACTAGCCTAGTGTCATTGGGAAACTATATACATATTACATCAAATTGAAAATAAATGGAATCATTTTTACTTTAATATTTATAAATTTATCTCAAATTGAATTTAAATTATTTTACTATATATGATATCCTAGGAAATATAAAAAGAAATGGGTGAGCTATAAAGCTCAGTAAAGGTATACTTAGAATAAATCATGATGGTAACTAAAACATTTGAGACTACATATATATAATGATAACATAAAAAAGAATGAATATATATGTTCTCATGAAAACATGGCATGAGGAAGATGACATTATAGGACTGGATCATAATTGGAATGTGAAAAGAACATAAAACATGAAATCATAAGCCTCAGTTAAGGCTCACTACTAAGGCAACATAACTGAGTGTGCTAGGATCACGGCCCATGCACCATACATTGATTCTCATGAGATGAAAACATTACCCAATACATTTTGTGTGGGGGGTACAATAATAGGACCTCCTATCACATTCATAACATATATATGTATATGTGTGTCAAATAATGAAGCCATAAATATGGAATAAGAATAAGAAAACCCAATTAAATGGAAATGGGTTACATAATCTTATATTAGAGAATAAAAAATGGAATATCATAAATATTCCAAGAAAATAAGAGATAAAATAATTATTATAAGTTCAAAAATTAGTAAATAATAATATGTCAGAAAATTTAAGTTCCATTTATGTGAATAAATATAAAATATTGGAGAAATATGTTTAAAAATGAGCCTCTTAAGCATGGTTTTAAGATAAATGAAAAGAATATTTAAAGAGGCTAAGAGAATAATAATTTCCTATAAACAATAAATTATCCCAACACCTCTTCCATAAAATATTATATTATTTTGAAACCATAGAAGGATGAAAAAATTCTAGGGAGTGGTATATGAAAAGAGATAATAAATAAAAAATATCCCTTTAAATGGGTTTTCTTAAAAGAAGGAATTGAAAATGGAAATTTACAAACTTATAGTATCCCTAAAAAATAAATGTAAATAAGATGTGGTTTATATATAAAGAACTTATATCTAAAGTATAGAATAATTATATGTGAATAAATTAGATGAAAAAGGAAGAAAAATAAATATAATGAGTAACGTAAAAATAATGAGGCTGGTTTTGATATCTCTTACCTTGGGTCTTCGACTTGATTAGTATTATTTCTAAAAGAAATGATAGTATATCCTTCATCCACGATGGTTAAATGTGAACATCATTATGTAGCAATTTTTAATGGTAGGTGATCCCTATAGTTTCTAGTTGGTGATACTTCATAATTTATATTGGTTTATAGGATGGGATGTTGGTCTCATATCTCCTTGGTAGTGGAAATTATTTCCTACTCCATGACTCTCTTATAGATTTAAGTAATGTTTTTGAATCCTTCCAATATCCTATGTGTGGAAATGGTTTTCCACCCCATAAAAATGGTGGATTAAAATAATTAATTTATGTAAATGTCTATATATATTAATATCTCTTCATCTTTAATTTACATGTTATTCATACATAATTTGAGATGTTATACTTTTAATCAACATAGTCAAGCACTCAAGAGATCTTCATTGTCTAATAAGGATATGGTTATTTTGGATTTATGATTTATCACATTAAATGGATTCGTACATATACATATAAATGAAATCTAAACCCATTTTGTTCGACACCACTTAACAGGGCATGTCAGAACTTTTATGGTCAAATGATAAGGAACAATTCCATGTAGTTTAAGATCATTTATAATGGACTTCTAGGAAGAAGTTTCTTAAATAATTTTGGTGTGACTCTTACTCCTGAGGGACCCTTTCTAATAGGTATTGAAAAAAATATGGCCTAACTAGAATAGGCTTTAATTTCAAGGAATTTGGAATAGTTAAATATATGGTTAGACCAACCAGTAGGGATATCGAAAACTGAAAAAATCAGTGGAAATATGACCCAAATGAGGAGGATTAAATGATTATTTGAATGTAATATATATATAAAGAGAGGGGCATGGTGTCATCAAGAGTATAGCGTAATAGAAAGAAGAAACTGTTTGATGTTGGAATTGAAACTAAAAGAGGTGTCCAACATATCTTGTTAAAATATCATTAAAGGAATATATTATTTTATTGATATGGTTTAATTTAATATGATAGGATATTGGTTCACAGTTTTATGTTTTGTGGTAAATAAATTTTTAGGTTTTTACATCATATGACTAGAACATTTCCAATACATTTTAACATCATGAAACATGGATGTTTGTGTCATTAAATTTGAGAAAACAATGTATTGAGTGAGGCATACCCATATAGAGCTTCAATTGTGGACCATTATTCTCATACATAGATATTAAATATTTTTAGATGAAAATTAATTAAATTAGATAAAAAACAGATGATGACCATAATAGTTTAGTTCCTTTGGAAAAAGATAAAACAAACCTCTAATTAGGTGAAATATCTTCAATGTTTCCCATAATGATCTTCCAATTTAGAATTCTTCAAAGACATACCCTAAATAAAAAATTTATTCATTACCTAGGGAAGGTAACTATAATAATGAGTGATATTAGATGCTCAGTTAGGGTAAATACAATATATATCAACTTATGATCATATGAAAGCATAAGACAAGGATAAGGGTATATGATAATGAAAATAACATAAAAAGTTCATACCCAACCTATCATAGATAATAAAAATGAGTCATGGAATAAATATTAGATGTTGAAAAGACATGAATCATAATTTTAGAAAAGAACATGAACCAAAAGATCATAAATTTGGTATAAGTTATATATTTGTGGTATACAGATTAGAATAGAAAATCTTTTGTCAAGGTTACCTACCAAGACATTCATAACATGGCAAAATTTTGTTAACCACTTGTATACATGCTTTGGGATTGGGATGAAATCCAATTTTCCCTATTTTTGGCTCTGGATAAGAACTAGTGTAACCACTTTTCTGGTCCTGGTATAACCACCTGTGTACGCTCTATGTTCATTGAACAATTAAAATTACTCATTGCATTGGAGGGAGATATAGGTCCCTCCCGTCACATAACAAAAATCATACAGATGTATAGCACAAGATAAAAAATAATTCATTATATACTAACCCATGAAATGAAATGGGGTTCCTAAAATTTTTATCATATCATAACCTATGGAAAAGTTTTAGGTTTCATAATATTTTCAATGTAGTATGAACTATTGAAAAAAGTGGGTTTAATAATAATTTTATCATGGTATAACCAGTTGAAGAGAAATAATTTTCATAAACATCATGATATGATAAAAATAAACCATTATAATAAATAATAATAATTGTATCCTAAGATCATATCCACAAAAAGTAAAAAGTAACATTAAAAAATGTCATCTTATATGGAAAATTATTTTGATCAATCATTTAAAACATTTATTAAGGAAAAAATCATTTCATATCTATTTTTTTTAAAACATAAAAAATGTTAAAATTCATTTCATTAAAAATATACTTGAAAACATATAAAAGAATATTTAAATAAAATAATGGTCATGATGACATGAAAATTCATTTATTCCATACATGTTAAAACAAATATTACTTTCACGATTTTGGTAAAAGGCAAACATGCATTGTTTATAAAATTACTTAAACATTTATTTAAATAACATTGTAGAAATTAAAACATGGGTAAACATTTATTTTAAAAATAAGAGTATAATTGAAAATCATTTTTAATTTTGATTAGAAAACCTGGTTGGTGAAGAAAATGGATTCTTGACTAAAGAGAGAAATAAAGTGGGATTTTCTGAAAAACGTTTTCTCACTTTTTTATGTACCAAATAGTGGAAAAATATAATATTAATATAAAATATAATGATTATCTTGAGGAGAATAAAAATTATTTTTTTCCATATATATGTTTCTTATGATTTGATCATTGTAAACATAGTCACAAACGTACTCGATAAATGAAGAGATTGTAACATTAAATACTTACCACGTTGGTAAATTAATAAAATAATCCCCATAAAGGAATATCGATTAAATAAACCTAAAAACTCCTAAGGAAAAATAAATTCATGATATTACATGTAAAAGGGGTTTCCTATACACCTCATGGAAGAAGATATGTGCATAAAATAACCAAATATCTCAAAGAAGGAATATTAGGAAAAGAAAATACCTTACTACTTTAGTAATCCTTTGAATTATAATACAAAATAAATAGTTACTTAAAATGGGACTTTAAATATCATGAAAAAATGATATTCATGGAATAAAATATCAAATGGGAAGTATATATACCACAAAAAAAAAGAAACGAGTGGTTAATTTGCATATGTCTCCTAGAAATAAAGGAGAGACTAAAAATCCATCACCGTAAGTACCGACTTCCTTCAAACTCATTATAACCTCCTGTATAATATATATATTTTTATTATAAATATATTATGTAAAAATATCTAATATATAATATCATATATGACTTTTTATGAACTTTTATTACCCGTTTGTTAATGTTTCCTTATTAAAGTCATGTTTAGAGTAATAAATTCCTTTTTATAGAAATTTTGATTCGGTATATTTTTTTCCTCATACTTTGATCACAGTTACTTGATATGAATAATTTTCACCATGATATAAATATAATATATATTCTGTATATATGTATTTATTATATTCCATAAAATTTAGTGATGGAAAATGAAATACATCGTTCCTATAGATGGTTGGTTTTGCGTATCCATGAACGCAGTTTCTATTTTCTAGTTGGATTGAAGGAAAGAAATGTAAATGAGATATTATAAATATGAGAAAAGTTTTATATCACACACACACACACACAGAGAGATATATATATATATAATATTTCAATTAAAACCATCCTTATCATCTTTTATGTAAATTGTGAATAAATCACAACATTTTATGTGGCGGTAGTCTACCGTACAAATGAACAACATTATCATTTTCCCATAGAATGGTATATACAAAGGTATGTGTGATATTATAATTAAACAATCATATTAATTTCATAAATATCATATATATGAT
This sequence comes from Viscum album, assembly GCA_963277665.1. NCBI lineage: Eukaryota > Viridiplantae > Streptophyta > Magnoliopsida > Santalales > Viscaceae > Viscum > Viscum album. Next base: position 456,098,714 of record OY728119.1, on the reverse strand, counting down.
ATATAAACAATATATACATCATTATTTACAACCTTAATAGGTGGTAATGGAGAAACAAATGATATTGGCTCACGAGACGGTAGTCCACCGTACACATAAATGATGATTTTGTAACTAATTTGATGGAAGTGGAGATGTTTTTAGGTCATGAAATTAACATACAAAATCTAATTAAATTTAATATAATTATCTTATTATATAATCATGGTATAATAACAATTAAAGGTGGTTGAGGAAGAAATAAAACAAAAAGGCTCGTTGATGAACATTACATGTTTTTCTGCAATCCTCTTTAGGGTTCCACCAAAATCCATATCGGTTTGATTTGTGTACAAAATAAGGCTTCTAGGATGAAAGGGGGTGATGGGAAGTGATTTGGTCCATTATTTCTGAAGAAAACTGTGTTTTAAAATGCATATAAGAGAGGAGAGTTTATAAACTTTTTATAAGTGGGGGAGATGACCCAATTGGATTTTTTGAAAAGAATTGAGTGATTCTACATTTATCATATTTTAAAATGGTTCAAAATGATCCATTATCAAAACTTGTTGGTTTAATAGTTGAAATATGTCCATTAAGTTGTTTTTATTCCAGCTTATATATCATTTTTACACTTATTTTTTTAGTTTAAACCATGGTAAACCCAGTTTTACCTTAACCGTGGTAAATAATTTTCACTGAATTCACTATTAAGATTGGTAAATAATTAAGTTGAAATTAGCAAGTAATATAAATTATTATGATTATAAATTTATAATATAATTTTCTAAATTTCACTCGTAGAAGTGAAAAATTTTAATTTAAAATTATTTCTATAAACACGACAAGAAATCGGGGTTTTAAAGAGAAAATGTAAAAAAAATAAGATTTTTTATTAAATTAACATTATAAAATTTTCAAAAATAGTTTTTTTTACAAAACATGCATCTGTAATGAAAAAGAAGGTTCTCAAGAATTTTATTTTTGAAATACTTAGGGATTTTTTATTAGTTGTATGTCTAAAAATAATTATTGTATATATATAAATTATATTTTATTTATATAAAATATATAAATTTCAGTAAAAAATTCATAACTAGGGATTATTTTAATTAATTGAAATTAAGAAAAATTATACACTTTAAAATATTTTTTAAAAACCTCTCTTTTAAATCCTAATACAATCTTATACTAAAATCAAAGATAATATTGATTCAAAAGTAATTAAGTGGATTAAATATAAATAAATAATAATTATGTCACTTTAAAAAATAATGTGTAATTTTTGTTACTTAATTTATTGAAAATAAATGACTGTTTTACAAAGATCTGTATTTTTCACTATTCACTAAAAATCACTTTTTATGGAAAATACCAAACTTTCATCATAAGATTATTTTGATATGACGATTTCAAAAATGAACTTCATTTTATCAAATAAAATTTATAAAATATCCATAAATTAATAATAATATATTATCATAAAATTGAATAAAATCATTTTATGAGAAAAAATATTTTTGTTGAACATAATTACTTTACCAAAAATAAAATTATTATTAAATAAGAATTTATAAATAAATTTGTATTGATTTGTAAATTTATATGTATATTTAATAATTTATTTTATATTAATTAACCACCTATATAATGACTTCGTATTAATGGTTGTGTTTAAAATAATATTAGTTCATGGTTTGCTAAAGCTCAGTGTCACATGTAATACGCACTATCATTATTGTGTGTAATTAAAGATAAAATAAATGTTTCATATATGAATATATATACTCAGTAAAATAGTTAATATAAGAAAAAATTTGGTTTTTCATGTAATGAATATTATGTAAATGATTAAATTTAATCGAAAAAAAAAATATTTCACAAAATCTTAGGGTGTTACATTCTAACCCCATTAAAATGAATTTCTCCCTTAAAATTCGCCTCAGTCATAAATAGTTTAATAATTGAAAATTACTTCCTAGAAACCCACATTTTAAAAAAGAATGATAATATTCTCCTTAAAATGTTATGTTAGAAATTTAATGCTTACCTAAAGTAACTAGTAACTAGGTTTAAACATTGAGGGAATATAGGTGGTAAGTGATTATTTGGACATGGAAAAAAGAGTAAATAATTATAGAGAGTGATAGATATAACTGACTATAAGAAAGTGGGTGATATAGAGAATGTTAACGACCCAAAAACCAAAAATCATTGATGATTCAAGGGACCATGTGATTCATAATAAATATAGGCAATATGATAACATTAGGGTTTTGATATCCTTTTCCTGAAGTTCATGAATTATTTTACAATATATATTGAGAACTTATGAATACACGCTTACATGATATATTTTTATTTCATAGTAAAAAATCAATCCATTGGTTGTTATTGAATCAATTTCCACATTCTCTTTTACTCCAAGTGATGAACTTTCCATGTATGAAGTAATAAATAAGATCCATAAAAGAATGATAAGTCATTTACTATAACTCTAGTTGTTAACAAAATAAAATGGTTCACACAAGTTATATAAAAATATTTATATAATTTTCAACTTAAACCAGTTCATAAATGGTTAATCTTGTGACCGTTCAAAAATATTAAAATTAAAAACATTTGAGAGAAGGTCGCTAAATTTGAAAAATGATATTGTCATTTATCCCCCAAAAAACATGAATTATCTCTTAATTTTCACATAAAAAACTCATGAATACATTAATAATGTATTCTATTAAAACAAAGTAACGACCTGAATTATAATAAAATGTTATTTAAAACCTATATGAATATTTATTTCTTATGTAAAACATATATTTTCATAGATGTCCCTTAAATACAAAAATGTTGAAAACTCCATAAATGAGATAATAGGAAACATTGTCCACAAATCATTAACCAATTGGAAGGTTTTCAATACTATCCAATTTGATTTATCAAAATCAATCATCTCTTTATACCGATATCTTTATCTCAACATCAAGAACATATTAGAGGTTATCTTTCCATTAATAAAAAAATAACCATACTATTAATTCAATTTTATAACTCATCATCATCTTTCAAAATATAGTTTCAAATCCTTAATGAATGATTAATACGAAAAATCATTATATATTTCAGAAATAAATATTCTTTAATACCAACACATAAATACATCAATACATCCATATAAATTATTAGTATGGAATATGTCATTCCTTAGTCCTGAAGTTAATTCTTGGGATATGTCCTCTAGTGGGGTAATGCTCATGTTCTCCACATATAATAAATTGAAATACTTGAAATTTTTTAACTATAAGACCTTTTTTCTACACAGATAACATCTTCCCCTCCAATTGAGATATTTGTCCTGGTTTTTATTCCCACATTCTTGATAGGAAGGAAGTCAAATCTTCTTTCCTCACTGTTTATTACAACAAGAGCTTTCTTAAATGACCATCATCATCTTATTCAATGTGTCAGGAGTCACAATGATGATCAAATTGTTAATCCTATATTGCGATATCTAATTATGCATAATCACAATATAATTCTACCGAGTCATTATACTAATTATTTATTCATAGTCACTAAATTTTCAATAAATTTTTTTGTTAACATGATTCTTTATAGTTATATCCATTGAATAAAACTAAAACATCATAGTGTGGGAAATGATAATCATAATGGGAAAAAAATAATCTTGAATCTTTATTATAGGATATATAAATAATTACACATTCATATTTATTCACCAAAACCATATATTTATACAAGATTATTCATAGTCATCATCTATTTAAATCCTTTACGATGGTTTGTAATAATTTCCAAATCATATCATCAATGTGTTTCAAAGTAGTTGTGTTGTAAGGCTAATTGTCATACACCATTTATCAATCGACTATTTCTCAATATGATTATATTGGTGTTGTTTCCCCTAGGTACATTATTTCCAGAGCCACATTCACCTTCAATACCCAGTCATGGATGAATTTCTAGGAATCCACTAGCTCTATCCTTTACCAAAATTTGAAGACATTTTTCCAGTATGTTAACTTATCCTTAGAGAGTTGTATTTAGACATGTACATTATGAACTCACTTATTCTATCTCATCCTAGTTTTAAATGGTTAACTAAATCATTCCATTGATACCAAATATAGAGATACTTTCTTCACATACATGGATAATAATTTTTTTTATGAATGTTAAAAACATTACACAAGAAACTCCTAAGTACTATAATAGTTTAGGTCATTTGGAAATATGGGAAAAAATCCTATATTCTGGTGAGATATGTTCAATTTTTCCCACAAATATATTTTAATTTAATACTCTTTATATCAATACCATATATAAAACCATTTTTCATAACCTAGGGAAATGAAACATAAGAAAGGGTGAGATCAAATTCTCAGTAAGGGTAAACCCAGGAGATATCAATATACAATCATATTAAAGAATAAAATAAGGATAAGGGTACATGTTAAGGAATATAACTTACAACGTTCTTACCCAATTTGTAATAGATCATAAACACAAGTCATGTAATAATGATTGGAAGTTGATAAGTTATAAATCATAAGGAAAAAATAACGTGATCCATGATAGAATAACTTTGTTATAAGACATAGATTTTTTGAATACATATAACCATACAAAATATTATGTTAAGGATACCAACCAAGAAATTCAAAACATGTTTGGATTGGGATAACCAACCATGTACCTTTTTTGGGCTTGGAATTACCTACTGTGTACCAACTTTTAGGCTTGGGAAAACAACCCATGTACCATCATTTTATAGTCTTGGGCTAACTATCTTCCAACTAATCTTGTAGAATATTTTTCATTACCCAATTCATTGGAGGGAGATATAGGTCCCACTCCTTAAATAATTAAAATCATGGACACGTGTGCCCCCAAGATAAAAAACATTCATCGCATCATAACCCTTGAAAAGAAATGGGATTCATAAATATTTAATCATATAATAACCTATAGAAAAGAGACAATTTTCATAATCATTTCATTATTTCATAATAGCATAACCCATTGAAAAAGAAGTGGGTTTCATAAGAATTTTCTCATGGTATAATCCAAAGAAGAGAGATGTATTTCATAAACATCATCACATCATAAACATAAAAAAATTACATAAATAATAAGAATGGAATCCCTAGATCATATCCCCAGTAAGGAATAGGAAACATCAATAGATGTAATCTTAAAATGAATATTATTTTAATTGATCATTTAAAAAATTTATTGAGGAAAATATCCTTTCCAATTTGAAAAAAACATTTGAAAACATAAAAATTTATAAAAATACTTTTCTTTTAATATAAAAATGAAAAAAATATAATGGAATATTCAATGAAAATAATGTCCATGATTAATGAACGTTTTGTTAATGGAATAGAAATTAAAAAAATATTCCTATATCATTTTAGGTAAATTCCAAATAAGAATTTTTCCAAAAACAACACGAAGTTTCCTTTAAAAACATTTTTTTAAAAAGGACAACATGGGTAAAAATTTATTTTTAAATCACGTGATAATAATAAAACGTTTTGGAAATATTTTCTAGAAAACATGGTTTTCAAAGAAAACAAATTCCAGACCGGAGAGAGATATAAATTATGATTTTATTAAAAACATTTACATAATTATTTTCAGTACCAAAGAGTTGGAAAATGGTTCCATTATTATAAAATATCATGAAAAACCAGTGGATAATAATATTTATGATTTATTAAGATATGGATCATAATATTTGATCATTGAAATTTTTTTCATAAACAATCTTGATAAATGATGCTATTGTAACATAAATTTTTTACCACATTGGAAACATAGAAACATAAGGCCCAAGAGGAATATTAATAAAATAAATTTAACACATCGTGAATATAATTAAAAATATGATATTACATGTCAAATGGGATGTATATACACATTGTAAAATAATATAGTTTCATAACACAACTATATTCTCAAAGAATGAAAATTGAGACAAAATTCTCTTACCACATTAGTAATACTTTGAATCATAATCCCCAAAAAAATAAAATTAAAATTTCAATATCATTAAAATAATTGTATTAATTATATAAAATTTAAAAGAGGTAGTATATACACCACAAAAAATAAATGAGTGGTGAATATTCATATGTCTCCCCGAAATAAAAGTGAGACTAGAAATCCCTTACCGTATGTCTCATCATCCTTTACACTCATTAGAACCTCATGTATAAAAATATTATTATTATTATATATATATAACCAAAAAATTAATATATTTTACATCATATATGATTTTTATGAGATTTTATTACTCATTTATTAACAACTTCATGTTAATGTTACGTTTTGGCTAGTAAACTCTTTATTTTCAATATGTTTTGATTTTTTATATTTTTGGTCCTCTTAAATTTATCTTGTTTTTTGGAACCAAAAAATTTTAAACATGATATAAAAATAATATATATTCTTTATATGTTTCTTTATATTAATCTATGAAATTTATTGATAGAAAATTAAATACACCATTCATGGAGACGGTAGGTCATACATACACATGAATACTTTTCCATTTTCTTATCAGATTGAAAGAAATAAATATAAATGATATATTATAAATAAATAAATTTTTTATGACTTATATATCACATATTTCCATTAAAAAGATCTTTAATACCCGCTATGTAAAGTGTTAATGAATCACATTTCTTCATGAGGCGGTAGTCTTCCGTATACATGAACGAAATTTTTGTATTCCCACAAAATGGAAAATATAAAGGTATGTGTGATATAATAATTAAATAATTATAATAACATAATAAATATCATATATATATATATATTATATAAACAACATATCCATTATTCTGTTAATCCATGAAAGGTGGTAATGGAGAAATGAATGACATCGATTCGCGAGGTGGCGGTATGCCATACACACGAACGATGATTTCGTAACTCATATGACGGATGTGGAGATAGTTGTAGGTCATGAAATTTACATAAAAAAATAATAGTATATGTATGATACGAATTTTTTATATAATTATGTAATAATATGAACTGAAATTGGTGGTCGAAGAAATAAAAAAATGGTCATTGATGAATGTTACCTCTTCTCCAGGTATCATCCTTATGTTACCACCAAATGACTTGTAGGTTAGCTATCTATCCAAAATAAGAATTATAAAATTCGATGAGTGAAGTTGGGGAGTTATTTGGGTAGTTAAGTTTCTAGACATAGTGGTTTCAAGGTGCGAATAATATATGAGAGTGAGTGACCTTTTATAAGTAGGGGAGATGACACACCTGGTATTTTTGAAAATAATTGAGTGATCAAAGATTTTTCATAAGAAAAATGGCTTAAAATGGTATATTATTGAAAATAATAGGTTTAATGGTAGAAATATGTCAATAAATTTGTTTTTATAAAATTTTATAGGTCATTTTACCCTTACCATTTTATTTTAACCCCCAGTAAACTCATTTTTACCTTAACTATGCAAATTAGTTTTTACTACATTCATTATTCATTTTGGTCAAAAATTTTGCTAAAATTATTAGATAATATAAATTATGATAATTGAAAACATGGAATTCATTTTTCCAAAGTCCACTAACATAATGGGAAAAATGGAATTTAAAATTAATCTCACAGATGCGAGGAGAAAACGAGTTCTAAAGATAAATTATTGAAAAGTTTACAAAGATTGTTATATCAAAATCAATTATGAAAATTATTAAAATAATCTCAAATGGATTAATTAATGTATAATTTAACTATTTTAACTTTAAAATAAACTGTAAATATAATTAAATTTCTAAATAAATGAAATAAAAATATAGTTCTCAAATAAAAATCATTATTTTTCAACATTCATAAAAGAATGAAACTTTTTAAAAAATCAAAAAAATTATCCATATATTAATTTTTAAATGATTATTTCCAAATTTAATTTTTAAATCAAATTAATTTTTCAAATGTTTCATAAATTAAATTTACAGGAAAACTCAATGATGTGATTAATAACATGTTTTTAAGATGTGTTTTTCTCAAGCACAAGATGATTTTATATAATCTATATGTCTAATAATAAGCATTATATGAATATAAATTATAATTTATTAACATATAATATATAAAATTAATTTAAAATATTCATAATTATGTATATTTTTAAATTATTATAATGGATAAAAAATTTGTACCATAAAACTGTTTTCAGAAAAATCCCCTTTTAATCCCTAACATAAACATCTACTAAAATCCCATATAATGTTGATTCAAATTACTTAAGTGAATTAAATATAAATAAAGAATATTTTTTAATTTAAAAACATAATATTTAAATTAAATTAAATAATTTATTTAAAATAATTGATTGTTTTACAAAAGTCAATATTTTTACTATTCACTGGAAATCATTATTTTCTGAAAAAATCCAAAATTTTTCCATAAATTAATTTTTAAATTATAATTAAATAATTAATTTTATAAAATAAAATAAAATTTATAAAATATTTTTAAATTAATTATAGTATTTTCTCATAATAGGGAGTGAAAATAATTTTTAAAGAAAACATATTTTTTATGACTATAATTACATTAAAAATATTTATTGATTATTAAAAAAATTAATAAATAAATTTATATTGGGTTATAATTTTGTAAGTATATTTCAGAAATTAGTATATATTCTTTATACCTACCTATTTAAAAACTAGGTTTTATTGGTAATATTTGAAATAATATTTTTCATGGTTCTTTGAATCTCAGTGTCATGTTACACATACACTAGTATTGATTCATGTAACACTTAAAAAAATTTGTGTTATGTATAAAAAAACTTTATACTCAGTTTTGTGTGTTACTCAAGATAAAATCAGTGTTCCATGTAGTTAAAAATATCAAAAGGAATAAATTTAATTGAAAATAATATATATATTTCAAAAAATATAGGGGTGTTACATTCTATCCCCCTTAAAATGAATTTTGACCTCAAAATTAATCTCAGTGATCCAAGGTTTAACATTTGAAAATTACTTTATAGAAACCCACATCATACAAAATAATAATAGAACTCCCCTTAAAAATTTAACACTACAAACATCAAAAGTAGGTTTTCACGTTGGAGAACATAGGTGGGAAGTGAATATTTAGACTTGGAAGATAAGAAAAAATAATTATAGAGAGTGATAGAGATCCCAAAAAACAATAAATTTGGTGACCATGAGATGGTTAACAACAAAAAACCATAAAGGGGCCATTTGAATAATCAGAAATGAACATATTATGATATCATTTTGGTTTCATTATCCTTTTCATGAACTTAAGGAATTACATTACCATCTAGATTGAGAACATATAAAAAATCGATTACTTGATAAATATTTATTTCATAAGTACAATTTCATCTTTTGGTTGTAACTTGATCAATTTACAATTTATGTCTTATTCCAAGAAATGAATTGCTCATTTCTGAATCACTAAAAAAATCTTAAAATGAACGATGATTCATTACTTTTATATTTATTTATCTAAAAGAAAATTTATTCACAAGTTATGCGTAAATAATTATATGTGTTAGAAATGAATTATTCTTTAAAACATCATCCATAGTTAAACATAAACCATTTCACATATGTTTAACCTTATGAAACTTCCAATAGATTATAATACAATACTTTATAAAAATACCACAAAATTTACAATATGATCATATTATTTGTCCCCCAAACAACATGAAGTATCTCTTTATTGACACCTACAAAACATGTAAATACCTTAATCATGTATTCTATTGAAACATGTTAATAATCTAAATTACTGTTATATAAAATTAAAAACATACATGAATCCTTATACCTTAAATAAATCAAAGTTTTTTAGAGATATTCATTAAATACAAATATTTCCAAAACTACATCAATTATTTCATAGACCACTGTCAACAAACCATTAATTAGTTCCAAGGTAATCAATAATATATATTTTACTATATCTAAATTAATTATTTCTTTATCCTAACATCATTAACACAAAAAATGGAACATATTAAGGGTTATCTTTTCCGTAATCAAAAAAAGCTTTTCATTAAATCATTTTTCCTGGTCATTAGCATCTTTCAAAATATTCTTTCAAATCTTTAATGAAAAAAATATATTGAAAATTCTTTATATATTTCAGAATTCATAATTCTTGAATCATGATACATAAATACATCAATCCATACACAGAAATTATTGGCATGGAATAGTTCCTCCCTTTTCCTTGAAGTTAATTCTTGGGTTTGGGCATTTAGTTGGTTAATGCACATGTTCTCTAAATATAATACATTGAACTCCTTGACATGTTTTCACTCTATGACATTATTTTCCATATAGATAACATCTTCCCCTCTATTTTATATATTCCTTCAAGTTTTTATTCCCATATTCTTTCCATTTATGAGGTCAAATATTCCTTCCTATATGTTCATTACCCCTTAAAATATCTTAAAATTCCATTTTATGATAATTTTATGTGTTAGGAATCTCATAAAATCTCATTTTTTTAATCATATATTATGCTTTATAATTAAAAATAATCACAATATCTTTCTCCCCAATCCTTATCCAATTTATCTACTCATATTCACTAAATTTTTCATTATATTAAATGTTAATATGATTTCTTATTGTTAAATCCATTGACTAAAATTAAAATCATAGTTTGAGAAATGCTAATCACAATGGGAAACCTAATAATCATGAAAATGACTTATAGGATGTATAAATCATGAAACATTTTTATTTTATCCCCAAGACCTTAGGTTTATCCATGGACATTAATAGTTATCATATATTTTAATCAAACTTAATGGTTTGTAAAAAATTTATGAATTTACAAATCATATATCCTAGTAGTGTCAAACCAGCTGTGAAACAAGGCCAATTGTTATTCAATAGTTCTCGATTGAGTATATCGCAATACAGTGTTTTCAGGGTTGTTACCCCTTGGTACATATATTCCAAATAGGCATCTAATTTTATTATCTAGATATATATGGATTTCTAGGAAACCACTAACTCTATCTTTTACCAAAATTCTTGGACATTTTCCTATGCTTTGACTCATCCTTATATGTATCCTTAGAAATGACCTTTGGAATCTAATAAAGGATTTTAATCCTAGTTTCTAATGGTTAACTAAACCTTCCCTTTAATACCTACTATAGAGACCTAGTATTATCATACATGGGTATTACATATTTTTATTTGATTATTCTTTACAGTACAAAAAAAACATACCTATAGACTATAATAGTTTAGTGCCTTTGGAAACTTAGAAAACATTCCCACAGTACAGTGAAACAATTTCAATGTTTTCTTCAACAGTCTTTATATTTAGTTCACTTCATAGAAAAAACATATATAAAACCTTTATTCGTAAAATTGGGAAAGGAAACATAAGTAAGGGTGAGATCAGATTCTTAGTAAGGGTAATTACAATAGATATCAATCTTTGATCATATGAAATTATAAGATAAATATAAGTGTACATGATAATGAACCAGACATAAGATTTTCATGACCAACCTATCATAGATCATAAACTTGAGTAATGGAATAATGATTGGTAGTTCAAAATACATGAATCATAAGGTAATCAAATAACGTGATCCTGGAGATCATAATATTGGAAAAATACAAACATTTTTTGCATATAAAAAAGCATCAAAAATATTATGTCAAGGATTCCACCTAGACATTCATAAAATGAATGGATTGGGATTACAGACCCTATACATACATCATGTTTGGGATGACCTCCCATATACCCTCTTTTAGTCTCAGGATAACCACCCATGTACTCTCATTTTTGTCTCAATCTTACCATCTATGTACTATATGATATAATAGAGTATTTATCATTACCCAATGCATTTGAGGGAGATATTGGTCCTAACCATCAAAGAATTAAAATCATAAATGTATGTGACACATGATAAAAAACATTCATCATATTCTAAGCCATGTATTTAAATGGGTTTCACAAACATTTCTTCATATCATGATAAGTTTTATAATCATTACAACATTTCATTGTAGCATATCCCATGGATACATAATTTTGTTTCATAAGAATTTTATCACTGCACAACCCTAGGAATAGGTATTGGTTTTATAAACATCATGCCATTAAATATTTATACAATTCATTGAAATATTATTTATGATATTCTTGGATGATATCCCTATTAAGGAATATCTAACATAAATGGATGTTATATTAGGTGGAAAACGATTTTTATTGACAATTTAAATCATTTCATGAAGAAAATATCCTTTACACCTTGGAAAACACTATTTAAAACATATTTTTTAAAATAATTTTATTATTGAATAAAATTAAAAAATTATAAATTAATCTTCAAGGAAAAAATGGTAATGATAATAAGATGTTTTGTTTTTGTTATACACATTAAAACAAATATTACTTTCACATTTCTGGAAAAATCCAAACTAGCATTTTTTGGAAAACGACAAAAAGATTATATTTATTTTTTTGGTAAAAAGTATAATGGGTTAAAAATTATTTGAAAAATAATATAATAATGACAAAACATTTCTAAAACTATTTTTATAGAACATGGGTTTGGAAGAAAATGGATTCCCAAATGAAGTGGGAAATAAATTTATACTTTCATTGCAAAAATCTATTATTATTAGTACCATAGAGTGGAAAATAGTAATATTAGTAGAAAATATATTGAATAAATAGAGGAGAATTAAATTAATTATTTTTTTAAAGATAGATCATAATATTTGATCATTAAAAACATATTCATAAACAATATTTATAAAAGTTGAGATTGTAACATAAAATATTTACCATTTGGAAACATAGAAATGTATTCCCCATGAAAGGATATCAACAAAAGAAACATAAATATCATGAGGATAAATAAATTAATTGTATTACATGACCAAGTGTATAAATATGTAACAATTAAAATTAAATAGTCACATAACATAACCATATGTATCAAGGAAAGAAAATTGAGACAAAAATATCTTGCCACTTTAGTAATCCATTGAATCGTAATCCCCAATAATGAATAAAATCCAATGAATATTTAAATATCAGGACAAAATTTTAATAATGATATAAAATGTAAAATGGTTTGTATATAAACCACACAAAAGAAAGTAGTCTTGAATTTTCATGTCTCCCAGAAATAAAAGAGATACTAGAAATCCCTTACTGCAAGTCTCAACGTCCTTCACCGTTATTCAAAACACCTATATAATAAATATATGTTAATTATACATATATAATAGAACCATATATATATATATATATCACTCCATATACTATTTTTATTACATTTTATTACCCGTTTATTAACAATTCCACGTTAAAGGTATGTTTCCAGTAATAATAGCATTGTTTTTCTTATATGTTTTGATTTGGTAATTTTTAGTCATATAAAATTGATCATGGATCCATAATCTATAGAATTTTAAACATTATATTGATATCATACATATTATGTATATTTGAATTTATAGTAATCCATAAAATATTATGATTGAAAATGAAATACACTGTTTATCAAGATGGTAGGCCGTACATACGCATGAACACTGTGTATTTTTTTTGTCAGATCAAAACAAATAAATTTAAATGATATATTAATATTAAAAAATAATTTTAGTGTCTTATATATGACAGATTTTCCATAATATTATCCTTAATAACTTGCATGTAAATCTTGAGGGAATCACATCACTTAGCCAGGTGGTAGTCTGGCGTACACATGAACGAAGTTATAATATTCCCACAAAATAGAAAATATGAAGGTCTGTGTGATATAATAATTTTAAAATATTAATAAAATACTAAATAATATATATATCATATATAAATAATATATCCATCAATATTTCCATCTTTGAGATGTAGTAACCGAGAAATGAATGACATCGGTTCGTGAGGCGGTAGTCTGCCTTATACAGGAATGGTGATTTCGTAACCCAATTCATCGAAGTGGGAATTGTTATAAGTCATGAAATTAAAATAATTTTTTTATTATATTTAATATACTGATATTATTAGATAATAATATTATAATAATAATTTAATGAGTTGGAGTAAGAAATAAAATAAAAAAGCTAATTGATCAATGTTACCTCTTTTTCGAGCATCATCCTGAGGTTTGCACCAAAAGTCTTCCTGGTAGGATTTCTATAAAAAAAAGGATTTTAATATTATTATAGTGATTTGGTATTTTATTTGGGAAGATAATTGTGTAACTAAAATGGTTTTAATGTGTTAATAAGAGAGGTGAGTGGGTGGCCTTCTATAAGAGGAAGAGAGGTCACCCTTGGTAATTTTTAAACAAATTGACTGCTCCCATAGTTTTCATTTTTAAAAGGAATAAAAAATGGTAAAATTATAGGTTTCATGGTATAAATATGGAAACCAAATATTTTTAATACTAGTTTATAAGTCATTTGATCCTTTAACATTTTATTTTAAACCCCAATAAACCCATTTTTACATCAACTACTGTAATTATTTTTTTACTGCATTCAATATTCATTTTGGTCAACAATTATGTGAAAATTATAGATAATATAAATTATTTAAATAAAAAAATTTAAATCCATTTTTCCAAATTCAACTCATAGAAGTCGAAGATTTTAATTTAAAATTAATCCTAGTGGCGTGACTAGAAAGCGAGTTTTAAAAGAAAAATGATCAAATGTTTACAAAATTTTTATATGAAAATTAAGAATAAAATTGATTCAAATGAAATAAATTGGATTAATGGATTTATAATAGAAATATTTTAACTTTAAAATTCAATTTAAAATACAATTTTACTTTATAAATAAATTAAATGATAAGGCATTTTTCAATTAAAATTTAGTATTTTCACTATTCATCAAAATATAAAACTATTTAGAAAAAAAAATTCACCAAAATATAATTTTCAAATGTCTATTTTAAAAATGATTTCTTATTATTTTTAATTATTAAATTTTTAAAAATTCCCATAGATGGGAAGAAAATACAGGTTTCCAAGAAGTGTATTTTTCAAGCACCAGATGGTTTTATATTAACTTCGACTTTCATAATATTCAACGTAAAAATATTAAATAGATTTTATTAATATATGATCTATAAATTTTATTTAAAAAATTAATTATTAAGTTTTATTTTAATTAATTAAAATAGATCAATATTATAATCTTTAAAATCGTATTAATAAAACCCTCTAAAACACTTAAAAACTCTTTTACTAAGATCTAATATAAAGTTGATTCAAAAGTACATAAGTGAATTATATATATTTAAAGAATAATTAATTTACCTTAAAATATAATGGGGCACTCAAATTACATAATTTATCGAATATAAATTATAGTTTTAAAAAATTAATTATTTTTCACTATTTAATAAAGTTATTATTTTTTAAAAAATTAAAATATTTCACAATAAGTTAATTTTAATATGATGAATTAAAAGATATTTGTTTGATTTATAAAATAAATTTTATAAAGCCTCTATAAATTAATTATAATATTTTCTCATAAAAATAAATATAAATAATTTTTGAAGAAAAAAATTGACTCATATATTTAAATTACTAGTAATTATTTGTTTATTTACTAAGAATATATAAATAAATATATATTGAGAAGGACATTTATATGTGTAATTTTTAGAGTAGTTTACATTATTCATACTCACCAATTTATCATTAGGGTTATAATGGTCATATTTAGAATAATATTATATTATGGTTTGATGAAGATTTGTGTTACAAGTCATACATGTTATCGTTATTTCACGTAACAAAAGATAAAATTAGTGATGCGTATAACACATGATACCCTCAATATTTCTTGTTACGATCCATCATGGATACCCTGGTACCCTGATAACTAGGTCGGTCCTGACATATCAGAAAGGGAATTCATGATCTCTATGGGTTGGCGACAGGTATGTGGTATCACACAATATGAAAGTGAGAATAAAATTTCCACAAACACAATAGAAAAAAAAGATAAAATTTAGTATGCATAAAAGAAACCTATATAAGGACAACTATACCAAAATTTAAATATGTAAAAACAACCCAAATTAAATCATCAAAGTACAAGAAAATAACAAGAACAACCCAAGCCCCAATGAACATAGTAGCTTAAAGCAAAAATTTCAATAATAAATACCACTCAAAGTGGTGATTTCACCTTGCTCAAATCTAGAGGGACGAAATATACAAATTCCCAAAAGTTTTGGTAGGGTGTGAGATAAATGAACAGTATGGTCACACTATAGATTCCATACTAACATATTATAATAATTAAATAGATAAAGCTTTCAATTTTCAATAAATAATCATGAATGTTCAAAATGATATTTAAAACAAATCATTATTTATATTTAAAATGATTTTTCCCAAGATAAAACCAATGGGTTTACTTCAAAAAAATTTAATCCATTTTTCTCAAATATAAATTTTAAAACAATTCCAAAAATTAGTTTCAAAATTTTAATCGCATAATTTAATTTCATAAATTTCTATCAATTTTCCTAACACACTCCAATTCAATCGAATTGGCGGGTTTTCAAAATTTCATGCCAAATCCATTTTAAAACCCATATTCAATATAATGGGTTTTTAATAAAAACAATTGATATAAATTTAATTTCTAAAAATATATTTAATTTAAATCAATAATTTTTTGGTTAATCAAATGTAAATTATAAATGGAACCACCTACCTTGGGATCAGAGGATCATGAATCACAAATATCAAAGGGGAAAAATCCAATGTAGAATGTCAGTAATGAATATCCAAGAATCAAACCTAGATTGATGATCCAAATCAATGAGGATTATATCCTTCAATAACATGGATATTTAAGAAACCCTAATGAAGACAGAGAGAGATTGATAATGGGAGAAAGTGAACGGGGAGAGGAAACCTACAGAGAAAGGATAGAACAATGATCACTGAACTTTTATTTTCTTCATAAGGGGTTTTGAGGTTCCAAAGTTGGATCTTAGGAGTCCCAAAAACCTAATACATTGTCCAGTGTCATGTTATGATAGATCAGGGGATAAAATAGAGGGTCATAGAATTTTAAATGAATTTTTGGTATAATAAAATGATGTGTGCATAATTTCAGGGGTAGTGCTGCATAGTTTGTTATTCCATGTGCCCTTTATGATGGGGTTCCATGGTTCCTCCTAGGTAGGAAATGGGTTTTCAAGCAATTATTTAACATTGAAAACCCCCAACTACCTGGGTTTGAATGGTTTTCACTAGCAGCGAGTGTGGTTTGGGAAAACCATTTTCCAACAATGTAGATCCCTAAATCCCTTGAAAATCTCCAAAATTTCACCCAAAACATCACTAAACGAAACCCAACATAATGGTAATAAAAGTAGGGGTAAAGGAGTAGCTAAAAATTATAACATGATTTTACAACCACCCCACCATAAAAAATTTCTTTCCCCAAAAGGCCTATTAAGAAGCTTCCATGTCCAAAAGATGAGGTCATTACTCTCTCATCAACACCTCTATCTCTAATGTCTCATGAGAATCAGAACCATTCATCCTTAACACTTGAAACAAAGGTATCATTCTACCATGAAGCACCATGGTTTCAAAATCAACTATATGTACTGTGTTTTGAGTCATTGATAAATCAAGTTTGACATCAAGATTAGTCCATTTCAAAAAATGATATTGATCAGAAAGATAAATTTATAACTAAGACCCATGGAACACATTATTTATTAACATTAGTTGTGGTGGAATTTCAAATTTTTAAACCACTTTCCCTACCTAATCAATAACCAAAAAATTCCAAAAAAGTGGATCAAGTTTTTTTAGCCTCCCAATCCATTGAGGACCATAACACAGTTAGAATTTCAAGAACACATGATCAAAAACCTTAAATTCCAATTGTATACGGTACTGATAAACAAAATAATTATTCCAACTATGTGTCATAAAAGTCCTATAACGAATCACCAGAATCTTTGTTTTCATCTCTTGAACAAAGATTGGTACAACCAAGTACCATTCACAGATCACAAACAAACACAATATAGATTTACAAGATCGGACAGGCAAGGCCTCAGAAGGATCCATTCTGATAGATAACTAGTTACTTCTGTCATAAGAAAATCAATCGGCCCTATATAGTCATCCCAAACCTGACCAATGTCAATAAATTTGGGGTGTTTTATATCCTCAATAATATGTATAGCATTTTATATCTGGTCATCCAATTTCATATGGTATTTCATTATCAAATGGACCTAAAATATCTGTGCCTCCTGAATGCCTCTATAAAAGCAATAAGTTAACCAAGGACCCCTATTAGAGATGATAATATATGGAAATCCATATAAATGAATAATATCATTAAATTAGATATTTACCAACTCTTAAAATTTGGTTATATCATGAATGGGTATAATGTGAGCTGATTTGGTCAGCCTATTGATCAAAACCCAAATAACATTATTCTATCTCTAGGTGTGCGGAAACCCAATCATGCAGTCTATATAGATATCATCCCACATCCAAGTCAACACTGGAAGTGGATGAAGAAAACCCAAAGGTATCTTGGGATCGGACTTGACCTAATGGCATTTATAACAATGAGAGACAAAATCATCAATACCTTATATCATACCTGGAAACTAGAATCATTAGCTCCTGTCATAGAACATCTTCAGGGTTCCCAAGTTCCTTGCCCAGTGGGAACTACAAAAATCCCCCATCACTGTTTCTTGATTGATAGCAGTACCAAAATAGACTTTGATAATATTGAATTCCCTTTATATAGAACGACCACATAGAAATAGTCTCCCCACCATAAAGAGAGTGTATAATTCAATGGAACTCATCATCAAGTTTTTTCTCTTGAAGGATCAAATCAAGAAGAGAAAATTTCAACTCAATAGTAGACAAGGAAAATTTGGACCCTAATTCACAAACTCTAATATGAAACGGTACAAAGAGAGCCATCAATTTCCACTATTCTGATGATTATTTCCTATTCTAGGTTAGATGTTTACAACTCAAATCATTAATGATGAAATTCCATTTCCCAGGGGTATAGGTGACGTCAAAATAAAATTATTTTTAGGTATTACACTCAATGCCTCTAGTTTAGATTCAAATAAATTTTTTAAGAAGCTATAAATCAAGATTTTGTGGATGAAATACATGGTAAACCTTTCTAAAAAGAGTTAATTCCTCTAACTATTAAGATTTTGAATCAAATATACATATTCAAGGTCAGGGGTCAAGTAATTATTCTTATGTATCTTAATATAATGACACACATAAGAAACGACATGATCACCCTACATAAGTAGGTAGCCCGAACCTAAACCTGATACATCATAGAAGACCGCATAGCCATGCATCGCCTCTATAAGATTCAATACTCATGTAGTAGTCAAAATACATTTTATCTTAACAAATAAATTTTATCATTTTTCATTCAAATCAAAATTTAATCCCTTTCGAGTTCGAGCAGTCATAGAAGAAGAAAATTTTGAGAAGTCCTTAATGAACATATCTAATACCTAGATAAACCAAAGAATCTTTGAATCTTATAAACATTCTGTGATTGTTACCATATCATAATATATTTCAGCTTTTTAGGATCAATTAAAATACAATGTTCTGATCCCATGAGTCCCAATAAATTCAATTCACATATCTTGAAATCACATTTTGAAATAATTGAATATTGATAGTGATTTATCAAAATTTATAGCACTGGTCTTAGATGACAGACATGATTGTCCTTAGATATATATTAGACAAGGATTTCATTAAAAAATACCCCAAAAAATGTATCAAGATACTTGTGAAATATCCTATTCATTAAATCCATAAAAACTATTGGAGAATTTTTTAAACACAGTGGAATGAATAGGAACTCATAATTATTATACTTCCTCTAAAATGTAGTTTTATAAATGTCAAATTATTTTATTCTCCACTGATGATAACTAGATAGAAGATCAATATTTGAAATCTATTTCTCCATTTTCAACTATTCCAAAAAAAATTCTATCTATGGAAATGGATATTCTTTATTTTCTATAACTATATTTAGTTTTCAACAATCAACATAGAGGAAAAGTGACCTATCATCCTTCTTAGCAATGAGCACATGTGCCACCCATGGTGATACACTCAAGTATATAAATACTTTTTATATACTATCATCAAAATGATTCTTCAACCCTTTCATCTTAGTTGGTTCCATGTGTTAAGAAGGAATAGATACTGGTAGTCTTCCTAACACTATATCAATAGAGAAATATACCTCTTTTATGGGTGGAAACTAGATTATTTATAAGGAAAAAAGTTGAAAAACTCAGCCAAAATTGGAGGGATATCATCAATCAATTTTTTTCAATATAGACCAAAAGTGACCAAATATATCACTTTCACCAACTATGGAATATAAGGTCTTGCTCTTCCTGACCACATGTCCCATTTTCATTGTAATATGTGACATACACCATTAGGCACATTAAAGGAGACTCATCAAATATAACTATCAATATGATAATTAGTTTAGATGATACAATCCATACAAAAAATGATATCTATAGGTTTCATGTTCAGAACTATAAAATCCCGATAAAACTCAACATTTGATAAACAGAAAACACAGGCGAGGCTGGGGGGACCCTACTCTATATTTATTATGAAGGGGTGTACCAATATCCATCACATAAGATAAAATATCCAATGGAAGATTTAGAAAATTGAAAATATGATTTGATTTAATAAATATAAGTTTCACTAGTATCAATTAAAGTAGTCTCCAATGATTAAGCTATTGTGACGGTACATCTCAAAGTTGTGGGACATGTATCTGCTTCCTATGGAAACTCTTTCACTATGTGAAGAAACATTGATTAGGATTCCTATATATAGAAACTATTTTCTTGTGAATCATATGATTAAATTGTATTTTTATAAGTATATGACAATCTTGTGCCTCAACGCGGAGTGGAATAAACATGGAATAGTATCTGGAAATGACCTCAGTATTTTTAGGAACCACATTCCATGGGTACCTTAGTGAGAACCCTCATTGACTGCCCTAGATTCCCACACTAGAAGAAAATAAAATTTCATGTACTGTGAATTATATTAAGTTTATAAAAAATATCATTTTGAAAACTAATATGAGAATCATCATGTTTCATCATTCCTATAGGGGAATTCACACCCCCCGCTTGGAGAAAAAGAAACTCCCATAAACCCTAAATTTCCAACAAAGACTATTTCGATCATCAAAACTCTATCTAGAACATCATCATAAGATGGTAGCTTCAGTAAGAAAATTATAGTATAAATAATATATAGAAAACCCATCTTGAACCATAGAGTCTACATATTCTCATTTGATAAAATATTATGTACAAAATGCACATGATCAGCAAAATAATTTTCATAGTCTTTTCAGCCTACTTGAGTTTGAAAAACACCATATAATTTTCCAACACCATCAACTATAGATAGAAATGATTGATGAAAATATTTTTGAATTATTTCCACTCTAAGAAATCATGATTTTTATCGATCACCATCATGTCCCACCATCTCCCACTAGACCCTTCTAGCATGAAGGTGGTTAATTTCAACTTGATTTCATCATGTGTCTTATTGAACTCAAAAAAGCACTCAATGCCCCATAACTAATCCTCAACCTATTGAGGACAACTGGGGCCTTTCAATTCTGGTTTCTTCTGGTGAAAATTTTTGAATAACATTCGTCTGAGGTTCCAAAAATGGAGCATGAATGGGAACTAGTGGTGGTGCATGTCCTAGAGTTTGGACAGAACACATAATCACCTCAATGAGACTCAAGTCTAGGAGCATATTTTCTCATTGTGGTTCCTCAGTGGCATCCTCTTAGATTGTATTTTCACATCTTCTCAGAGGAATGATTCTATACTACATTAGAAAAAATCCTAGAATTCATTATATCAACACTCAAACAACACAACAAGGGAACTAAATCCTTATAAATAATAACATAACATGTGGATTTAAACATATGAAAATAAAAAACATGGAAAATACTAGAACCAATCCTCAATATGTCATTCCCAAACAACCCTTAGTGAATTAAGGTTGATTATGATTAGTTCTAGTAAGGAACTTGATCACAACTTCCTCCTAAGTCCGAACATGATTACACAACTACATACTAACATCAAGGTGAGATCTTTGACCCACACCCTTGATACCACATTGTCATGAACCATCCCAAATACCTTGGTACAATGATAACTAATCATGTCCTGACATTGCCCAAAGTGTGTTCTCGGGCCCCATGGGATTGGATACAAGGACGTGGAATCATACAATATGAAAGAGGGAGATAATATTCCTCTAACATAATAAAATAAAAATATACAATTCAAAATGAAATAAAAAAGAGAACCCCACTCGAAAAACTATACCCGAAGTCAAACGGGTAAAACGAACCAAAGTACATCATCAAAGTTCAAGAAAATATGGAGAACAATCAAAGCCCTAATAGTCATAGCAGTTCAAATCCCAAAGATCAATAATAACTACCACCTCCAAGGGGTATTTTTTCTTTTCTCAAACTGGTTAAGGGGAAATTTATTAACACTCAAAGACACGATTAGAGTGTGAGGTAAAATCCTAGTAGGGTCCCACCAAGGATTCCAAAATAATATGCCCACATAATTGTCCTGATGAAGAATTCAATTTTAAATAAATGGTCATGATATTCTGGAAGAATATTTAAAACAAAATCATGTTTTATATTTCAAATGATTGAAATATTTCAAACAACATAAAAATAAATATTTTATATAAAAAAATTATATAAACTCACAAAGAATATATGAAATAGATTATAATAAATGCAATGTATATATCAATATAATCATAAGGGTGAAATATGGTCATCTTCCAAGAGGTAAGATAGTCCCAGGTTTT
Source organism: Viscum album (assembly GCA_963277665.1). Taxonomy (NCBI): domain Eukaryota; kingdom Viridiplantae; phylum Streptophyta; class Magnoliopsida; order Santalales; family Viscaceae; genus Viscum; species Viscum album. The sequence goes on along the minus strand of OY728119.1, from coordinate 456,075,696 downwards.
GGGATCCCTAAACAATTATATAATGAAAATAGAAATATGCACGCAAGTTCCTTGGACACTAGTCAAAGAGGGATGTCTAACATCCCACTGGGGATATAACCTGCCAGTATTTTTCTGTTATAGTTGTAAAGCATCAATTCATTCCTAAGGGAATTCAAACATATATTTTTTATCCCTAAAAACTCACTAATTACATATCCTTTCATGTGCTCAAATAATAATCAATATTAGTAAATTTATATCAAAATTGTATGAAATAAAATTCAACATGTTTCCCATTTCCAATTTCAATATGAAAATTTCCATTTAATAACCAAAATGCGTTTTTAATCAAAACATGCATTTTCTAGGATAAAACCAATGGGTTTTTATCAAAAATAATTAAACCATTTTTCTCAAATACAAATTTTCAATCAATTCTACAAATCAATTTCACAATTTAAATTCACCAATTTTTATTCCAGATTTTAATTTTATACCTTTCCATCAAATTTCACAACACACCCAAATTCATTATAATTAGGGGTTTCCCCAAATGTCATTCCAAATTTAATTAAAATCCCTAATTAAATGGAATTTGTTTTTTAATAATCCAATTGAATGAAATTTATTTTAAATAAATTAATTTAATTTAACTCTTTAAATTTTGGATTAATCAAATGAAAATCATAATGGAAACCACCTACCTCGTGATCACAAGATCATGAATCAAAAATCCCTATGTGAGAAACTCTAATAGGGATTTCCAGAAAAGTGGATCTAAGAATCAAACCTAGATTCAACATTTGAAATAATATGGATTAAATCATCCAACATCATGGAGATCTACGAAACACTTTGGAAGAGAGAGAGAGATAGAGAGAAATGGGAGAACGATGACGAGGTGAGAGAACATACTATGAACCAACCGAACAATGATCATCACACTTTGATTCACTCTGGAAGGGGTTTTTAGGAGCCCAATTTGGATCTTTGGAGCCCTAAGGACCTAATAAATCATCATAGGATGGTATAGGTATATGAAGGGGATACAAATGGGGTTTATGAATTTTAAATTAATTTTTGGAATATTAAATAGCTATGCACATGGTTTCCTGGACCGGGTCATATGGTTTTTTAAACTATGTGCCTTCGATGATGGGGTTTGATGGTTTATCCAAGGTGGGAACATGGGGTTTCAACCCATGAACTAACCTTGAAAACCCCCATTGTTTGGGCTTTTAGAGTTTGCACTAGTATGGTGTATTGTTTTGGAGAACTTTCACCATCTGTGAACAACACCATTGCCCCTCAAAGTTACCAACATTTCACTCGAAAGAACCCTAAACAAAACACAACCAATGAATAATAAAATAGTTTTTGAGTAATTAAAAATAGTAACAAGATGGTACATTTCATGTAATATAATCTAAAATTAGTGCTATGTGTAATGAAATATATCAAAAAGATTAATTTTAATTAAAAACATACATTTCAAAATATCTTATGGGGTTATATATAACATTAGGAATGTCGATTTCCAATAATTTAATTTTTGTATGATGAAGAATATCTAGAAAAATACGTAATATAGAACTATCAGGAAGATATTCTATAGATTAGGTACTGGGGCCTCCCATTTAAGTAATCATTCTTAATGAGAATAATAAATCCTATATTGATCACGAATTTAGGACTTACACCTGGTAGAAGAGCGTTTCCGTTTGGTTCATTGATTGGAATCAATCATCCACCAAGTTACCATGTCAATTTGGATTGGGACTAGGTTAGATAAGCTGATCTGTATGAATAATAAAAGATCATCTTTGTTTCCACATTACCGAGACCCTCATTATTAAGGGAATAAAAGATCAAATATTTCTTGAGCGTATTATTAATATGATAGAAAAACTCAAGAGATTCCATTTGTTAAGAGAATATATAATCAAATGGATTCACACTAGTGTGTATTCCTTGATCTTGTATATCAATTAATTTTAAGGGAGTATTTCAGCTATCTTTTTTGGATTTTGACATTGGGGAAAGGGAACCTAGAAGGTGTTTTTTGTTTTCCACATCCAGATATTTCTCTTGTATAATGGTGGAGACATGAGTGATGTTAACTATTTTATTAAGAGTAATGTTGGTGGAAATAATGTGGGACTCTTAGTCTTTACTATGGATGCATGATCCATAAGCAGCACACCATGTACACAACATGCTTTTCCTTGGATCATTCATATTCCATCAGCTTGAAGAATCTAAGCCATCCACATCAATTAGTAAACCATCAAGGTTAGTTTTCATAGAAAGTACTCATGCACCAGTATAGCTAAAGAGAGGTAGGCACAGAAACCATGTAGTAAATATTCTACAAGGTGATGTTTTCCCAGTTAGTTTGTCCTAGTGAGGTTCTCCTAGAAAGTTTCATCTCGCAACCTCCACTATGTTTATTTAATTTAAAATTTATCAATCATGGGGATTTACACTAAATATCTCCCAAGGTGTTGAATGTGATATTTTTTCACCTCGAATTTATTTACATTCACTCCTTCATCTAATTGTCTTAACGAATGTGTAATTTGGGTATTTATAGGAATGTGAGGGTTATTTGGTACCTAAACATAGAAATCAAGATAATAAGGAGGGAGTTTCCACATAGGTGAATTTTATATATTCTTATTGGAGGAATTAAAATGGAACTTACTAAGTAGTTTCCTAGTAATTACCTATAAAGGATCTTTCAATCATGTATAGAAGGTGACCTTGTGAGGTAGGAACCCGTTCCTAGCCAGGATTTAGTCATAAATGTATCAGCAAACGTATTTTATACTTGGTCCTGATTACGGGCCCACAAGGACTTCCGTCAGTGTTGTGTGAAATTCAATATATTTTCAGGCATGGGAAGGTGAAACTATGTGTAGACTTAGTTGATTATCATAGCATTGATGGGGTATAAAATCATTTAATTTTTTGTCAATCCTTTAAAATGTTGGCACTCATGTGCTAGACACTATCGTTATTGTGCATTCTTAAAACCATTCACTTACATTACCAATCACAACCTCATTTTAACTAAGAATATTTACCAAGTATATGGTGTGACTGACTCCCACAGTGTTCTTTGGTAATCACATACTCAGCTAATATTATTATAGGGATTTCCTTTATCAATTTTTTTATTTGGTTATTATTATAAATATCATGGGAATAAACAGATGAACTCATTCAATCGGTCAAGGTCAACATGAAGAGGGTGTTGTTATGAGGTATTGTTGGAATCCTACACACATATCATGCAGTTTGTACAAGGGTGTTGGTGGATCTTATGGTGTAATAGATGGTCAACGGTCAAATATGGGCCTACAAATAAGACATGATACCTCCCCTACTTTCTCTCTGTCCTCAAAACATGGGTCTATAAAGTGATCAATATGTATTCCTCTTTTCATGTTATCATTCACATGATTCCATCGACATACCTGATCCCACATATCAAAGTCTACATGCTCAAGTATTTATAGGTGGTAACCATTGTGTGCACATTAGTTTTATAATTGACTAAAGAAATTATATATACTGGAAATTTAGCATGAACTATCTTCACATTCTGGAAAACTACTTATTATTTCCATCAAGAAAACCTTCACACCTAAAAGAAAGTAAAGATTGGGGAAATTATTTCTCATAGTGTTAAAGATATGCTCATGATGATACTATATGATCAAGATTTATTATTACGTGGAGGAGAATTTTTTATGATATTTTAATTAATATACTTGTTTTTCATATAGATGAAGACTTCAGTGAAACTTCAATATGATATAGTAGTGTTCCTCAGATGGACAGAGATAATTGACAATGTCAAGACTGATTAACACCAAGTTATCATATAAAAATATTATCTCTTATAGAATCATATGGGATTTTTCTTAAAGTATATCCTTTATAAGATATGTATCTAAATTATGGGTTTGGGTTACTGAAAAAGACTAATATTCATTCACCAAGATTCAGTAATCAAATGGTTAACATGATCAATTAGAATATGGAGGTGGATAATGAAAATATATCAATGTCATGTCACATTATCAGATAAACTAATCATTATAAAGGATATATATAGGTATACACCCAACTATCCCTATAAGAGGATATTCAAGTAGCAAAATAAGATATTCTTAACTATAGATCCATCATGAGATTCCTAATGGGTAACTAAAGGATTTGTTGGAATTGAAGTTGGGATATCCGATAAGGAGGATCTATTAGCATAGATTTTTATTTTTCCATTTTGCTTATAATAGATTTGTGAAGGATTTGAAGCATAAATAATTGTTGTTGATCTATATGAAGCGATCATGGTTTCTCAAACCATTGATCTCAAGAGTAAGTATCTTATTTTTTATATTTCTTGTAGATGGATTTTGGATACAAAAACATTTCATTTGGTCTATTAGTGTTTGGAATGAAATTGTGGGACATAGAAATGATGAATAGATTTATAGTTTGTTTAGGAAATAAAAAAATTATTTTAAAAGGCTTCCACCAATGGGATATTCTGTGTTAGATACCATGTGTGGACTAGTAAAAATCTTGTTGTCCCACATTCCCACATTATAAAGGCCGGTGACCTTATACCAACAAGGTAAATGATGTGAGACCATTTATCAGAATGAGATAATGGTATTTTGGATATCTATTAAAAAAAGGGAATCCCCCGCATGGGCTCGCCTCTCAGACCCCAACTTCCATGGCCTAGGGTTTGATGGTCCTGTACCGACCCTCCCCCCACAACGGGGGAGGGTCTTATGATGCCTAAAGATGGAGGTCGACTTCCATCCTTTTCCCCCTTCTCAAATCCTATGTTCATTCCTATATTTCCTCAAATTTCTCTAAGTCCGAAGGTTTCTGGTGCTACTCAATGGATCCCCTCATTTGTCGATCTCAAAAATAGTGTTCACGAACGCATCGACCTTGTTTCGTCAGATGCTTATTACAAGTCTCACACACTAGTGGCCATCGGTCGAGGCTTTTGATCGCTTCGTCTTTGGTTCATGTAATTTACAAGAGTGCACGACAGTAGGGATCCTCGACTCCAAACACATAATGATTAGGTTCACCTCAGAGGAAGATTTGATACGGTCTTGGTCGTCAGCTCCTCGAATCTGAAATGGATCTCGATTTATCCTCTTCAAATGGTCATATGACTTTCATATAAAACACAAAACTCCTACGATGGACATTGGGGTAAGTCTTCCTGAACTGATGATACCGTTTCAAAATCTTTCTATCCTGTATATGCTTGGTAACCTCATGAGCCGTTATTTATGCTTGAATAGTAGGATAAGGGTTGTCTGTCATCTGATTTATCCCATAATATGTGTTGATGTTGATATGTCTAAGCTCCATATAGAGTTCTTTTGGGTCATTGTAGGTGAAGAGTTTCATCATAAGCAGTATTTGGTCCTTGAATCCTAGTATGAATTCTTTCCCCGCTGTAAGAAAATGGGTCATAGGATAGAGGATTGTAGGTGCGGGAATATGATGCGGAAGGAATTTGGTTTGAGTTCTAAGTAGACAAGCTTGGTCCTAGGTGAGACTACCGCTGTTAGCATTAATTCCTTGGTGGTCAGTGGATCATCTGGTTGTGAATCCCCTGATCGACCTCTCAACCAGGAAGCTGACTTGGGGGAAGTTGTCCAGGGGGTGTCAAAGCTCAACAACATGCTTCTAGAACCAAAGGTTTTATACATTTTTGATAGATTGAAGAGTGGGTTGGGCATGGGGAATTCTGAAAATTCTTTTATGTTTAAGGGTGTTGTAGTGACGTCAGGTGATAGAGTGACAGGAGCATCTGTTTCAATTGCAATTTTGGAGCATTAGGACTCTTCGAATCACGACAGAGATGCCTGAATTAGCAACACGGATTTATCTGTTGGGGAATTCCATGTGGAGGATTCGGGAATCCTCCAGACTCCTTTGGCTGTTTCTTTGGTTGAGGCAGTTCGTTCATTAAATGTTATCCTTGATGAAGGCCAGGAAGTGGTCCATTCAGACTCAATCAGGTTAATACCTAGAATGAAGTTGGTTGAAATCAAACTGGTTAACCGTTTTTAATGTTTGGTTAATGATGATCTGGTGCAGGAGTTAGAAACTTTCTCAACTAGGTCGAAAGAGAAGAAGGCCCATGCAAAGGTGTCCAATGATGAGCATTCCATCCAATTAGCTGGTGATTCAGATAAAGATGGACATGGAAGCAGACTTCCAATCCCAAGAAGAAGCAAGAGCCACAAGGGTGTCTGCAAAGAGAGGAAGGACTACTCATATTTTCCACTACCTATAGAGACTAGTTCCACTAAGAAGTCAAAAACTAAACTAGTGAGAGATAAACCCAAGGATGTATGCCAAAAGGAGGCACCTATCACAGTGCAGGAAAAATCATTGCAATTGCTAATGGAATCGGGAGAGGAGATGATGGATTCCGTTATGAAAATTAATGCTACTGATGAAGATTCCAGTAAAATGATAAGAAGGTTATTAAAGGTATCACCTAATGAGGAGCAGTGTTCTTAGATCAAAAAGAAGGATCTTATTATGACAAGAGGGTTCAATGATAGGAATATCAATTTAGAGTAGTACATCTAGTCCTGGGACAAGCTGGCGTTAATGCTTGAAGATATTTTAAAGGATGTACCAGATACACAGGTAAACACTATATCCTGGAAGTTATTTAGGGAGTTAAAATCTGGTAAGCTTAAGTTTTTCTTTAATGAATTTGATATTTGTTTTTGTGTTTGAACTATGTGTTTCTCACTTTCTCCTCGAAATTGTTTGATAATAGAAAAATATAATTTCAAGTCATGATATTTCTTCCATGGATTCCTCTTTGGAATTCATTGCTTAGTTTGAGACTCCCATCCAAATTTAATAAATTATTCTGAATTTTGTTCCAGGAACCATCTTATAGTGTACACTGGTTAATTATGACACTTTCTACAATGAATGGGTGATTACCTATTGATGAAGATGCTAATTGTGTTCCTAAATGTTTGGAATCAATAAATATCTTCCTCATGTGAGGTTATGAGGAAATTTTAGTCTTATAATATAATGCATCTTCAGAAAACAATAAGAGTCATGATGTGATTCCCACTAGGTAACACACACTTGATGAAAAAGGCATCATAGAATTATCACCCATGGAAAAATGTGTTTATGACACAAGGTGTCTCACATTTGACCCCTGAGGCATCTGACAATCATCATTCTAAGAAACGTATTCTCATCATATAAGGATTCTTAGGAATGTCACATGGGGAATCCAATGATCATCAAAAGGATAAGAATATTATGATCATCACCTAATTAAATTGAAACATGATTTTATACTCATCACACAATCATCTTAGGAACCTCAACCAAGGTTCCCTAGGATTTCAACATAGGATTGGGTTTCTGATGCATCAGGTGGGGTCATAGGCATAAGGATGAGTGAGGGTGGCCCTATATATGCTCACCATGTATAGTTTTGTCACATATTTAATGTATGGTGGTGATGGAACCCCAGACACTAATCATGTATGGGTTGTTTCATATGTTTAAGTCTGATTGGGTGAATTCACATATATAATCATTATGTTTGGGTTAGTCCCATATTTAGAGTATAGAGGGGACAATGCCATATACAGTCTTCATGTATGAATATATTCACAAGTTTAAGACTTTTTGAGGGTGATCCCACATACATTCATCATGTATAAGTCAATTACATATTTATAGTCTCATGGGAATAGTCCAACACACACCCATAAACTCTAGGATTGTTGATAGGTCTAAAGCTGAGTGAGAAAACCTCTCATATATTCTATCTGCATTTTGGGTTGAGAATAAATGAATATCATATGGAGATTTAAATGTCCAGTGGGAGATTTGAAATGGTTTGGTGATAAGTATTGTATGATCTAGAAGTATGATTATACATCATAGATATGTCCTCTTGATGGGTAGGTGGAATTTCGGTAATATCAATATTAAACCTCATAAGGGAATCCAACATTACTATTTGAAAGCATGGATGAAAACCTACATTGTTCGAGTGTGTAGTTTATGGTCATGTGATAAGAATGATCCACATAGTTTAACAGCATGTTTCAGAGAAACTTGTGCCAGGGAAAGAGTGAAAACAAGTGATGCAATGGGTCATATATGTTTGTACTTCATGAAGAGTGTGGGGGAAATCATATCATACTCATCAAATGAGGCATCACACACTAATCACATGGGGTGAGGATTTGGTTTATTATCATATGCATAAGATGTTGTCATACAATTTAACATTGTACAAAAAAGATGAAAAGTGTGGGGTTTATGTTTTAATTTTCCCAGACATAGTTAGAAGGGGAGAATGGAAAGATACATGGATTATGCATGTTATCATCAAGGGGGTGTTGTGGATTGCCATTGTTGATGATGTCATTGTCAGGAAATATGTATCCACTCCACATTTTTCTTTGGAAGGTGACAGATGTGTGATGTACTTGATTTACATAACATGCAAGAGAACCCTCATGAGAGTGAATATTCATGGTAGTGAAAAGATAATAGGATACCCAACCAATTTTTAGTGCAATGGGTTTGGGTGTAAGGGTCCACGATATCAGTTGTATGAAAAGATCATAATTAGATAATCCTAGATCAGTTTGATTTGGGTCCAATGAGTAAAAAAACTAAAAACAATATTTAGAAAATTATACATAAAAAAATTGGTTTCCTATGAGAGTTTCAAAAATGTTAATAGTTTAATGAAGGTTATAGTAACATGATACCAGGGTCCTTAGTATAATTGTTTTATTTTGATGTATATGGTGTTTGTTTCCTAAAAGATTAATATTTTAGAAATCCAAATGTTTTGAGAAGCATATTACTTGAGTGAAAATGTTTTTTTGTTGAATTTGAGATTTATGAAATTTATCTCAACCATAAGCTAAAACTTTGATAGGCTCACATGAGGTAATTTTTTATGGATACTCACCTATGGGAATCCATAGCACTTTTGGTTTGCTAAGGTAGAAGTTTAATGAGTTGAGAGATTTAGTTAAGAGTACAAAGGATGAATATAACTAAATTGGAATGATAATGGGTTATTTATATTAATTAATGGTTTTAGAGTTACATTTTATGGATAATTACCATCTTTTCAAAGGAATGATTGTTGTGGTGCTTTGAATTCTTTTTAAAAAACTACATATTTTCGTAAACTCTAAACATTTTATATAATATGGTTTAGATCCACTTCGATTTGTGTCAATTGGAAATTTTTTATCCAATAACTTCCTCAAAATAATTTTCAGAATCAATAAACTCCACCTATTATAATGGGAGATGACAAAGAAGAGGTGAATCAGATTCTAAGGCCAATACACATGAATTTTTTAACACTGGATCCCTAGTTCATGAAACATAGATCTATTATTTACCTATAAATAAGTTAGGGACCCTAATAGGGGATTACAAGATTTTATAAAATATTTTACATTTTCATTATTTTTATATAACTCACTATTTTTTGAGAATTCTATGACCACCATCCTAGATGCTCATTGTACTTTTTTTAGATGAAGGTTCTTCCATGTAAATTATTTTTCATGTAATGTTTAACAAATATTCTTCTAAAAACATTAAATTTTGTGAAGGTAATGTGTCATGAATCAAAACCATTGAGAAAAATATTTATAGGATTTCTAGAAAACTCCATAAATATCTACTAAGGTGGATGAATTGACTACTACATGATGAAGTAAGATGGTGTGGAATATTCAAATTAGATAATGTTTTTGAACTGCGTTGGAGTGTGAAACATTAAATTGGTTACTGATAGAATATCAGGACGATCACCCACTCTACATCGGAATAATAATATTTAAATCAATATTTATAGAATATTTCTTGATTCTAGACACTAACTGTGTTGTTCTGGGCTACTGGTTCTAGAGCTCCTTAGGGTGTTTTAGGTGGAACCTGGAAATGACTGATCATTCTATAAAGGATCATAATATAATAATAATGAACAACCTATAAAACCTTATGATGATTATAAATATAGAAGATCCTATTAAAGAAATATCACCCCCAATATTATAATATTATCAAATTAGGATTAGCGGACCATCATCATGGTTGGAGAAAAGATTAGGATATGCAGTAGGGTGGAAACTTCACTAATGAGTGTACCTGTGCATATTGGGATCCCCAGTCATTCATGGAGTTTGGAGAAGATATTTAGAAATTTATTTTTCATGAATTAGTTTGGACATTATTGATCTATATCTATCTCCACCTATACCTTAGGGAAGAACTACGGAGTATGTGTCCATTAGAAACCAAATCATGTAACATTCGCCAGGGGGAGGTCAGTATCATTCTATGGGATCTTTACCACATTGATAAGATCCAAATATAGGGGTTTATGTATGATTAATTCCTCCCCCCATAAATTTTATGGAAGGATCATCATCAAGTTGAAGAGATTTTATGGGATCTTCTATGATTCATGGACGGTCTTAGAGGTTTGAATCCCAACAATGGTTGAGGCCTTCCATTAAAAATGTGTTTTACATCTTAAGAGACACCACCCATGGTCGTCTACCAAGAATTATGTAGTGATTATTTGGGGATCTAAAACATGGGATGGGATGTTCAAATTAGTTAATGATGGAGGGGCAGGGGTAAATATAAGTGGTGCGGATTTTGTGTAAATGTATTACCCTACAAATCATGTCAAAATATTTTATAGTGGTCATTCTCTGTGGGTGTACATTTATGATTAAAGATCCTCACAAAGGATTATGAATAAGAACCTATTTCATGGTGTATATGATGACATGAAGAAATCACATCAAAAATGATATCCCAGTTGTTGGGGCCAGAAATATTTTTTCATATGAGAAGAATATAATTCAATCGAACTTGAAAATGGGTTGAAAAAAAATCTGAAGAATATTGAAGAAAAATATTCTTTGGTTGATCCACGAAAGATAGATTAATCTTGAAAAGAAAAGAAAAATCATTTTGTGGACCATTGATCCTCATTGAACTCTGATTCTTCATGAAGTGACTTGCGAATTAAAAAATTCATGGGATAAGGTGGTAACAACAACACCTGCAAATGAAAGAACATTAATTTGGGTGGGCCAGACGGTGATTTCTTCCCCAATAAATGATCTTCCCCGATGAACGAAATAGTTCATTTTATGGGAAGGCACTGTCAGTTCCCAAAGACTAAAAAAAATTCATTTTTGGGGTCAGATTATAATTTCTACCTCCACAAACAACTTCCCCCACAAATGAATCGGTTCACGTGTTGTAGCATCCTCCTTGGCTCCTACAAAAGAACTCCCATGTCCCATAATGGAAAACCAGCCATTCCGGTATTTGGTCCCTCCATTATTCTATAAAAATACTCCATGGGAGGTTAAAAAGAGGACCAAAAGGCCAATGACCTAATATAAAAATGTGATGAGTGATGAGAAAACACAAAAAAAGAAAATCCCCTTAGATTAATCAAGAAAGATTTATTGATTACCATTAGGTAAACCCACCACTTAGCATCCAAGAGGAAATAAAAATCATCTAGACACCTGTGAACATATATAACTTAAGAAAATAAACTATTTTAAAGGGACAAATACATGCCCCTTTTGTGTCCGAACACCCAACATAACAAAATGCTATGTGGGATGAACCAATCCACATGTTGCAAAAAGCTATATGGGAAGAACCCAACCCCGCATATCAAAATTCTTATTGGGCGAAACACAACCCCACGTAGAAGGTCTCTATAAGGGTGGAACTTGGCCCCACATAGGAGAACACTACTTGGGTAGACCCCAATTCTACATAGCACCATGCTATATAGATGGTCTCCTCACCTGCATATCAATGTGTTATGCAGAGGGAACCACATACTACATAAGAACATGTTATGCATAATGGGGCATCCTAGGGTGTTCCATTATCCAAATCCAACCACTCTATTAAGTCATGTCATCAGGCCCCATATTTTCCCCTCTACTAACCAGTTTAAAAAATCAGGTCAAGGCCTCTTCTTAATAAACCTAACATGTATGATTAAATTATCGGTCACAAAAACATGTCCTCTCATGTATACATACTTGGGGTAAGTTGAGTCACATGTGTAACCTCCTCAATAATAGGGACCCTCAGGATTTATTTGAGTTTAATGTTTTGTGGAAATGATGGTTCAGAACATCGAGTGATCATGTGTACCTCCCTAATCTAGGTGTTGATGGGAACTACTGGACTTTCCCTTCAATTAGAGATAGTGCCAGATATTCCTCTCTTCCTCATGGACAATTATGGAACCCCACCTAGTTTAATCACCTTACCTTTCTTGCAGGAGGATGAATTCTTTCTCTTATTCTCCTCATCCATGGGATGTATCCAGATAGGTCCCCATATGTGGCTATACATGTTAACAAAATAAAAGAGGATACAGGAACAATTCAATCCCTCTTCTTCTACCTTTGGGCTCTAGAATCTCATCAACCAGTGGATAGATTTGATGGTGTGATATTTAGATCTACTACTTATACTTGTTTTTAACAACGATCTTGACTCACATGTGCCTATAGTTTAGTGGCTATCAGTACATACACATGAACCCAAACATTCAAATTGGATTCTTCCATGCATAATACCCAATCACGTGACCCATGATCCTTCTCTATATATTTAACCCCCCATCCTCCATTCTAATGGGAAACTTCCATGCGCAATCCCTAACTACATAAGTAATTCCCTATGTGTAAGCCCCAAGTATGTCCACTCAATCGGTCCTCTTCATAGGTGTAATCCCTAATCATGTCCCCTCAAATGTGTATCCTCACAAGTGTAATGCCTAATTTATCAAACTATATGGTCTTTGATTCCAAACTAACTGGGATTAGTTAGAATCCTCTTTGAGTTCCAAACTGAACACCCAATTCCAACCTAATGTTTACTATGCCACATTCATAATAGGGTCATATCCACTTGGGAGAGAACATCTCTTATGGATCCCTCGGTTCACCTTAGCGAAAGTCTCACAAAAAACATTGACTAGGCACCATCCACCTAGAAGACCTTTCTACATGATATTAAACTTCCTGGTTTCGTCCTTATCACATGACCTTAAAAGGTGACGTATCCTATTTAGTGTAATTTAACTACATGGGTTCCAATTCCCATCACAAGGATACATAGGAATCCCATATTATGGGTTTGATCCCAATATCAAAACAAGTTTTCCCCCAAATGATAAAAAAACTATTGAGCACCTCACTATGTGGATTAAAACCAGCATCATCCTGATGAATGACCCAATAATCTATGATTCTTTTAAAAAAAGGGCACCATTGTTGGAGAAAATTATAATCATTCAAATCACTCAATTGGTGGAGAAACTTATATACAAATTGATAATTTTGAATCCATGCACGTTTTTAATTGATCATTACCTCAAGGTGACCCGTGTATGCATACTTGGGAATGAAGAATGGATTCCTGAGCATATATTATATCTATAAGCGAGTCTTAGAAGAATAAATAGTTCCCCCTAAAAGGGTGTGATGAGATCTAATTTCTCTCTTATCAACCAATCTGAGTTCTTAAGCAACATTTGATAAGTGACCAATGAAGTACATTCCATTTGAAAGTATGTCCTTGAGATTTCCTAGATGTGAGATCCATTGTGATTTTCTGGATCTATGAGAAAAACCCATTAGAGATCTTTCAAAGATTTTATACCTAAAATTAGTGATTTTACATAATTTAAATCTCTGAAAAGAATCATCTAGTTAAAATTTATTTTGTCTAAAATAAAATGGTGAACCCGATGTGAATCCTTAACCAAGGTGGTGGTGTTATCCGGCATCATGCACCTTTCACATCAAAAAGGGAAGACAAAAAAATTATACCATAAATTATGCATGTGGTCATGAAATTATACTTTTATGAGGTTTTATTATCTATATTTTTCACATATATTATAGGCATTATTCACTAGAACTCTCCTCTATCCAATGATATCTAATGAGTTCTCATGGACATGCGCATCAACCACTGCACCAATTGGTTCCTCTAACAAACATAGGATTCCATCTCCATCCATGTTTCTAAAAAACTAGGTTTCAGATGTACTAGTTATTTAGTATCATAAGAATGGTAATCTCTCCCCCCTCGAGGAATCCCAGTAGGACCAGTATTCATGAAGCCCCACTGATCATCCACCTAGAGATGGATGGTAGTGTAGAACTAGGAATCCCAAATACCCTTCTCAAAATATTTCGAGAGCCTATCCCTAAAGCATAATAATGAATTCTACATTTTCTTAGGGAGGCTGATGAATTGGTTACCAGTGACATCATCCATGGGGAATAGGGGTCTGGTATAAGGGCCCTTCCTGGTAATCATCATCATTAATTCCATATAGTTCTGTATCCTCACCATTTTATGGATACCACTCCACGAGACCCAACTGATGTCATATAGACCCAGGGCCCTAGGTTGTCTTGTGAATGGAGACATTCAAATAGTTAGTAAAATTAAATCAATGTCATTACTATTGAATAAAACCACCAAGTAAATATGACAATAACCCATGGGAAAAAATATATTCCTACTCACCCTCATGAATCACACCAGTCAAATATGATGAAAAATTATAGACATACAAATATCCCTTCAAATTCGACTAAAAATCGCTATATAAATATGGAAGAAAATGAGCAGACACAATATGAATACCGTTAGTAAAATATGATAGAAAACCAAAGGCAGATGAAAATCTCTTCTAATGTACATGAATCCCATCATTCAAATACAATGGAAATCAGGAAGACATAAATATATAGTCACAAATATGAATAACTTTAATCAATTATGGTGGAAAAATATAGGAAGATGTATATTATTTCTCTCTATTATGAATCCCTCTAGTCAAATACGGAGGAAAACTATAGGAAGATACAAATCCCTAATCATAAATATGAAGTCTTCAGTAAAATATGGTAGAAAACCATTTAATGATTCAAATACTTTCTAATTCATGTGAAGAATGTCAATAAAATATGACTTAAACAGAGAAGATACAAATCCCTTATTATAAATATGAAGTCCTTCAATCAAATATGGTGGGAAAATATGGGCAGGCGTATAATCTATCTCACTCTTAAGAATTTCTCCAGTTAAATATAGTGAAAAACTATAGGAAGATACAAATCCTTGCTCACAAATATCAAGACCATCAGTAAAATTTGAATTAAAACTATGGGAAAATGAAAATTCCTACTAATTCACATCAATCTTTCTACAAAAATATAATGGAATCAAAATAAAAGAATATTGAAATTCTAGAGGATGTATATCAGTACTATTAGTCAATAATAAATACAGTTGGATGAAATAGTTGGCGTATCTTAGTTGTTTGTTAGGGGATGATTCCTACCTCTATCCTCGCATGAGAGAACTGTCCCTACCTATTGGTAAGAAATTGAGGACTGAAGAAGAAACTTATTGTTGTAATATCACGATAATATGTGTATATTCATGTTCCTATCAAGTGCATTGCTCAACACATATTAGAAATGATGGAAGAGCATATATCAAATCCTAATAATATTATATATACTTTACAAGATGCAATCATGTCCATGAAAATAACAAGGATGTTGGACCACAAACCCACATCCTCAAGTGGGATGACTCAACCACATAGTGAGATGATCACTCAATAGTATAAGTGAAACCTTACTCCCACCCAGGAGGGTCATTGGAAATATTCCATGATAAATAGACAACAAGATCATGAATAAATACTTTTTCTAGCTGGGGGACATGGTTCCATTTTGGTGGATTCTACGGGGAAAACATATATTGATGATATATATCTATAATTTAATTGAAAAATCCTAAATGTACCATGAAATCCCCTCAAACAGGCACCAATATATGATGGTTGAAACCTACACAAGAGGCCCCATTTTCTTATAAGAGAGTTCCTAGGAAGAAGTCACACTAGAGGTAGCTGTAAAATAAAGAGGAGACTCATGAACCTTCTTTTCTAGAAGTTGGAATTCTTGATTCAATAAAACATCTATCAATGGGGATCAAGATCCATATAATCCATTACCAAATTATAGAAGTAATAGTATTAGTTACAGAGGTCCTCCCCATAACATTATTAGCAGAAACATTAGAGGTCATCCCCAAAGAACCTACCATAAAGGATTCCTCCATGGACACAAGTCAATCAATCACAAGATCTTATCTTTGAATGAGAATCATGGTATCCCTCTTCAAGGTAAAAAGATAAAAAATTAATAAGGTCATCCCGTTACTTTTTTCTTCCCCGATGGTCCTCATAATAGAACTGTATAAATTCACTCTATAGTCAGACAACGATCTATGATGGTATTCCTTTCCTTGATGGAATTTACTATGAATTTCCTCCCTAGAGGGAAACCTTAATTCAGTAGTACGGTCCTCCCCATACTATTATCCACCATGAAGGTACTCCCTATGGTTTACACTATATAAATTATCCTTGCATTTGGGAATCAAGCTATGTTGGTTGTCCTCATCATGCTGACATTTGTTGTGAAGGTCCTTGCCAAAGTGAGACCTTAATTTAGAATGTAGGTCCTCACCTTTATTTTATCTACCCTGCAGGTCCTTATCAGGTTATACACTTCAAAAATTCTAACTATATTCATTCATTATGCTATGATGGTAGTCCTATCCATGATAGCACCTGCTACAAAGGGCCTCCCTGCAATAACAATTCATGTTGGCAGAATGGTCATCCCCTTTCTAAGTCAAATATAAGAAACACCTCATACTCTGATGTTCTTGTAAATATGGGTGAAGACATTTTATAATCCCTATAAATGATAATAGACATCCATTCTCTATAAGGATATGGACCGAGGTAATTCTCATCTTTAGATCTACCCCCGGACCATTTCCATACCAACGAGACCCCAAATTTCCCCGATACTTACGACAAAACAGGCTAGAAGCACCCATGTTGTGAAGATCAAGTAGAGGAGTATCCCAAAATAAGAAAAAGGTTATATTTCTCATGAGAATAAAATTGTCCATGGATAACATACCAATCCTATTTTTCCCTCATCCACTTCTTAGTTCAATATTCCAAAGGCATTGTCTGAAGAATGCATACACAACATCTGTTTGAATCTCTTGAAAACTCTCTGCCACTTGAAATAAAAATAACTTCTTTACAATTTGTATGTAGACCATATAAGAAAATAATGGGATATATACATCAAAAAATCAATCGAGAAAACCTTTTGACTGCATGATGACCATGATCAGATAAGTGGAGAAATGATCTTTAATTTGCATTCCATAATGTGTTTCATAAGTTGAGTCGTCTAATTGTTGATGCTCTATCTAGTGTTCATATCTGGGGATGGGGGGAACATTTATATTTACATTTCACATAACACCCTATTTAATAGTCCTGTAATACCCAAATATATTATAGTATCTATCTTTTAAAATTTAATATCTTTGATAGTTTATTCTTCAAACAATACTCAGTTGAAAATCGTAATATAATTTTAAATATGGCCACTGGAATAGTAATGTGACCATTAGAAATTCTTATATGACCAATAGAATAGTAAAATCACCTATTAATGTATAAATAAAATTTTGGTAACTTATAAATGAAAATATTTTATTTTTATATCATGGAATAGATAAATAAATGTTTTAAAAATGATAAGTTATGTGTTGGTATTTTTGTGAAACATAAATATTTATTTATAATTTTGTAATTAATATAATGATTTAAAAATTTATTCTCATAAAATAGATTCATAAATTAATATTTTTTTAATTATTATAAGATAATTTTATCAGACCTTAATTATGTTTTTAAAGAGTCAAAAAATAGTTATAATATTTAAATCTATATTTTCTTGAGTAACTTATGATTTTTCATTAAAAATTAAATTTATCATAATTAGAAAATTATTTTCCTAAAATGTTGTGAATTTTTGAATTCTATGTATAAAAATGGTTAAGGATAATTTTTGGGATTTTTCTAAAATAGTTCAGGTTATTTGAATAGTGAAATTTGGTGATTTAATATATTTAATGAATACATGAATTATTGAGTCATGGTTAATGTATGGATGATGTAGCCCATTATTCTCACACTATCCATATCTCATTTCAATATTTATTCATGGGAATCAAAACTATTCATATTCATGTGTTAAATAATAATCTAATGAATAAAATATTCAAAAAACACCCCTCTCATCCACAATAAATACCACCTCTAACCATCAAATATCCTTGCTCCTCTAAAGAAATAAATCTTGTCTAATTTATTCCTAATACCTCTCCCTAAAATATCCCCCACATTATTGTATTTATGTTCTCACCCAAAAGACCATTTTTAATGTTCCTTAAAGAGTTTCTCAAGGAAAAAAACTGAAGTGGTAAAATACCCTTTCGTTCGTTTAATTTTTTTTTTATTTTAATTTTTCTTCACATCCTTTCCTAACATCCTCTATCCAAAAATGAATGATAAATACAGTATCTTATATATACTAGAATTTTATTTTTTAACTTAATATCATCCATCAATTCTCTTATCATCCCCTTTTTATTCTAATAATGAAAACATCATTCATGAGGTGTTGATTTACAACCTTCGTGGGTGACGCATTTTCATTTTTCTATTTAATATTCAAGGGTGGTCATAAAACCATTTTTATGATTAAATAGACATTAATATATATAATAGATGTTATATAAGGTTCATGAACCAGTATATATATATAATATTGAAACATAATACAAAATTTGTTTCAGATGATCTAAAGAAAGCCAAAATAATCTAAATGGTTATCATTAATACATTATCTAATGAATAATCATCATATCTATTGAAAATGATATATAAGACCAATAAATCTCCATAAATTTCATTAATAACACATAATTTTAATTCTGGATAACTATTCCCATTTCACATGATCAATCTTACATGTATACAAGTGAACCAATCATGAAAACCAAGGAAACGAACACTCCTGAACATTGAAATTGAATATAATAACTCATAACAAGGCTATTAATGAACTTAGTAATATTATAAGATAATAAAATAAATGTTAAATAGGTTATTAATTAAATTTTAAATAAATATAATTAAATTAACTAAGACGTTATGAATAAGTGAAGAAGACTTTCAGGGCTAAGTTAAGGTTTTTCTCATCTCACATTCATTTTTATGTGATATACCACATTAACCACTATTTATTGTGCATGGTGTATATATACTACCATTTGATCTATAATATCATTAATATGATTATATTCATATTATTAAAATTTTCAATTTTTCATCAATTTTATAAGGCATATGGTTTCACTATTTCCAGAGTGGTAAGTGTTTCATCCCGAACCTCCATTTTTCATTTGTGTTACAGTTTCTCTCTATTTACCCAAATGTAATTCATAAATATGTTTATATAAATTTCATTCATTCTATTAATATGTTCTGAAATCATGTACCAAGATCATCTCATATTTATTTTGTGGGAGAACACATGTTTTTTAAGGTTCCATTATCAATTACTATAGATAAGCAACCCCGATTAAAGGGAACTTCCCAATTTCTTAGCCTTTTTCAAGTACCATCAATAGTATATTTTAAGACATCAATGTTTGTATAAAATCACTATTTTTATCATTAAATACTATCTTAGTTCATTTAGGGTTTCATGAAAAAAATTAACCCTTTTAAAACTTTGAAGACTCTTATTCTTTCTATAAAACCGTATGAAAATGGTCTATTTATAATGTTTCTAAAAAACTATTTGTTACATATTTTCTATTCAGTTGGAAATAATTTTATCATGAAACAAAAATTTATTTTCATTCAATTTTTAATGGGATATACATATTTACAATATCATTTTATGACAAATACTAATGATTTTTCCAAAATAACTCTTCTTTGCAATAAAAAATGGGGTATTTCTTTAAAGAGCTCCTTGATAATTTTGTTAGAGTATTTTATCTATTTCAACATACATTGTTGAATATTATGCTCTACTAGGGTTTATCATATTTTATATCATCTACCTTATTTTATTAAATATTTTATGATCAGTTTTACTATTGATGCTCAATCTTGATATCATTATCCATATTAATCAAAATTATTAGTGATTTTTTTTAATTATCGGAGAATGGTTTTTAAATTTTCTATATGTTGATTATGTTTAACCCCATTCAAATGAGGAATGAATTAGATTTAGTAATTTATGGTAGGGTCTCACTATAACCCCTCTATGTATCAGTAAGTCTCATGATAAAAAAATGATATGGACTTAATTGAGGCCTTTCCCATTTATTTTCATATATGGACTTGGCTGAGACCTTAAAAATCTATTTTTAGATTTATTGGATGAGGGCCTGACTGTATTTTTCAAATGTCTATCATTATGCATTCTATAATAAGGATATTAGTAATTGATAATCTATGTGATTATTTGTTAGAACCCGATTCTTATTTTGAGGTACAATTTTCTTCCTTTTCTCTGCCTTTGAGTTGTTTTTGGAAGAATAAGGAAAACTAAAAAAATATTAATTTTTTGTAGTAAAAACCATGTAATCCTGCATACACACTATGTAATATATCTTTGTAGATTGTGGATACACGGTGTCTGATTATGTTGTACAAGGTGGTAATAAAAAGAAACTACATGCCGTGTACTTCCTAGTACATGTCGTGTAGTCATGTCGGCATGGTCAGTGCAGGACGCATAAAGTATGTCAGCAAATTTACTAACAGTAAAATGATATACATGCCTCATAGTACTTATTTTTGTCTTAAAAAGGGAAGTAGCTTTGTTTTCTCTTCTTCTGGACAGAAGAGCCGTCGAGTGAAGAACAAGAAGCTGTGAGATCATTTCCTTCTCCCGTTTTGTCGTCCAAGGCCCAATTTGAGTGTCATCATGCACATTAGAACCCAATCAACAAGGTATTTCTTCTTTTAGAGCTATTATTAGTAAATGTTTCTCTTGATAGAGTTATTTAAGGTAGAATGATTTACCTCTATTCTCTGATCTGCGCCATTGTAGGCTGATTCAAGGGCCAACGTCAGATTATATCAGTTGTATGACATCAAGTTAGGTAGTCTCATGCCACTCGTTAATTTTCAAGATGTTTATATGTGTTGTTGTATTTAATGACCATGTTTAGTGTGTTTCCATTAATGTAAATTGATCCTTGTTATCATTAAATGTAGTTTTTGTTATGAATTCAATGAACTAAATCATGATGAGCTTGTTTCTTGATTATGAGCAACCTCGTGGGTGTATTTCACTTAGATGACTGTTGTATAGCCATTTTGGACTTGTATTTCAATGGGCAAGAATTTTTCATCCTATTTTGAGTTGTTTAAAATGAACATGATTATTATCTGGAATTGAAATTGTGTAGAAATTGTAAGTGTTTGATTATGGATTTGGTATTGTGGTTTCCCCTTTATATATGTAGTGTTTTTGCTTGTTAATTAGGTTGGAATGTTTTATTTAATTCTAATCAGAAAATGGTAAATATCATTGGGTGATACATGGGTTCATCTTAGAAAGTTGTGAATGGACTGACATGACTATTGTACCTTTCACCTTGGGTGATTCATGTGTTTATCTTAGAACACCATGGATGGACTCAAAAGGATTTGATATATATGTCATTAGTGATACTTGGGATCCTTAGTAGGACCACTAGGGAGGGTCTAAATAAGCATTAACTTATTTTAAAAATAGATTGATACCTTGGGTATCCCTAGTAGGACAACTGAGGATGGACACTCTTAAACATATACCAATATCGAGAGTGATACTCAGGCCTCCCTATAGAACTACTGAGAACATACTCGTAGGATGTCAGTAGAATTACACCTGTAGTGATACTTGAATTTCAAATTAGGAATCTCAAGCACACAATTGGTTTATACATGAGTGATGTAATGGGATGAGTTGTGACACTTCTACCAAGCTAAAGTGCAATCTTGGACTCAGACTTCAATTACTTTTTAGGTCTTCCAAGACATCGGTTGTTCTTACTTTGATACGAGGAATGCTGGGCTTAGGATGAATTTACAAGACTTAAATACATAATGAAAATGAACTATAAATGAAAATATCAAACTCTATAAATGAATTCTAGTACATGTAGGATTTTTTACTCTTGAGTAACTACTAGTTTACTACATTTCATTTCTAAACACAACTACTTCATATACCCACTGACTGATTGGTACAGACCCTTGGTGGTTGCCTATTGGGATTTATTTCTCACACCATGTTGGGTTCATTCTTTTGGGCCCAAAAATGCTATATTACTTCAAGTGGCGATAGGGTAAAGGATCCCTATACAGGTACTTGATTGCTACTTAAGAGCAGGAGATCAAGGGACCAAGATGAGGCTTGCGATGCTGCTGAGTATCATTTTGTTTTACCGTACATTGGTATTGTATTTTACTTGATTGAAGTGTATCCTATTTTCTCTATTTTCTTAAAAAACATGACATGCTGCATCATTTGATATTATATGTCTTCTAGTTAACTTTATCCTTCAATTTCCAACTGTTTACTTCAATTTCATGATGTTTAATACTTCCGCTATTTGTTAATGTTTATTCTAATGTGTCACACTCTGCCGATGAGGGAATATTTTCCCCACTATCACACCCTAGACCCTTGCTTCTAGTAAAAAAACATAGGAATTTAGGTAAATACACTAGAGGCCATGTGGCCAACAGGGAACGGGGCACTGTTTAGTGGCATCCAGACCCAGGACATTACAAAGTTGTATGATAGGCTTTCTTTTCTACTTTGACTTCCTATTTAGATCCTATAGATAAGGATATGAAGGAATGGGTATTTGGTAATTAGTGGTGTTTGGTAGTAGCTACCATGCGTATAGGGGAAATCCAAATTTCCTCGAATTGATTTGTGATCTTTAGATTTTGAGTCATAACAGTTGATTCGCTTTCACCATTGGGTGATGCACTTGATTTCTGCTATTACAATTAATTCAATTGTGGGTTCTATTTTAGGTTCAACCCAATGAGATGAGGGTGTGCATGAGGGTGTGAAATCTCATGAATCATATAGACACTTGTTAGAATCACATGCCATGCATTATGTCATGCCATCTAGGATGCATTAGTTATCCCATGATGTTTTGATAGATGATGTGATAACTATGCCATCTATTGTGATAGGTGTGTTGGTATATGCTATAGTTTGGATACAATAGATTCCAAAATTTTGTTCCTGAGCTGTATAGGCCCTCTTTGACAAGAATTCGATGGGTCACAATTCATCTTTTTATCAATAATTGTTCTATGATATGTTCCTCTTGGGTGAAAACTTTGATTTAAGGGGATTATGGGACCTCAAAGATCAGAATTTACCATTCCAATAGTTAGTTTTTTCTGAAGAACCGGGTTTTTATGTGCAATCTGGAGGTTCTATCCTGAAAACCCCAGTATACAAGACATGTATTTTAGCCTAACACACTGTGTTTTCTTCCTATTTAGGGAATAATTAGTTCCATGTTATAAGATGTACACACGGTCTACAACATGTAAAATCTGTTTATTCCTTGACTGTGTAACCTTCCATGTTATGAAGGAACACAGGTTGTCGTGTTTTGAGTAGGACATGATAATAATGTGTTGATAACCGAGCATAATTTTCCAGAAGCTTGAGGTGTGATATAGGGCGGTTGGGTACTGAGATCTGGTATTGTCTCGACTGGAATAAGAATTTTTTTTATGATGTTTTATTATGAGGATAAGAGAATTCAGAAACATTATTCTAGTATCCAGGTGAGGTGTTACCCATGTAGTAGTTCAGGGAATACAAGGCCCAGTTCCCGAAGGACATTGATGAGTGTCGAGCTTGCAGCAATATGGGCCATCTACAATGCTTCTGCAGGATGTTTCCCACAACGTCTAGTGAGAATGGTGCGGTACAGACTCCAAATGCAGGAGAAGGGTCAGTAGCTTCTCACCAGTCTAGAAACTGGAATACGTTAGGGAATTTTGTCCATGGAGGTGGGCATGGATGTCTCACCTAGGCCCCAAGATCTAGAGATAGTCGGGTGGGTTAGCTCAGGGTAGCCATGCAGTGTCTCAAGGCCACGGTGCAGGTCAGACTTATGCAGTGCAACAGACCCAACAAGGGAAGAATCCCAGAACATCTACATTCATAGGTACTATCCCAGTTGTCTCTGTTTTATCTTCTTCACCTTTTGATACCGGTGCAACACATAGTTTTATATATATGTGGCCATTGTTGAAAGCCTTTGAATCTATGTTTATACTTCTTCTAATGTGATGATACTAGACATTCTGTTAGGGATTATAATGGTAGGTGTTTGTCTATGCAAGGAGTGCCCCCTTGAGATTAGTGGGTTTCACTTTCTATGGATCCTCTATGTCTTGGATATGATGGGATTTGATTTCTTTCTCAGAATGGACCAGTTGGTTTCTCTTCAAGCCTTTGTTGATTTCTATCATCACATGGTGAGTTTCACATCACAAGGTGGTGGGAAGTTTCTACATAAGGGTTAATGGGATGTTCAAGCGAGCCGAGATGGACCCGAGCATCATGGAAAGGGTGGGATGACAGCACAGATTGGGAACTTATATCAGCATGATCGTGGAACATGTCTGGCAGAATTCCCAATAGTGGTTGTTCATTTTAGGGATGTTTTTCTGAACAAATTCACAAGATTTCTTCAAGTTAGAGAGGTGGAGTTCACTATCAACCTAGTTTCAGGATCTACACTAGTATCCATCCCTCTTTATAGGATGGCTATGACAGAGTTACAAGGGCTCAAGAGGCAGTTGGAAGATCTAAAAGCTAAGGTTTTTTTTCTAACCTAGTACTTATCCTTGCGGTTCACCGGTCCTTTTTGAAAAAAGTGTGGATGGTACCGTTAGGCTAAGCATGGACTATCGAAATCTGAACCAGTTAACAATCAAGAACTGATATCAATTTCCATAGATAGATTACATGTTTGATCATCTTAGAGGATCTCGAGTGTTCTATAAGATTGACCTAAGGTCAGGAAATCACCAAGAATGTGTTTGACCTGCAGACATATCTCATACAAATTTTCAATTCAGGTATGGTCTCTATGAGTACTTGGTTATGCCGTTTGGTCTCACGAATGCAATAGTAGTTTTCATTGCATTGAAGAACATAGTGTTCCATCCCTACTTAGATTCTTTTGTGGTAGTCTTTGTGGATGATATCTTTGTGTATTCTCACAATCAACATGAACATTCCAAACACCTTGAGATCATTTTGAATACACTGATAGAGCATCAATTATATGTTAAAATCCCAAAATTCCACTTCTGGATAGATCAGATTTACTTCATGGGTCACATCATCTCAGAGACTAGAGTATCAGTGGACCCAAAGAAGGTATGAGCAGTAGTTACCTGGGAGCATCCCATGAACATTTTTTATGTGTGGAGTTTCTTTGGACTAGCTGGTTACTACATGTGCTTTATACAGAACTTCTCAAGCTTAGAAATTCTGATGACGATATTGACCATGAAATGTTGAATATTTGAGTGGCAGACTCATGTGATGGAGCCTTTTAGGAGTTGAAGATATTTTCGACTTTAGCACTGATACTGATATTTCCAAATCCAGGCATGCGTTACACTGTGTACTATGATGCATCATGTATTAGTATGGGAGCAGTGCTTATGCAAGGATATCAAGTTGTTGCATATGGGTCTCGGCAGTTGAGGCCACATTAGTGGAATTACCCGACACATGATCGGGAGTTAGCTGTAGTTGTCCATGCCTTTTGTTTTTGGAGACATTATCTATTGGGAGAACATTTTTGTTATAAATAGGCCAAAAAAGTCACAAATACATCTTTACTCAGTGTCATTTGAATCCGAGATAGTGAGGGTGGGAGGAGTACTTTTAGTCATTTGTTTTTGAGCATGCCTATACACTTGGCAAGGGTAATGAAGTGGTTGATTCACTAAGGAAGACTAAGATGCTGTCTTTGTAGGAGGCCCGTGGTGAGTGGAAGCTTATGGCCTTGTTCTCTGTGATGAATTTATTAGTTCACGATAGTTAGGGAAAAACTTGTATTTCTTCATTGGAAGTTACTTCTACCCTACTGGATAGACTGAGGATGAGGCAGCAATTAGATTTTGAAGGCCTAGTCCTCTAGGATAGTGTGATAGGTGAGGACCCTCCTCTTGTATTGAAGATAGGTGATGATGAAGTTCTACCTATCCGTCGATGTGTGTGGGTTCCAAAGGATATAAGTGAGGATATGATGCAGATGTTTCATGTTTCAACTTGGGAAGTGCATCCTAGAGTCACCAAGATGTACCATGGAATATGCCTCCAGTACTGGTGGCTCAGAATGAAGTAAGAAGTAGCTGTTTTTGTTATGAGGTTTTTCACCTATCATTAGGTGAAGGCGGAACATCAATGGTCAGCTGTACTTTTACAGCAGTTACCCATTCTTGAGGGGAAATGGGATGATGTCACAATGGATTTAGTGATGGGTTTACCGAGGTCTAATAGAGGCAACGATGTTGTGTGGGTCATAGTTGAAAGGCTTACGAAGGGCTCTCACTTCTTGTTGATCAAGGAGACCTTTTTTGTTGATGAGCTCATAAATCTGTATATCTGAGAGGTGATTCAACTTCATGGGGTCCCTCGGTCTATCATTTCATATTGGGATGCCCGATTTACATCTCGTTTCTAGTATAGTTATCATAGGAAACTAGATACATAGGTTCTTTTGAGCACAACATTCCAGCCTCAGACTAATGGACAGTCAGATCGTATGATACTGGTACTGGAGGACACGTTGCATGCATGTGTCCTAGAATTTTGGGGATCTTGGGAGAAACATATACCCCTGGTTGAGTTATCCTATAATAATATCATTTAGGATACTATTCAGATTGATCCATAGGAAGATTCATACGGGAGGCCATCCTGATCACCCCTATGTTGGATGGAGGCGGGAGAGACAGCTATGATTGGACCTTGTATTTTCGAGGAGACTATAGAACTAGTTCACTTGATTCAGAATATAATTTATATTGTGTAGTCTCATAAGAAATCTTATGTCAATCATCTTAGATGACCTTTGGAGTTCGAGGTCAGGGATCGACTTTTCCTACGTGTCACACCGAGTTTGGGGCACAAGAGGATCAGGAGACAATGAAATATTTCACCGAGATATTTCGGACCGTTTGAATTTCAGGAACAAGTCGTCTTGGTTTCCTATCGGTTACAATTACCTCAGAGGTACTGAGCCATTCATGACATTTTCATTGTATCTCAGCTAATTTAGACCCATCTCACGTTTTTTAGCCTGAGGGTGTTGAGATTTAGGTTGATTATTCCTTTTAGGAGCATCTGATTCATATAGTTGACTGGAGCACGAAGTTTCTCCGAGGCCAGTTAGTTCCTCCCGTATGGGTGCTACGGAAGCACGACTGAGTGCTGGATGAAACTTGGGAGAGGGAGGCTGATGTACATTCTCAATGGCCAGAGTTATTCTCAGATATTCCATCACCACCCTTGAATGGGATATTCAGGGATGAATTTCTTTAAGGGGTGAAGTTTGTACAACCCCGATTATTATTTTGAGGTACACTTTTCTTCTTTTTATTTCCATTTGAGTTGTTTTTGAAAAAACAAGGAAAACATGAAAAATGTTATGTTTTAGTAGTACACTCTGTGTAATCCTGTATACACACCATTTATTCTTTCCATATAGGACGGGGATACATGGTGTGTGATTGCGTTGGCCAAGGAGAGAAGAAAAATCCACTACTTATTGTGTACTTTCTAGCCAACGTTGTGTAGTTATCTTGGCATGGTCGGTGTGGGACATGTAAAGTAAGTTAAAGAATTTATGAATAGTAAATTGAAATAAACACCATGTATATGAACTTACATCCCATGTAATCCTAATTTTAGGATTAAAATTTTAAGTATCCAAGTTTTCTATTTTTTTAGATGGAAGAGTCACCAGGTGAAGAACAAGGTGCCACAAGAACATTTCCTTCTTTCATTTCATCACCCGAGACCCGATTCAAGTGTCGTCGGTCTCATTAGAACCCAATCGGTAAAGGATTTATTCTTCTATATCCATTCTTGGACATTTTGTCTCTTTATAGAGTAATTTAAGATTGAATGATTTACCTCTTTTCTTAGATCTATGCCATTCTAGGCTGATTCAAGGGTCTTCGTCAGATTATATCAATTGTACGACATTAAGGTAGGTGGTCTTGTTCCACTCGTTAATTGTCGAAAATTTTATATGTGTCGTTATGCTGCACACCCTTGTTTATGGTGTTTCCTTGAAGGTAAATTGATCCTTGATATCATTAAATGTTGTTTTGGTCACAAATTCAACGAACTAAAGCATGTTTATATTTGTTTCTTAATTAAGGGCCACCTCATGGGTGTATTTCCCTTAGATGACTGTTGTATAGCCATTTTGGACTAGAATGTCAATGGGCATGCCTTCGTTTTCCAGTTTGGTGTTGTTTAAAATGAACTTGATTGTTATCTGGAATTGCAATTTTGTAGAAATTATAAGTGTTTGATTATGGCTTTAGGATTGTGGATCCCCTTTTTTTATGCAGTGTTTTTTCTTGTTAAGCAGGTTGGAATGTTTTATTTTATTCTAAAAACTAAAAGGTAAATAGATTTGGGTGATACATGGGTTCATCTTAGAACACCGTGAGTAGACTTGCATGACTATTGTACCTTTCACCTTGGGTGATTTATGGGTTCAGCTTAGAACTCCATGGAAAGACTCAAAAGGTTCTGATTTATATGTCATTAGTGATACTTGGGATCCCAAGTTGGACCTCTAGGTACTGACTAAATTGGAATAAACGTATATTACAAATAGACTGATACCTTGGGGCTCCCTAGTAGGACAACATAGGAAGGACTCACTTGAATTTATACCAACATCGAGAGTGATACGCAGGGCTCCCTAGTAGGATCACTAAGAACAAACTCATAGGATGTCGATAGAATTACACCTATAGTGATACTTGAATTACATATTAGTAATATCATGAATATAATAAGGTTATTTGTGATTGATGTAATGGTATGATTTGTGACACGTCTTCCAATCCGAAGCATAATCTTGGATTCAGACGTCACTTACTTGATAGAAGGTCTTCTGAGACTTCTGTTGTACTTAAATTTCTAAGGGGAATGTCGGGCATAGGGTGAATTTTTGAGACTTAAATACATCAAGTAAATTAACAATAAATGAACATAGTAAATTCTATAAAAGAGTTCTTGTACATGTAGGATTGTTTAATTCTGAGTTACTACTAGTTTAATGCATTTTATTTCTATACACAACTACTGCAGATACTCACTAATAGGTTGGTATAGACCTTTGGTGGTAGCCAAATGGGATTCATTTCTGAAACCCTGTTTGGGTCATGATTTTGGGCACAAACAGACTATAATTATGTAGTTGTCGATAGGGTAATGGCTCCCTATAAATGTACTTGATTGTTTCCTAAGAGCAGGAGAGCATGGGACCAAGCTGAGGCTTGTGATGCTGTTGAGTTTCATTTTTAACCGTACTTTTGTATTGTATTGTAATTTACTACATTGTATCATGTTTTATATATTTTCTTTGAATATGTGACATGCTACATCTTTTGAAATTATATGCCTTCTGGTTAACTTTATCCTTCAGTTTTTCAGTTGTTTACTTCAGTTTCATTATGTTTACTGCTTCCGCTATTTGATAATATTTATTCTGCTATGTTACACTCTTCCAATGAGGGAATAGTTTCCCCACTATCACACTATATGACCTCACTACTATTTGGTAGCCTCGAGAGTTTGGGGAAATGATCTTGAGGCCATGTGGCCAACCGGGCATCGGGCACCATTTAGTGGAATTTGGACCCAAGAGGATACATTATTCTACAAGTATAATATCAATGGTTAGTTTTTTTCTCATGTGATTATTTATAGGGAATTATTTTTTTAACTTTTATTCAGTACATAATATGAAAAATATTATGTTTTAATAGCATGCGATTTTAGTTATTCACATTTCCTTTAAGTTTATGTTCATATTTGCATCCACTATATTACATACCCTTACTGAGCATCTTTTCTCACTAATTTTTTCGTTTCTTCATTCCCTAGGTTGCTAAGATGTATATTATAAATGAATTTCAGGGATAATCTAAGAGTTTATAGGATTTTCCAATGGAGTTTTTTTTCCTTTCAAAGATAAAATTTAACAATTATATTTGTATCTGGTTTTCCAGTGATACTATACAATTTGTTCCTTTGTTATGTCAAGTCTTGTTCTTAGTTCCACTATAATTATGTAAGTCACTAACTCCTAGATACTGGGGTTACATACATTACAGTTGGTATTGAGGGAATTTTAGTAGAAACCATGGAAACTAGATATAGAAAAAATATTTTACAAAACATAACCCTAGGATATAATTTTAGGATATACATTGAATAACATCCTAGAATTTTGGTAAGGTAGAGATTATGTGGGTATTAATAGTAATACATACCTTATTGGATTCTAAAAGTGGACATGGTTTTTTCATATATGTACCTAGGGGTAACAACTTCAAGAAGATCTGTCAAGCCTGACTCGGTGTAACCTAGAACATGAAAATGGGCCTTACTATGCACCAGGTTTGACACTCTGGGGGGTTATGCGTTGGATAATTCTCATTTTCATTACAAAATATTATAAAGGATTTAAAATTAAACATGTCCCCAAAGAAACGAATTTAATGACTATGTGATTAACTATGCATAAATTCCCAATTTAAGTTATGTTTTTTTTCTAGTTTTAAAATTATGAATTATGATTCATAAGCAATATTATTTTATTCCATTGTTTAAAAATAAGGCCTTTTGGAAAGAATGGAATCTAGATAAATGCATGAATTCCATTTAGGTATTTACATCCTATAAATTATAATGATTTTGGAGTGGGAGCTACAACTAGAGCTGAGTGACTTATAACTATACTCGTATAACTGACTCAGGTTATGAGAAATAACCTTACTTGCATGAAGCATACCAATCCACAATATGGTGTAACAATTTAAGGTTTCTTTTTGTGACAATAGCCTCGCTAATTCAATGGGAGTAAAAATCTATTTATAGTTGTACAATAGATACGTTCCTTAGAGAATATATTTTTCACATTAAAATTTAATGAAAGGGATATGGAAATAATGACAATTTATCATCTCTTAAGATTTGTAGATAAATGGTGTTCATTGATTCAAAAAAAAAGGATGAGGAATCAATTGTGAATAAGGAATGAAAGGATTTAAAAAAATTCATGGAAAAGTATTTCCCTCAGGAATAGTGAGCGGATATGGAGAGGCAATTCTTAAGTTTGAGATAAAAAGAGGGTGAAAATGTTTCCAATTATGAATCCAA
Organism: Viscum album; assembly: GCA_963277665.1. Taxonomy (NCBI): domain Eukaryota; kingdom Viridiplantae; phylum Streptophyta; class Magnoliopsida; order Santalales; family Viscaceae; genus Viscum; species Viscum album. The sequence continues at coordinate 456,044,113 of OY728119.1, read as the reverse complement.
CTAATTGGGTTAGTAATGCATACTATGGATTACATACATAATATAAAGACCAAGATTAATCGATTCATTGATTGGTTAAAAACATTCATATGAAAGGAATTGGTCTCCAAAAATTTCTCATCATACAAAGATATATGCCCATATGATATCAAGATAGAGAAATAATTCTTTGAGTCTTATGAATATAATGTTAAATAAGAGAATAATATGGTGGCTAAGAAAAAATAGTTAAATGGAAGAATAAAAATTGGAATTTTCCAATGTGCGATACATGGAAGAAAACAACCTGGTTCATACATAGAATTAAAAGGAGATTTATTCAAGTGTAGTGATAAAGGCCATCATGATCACTATTGTAATGGAAAGAATGATGATACCAATGTTAAATGATACAATTGTAGGGAGATGGGACACTATGAAAATGATTGATCAAATCGTCAAGGAAAATAACCTCATTAAATTCCATGAGATCATGGTCAATCTACTGTGATCACAACAGTTGAAGTTAAAGTTCCTAATGATGTAGTGGTAGGTAGTCTAATCATCTTATAAAATTTAGCTAAATATTTATTTGATTCTGCATCAGCTTATTGCATTATATCTTCCCAGTTTTCTTTAAAAATTATATATTTTCAATTTAACATAACAAGGGAGTTGTATGTAAAGTCTCTAAGTGGAAACCTTATTAAAGAAATGACATGTTTAGAAGTTCCTATTATGACACATAAATGTACCCTAATTTCTGATTTTATCATCAAATCTATGGAATATTTTGATATAATCCTTGTTATGGGATGAATTTAAAAATATAATGAAAATTATTATTGTAAATATAAGGAAATTATGATTCATGATGATGTTTTGGAATTTCTCACCATTAGAGGGGGGGACTTCATTAATTGATTCGTATTTGGATCCACCTCCAGTAGCTCTTCTCAATGAAATTCATGGGGAAGAAGAGAAAACATCATCTTTGGATGAGGAATGAAATTTTGAAATTGAGGGTGTATATATTGTACAGATATACATTGATGTATTTTCATAGGATTTACCTAGACATTATCTAGAGTGGAAAATTGAGATTTCTATTGATTTAATTTCTAATGCATGGAAAATATCAAAGACTCCTTATATAATGGAAATTGTAGAATTAGTGGAGATAAATAAAAAACAATAGGAGTTGACTAAAAAGGTATTTATTCTCCCTAGTGTTTCTCTATGGGTAGCTCTTTTTCTCTTGGTCAATATGAAAGATGGATCTCTGAGTCTATACCTAGACTAAAGGGAAATCAATTTTATTATAATAAATAACATGTATCTTATTCCTCACTTTGATTATTTGTTTGATAAACTTCAAGGGAATAAATATTTTTCAAATATTGACCTTCGATATGGAAATCATCAATTGCATGTGAGGAAAGAAAATATTATAAGTACAACATTCTGAACTAGGTATAGACATTATGAGTTTATAGTAATTCCACTTTGACTAACAAACACACCCCCTATTTTTATGGATTTAATGAACAGAGTGTTCTAGGAATATCATAACAATTTTTTTTGGTATATATTTATGATATATTTCTATAATAAAAAAATCTACGAGGACCATGAGAACTAATAGTGTATTTTTTATAGGCTCTTAGAAGAAAAGATTTATATAAGAAGTTTAGAAATTATGAATTTTGGATTCAAATAGTTTCCTTTCTTAGTCATATTGTCTCCAAGGATAGAATTTCAATTGATCCTATGAAGAAAAAGAATGTTTAGAAATGGACTACACCAACGATCATAACTGAGGTATGTAGTTTCATTGCATTAGCAGGTTACTATCGAATCTTAATTTATAATTTTTCATGATTATAAAAACTATTAACCAATATTACTCGTTAAGGTGTTAAATTTATTTATTTTTAAATAATTTGAAGAATTATTTTCAATAATTCAAGATGATATTAGTGAATTCTATGATCTTGACTCTACGATCAAGAAATGGTGGATTTGTACATTATAGTGATGTGTCAAATAAAGTACTTGATTGTGTCCCTATGAAAAATGATAGAGAAATTTCCTATGCATCAAGGAAATTAAGAGCTCATGAATTGAACTATCCAACTCATGATCTTGAGTTAGAATCACTAATTAATGATATGAGGATATGGAGACACTATCACTTTTGTGAAATATGTGAGATATATAAAGATCACATGAGTTTTAAATATATCTTCTCAAAGAAATAATATAAAATAATGTAGAGATGATGGCTTGATCTACTCAAGGAGTTTGATTGTTCAACACACTATCAACCAGGGAATTCAAATAAGTTAGCAGATGCATTCATTAGGAAGGATCATGGAGTTCTAAACAAAATGACAATTGAAATGGATCATGTGTTCATGAAAATAGTAAATGTAGAAATGTGAATAATCAAGAAATGTGAGACATCACAACCTTTTCAATTGGTTTCCCATCCATATTTTTTGGAAAGGATTAAAAGTTCCCATTTTAGAGATCTAAATTTTCAATGGAAAATTAAAGCTCTGAATGATTGTATGTTGGAAGACATCGAGTATGATGATGGAATTCTAAGATTTGGGAAGACACTTTGTGTTCCTTATATACCTGAGCTAAAAATGGAATTATTGGATGATTCCTGAAGCTCAAATTTGTCTATACACCATGTTATCCCTAAGATGTATATATATTCTAAGTAACATTTTTTTTGTGGGATAATGGAGTATTTTCCACTAGTGTGGCTTGTAAAAATTTATATTAATGAAGTTGTAAAACTTCAAGAGAACCTATTTCAATTTTTCCTGATCATGATCCACAATTTACATCAAAATTCTAGAAAAATATATATCAATCACTAGATACTGAGCTTCATTGGGAACTACATATCACCCCCAAACTGGTAGGCAGTCATAAAGGATGATCTAAACATTAGAATACATGTTTGGATCATGATCACATGACTTTCAAGGAATTTAGGATCAATATTTATCTTTTTAATAGTTTTCATACAACAGTAGTTTCCATTTGAGTACACGAATAGAACCATGTGAAGAATTGTATTCAAAGAGATGGAATACACCAAATTTTTTTAGATGAAGTTGGTAAAATAAATCTTATTGGCTGAGGGATTTTGGAGGAAACAATAACAAAGTTAAAGACTATTCAAACATATATCAATATAGGACAATGTAGGAAAAATAGTTATGCTGGTAACTAGAGTAAATTTTTGGAGTTTCAAGTGGGATATCATGTTTTCATGAAGGTATCTCGATAGAAGGGTGTTGTATGATTTTGAAAGAAAGGGAAACTGAGCCCAAGGTATATTGGTCCTTTTAAAATCCCAGAGAGAATTGGAGCTATGTCTTATTGTTTGGAGATTCAACCTTGCCTTTTGAAAGTACAAAACATGTTCCACATCACTTTGTTAAGGTAGTTCATGCCAGAACCAACACATTTCCTCACTTTTGAATAAATAGAATTGGATATTGATTTATCGTACTGTGAAGAGAGTATCCTAATTCTAGACACTAGTGAACAAGTGTTGAGGAATTGGACGACTTGGCTGGTAAAGGTACATTGGAAAAATCCTAAAACTGAAGAGGTATTGTGGGAACAAGAAGAGATTATAATGAAGAAAAACCCAAATATTTTTTATGGTGACACTCTAGAAATTTTTAGGATGATTTTTTAGGAGGGGATAATGTAACACCCTAAGATCTTGTGGTATGTCTCTTTTAAAATTTAATATCTTTAATAGTTTATTCTGCATTAAACACCAAATTTAATACTATAATATTCTATGAAATATGATCATTGAAATAGTAATGTGACCATTAGGAATTGTAATATGACCAATAGAATAGTAAGTTCACCTATGAAATTATAAATAAAATTTAGGTAACATATAAATGAAAGTATATTATATTTATATCATAGAATAAGTAAATAAATGTCTTAAAATGATATGTTAAGTGTTGGAATTTTTGTGAAACATAACTGTGTATATACAATTTAATAATTCATATAATTATTTTAAAAAAATAATTTTCATAAAATAGATTAATATATTAATTTATTTTATTATTATAAGATAATTTTATGAGACATTAATTAATTTTTCAAAATTTCATGAAGACAATTATAATATTAAAATATTTATATTTCGAGTGAATGATGATTTTATGTAAAAATTAAATTTCTCATATTTAGAAAAAAATTCACAAAACGCTTTCCATTTTCTAATTCTACACATTGAAAAATGTTTAGGGTTATTTTTTGCGATTTTTTTAAAATAGTTGAATTTTAGTGCATAGTGAAATACGTTAATTTATAGTATTTAACAAATACGTGAATTATTGAGTTGTAAATTATTTATGGCAGATTTAAGACCATAATCTCTAAATATCCTTCTTTATTTAATGTATTTATTTATGTTAATAAAAAACTATTCATATTTCTTATCTGAAATAATAAAATAATGTATAAAAGATTCAAAAGACACCATCTCCTACACTATTAATACCACCCCTCATCATCACTTCATCTCACACCTCCAAATTATTGAAGCTTGTACAATTTATACCCAATAACTCTCCAAAATGTCTCCCCTACATTATATTCTTGGTGGTATCACCCAAAATACAATTTAAATGTTTCTTAAGGAGGTTCTCAAGGAGATCAATTCAATAGGTAAAATCCCATTTCGTTCTTTTAATTTTCATTCGATTTAGTTTCTTTTCTTATCCCTTTCATACCTATTCTGTAAAAAAATGAATGATAAATAAATTATATTATAAATAATTTAATTTTATTATATTAATATAATATCAATAATAAATTTTCCTCTGATCCACTTTTTATTCTAAAAATGAAAACATCATTCATGATGAGCTGATTTACTACCTTCATGGATGACGAGATTTTGTTTTTCAATTCTGCCTTCATGGATCATAATAAAACAATTTTTATCATAAAAAAATACATTAATATATGTAATAAAACACATTTACTGTTTTTTAACTAGTATATATATATAATATTAATATATAATAGAAAACTAGATCATGATGACCGAAAAGAATGCCAAAATAATCTAAATGGTTAGCATTAACACTTTTTCTAACGAATCATACACATATCTATAAAAAATTGTTATATACGACTATTAAATATAATATATTTTCCTTAATAACTTATAATTTAAATTCTAGATAACTATCCCCATTTCACATGATCTTTCATACATGTATACATGTGAACCAATCATGAAAATCAAGATAACAAACTCTATCGAACGACAAAATTGAATATCATTACTCATTAAATAGTCCATAAGTTAACTTAAAAAATTATAATAAATAAAATTCATGTTTAATAGGTTTTGAATTAAATTATTAATGAATTCAATTTCATTATCCATAACATTAAGCGCATGTGATGAACACTTTCAGACATGAGGTAATGGTTTTTCCCATCTCACTTTCTAGTCCGTGAGATATGCCTTATTCACCACTATTTCTTATGTGTGGTGTATATATAATTCCCATTGAATTATCATATAATTAATATATATATCTTAATGGTATTAATAGTCTAATTTTATGTTCATTAATTTTGTGGGGAATATAGTTTGACTATTTGCAAAGTGTTAAGGGTTTCTCCCTAAACCTCCATTTTTCATTCAGGTTATGCTTTGTCTCTCTTTACCCCAATGAAATTATTCATATTTTTTATATAAATATTATAATTTATATTTATATGTTCCAAGATCATGTAACAATATATTCTCATCTTTCCTTTATGGTATAATACAAGTTTTATAAGGTTCGCTTCCCAATTCCTCTCAATAAGTAAGCCCGATTAAAGGGAACTCCCCAATTTCTTACACATTTTCAAGTACCATTAAAATATGTTTTATGAAACCAATATTTTTATAAATTCTCTATTTTTATCATGAAAAACTATCTTTGTTATTTTTTTATGTAAACAATTAATCCACTGTTCTCTTTAAAGAATCTAGTATTTTCTCTTAAACTGCACGAAAGTGACCCATTTCTAATGTTTATTAAAAACTATTTTTACTTTTTTCACATAAATTGAACATTATTTGTGCGTAAAACATAATTTATTTTTTGTTACCTTTTCTTTTATAGTCTATAAATATTTATAGTCTCATTTCATGACAAATACAAATTTTTTATCCAAAAGAACTCTAATTTTCAAAGTGAAAGAGGTATTTCCCTCAAGAATTCCATGATGTTTTTATTGAAGTGTTTTTATCTTCTTCAACACCCTATAATGAATCATTTTATTAAATGAGTTTAATATGTTATGATATCAACTATGATATTTTATTCAATTTTTTTGATCAGTTTGACTGTGGATGTGATATCTTGATACGATTCATCATATTACTCATTATGGTTAGTGATTATGTTTACTAATTAGGGAAAATTATTTAAATTTTGTATACATTGTTTATGTTTTACCCAATTAATATGATGAATGAATTGGATATAGTAAGTGACATGTGGGGACCTCTATAGTCCCTCGATTCCTCGGTAGGTCTCATGAGACAAAAGAAGCATTGACTTAGCTTAGACCATGCCAATTTCTTTTCAGATATAGATTTTCCCAAGGCCTTCCATTTATTTTCATATGTCTTGGTCGAGGCCTCGATTGTTTGTATCAGATTTCCATCATTATTCATTCAATCATTATGATAATAGTAATTTATAATCCATGTGATTATTCTACTAGTAGACTATCCATAGTTAAGTTTCATTCTTATATGATTATTTATAGGACAATATGTATTCATCTTTTATTCATTCCATAATATGTTAATGATTATGTTTTATTGGAAATTTATTTTAGTTATTCACCTTTTCATATTGTTTATTTTTATATTTGTGTCCACTGTATTACATACCCTTTCTGAGAATCTAAACCCAACCCTTTCTTATGTTTTATTTTTTCCTAGGATACGAAGATGTATATTAGGAATGACTTGATGGGATAATCCAGTAGTTTATGGGTGTTTCTAATGGAGTTTATTTATTGTTATTCCTTTTAAATATGTTATTTAATGATTATGTTTGATTATGTCTTTCTAAAGTTGCTAAACTATTTGGTTCCTTGGGATGTGAAGGCTTGTTCTTAGTACCGATGTAATTAAGTAAGGCACCGACCTTGAGATACCTGGGTTGTGGATTTTATAAGTAATCACTAGAAAGGACATCATGTAATGTCATTATTATAATGAGGCTATTTAATAAACACTTTCTAAATAAGAATGACACACTCAATAAGATCTCTCCTCAAGTAAGTCTCAAAATTGTCAGGCCCGATGGGAGAAAATCAACAAAAAACATCGGAACAAGAAAACATAGAACATTCCATGGGATCCATTCTTAAGGGAAGTCAGTTATCAAGCATGAATAATTTCATTAAAAACAAATATTTCAATTTTATACTCGACATTATTTCAATATCAATATCAAATAAAGATGTGTGATATCAAGAGAGTGGTGACAGTAATGGCAGCCGCCACATTACGGGATCAGCCTAAGCCCACAAGGATGTGATCATTTTTTAAATAAAATTCCCCCATAAGACCCAATAACCCAGAACAAGGAAAGACAACAATAGAACAGAACCAACCCCATCCCATAGGTTTGGGGAAATTTTTGCCACAACCACCCGTAAATGGATATGAGTATTTTCCAATCTAGGGAGGATAATAAGAAGTCATGCCTCTTAATTCCCCTATCTCATGGATCATTTCCCCTATAAGGGAGGTGTATAACTAGCCTAAATATAGGTTAACTCCTAGTTACTCATCACTGGTAAGCGTTAAGCGAATCTGAAAATTTAAGGCGGAGATTTGGAAAAGTGGATAAACAACCCTCCTATCACTCAGTAGCCATTACAACACACAAATTTTTTTACTCATTGGTGAACATCATAGTTTGAAATCCTATATATGACACCATAAATGATTAAAAAAATAAGAACAAGGGCATGATTGTTCCACATGGAATATGATCCAAAATGCGAATGAAGGTGTTCATACCAGGAACCAATGAATCTCCCTAAATTTGGACTCTCTATCAATCAATCCTACTCTACCTCCCCATCAAATCCCTAATAAGATTAAAGAAAAGGTTTTATATGATCCTCCTCTTCCTCTAGATGCTGATGTCATCCATATACTCGAAGAAGGATTCACACTATAGGAGGAAGACATGAAAGAGTTGAGGTGACTCAACATTGAGTTTCTTCGAGGTATAATTCCTATCGAATATGCTCCTTGGGAAGAGCCTTAACGTACTCTTCAAGTAGGCATACCTTATCCATAAGTATTCATCTCTATATTAGAATTAATGACCAGAAATCCATCCAACTTAGTTCCTAGACAATAAATTTACCTGGACCTCATTATAGATGGATATCAATATTTCCATCCATTAAGGGGAAAACCGAAGCGACTTCAAGAAAACCATCAAAAGGTGTCCCTGGTCGGATATCCGCCATAAATAATGGAAAAACCATTACAACATACCATACCTGTTATTAAAGGTGTCCAAGATACTGTTCATAAAAACACACATTAGGGGATTATCAGCACCATAAAGTCATTAGCAACTTTATGGGAATCCATAGAGGATTGGTGTACATCAGTGTTGCCAGAACAAAAACCTTAACATGAATTGGTGAGTAGGACCCCACCACCACCAAACATTAAGAGTCATAGGTTTCCTATATTTAATTGGCTCAAGTGATCTAGAAAAATATCTAATACACTACTCATTCCATTGTGATCCCATGCTGGGATCCCTAGAGTAGCAAGAAGTAGTGAAACATTGATGCTTCATGCAAACTTTGCAAGGGATAACCTCCAAACGTATACCCATTTTCTGTCTTGGATGATAACGGGATGGGAGAATATTCATAGGAAATTCTTCTTTTTGTTCATCCCAACACTAGAAAATAAAACAATCAATGACCTCTCAAAAAAAACAAAATGATAGGGTCTTGTATTTTATTTCTATATAAAAATGGATGACCTACTCACAGAATCAGACACTTTCCCATGAGGATATGCTTTCTCTCTAAATTTATAACCGTCTTGATGAGCTATGAAGTCCAATCATCCTAGTGAAATATACAAGTTGTTTTTAGGATGTCTCTTCCATTTTTCAAAGAATATAAGAACCCATAAAATGTACTAAGCCCGTGTCCTAGATAAATCCGCCAATCCTGAGGAAAAGAGATGGAATGGCGGAGGAAAAATCTATTACACTTAAACTAACCTCTATGCCTACTAAATCTCCAAATCCTAAACTATATAATGTAGAACAACCTAGGGATAAAATCCCTCAAATCACCATGAAATGTGGAGGGGACCTAGGGGAGCCAATTCATGGAATGGAGGAACCTAGGCTACTCATTTTGAGATGATCAAGTCCGTGGCTATATTATAGCTGCTATGGAAAATTGATTTCTATATCTACCTAAAACTAACAATCCTAAAATGATAGGTATGGATGAATATATATATTATCTCCATTTCACAGATACTATGACTCACCATTGAGAAATTCATTGTATTTGAAGACCACCTATAGAAAATGCTTGATTTCAGTAGGGTGAAATTGGGAGTACCACCAGCATAACTGTTTTATGTTTCCTCTATTGACCCCGAGTAAGGAGGTGAGTGGAAATATTTTTTTAGAATAAGGGAATATAAGTTTTATAGTTGTATGAATTAGAATAAAATCAACTGAGATCCGGGTATTCTCTACGCATAGTTTAAAAAACAAACTTTTCCCCTAGTTGATTCTTCTACAACACAACCGACGTCATCGGCCCCATAACCCTCCAAAGTACCACATCTCAAAAATTATCATGAATGGAATGGATGGGAGGATGTGTTAAAGGATGAAACTATATCAAGTCTAAAGTTGGCATTGATCCTCTCATATTTTATACCCTTATATTTGAAGAAATGGGCACCGACCCACAAAACATCACCACTAGAGACGACAAGTCAAGCCAATTCATCATTAATTTATGAGTTTGGTTCTGATAATATCACCTCATTATTGGTTATATTATATAATGATGATTATATATATGAACCTATGTTCTCCACATCCAATTAGGGAACTAGAGGAAGAGGCCAAATGTGTCGAGGACATCGGGGAAAGAACAACCACATTAGAAGCCGAACTCCAACCCATACCACTTTTAAGACTATCAATATTACAGAAACACACATAATTTCCCATCAATAGGTACAATAAAATAATGAACATCCATATTTAGTTAATAAAATACACCCTAACATGATCACTCTAGAATATTATTCGGAAGCAGAATAGGTGTCAGATCACCCTCGGCGGGCATGAAGACCAACCCAACCCAACCCACCAAGGATAGAAGTTTGTCCAACTCCTGTCTCAATTACCGATCCATTTACATAAAATAATCAACCCCATAAATAGTCCATAAATTATCATCCTCACATTGGGAAGAACCATCCTTTAGAATAGAATAATGGAATCCTAGAACAATTATCCATGGTACCAGCCAAGCTATCAATCACAAATTCCCTTAGTTTGTCCAAAGACCCTAAGGAAGCACTCATAGAGTATCTCATAATAATTGAGTTGTTTTAATCTTAAGTATCCACTAAAATGGTCTACCAGAAAAATATAGACCCTATAGAATATCATTAAGTTATATCCAATAAAATATCAAGATGAATATGACATTATACAATGACATATTAGACCCTTGTCAATGTTTATCCGGATAAATGGTGACAATATCAAAAAAGTCTTCATTGATAATGGATCTGGAGTTAATATCATTCGAGTATGAACACTTCACTAGCTAGGCTACAATGAGGATAACCTAGAACCCTTCTCTATAACCTTTTAGGGATATGAACAAAGTGATCAGAAGCCATTGGTCAAATCATGATCACGAATCAATTTGAATATCTCGTAGCCAATTCAGAATTTCTAGTAGTTCGATAGAACAAAACCTTCAATGTATTTCTAGGAATGATCTGGTTTTATAATTATACATAATTCCCCTTATCATGCCATTAATGCATCAAATACTTTATTAATGTAAAAATCATGATTTTTCAAGTCGTTAAGGCCCTATTTGGATCCTACATATTGAATTATATTGATGTAGGATTATATAAAGGGAAAGAGAAACAACCCACGGTTGATGGTGATACTTGGTTCACCACCCTGATCAGTATAGAAATGATCCTAGATGACCCCTTAAAATAGTATGGGGATGAATATGTGTTACCAATAAATAATATCAAGTATACGAGTCTTAGTTTAAACACCAATTTAGTGGTCTTCATGATTTCAACAGTGAATAATGAGTCCAAAAAACGGTGAAATATTTGTTAACTCCCTAAAAAATGTTTTATCCATCCCCAGTGGTCTAGTAAATACCTTCCTAGACAACTAAAGGAGAATGTTTTGTATCTCCACTCCAAAAGTATGGAGACAGTCCTTTTCAATCCTTCACTCTATCCTCCCCAATGTTTCAAGGAAATCCCATGATGATAGCTAGGCCCGAGGAAGTCATTTAATCTTCTAAATATCAAGATATTGAGTCCTCTTATGACTCTTGAGAACTTATCACTAGACTTTCTTCCCCAATAGAACAATATAAAGAAGACTAATAAAAGAAATTAGAGGGTGAGGAAGGCCTTAGGTATACCCCTCTAGTATTCAAAGAAGTCATCTCCACCACCATTAATGTGTTTAGAAAAATATGTCCAAGAATAGAATAAGACACGTGAACTAGATTGATTAGTTCATCCATGTTCTCTAAAGAGAAAGAGGCATATACCTCCATCCTAAATTAGCATTGAGATATATTAACGTGGAACTACATGGAAATTTTGGGCCTTGATCCTGAGGTTTCCACTCAACCCATGGGCCTACTAGAGGACTATTAGGACTACAAACAAGTGGGAATAAGGACAAACCTAACACATGCTTCCAAAATTGAGTCCAAATTTGAAAAATAATCTCATCCAATATCATTTGGGAGGTATAATTTCTCATATGGATGGACAATATTGTCCATATCAATAATAAAAATGGGGAAATCAGAGTCTTTGTCAATTTCAAGGATCTCAACCAACACTCCTTGAAAGATGATTTCTTAGGCCTAGTCACATAATTTTTTATTGAAGGAAGGGATGAATATTAGACCCTCTCCTTCATGGATGGATATTCAAGATATAATGAAATATAAATGGACCAAGTGGATTAATATGACACCACCTTAAGGGACCCCAAGGAGTATTTTTCTATCAGGGAATTCCATTGGGCATAAAGAATTCCAGCACTACATACCAACGTGCCATGCAATGAATCTTCAAAAATTTCTTGGAAAGGTTTTTCAAATGTTATGTTGATGACCTATAATTGGAGGACCATGAAACCATCTAAATTGTTTTGATAACACATCCTAAAATAAACCCCTTAAAATGTTCATTTGACGTTACCTCAAGAAAACTTCTCATATTCATTGTAAGCTGCCATGGAATCAATGTTGACCCCGATAAGATAAATGTTATCCTTGACATGTCAATTACTCACAAACTCACATAGTTGAGAGGAAATCAAGGACATTTGGCCGGAATCTTACACAATATATCCAACCATGTGAGAAAATGTATTCCTTTCAATAGGATAATTAAAAAGGGGATGTATATTAATGGGAAGATTATTTTCAGGAAGTATTCAACAGCCTCAAGAAATATTTCTTGATCCCACTATTCTTAATTCTTCCTTTTGATGAAAGACCCCTCATTTTGTTCTTGACAGTGTTAGAGTGATCACTGGGAACCTTCCTCTCACAAAACAATGACCCTGGTAATGAAAATAGCCTCTATTATCTTTATCAAATTCAGATCAACCTTGAGACTCAATCCCATGACATTGGGAAGAGCTGTTTGGTGATAATATATGTAGTCCATAAGATGTGGTACAACATGCATCATCACAAGGTCTATTTTTACTCTCATAGAGACCCACTCAAATACATTATCAATCGTCTAATGTGTTGGTACTGGGGATTTTCATTGTTATAAACAGAGTCTAGTTTGTGTTTTTTTTCAATCTATACTTTTTATATCAATTATTTTTAAAGGAAAGTTATCTTATAGTACATGATCACTATAGTGATGAATGTGGAATATTTTCCCAGTGTTTTCCAAATTGGTGGGCTCCAAATAATGAGGATGGAGTAATCTTCTTAAAAGGTTGTTTTCAAGAATTTAATCTTCTAAAATATAGTAAAATAGCATGTTTTGTGATTATTGGGTTCCAAGAAGACTGGGTTCCATATATGGTTGACATTTGTGATGGTTTTGAGATTTACAAAGGTATGGAAATTTTCAAACAAGTAATGATTTTATGGTGATCTTTGTAACTAAGACAAACATCTTGAGTGCATGATGAGTTAACAGTGTTTATTTTGACTATGAGGAGCATTGTGAAGGGGTTAAATTACACTATATATTTTCATATGGAAGAGCATTGAAAACATAGATTTTTGGGTTTCAAGAAAAAAAATTGAGAACATGGGATATTTGTGAAAGGATGATCCTATAAATAGTATACTACTCTCACTTCATTTCACACAATAATTATTGGATAAAAGAATGAATCGGTCTAAATTCACGATGGCTGAAATATTTGAAATATAGGTATTCATCGTGTGCCTGAGCATCATGAAATTACTATATAAGTCTTTATCAATTATTAGGTATCTAAAAAAATGAGTTTCATGATGACTATTTAATACATGATGACATAGTGTTTTGTGAAAGCAGTTTTCTTTGTGAAGGTTGCATGCTTCGTGAAGAAGCTTCACCAATATCAGTGTTGAACATATGGTTTAAGTGAATAGTGCTTTCAAGTGAATCAAATTATTATTATAGTGCAAAAATATTCTCATTATAGTTAGGAAAAAATTCTTAAATGAAAATCTAATAAAGTTACATTGAGTTCATTAAACTTAGTAAGACATCAGCCAAAGCGGTGAGATAGGGGGAGCTGATGGAAGTGTTCCAAGCGAGGAAGAGTAATATCCCTAAAATATTGTAAATTTAGGGTGTCTAACATTGAGTGAATATGTATAAAATTCTGCATTCCACAACTAGTGATGATTAGTTGATTTAGGTTCGACCGAGACACTTTCAACCTATGTTCATTTGACCAGCCCTTAGGAGTGAAAAGTAGAACTTCCGTATTTTATTTCTTTATGTGAATGTTTGATTACATCATGATTTAATAAGATTGGATTAAAAAGTTACTACAAATGTTGGAAAATTATCAATCACTTTAAAAGAAATATTTGACACCCCAATTCACCCCTCGACTCTCAGGGTGTTCTAGGGTCCTACAAGTGGTATCAGAGCATTCAGGTAGCTGGAGTTAAAAAAAATTTCTATTTTTTTCATGGTGAATTCAGAAAATGTTAGGGGAGTCCCCCTATTTGATGAAAGAAACTTCTTGATTAGGAATAAAATTATGAGATATCATCTAAGATTCCATAGGATGGAATTTATTTTTTCCACTACTATAGGGGATTCAGGTCACTAATGAAATGGATCTGTCCATGACTGAAATAGATAGAAAAATGATTGATGCAGATGTCAAAGCACAAAATTCTGTTACTACAAATTTATCTGATCAAATTTATTTTAAGGTGATGAGTTTTACATCACCTAATTCTAGGTAAAAAATATATATAAAATATATACAAAGGCGATAACAATGTTATGGAGTACTATATCCATGTTTTTCACAATAGGTTTGGTGATTTAAAAAGGAATCCTGAAGAAAAATTATATACCTTTTTAAATTTAATTACTAAATTTTTTAAAGCAATTCAAGGACTTGGTGAAGCAATTAAAGAGACTAAAATTGAAAATAAAATATTAACAAGGCTTCCAACTCTATATAATTCAAAAGTGTCATACATTGAGTAAGTAGATCATTCTAAACCATATCTTTATGAAATTCTAAGTGGACTATTTTCTTATTAAATGAGAGTTAAACAAGAATATGATACAAATCAAGAAAGAAAGGAAATAAGATTAAAATACTTCTAAAAACATGATGTTTCTAGATATATTGTTGATAAAGATAACGAGGAAGAAAAAATTAGTTCTCTTTTTGTGAAGAAATTAAAGAGAGGAAAATGGGGATTTGAAGTAAAGCTTCCTCTGACATATTTTCGTTGTGGTAGAGTTTGTCACATTTCCTCTTGGTTCTCAAGGAATTTAGATTATAAAGAAAGTGAATTAAGAATTATTAGGAAGACACAAAAAAGGTTTCCCAAACAGGGAGACTTTAAATCAAGAAAGAAATTATACAGAAAAAGTTTTATCTATAAAGAAGAAAAAGATGATAATGATTTTTTGGAGGGAAGAGAACCAAATATTGTATCTAAAACTTAAGCATCCAAGATGGATACTATTTAAAATTAGGAACCTTCAAAAGATAAAGGTAACCATTTGATTGGTGTTATTAATTTAAAGGTGGAACATGAAGATTCTCTTGATAATATTGAAATTCAAAGAAAGTGAAGTAGAAATATGAGGGCTATTCTAGAGTAGTCATCTGAGTGTTTCGATTGGCTTGAAGAAAAAACTAATTGATTGGGATTAGGGGCGAAAGAACATTTAACAACACTTTAATGATTGAAATAAGTTGTGTTATTTAAGATAAATATTAAAGAGAAGTAAAATGTCATTAATGATCTTACACACAGACTGGAGGATAATACTAAGACTATTGAGGGATGTAAAGAAGAAGTTGTTACTCTAAGGATTCAAATCCAAAATAAATCAAAATCAAGAGAAACAAATAAGAAATTATAGTTTGTAAGATTCTATGATGCATATATGTTATATTGCACTAAATATGGTTCTGAAGGATTATTGAAGGCCTTGAATGATCAAAGGTCAACAATTAAGGTAAAAAGTGGAATTGGCTATGATTCAAAACATCAAAAATGAAAATAGGATGACCCAAAATAAATAGAAGCAGAATTTTAAGAATATCATAAAGGTTCCCGATGTCCCAAAAAATATTGATTCAAACAAAACAGAAAAGAGTGATGAATATAGTCCTCAAGTAACAAAAAGTATCTCCGTTCAAGATTCATTACAAGATATGTGTATATGAGGAGGAATTCAAATGAGAAGATATTTCCACATATTAAATTTCAATTATGTGTCTATCTTGTTTGTACCAAGTCATACTACGATGAGGGACGGATTTATCTAAATGGGGTAACACTTGTCAGTCAAAAAGGATAATGATACCATATCCTTCATCATATATATTAAATAGTTTCTATTGATATTTTTTCACTCTTCTTTATATAACCATAACAAAATTTATTGTAGGTAGAGGAAATGTGAGAAAATTACCTATAGAACTCAGAAAGAAGTAAATACCCACCAACCAAGAAACGTTACTCTTGAAAATATGTATTATCCTCTTAAACAAGATTATGTGTACAATTAACCAATTCATATTAATAATATATTGGAAAGATCATCTTTAGCCTCCACTCAATCAAGTATCTTATGAAAGAAAAAGAAGAAAATAATGAAATCCAACCATGTATAAATAGATCTCAATGTTACAAAGAATAGTTAAACTGTTATTGACGGTGGATACTCAACCCATATGACGTGAAATGTATATTTACTAAATAATGTAAAGAAAATGTTTTATGGAACATTATAGTTTGATAATGATGGTAATTTAAATATCAAAGGTATTAGATGTACAAAACTGAAAAAATATGCACTTAGGAAAACTGAAGTTCTCTATGTGGATAGTTTACATCACAATATCATGAGTGTGAGTCAGCACTATGAATAGGGATTGATAGTAACATTCAATAAAAAGGGGTGAACTATTAATGTAATGAAAGATAATTCTATCCTAAAAAGATGTAGAAAAAAATGTCAATTTATAATGGGTTAATAGTAAAGAAAACATTTTTAACTTAATAGTTTAAGAAAAAAAAACTTGCGGCATTAGAGGTTGGGTCACATTAATACCAAGATCATGGAGGATATATCTAATATTAATATGGTCATCGATATTTCTATTATAAAGCCTGAATGATAAATACATGTGATTATTGCATACATGGAAAGATGACTAAGAGTTCATATTAGCTGAAGAATAAAAAGGAATTAAATATGCTTGATCTCATCCATATGGATGTATATGGTCTAATTAATTTGGTTGGAAAATATGGAGATAGGTACATCATTATTTTTATTTATGATTATAGTAGAATGACCCATGTAATGATTATGTAGAGGAAATATAAAGTTATTGATTATTTAAATAGTAATCATATCATTGATGAGAATGAAACTAGTCTCACAGTCAATATTATGAGATCTAAAAATGGAAGAGAATACACATCCATTGAATTTAAACAATACCTAAAATCATGTAATGAATCACAAGGTGACCATAGTGATACCCCATATAAAAAAATATTTATTGAATATATAAATCAATAGGTTAACAATATGGCTAGAACTTTTCTGATTGAGGATTTTATTTCTCATCATTACTGGAAAGAAGTTGTTCAAGTAGTATTGTAAACTCAAAATCAAACCTAAATTTTTATCAGAGAAACCAAAAACCATATGAGTTATGGTATAGATGGAAGCCATGTTTAAAGTATTTTCATTTTTTTGTAAGTAAATTTGTTATCCAAACAAATTAAGGGATTAAAGGCATTTATGATGAGGCTAAAAATGTGGGAATATTTCATAGATATTAAATGAATTAAATGGCCTAAAAATGTTAGAACGATAATATTTAAATAATTGTGGAAATAAGTGGTGTTAAAATCATTGAAGATAAAACCATAAATACCTCAAGGATCATATATGATAATATGATTGAATATGATAAATAAATTGGACATGGGACAAATTCAAATGATTAAATAGTAGAAGTATAGTAGAACATTGGAGGTGAAAAAAATGATGATGATTCAAAACAAGTATTGGAATGGGGAACCATGTCTAAAGAAACTTCATGATAACCTCATAAGGGAAATATATGAGTATAAATTCATCAATTGAACTTAATTGGTTATTGGAATGCACCCTCATAGACAAGGATAATAAGGAATGAAGCACATTCTTCCCTCCTATATACTGTAGATCCATCCTCATTTGAAGAAGCAATAAAGGATAAATCATAGCTTAAAGCCACGAATTAATAACTTGATTAGATTGAAAAATAGCCAAACATGTAATATGATTATGAGACTTAAAATTAAAAAATGATAGGAACAAAGTATATCATCAAAAACAAAATATATGACCATGGAAATGTGATTAGAAATATGGTAACTATAATGTGTAAAGGATATGGATAGATTAAAGGAATTGATGTTGAAGAAAAAGTTTCTCCAGTAGTGAGACTGAAGTAGATTTGAATTTCCCATGATATGGAATTTCAAAGAGGATACAAAATTTATCAAATGGATTTGAAAGCAACTTTCTTAAATGTAGGTATTGAATAATAATTCTTAATTGGACTACCACTAGTATTTATGATTTGAAATTATGAAGAAAAGGTTTTTATATTAGTGAAGGGTCTTTATGGACAAAATCAAGCACCATGATCATGGTATTCTTGGATAGATTCTAATATGAGGAAACATTAATTCAAAAGAGGAGGTTTATATCATAATATTTATGTAAATAATTTAAAGCAATATCGAATTATATTTCTTGTGCATGAGGATGATATTATATTTGGTGGAAGAAGGTAGGGATCAGTGGAAGAATTTGCAAATCATATGAAATCATAATTTAAAATGTCCATGATTTGGGAACTCACATACTTCGTGGGGATTTTGATAATTCAAATGAAGGATTAAACATTTATTTCATAGGAAAAATATGAAAGTGTGATTCTAAAGAAATTCAGCATTCATTACTCTAAACAAATTTCAAATCCGATTGCAGTTGGGAAAAACGTGGAAATCATGAGGATGTGACTAATTTAGATCCCTCATTATACATGATATTCATGGGAATATTATTATTCTTGACTAAAACATGGAATGATATCATATTTTTAATATTATTAACAGCTAATTTTCAATGTAATCCAAAGGAAGATCATTTGGAAGTAGTTAAATGAATCCTGACATATCTTCCAGTTTCACTCAATTTTAGATTTTACTTTTCTATATGATAAGATAATTATTTATTGTAATTTTATGATGGGATGGATATGGGGTGAATATAAATTCCATAAGTGGTGGATCATTCATTATTGGAAATAAATATGTGTCCTATTTTAGCAAGAAATAAGAAATCACTTATCTTAATATGGCTAAAGTAGAGTACATCTATACCACAAAGGATTGAACTTAGCTATTAGTGATGAACCAAAAATATAATGATATTATTGATGATGTAAAAATAATAAATTGTGATTTACTATTGAAATAATATAATGATCAATCTTATGAAGAATCATTTTCTAAACTCTCAAATAAAACATATTTAGATCAATATCACTTCCACAAGGAAAAGTTTTACCAAGGTGTGATTAATATAAATCAAGTTGAAACTGATAACCATGTGGTGGACATTCGGACTAAGCCATTGGAAATACATGTGTTCAAGAAACATCAGTTAAACCTTAGTTTTCAGCCACCTCCCAGTGGATAAGAAGGTTAAGAGTGGTATCCTCTTCCCATTTGTTTTTAACTATTTTATTTTGTTTGTGAAAGTGATTTAGGGTTTATGTTTTTAACAGACTGTGAAATTGTTCTATGAAAAGATGAGAATTATGTGTTATAAGTAAAAAATGTGCAATGATTCTAGGACATGATGAGAATTTAGTGTTTTTTGGAAACATTTATTTTTATATTTTCTTAGATTTGACAGCATTATGCATTCCGAAGAAATAGAACACAATTCAAGATTCACCTCTTATTTTCTATATCGAGAATTTCTAATGTAGATATAGAGTTTTGATGAATTTTTTAACTCCTGTCAGGTATTGATAGTGGGTGATTATTTATTGAATTTATATATAGATTGAAAACAAACCAAAAGGGAGGAGATTGTTGGAACTAAGGCTTTTTATTACTAGAAATTAATTTTATTTTGTGTTTTTCATCAATTCACATTGGATTGATCTGGGAGTTTTCAAGGTAATGGATATTACAGTACAATTTAACTATAGTGTTGAAGGATTAATCATTTATCAGTTTTTTCAAAAAGTTTGGGCTCTAAATCAGGAGGATAGATAAAGCTTTGTAAAATTTTGTTTTCCTGAAGAAAATATTCTCAAAAAAGGTAATGGAATTGGTTTTGTTATTAGTGGGTTTCACGAAGAATGGTTTCCATAAATGGATGATATTTTTAATATATGATTCTTCATGGTGGTATAGAGATTCATGAACACATGATGATTTGATGATCTTCTTCATGAATATGAAAAGTATCATGAGTGTGTGATGTGTTGAAAATGTTCTTTGTGACTTTGAGAAGCTTCATGAACGAGTGAAATTCCATATGATATTCACATATCGAGGAGCTTCACAAACATAGATTATATATTTTCATGAAAATTCACTGATATATTTGGATCTTCATTAAAGGGTGATCCAATAAATAGTAATTAACCACCAAAACATTTCACACACAAAATTTTAGTGAAAAATGATGAATTGTAATGAATTATAAAATCCTCAACTCTTCATGATTCAGATAATCATTATGTGCCTGAGAATAGTGAAAAGACTGTTTAAGTATTGACCAAGGATTAGGTATCTCATAAAAAGGAGTTTATTGATTAATGGTTTTTCCATAATGACATATTATTCCATGAAGGTTGTTTGATTTTCAATGGTTGTGAGCTTCGTGAAGGAAATTCATGAACATCAGCATTGAACATCTGGCTTAAGTGAACAATGCTTTCAAGTGCATCATCTCAGGCCTATGGTGTAAGTGGAGTCACATTCTAGTTTGGGACAATGACATAAATTAAAATCTAATAAAGTGACCGTTAATTCATTAAACTTAGTAGGACTTCATCCAAAGTAGTGAGCTAGGGGGATTCGATAGAAGTGTTTCAGGGGAAGTAATGTTCTATTCCAAAAATCAGGTAAATTCATTGTTCTTGGAATAGGGTGACTATTTCTATATTTCTATATTCCAAAACATGTAAATATTCGTGGATTTAGGTTATAATAACACACTTTCGGTGTATGCTCCTTGGACTATCTTGTAGTGGTGAACTGATCGCACCGTTATTCATTGTATTAGTTCACCCTTACAAAACTGTATTAAACTAATCTTGTATCCTAAATTAAAATTTTAATAACAAATTTCACTTCATGTTTGAGTCAATCATTTAATTTTTAACACTTTTATAAAGGGATATTTCACTTGTTTTATGTTTTCATTCTAGTTGGAGGTGGTTTTGAGGGCACATGACAATGTCAAAGAAAATGGGTCAAATTGCGCAGGAATCCAAGAACATATGGGGAAAAGCCATGAAATTTTACAAATAAATGCCTCCAATTGGGGTTATATTTTGTTGGATGATCCAAAATTTAGTGTGATACCTCTTTATATAAGATACCCAATCCTAATTTGGCCATCCGATGGCCCAACCGAATTGATATGTCTTAGGAACCGAATCTGCACAAAGTCAAATGTTGTGTTCTGTATTTCATCCATATCATGGAATGTAATTGTCCAAGTGATGAAAATTTTTTGGTGGGGATATTGAAGAGTGGGTTATAGAGTTTTTATTTTTCTCAAAAGTGAGATAAGTCTTTATTCCAACCCAAAACCATGGGCCAAAATGTTTTTAGAAATATTGGGGCTCAAAACCACCTTCCACATTGACTATAAAATGATTCATTGGGCACCCCATTTAGATGTTTCAACAAAGTGGAAAGTTGTAACCATTTTTGAGAACCAAATAATTCCTCTACTCATTCCTAATATTTTTTAGAGGCTATGGGATGTGATACTTCAACATCTATGGATTCCTCCCTTTCAATGGAATTATAAACTCCTTGTGATAAATCGGTGGGACGTGATGTAATTGATGAACTTCATGTTTGTAATATTTTAATGAGATTTTTCATTCAAGGTTTTAAATTTTTTTTCATCATATTATCTTCCTATTTAATTTATTTATGTACTGGTATGTCATTCTAAAATTATATGATTATGTTTGGTGGCACACTTTCATGTGATGTTTCACAAACCATTCACCATTTCTTCTTACCTCTTTTAATTATAGTGTTTGTGTGGTTAAAATTGGTCAATTGAACTCTCATAAACACTGTATATTCCATTTAAATTTATGTCATGGTTTCAAAAATAAATAACATATAAACCTGGATATCACATTGAGTTCTTTGTGTGTTGTCTTGGTGGGTTTTGCAAATGAATTCAAACACAAATCATCCAATCATTGTTGGTAACCAGTGAATCATTTTTTGTTTTAAACTAAATTTTAGGAGGTAAACTAGTGTAAAATTAGTAACACGCTATTTATAAGTGTTAATATCCATGGATAAAAATATCTATACCCATTATCTTGAAGAGATGAAGGATGAGCATCAAGAGATTTCCCCAGGATGAACACACATAATTATTTCTGTTCATTTCTACTTTGTTTTATCACTTTACTTTTTCTATTGGATTCATAAATCATAAAACCCCGTGTTTTCCAAAATCACATTACCATTTGAATTTTATAATTAAAACCATATTTTTTAATTAATGATCTATGGATTTGTTGAGAGACGACCTAGGGTTCCTGCTATACTATAGAAATTATTGTAAAACAAGACATCTAACTTGACACGCTTGACAACATGATCAAAATTTAGTGAAATTTATAGCGAGATAAGATCAAATTCCTATTTTATTTATTTCTTTTATTTCCATTATTTTTTAATCATTTCAATATTTCACACCTTCCCTTTTGTTTGTTTTTGTTTTTGTTTTTTATGTGCTTCTTCTTCTCTCCCTCTCTTCCTCTATCACTCCTTTTCTCTATAAATATATCCAATTACATAGTATAACATTATATTTTATTTTATCCTTACATTAGTTTTATGTTATTTTACTATTCATCTTCCTTCATAAAAATAAAAAAATAATACAAAAAAACAAAAGTCACAACTTATTTTCATGACCCGTTCTGAAAAGGAAAAACCACTTAAATTTGACGCAAAAATTAAAAATGCTTGTCATTAACAATGTAGTTCATCTGGAGTAGTAAAATAGATTATCATTGAAGAACCCCTTTTGGAAACTTTGTTACTCCCAAAAAAACTCAATAATTGAAACAAATAAAACCCTAGAAATCATGTCTGTGAATAATCATACCTTAAAATAACTAACCACCACAGATGTAATGAACCAACATGTTTACATCCAATATCTTGAGGAAGCATACAAATTTGAACTCATATTATACCTCGTCCACCTCGTCCCAAAATTCCAAGGTTTTCCAGAAAAAGACACTCACAAACATCCCATGGAGTTTCACATAGTGTGACCCACCTTGAAATCCCAAAATGTGTCTAAGGATCGAAGTATGTTTAGGGACATCCCTTTATATCTTAGTGGTGTACCCAATGATTGGATATAATATTTTCATACCACAATTTGGTGCTGGAATGTCTTTAAATGACTCTTTTTGGAGAAGTTCTTCCCTACCTCTATAACTCTATCAATTAGAAAAGAAATACATGGTAATAGGAAATCACCAGGTGAGACCCTTCATGAATATTGTGAGAGATTCAAAACACCTTTTCCATGTTTCCCCAATAACTGAATTAGTGAAAAATAGACAATTAAATCCTTATATGAGGGACTTCTCCCCATGTATCATGGTATGCTGGATGGTACATCTGGTGAATCCTTAGTTTATAAAAATCATTCCACTCCTCGCGACCTAATAGTCAACATGGCTCAAAATGTACAAAAATTTGGTAAATGAGCAATTTTATCCACTTGATTGGTTTATCAGGTAATTCACTCGTCCCTATAAAAAAAGTTTGATAATAAACCTGATGAGATTCATACCCTTTTATGTAAATTATCTCATGAACATGTTAATTCACACTCTCCTCCTATTCCATTAAATTATGGTATCTGTTTTAATAACCCTTATTTTTCTGACCAGTTTCCATGACTTTAGGATTCATGAAAGTCTTGTGGAAATATATTCCTTGGTAATCATTTTTAGTAATCAATTCCATTCAATCAAGAACCATTTAGGCAAAATATAAATCTTCGGATGAAATCAAAACCACAATACCAATAATGAGGAAAGTTAAGCTACCCTAAAAATAACTGGTATCAACATGGTCAAGGTATGAAACCTTCTTATCATTAAATATCATGAAACAACCCTCCTCCTAAAAAATATGAACCAATATCCATGGACATGGTGAAAAAAATGGTGACCCATAACCTCCAGTTCCAATAAACCACATAATCAGCTATTCAAGACCTACAAACTCAAGTGGGATAATTAAAAAACCTCATTGGTGAGTAAATGATGCAAGGTTCCAGGAAACTACCATCTTAACCAATTTCAAATCCAAAATACAAAGGTAATGTACACACAATAAAACTTCATAGTGGAAAATAAGTTTTTTCTTACAATTATTTTACTAAATAGGTATTTAACCCTCAAAGAAACTCTCTTTCCCTACCCTCAAATTATTCTAATGATGAAAATCTAAACAAAAATGATAAAAATATTCATTGAGGATTCCATTGAACCATAATTTCCTATTATTTTCCCCCAAAGACTCTGAAATTCTATGAAAATATTTGATAATGAGATTGATAAATAGATATTGGGTAAGTTCTAAAAGGTAAAAGTTAACATTCATTTATTCGATGTAGTTGAACAAAACCCGCAATACGCCAAATTTCATAAAGAAATTTCAACTTATTTGTGGTGACTAAAGGAGAATGAGAGAGTTAACCTTCGAAGGTATTTCTCAGACCTAATATAATCTTAAATGAAAACTAAATCAAAGGATCCAGAAACTTTCAAGATACCTTTCACTATAGGGTAGACCTTATTTTCTGATGCAATGGTAGATTTGGGTGCTTTAATTAATGTGATTAATTAATTTTTATATTCTTTTTGAAGGTTAGAGAGCTTCAAACAATGGTAATCATCATTCAAATTTCCAACCAAAGCACAAAAAAGCCATCAGGAGTGATTGAGGATGTCCTCAAAAGAGTGAACAGTCTCATCTTCCCCGCCAATTTTTATATTCTTGAGATGAAATATACTCAAACCCAATGTAATGATCCTATCATACATGGAAGGAAATTACTAAAAATTGTAAGGGAAATCATCAAAGTTCACAATGGAATGTTTTATATGGAGTTTGGTGTAGAAAAGTTATGTTTTAACATTCTTGATGCTATGAAATACCTAATTGAAGAGAACTCAACTTTTTATTTATTCAATGGATGTTCTCTCTAATGACGCACACACAATACTCTATCCTAAAACCATACTCCGATTCATTTTATTTTTCTTCACTCTTGGATGTTTTGAGTCTGGATTCAAGTTTTGAGTGTTGTGTGGGTTCAAAAAAGTGTAATATTTTTTTTAGTTGAAGATTGTGTTCAGTATGTGGTTCCCATGACCATCAATGATTCTATAATTCTCTTTTTCATTTATTTTATTTCCTTAAAGAATAAAAACGAGTAGATATAAAGTTGCATGGGCCTTACACCCAAAAAATCCCTTGCCTCAATACAAAAACATCCAGTTTTTGAATTAAAACCACTTCTATATAATTTAAAATATTACTATCTTGAGGGTATTGACCAATTTACCATCAATATTACAAATGACCTATATCCAAAGAAATAATCAAAACCACTCGACTTGTTGAGAGAGTGTAAAAAGGTGATATGATTGACATTGGTTAATATTCTTGGGATAATCCCATCTATTTTTTGGAACATATACTTTTAGATGATGAGACTAGGACCAAAATGGATTCTCAACACCGATTGAATACCACCCTCCTTGAAGTAGAAAAATTCGATGTCATAAAATTACTTACTTTCGGGATTATCTATCTTATATCCAATAGTAAATCGGTTAGCCTAGTGCAAATTGTGCCTAAAAAACTAGAATAACGGTTGTTTAAAATGAACAGAATTAATTCATTCCAAATGTTTTCAAAATAGTTGACGAGTCTGTATTGACTACATTCAACTGAATCAATCCATGTGAAAGGACCACTTTCCTCTACCTTTAATTGCCACAAACTAGCCTAGGTACCATGGTAACCCGAAACCCAATCCAGACTTGACATAGTCTAAAGAGAATTCCTGATCCCCAAGGGTCGGCGAATAGAACCTGGAATCATAAAAATATATGTGGGAATGATTTTTTCACTAATAAAACAAAATTAAAAGAGACAAGTTCATAATTCATACAAAAGAAACTACACTAGGAGAACTGCATCAGAATTAAAATAGGAATAACAATCCAAAGTACTAAAACTAAGTACAAAAAGATAGAAATAAAACTTCCCATGTCCCATCTCGGATGCTACTCTCTAAGACCACCGATCAATAGTTGGAACCACCTCCAAGTGATACTTTTCCCTTACTTGATCCTAGATGGAGGTAATCAATAGATACCCAAAGGCACAAGTATGGTTTCAGAAAAATACCAGTAGTATTTCACCCAAAGGTTCCATAATAATATTCTAATATCCAATTAACCAAATAAATTATTTCAATTTTAAAACAAATAGGGCTTTCATTATAAAATAATATTTCAAAAAATCATGATTTACAACTAAAAAGATGGAAATACTTTAGAAACTCATTATTCAAATTTCAAATGGTGGAAATAATTTTGAAACGGTGTAATTAACTATAAACAAAAGGTTCTTTACAAAAAAATACACATTTCAAAAATGAATTAAATAAACACATTTATAGAAGATAGTTTATATAAATCATAAGGTATGTAAAAAAAGGACACAAAAATAAAATATATTCATTTTTTAAAACAACAATCAAGAAACATGGTCATATACCAAATAAGGTGAGATAGTTCTAGGATATTAGGATGAAACACTATGAAATGAAAAATATATACATAAATTCCTTTGAACAAAGGAGGTAGAGGACTCATCATCGTCACCTTAGGGATGTGATATACTGATATGATGTTTTAGAATGTTGTAAAACATAAAGTGCCTTCCAAATAACTCACTAACTACCTAAGTATTTTATGCGCTCCAATAAAATAAAATGATGGGAATTTTTTTTAAGACTGCATAAAATAAAATTAAATCCCATTTTCAATTTCAAATATTCTAATTTTCCTTTTAAAAACTATAACGGGTTATTAATATAAAAATAATACTTTTTTCTAAGATCAAACCCTGGGGTTTCTATTAATATAATTTAAATCCATAATCATAATTAGGGATTTTAAAACAATTCTCCATTTAATTTCACAATCTAAATTCAAAATTAAATTTAATAATTTAATATTCAATCAATTTCAGAAAACTCCTCACAAAACCCCAATTAAATGGTATTAGGGGTTTTCACAACATTCCATCAAATCAATTTTCCACAAATAAATTCAACCATTTAAATACAAAAATTACATCAAAACAATAATTTAAATTAAAAATTTTACATCCTTCAAATTTTCTTAAATGCAGCCAAATTAAATGGAATTGGGGGTTTCCTATTTTCATGCCAAATACCGTTTTTATTTAAAACCCTAATTCTATTGAATCGGGTTTTTTCAACAAACCAATTGAAATAAAGTTAATAAAAACCTTGAAATTTTATTAAATTCAAACAATTTATATTTTACAAGGAGGTTTAGGGTTAATAAAAATTGGTCAACATAACATATTCACCTACCTCAGGATCAATGGATCTCAAATCACAACATCATATCAAGAAAAATCCATTGGAGAGTTTAATAAACAAAGATATATGAATAAACCCTAGTTTTTGTTCTAAAATATTGAGTATTAGATCCAAAAAACAATACATAAATCCACAGAAGCCTAGAGAGAGAAATATAGACAATGGGAGAATTATAATGGGAGGGGCATACAAACTGTGAGAAGATTGAAGGGTATTCCTCAAGCTTTATAATATATCTAGGAGGGATATGAGGGTAAAAAAATACTTCTAGGGATCTCTATAGATAGGAGAAAATGGTTTGGGGTTGTATCGATTCATTGAGGTCCTAAAATAGATGTTCCTAATTTTTAACAAAAAACTATATTACTTAGAAAACCATCCACATTATTTCCTAGGAAGAGGTTCACAATTTATGCAAACCATATGCAATTTGGGAACCTTTTAAAAAAGGGATTCATGGTTACTTTGTAATAGGGTGCATGGTTTAAACCCATGTGCCAACTTTGTAGTATCCAATGCCTCATTTTTTATGTTTTCTCTGAGTGGGAGGATGGTTATGGAAACATTGCACCAACCATGTACTAACCATAATTTAGCCTAGAATATTCCAAATATTTCAAAATTTTACCCAATTAAATCACAAAAGAAACCCAACCAAAAAAATACTAATGAATGGGTTTAGGAATGCTCGATAACAGTAAGAGGTTGTTACAACCTCCCCAACATAGAAACATTATGTCCCCATAAGCCCTATGAAGAAGATTCCATGCCAAAAAAGATGATTCAATTACACTCTCATTAGTGCCTCCCTCTCCCACATCCCATGAATATCAAAACTATGATTTCCTAACACTTGAACCAAAGGAATCAGTCTCCCATGATGTACATTCGTTTTAGAATCAACTATCCCGACCAGTCGTTCAGTCTTGAATAAATCAGATCAACATTAAGATCACTCTAGATCAGAACATGATATGGATCAGATAGATACTTTCTCAACTGCGATACATGGAACAAATTATGTATCGAGGTTAGCTGATGTGGAAGTAATAAATTATAGTAAACTTTCCCCACCTTCTCAACAACCTAAAATGGTCCCAAAAAATGATGAGAAAGTTTCAGTTGCTTTTCAAGCCATCGATGATCCAACTAAGGTGAAATAATCAAGAACACCTGGTCACCAATTGAGAATTCCAAAGGTCTATGCTAATAATAAAAACAATACTTATATTAGATCTATGACATCAAAATTCTCTGATGAATCGACTGAATATTTTATTTCATCTCTAGGACCAATCTCAATCCATCCAAGGAACTTTCACAAATCTAGGACCAACACACAAAAAATTATGGATTCCCAACCAAAAAAGGCCTAAACTATATTCATTTAGATTGTGGACTGGTAACTATTGTTATAATTGAACTCACCCATACCCAATTGGTCACCCCAAGCCCCACCAATGTCATGAATATAAGCGTGAAGCGTATCATTAATAATCTATATAGCTCTTTCTATCTGGACATATGACTACAAATGGAATGTTGTGCTCCAATTGATGTGAGATCCCAATGCCTCTTAGGGCCTCTCCAAAAATGATAATTGAACTATGGGTCCTAGTCAAAAACTATATCAGTTGAAACTCCATGAAAATGAACAATCTCATTCCCCTAGAAATTTCCCAATTAATCAACTTTGGCTGTATGATGAATGGGTATAAAGTGTTCCAACTTAGTCATACTATTCATCACAACCTATATGTAAATCTTATTTCTATGGGTATGTGGAAACCCAACCACAATTTCCATAGAAATATCAGCCCACCTATATATAAGGACTAGAAGTAGATAAAGAAAACCTGAAGGTTTGTGGTTCCTAAACTTGACCTGTTTTCTTGTATAATAATTAGAAACAAAATAAAAAATTTATCCTCTCATAACAAGTCACTAGAACTACCACCTCATGTCATATAACATATTCATGGTTCCTAGGTGAAATTCTAACTAGTAGTTATGGAAATCCACAATTAAATATTTCCGAACAGAAGAAGGTCCCACAAAAGGCTCCAAAATCATATAATTACCTTTGTGGATAATGGACAATCATGCATGGTATCCCCACCACTAAGAGTGTTTCTAATTCAGTGGAACTCACGAGAAAGCTGTTGTTCCAAAAGAATCAATTGGAGAAGATCATATATCAACTAAAAACTAGCCAATGAAATCTCGAACCCTAATTATTGGACTCCAATATGTATCTATGAAAAGAAATCCCTCATGTTAAACTCTTCTGATGATTGTTTTTCATCATGGGTCAGAAGTTTCTTTCTAAAATCATCATCAAAAACAATCCTTTTCCCTAGGATATAAGCGATGTCAAAATAAAAATAATACATGCCTTCCCCCAAAACCTCTATCAGAGATTCAAATTTTTTTGAGAGAAGATATAACTAAATATATTGTGGTTAGAATACCTAGAAAAACCTTCTATTTAAAGGTAGTGAATCTAATTTTTAAGTGTGTGCATCACAACTACATGTTTAAGGTTATGGGTTGGATAATTTTTCTTGTGTTCCATAAGCTGATGAGAGCCATAAACAATGACATGATAACCCTATATAAGAACATATACTATTCCAGAACCTGATGCACTACAAAAGACCACATAGCCCTACCGGACCTCCGGAATAGTCAACACCAGTGTAGTTGTCAAAATACAATTTAGCTCAACAATTTTTTTTTTCACATTTTCATCCCTTGAAAACTTTACCCCCTTCCAAGTTATAATATTCATTGGAGAATAGAACATGGAGAATTCATTAACAAACTGATGATAATACCCAACTAATACTAAGAAGTTTCGAATCTCGAAGGCATTTCGTGGTTGTTCCCATGTCATAAGAGCCTTTAACTTCTCAGGATTAACTAATATCCCATGATTATACACCATGTGTCCAAATAATTTTAATTCCTAGATTTAGAAATCCCATTTTGAAAGCTTGGCATAAAATTATCAATTTCTTAGAAAACATAGAACTATTATTAGATAATACACAATATCCTCCTCACATATATATATTAAATGAGGATTTAATCCACAAAGACTACCACATAGGCAACTAGATAATCATGGAAAATACTATTCATTAATGCCATTAAAACTGTAGGAGCATTGGTTAGGATAAAGGGAATAACAAATTAATCATAATGGCCATACCTACTCTAAAAGGTGGTTTTCTCAATGTCAGATTCTTTTAACCTGAACTGATGGAAAACAGATCAAAATATGACATTCGGGAATGATGTTTCCATGTTCAATTGATCAAACAGATCATCAATCCATGGTAATAGATACTTTTTATTTATAATCACTATATTGATTTTTTGATAATCAATACATAAGCAAAGTGAACCATTAACTTTCTTACCAAAGAGATCTAGTGTGGCCCGAGGTGGCACTCTCAGGCTTATTAATCATTTATAAATAATTTTTTCCAACTGGAAAATCATATATTTCATTTTATATAGTCACATATGGTAATAAGGGATATAAATTGGTTATGTACTAGGAACTAAGACAATAGAGAACTCAACCTCCCTTACTGATAGAAAACCAGATAAGTATGAATGAATCATGTAGGGAAACTCAACGATAACTGGATGGAGATCACCACCCAAATATTCTCACTCAATATCAATGTAAAACTCTAATATTACTTTCCCCATCTTGGGATAATACGGTCTATATCTTCTTGAATTTGTGTTCTAGTCTCATTGAGAGACATGACAAACACAATTGGGTTTGGTGAAGGAGGCTTATTGAAGATAATAGTCGATCTAGGATTTATTGTTAATGATCCAATCCGTATCAAGATTGATGTCAAGAGTTTTAGTGTCACGCACCATAAAACTAAGTAACCTCAACATCTAATAGAGAGAAAACACATTAGGGACTATAAATACTGTAGTCTCTATTAATTCCAAGGGGTGTAGTAATATCCATTGCACAAGATACAATCTCTATAGGATGATTTAGAATATTAATTATACAGGTTGAAATAGAGAATGAGATGAACCAATATCAAATGGAGGAATCACTAATGACGAATCCATAGAAATGGTACCTCTCATAGTCACTTGACCTGTATCCTCTTACTCTGGAGACTCTTTCACAGTGTGAAGTGGCTTCATTCCAGATTCATGCGGCTAGATGGATTTTACACCAGAAGAATCTGATATAACCATAATTGTTTAGGATGCAGATGATCACGTTCCACTATGTGGGGTGGAATAAATGTGTCATAATCTCTGTAAGTTCCCTGAGTGCCCGCAAGAGCCACATTTCATGGGGCCTCAGTGCAAGTCATCTTTGAATGTACTGGCTTTCCATACTAGTAGAAAATCAAATGACCTCTTACAAGAATAGTAAGAGGTCGAGAATGACCCTAAAATCGATAAATTCTAATAGAACCATCTCACTTACATATTAATTTGATGGAACTCATGTTTCTATTGGGAGAAAAAGAAGCTCAAGATAACCCTGACTTTCCATCCAGGTACATTTTGACCATTACCGATCTATCTAGAACATTACTATAAGATGAATGTTCCATAATGAAAACATGAGAATGAATATCCTTAAAAAGTCACAACTCTAACCTTCAATCCATCACCTTCTCATTCAATAAAATATCAGGTTAAAAAATAGGGGTGTTTAGTAAAATGGTTTTCCTACTCACTCGCGGTCATGTCAGCCTGCTCAAGCATAAAAAACACAATAGACATGGCTATCAACACCGAATCTGAATTGAACTAGTTAGTGAAAATTACCTTGAAGTATTTCTACTCTAAACCCTCATGTTTCTTTTTCATCACCATTATGTCCCACCATCTCCTGCTTGGTCGTTGCGACACAATGTTGGCACACTTCACTTTGATTTCTTTGGGTGTATTTAAGAACCGAAACAAACGCTCCATTTTGGCCAACCACTGCTAAAACTCTTGAGGTTCATTTGATCCTTTGAATGGTATAGGATTTTGGAGAAGGAAATACTGAGAACTAAAATTTATAAAATACCTCTATGGTTCTATAGCTGGAGCCTGAATAGAAACATGAGGTGGTGCCTATCCAAATGCTTGGACAGTGTACAAAATCACCTCTACCATATTCGGATCCACAAGGGAATTCAATCACTGAGGTTCAACATTATCTTACTCTTGGATATAATTCTCATGTCTTCTTAGATGCATGATGCTACACAACATCAATAGAAAATAAGTATGACATCTTATTTACACTGAAAAAAGAAAAAACGGGAGGATTTATCCCATTAGATAGATAAAGAAGATTTGGATTTCAACACATCCAAATAAAAATAGGGAAAATAATATAACTAATTAACAAGAATCTTTTCCCTAAAAAACCCTGGAGACTTAATATTCATTATCATGTGAGATGGTTGGGCACTCAATCACAAATATATCCTATGTCGCGACAAGATTTTATAAATGCATACTGACTTCAAGACAAAATCTCAACCTGGAACTCTGATTCCACTATGTTATGAACTAGCTCAGGTACCCCAGTAACCCAAAAACTGATCTAGTACTGACATACCCCGAATGGAATTCCTGATCCCCATGGGTCAATGACTAGTACCTGGTATCATAAAAAATCAAAGTGGGAACGATTTTTCCACTAACAATGCAGAAGTAAAAGATTCAAGTTATTAATGTATACAAAAAACTCCACTAGGAGAACTGTACTAGAAGTGAAACGGGCATAACAACCCAAAGTAATAAAACCATGTACTATAAGATAGAAATAAAACTACACATGTCCCAATAAGGATTCAACTCACTAAGACCACATATTAATAGATATACCCAAGTCCATGTGATCATTTTCCCTTGATCAATCTTTGATAAAGGTAATATAAAAACATCTAAAAGAACAAATATGGTGTCATAAAAACCCTGATAGGATTTCAAACAAACATTCCTTAACAATATTCCAATATAAAATTAACAAAATAAATAATTAAATTTTAAATCAAACAAGTTTGGCATTTCAAAATCATATTTAAACAAATAATTATTTATAATTAAATACATGTAAATACTTTAGCAACTCATGATTCACATTTAAAATGATGTAATTACCTATGAAAAATATGTATTTACACAAATGGAACTTTTCAGAGATGGGTTAAATAAATTATTTAATATAAATCAATTTATATAAATCGGAAGGAATGTAAAATAGTTCACGACAATGAAATATATTCATTAGAAATAAAGAAAAGTGAGTAACATGGTCATATGAAAAATAAAAAATGATAGTTCTAGGCTATATGGACCGAACAATTTGAATTGAAAAATATTCACATATGTCCCTTTAAGACAAGTACAAAAAAAAGGAATCAACACCATTTTAAAATGGATGTGATGTACATCTATTATGTTTTAAAATTTTGTAAATTGTAAAATGTTGTGCAAATAAATCACTTAATACCTAAGGCTTCAAATTTCTCTAATAATAGAAAAATGGGAAATTTATTTTTAGACTGATTAAAATACAACTAAATAACATTCTTCATTTCAAATATTCTATCATTCCCTTTAAAAACCATAACATGTTCTTAATAAAAAAAATTCCTCTTTAATAAGATAAAATCATATGGTTTATATCAAAATCATTTTAATCCATCTTTAAAATGAGTATTTTAAATCAACTCATCATTTAATTTTACAATACAATTTTACAATTAAATTCAACAATTTAATTTTTCAAATAATTCCAAAAATTTCATCACAAACCCCCTATTCAATTGAATTGGGGGTTTTCACAACTTTAGACCAAAACAATTTTTCCACAATTAAATTCAAATATTTAATTAAACAATTTCAACCAAAAAAATTATATATAAAATCCTAAATCCTAAAAATTTCCATAAACACACCCCAATTCAAAGTAATTGGGGGTTTTCCAATTTCATGTCAAAACACCATTTTTATTTAAAACCCATAATTCAATGTAAATGGTTTTTTGTCAAAAAACCAATTGAAATAAATTTAATAAAAACCATGAAATTGAATTTAATTCAAATAATTGTAATTCAAAAAAATCAATTTAGGGTTAAAAATACTGGGAATCATAACAGAACCACCTACCTCAGGATCAACAGATCTCGACAAATACTGTCGAATCTGAAACACTCTAATATATAATGTGTAAAATAAAGATCTATGAATAAATCCTAGGTTTTGATCTAAAAAGTGGTTATTAGATAAAAAACTAGGATCCAAGGAAACCTAGAGAGAAGAAGAGAGATTATGGGAGAATAACAATAGGAGGACGAAACTAACCATGAAAAGATCGAAGAGAATTCCTCATGCTTTGGATCAGTACTACGAGGGATCAAAGAGGATAAAAATCCTTCTTGGGAGATCCAAAGATGTGACAAATTGTTTTGGGGCCATACCAGTCTGTCAGGGACCAAAAAGTGGGGTTCAAGATTTTTTAACAAAAAGATTGGATTAGTTAAAAACCCATCAACCTGGTTTCCTATGAAGAGGTGCACAGTTTAGAAAAATTGTACACAATAAATTTTCTAGTTATAAAAGTTATGCATGGTTATTTATTAATATCGCACATCATTTACAAACTGTGTTCCACCATGCCGTATCCACTTCCTCGTTCATCATTTCTTTACTGAGAGGGAGAACAATTTTGGAAACCGTGTGCCAATAGTTCACTAACCGTGCTCTAGACTAGTAACCTCCAAAACATTCAAAATTCCACTCGATTCAACCTCAAATGAAACCCAAACAAAGAAATACTAAAAGGGTAGGGGTCCAGAAATACCCAAAAATAGTAACAATAAGTTACATTAATTGACCAATTATTATAAAGAATGGATGGTATGTCCCATTATTGTATCCTTGATGGATATTCATGTGATTTTAATATCACCTTTTTTTTAAGGCAATGTCCAGGTCAACGACCAAGATAAAAAATATTATTATCAAGAGAGAGATTACAGAAGTCTGAATGAGGGAATTTTATTACAATCCTTTGTAAAAAGAGGTAGGAGGTCATCTGGAAACTCATCAAACCACGTAATGGCCTGGTGGATCCCCTAGTGGGTAAGAGTATCTGCCACCGTATTAGCTTCACGGTATGCATGAGTGGCAATATATCTGATCTCCAAAAGCGAGTTTAGGAAGATCTTCAAACTCACAGTAAGAGGCCAAGAGTGGTGGAAATCCCCTTTCCAAATAGCTTGAACGATGGTGGTGGAGTATCTTTCTATCTAGATATTTTTTTAGAATTTATATTTAACAAATTGGTTTGCATGGATGAGTGCCAGCGTCTCAGCATCATGGGAGGAAGTGACCCCGCATCTTCCATAGAAACAACCATAGCAGTGACCTGTGGATTCTCTGAAAATTTCCCCACAACCCTCAGGGCCTGGATTTCCTTTGGAAGCCCCATCCACATTGATCTTGATCCATCCAGGAAGTGGCTCTTTCTAGAAGACTTTAAGAAAACATTTTTTATGATATATGCCTTAAATCTGTAGACGCCGCAGAATGACAAAGTCACCAATCGTGTTGTCCCAATTGGCTTTCTGGATCAAGGCAACATCTTTAATAGCAATCAGGATTCTTGCGCAACCTGCAATGAGATTGGGCGAGTGATTATTGTCAATAGTGCCATTTCTATCATACCAGATAATGTGTAGAAGCTCTTCCACGACAGATAGGAAGAGGTTTTTGATTTGTGGTGAGAATTTAAGCTCCACACAATGCTTTAGATGAAAAATGATATTGTCTAAAAGTGGCCATCTGTAATCAAATATGTCACCAATAAAATTACACATAGCAAACTCCTTAGAAGAAGATAAAAAGATATAGTTTATATCTTCGTGGTGTTGGTGATTGAGAGAGAATTTAGAACAGAGATGAATGCCAAAAGATTTGAGATAGGTCTCAGTACGGATATGCTTGTGAACCAAGTGCCAAAGAAGATTAAGTCGGGAAGGTTTAATCCAAGGTTTTTTTTAAAAATTAAACTAGGAAAAATCAGAATCAGATTCAGAGAAAAAATGATTGTAAAACTTTTTAGAGTCAAGCATACCATTGTGATCTGGTTCCCAAACTGTAAGGTCATCATAGCTATAGAAAGGGTATACATCAACCACTTTCATGATGCAGTCAGGTAGTTCTAAGGTTTTGTAATGCATCACTTCCTTTATAGTGGAGTTAATGCTATCAGGGGAAGTATTATGAGGAAGCATGGAGATAAGAGGGGAGCCAATCCAGTTATACAGCCAAAAACGAATGGTGGAGTCCAGGATAACCAACTATCTTGAGTTATCCATCATGCAGACAAATGAGTTTCATAGAGACGGCCAAAAATCAAATTGGACATAGTTTAGATTCCCATTTTTTTAACCTCATGAGAAATTTATTTCTAAGAAAATCAAGGGTGTAAGAGGTGTTATTGATCAGTCTCCATGTGATCCTAGCTTGGAGGGCCTCATTGAACAACTTGACATTTTTAATATCAATGCCACCCTTCTCAGGAGGGGTGCAGCAGGCTGACCATGGGATGGTAATAAGTTTCCATTCAATGATGTTGCCGGTACAGATAAAATTTTTAGTATATGTATTAATTCTCTTGAGGAGACCGAGCGGCCACTTATAGATCGTGAGAGATTAAACCAATTTGGAGATAATGGTCGATTTCACAAGGAAAATCCTCCCATCCATGGACAGGGATTTCCCTATCTAGGAAGCAAGATGATTAATCACTTGATCAACCGCAGTATTAAAATAAATAGCCTTTGGTCTGCCCCAAAAAATGGGAACTCCAAGATAAGTAAATGGAAAATAACCTTCCTTGATGCCAAGATTATCTAGAATTTGTCCTTTTTGGGAGAGGGGGAATGATTTCCCAAAGAAAATAAATGATTTGTTCCAACTGATGGATTTCCTTGAAACCTCTTCATAATTTGATAAGGCTTTTTTAAGGTTAATAACATTCCATTTATTTCAATTGAGGAAATGAATTATGTCATTGACATAAATGAGATGGGTCAGGACAGTTAGATTCCTGGATGTTGAGATGTGTTTCATTTTACCTTGAGAAACAAGGGAGGAAATCAATCTACAAAGGTAGTCTTCCACAATAGCCAAGAGAGTGTTATAAATAGTATCACCTTGACGAACTCTTTTAGAGCCTTTAAAATAACCCTTGGGAGAGATATTAACCAGAATAGATATTGAGGCAGAGTTGAAGAGAGAATGAATCCTACTAATGAAGGTATCACTGAAGCCAAAATCTTGATGAACATTGAAAATGAAAGTCCATTAAATAGCATCAAAGGCCTTCCTACATCAAGTTTTATGGCAATGCTGCCTCCTCGAGAGATTTTGATTAAAGAGTTGGTGCATTCTGAAGCAAGGAAAATGCAATCTTGTATGTATATACCTTTTATTAAACCAAATTGATTCCAGGAAACAATTTTGTTACATAGAGAAGAAATCGTATTGGAAAGAAGCTTGGTAATGATTTTATAAATGGAATTTATCAGATCAATAGACCCAAAGAGATGAATTTCAGAGGAATTGAGAACCTTTTGAATAAGGGTGAGAAATTGGCCGTTTAGCCCATAAGGAAGGGAACCTATCTTAAAATGTTTTTTTAACAAGTTTACAAACATCTGTGTGGACAACATTCTAGTTATGTTGAAAGAAACCATTATTGAAGCCATCAGGACCAGGGGCACTCTCAGGATTCAGACTAAAGACTGTGTCTTTGATTTCATGGTCCGAGGGAGGAGACAAGAGAAATAGATTGTCATATTCATTGATCAAAGTTGGGATGATGCCAGGAAGAAAATTATTGTTAATATGGGGACCATTGAAGATATTTTCAAAATAAGTGACAACATGATTAGAGATGGAATCATTGGAGGATAGAATATTGTCATTATCATTCAAAGAGGATAGAGGAAAATTGATTTTCCTGATCCTTTGAAGGGCATTGTAAAATTTGGTGTTTCTGTCCCCATAAGTGAGCCATTTCGTTTTGAAGACCTATTTTCCAAGGTTATCTTTGAGGGCTAAAAGGGAGTTGAGTTTAAAAAAATGTTTATATCAGTTTGGGGTCAAATGTAAAGTCATAGTTAGTGGAGGAGATTTGAATTTGGTTAAGATCAGTCTCAAGCCTGGAGATGTCTGGGTCAATCTGTTTGGATTTAGCACCACACCAACCTTTGAGACAGATATTAGGATGCTTAAGCATAATGATATAGTCAAAAACATGAGAGTGCAGACTTATATAATTCCAACAATATAGAATGAGATGAGAGAATTTCTGATGATTCGACCAAGTGTTATTGAATTTAAAGGGTAGACAAGATTTGTCTTTTTGTGTTAATGGATACCAGAATGGGATGATGATCAGAATTATGTTTTGTAAAGGTGGTTCTATAGATGGTATCCCATGCATCAAGTGCCAAGAAATTCACAAGATCCCTATCAAGTATTCTAGCAACAACCCTTTTATAATGCCTATGATTCCAAGTGAATTTAGCACCCATGAGATTGACTTCAACCAGGCTACAATCTTCAATTGAGGCTCTAAATTCTCTAGAATCTATGGGGGGATGAGAAGGACCCAGCTTCTCACTGGGGTAGAGAATGGCATTGAAGTCCCCCATCACCAGCTAGGGGTCATGCATATAGTTAGATAAGGAAGCAAGGTCATTCCAGAGGGGCCTACGATCCTGATATCAATTTTTGGCATAGAAAAAGGTGAAAAAAGGTGCTTGTTATCATATGTAACATCACAAGTGATCATTTGGTCAAAAGAAGTACCAATTTGGATATCATTAAAACAATTTTGGTAAAGAATCCAATGAGAATCTACATTACAATTATGAGTACAAGAACCGAGAATATTGTAACCATCAATAAAGTGATTCATAAAAGTTATGGAGAAATTATTTTTGGGTTCAGCAAGAGCTAAAATTTTAGGTTTATGAGTTGAAACAAGTCTTTTAAGAACCAAAAGTGTGTCAGAGTTTTCTAAACCCTAACAATTCCAAAAAAAAGACATCCATTAAGACATGTTTTTGGAGCTTGAACTCCTTCTTTACTTTTTGGATCCTTTCAATCCCTTGTTCCTCTTAGATCTTCTGAGATTGGAGGATGAGGCTGAAGGAGTAGTCATAACCTGTCTGCTCATAGGAGAAGCAGAAAAGTTGTTTTATTTAAAATGGTCAATTTTTTTAATTATCAAGGGAGTCAATCTTAATGCACTTAGTCTGAGCAAGAGATATTCCTTCTAGGATTTGGGGTTGGGGAAGTATCCATTATCGGAGAATCCAGTGTGTCTACTGCTCCGGAAGATAGAGGCGTCATGGGTGAGTGTTGTAAATCAGGGTTAGAGTCTTGCAAGGGCAGTAAGGCAGTGTGTTGTGCAGAGGAAATAGATAAACTCATAGCAAGTTACCATCAGGTTTAACCATAGTGTTTGTAATTTTAAAATACCTATATCCCATGAGGGTAAAGAAAATATAACATTTATCTATCTATTATGTATAGTTGAATATAGAAATACGCATTTTTGATCTATGTACTTCTCATGGTACTTTTTAGTGACATATGTTTAATACTGTTTCTTAGTTCCTTGAGAATTTTATTGAAGTTTTTATTGATGATTTCATGGTTTATGGAACTTCCATTAATGACTATTTAGCTTACCTGGGTTTTTTCCTCCATCATTGCATTGAAAAATATCTCATACTAAATTACAAAGAATACCATATCATGGATGAGTGGGGGATATTTCTTGGGCATTTTATTTAAAATGACGTAATTCATGTGGATAAATCCAAAAATGAATTAATTTCATCCCTTCAAAAAACAAATTTTTTTTGTGGGGTGCGATCTTTAGTAGTTCATACTGGTTTTACCATAGATTCATTATAGACTTTAGTAATTTCACACTTCCCTTATTTAGATTAATTAAAAAGGATTCTGAATTATTGTTTATAAAAATTGTTTTGATTCTTTAACTTCAATAAAATGAGTCTCACATCACCTCCCATCATACAACCACCATGGTGGGATCTCCCCTTAAAACTTATGTGTGATGCTTATAACTTTTATGTTTGGGAAGTTTTATGGAAAAGGGTTGAGAAGGATCCTAATTCCATTGTGTATGCCTCACATACCCATTACCCTTCATAGGAATACTACAAAACCATTTAAAAAAATTATTTCTATTTTGTTTTCCATGGAAACATTCAGTTCATATCTTATGGGGTAAAAAATCATTGTCTTTTCTAATCATTTTGACCTTCATTTTCTACTAATGAAACCTGAAGCTAAGCCCAGCCTCACTTGGTGGATGCTCCTACTCTATATGTTTGACCTTGTATGTGACAACATTAGTACATTTCCCAACCACTAGACCACCATGATGACTCATCCCTCTGCATTGTAGAATTATTTCATCATGAGAACCTTTGTGATGTAATGGAAAATTCCCCTCTTATGTAGACATTTTGAATTTTCTAGAAACATCTTGGGTCTCCATGGATTTTGGAACAACACAGTCCTAGAGGATTTATCATGATTATTGATGTTACATTTGGGATAAAACCATATTAGTGGTGAATTTAGAGTGACCAAGTTATTTTTATGTGTGTTCCTCACAATGAGTTCACTTTAGGTTTTATTTTTTCCACCCTTTGTCTTGTGGGGCCACTTTGGCCCTCAACATACAGCTCAGACGGATATTGACTACAGACTTTATTGTCTAGAATTGTATAAGGATTCCCATCATTTTTTTAGTCATATACATGATGTCGATTCATAGGAATATCTCTTAACGGAATGAAATTCCCCAACAACCTGTATTGTTTTTTGAAATCTTTGATGCATGGGGAATTGAATTCATCTTAGCTATTTATAATTCATTTGTATTCATGTACATATTATATCATATTGATTACATCTCTTAATTGGTGGAATCAAAGGCTACTAGGATTGATGACTCTCAAGTGGTTGTTGATTTTGTGCGGTCCCAAATTTTTAGTAGGTTTTTTTTGCCATGATTTATCATTAGTAAACATGGTACACATTATTTCAATCACAACCTGAAAAACATGCCTCATAAGTATGGGTTTATTCATAAATTATCCACTTCATCTCTCCCACAGACTAATGGAATAGCTGAAACATAAAATTGGGAAGTTAATAAAATCTTGGAAAAAATGCTACAACTCAATAAGAAATTATGGATTTTTCACTTCGATGATGCAATTTGGGAGTACCGTATAGATTTTAAAACCCCGATCAAAGTGTCACTATACAGGATTGTGTTTGGAAAGGATTTTCACCTCCTGATGGAGGTAGTGCACTGTGCATATTATTCTTTAAAGCAATGTAATATGAATCTCTAAGATACAGGTGATCATAAGAAGTTGCAAATTTAGGAGTTAGAAGAAATATGGTGTGATAGATATGAGAACTCCCAAATCTATTAAGAGAAGATAAATATCATCCATGATGGGATGATTCATTTGTGAAAGTTTCATATTGGTGAGAAGGTCCTCATGTACAACTCTAGAATGAAGCTTTATCTAGGTAAGGTTCGTTTCTGATATCTCATTCCATTTACTATTACTAATGTTTACCATTTTGGGGTAATACATTTTTTACATGAGTAGAGTTTGGGAAGTATTATAGTCAACAGTTATAGATTTAAACACTTTCACAATGATTTTATAAAGCATATGGTAGAGGAAATACACCTTGAAGAAGAATCATACTAGGGAATCCAACTAGGTTTTGTCCTTAATTCCCACATTATCATTTATTATAATGAGGACATTGCACACTCTTGGTGTGTGAGGATGAGTATATTCCTGGGTTAGTAAGGAATTTTCATCATCTTTCTTATTTTTATCTTTT
Organism: Viscum album; assembly: GCA_963277665.1. Taxonomy (NCBI): domain Eukaryota; kingdom Viridiplantae; phylum Streptophyta; class Magnoliopsida; order Santalales; family Viscaceae; genus Viscum; species Viscum album. Next base: position 456,001,053 of record OY728119.1, on the reverse strand, counting down.
TATCTTACTGGATAGTATTGTTAACTTCCTCCTTCCCCCATCACTTTTGTTCGAGAATATTAATTTTTGATTCCAACTTTATCATGAAAATGAGTCCCACTTAATCATTGAAAATTATTCCTAATTAACCAAGGATGTTATTGAAAATGCATGTGGAATTTCCTTGTTTCAAGTTGTTTAATTTTTTTTCACTGATAGAATTTGTGTTATGGAATGAATTTAACATTGAGGTTTGAAATTTTCTAGATAATTGGTTGTTTTTTGATGATATCAATGATTGTATAATTTTTAATCCTTTATTAAGAATGGAACCCATTGTGGGAGTCGTTTATTATAAAATTGTGTCACATAATTTATCCACGCATTTTTTCACAAAACCATGATGTGTGAATATCTATTACATAATAGATGGTAAATAAAAGTTACGTTACTATTTATCATATTTACAAAATAATCATTCCATATATTCATTTCTTATCATATTTTTTTCATTACTGTACTGGATTGAACTATATATGTGTATCTATTATATGACTATTGTACGCCCTAAAAATAGAAAATAAAAAAAACAAAAAAAAAACATAAAAACAATTTTATGTCTTGGTTAGGTAAAAAAACACTCTTTATTGACCTTTGATTTTGTTATAACTATTAAAAATAGTGTTGTGAGGAGATCAAAGAACGGTTGAATGATGAGTGTGATATTTGTTCCAAGTGAAACATTTAAAAAAAACACAACAAAAATAATATTAACTAAGGGAAGTGATGAAATGTAAAACATATGGGGTTATCTAGGTTAGTAGATTAAGGTTTGACTTCAATGAATTATTATGTGTGTGGGTCATGAAATATAATTGTAAAGGATGTTGGGCAGGCAAGGTGGACATAATTATTAAAGAATGTTTTTTTAAAAAATAAACTATATTTATTGGATTGAAAGTGGAAATATTAGAATTAAATGGTATTCACACACATAAATGAGGAATTGGGGACATGAGTATCTTCTTAATTACTTTATCATATTGGTATCATGCATCTCTTAGAATTTCATTCTGATAAAATTTATGAGATGTATTTTTCCATGATAACCGGGAATAACTCCTTAGTGTGATTTTTTATTTGATCACATTTAAATCATATATTAATATTTCATTTAATGCTAAATCTTCATGAATTTGGAAAGATCACCATGCATATGTTTTGGAAATGTGACTTTTACTAGGAGTGAAAATGTGTAGGTGGGGGTGTGATTTCACCACAATTCACTATTTTATTTTACCCTTACACAACTATATTAAATTAATTTTATATCATAAATTCCAAATTTAATAAAAATATCACTTCATGTTTGATTATATAATTTAATATTTGTTACAGTTATAAATAGAAATTTTACTTGATTTTATTTTTTGATTGTAGTTGGAGGTGTCTTGGAGGTCCAAAGACAAAGTTGAAGAAAATGGTCTAAATTTAGCAAGAATACAAGAAAATATGTGGAATCATCCTTTCAATTATACAGATACTTGAATAAAATTATACATATATTTTTTTGGATGATAAAAAAATTAGTGGGATGCAACTTTACTGATGACACCCAATCCAAATTCATCCATCTTGTGGCACAACTAGATTGATCAGTCTAAGGAATTGAATCTGTACAAAATAAAATATGTGTTCTATATTTCATCCATATATCATGATTTTATTTCAAAAATGAATCAATACCTTTAGTGGATATTTTTTATGATATGGGTTAGGAAGTTTATTTTTTTCTCCAAAGTGAGATAAGTCTTTCTACCCACCCAAAACCAAGGACCATGTGGTTTCTTGAAATCTGGTGGCTCAAACCCACCTTCAACACTTCCTATAAAATGATACCTTGGGAAACCCATTTAGATATTTGACCAGAAAGAAAGGTTCTACCATTTTGGATACCCAATGAAGTCCACTACACATTCCTAACAGTTACAGAGGCTATGGGAAGTGCTAGTTCAACATAGTTGGCTTCCTACCATTCAATGGAGTTCTAAAGTCCTTCTGATAAGCTGGGGGTAATGTGTTCTATATTTTATGTTTCATGTTTTTAATATTTGAATGATCATTTTAATTCTAGGTTTCTATTTTTTTCATCCTATATACATATTTCATTTATTCATGTACTTGTATGTCATGCTCAATGCATATGATCATGTTTGGGGGTACCATTTCATTTATTGTTTCACACAACAATCACCATTTCTTCTTCCCCCTTTTAATTGTAGTGTTTGTGTGGTTCATATTGATCAACTAAAATCTTATAAACTATAATGACCCATAATTTATATACATAAATATTACATCAAAATTGAATAATATTCATTAATAATACAACAAAACCACCGTAGGACCGTATATGTTTAGTGTCTTTAGAAACTGGGAAACATAAACAACGGCTTCATAAGAAATCTACATTGTCCCTCGTTTATTCCTTCATACTTAGAACCCATTTTGCAAAATCATATTTAATACCCTTCTATACAACCTGTGGGAAAGAAACATAAGAAAGGGTGAGTTCAGATACTCAATATGGGTAAACCAGGGAAATATAAATAATATCATAATCATAAGGCATAACAACATAACATATATCTTGCATATGAAAGATCATGATATCTTGTCATGAGATAAATCATAGAATTTCATAAAGAATCAATTAAAATATTATAAAATTCATTACATAAGACATTGAATTTTTTTAATATAGATAATTATATAAAATCATTTCATATTAGTCAAGGCTTATTTCCATGACCATCATAGCGGATAAAGTCCATAACTGAACTGAGTTGACACCTCGTTTTAGCCCATTATTATAGAACCAAGTTCACTTCCCATTCCAGACCTATATATCTCATGAAATATAAATCATTACCCAATTCATTGGATGGAGAAATAGGTCTCACCCATCTCATAATGAAATCATTCTTACATGTTCTATAAAAACAAAAATCATTCATCATAGCATATCCCAAGGAATAAAATGGGTTTCTTAATCATCATTCCACCATAACGTAATCTATGTAAAACAAATGGATTTAATAAATAGAATTACAACATAAATATAATGAAAACGATAAGAGTAATATGGATGTTAAACTTCAAACTTAAACCTATTAAATAATTTCATTTTAGATGGAAATTTTTTTTATAGAACACAAGAAATTAATTCTTGAGGAAAATATCATTTATTCTTAAAAAAATTCATTTCTAAATATGACATGTGATTTAAAAATAATAATTTATTTGAAAATAAGCTTGAATTATTATAAATTAATCTTCATGTAAATATGGTGTTATGAAAAAATAAAAATCTATTCATTCTATATAAGGAAAAGAGAAAATATTCTTCTCGTACTTTTATTGGATATGCCAAAAAGTAACTCATATCAAAAACGAAAAAAGATTCCTTTCATATGATTTACTAAAATTTACCGATGGGTAAAATTGACTTTAAACTATTATATAAGTATAGAAAGAATATTTTTAGATACAGATTTAGGATTAATGTACATGGATGATAAATATACCCCAATAAATACTTATGTATAAGCAATCTCAGATAATAATGTGGTTGTGAAATTATCCCTTACCATAGGTCTTGTATCCTCTTAATGTGTCCAAAACTACTATATAATGAATTAAATAATTTCATTGACTTATTTCTAGAATCACAATAATTTTTATGATATCATATATGATCATATTATCATCTGTTTGTTAATTACATTTCATTATTAGTCGTTATTTGGGTATAAACGAATTCATTTTCTTATGCATGTTTTGTTGAATAAGTTCTGGTTCTTCTTCGCAGGTTATAGTTATAAATTTAAAAAATTATATTAATATAAAATATATATTATTTTTTTCCTTATATACATTTATGTAATCATTCATTAATGGATATCATGTAGAATTAATCTTATCACATCATGGAGATGGTAGGCTATACATATGCCTGAGCGATGATATAATTCCAATAATTGTGAAATGGTATGGAAGTGGATGGTATATATTTTGTTCCAGAATTTTATCTAGTTATAATAATCATATAATGTTATTATTTCCATCATTATACCCTTCGAATTAAGGTTGTGGTTAAAATCAGATTACATCACAATGTGGAGATGTTAAGTCATAAATACGCATGTGTGTTGATTTCTTTTTTCATAGCATGAAAAAGAGGAGTAAATGGTTGTTCTATAATCATAATAAAATCTCAGAATATAATTGATACTAGATTTATTACTTTATAAAGGTAAAAAATCATGAATAGTAAGTAGAAGAATAAATAAGTTTGAAATAATCAGTAGAGAATATTACCAATTCTTCACCGTGCTCCATCTAGATCTCCACTTAAAACGCTAGAGTTGGTCTTTGGAGAAGAAAAATGCCTCTATAATGTGACTAGGAAAGTTTATAATGAAAATATTCTGGGGATTTATGATCTTGAAGGCTCAATGTGAAGTGAAAAGGTGAGGGAGGATGTCCCCTTTTATAATTGTGGCGAGGGTCACTTTTAGAATATCCAAAAATATTAATTTACAATAAAATAAAACCACATCCAAAAGCATAAAAAAGGTAATAATTTTGAATATTAAATGATATAGGGTTTTAATCTCATAAAAAATAAATTTTAGACATGTTTTCTTTGAATTTAAACCGTATCATTTTAATTAACACTTAGTTATTCTATTTAACTTGTAACAAAGCTAACAAATATTTCAATATTAAAAGGGTGAAACATTTACTTATTTGATGTGAATTAGACCATAAATGAAAAATTTAGAACATTTTGTACCATAAAATTATTAATTTATATATTTTTTAAAAATTTATGATTTTTAAATAATTTAATGGTACAGTATTTTGATAAAAAAAATAGTGTCAATTTTGACACTATTCAATTCATTGATTATTAAAAAAAATATGGATAACTAGTTAGATTAGAAATAAATATTGTATTATATTCATAATAGGTAAATATATTCTAAAAAGATGATTTTATATATTAATTAAAACAAATTATATTTATTTTAGTATTTTTAAGAACATTTATTTATTATTTTTATTAATAGAATAATTAAAACACTATTTTTATGTTATTATTTAATATAATTATTTATTGAATAAAAATTTAAAATAAAATACTATGATGAATATAAATCCTCTAGATTTCATTATAATATTTTTATTCAAATATATCTTTGAGAAAATTGTATATTAATAATGTTATATTTATTAAAACATGAATGTGACAACATTAACATCATTTTTAATAAAATATTATAAGTGTCATATATTTTTCATATAGATCCAAATGGAAAATAACTCAACCCATGGAATATTATGGTCTAGAAGTAATTTTAGAAATTTTCATGGTATTTAAAGAGTTATTAGTATTTTAATCAAAATATATTATTGATTTTTTTCATCAATTAAATAATTTCTGCATCATTAATGTATAATCCTTTAAGGTAATAATTTATTTCATAAAAACTAAAAATAAATCACCATGACATATAAAAACAAAATAGAAATTAAATAAGTATTTATAGTCAAATTGATTTTTTGTATAACCTTATATTAAAACTGATATATTTATACAAATTTGAGTAATACTTATTGAACTTTTCCTTAAATAAAATAAATTAAATATCCTAATATCATCCAAGTGGCAAAAAAATAATACCATTTTAACCCAAATATTTTTTAGTTCTAAAAAAACTCATCTAATGATATTTGGACAAGTGTTAGGAAAACATTATACTATTATTTTTACACACACTACAATAAAATAGTGTTTTAGCGGTGGTTTCCAAAACCACCACGAGAAATCTACCACTAAATGTTTTTAAAATAGTTTTTAAAAATGTTTTAAAATTTCTTCCCAAAAATTAAAATTTTTTTACAGTGGTTATTTTAAAATCTCCACAAAATTTAAGATTTTTTTAAAAAATTTATTGGTTTATTAATTATTATTTATTTATTATTTACAATTAAATATCATTAATTATTTATAATTTTTAAATTATTAAATATTTATAATTATTATTTAATAATATTTTTAAATTGGAAACAAATCTTTTATAAGTTAAAAAATAGATTTCGACATAAAATGACTATGACTTCGGATCCAAGAGTCAATTTCAACACCACAACCGGTCAAATCAAAATTATAAAATGAGATAAAACCAAGTGAGTTTTTAATCATGTGATAATGAAAGGAAAAAATATATTCAAAATTTAAAAGTTGAAAATCAAACTCGAACTTCAAACGACTATAACTTTTAATTCGGGTGTTAGTTTGGGCTCTACAACATATCAAATCAAAGCCAACGAAAAGCACTATCCCATGTAATTCTAGGACTATATCTTAGATTATTTTACCCCTATTGGTTCCAAAATGTGTGTAAAGGAGAAAATATGGAAGGAGCACACAAATTCGAAAGGTGGTGCTTTGCAAAGCCCTTCAACACTATGTCCAGCACAAAGCCCTTTAGCACTGTAACCAGAGAAAACCCCTTCAGTACCATGGCCGACGCAAAGATGTGGCCCCCTCTATGATATCCATAGAGGAAAGGGGTGGAAGTTTTTGTGGTTATGACACAATTAATGGAATTCTTCTCTCTATAGAGGGAACATTATCACCTATGTGATCCCTTAGAAATTGACGGAATCCTCTTGAAGCACCACTGAGGGAATTAAGGAGGCATCTATTCCAGAGAAGGGATGATAGAGACTCCGCAGTTATGAGAAACATGACACAATACACCTTAGATGGAAAATCACAAGTGGTTTCTCGATGATATTTCTAAGCTTCACTCCACCTCTCACATATAAATACCAGGTGCCCCTCAGACCCAAAGGACGGATACCTCATCCGTTCACCTTCATAGCTCTCAAATCATAAAGCCCCCTCTACTCTGGGAATCATTGAAAAATAATGAGATCTTCAAGGTATTTGATCATTGTAAAATACCTTTCCCTTATCTCAAATACAACCACTCAACAGGCAGGGATGCCCCCCATAAAGCCCATGGTCCATCACAAATGAAGGAGATCCCTAAGGGAAATTGAGTATTCACAAAGCACTCAAGCTTCGTGAAGTGCCTTCCATTAACATGTGGTCCCCATGCTAAGGTAGGATCAATGCACTTCACGAAGTAAATTGATTCTCAATGTTTCACTTTTCAAGGAACCCATTCTCTTCAAAGTCCCACTCTACAAAATCACTTTAACTTAGCGAAGAAATCTTTATATGAATGTATCCTCCATTCTTAGGCTAGGTCACTCCACTTCGTGAATCATGCCACTTCACAGAGTCTCTCCACTTTGTGGAGCACTATATCTTCACAAGGTCCTTTATATTTAATCTCTTTGCTTCACTAATCTGTTTCCCTTATGGCCTTCTAGGTATGTATGAATTAATTTCAAGGTATCTTGGGCGATGCTTTGTATTGTGTTGCTTTGCCTCATACTTCTTTACATAGGCATGTTAATGGCTGTTGCTTCTTCAAATAACCACAATAATGTGATCCCCTCTATGGATCACTCCACAACCCCATATCTAAACAGCATATTTGGTGCCTTCCCATCACCATGGGTTAAAGTGTGCTGGTTATATAAGTCATAGGGGTGGGGAGTGAATCCTTATCATCTAAGCTGTAGGACATTAAACTGGAAAGAACCATCTTCCTAAGCACATGACGTTAACTATATCCTCTCCCTATTAAATATACATAGGGTTCCACACATCAAGAATTTTTCATGCCCACTAGTCTCCACAAGAGTGAGATCTTATTCACATGTAATGAGATCCTCCATACATGAAATGACATATTCATGTGGGGAAGGGCAACAATATTGGTGTAAACCCCTATCCTTTATTGTGGGAGGTTGTATCCTTTCTCCTCCACTCTTATTATATGTGCAAAGGCCAGAGGAGATATGGGAACATGGACCTCTGATACCCCATCCCTCTCCCTTTGTGATTTATAACCATCGGGTCTCCATCTGAAAGTAAGTCCCAATATCCATCTCTTTTGGCCGCTAACCACACCTAAGCCCCAATCTATTCCTCATGGAGGTAACTTTCACGATGTGATCATCAATTCTTGTCTGCCTCTTGTTTCTTGCACTAAACATGACTCACATAGGCTGAGAGTAAGCATCGACCATGGCATCCCCCTCAGGCCACCTTAGTGCATAATCCCCATCATTTTCTGCTGAACTACAAGGAATTTGATCTTTTCCTTCTCTTAGAAAGGTACATCGGAAGCCTCCCATAGGTGCAAGATCATCACCCTTCAGTCCCAAACACTTCACATCGGTTCACCCATGTCATGCATGAAGATAAACATTATGTCCCTTTTTGTCCCACATGATGCTAAACTATATGTATAAAAACTAAACGGGTTTTGATCCATGTCTCCTAGATAGGGCATGTAGGAATCATCCTAAAGGATCAATCCTAATCTATAGTAATACATTGTATTTCCAATTATTGGGATCCAACTCTCTGTTCTGCCACTCGGGTATTAGATCAATCTCAGGATGCTAACCACATGTAATCCTCAGCACCATTTTCAGGTCGTTTTCTTCTTTGCACACTACAATCTTATGCCTCACCCTGAACTACGTGTGTTTTGATGCCTATCTCCTACGCATGGTATATAGGAATCCTCCTCGAGGTTCAACCCCAAAAACAAGTAAACTCTTATGTCCCCTTTTCTAGGACCCACATCCTGGGTCCATTCCTAAGTGGAGTCAGAGAAGCTCATGGGATTCTAACCACACGTAATCCCCAACAAGTCTATAGATAACTATCCTTTGTGAACACCCTAATTTTATGCCCCATATTGAACTATGTGGACTTCGATTCCCTGCTATAGGGTTATGTAGGAGCCCTCTTCGAGGTTCAATCCCATCACTCATGTCCCATCCTGGTCTCTCCTTATATCCTTTGTTTTTCATGAAGGTCATGCCCCAAACTGAAGGTTCTACTTCTTTCAGGTTCCATCCATGATTCCATTCTCATGGTTCACCTCCTCAAGTGTCTCCTCGCCCCACCAAACTATGTGGACTAGATTCCCTACTATTGGGATACAAAGGAAGCATCTATGAGGTTCATGTCCAACACTACCATCACCTTCGCGATGGTTCCATTTCATTCCCCCATCCACTTCATTCAACCCTCCATCATCCATCCTAATTCTTACCCAGGCTGCCATATCCCAACGAGATCATAACATTCATCCCATCACTACTCCTTATTTCACATAGGCAGATAACAATGCATAATCTCCCACATAATCGTTAACTATCCAACCAAGAGTGTCCCTCTTGTGATGGTCCAATATCAATGCGTTAGTCCCAACATGCCTCTTGGTCATTTTCCTTTGCGTGCACCCCGATTCCACGTCTCTCCCTTCAAACTACTTGTGTTTTGATCCCTTATTCTCTGGAAAGGGTACGTAGGAAACCTCCCTATGGTTCAATTCCATCCAACAGTAAGCCCTACCATACCCCTTCGTAGGGACCCAAGCATCATCAGATCCGTCTTCATTGGACTTTTCAATTAACTCATTTAGTAAACCCCTCAGATGCTCCCTCTTGGGGATGTACTCATCTCATCCTCTCTTATCAATGTTCTGATTGGTCTGATCCACCATTGATAGATATTAAACTCGTGGCATACCCTATGTCAAACATGGGAAGCTAGGGAAAACGTCAGGGACACACCTATGGAATATAATTCCCCTCACTTGACATGGGATGCCACTAACTTCTGCACCCTTGAGAAGACCCATCATTAGGGGCAGAAACCCCAAAACATAATTTTTTTTCATCCAGACATTCCAACAATGTCCAATGTGACTACTCCCCCGGTCGAAGGTTGCTTCCATGACTTGACCCCTTATAATGTCTTGATAGAAGTAGTGTAATTAACTGGTGTCCATGGAGATATGGCTCTGGGGAAGAGTTTAACAATCAATGTGTTAATCTTTATGGGAGACTTGGACTAGGCAATCAATTTCAAGGAGGAATCCATGGAAGGAGGAACCTATATCCCATCATCCCATTTCAATCAAGAAGAAAATATCCCTGAAAAAGTGATGGATTTATCCCACCTTTAGAAAGTGAAAATGTGGGGCAACAGCCAGTGAATCCCAACAGATGGATGCACACCCCAGTGAAAGCATCAGAAACAAAAATGATGAACATGGCATGAAATTATTGTCCTCAATGTGTATATTAGTAGCGTTTGTGGCATCAATGGACAATCGTGTCACTAGATCCATCCAACCAGCACCAGGTCCCTCCAAGAAAATAGTGGACTCGGTGTGAAACTCACCTGAGATTAGGGAAGTTAAACATTGGACATCCCTTTCTATGACGTTGCCAGCATGGATTCTTCTTACCAATAATGGGAGATAGAACAATGCTGGGGAAATGGATGTCACATTCCTTATTTCAGTGCTAATGATCTAATCTCCCTACATTGTTGGACCCATGCTGTTATGTCAAGAAACCGATCACCACCCACCCACCGATGCAGGGGCTGGAGAAACACGAATGTGACAATCCCGCATAGATCCATCTCTTCTATGGGGACATACACATCCACGGCCATTGGGTGCCCACGTCCCATATCACTGACTGAAAATTATTTAATTTTTATTAATATAAACCCCCTTTTGTTGGGTAAGGGGAACCTAACAGACTTCAAAGACATAAAGACAATCAAGCCCCATAGTCCAAAGTTCCAGATACAAACAAAAATCAATTCAAAACTGCAAAGAAGTACCCCTCCCCAATATCAAAAACATTAAGACGAGCTTCCAACATCTCATCATTGGTCATCTAGCATTCCCATGAAAGGACGAACAAGCACAGTACTGATGGAAAAAGCCATACCCTCTCAAACATCCAATTCTAGATAGCCATGATCTATGGAATCCCCTTGCTCTGAACCTCTTCTAGGACCATCCCTTGAAGTGAACTTGATGCATTGTCCCATCAACCATGAACCATAGAACCACCACTCAAATAGATCAACACAAAAACCATTCGACCAAATGACAATTTCAACCAACACTAAAAATTACTAGGATATCACATAATCAATACCATATAAATTTCATAGTAATCAAATTGCTTTTCCATCATCAAGCCAACATGAATCACCAGAACCAAAGAGACCACAACAAAATCCCATCCAAGATTCCGAGTGGTGGAACCCAAAGTCACCAAATGCAGCCAAACAAACCACCAAAAACATTATCAAATCATAAACCAAAAATAGAAATTACAGAATCCATGAAAACAGCCCCCCCCCTCCTATGTCCACTCTAGATCTTCCACTGAGCTACAAAGGATATGAGTCGGAAATGGCTCCTGTCCTTGCCGGACCAAACCGGGAAGCCAGGGCCACTGCAACCATGACATCACTAATACCGATCTGAGTGGGAATGTCAAGCTGCATTTTCGTCGAGACATTAATCACACTAAGTCGAGAGAATCAGTTTCCCGTCAATACACGTTCAATGAAAGGAAGAAAAGAGACACTATGAAACTCCTTCATGCCATGCCGACACGAGGCCATGCCAAAATCAAGTCAAACTTTATGTATCCACCTTCGGGACCGAGCCAGGCCAGAGGAGAAAGATAATAAAAACTGATGGAAAACCCAATCCATTATAGTGGGAGAGGAGATACTACTCTGAGGTTCCGAGCAAACTCTCTTCACTCCCCATCTCACCATATGAACTAGATCAGAGTAGGGTGATCAATGAACTCGTTTAAAAGTATGAGGAATAAGTTATTATCCCAACATAGGTTATGGACTGACAGGTTCAAGAGGTTTCTGCACCTCACCATCACAGCTATCCCCAAGAGCCGCATAGGGAGCCACTGCTCCCCACTCCATCCTACAATTATTTTGGGAGCCTCTCCCCATATGTCTTTGATGACTCACTCCCTTACACCAATGAGGTGAAGGAAGTTTGTGCCATCCCTATTGTGATCCTGTCCCAAGGGCCTGCAAGGAGTGATCCTACTAGGCCATGTTAGCACCACCACCTGGTCACATAGGATGAGGAGTATGTGATTTATACAGCTTAACCACCAGTCCTAGTTTGGTTTACCTGACGCCAACATCGAGTGAAAGCTAAGGAGGGTGCCTTCTAGGTGGTCCCATCATCGATGGCTATAGTGGAATGTGCCATTGTTGATGCATACTATCAATTCCCATTTATACTGAACATGGGAACCAGTATTCCCATCCCAGATCGAGGCCCCATCCACCTCATGGGAAGGTTTGGACAACTCTCTTGGTCACCTACATAAGTAGTTCCCATCGTGGGTCAACCCATAGAAATGAAATATAGCACGAAGGACCTCCCTGTTCAACAAAAAATGAGAAAGAAGGTCCTCCCCTCTCCCATTATTGGAAAAGAAGTCCCCACCATTCAGAAATTAGTCAGAGAAAAGGTTCTCCCTACTGCACTGACAGCCATCACATAAGTTTCTTTTGCACCCGTGATTCTAGGTATGGAGATATTACTCATGTCATAAGTCACTGATGCAAAGAAACTCCCCTCCCGGTCAACCACCAGAATGGGGGTCCTCTCCATGGATTTACTGCAATCAATGAAGTTCCTCCTCATGGAGGAAATCAAAGAAGTGGAATACTTACTCGTTTCATTTTAATCCAACATGGAGGTCTCCCCCGTGTTCATTTTGACTAGTAATAAGGCCCCCCTCATTTGATCACTGTTATGAGAAACAAACATGGATGTATTTCCCATGTTCGCACCACCTCCAGCAGAGTTCCTACATGCTCCAGTACTTCCAATAGAGATTCCCTCTGTGTGGAAACTAGTGGACATAGAGACCCTCCTCGTGTTCCTTTTTACATTTTTTCGAGTGATCCTTGCACACCGACTCAACCATGAAGAAGTCCACTCTACCCCAATATCAGTTAGGCAGATGGTCCTCCTCATATCAAAAACCTAACAGTACCTGAAGAACTATCCCAAAGAAGGAGGGTAGGTTGTTGCCGCTAAAGGAACAATATTAGGAAGTTTCAGATCGTGATTAAACCCGTCTACATTTCAAACTCTGAGGCAGAGTGCGATTCAATAATGGAACCCTCACCTTGATCCTTTGTGTCGGGGATCGGCATATGAACAAGGCATATAAACCACATCCTTCTGGAATGTGAGGTCCACCAAATCCCTACACCCCTATGAAAATACATCCAGGAAGATAAAAATTTGTTCTCTTTCTAGGTCCTGGCCATACAAGCCTCTATATCATCAATAGGATCATTCTCTACCTTATCCAAAGATCATAGAGAGTTATTATGGGGACCAATAGAGAATAATAAATAGAATGAACCAACTTTAGTAACTACTTCCCCTATGCAGGAAGTTGTGGTCTCCAGTCTGTCTTACTGAGATGTGGTGGTGTAGTGTTTGCATTCTTCAAACGAAATCCCAAGATGTGGTAGCTTGTCAGATCACTCTATGTATTCTCCATTGTTCAATATACTATCTCAACAGTTTTCATTAGTGATTTTACCTATCACTTAGCCACCCCTAGTTAATGAATGGGGAAAACAGGGGTTGGACCGACTCAGAGCTAAAGAGCTTGTGGGACATCCTTGTATCAGACCATTTACTAGAGATGTTCTGGCCAATTGTAACCATGAACTTGAGTATGTTGAAATCTCTTACCTAGGATGAGGTCATGTGCTTTTTCCAAACCCTCTTGGGGATGATCTTCCGTCTCCATTATCGGTGAGTGGTTTACCCGAAAAGTTAGGAACACTTTGAAGATATTTGCTAGAAATTCCATATGGTTGACATGATTATTCTCCCTATGGCCTAACGCCTTGAGTTGCCCAGTCTCCATTAGACCATATTGCAACGATGCGTCCAGAGCATTAAGGTGTTCTATAGAATTATTAAGGAGGCATCCCCCCACATTTAGATATGTTGTTAGGGACAGTATGCGGCCCTTTATTTCACTTCTATCTGCTGCCAACCTGACTTTTCAGGTGATATATAAGATTTTCCTTCAAGTTTAGTCATGATTAACATGGAACACTTATCATAAGGAGAGAATGATCTAGATCTTCTTGAAGAGAACTTACCCCTAGTGGTGGCGCCACACCTATTGGATCCATTGGGAAGAGTTTTTCGCCAGCCGAAACATTTACTGGGCCTTCCTCTACCTTCTGAGTCATTATCCATCAATTGGAATCCCAATAAGGAAAAAGAGAATCGTGGGGTTGCCAAACCCTCTGACCCATCTGGATCAATATAAAAGACGAAATATGACCCCCAAAAACGCTGCATTGCATCAAAATATCATAGAACAAAAAATGATGTTGGATGACCTCCTCGATGAATGTGCTGCAAAGTGGCAACCAGATTATGGTAATCCTTGATCGAGGCAGTAGGGGCAAGTACACCCTCCCCCGGGTGAGTTGCCTCGGGGTGACCATGACCATAATTCCCACATAGACAGTGTAGATGTCAGAGTGTATGGAAAGAAGGAGTTATATGACTCACCAAATCTACCCTAATTTCATGATAACCCTCCTCGAGACCCAACTCAGGTTCCCCCAACCACTCCACAGGTCATTCCACTGGTAGTCCCACAAGTCATCCCACCAGCCGCTGCGTATTATATTGAATAACCTACCAATGCACTGGTGGTCAGGGATCCTCATCAAGATAAGAATACCTGCCCATATTATCCAATATAAGTGCTCATTTCCCACCTTGAGGCTTTGTAAATTTGATAGGTGGCAATTCCGCCTGATGGAAAGCCATATCTGAAATGGGTTGATGATTTGAAAACACTCCCAGGTTTCATAAATTCTACCTTTCCCCCTTAAATGGTACAGACATTCCATTGCAGCATCTATCCCACATCATCTCAAGATGTGGACCCAAGCGGGAAACTCAGCGCAGCATGAGGCTACCAAAATCCATTGTTTAGTACAAACAATGGAAGGGCCTACATTTGTCTAGTACAGCCTGCTACCCATTGCGTTAGTTGTCAGTTGGGGGGATCTTTAATGGTAGTTTCTCTACCAGTTTATTTCCACCACCCAGAAGATGAGTATTTCAGACCTCTTCCAGTGTAAGCAGAGGCCTGATGAGCATGTTGCAGACTTTGTTTCTAGGAGGAAAGGTCACACATTATCCTTAGAAATGCCGCTGACCTAGGAATAGATACTGAAAATGTGTGTGGGGAATGCCATTACCAAAATGGTCCCTATTATCATCACACAAAACTACCAAGGGGGATTTCGGGATTTCTCTCACAATGTCCACCCTCTAGAGGAATCCTTATAGTAGGCCAAGCAAGCACATCTATTGCCTCTTGTAGTTCCCATGATAAGATCCACTAAGGCCAATCCTGACATAGTAGCACAAACAGAGGCCCCCATGTAGCTGGATTTATTACCAGTGGATCCACTTCCACAGCCTCACAGAGGCCCGCCACCTTAGGCGCAGCCTCAGGCATAGCAGCGTGCCCCTCAGAATTGGCAGGCACCCCCGTGTAACACTCCGCCACCACCAAGATGAGATAATCAGGTTCCATCTTCTCAATAGGAACCTCCATCCCCTTGTTAGGGCCAATCTCCTAGTCCCCCATACCTAGATAGAATGAAATGAAGCAACTCTTTTAATGAGGCTCAGGTCCCCAGTTATTTCTGAAGTGCCCTGGAATATGGAATTCTACGGTTGCCTGAATGGAGGAGGCCCGAAGAGGCATATCTCACTAATCGCCCCAAATATTGCACCTATCATCGGATCCTGGGGGATACCCTCAAGCAGTGTTATGTCTTTAAAAACTGGCTCCAAAACAAGGTTGATAACAACATTGTCAGGTTAGGTCCGACCCCTGCACATGTGGCATGTGTGTTCATGAAACTTGACAATGACAATGGCAATGAAGGTTAGTGGTCGTGGGTTTCCAACCATGATGTCAAAAATAAGATGACCATATGGATCTCAGGGCAGTATCCCATAACCATTGTATTATTCATGAATGTTTTAATCGATATGAACCTTCAAAAATGGAAACATTACCCACAACTGATGTTTCTTTATCAGCGTCTCAGCCTCCCTCTTCCCCAAAGGGAAATCATCGACGACGTAAGGGAAATCAAATTCCTCCACTGATTCCATTGTCATACCATACTATCAGATATTTCATTACACCAAAGATGGTTATTACCTCTAAAATCCTCCCAGTGAGGGAAGATTTTTTAAGTGATAATCTAGGGGATGCTTTGGTTAATACCGTGGAGCTTGTTAATCCCTACATGGTTTCTGAAAATTAAGAGTGTCAGACGTATCCTCCTAATGTCTCCATCCAATTACAATGTCGATGAAGTTGTTTATATATGGGTAATAAGGATGAATTAGTATGTTCTTCCATCCAAGATGTGCATGGAACTGAAACCAGAAAACATGCGTAGTGTATAGCACTGCACACACAACCTTCTCATCTTGTTTCACCAGATCTGCCTTTAGCACCATTTGCACTACTTGATCAGGTAGATCCACCACGATAGGATTGGCCTCAGCGATATGGTCCTCATCCAATAGTCTCTCCACTTGTTTTTACTGGTGAGAAGTGGGAAATTATCTACACTAGTCAGCCACCGGTTCAGCCAAAAGTTCCCACCATCCCTCTTTCCACAGAACGGCCTCCTGTCAGCAGAATTTCATTCTTGGCAAAAAAAGTATGATATCCTTAATCATATTCCACCATTTTTGTGAAGATATATATCCTAGATGATCTTCACCTATCATTGGATATGTGTAAAGCCCTTACCAAGGCTTTAAGAATCCCCCTCCAGTTTGAGATAGAGGTAGCAGTTGTAGAAGCCTTCCATGCTGAGGCAGTCGAGCATGCTAAATGACATGCATTATCTTTTTCTCTGGAGAAGATGTAGGTTCTCCCACATAGGGGAATATTTTCCCACTGTACATAACTATCCATTTCAATGGTGTGGAGGTTCACTGCTATCTTGTCGACACAGGATGAGGGATCATCCACATCCTGACTCAGACACTCCAAAAGATGGGGTTGTATGATGTTTATCTGAGTCCCTCTGACCTGAAAATTCAAGGTTATGACAGGATGTAATACACCCCAGTAGGAAAGATCTTCCTAATGACCCAGTTTGGTGGCCTATTTGACAACACAAATTTCATGGTTGTCTCACAAGATACTTCTTAAAACATTTTGATGGGTAGTCCAAGGCTTCACTTGTACGCGGTGGTCCCTTCTTCATATCAACAATTCCTTAAGTACTCCCTTAATGGTCAAGTAGGCATAATCCTATATGATGTGTCTCCCTTTTCCACTTCTGAAGCCTAAAACCTTGATTTCAACTATTAAAAGATCATGGAAAAGCAGATTAAGGTTAATGAGGTTGAACATGCTATGAGTGCGACTGACCTGTGGATAGACTTGGATGATACCTACATTTTCTCTATCCATCAATTAGAGGCCATGACCCCGGACTTGGGGTAATGATTTTTTGTTTCTGGAATGAGGGGGAATCAAATTCCCATGTCTAAGTGTCATTGTAATAACACCTCATACTTCTATAAAAATTAGTCTCATGTGATCTGAGATCCCCCTACTCCCATAAGGTATTAGGATGTATGCCTCATGGCAATGACAATACATCATACTTACTTATTTCATCGGGCAAGGATAAACCAGATCAAGATGATATGCCACTATTTCTTTGATATCATCAAGCATGGACCCTTGGGTAGACATCTAGATGGGATGAGGTTGAAAATTTTCATCACCATGGTTTCAGCAGTGAAGGAGCCTCCCGATGAGGTTTCCACTACCGCTAAGGTTGGAACTAGTGTCCCATCAGGATATGTGGACTCAGAAGAACCACTTCTTGCAAATTATTCCACCTCTATAAATTACAAATTGGGTTTATAGGTTTCTCCTCTATCTGTGAAAGAGGGTGTCTCCACCACTGTTGATGAATTAGTATAGGTGAACCTTAATAATGAGATGGATCTGAAACCCACATTGATCATCACTGCTATGTCGAGCGAAGATAAACAATGATATGTGAATTTACTAATGTAACATCATGATTTATTTTCATGGATTTATAAAAATAATAAATTACTAGATCCTTAGGTCTCTGTCCACCACCTCGGTCTTCCAAAAAATCATCGTAGGTTCAAACAACCTCCCAGAAAGATGAACCCATCTAATGGTTCCAGGGTCTAGGCCGAGGTTAATAAACTGATCAGAACTAACTTCATCAAGGAGGTCTATTATCCTATATGGTTAGCTAAAATTTTGTCCATCAGGAAGAATAATAGACAAATAAGAGTCTGCATCGACTTCCGGGATCTCAATCGTCACTTCCTGAAGGATGATGTTCCCCTTCCTATGATGAAACTATTAATTGGTGCAATCACCTGGTTCTATTCTCCCCCCATCATGTATGGGTATTCTGGGTATAAAAAAATTTGAATGGGCCTTATGGATGAAGAGTATACAGCCTTCAGGGTACCACAAGGTACTTTCTGCTACTAGGTAATGCCTTTCGGTCTAAAGAATGCAGGTGACACCTATCATCATGCCATGAATTGTATATTTAATCCAATCCTCGAGATATTAGTGGAATAATACAAGGGTGATCTGGAGGTCAAGTCTCTCTAGTGTCAGTACCATCTTAAAGATCTTGAAAACATGTTCAACTTCTTCTGATCCCACCATATGAAGATGAAACCATTGAAGTGCACCTTTAGGGTAACCTCAGGAGAGTTTTTTTAGCTTCATAGTCAGATATAGAGGCATAGAGATCAATCTGGAGAAGATAAAGGCCATCATTTAGATGTCTCCTCTGAGAAACATTTAGGAGATTTGAGGCTTTCAGTGAAACTAAGCTTATATATGCTGATTCATCAAAAATATGGCTGGAAAGTGTAATCCCTTTTCTCAGCTCATGAATAAAGGTTCCAATTATCAGTGGGATGAGGTGTGCCAAACCTATTTTGAAGAAATAAAGAATTACCTATTATAGCCTCTGATCCTGATGCCACTCTTCTCCAAAAATCCACTGGTCCTTTATCTGACTACTCTAGAATGATCTCTTAGCACCCTTATTTCCCAGAAGAACAATGAGGCAACGGATAATATTTTATACTATCTTAGACGCATGCTCCTCGATAAAGAGACTAGATACTCCTCTATTGAGAAGAGATGATTTACCTAGGTATTTTCAATGTAGAAATTCTGACATTACTTGTATCACCATGATATACAACTAGTGTTCTGAGTTTATCCGTGGAAGTACATTCTAAACCGCCCATGTTGATAGACCATCTAGATTGGTGGGAAGTGATCCTCCAACAATTTTACATCACATTTTTTCCCAGAAGTCCATCAAGGGATATGCATTGGTAGACTTATTTTCAACCCATACATATCTATTTTTCCAGTCTTTGGATCTTGATTTTTAAGATCAGTAAATCCTCTCAGTAGATCAAGACATTCTATGTTGGAGAATGTACTTTCATGGAACTTCCCGAAGCCCAACCTGTAGAATACTTAAAGATCCCAGACTCAACAATGTGGGCCTGGGTATCGTCTTCATCATGTCTACACAAACAATTTTACCATATTCATTCCTATTTTCAGAAGGATGTAAGAAAAATGAGGGTAATAGGATCTCATTAATGGTCTTGAGATGACCCTCAAGATTGAAATTCCTCACTTATATGTGGAAGGGGACTCCGAACTAGTCATCAAGAATATCAATAATGAACGTTTTCAGGAATCCGGAGCTTGTACAATTGTCAGAACATACCCGCTAGCTGATGGAATAGTTTTCATCTCAGTCAAAAGTTACTCATGTACCTCAGCCCAAGAATGGTCGAGTCAGGGCCTTGGCTAGCTTGGCCACATCTCTTGAAGAGCCTGATCCAGATGTCTTGATTATTCATTTGGCACATCAGAGAATCGTTTCTCCCATTAATGCATAAAATGATGACAGCCCACAGGTAAGCCACATTACCATCGGTTCCTCCACATCAGGACCCCCAAGCCCCCTGCTATATTGTTGGATGTGACTCCTTACTGGAGGATCCCCTTTATCATGTATCTCTAGTAAGGTAATATCCCAGTAGATCGAGCCTATCATGACAACATCTGATGGTGAGGATTGTAGTTCACCCACAAGAGTGGTCCTGGTATTGAGAAGATCCTATATAGGTGTGTGTTTGATGGGATTCTCGTATGTTTGATTCAAGGAGGTGATATTTCTTAGGTCATGTGGTAGGTCCATTCCAGTTCCTTTGGGTCTCATTAGACAGTGCCGAAACTCACTCTCCAGATCTAGAGATTGGGATGTTTTTTTCCAGACATGATCTGTGACTGTAGTGAGTTTTCCAAGAGGTTATATACATTCAAAATCTATGATAATTTTGTGCACTGGCCTCCAGAACATATCTACACTACCATGTAATCTTGAACCTTCACAGTTTGGGGACTCGATGTCATGGGAACCTATCCACTGGAAACAGTTCTCCAGTCCAGGTTCATCTTGACTGCTATAGATTTCTTTTCCAAGTGGGCAGAGGAATTTCCACTCAAGGAGGTCAAGGCTCATTCTATCATTGAGTTTGTGAGCTCCAATATCATCTACTGATTTGAATTCCCTCGCACCATCATCACTGATAACAGCACCAACTTCTGGGAAGCCGAAATGAATAAGTTGTATCCCATGTACAATATTTTTTATAATCATACCTCCTGTTATCATGTGCAAGTGAATGGGAAGATCAAGGCGTTCAATAAAAACCTGTTTAGTATTTTTCAGAAGATGGTTGGTCAGAGAAAGAAGAGTTGGCCAGAAAAACTCCCCAACACTCTCTGGGATTATCGGATGATGATTCATAATTCCACTCAGGTGACCCCATATTCCCTACTATATAGAGCGGAGGTAGTCCTGCCCATAAATATTCAGTTACCCTCCTTACTCACATCTTCCTATGATAATAAGACACTATAAAAAGTATCCTAAATCCATATGGATATACTAGAAGTTCTCGGCGATAATATGATTTGTTTACTACCCAATCTGGAGATGCATCAAAACAGGATAGCTAGAGATTTCAAAAAGAAATGTTTCCTCTACTCTTTCTTACACAGTGACATGGTATTTGCCTTGAGAATGCCAATGATACCCACTAAAAATCCCTCAAATCTGGAGCCCAAATGGGGGGGGGGGCTTATATCATTCACAAGGTTTATCCAAATGGTGCATACTCCCTGATCACCATGGATGGTGAGAATATTACTCCTCCCCCCAATGCTAAATTCCTCATGCATTATTTTTCTTTAACAATACCACATGACTTTAAACTATCTTGTCCTCACCATATTATGTTAAAATACACCATCTGTCCCTGATAATGGATGAAAAACTAGTCATCACTCATCCCACGTGACGATAAACTGCAAATTGGATGGGACATTTCATCCATGGCCTAGCCTTAGGTCTACAAAACTTTTTTCCCACCTAGAACAAGGTCTCACTTAGGATTGTGCGGTGTGGTATGGACTCTATGTACTCATTCACATTAGTCCATTTTTGCAAACCACACACATCCACTTAATGCAACTCTCCTTCATCTAGCACCTCTACCGCATGATGTTAGGATGCTCGGCCACTTCCACACCTCACACATCCCGCCACTTGGGTTTTCAACATCTTTCACATCTGAAGGGATCCCCTTTAATGGACTAGTCTTATGCTGCTTTGGATCACCAACCATCTAGGGACAACATCCGGGATGATCCTGAATGATAGTCTGATACATATCCCGTGTTGTGAATATGGTTAGCGGTCGATGCTCAATTGTTTGTTCCTTTTCAAAGTCACATGAGAGGCATACTTTGTTGTGATTGTAGTTAGCAGTTATCCTAAATAATTATTGTCATTCTGTGATCTCCAAAATGATGGGCACATTTATTAACCCTTTCCGCCCATCAATCCCACTCACACAACATTAAACTGTGAATCTACAGTCCGATCTCTATGAACATAAACTAAGATATACCCCATCCTTGTCACATGATGTTAAACAACATGACATGTTCCAGAACTACATATGGCCTTATTCCCATCCTCATGTGATATTTAGAAATTCCCAAACATTTTATCTTCGGGTCCAGCCTCATTCTTTTTTATTTATAACTACTAATGTCTTGATTCCCATCTTCATGGGATACATAGGAATGCCCAGACGTTTCATCTTCGTGTACATCCTTGATTCTTTGAAACATCATCTTCCTTCTGTCCCCTTGTACTATGTTCTTAGGGACGGGGTATATGGTGTGGTATGGGATTTTTTCCTCGTTCAATTAAGGTTAGAAATAGCCACGCCATTTACTTCTCTCTGGAGACCTCTCCATCCCCCTACCCCCCCACTCATCTTCTCGAGTTGTCTGCTCTCAAATTGGGCCCCTCGAACTTCTTTGGAAATTCACCAATGTGGCATCGAAAACTCTGGTTTAGGACCTAGATTGTTGGATTATACAAATACATGTTTTAATCTATTTACATGCTTCATGATTCCCTTTATTTGGGATTTCACCATATTTCATTTTCAAAAGGACCCCTGAACAACCCGGATTCTAGGCCTTGGTACTCTTCTACCGTCTTGGGCTAGTATCCATGATGATTTCAAATAAAAATTTGACCCAAGTCCCATGTTTCAAATATGGTTAGCGATTGGCACACATTTGTTTTCCCATTTCAGGCCACATGATATGAATGTTGTGTTTCGAACACGATCAATAATTATCCTCCATCATTATGCCACCCCTATAAAAGATTAAATATTGGTTACTTGATTCAAATCCTTTCCCACTTCATCATGTCAAGGTGGAACTTCGATGCTCTTGGTGATATCCCTTAGTGAGATTTTGTGCGTTAAGAGGGAGAATCCACGGTGTGGTTTCATTTGAGGCTCTGTTCCATTTACCATTTCTCTGTGTTACACATTTTGCGACGATCTTATCCACACTTGTTTCCCACTTTGAGCAAGATTCACATGGGCTTAGGGATTTGGTTAAGGATTACAGCCACTTGGAAGAGTCTCACTTCTTTTGGTCTGAGCTCTATGACCTTAAACTAATATCTCCCCACATCCTTGTCGTATGATGTTAAACTACATGACACTTTCAGAACTACGTATGAATTGATTCCTATCTTTATTGGATACTTAGGAATTCCTGGACATTTTGTCTCTGGGTCTAGCGCATGCTCCATTAATTATCTCTTCTATTCAGCCTTTTGGCCCAAACTCTTATATGATTGAATGGTGTGGAATATGCGGGCTTATTTCCTCATTCACATTGGGTTTGTAATAGCTGTGCCCCATACTCCACCTATAGGATCTAGTCTCTCCTGCCTTTCCCATGTCACATGACATTAAACTGCACAACATATTACAGAACTTCGTTTGGCTTAATTCCCATCATCAGGGGATATGTAGGAATTCCCTGACATTTCATCTTTAGGTCTAGCCCTATATGTTGGTCTTGCATGACATTAAACTATTGTGTCTTTTCTGAACAACGTTAAAATGCAGGGGTTGGTCCTATCATATGACCCTAAACTATGAAACTAGAATCCTGGCCACATGACGAAAAACGACACCACATTTTGGAATCCTCAGTTGAGGGTACATCATGTTTTGTGTTGGTTCTCCATTATTCCATTTTTCAAAGGCCTCCATATGGGTTGATTCCTGTGGAAATGCTCAGATTCTCCATCCTTGGGTCATTTCTTCAAAAAAAACACACATCCGTTCTAATGAACAAACAAAATCCATCAAATGCCACATCTTTTGGTGTATGTGATATAACATCATGATAGAAATTCTCCCTGGCATCAGTACCCTACTGTGCCATATTCCAGAACTATGTATGGCTTGATTCCCATCCTCATGGGATACGTAGGAATGCTCAAACACATTGTCTCCGGCCCAGCCCAAATTTATCCATCTTCAGTCTCTCAAACTAAGATTTCCCCTCAGATTACATGGTGTGGTACAGACTGATTTGGTCATCACTCATTCATGTCTAGTCTATAATGGTCATACTGCATACTCTTTCCTTTGGGATCTCCCCTTTCACTTTTTTCCCTACCATATGACGTTAAACTACATGAATCCTCTATAACTAAATATGGCTTGATTCCCATCATCATGGGATACATAGAAATTCTTGGGAACTTTTCCTCATGCCTAACCCCAAATTAGGAAACCTATGGTCTAAGTTATAAATAATCCCACTGGAAACATGTGGTGTGGTGTGGAATTCTTGGTCCTCATTCATGTTGGGATATGTACCGCACCACACATTTCTTTTCTGGGTAACCACATCCTTAATGTTTGACTTTAAACTACGAGTTTACCCTGGAAAAGTTCATGATTACCCATAATAATTATGGTATTCTTTAACATATCCACCAGATAGGTTTTCCCTCACCAATGTGGGACTCTCACCACATGGCGCTTTGAAAACTACCTCCATCATGATTCCAATACTCATGGGATATGTAGGAACACCCTGGAATTTCACCTGGGATCAAGTCCGAGAATTATCCTTTTCAGCCCCTTGGTATGGGATCTCTGTTGGAGGCACATGAAATGGGGAGGAGTTACTTCTATCCTCATTCATGTTTGGCTTACAGTTACCACATCACATTCCCAATCATATATTCCTTCGCCCTTGAAACATTACTGCCTGACGTTAAACTGAATGAATCCTGAAGAACTATGCATGGCTTGATTCCTATGCTATAAGGATAGGTCATGACATATGTATGTCTAGTTCCCAGATCCATCCACATGCTTGTAAACCCTCTTATACGGTCTTCATATCCTCGTCCCCCCTTTACAGACTATTCATTGCCTCTGTCCTTACAATACGACGTTAAACTATGTGTCTATCATCCTCATTGGCATGATGTAAAACTATGGGACACTCTAGGATATCACTAGAGAGATACTTTTAGGAAATTAGGACCATCCATGATCAGACTGATGTGCTTGCCTAATGTGTTTTCATCATGGTGGAATAATTTCATGAATGTGGGACTCCATTTGAACGACCCATTACTCCACCCTCCACTACTGGAAAAGTAGGCTATACCAACGGTTTATAACCGTTGGTATAGGCTGGAAAACCGTTGGTATAGGGTATACCAATAGTTTTCCAAACCGTTGTCCAGCTATCCGTGAGGAAATCCCTATACCAACAGTTTCATTTAAAACGTTGGTATAGGTGTTTGAGAATTCTAGGAAACTCTTTAGCAACGGTTCAGAACCGTTGGTATATGTTTTTCCAGAATTCTGGAAAAAGCTTTAACAACAGTTTAGAACTGTTGGTATATGTTTTTCCAGAATTCAGGAAAAGGCTTTACCAACGGTTCAGAACCGTTGGTAATGCTTTTCCCAGAGCTGCTGCACAGTAGCCCCCAGAAGCCCTACCATACACCTGCATAAAAAATAGTGCACAACAGCCCTCCAGTATACCCTCCACTATACACCTGCATAAAAAATATCACAAAAGCCACATACAGACATCAAATAGTATAAAAAACACCTAAAATAGCCCAAAAAAACACATATGACAACAATCATTCGGTGGTAATTCACATCACCCATCAAATTCTAATAGGCAGAATAGTTTGATAAATATCTATTAGAGTTGAATAAGACATTCAAATTGACTCAAATCCCATTTTTTTGTGATACTAGGTTTGGGTATGTAATGATTTGTGATGAATTTTTCATTGAACTTGTATTGTTTATAATATATGGTTAAAAGATATTTTCTTAGGAGTCTCGTCACTTATGACCCCATGAGTGAAACTACCCAACTCATGAAAAAGAGTTTGTGACTATCGTTGATGAGTGTAAATTTCAGTTGTATTCACTTAAAATGATTTCATTTTGAAATAAAAGAAAGACTTTCAGTGGTGTCGTCCACACCGCGCCTCGGATTGAGGCGGAGTTGACTTGTACACGTCACAAATGACCCATGGATACATGTCCTAAAGTATCAATAGTATATGAATGCATTTGGTCTATTTTCTGTATGTCAGTTGTTGTTTTACCTTAAATTGTTGTCCATTTCAATGAAAAGTGACACACTTTGAGTGGTGCCGGCCACACCGTGCCTTGGATTGAGGCGGGGTTGACTCTTACACGTCACATATGACCCATGGATACAAGTCCTAAAGTATCAATAGTATCCGAATACCTTTGGTCCATTTTTCGTATGCCAGTTGTTTTAACTTAAACCGTTGTCCATTTCAAAGGAAAGTGACAAAATTTGAGTGGTCCCGGCCACACCGGCCCTCTTATTGAGGCGGGGTTGACTCGTACACGTCACATATGACCCATGGATCGTTGTCCTAAAGTTTCAATAGAATACGAATGCGTTTGGTCAGTTTTCCGAATGGCAGTTGTTGTTTTCACTTAAAATCAAGTCCATTTCAAATAAAAGTTAGACACATTGAGTGGTGTCGGCCACACCGCACCTCGGATTGAGGTGGGGTTGACTCTTACATGTCACAAATGACCCATAAATCATTTTCCTAAAGTTTCAATAGAATCCGAAAGTGTTTGGTCGATTTTCCGTATGTCGTATTTTTACTTAAAAGCGCATCCATTTTAAACAAAAGAAAGATACTTTGAGTGGTACCGGCCACACCAGCCCTCAGATTGAGGCGGGTATGACTCGTACACGTCACATATGACCCATGGATCGTTTTTCTATAGTTTCAACAGAATTTGAATGCGTTTCGTTGGTTTTTCGTATGTCAGTTGTTGTTTTAACTTAAACTGTTGTCCATTTCAAAGAAAAGTTAGACACTTTCAGTGGTACCGGCCACACTGCGCCTCCGATTGAGGTGGGGTTGACGCGTACATGTCACATATTACCCATGGATCGTTGTCCAACAGTTTCAATAGAATCCGAATGTGTTTGGTTGGTTTTTCGTATGTCAGTTGTTATTTTAACTTAAATTGTTGTCCATTTCAAAGAAAAATTAGACACTTTGAGTGGTGCCGGCCACACCGCACCTCGGATTAAGGTGGGGTTGACTCGTACACGTCACAAATGACCCATGGATACATGTCCTAATGTATCAACAGTATCCGAGTGCATTTGGTCAGTTTTCCCTATGTGGTTTTTTTACTTAAAAGCGCATCCATTTTAAACAAAAGAAAGACAATTTGAGTGGTATCGGCCACAACGGCCCTCGGATTGAGGCGGGGTTGACTCGTACACATCACATATGACCCATGGACCGTTTTCCTATAGTTTCAATAGAATCTGAATGCGTTTGGTCTGTTTTTTGTATGTCAGTTGTTGTTTTAACTTAAACTGTTGTCCATTTCAAAGAAAAGATAGACACTTTGAGTGGTTCCGGCCACACCGCGCCTCGGATTGAGGAGGGGTTGACTCATACACATCACAAATGACCCATGGATACATTTCCTAAAGTATCAACAGTATCCGAGTGCGTTTGGTCAGTTTTCCGTATGTGTTTTTTTACATAAAAGCGCATCCATTTTAAACAAAAAAAAGACACTTTGAGTGGTCCCAGCCACACCGGCCCTCGGATTGAGGCGGGGTTGACTCTTACACGTCACATATGAACCATGGATACATTTCCTAAAGTATCAATAGTATCTGAATGCCTTTGGTCGGTTTTCCGTATGCCAGTTGTTGTTTTCACTTAAAATCATGTCCATTTCAAATAAAAGTTAGACACTTTGAGTGGTGCTGACCACACCGCGCCTTGTATTGAGGCGGTGTTGACTCGTACACGTCACATATGACCCATGGATACATTTCCTAAAGTATCAAAAGTATCCGAATGTGTTTGGTCCGTTTTCCGTATGTGGTTTTTTTACTTAAAAGCGCATCCATTTTAACCAAAAGAAAGACACTTTGAGTGGTACCGGCCACACCGGCCCACGGATTGAGGCGGGGTTGACTCTTACACGTCACATATGACCCATGGATCGTTGTACTATAGTTTAAACAGAATACGAATGTGTTTGGTCTGTTTTCCGTATGCCATTTGTTGTTTTCACTTAAAATTCTGTCCATTTCGAATAAAAGTTAGACACTTTGAGTGGTGTCGGCCACACCGCGCCTCGGATTGAGGGATTTGGACAACCTCTTAGCACAAAGATCACTAAACAAATAGCACAACCAAACAACTGAGACTCTAACATTATTGGACAAGAGATGACGAATTGATATTGGAATCAACTCATGCAAAGGGACGTGATAATCATGAGTCTTCAAAGATTTCAACTTCAACTCTTTTCTGTTGACCCGTTTTGATATATTGCTTGAATAGCCATCAGGAACATTAATAGTCTCTAGCACTTCCAGAAATTAATTTTTTTAGCAGGAGTCATCACATAAGAAGCACATAGAACTTGCCATTTATTTTCACTGATACAGACTGGATGCAATTCTGGTCTGATCCCCCAATCTACCAAGTCACGCCGAGATCGTGAATCATCTTTTGTCTTCCCCTTGACATTTAGAAGAATCGAAAGCAACATTTCACATATATTCATTTCAATGTGAATTACATCTAAGAAATGACATAACAAGTTGGTTGACCAATATGACAACTCAAAGAATATACTCTTCTTCTTCCAATTGTAACAGGTATCATTGGAAACATTTTTCCTCTTTCTAGATTTCATTACACTCTTCCCAAATGAATAACTGATATCTTTCAATTCATTAAGCACATCAGTTCCAGACATACGCTGAGGTGGATCATCATTCTCCATGGTATTGTCAAATCTTTGACGATTGTTTCTATATGGATGGTTCATTGGCAAGAATCATCGATGTCCCATAAAACTAAAACTACGATGATATTTCAGTCTTCTCGATCGATTATTCTTCATACAAACAGGACATGACGATTTTCCTTTTGTGCTCCATCCAGACATCATTGCATAAGCAGGAAAATCATTGATAGTCCACATAAGTGCAGCACGCATCTGAAATATGTCTTTCGAACATGCATCGTATGTGGGCGCACCCACATCCCAAAGAAGTTTCAACTCTTTTATTAAAGGTTTCATGTATACATCTATATCATTGCCGGGATTAGAAGGGCCAGATATCAGTATACTCAAGAAAGTGTAAGGATTTTTCATACATAACCAAGGGGGAAGGTTATAAATGTGTATGAAAACCGGCCATGTGCTGTGTGAAGTAAGCATCTTCCCAAATGGATTAAAATCGTCGCATGAAAGACCCAGTCTCACATTACGCACGTCGGCTGCAAATTCAGGATATCGAGCATCAAATCTCTGCCATGCAAATCCATCTGCAGGGTGAACCAACTCTTCATTATTCTTTTTTCTCTTGGTGTCATGCCATCGCATTTTTACGGATATTTCATCAGACATGAAAAGGTTCTGTAATCTAGGGATCAATGGAAGGTGCCACATTACTTTTTGTGGCACACGAGATGGTGTTCCATCTTCTTTTGGCTTCCATCGGGAGGATCCTTAATTTATAGAATCATTTCTTTCGGCAGTTTCCTCCCAAAATTAGCTGCAATCATTCGGGCAAGCATGATTTTTTTTTGGGAATCCAAGTTCATCAACCAACTTCCATGCCATATAGTGGTTTGAGGGAATATCTACATCATCTGGAAGTAAGTCATTCGAGAAGGTAAGAATGTAATCAATTGTAGTATTTGAAATCCCATACATAGTTTTCCCATGAAACAATCGGATTAAAAATTCCAACTTTTTCATTTTATCACATTGCCGATATACTGGAGTCATCGCAGCATCATTCAATTTTTTCACCCTATCAACATCATCATTTTCATTGGACGCATCATGTGTGCTTGTATCGAAATCTTGTTGGCTGGAAATCCTTTCCTTCTCATGATGTCGAATAAATGGAAACTGATCATATATCAAACTCTCCAATTCAGTCCTATCATTTGGATCATCAACATTTTGAGATTCCATTTTCTATCCATTGTGATACCACACATAATAGTTTTTTTGGAAACAATATTTGGTTATATGATAGCTAACTGCTTCTCGGCCCAACCAAGGTCTTCCAACACAATTAAAACATGGGCAGTGTATGCGACCACTATCTGAAGCCTTGTCAAATGAAAATCTAGAAAGCTTTTCAAATTATTTTGAAAATCGGTTGAAATCTGATCAGTTTCGTACGTCCAAATTCTATACATTCTGTAAAAAAATCATAATAAGTCATTTCAAAGAAATTCAATAATATTACAGTTTAATCAAAAAAATGTTTACCTAAATGACAATTGTTTACTCTATATAAAAGCATAACTGACACATTACTCTATATGAGAATCATATTAAGAAATACAACAAAATACAGTGTATATAAGAAAATAAGATACAAAATTTCTAATGCCTATATTCAAGGATTGAACAGTAAGATATTGGAAGTGGATCAAGGAATACATAATCCTTAAGGGTCTTGTTGGGAGTATATGAGTTTTATACTTTAACTTCTTCAAGTATATCAGGATGAGGAATAGGATGAGGATCATGGGAGTGGCAGGACTGTCCAAGGGGGGTGTGGCGTGTCCAGGGGGTGCGGGGTGTCTAGGGGTGGTGGGTCCGTCTGGGGGTCGGAGGTGTCCAGGGGGTGGGGGGATGTCTAGGGGGTCGGGGTGTCCAGGTGGGCAGGCTGTCCGTGGGGGTGGTCAGGTTGTCCAAGGGGGTCGGGGTGTATAGGTATATTTATATGAATAGAATACCCCCACAATAATCATGCAGCCCTGTCATTAGTCTAAACCCCTAGAACACATAAAAGAAGCTAGTATGGACATTTACTAAAATATTTAACACCATATGAATGAAAATACACTCTAAATATAGTTTGAGAGGATATAATGGTGTGTGTGAAAAAATGATATTAAATCAATTTAAATGAATATGGAACAAATGAGGGTTTATAATACACTAAGAGTACCTCAAACAATCCAAAACCATTATATCACCACATATTCAACATCATGAAACAGGACATGGAAATCTTACCTACGTCTTTACTGATGACCACCTAATTGGAACACTATATTTATGGTTCTTAAACACAAGGAACAAACAATGTTTGGTCTCTACCTACTCAATCACCCCCTTGTAGATCATAATCTCGTTTCCCCTTATACTAAAATGGTCTCACTGGAAGATACTATTAATACCGGACCTAAACCATTCATTCTCAATAAAACAATGATCAAATAACCATCGGAGGTATCTCTCATATAACCACAACCATTTTTATCTATGATGCAATGAAATTCACAAGAATAACTTTTATTCAATAACCTTTTGGTATATAATGTGCATCAACAATGGTTCAATTATATGGTTCATCACATTCCAATTTATTAATCACCCATACATGATAAAAATTGAACATTGACTTTCATTTAATTACAACCATCATATTTCATTAAATTCTTAACAAGCATAGAAGCATGGAAATTGGAATCTAATAACTTTAATTAGTCCCCACAACTTTTTAATAAATTTAACATGAAAAATAAAACACTTTGAAATCTAAATAATCACTATGAAGTAAAATGATCTTGGAATTCTATTGCACAAGTAAAAACACTCAACGATGGAATATATGAAAAGAATATTAATATAAATTATTAAAACAAGATAATAAAGTAACAATGAATGTTAAAACTAAACATGTGATTGAATATTATAACATATAATAAAAATTTCTTGGTAATGAAACATGAAAGGCACATCAAAAAATTAGACAACTGTCTAATACAATCTAAATGGGCTGGAATATGCATGGAATGTAAATAAAGAACGGAAACCTAAATTGGGCTGGAACAGAAATTCGGCTGGAATATGAGAATAGAAATTGGTCTCATCCCACATCAAAATCGAAACTAAAAACAAATAAAATACCTCAGCCTTGGATGGGATGGAGGAAGAGAACCCGAAGCACCTCCAAAATCACCTCCAAAATCACCCAAGCACTCTCGTTTAGGGCTCTGGATCGCGAATGGGGAGAGGATCGGCTACTTTCAATTTGGGGGAAAGTTTTCCCAACGGTTTTTAAAAACCTTTGGTATATATCCCCATCCCAAACCTATACCAACTGTTCAATGAGAACCGTTGGTAAAAGGTCACCGAAATCCCACTTTTCCCAACGGTTCTTATTGAACCGTTGGTAAAAACACCCCTATACCAACGGTTGTGATGAACCATTGGTAAAAGCTTCCAAAAAACCATCTATACCAACGGTTATCAGAAACTGTTGGTATAGATGGCTATTCCCAACGGTTTAGTAAACCGTTGGGATATAAGTGTTGGGAAAACTCTGTTTTCCAGTAGTGCTCCATGGTTTGTGTACCCTTTATTAGGATCCTCATCCTCTTCTATTACTGAAGGAACCTCCTACCAGTATAAAGTCTGAGCTTATGGATCGTCTACTATCATGTTTTAATGTTCTGAAAGACTAATGGATGACATTTTGAGTCAGGCCCCATGTTTTGAACATGGCCAGTGGTCGACCCTCATTTGTTATACCCATTTCAGGCTAACACAATAAAGATACAATGTTTTGAACATGGTCAACAGTTATCCTTAATTTTCATTCCATCCCATTGATGTTCCGAATTTTGGTTATCGTGATTCACACTTTACACTTCACTATATTCGGATTGATTCTAATGCCCCTGAGATTACCCCATTCGTACACTAGAGAATTTTAGGAAAATGGAAATTTGACTGCTTTGAGAACATCATCCTCCAATCAGGCCATCCTATTTCTCCTCAGAAATATGGATTGGTTGGTCAGACCTCGAATTCCCAGATCCTGGTTGGGACTTTCATATTCAAGAAAAATAACTATGCAGTCACCCATTGTTTCTCACATTGAGTATAACCCACATGAGATTAAGGATTGATTTCCGGATATTTCATCAATGTGATGGAAATGCCGCAAACCAAAACAAATAATGTAATTCATGACTCCAACTAAAAAAACAAGAAAAACTTGAATGTACATTTATGAGTTCACACAAATTACAACACCCAAAGATTGGCCCCTCCCATAGATGGGTTGACCTCATCAATGGGGCATCCCAACTCTGCCACTCTTTGGAATTTTGTGTCCAGGATCTTCTATCTCCTGTTAATATCTCGCTCCTCCTCGACAGAAATGGGGCATAGTTCATCATCCTTGATCTGGGCCCGACCCTCATCAACTCGGATAATAGCCATCTCTTCAGAGGATCGCATCATCTGTTCTTCAGCCTCTAATAGTTGGGACTTCAATCAAAATATGAGCCTCGATTGTGCATTGAGGAAAGTAAAATACTCATTCATCTATATCCTAGATCTTTGGATCTCATTCGTGGCCTCTTGTAGTATCTTGATGTTCACGGACTTCCTCCGCTACCTGTCCACTCAGATTTCGCGTTCATGTTTCCATATTTTCTCTTCCATGAAGTATCATATGACCATATAAGGATGTTGGACATCCAATCCTCCAACACATAGAGCATGCAACCAGTAATGAAGCCTCCTCATATGGAATATAAATTGTTCTTGTGGGGTATCCCTGATGAAGTGCTAGATCATCTTCCATGACCGGCAACAGACGACCATTCTATACTCTTCATCAGAAGTCATCACGTCCCGGTCCTCTGGATCAGTAGGTTCATATTTAGGTAATGCTTATAGAAACTCATAAAAAGGATCCTCAACTAGTGTCTGTTGAGATGGTCAGGTCTCATGTCATCTAATTGATCCCCATCATCGGATTCGACCTTGATGATTTCATGTTCCATCATGTTAATGGTCCCACCTACAATTGGGAGCATTGTGACTTGGTCTATATGGGTGTTCGCTTCCATGAACATCAGTGTTCCCCTAGGAAAGCAAGTGATAGGATCCCTGAAAATCCTTACCAATGAAGCCCACACCATTTAAAGAACAGTGCATGTGGGTATACACATATGCAAGTTGACCTAATGCAATTGGTGAGAGTTACAAATTTTGTGAAAAAATACTTACAGAGATCAGATAGTCGGTCTCACCACTAAGCTGTTACCACTAGAATCCTGAGGTGTGCCCCCCATATATGTTTGAGAAATATGAAGATGCTTGGAGAACCACCCTATGTATCGCAGCCCCACAAGATGCAGCAATCACCATTTTCATGGGTGCATATCATGAAACCACGTCTGATGTTGCGCAGGAGCGAGTTTTTCGTATAAGTTCCACCTGTATAGGTCAAATTTTAGTTGACAAGGACTATGTGACCTTAATGAGGAACACCATAATATGATTTAGGGTTTACCTCAAGAGCCTCCAAAAACTCTTATAGCTCTGAGTTTGTGACATCACCTTCATCCAAAGGTCTCCCTCTACTAGCCTTATCCTCAATAAGGACCCTTATAATTATTCCGGTAGGGGGTAGCGCTACATCAATTCAGTGGAATACAACTACGGAGGGACCATTTGATTGAGTAGTACATTCACCTGATTTGTAATTGGATTCGGGTACCAAAAGAGGTTAAGTATTCCTCTATCTTAGTGATGTACTACTCCCCTTCCACACGAGATACCAAAAATCAGGCCTTGGCACAACCAATTCCTGACAGATCCATTATGAGATGGTTCAGATGGTGCCACATCTGGGAAGGATTGAGGAATTTTCTATTAACATCCTAGATGTCCCAGGCCTCTGGGAAAACAAAATCCTCAGGCATATCTATATTGCATAGCTGATTCCCTGAAGCCTGAGTGGGAATCCTATGGAACCCCCTGGGTGGCCTCCCCTCTTACTGACTTTACTATTCTGGGACCGCTATGTCCGCCAATGTTGCCTGCCTCTCGATCGGTGTAGGTCTCACCGCTACTGCAGCCCTGCCACCATGTGATGTTCTTTCCACCTTCTGACCCCGACCTCAAGGTTGAGGAGGCACCCCATCACTAGAATGTATGGTTTGTCACTTCAACATCTCTACTAGGTAGGCTACCTCCCAACTCTTGGCATATTCCTTCACGATCCCATAGATAGCTGTGGGAGGTGGCATCTCATTCTGCATCTTACCATTCACCAGTGTAAACATGAGCCACATCAGCCTCATTACATTTGGATGGTCCTTGTGGTGTACTCTTAAGTATCCTTGTGAGGTTAGACTCTACATGCATTGAAACTACCTCCCGATGTGGTATGGGGTGTACAACTCATAGAGAGGCTCGCAGTCAAGTCACGCCACCAAGACTCCATCCTGAAATGCCAAGAGGTAAGACTGATTCTCCTCCATTACCTAACTGTCATTAGTGAACACAGCAGTTTGCAATAGGAACAGATGGAATTTGAACTCATTCTCCTTCTATACTCAGTTCAGTACCAACGGTGGGGTTATCTTGGTCAGGAAACTCCCCACCGCATTCAGAATAGCTAGTTAGAAGTCTAATCCTATAGGGGAAATGGGGTTCAGGTATTCACAGGCACTTCTATGCACTGCTATCCACCCATATAGAAGATGGAGGGGCCCACACAGTCGATGTGGCTTATTCCCTTCACTGATATGCCAGAATACTTTATACAACTTATCTAACACCAGGATACCTAGATTTATTTGTTCCCCCATCGCCAACATGGATTCCATGATAAACATGCTCGCCCATACGCCCATGTCAGTATCCCTTTGTGGCAGTATCCAGCCACAAATGAGCACTGAGATGAATGAAGTCAACTTAACAACTAGTTTCTACCTAGTGTTAACACTAAACCCCCATGTCTTCCACTTTCTGTCCTCTGAGGGTCTCTAATATGAGATATCTATGCTGTGTTAGACCCCCTTCGAGAAAGAGGGAGGCCTAACAAGAAACCTCCAATCTAAAGGGTAATTCAAGAACCACCAGAACCACAACTTAATGTGGACATACCTCACTGAATTCTTGTCATATTCTAGAAACAGGTCCATTAATACCTTTTCTAGTGGAAACATCTACTCTGGGTCCTCCCATTTATTCATGGTGAGGAGGAACTCATTTTACATCTCCACTGAAATCAGAATCCCTGAGATTTTGTGAAGGTGCCAAAGGATGATACTGACCTCCACATGGAGAATTTGAAAAGTGTTGGTCCTTGATGACCACTTTCTCAAAAACTCTGTCATCAGTTTCTACAGTTGGTAGATATGTAATTGGGAGGCTCGTGCTACCTCATACAGGCTCAGATGCCTTAGATCTGCCCAAAATGCATTGTAGGAGGAACAAACCCAGTAAGCACATGACTAGTCATCTGTGAAATTTCCTTCCTAGAAAAGATCCCACTCATCAGTCCACCCCTTCTTCGGGTTCCCCAAAGACGCCTTCAAAATGGTGTGGTAATGTGGGGGAGATACATATGGCTGCAACGCCTTCCCATCAACATTGTTAACTTGATTATAAAATAAGTCAAAATTGATGGGTGTATGATCCTACCAAGCGTGACCGTTGCCTACCTTGAATCACAAGTACTGGCATGACGTACTCTGGAATCAAAAGGCTAGATCGTCCCTGCTTACTTCGAGAATGATAGCATCATTCCTCAGACCAAATCCATATAGAGGCAGTATTTTTTTCATAGTGTAGTTCTTCTTGATATCTAAAAATTTCTACACCAAGGTTTCATGTTCCGAATGGATCTACAAACATTCCTAAATGCCTAGGTTATCTGTTATCTCTACCCTCCGGGCAGCATCATAAGGACCCCAGTGGCAGCTTCTTGGTGAGACATTCCATCTCAAAAAATTACAATTTTTTTTCTTAGATTGCAGAGCTTGATCGCAGAGCTCGAACGTAGAGCTAGATCACAAAGACAGGTCGTAGATCCTTGCCACAAACCTCATATACAGAATCCACGGAGCACACAATCACTGAGTCAGAAGATTCCATGTGCACCGCAAAGCCAGCAAAGAGCAGTCTCAGAGTATGCGGAGCTTTTAGAATCAATAGATAAGCACAAAAACATTGATATAAGTGAAGAAAAAAGAGTGTTCATCCTCCCCTATTTATAGGAAATGACCTCTGAGCTTTGCAGCACGCCTATTCGCGGTGAGCTTCCCAGTGTTCTCAATCCATGCTTTGCCCATCCAAATCATGACCCTGCTTCACGATCATTCTTTGTGATTAGCCTAAATTTTTTGACAATCTACCATAATAATTTGACCCTCATTTTCTCCTCGGCTCCTAGTCTGAGGGGATGGGGGGATTTTTTGGACCAAAAATTCCTGCATAGGAAAAAGACACAAAGAGCGCAACAATGATAAAGCAGTTGAATCACGAAGAACCTTTGTGAAGCCCTTCATCACTATAGCCAGCATGATCAATTTAGCACTACAGCTTGCGTGAATCCCTTCAGCACCATGACCGGTGAAAATCCATGGCCCCCTCTATGAATTCCACAGTGGATATGTGTGGGAGACTCTATAGTTACAACATTGTTGATGGGAAACTTCGCACAACGGAGGGAACAAGATCACCTCTATAGTCCCCTGGAAACTTATGGAAGCCTCTGCGAGCACCGTAGAGGGAATAAAGGAGGTCTCTGCAATATAGAGGGGATGGCGGTCGAATCCACAGTTACAACAAACTTGACACAATCTACCTTCAATTTAAAAGTGCAAGTGGATTCACAATGTGCTATTAGGGATTTGTGCCACCCCTAACTTACAAATACCAGGCTTCCCTCAGACCCAAAGAATGGATACCCCAACCTTTATCCTTCTCAGATATCGTATCATGAATCCACATCTACAATGCGAATCATTGAGAAAAAAAATGAGCCCTTCAAGCTATTTGAGCATTGCGATATACCTTTCCCTTAGCTCAAATACAACCCCACTTCGGGAATGGATGCCCCTTAAGAAGCCTATGGTCCATCACAAAGGAAAGAGATTCCTAATGGAACTTGGATCATCAAAAAGCTCACAAGATTCACGAAGTACCTTCCATAAACATGGGGAACTTATGCAATGGCAGGATCACTATGCTTCGCGAAGTACATTGCTTCACAATGTCACGATTTTAAAGTCACCCTTTCTCTGTAAAGTCTTACTCCATGAAATTACTTGCACTTTATGAATAAATATTTATATGAATGTATACTCCATTACTAGGCTAGGTCACTCTACTTTTGGAAGAATACTCCTTCACAGAGTCTCTCCACTTTGTGGAGAACCATAGCTTCTGAAGGCCCCTTCATGTGAACCCACTTTCTTCACAAATCCCTTTCTCGTATG
Organism: Viscum album; assembly: GCA_963277665.1. Lineage (NCBI taxonomy): Eukaryota > Viridiplantae > Streptophyta > Magnoliopsida > Santalales > Viscaceae > Viscum > Viscum album. The sequence goes on along the minus strand of OY728119.1, from coordinate 455,962,589 downwards.
ACATTCTTTGTTTGTATAAAGTAATATCAAGGTCCCTTGGGTAGTGATTCATATTGTGTTTCATTTCCTCATGATTTTTCTCATAGGCACACTAATGGATATTACTTCTTTTCATATCCACACTAACATGATCCCCTCAATGGATCACTCCACAACACCATCTCCACACGACATTGTCGGTGCCTTCCCTTCACCTAGGGTTAAAGTGTGCTGGTTATGTAAGTCCTAGGGGTGTGGAGTGAATCCTCATTGTCCGACCCGTAGGAAGATAAACTACCAAGCACTATCATACTCAACACATGATGTTAAACTATAGTGTCCCCTCATGAAATATACATAGGGTGCCTCGCCTTAGAAATTTTCCTTGCCCACTGGTATCCACGAGAGGGAGATCTTCCTCAAATGGAATGATATCTTCCGTGAATGGAACGACATCTATCTGAAGGGAGGGAAACCATATTGATATAATCCCTTAGAATTTCTTGTAGGAGGTAGATTCTGTGATCCTCCTATCTTCTTCCATTAACAATGTCCAGAGGAGAGATGGACACATGGACCATCGATACCCTTTCCCTATCCCTTTGGTATTTATCACCATCAAGCCTCTATCTTGGAGTATGTCCTAATATCCATCTCCATAGGCCTCTAACCACATATAAACCATGCTCTATTACTCACAGATGAACCTTTCGTAATGTGATCATCAGGTATTTTCTGCCACTTGTTTCTCACACCGAGTATGACTCATGTGGGCTTAGAGTAGGCATCAACCATAGCATCATCCTCAGGTCGCCTTAGTGTGTAAGACCCATCCTTTGCTACTAAACTACATAGAATTTGATCTTTTCCCTCTCTAGTCAAGGTATGTAGAAATCCTCCATGAGGTTCAATACCATCCACCGATCAATCCTGAGTACTTCATGTCAGTTCACCCCCGTCCTGCGTGACGTTAAATTGTATGCCCCGTTTTTTCCCACATGATGCTAAACTATATGGATACAAAATACGTGGTTGTTTATCCCAGTCTCTTAGACATGGTACATAGGAATCCTCCTCGTGGTTCAATCCCAATCTATGGTAAGCCTTTGTATCACTCTTTTTTGGGTTCAAAATATATGGTCTGCCTATTGGAGTTAGATCAATATTGGGCTACTAACCACGTGTAATCCCCAACATCATCTTCGGGTAGTTGTCCTATGTGCACACCATGATCCTATTAATCACCCTGAACCACATGGGTTTTGATCCTTATCTCATAGGCATGGTATGTACGAAGCCTCCCTGAGGTCCAACCCCAAACACTGGTAATCTTCGATGTCCCCTTTGTTGGGACCCACGTCCTTAGTCTATCCCTTAGAGGCGTCAGACTAGCTGACGGGCTGCTAACCACTCATAATCCCCAAAATGTCTCTGGGTTGTTGTCCTTTTTGTACACCCTGATTTTATGTCCCATCCTAAATTATGTGGACTTTGATTCCCTTCCATGAGGATACATAGGAGGCTTATTCGAGGTTCAATCCCATCACTCATGTCCCCTCGGGGTCTCTTCCTTGAGCTTTTGTTTTTTGGGAAGGTCATGCCCCATCCCGGAGGTTCTACTTCTTTTGGGTCTCATCCATACATCCATTCTCAAGGTCTGCCTCCTCAGGTGTCCCATTGCCTCACTGAACTACATGGAATTTTATTCCATGCCACAATAATATGTAGGAAGCCTCTCTGTGGCTCAAGCCCAACATTACCATTAGCTTTATGACAGTTTCATCTCATTTCCCATACACTTCATTCAATGCTCCATCATCCATCCCGATTTTTACCCGGACCACCACATCCTGGTGAGACCATGCCATTCAACCCATCGGTGCTCCTTATGGAACCTAGGATTCTAACCATACGTAAGCCCCCACACAATCCATAACCATCCAACCAAGAGTGTCCCTCTTGTGATGGGCCACTATCAATGTGTAAGTCGCAACATGCCTCCGAGTTGTTGTCCTTCATGTGCACCCCAATTCCATGTCTCGCCCTTCAAACTACATGAGTTTTGATCCCTATCTCTCGGGATAGTGTATGTAGGAAACATCCCTAAGGTTCAATCCCAGCCAGTGGTAAACCCTAGCATCCCCCTTCGTAGGGACCCAAGCATCCTTAGATCCATCTTCATTAGATGTTTTGATCCACTCATCTAGTAAACCCCTTAGGTTCTCCCTCTTGGTGATGTACCCATCTAACCTACTTCTATCAGTGTTCTGATCGGTCCGATCAGTCTTTTCTAGACCTTAAACATGCAACATACCCCATGTCAAACATGTAAAGGTGAGGAAAGCCTCTGGGACATGTGTAGGCATATAATTCCCCGCATTCAATGTGGGGTGCCTCCGGCATCCACACCCTTGAGAATCCCTATCAAAAGGGGAATAAACTAAGATGCATCATTGTTTTAGCATCGAGACACGCCAGTGATGTCCAACGTGACTACTCCCTCGATCAAAGTTTGTTGCCCAGACATGACCCCTTAGAATGTCCTGACAAAGGTAGTGTAATTAAATGACATCCATGAAGATATGGCACCGAGGAAGATATTCACAAACAATGTCTTAATCTGTAAGAGAGACCTGGACTAGGAAACGAATTCCGAGGAGGAATCCACGGAAGGAGGAACCGACATCCCATCATCCTGTTTCGATCAAGGAGAAAATGTCCCTGAATAAGCGACAGATGTCGCCCGCCTTTGGAAAGTGGGAATGCAGGGCAACTGCAAGAACATCCCCACAGACAGATACGCACCCCGACGAAAGTGTTAGAAACAAGCCCTTTTTATTTCTCCATAAAGTCTTAGAAGGCTTAAGAAATATGGGTTTTAGTTGTCGACCCCAATTTCAAAAAATTCAAACGGTTATAACTTTTGATCCAGGTGTCTGTACCACATATCACATCGAAACTCAATTCACGATATTTGATTTGACTGGTTGTGGCACTAAAAAACGAGTCTCAAATAAGATTTTATGGCCATTTTAGTGTTTTTAGGGTTTTTAGAGGTTCTTAATGTATTATGATTTATTTATTTCTTTGTCATTTATTTGATTATTATTTATTTATTATTTATTATTTATTTATTTATTTGTCTGTTTGTTTGTTTATTAATCCATTATTTATTATATATATATATATTTATTTATTTATTTATCAATTTATTTATAAATAAATTTATTTACTTATTTATTGATTTATTGATTTATTGAATATTTAATATTTAATATTAAATATTAAATATTAAATGATAAATATTAATTATTAATTATTAATTATTAATTATTAATTAATATTTAATCAATCAATTTTTTATTTATTTTTTTATCTCTTTATTCTTTATTCTTTATTCTTTATTCTTTATTCATTATTCTTTATTCTTTATTTATTAATTTTTAATTTAATAAATATTATTTATTTTTATTTTATTATTCATATATTATATATTTATATATTTATTATTTATTATTTATTTATTCCATATAAATTATTTATTATTTATTATTTATTTATTTATTTAAAATTTTTTAATTATTTATAAATTTTTAAATATAAAATATAAAATATTAATTATTAATTCATAATGATCAATTTTTAATTATTAGTTATTATTAATTATTAATTAATTAATTACTATTTATGTATCTATTATTTAATAATTTGTTATTTATTTATCATATATTAAATTATTTTTTATTTAAGTTATTATATATAAATTACTTATATATTATATATTATATATTATATGTTATATATTTTATAGTATCTTTATATATTAAATATTATGTATTATGTATTATGTATTATGTATTATATATTATGTATTATGTATTATATATTATATATTATGTATTATGTATTATATATTATATATTATGTATTATTTATTATATTTTATATTTTATATATTATGTATTTGTTGTTATATATTATTTATAATATATTATATATTCTATATTATAGGTTATATATTATGTATTATATATTATCTATTATCTATTATAAAGTATATATTATCTATTATATGTTATAAGTTATATATTATATATTATATATTATATATTATATGTTATATATTATTTGGTATTTAGTATTTATTATTTACAAGTTAGTATTTACTATTTAATATTTACGCTTAATTATTTACTATTAATTATTTACTATTTACTAATTATTATTTACTATTTTTTATTTAGTATTTATTTCCATATTATATATTTCATTATTTATTATTCACTTACATTCTATTTATTAATTAGTAATTAGTAATTAGTAATTATTAAATATTAATAGTTAATAAATTAATTATTAAATATTGTTTAGTGATTATTGATTATTGATTAATAGTTATTGATTAATAATTAATTATTAACAATTATTTAGTGTGTATCTATTTGTTATGTATTTTTTTCCAATTAACACACACACACACACACACACATATATATAAGTATATTAAATTCGATTTATTGACCACATGAATGGCCTACTATAAAGGTTAAGTCTTTGGAGAATAACCAAGAGGTTAGGGGTTCAAAACTCACCCAACGCAAAATTTCTATATACGGAATGGGTATGTGCATGGACATGAGCTTGTGCATCGGGATGGAAATGAGCTTCGTAAAAATAATAAATAATTAATAATTAATAAAAAAATTAAGAATATAATTAAATAAACAATTAAGTAAATAATTAAATAAATAAACTAATTATGAAAAATAATAAATAAAAGATAAATAAAAAATCAATATAATTTAAATAACTAAAAAATAATAATTAAAAAAATACTAAATAAATAGTAAATAAATAGTAAATAAATAGTAAATAAATAATAAATAATAATAAATAATAAAAAAATAATAAATAATAATTAATGATTAAAAAATAATAAAGTCAAAAAAATAAATTTTAAAAATAAATTTTAAAATTTTAAAAAAAATTAATAAAAAACGATTTAGCAATGGTATAACCTGCCGCTAATTGATTACCGACACGATTTAGTGGCAGTTTTCCAAAACTATCACAGAATGATTTAGCGTCAGCTTAGACCGTCGCTAAACAAAAATGATCGTTGCTAAATGCAAATTTTGGCATAGTGATGTAATTACCTAACTTGTCCTTTTTCATATTAATAAAACTTACCGAAGTTACAATTCATAATGCCAAAAAAAATAAAAGAATGAAATTTACATAATTTTGATCTATTGATTCCAAATATGGAATAAAATTTTCAACATTAAAAACATTAATGTTTCATTAATATGTATAAAATTGATCTCGTTGTTGGAATGAGAAAATGAGTATTAAAAGTTAAAAAATTACAAAATCTTGAAATGTTTTTACATATAAATTCAATTTAAAAATAAGTCCAATGACCTAAATTATATTAACTGATAAAAACATAATCAATTTATACTTTAAAACCATTAAATAATATAATTTACCCATATAAATTATTTCGATGAAAAAAGTCGTATTGAATTAGAATTTATTATATTTTTACTATTCATCAAAACATGAAAGTTTTCAAAAAATGTAAATAAATTTATCCAAAGTAAATATTCATATCTATATTCTAAATAAGAAGTTTTTGTTGTCATATAATAATTATTTATTTTTCAAAATTTTAATTTAAAATGGGTTCTCCATTGAATGGTGGTTAAATTTCCCTTTTGAAAAAATATATTTTTATACATAAATAGGGTTTATTAATAAAAATGAATAAAAGATCGTTTGGATCAATATAAAAAATATTTAATTAAATATAAAACATTTATATTTAGTTACTTGTATTTACCAATTTTAATTCACTTAAGTAATTAATATAAAAAATATAAATATTTCATTTACATTTAATTAGTTTATATTTTTCATAAATAATTTGTAGCTAATGAATTCGCCATACATTTTTGTAATTTATTTATATTTATTCTGGCTAACTTAACTGCTGGGTTATAATGGTCATTTTATACTATGGCATATCAGGGTTTGTTTACACTCATTATTGTGTGCAATGAAAGCTATTGAAGAATTAAAATTATATAATGAAAATATTTCATAAAAACATCCAGGTTTTACATTCTACCCACCTTAAATTGAATTTCACCCCCAAAATTCATCACTTGGATACAAACAGATGAGGATACCTATGCCTCATCACATTCTCAATTTCCGACATAGCTTCCTCAAATTTTTTATTCTACCATAAAGAATTAATCGGACGATTGGTCATGTTTCATTAAACATTTTCAGTACGATCTGGAATCTATATTAGATGTTCTTAAAAATAAATACTTTTCTTCAGTATTATGACTTCTGAGTTTAGTAAACGTGAAGGATTAGGTATTTAATTTTTCAGGAGAGATACGTGGAACACATCATGATGTTCAGTGAGATTCGATGGAAGCACCAATTGATAAGATACTTTACCAGCATGATCACAAATTTAAAAAGGACCAATATACCTATGGATTATCTTGTACTTATTTCCAAATTTAATTACACTCTTCCAGGGTGATATTCATAGTGTCACCCACTTCAAACTCTGGTCCTTTTCGTTTGTTGTTAGCATAACATTTTTTTTACTCTGAGCTACTCTTATGCATTGTTGAATAGATAAGACCTTATCTGCTATTTCATGAACTAGATCAGATACTAATAGATTTCTTTTCCCAACATTATCCTATATAGTTGGAGTTCTTCACTTCTTTTTATATAGGGATTCATAAGGATCCATCTGAATACTAAATTCAATGATATTTTTGTAAGAAAATTCTACCAAAGGTAGGTTTTGATCCCAAACATCATTGAAATCCATAAAGAAACCTCTCAACACGTCTTCTAGAGTTTGAATTGTCCTATCAGACTGATCATTTATCTTTATATGATAATAAATTCTAAATATTAACTATATATCCTGAGCTTGTTGAAGACTTTTATAGAACACTGAGGTAAATTTCAAATCCCAATAAGATATAATGGAAAGTGGTAATCCATAAAATCTTACCACTTCTTTTATATATATCATATAAAGTTGATCAAGGTAGAAGTCCTCTCTAATATATATGAAGTTTGTTGACTTATTAGGTGATAGACTATAACCCATATAATTATGGCCATTAGATGTTTTGTGAAGTTCGACAACAAATTCCATAATGATGTTTTACCATTTCCATTATAGTATGTGTAATGATTGTAACATCCCCTTATATTTTTTTCTCTCAACCTTGACTTATTTACAAACCAAGAACCAAGATACATAATCCACAACATCTCTCTTCATACCATCCCACCAAAAAATACCCTATCAGGTCCTTGTACGTTTTTGTGCTTTCAGGATGAATAGATAATGAAGATCTATGAACTTCATCCAATTGATACTTCTTTAATTCTAGCATGGGAGCAATAAAAACCTGGTTCTTAAAACTAATTATTCCATTACAATCAAGGTTTAATTTTGGAATATTTTCCACCTTCTTATGTAGATCTACATCTTCCTTCATTTTCACCTTAATCTTCAACGGTATATATGGTTGAACATTCCATTGAGAGAGATAATATTTATCCCATTACTTTAAAATTTCAAGATCCATTCTTCACAAATCCATATATATTAAATATTTTGTGATCCTCATCTTGGATAGTCTAGCATGGTCCTTTCGACTCAAAGCATCTTACACTTTGTTTTATTTCCCTAAGTGGTAATGTATTGAGAATTCATAATCTTTAATCAAATCCAACCATATTCTTTTCCACATATTCTACTCCTTTTCTGTGGAAATCTACATTAAACTATTACGGTCAGAATAAATATTACACCTTTCAACATAAATATAATGCCTCCATATATTTAATGTAATGATTACCATAGTAAACTCCAAATCATGAGTTGGATAATTTTTATCATGTATTTTTAATTTTCATGAGTTATAATCAATTCCCATATCATTTTTCATCAGAATACATCCCATCCCCTTCTTATATGAATCACTGTAGACCATTAGCATCTCTCCACTACAATAATGTGTGAGCATGAGTTCACTAGATAACCCACATTTTATCACTTTGAAATTATTCTCACATTCCTCTTTCCAAACGAACATAAATCCTTTCCAAGTCAACATGGTGAGTGGATTAGATAATCGTTGAAAATATTTCACAAAACATCAATAATATCCAGACAAACTAAGAACACTTTACATCTTAGTTACAATTTTTGGTATAGGACAACATCCAATAACTTTTGTTTTTGACAGATACACATATATATCCTCTCTTAAGATTATGTGACCCAAAAATGAAACTTTTTAACGCCAGAATTAAAACTTGGTAAATTTACAAAAAAATATTCTCCTTTATTAGGTTATTTAGTACAATTATCAAGTGATATTCATTATAGAGACCTTGCCTCTTCATACACTACTATTACATCATTATGAAGATAAAAACGTAATACTATTACACCATGAGGATATATAGGTTTGGTGTCTGGTGAAAACTAGGACAACACATAACATTTACAACATCAAACACAAACATTTATTTAAATCATTCTTCTCAAGATTCTTATTGGCACTTGACCTCTCCTGATTACATGTAGTCACCTGAGAATATACATCAAAAAGGGGAGATATAAATGCTCAGTAGGAGGATATATATGAACAATATAGAATGGGGTGAGCATAAACATAAAATAGTCAAGGTATCATGAACATTATAGGATGCATTAATAAAAGACATGAAATGTGGTAATGCATAAAAATGAAACTCCATGTCTTAGTGGATAACTACCACACATACTTATGAAAAAAGACAGAATATTCGTCACAAATATTTTCACTTTAACTCATGAGATTCATGACTGTACCCAATGCATTGGAGCGCTATATAATTCTGAGCACACCTATCCCATTGAAACATTTATATTTCACTATATAAATCCTGGTGCACCCGTCACATCATTACAATGTCATTATCATGCATTACACAATGAGAATATATCAAAAATGAACATAACTAACCCTGTAAGGGAATTTTTTTCATCTAAAAATAACACATTCATAAACATTGGGATCCCAAAATAAACTGAGAATAACATACTTGATACATTAACTATCAATCTTGATTAAGAATTAAAAGGTGTGTTTTTGAAATTAGAGTTCTTTTGGAAAATATTTGTTTGACATAAACTCCAGTAGAAAAAATTAATATCCCATAAAAGGTAATATCATGATGAAAAAATTATTTTTAAGGAGTGATCATATCAAAAATGGAGTGAAATAGGGAGAACACAAAGGAAGAAAGTTGGGTTCGAGAATTTCCCCTTACCCTGTATCTGAACGCTTCCTTCACTTTAATGTCATCTATAATGACATTATATTCATTAATTATAAATAAAAGAACATTTTATACATTGATATGTTTTACTATGGTTTAATTATGTTGTTTTATGGGCTTTTGGATGATTTATAAAGATAAAATTCATTGTTCAAGAGTGTTAATTTCCTTAGCTTTTATGAATGTTTCACTTGTATCCCTAAACGGATGATCATTTGAAATGTTTCAGAACATCCAGAATTGCTTATATATATTATTAGTGAAATTACATAAAAATAAATGATCATATAATTAATTTTCTATGTTCCATGAGGTTATGTCATTAGATAAAATTTAATGATGATCATTTATGGTTAATTCGGGTGGTTTTTTTATCACAACGAATTTTTTTGTTTAGTCATTTAGTAATATGTACATAACTTAGATCCAGAACATTAAATAGGATATAATACAAATAAAATATTCTTTTTAAACCAAAAAATGGTTTCATGACCATATCTTAAGGTAGAAATGCAAATAATGAAAACATATCGTTCTTGAAGGTGGTAAATTAACACCCCACGAACAACGTATTCTTTTATAAAATAAAAAGAAGAGGGGAAGTCGGTTGGATGATATAATATCCCTTTAGTACCATAACATTCTAGTATATTTATAATAATGGAGTTACCATCCCATTTGGATGTGGATAGTAGTAGATAGATGAATAAATGAACTTGAAATTGAAAGGAATTTAAAGGAAAGAGAGAGAGAGAGAGAGAGGAATTACCTCTGGAATCCTCCTCTTGAGATCCTACGTAAAAGAAGCTAGGCTTGGTCTTTTAATGAGAAAAAAAGATCTTGGACATGGTTTAGGGGATAGTTAATATTTTTTGTAATAATTTAGAAAAGGCTTGAAACTTGAGAGGTGTGAAGAAATGAGGGTGTGAAGGGTAGTATTTAGAGTGGAGGGGAAAAGGGTTTCCTCAATATAATTTTTGTTAATTTATTATTTCTCCAAAAGAAAAGTAATAGTGAGTTTTACATGACTAATTACAGTAATTTTATCATGTGAATACGAAATAATTGGGCTTACATCCACAAAACATCTTATGTAACTCTATAATTAGTGTATTGAGCTTATTTTTAAAATTATGGTATTTCACTATTCATCAAAATTTTATGTATTTCAAAAAAATCCCAAAAATGAAACCTAAATATTTTTTGACTTGTAAAATCCAAAGTGTAATTCCATTTTTCAAAAATAATTTTTTATATATTATTATTTTAATTTTTAATTAAAATCATAATTTAATTGAAAAATACACTTTTTAAAATTAAAAATAATTTTATAGTGCTTTCAAAAATTACATAAGGTCTTATAAATTTATCTTAAAACTAAAAAAATAGAACGGTTAATTTATAAACACATTTTAAGAAAATAAATTATATTTTATTTTAATTAATTAATTATAATTATTTATTTATAACTTACACAAATTCCAATACTTTTACTATGGTCAAATTTTCACTTATAAGATGCCTAAATTTTATTTAATAAGTCATGGATAAGTTTACTATTATTTTGGACAATTTACTATTCATAAAGGTCATATTACTATTCATAAGTGTAGATTACTATTCATAAGGGTATGTTACCATCCAAAAAAATATGTTTGTTCTATTAGACTCCAAAAATAATCATGAACACAACCGTGTATGTCATATTTTGAAAATTTGAAACATAAAAGTGGAGAAATTATGTTTAATGGTCACATAATATTTAGTATCATTATATTCCATCGTGCTTCCTAATGTGATTATACTATAAAGAATAATTATAATAAAGTTATTTTATTGATAAAACATTGGGTCAATAAATGTTTCCCCTTTATAAAATTTTTCCTTCAAAATATTATTTTACACAAACAGGTGAGGGTATTTCTCCTTAATCACCTCCTATAGTTCCCAAGTATCTTCTTCAAAATTATGGTTCCTCCAAAACACTGTGAAAATGTGGGTTTTCTTGTTGCGTAGAACCTTATCTCTTCGGTCAATAATAATTACTGGATGCTCATCATAGGAGAGATCATCTTCCAGTTGTACCACCTCTGAGTTCAGTACATGTGAGGGATCTGTAATGTACTTCCTCAGGAGTGATACATGAAACCCATCATGAACTTGAGCAATATTCGGTATAAGTGAAAGCCGATAGGACACAGCTCTAATGATCACAAAGTTATCAAAGGGGCCAATGTACATTGGGCTTAACTTCCCTTTAATTCCAAATGACATGACTCTCTTCCATGGTGATATTCAAAGGAAGAATTTATCTCCAACGACGAACTCCAGGTCCCTTCGATGGTTGTCATCATATATCTTTTTTTTACTCTGTGCAGCTTTGAGGTGTTTCTGGATGACTTGAACCTTCTCTTTCATCACTTTCACAAAGATAGGTTCATGTACTTTTCTTTCCCCAACTTCATCCCAACAGGTTGGAGTTCTACATCACTTTCCATACTGAGATTTATATGGAGCCATTTGAATACTCGAGTGGAAGCTATTGTTGTACGAGGACTCATCCAATGGGATATTCTGATCCAATCCACCTTTTAATTCTAAATAACATTCTCTTAGAATGTATTCATTCATCTAAATAGTTATTTCAGATTGACCATCAGTTTGGGGGTGATAGGCCATACTGAAATTTGATTCAGTACTCAAGGCATGTTGATGCTTCCTCGAGAATTTAGATGTGAACCTTGGATCACAATCAGAGAAAATAAAGAGTGGAACACCATACAGTCTAACCACTTCCATCACATATATCCTTGTATGTTGTTCAAGCAAGAAATCTTCCTGAATAGCGATAAAATGGACAGTATTGTTGAGTCGGTCAACCATAACCCATATCGTATTATATCCCATCGATGTCTTCAGGAGACCCATGAAAAAGTACATAGTGACATTCTCCCATTTCCACATGGGTTTATGCAATGTATGAATCAACCAGTTGGACTTTTCTATCTCTACTTGAACTTGCTAACATACTAATCACCTTGAGATATATTCTGCAATCTCTTTTTTCATTTTGTCCCACCAGAAGTGTTATCGGAGATCACGATACGTCTTGGTACTCCCAATATGGATAGAGAATGTTGAGATTTGTCCATTGTCCAATATCACCTTATTTATCCCGGATGATGAAGGGACACAAAGTCCCCTTCAAAACCAAATAACATCATCATCTTCGATATGGAACTCATGCAGTTTCCGATTCATTACTATATTCACCTTTTTTTGTAACTCCAGATCACCCTTTTATGCCTCCTTAATATTATCTTGAATGGATGTATTTAAAATCATAGGGGAAAGGTAGTATATATACATTTACCTTAAAATTTTAAAATCCATCCTTTTCATATCCAAGAATATCAAGTATTTCTAAATCTGCAGCATGGATATAGTATGCGGTTCTTTTTTTCTTAGAGTATCAGCTACCCTATTCACCTTTCCTGGATGACTGTGAATAGAGAAATAATAATCTTTGATTAGCTATAACCATATCCTTTGACTCATGTTGAGATACTATTGTGTGAATATATACGTTAGGTTCCTGTGGTCAGTGTATATGTCACACTTCTCACCATAATGGTAGTGGTACTAGATTTTCAAGAAAACAATCATGGATTTCTGCTCTAGATCATGCATTGGGTAGTTCTGCTCATGGATTTTCAACTACCATAAGGCATAGGATATCACATTATTGTTTTTCATGAGTAACCATCCCAAGCCTTTCTTTCAAGAATCATTGTTTATCACAAAACCTTCTCCACTTTTTAGTAATGTGAGTACAGGTGATGTGATCATCCACCTCTTTAGATTCTGGAAGGATCCCTCACATTCTTTCGTTCAGATATACTTTAACCCTTTCCTTGTTAACTTAGTTAGCAGGCATGAAAATTGTGAGAAATTTCTCACAAAACATTGGTAGTACCTAGATAATCCAAGAAAACTACGGATTTATGTGACACTAGAGGGCCTGGTTCATTCCTCAATTGCCTTTGTTTTTGAAGGGTCCACATAAATTCCTTCACTATTTATCACATGTCCCCAAAACATTATTCGATTCCTCCAAAATTAACACTTGCAGAACTTGGTGTATAAATTCTCCTTTCTCAATGTCGCCAACACAAGTCTTACATGTTCTTCATGTTCCCCATTGATCGTGGAGTATATGAGAATATCATCTATAAACACTACCAAAAATTTGTTGAGGTAACTTCTAAAGACTCTATTCATCAAATCTATGAAGATTTAAAGGGACGTAGTCAGTCCAAAGGGAATCACCAGAAACTCATAGTGCCCATACCTTGTATAGAAGGCAACCTTCTGAATATATTCCTTCTTCACCTTTAACAGATGATATCCAGAATGAATATCAACCTTTGAGAAGTATAGATCTTCCTTTAACTGATTGAACAAGTCATCAATCCTTATAATAGGATACTTGTTATTTATGGTGATCTTGTTGAGATCCTGATATTTGATATAGAGCCGCATTGTTCGATCCTTCTTCTTCACAAAGTGCACTGGTGCACCCCAAGGTGATGCACTAGGGTATATGAACCCTTTGTCTAAATTCTCTTGCCAATACTTCTTAAACACCTCGAGTTTTATATGATCTATCCTATAGGGACACTTTGAGATAGGAGTGGCTTCAGGAATGAGTTGTATTGAGAACCCTACCTCATGATCTATGGAAGGTTTGGGTAACTCTTCAGGATATTCATTGTTGTATTCCCTCACGATGAGAATTTATGCAAAGTTGGAACTGTCCTTTGACTCAACCATTTGGGAAAGGTATGCTTATTCATAGGGTATCAACACCCACACAATTAAAGGATTTTTCAATGGTGATTCATGATATTACTTTATTTTGTAGAGGATAATGGGATGGTTTAGAATATGAAAAGATATTTCCTTTTCCCTATAGTTGATACATTCTCTATATAACGAGAGCCAATCCATTCCCATTATATCATTGAATTCCACCAAAGGGAGTTTTACAAGATTTGTTGGAAGAATCTTCCCACACACGATAATAAGATAATATCCAAACACTTGGGTTGTAATGATTTCACAACATTGTTGTTTTACAGATATATATACTTCATGGTTTCAGGGCTTCGATTCTGTAGTTCTAGAAAGCTTGCAAGATATAAAGGAATGCATAGAACCATAATCAAATAAGACTTTTTCCATTCTTGAGTGAATAAGAAGTATACCTTGTATGAATTAATTATCTTGATCCACTTCCACAGTAGTGATGGCATAATCCTTCCCTTGTCCCTTTGGGTTTGGTGGATGCTAATGCTGATTACCCATGTGGACTCGAGGTTTAGTGCACTGGCTTGTATAATTCCCTTGCTCCCTACAGTTTTAGCATTGAACCATAGGTGGTTCTATAAATTCTTTCATTACATTATTCTTCCTTATCATGTATTTTTGACACTCTTGGGCATGGTGTTCTTCTTTCCCACACTCGAAGAATTTCCCTTTCCCTTTGAGGTAGTTCCCATGATACAACTTCCCACATTTTTGGCTTGTGGGTGTTTGACTTTTCTTCCCACCTTTATCATTAAATCCTCTCGCATGAAAATCAATCTTTAGTTTATTATAACCATAGCCTTGGTACCATTCTAAAAACTCTCTCCACATTGAGATAACATCAAAAAACTTCATTATAACTCCCAAAGTCTCTAATTTCTAGAGACTTTTGAAGCTGTGGTTTTAATCCACTAAAGAATCTATCAATTTTTCTATCATTGCTGATAACAAAATCTGAAGCATACCTTTCATCCCTTATGAAACTCACTTCATAGGTTTTGATCGATTATCCTTACTTTTTCTTGAGCTCTATAAATTCTCTCTCTATCTTCGTATAAAGAGTTCATGGGAAATACTTTTTATGAAATAGGATACTAAAGTCTTACAATTCCATCTCTTTAATTTTCACCCTTGGCTTGGTGTTCTTATTCAAAGACCACCATTGATCGACCTCTCCATCTAGAAATAAAAGGATAATACCACCTTCTCCATCCTAGAATAGTGGATCCCAAAAAGATCTTCTCCATGGATTTGACCTAATGTTCCACAACTAATGGATCAGAAGATCCACTAAAGGTTGGTGGTCGTTGTCGTATAATACAATCGAAAGCCAGTTTCTCTCTCTTAGGTGAAGGATGACATTCCCCATTATTCTGGTTATTTTTCATAACCTGAGATAATTGGCTAATAATCTCCATTATGTTTTGAACTTCACCTCCCAAATCATTGGGGATGTCATTCGGGAAATCATTGCATTGACCCTCACACAAGTTGTTGGCATAGTTTCTCTTGGTTTTCACCATTTTATAAAATATAAAAGGTCAGAACAAAACATAAGTTAACAATTCCAGAATTAATAACTTATTAATTAGTACAATTTACACTAAATGCATAAATTATGGTATCCCTATCTAAAGATTATTGTTTTCATATTTGTGCGTAGTCTCATGCTAGAGTTTTTCTCAATGGATCACTAATCCTAATTCCCAAATTAACTAATCATTTTATTTAAAACCAACAATAGAGACCCTTCCTTTTATTACATTACTATTACATCATTATAAAGATAAACAACATAATAATATTACACCATGAGGATATATATGTTTATTATCTTGGAAAAACTAGGAACAAATATAACATTTACAATATCAAACATAAAAATTTATTTAATTCCTACTTCTCTAGCTTCTTATTGGAACTTTACCTCTCCATAGTACATGTAGTCACCTAAGGATATACATAAAAAAGGGGTGATCTAAATGACCAGTAAGAGGATACATATGAAAAATATAACATGGGGTGAGCATAAACGTAACATAAGAAAGGGATCACGAACATAACAGGAAGCATTAATAAAAGACTTGAAATGTGGAAATGTATAAAAATGAAACATCATGTCTTAGTGGTTAACTACTAGACATACTTGTGAAAAAAGATAGAATAATATTCCCACATAATCTCACTTTAACTCATGAGATTCATCACTTTACCTAATGCATTGGATCACTATATAATTTTGGGCGCACCCGTGACATTGAAACATTCATATTGCGCTATATAATTCCGGGCGCACTCGTCACAACATAACATTATCATTATCATGAATTCCAAAAAGAAAATATATCCAAAATTAACATAACTAAACCATGGAAAGGAATTGGTTTCATCTCATAAGAACATATTCATAAACATTAGGTTTACAAAAGAATGTGGGGACAACATACTTGATATAATTACCATCAACCTTCAATGAGAAGTAAAAGGTGTGTTTTTGAAATAATATTTCTTTTGGAAAACATTTGTTTGACATAAACTCTAGAAGAAAACATTTATATCCCACAATAGGTAATATAATGATGAAGAAATTAATTTTAAGGATTTACCATTCCAAAAATTGAGTGAAAGAGGGAGAACTCGAAGAAAGAAAGTTGGGTTCGAGAATTTCCCCTTACCATGTATCTAAATGCTTCCTTCACTTTAATGTCTTTTATAATGACATTATATTCATTAATTAGAAAATATAGAACCTTTTATACATGAAGATGGTTTACTATGCTTTCATTATGTTCTTATATGGGCATTTGGATGAGTTACATAGCTTAAATTCATTGTTTGGGACTGTTAATTTCCTTAGCTTTTATGAACGTTTCACTTGTATCCATGAACATATGATCATTTGAAATGTGGTTGAAAATATATATTTGTTAATATATATTATTAGTGAAATTTCAGGGATATAAATGATCTTATAACGAATTTGGTTATGTACCAGGATAAATAAATCGATAAAATTTAATGATAATCATTTTTGGTTAATTTTGGTGGGGTTTTTATCACAACGAACTTATTTTGTTTAATAAATTAGTAATATGTACATAAGTTAGATATATAACATTAAATAAGATATAATAAATATAAAATATTCTTTTTCAATGAAAAAATGGTTTCATTACTAGATCTGAAGGTAGAATTGGAATAAAAGGAAACTTGTCATTCTTGAAGGTGATAAATTAACACCTCACAAACAAAATTTTCTTTTATAAAATAAAAATAATTAGATAACGGGGTTGGATGATATAATATCTCATTTTTATCCTAAAATTAAAATATATTTTTAATACAAGAGTTACCATCCCATGTGAATGAGGATAGGTGGGGAGAGATTAGGAGAAGAACTTGAAATTGAAAGGAATTTCAAGAGAAGAGAGAGATAGAATAATTACCTCTTGATTCTTCCTCTTGAGATCTTCCTTAAAGAATCTATTCTCACTATTTTCCTGAGACCAAAAGATATTTGCCTTTTGCGATGTTTTTGATTAGTGGGGCTTCGTCGGATCAGCTTGGGTTTGATTCGGCTGATGCTTATGCGGTGTCGTCGCATCTCAGAGGAGCTCAAAGGTCGGCTCAGTAGGTTCGGAGGTCTGCTCGAAGGTTGGATCAAGGTCGGGTCAACGGGTTTTTGGAATTCTGCATAGTTCATCTTGGATGAGCATGGAGGCTAGCTCAGTGGGCTTAGAGGTCAGCTAGGCGGGTCTTCAACATTCAGCACAGTGCGGTCTTCATCATTCGTCGGCGATGAGGCAGGGGGTGGCCCAATGTTTTGGTCTGGGATTTGGCTTGTCGGACGAGAGGGTCTACTTCCTGCAATTTGTAGTGCAGTTCAAGGCCAAGTCAGCATATCTCAGAGGGGAAGTTTTTCCTAATTTCAGATTCGGTTGTCTTTACATGCGTTTAATTTAGAGATGTTCTATTTTTTTCTACTTCCTGGATTTGGTTTCGTTGTTCTAGTTCAATGTGGGGGTCCTTCTTGATCTTGTCACTATGAGGCTTGTCCGTAACCGGGTGAGGATATTTCTATGGTTTTGATTGGAAAATATCCATGCCCAGAGTGGAATTTTTGTTTCAAGAAGACCTATATTCCCTCAATGGTGGTGGTCCCTTAGCGTGGGGTTGAGTCATCTAGTCTTACGTGTCGTTGGCTTGATATCGGGTCCCTTTATTGTCTTCCAGGTTTCTGTAGCTGCAGTGGTAGAGACTGCAGAGGTCGTCGGTTTGGTCATAGATGACTGATGGTTAATTATTTTTGGTTCTGATCTCTCGGAATGGTGAAATGGTTTGTGAGGTATGCTGGTTTGGTGGTGCACCCAGACTCGTCCTCATAAATCAGGCCCCTGTGGAGGATTCAGAGCTGCTGTTCATTGTTGTAGAGTTTTATGGATTTGGTTGTTTGAGAGGGTGTGACATTTTACATCAAATCGGGCTTGTTCTTTGACACATGACACTTTCTCTCCATTCATCCTTGCACTGGTGGACATGTTTTTTCACTGTTAATTGTCAGGGAGGGGTTGTTACATATTGCATGTTTGGTATTTCTCACTGACCTTCGGATCATGATTATTTTTAAGTTGATTATGTCTTTATGGTTTTACCCCCTTCTTCAATTAAAAGGGTGGTTGTTTCTTTCAATAAAAATTTTGAATTCCTCTGAGTCGTTGGATGGTATGTCATATTTTAGAAATTCAAAACATAGAAGTGTAAAAATTATGTTTAATGGTCACATAATATTTAGTATCATTATATTTCATTGTGCTTCCTAATGTGATTATACTATAAGGAATAATTATAAGAAGGGAATTTCATTGATAAAACACTGGGTCATTACATTCCTGTTCTTCCTTGATCTTTTAATATACAATAATATTGTCTATATCAATGAAGATAGAAATGGAATTAGTAATAAAAATAGGAATCACTATAAATTCATAGTGTTCATACCTTGTACGGAATTTTTCCTTTGGTTTATCCTGCTTATTAAAACATAATTTATGATCTCCTGAATGAAGTTCAATCTTTGAAAATTATTTATCTCTATGTAGTTTGTTGAATAAGTCATCAATATAGGGAAGATGATATTTTTTCATGTTTGGGATCTTGTTATGTTCTCAATAATAAATGAAGAGTCTCATTATTCCCTATTTCTTCATAAAGAATAGAACATGTGCACCCCAAGGAGACACACTTGGCCATATGAATCCCTTATCAAGATTCTCTTGGAGTTTCTTCTTCAATTCCTACAATTTGATTGGGGCCACTCTATAAGGTTTCTTCGAAATAGGCATAACACCTGGTATGAGTTATTTTGAAAACTCAACATTATGATTCGGTGAAAGACAAGACAATTCTTCTAGGAAGATGATTTTATTCACTTATTGAGAACTTTTTATTTACTATCATTACAGATTGTCAATTAAAAGTGCATAATTGTGGTGATATACTCATGTTTTAATATTAAATGTAATTTTTTAGCATTATTTAAATTAATCAAATCGAGTCACTTTACTATCTTAATTATAACTCTCACCCTACATATAAAAATTGTATGTTTTTTTTACGTTAGGGTTATTTCAATAAATTCCAACATTTAATTAGAAGGGACCATTGGCCAAATCTCCTATTTATATAGTAATATAGACCACATAAGAAGTCCCAAATAATTTGTGATGAAACTGGACCAACTATGATGATTGAATTACTAGGTTCAATCCAGAGGTCCATATTCCTTTTGTATCCTCAAAATTTCTTGAGACAATTCATGGAGTCATGGATAAAAATTTCAAGTCCCAACTCTAATAACAAGGGGCTCAAATGATTCTATGATGTCCAGTCTACCATTCTGTCCAGGAAATGAAATCAGCACACCAAAATTGACTTCCCTTCGGTTCTACAAATCAATTATTGCTGAGATTTTTCAGTGTGAAATATGAGATATAGGTGGCCTAATTTTTTAAAGAAATAATTCATATTTTAAGAAATATTCTTATTCAAAAATTCAATCACATTTCATCCATCAAAAAGCATGGATAGAAATAGACATTTTATTATTGTTTATGAAATCCAGGATAACATTGGATCTATAAGTCCAAATTCCCTAAACTTTATATAGTAGACTTATAAAATTAATATATGAAACTTTCAAGAAGGATATTTATCCATATTTGGCTGTTTAAAATATAAAATTGGCGATGAAAGTGGAGGGGTAGTTTTGTAATGCAAATAGTCCACTACCTTCGGTTATAAAAACTTCCCCCTCCTCTCCATGAAAAAGGTTCGAATTTATAAAGAGAGGAGCATAAATTATCATGAAAAATATTTTAGAAAGGCTTAAGAGGACCTTACATACTCAATTTCTCACTTTATATACCCTTCCTTATCTTTTTTTCATTTAATTTTGTCTTCCTTTCATTTGTAATTGTGAAAGATGTTTTCAATTTCATTTGAATTTTAATGAAAACTTCTATTTCATATTCTATTTTAATAATCCACCATATATTATTAAATATTAATTCTATTAAAATATTTTATATCAAGTTGAAATACCTTCCCTTTTTTCCTCATTGAATCAAAAATCTGTTTTTAATTAATTTCACTGTTCATGTGTGTGTGTGTTCGACGCAGAACTCTTTTCGTATCCCGTTATTTTCATTCTATTTATAATTAGTAACCATAAACACATATTACCAGATTAATAACTCTCTTAATAGATGAGTAAATCTTTAAATAGGGTGATTCAAAATTTAGGGATGTTAAGTGAATGAGAGTATTTTCTCGATGAATAATCTTCATATTAACATTATGTATGTTGGACTTAACATGTCACAAATTAATGACTTGTTTTGTTTAACATGTGGTTTCCATGGATTATTAAAACCATAAATACACTACGATCAACATGTACTAATTTATATAAGAACCCTATGTTTATTTAAATCCTGGATTAAAGACTTAACACTTAATAATTCCAATCAACGTCATCTATTGAAGTTGGTATTAATTTAATACAATATAACGAAAATATCAAGGATATCACAATCGTAACTCCCTAATAATGAACTCACCCCAATATTTATCAAATTATTAAATCAATAATCATCCATAAATTATTTAATAATTTCTGAAAACAAACCCCCCCAATAAAAATACAATCAATTAAAAAAATCGACTATATAAAGTATCATCCAAAAGGATACGACCTGAGTGCTACTATACACATAATCAGAGCACCAAAACCATGAACAGTTGATAGGATACAATCTTTTGTGCTTTCAAATGTAGATTTTCCTAGCGATGGTTCAATTAATCAGTCATTAGTTTTTGGTTATTGTAAAAAACAATATATATATATAAATTGAACATAACACAAAGAAAAACTCTAATTATCATAAAAATCTTAAACAAAAAAAAAACAAAAAAACCATCTTCCTCTTTCTTCTGAAATATCTCTGAATGCCTCGTAGCCTCCCAAAAAATCCCTCAGATTCTTTTGACCATGAAATTGAGCAGACACCTTTCCAACTTAGGAGGACCATTTGGGGTAATCAAAACCTTAACTAACCAATTGAATTAGATATGGATAATCTTTGGAATCAAATCCTTAAAGAACTCGCTACACCAAATATAAATTACCAACCCATTGGTATTCAATATCAAGTAATAGAGTCTGACTTCGAACTCAAATCGAGTTTGATTAATCTTCTACCTCATTTCCATGGGCTAGTCGGTGAGGATCCACATCTCCTCCTTAAAGAGTTCTAAGTTTTCTTCTCTTCCATGAATCCTCAACGAGTTTCTGAGGAACAAATCAAACATTGAGCATTCCATTTTTCATTAGCTAACTCTACCAGGTCATGAATCTACTACCTCTTTCCTAGTTCCATAACCACATGGAATGACATGAAGCGACTTTTCTTAGCACAACTCTTTCCTGCTTCTCGTACTACTTCTATCCGAAAGGAAACAAGTGGTATCAGTCAATTTCTAAATGAATCACTCTATGAATACTGGGAGAGATTCAAAAATCCTGTGCCAACTTATCCACATCACCAAATCCCTAAATAACACTTGATCCAATGCTTCTATGAGGGGTTATTACCTATGGATAGAACTCTCATTGATGCCGCTAGTGGCGGTGCTCTTATTGATAAAACTCCTACAGCTGCAAGAGATATCATAAGCAACGTGGATGCAAACACACATCATTACCATACTCAAGCACATGATAAAGTGAAACAAGTCCAATAGAATCAATCCGTAGAGCCCAACAAGATGACCAAGTGGATGAGTGAATTTACAGGTCTTGTGAGACAACTAGTTGTGGCGACCAAAGCCCCAACCTCATCTTCTCCACAATTTCTATTCCCTAGACCTATCAAGAATTGTGGAATCTATAGCTCACCAGCTCAACCAATTGATACATGTCCACAACTTCAAGAGGATCCTTCTGATTCATCAGGACCACATGAGCTAAATGCAGCATATGCTCAGCAGAACCCCAACCATCAATAATTAGGTCAGTTCATTAGAAACTTAAACCAACGCCACTCGGAGCCCTTATATTCTACCTTCAACCAAGGCTTTAGGTATGGTAATCCCATTTCTCATCCCCCTAATTTCCCTCTTCAAAACCCAAATCAATTCTAATATGGTCATGGTAGTGGAAACTTCCATCAACCTTATCCTTTTGTTCCTCAACCTCAAAGGAACAATCCTTCTCCCAGATTCCACTATCCTGGTGAGCCTTACCAATTCCCAAAACAATACAATCTCTTTCCCAAGAACCAAAATCAAGGAAATCCCAATCTGGGACAGGCCTCTTCTTCCAAGAAACCATGAGAAAGTTTAGTGGAAGATCTTTCCTCCTTCATCTGTTCCATCCTCAAAAACATTGAAACCCAAATTGTTCAACTTGCATCCCACCTGAGCCAGCAACAACAATCAAATTCTTCCCAACTCCCAGATCAACCATTACCCATCCCCATGGGTAATGTAAGTGAAATTGCACATAGATTGGGAAATAAAATTGTTATGCCTCATGATGAGTCCTCCAACTACCCTTTAACTTTCGACCTATAAAATGAAAATAAAAAGAAACATAAAAAGGAATCTGAATATATTCCCTCACTTCCTTCCATTCCACTTAGGAACCCAAATCCTTTCCCTAAATACATTTCTTATCCAAATAAGTCCTTTTAACCTGATCCTAAAATGTCCGACATGTTTATACATGTGGAAGTCAACATACCCCTCTTAGATCCCATAAACAAATCGCTAAGTATTCCATGTTACTTAAGGAATTATTCACCCACAAGATGCAACTTAGGACCATCTAAAATGCTTCCACCCAGCATTTTGTTCCCATAAAGTGATAAGAACTATGGAAATCCATCTTATCCAACCTTGTTTTGGTCCCTTACATTCAATGGGTGTTGTAGTTTGATTTGGAAATCGAAACACTACTATTCCTAAGGGTATAATCTAGGATGTCCTTGTTCGTGTGAATGATCTTATCTCCCCGGCTGATTTCTATGTCCTTAACATGGAAGGTGAGATGAACTCTTTCTGATATACCTTAATTCTAGGAAAACCCTTTCTAATTAAAACATGAATCAAAATTGATGTCTATTTTGGAATCTTATAAATGGAATTTGGTGACCAACTGGCCATGTTCAACATTTTCCAAGCCATGAAATACCCATTTGAGGATCACTCTGCATTCTCAATCCATGTTTCTTAGGACACTTCTGAGAGTCAATTGATCCCCATTCCATCATGGTCATAATATTCTAATGAGAGAGGATCTTGTGAAATCAACAACATTATTAAACAAGTTATAAGTGGTGTAGTTGACGTGGACCTGTAACTCATAGACTCTATCAATCTAGAGGATCCTGAAATCTCTCTCAAATACCACATCAACTCTAATCTCTACTGCTCCATCTTTTACTGTATTAAGGAAAATGAACCAAAACCAAATGAAATCCATTACTCCATTATTGAGTTGTCTATACCAAAAATTAAAGATGATAATGATCTGAATACTCTTCCTGAACATCTAGAATATGCATTACTTTTCCATGATCACTCTTATCCTGTCATTTTATCCTCTTCAATTGATAAAAATAAGGATTAAAAACATGTTCAAGTGATTGAGGATAACAAAAAAGCCTTAAGATGGACCATATATGACATACTAGGAATCTAACCTGCTCTTTTCATGCATCACATTCATCTTGAGAAATCATCCAAACCAATTAGACAACCACAAAGAAGACTCAATATGATCATACTTGAGGTAGTTATCAATGAGATCACCATGATTATTCAAGCTAGTATTATCTAACCAATTTGTGATAGTGAATGGGTAATTCCATTTCAATTTTTACCTAAGAAGGGTGGGATAACTATTCTCACAAATGAAAATGGGGAGGTAGTCTCAACTCGAGTGAAGAAAAAATAGTGTGTGTGCATCGACTATAGGAAATTGAATGTTGAAATATGAAAAGATCAGTACCCTCTTCCATTTTTTTATTACATGCAACAATTATTAGCTGGAAATTCACACTATTTCGTTCTTTATGGATACATCAGCTACTTTTAAATCCCAATCACACCTCAGGACAAAGAACAGACTACTTTAACTTGCCCCTTTGCAACATATTCATATAGGAGATTGCCTTCTGACCGTTTCAATTCTCCTGTAACATTCCAGAGGTGTATTATGAGTATCTTTTCTAAATTCATTGAACACTGCATTAAAGTCTTCAGGGACGACTTTACCATTTATGGTGAGTCATTTTAATATTTATTGAATTCACTCTCTCTATTCCTTCAAAAGTGTGTCTAGTGTAACCTTGTGTTAAATTTTGAAAAATTTCCATTCACGATTCAAAATGGGATTGTTCTAGGGAACATAGTTTCAGGAGAGGGTATTGAAGTCGATCCTTCCAAAATTGAAGTGATCCTATCACTTTATAAACCCACTTCTGTTTGAGATAACCATTCACTCATCGGTCATGATGGTTTCTATCAGCGATTTATCCAAAACATCAGTAGGATTTCCCTCCCACTCAGACAGTGGCTCCCAAATTATGACACATTACCTTTCGATGAGATTTGAAAGAGATCCATCATTGAACTGAAATCTGCTCTTACATCTACCTTGATAATCCAACCCCTAGATTGGTCCTTACCCTGGGAGTTGTTGTGTGATGCTTCTGATAGAGCCATTGGGGTTGTTCTTCGTTAAAGAAGAGAAAATATTCGTCATGTAATCTATTATGCCTCAAAAACATTTGATGAAACTAAATATCACTACAATATCATTAAAAATAACTTTTAGCAGTGGTTTTTTCCTTAGATAAATTCTTGCCCTATCTTATAGGTGCCGAAATCCTCATCTTTATAGACCATTCTGCTATAAAGTTCGTACTCAAGAAAAGTGATTCCAAATTGAGGCTAATAAGATGGATCTTAATTTTCCAAGAGTTTATCATTGAAATATTTGATAGACTAGGAAAATAAAACCATGTGGCTGATAAAATAAATATAACTTCTAATTATTCTCATTCATAAATCATTAATCTTGAATTACCCACTTATCACCTTTCACCTCCTACTCGAAAGTTACAATGGTATTCCCCAATTATAAACTACTTATTTTCCGGTATTTTTCCTAAATTATTTTCAAAATAATATAAAAATAAAGATGAAAAGTGATTCAAAATTTTATTTTGGTGAACATAAAAAACAATGGAAAATGGGGATGGCATGGTAAATCGGAGATGTGTTGTTGAAGATGAACATTCCTACATCTTATAATGCTATCACTCACTTATTAGAGGTGGCCACTTTGAAACCCAAAGGACCTCCCAAGAGGTCATGGACTCTAGATTCTTCTAGAATTCACTCTTCAAGGACTCACACGAGTTCTGTAAGTCATGTCCCACTTGCCAAAATTTTGGCACGATTTCCAAATAAAATGAAATTTCCCAAAATAACATAATTATCTTTGAGATCATCGATGTATGGGGAATAGATTTCATTGGACCATTCCACCTACCAGTGGATTATAATACATTCTTCTTATGGTATATTATGTTTCTATGTGGGTAGTGGCGAAATCCACAAGAAAAGATGATTAACATATTTTAAGTGAGTTCCTAAAAACCGAAATCCTCCACAGATAAGGAACTCCTCTTGCCTTGATCAGTGATTTAGGAACCCAATTTTGTAATATAAATATAAAATATATTTTGAAAAATAATGGTGTCTTAAATAAAACTTCAACTGCATATCACCCCCAAAAAATTGGCATGGATGAACTTTATTATAGAGAAGTCAAAAGAGTGCTTGAGAAATTGATAAGCCCACAAGGAAAGACTATCCTGAGAGACTTGGTGAAGTACTTTAGGCTTATCGAATAGCCTATAAAACACCCATTGGGATGTCTCCTTTTAGTCTAGTTTTTGGTATATCTTGTCACTTACCAGTTGAAATCCAACATAACTCATTTTGGGCTTTGAAAACTTGAAATTTTGATTGTGAAAAATATTTTGATGAGAGATTGTTGTAGTTAAATGAACTGGAGGAGCATCAACATGATTCTAATGAGAAGTTCATTCCCTAAAAATAAAAATCCAAGGCACTCCATGATAAATACATTCTGAGAAAGTTATTTTGTGAATGAAAAATGTAATGCGCTTCAATTCTTGATTTTAGTTTCACCTAGGTAAGCTTAATTCTCATTAGAAAGGTCCTTTTATTGTTTCTCATGTTTACTCATTTAGGGAAGTGCAAGTCCAAGACCCATCTTTGAAAAGTACATTCACAATTAATGGACATCAGTTAAAGAATCTCCATGATTGGACACACAATCATGGGAAAACATCAACTTCCATCAGATCCACAGATGACCCACCACTGGATAGAGATGGCAAGCCACCAAATCCAAACCAGGGGCACCTATTTCCCTTTAACTCTATCTCTCTTTCTCTCTCTACCTATTTTTTCTTCTTCCTCTCTATTTTATTTTTTACCACTTTCTTCATCAAAACAATTCTTTTTATCTATCTATTTTCTATGGGTTTGTATTTTAAAAACACTAAAATAATATAAAAAAATATATGAAAAATGAAAAAAAAAACAAAAGATTCATACTTACCATCCAGTTTTGAAGTTTTGTCCAACCATTCTTTGGATTCAAAAGACATATTTTAATCAAAAAAATTGTATTATCATAAAAAATTTGGATAAAGAGTCTTGTGTCAAAAAATAGAATTCTGAATGCTCAGTTTCTAAATTATAAAATTATTTTACCCCAACTCTGAGGAACAAGATTAACTTTCATGTCAAGGCCACCTATGAGCATCTTTTCAAAATTCGTGTTTTTTGCCCATGATTTTTGTTCTTGAGTGTTTGGACCTTTGAGTTAAATTTCCAACTTTTTTGTCCATTAATACGATAGAGGCCTTTTATGAACCTCATGAGAATCAAAATATCAAAATATCCTTCCATTACCCTTACAGTAATCCTACTTTTGAAAGCCCCTTTGAGACTATGAAAACCTTATCTTTGATAGCCACATTACAAAATCAATACTTTATCCTACTAAACGTTACATGGATTTACATTGCATCATTTATTGAAATTTAAGTGTGGTAGGAATGGATTTCATTTTTGGTTCCCTTTTTTTGATTTTCAATGTGTTATTATATGCATGAGGCAAAGCATCCATTTTAGTGTTGGGTAGATGTTGTCATTAAGTGAGTTTTGGGAATGTATATGTTCTTATGACATATTGTTGAAATTTTATTAAAAAGTAATAAAAAACCAAAATCAAACAAAAAAATTGAAAAAAATAATAGGTTGTGATTCACGCTCAAATTTACCCAAGAGATGAAGGTAGAATGGTCCTTGTAGTTTTTCTTTGGTTATCGAATCCTTGGAGACCTAAGAAGTAACCTACAGACATGTACATTCTATGGATTGTTTTTTAATATGAAGTGGCTAACATGGGTTTATTTTAGATGGGTTTAAGGTATCACTAACTGATTTAAGTTATTTCAAATTAAGATAATGAGTTGATCCTAGGTTATCGCTTGGGGTGGATTGTCTGAATTACTTTTTTTAATGATTTCAATTTCTTATATTTGAGATGGGTTCATTTATGGAGATCAAACAACATCCTCACTTACTATTTTAATACATACACCCTTTAATACTAATCACCTATACACATTAAGGATCAAAGTTTTGATCACTTCAAGGTAAAGGTTTGTATTAGCACTTGAAGTGTGTTGCCTTAAATTCACCAAGGACGATGGAGTTTAAAAAAATCATAAAATAGAAATCTCTATTAAAGAGGTTATTAGAGATTAATGGGGTGATAAATAACATCCAATCCATCCCCTTTCTACTCCCTTGTATCATCCCACAAGTGGGGTATCCCTCCATTGATCCTATGTTTTCAATGGAAGTGGAAAGTAGACTCATGAGGGAAGAATCAAAGATGTAAAAAACAATGAAATAACAATCACTCCTCTGTTGTGTGATAATCACACAAGATAAGGTGAACTTTTGTTAAGAAACAAGGATGAATTAAAACCACTTACATGTGGAAGACAAACTTGAGACAACAAAATCACATCATACCATTACAATGAAAGAAAGAAAAAAAGATTATCAACTCCTCCACCACTAATACCTTAAATTGGAATTTTTGAAGCCTTATGTCGTGACTCCAATAGACCAAGTCTCCTCAATTAATTGTGGTAGGCCATCGGAGGGTTCAAAGTTGAGAAAGAGTTGATTTTTCTAACCTTGACCGAAGGTGGCATCCAGATTTCATCCACTGAACATACGCGTCTGACTGGACTTATAGATGGTCGAATTGGAGTGGTCCATAGAAGACTAACATGAATCTCCGGATGTATTCTAGCTCTTGGTACAATGTCAGCCCAAATGGATATGTGGTTTCTGAGATATGATTAAATTGGTGGGATGTTTTTCTAGGCCGTAGAATCTGTCCTAGAATTTTACCTCAAAATTGGGCCACCTTAATAACTACCATGGAGGCCGAACTATCACTGTCATATGAAAATGATATATTCCTCTATATATCTTCTAGAATACCACGAAATTTGGGCTTCATTGGGCCTGTATTTTGGAACCCACATTCTCATCAGTGGGCTGGTTTCCAATCTGCCTTCTCTAGAATTGTTTGCATGAAATCCCATTTTGGTGGTCTTCCAATGTAAATCATCCAACATTCCACAAGTATGAATTTTTCTAAATATAATTATAAACCTGAAAATTAAATTTGACAATAAAATACAGATCATTGGGTATTGTAAACGATGTTCAAAAATGTACCACATAATATAGCATTTTAAGAAGGAATTACAATTATAATGTGAAATGATGTTCAAAGTGTAAAATAAACTAAAATGGTGTTTATGAATAATACATCACTTGAATATTATATATATTAACAATGAATATTATCTTTATTTAGTGGATAATCAGGATGTGTCTTGGGTGGGTAAAAAATAACTCTTATTCAACCTTTTATATTCATATAACTATTACAATTAGTGTAGTAAGGAGATAAAACATTGGTTGGGAGATGAGTGTGAGATATGTTTCAAGTTCAACATTCAAAAAATGAAAAAAAGGAACACTTATGTCACTGGGAGAAGTATTTTGTTTTGTAAATATTCCATATTCCCATTCACTTCAAATTTTCTTCTAATTTTGTTTCAATATTCACACAATTGTTCCCTTGTAAATATGTGTTTCCATTTCCTTCCATGTTTTATTTCAAAAATATTGTGCATTGATTTTCCCATGTTGGTGTTTTTCCCATCTTTCTACTCTTTTGAATACTAATTTCCTACCATCCAATAACCATATAAAAAACCCTACAAAAGACCTCTTGATTCTTGTGCATCATAGGATAGGAAATGGAAGCAGAGAGCTCTTTCAAACTCTATGATTTTCACTATTTGTTAGTGAATGAGTGAACCAACAGAATTAAATTTTTATAATCATAAGAGGAGTAGGTTTCGGGTTCCCACATTTTCCATTTCTAAATTTGAGCATGAAAAAAGAGTTGTTTTTTTAACATTGTTTCTATAACAATTTTAGGTGAAATTCAATATAGATGAGTGAAATAGTCTAAATCTCCTCTGAGTGTGGTTAACAAAATTTTAATATTTATTGGAGAGTGAAAATGATTTATTAATTTTTTTTATATTTGTTGAAAATGAGGACATGCACAATCCTATGGTTGGGGAAGTTGATTTTATTCACTTATTTAGAAATTTTTATTTACTCTCAATACTAATTATCAATGAAACAACATATTTTGTGTGAAATAATCATGTTTTAATATTAAATGTAATTTTTTAACATTATTTTTATTAATCAAATTGAGTCAGTTTACTATTTTAATTATACCTCTCACCCTATTTATCCGAATTGATTAATTATTTCTTTGTAGGGTTACTTATACAAATTCAAACATTTAATTATAAGGGACCTTTGGAAAAATCGTCCATTTGGAGGGTAATATAGATCCACAATAAGGCTAAATTAATTTTTGATGGAACTAGACCAACAATGAATATTGATTTACTAGGCCCAATCAAAAACTAAAAATTATTTTATAATCCTAAAACATTCTTGGGACAATTCAAGGAGTCTTGGATAAATATTTCAAGTCCCAAATCAAATTACTAGGGGCTCAAATGATTCTATTATGTCATTCCCACCATTCTGTTTGGGAAATGAATCCCCACACAAAAATTAACTTTTCTCCTGATCTAAAAAACCATTCAAATTGAGATTTTATAGTGTGAAATATGAGATATAGGCAGTCAACGTTTTTAAAAAATAATTCATATTTTAAGTCATCTTCCTGTTCAAAAATAAATTCACATTTCGTCCATCAAAAAAACATGTATAGAAATGGATACTTTTTCATTGTTTATGAAAACTTCTATAACATTGGCTCCATAGGTCCAAATGCCTCTAAATTTTTATAGTCTACTTAAAACATTAATATATAAAACTTTTAATAAGAATATGTCTCCATATTTGACAGTCTGAAATATCTTATTGGTGATGTAAGTGGAGGGGTAGTTTTGGAATGAAAGAAGTCCACTTCCTTGGGCTATAAATACTTTCCCCTCCTCTCCTTGAAAAATAAAAGAATTTAGGAAGAGAGTATAATATATTGGCATGAAAAAAATATTTTCCAATGGCTTGATAGTAACTTCCATACTCATTTTTTCACTAGAGAGGCCCTTCCTCCTCTCTTTGTTTTTCATTTACTTTTGTGGTCTTTTCATTTGTAATTGCATAAGTTGTTTTCAATTTTGTTTGAATTTTAATGCAATTTACTTCTTCATATTCTATTTTAATCATCCAACCTATGTTCTTAAATATGAAATCTCTTAAAATATTTGAAAACAAGTATAAATCCATTCCCTTCGTTTGCTTCCTCATTCAATCAAAAATCCATTTTTAATTCTCATAACTATTCATGTGCATTTGTTCGATGCACAACTCTTTTCTTATCTCATTATTTTAATTGTATTTATAATTAATCACCATAAAAAAATATTACTAGATTAATAAAAATATTAATGGATGAGTAAATATATGATTGGGGTGAGTCAAAATTTAGGCATGTTAAGTGATTGAGAGTATTTGATCGATGAATATTCTTCAAATTAACATTTTGTATATTGGACTTCTCATGTCATATATTAATTACTTGTTTGGATTAACCTTCAGATTTCATGGATTATTGGAACTATAAATACACTACCATAAAAATGTACTAATTGATATTTGAACCTTAAGTTATGTTAAGGATTGTATTATATCCTTAACACTTAGGAATTCCAATCAACATCGTCTTGTTAAGTGGGTGTTAATTTAATAAAATATAAATCAATGATCACAAATATCACAAGCTTAACTCCCTAATAATGAAATCACCCCAATCTTTATCAAATTGTTAAATATAACATCGCCCATAAATTATTTCATAAGATCTACAAAAAACCCCCAATCAAAATACAATCAATTGAAAACAATCGAATATATAAAGTATCATCATTGAGGATTCAACCTGAGTGATACTATACACATTATCATAGCACCAAAACATTGAATGGTTGATAGGTGAAAATCATCCGTGATTTGAAAAGGAATTAAAAAATTCTTGTACCATATGTGTATTATAAATTTTGTGTTTCTCAACATGCATTTAGATAGTTAACCATCATTTATAGGAACCAAGACCCATAATATGGAAGAAATTTCCACTGGAAGGTCATATTCATCCATGCATCGATATATGATAATAGAATGATCTGGAATATGAAGTGTGACTTCCCTTACTTGAAACTTGATATGAGATTCAAATAGAAAAATCCAATATATGCTAATAATCACATAAAATTCCACTAGAGGAAGGATTATATGATTTGTAGGAAGCACATTCTCTCAAACAACAAGTGAAGGTTAATTCTAAACTTTCGATGCGACCATTTTTCCATTAAAAGTTTTCATAGCTTACTCAACATCTAATTATTGAGGCAATATGATGATACCATTATAAAATTACTAATAAATAATAGAGTTGGTAGATTATGAATCAAAAAATGTTTTCTACTTTTGAGTGTATAGAAAGTGTACCTTTAACACTTTATTATTATACTCCACATCATTAATAGTGATATCATGTGACTTGCCTGTTTAGTTTTACTTAATATTTTTCTAATGTCAATCATCATCGATAACCCTTGGATTAGGGTAGTGGTTGTCATAATGCCCCATTTCCTTGCATTTGTAACATTAAATTTGTAGGAGGTGCATTTTTTGTATCCTTTTCATTATTTGCATCATTAGACATATTTTTCCCATAAATTAACCATTCAAATACACAATGACCTTCTCTCACACACTTAAAAAAATTTATTGTCCCTTTAAAACAATTTAATCCTTATTTTTTTCTACACATTGATCATAAGGGAAAACTCATCTTCTTTTTCGCGTGGTTTTTATATTTTCCCTTGAATTTCTTTTTTTATTCATATCAAACCCATAGGACTGATGAGTTACTCTAATATCCATATCAACCTTGAGGGCACCTCATAGTAGTTCCTCATAGATACTCAAGTACCATATGGTTAATTCCCTTAAGTGAATTGGTTTTAAGAGACTAAATAATTGATCAATTTTACTCTCAAGTTGGATAATAATTGTCGAAGAATACCTTCAATGTTTAGTAAAATTTTCTATGTAGGCACCAATTGATTTTTCATCCTTTTGTTTAAGCACAAAGAACTCCTTATCCATCATTGTTCAAAGAATACAAGGAAATAACTTATTGAAAAATAAGTTATTGAACTCATCTTATTCCATGGATTCAATTTCATCTCTTTGCCTCATATTCTTGATAGGGTTCCACAATCAATCAATTTCACATTCCAAATTATAGACTACCAAAATGAATTTATCATGTTTTGAACATTGGAGAACTAAAAATATCTTTTCAGTGGTAATGATCCATTGTTCAGAAACTATGGATTAAAAGAACCCCTAAAAAAAGATTAGTGATGCCTCATGAAGGACTAAACAGAATGTTGTTCCATCATTTTATCATTTGGAAATCCTACATGATTAATATATATTGAGAAATTTGTGTGAGCATATCTATAATATTTTGTATTCCATAACTCATAACATTCGGATTCTTAGGAGGAAAATCAATAAATATCCCCTCACATTCAGTATTAATGTGGATCCTTCAAGAAACAACCATTGACTAAAACCTAGAATCATAGTGTTACTAACACTAATAACAATGGAGAAACCACATAATCAAGAATAAAATTTTAATTTAGGACACTAGGTTTTATCCTAGGTTATTCATGATCATTTCAAAAACACTACAATTGTATCATATACTTCAACACATCCTTAGGGTTTTTATTAAGGATTTCTCATCCTAGTTTCCAAAGGATAAATATACCTTTTCCCCAACACCCAATATAATGACCTATACTTCACATACATAGATATTAAATCAAAATTGAATAATATTCATTATAAAATTAAAAAAATAACACAAGGTCTATATAGGTTTACTTTCTTTAGAAACTGGGAAACATAAACAACTAGTTTATAAGAAATCTATATTGTATCCCTCTTATTCCTTCATAACTAGAACCCCTTTTGAAAAATCATTCTAAATACGAATCTTCAAAACCTAGGGAAAAGAAACATAATTAAGGGTGATCTCATATTCTCATTAAGGGTAACGAAGGGATATATCAATCATATCCTAATCATAAGGCAAAAGAATATAAAATTTCAAAATCTTATACGACATATAGAAGATCATGATATCATGTCTTGGGATAAATCATAAAAGTTCGTAAAGAATAAATGAATAAATTATCAAATTCATAACATAAGGAAAGGAATTCATGAAATACATATAAGCATAGAAAATTATTTAATATTAGTCAAGGCTCATTTCCAAGAACATCATAGCAGAAAAATTCCATTACTGAACTGAGTTCAGTCCTTATTCCAGCCCTATATTACTGAATCGGGTTTACTTACTGCTCTAGACCTTTATATCTCATGAGGTATAACTATTTACCAAATTCATAGAAGTGAGACAAAGATCCCACACATCTCATAATGAAATCATTTATATATGTTCCAAAAAAACATAAATCATTCATCATGAAATAGCCTAAGGAATAAAGTGGGTTTCTTAAACATTATTCCATCATAACATAATCCATGTAAAACAAATGGATTTCATAAATATAATTCCATAATAAACATAATAAAAACTATAAAAATAATAGGGATAATATACTTGAAAGATAAACATATTAAATATTTCCATCTTAGAGGGAAAATAATTTTGATAGAGCAATTGAAATTAATTCTTTAAGAAAATAGCCTTTCTTATTAAAAAATATTTTCTTTTCTTAAAATGACACACAATTTTAAAACAAAATAAATTATTTGAAAATAACTTTGAAATATTTTAAAGTATGATTCATGTAAATAAGGCGTTATGAAATCATAAAAATAGGTTAATTACATATAAGTAAAAAAGAAAACATTCTTCTTATACTTTTACTGGATATGTCAAAAAGTACCCCGTATCAAAAATGAAAAAATATTCCTTTTATAGAATTTAATAAAATTCACCAATGGGTAAATTTAATTTAAACAATTTTATAATAATAAAAATAAAATTTTTGGTATACATATTTATGAATCATGGGAATGGATGATAAATATACCCCAATAAATAATTATGTATAAACAATCTTAGATAACAATGAGTTTGTGAATTTATCCCTTACCTTAGTTCTGATATCCATTTTATGTGTCTGACTCTCCTTTATAATGAATTAAATAATATCATTGATTTATTCTAGAATCATAGTTTTTTAAGATATCATATTTGATCATATTATCATCTGTTTGATAATAAAATTTCATTATTACTCATTATTTGGGTATAAAAGACTTCATTTTCATATGCAAGTTTTGTTAAATAAGTTTCAGTTATCCTTTCGAGTTTATAATTATATTGTTTAAGAAATTATATTAATATAATATATATCTTATTTATTCCTTTAATACATTTATATATTCATTATTTAATGGATATCCTATAGAATTAATCACATCGCATCGTAGAGATGACATGTCATACGTACGCAAGAGCGATGATGTCAGGCCAATAATTATGATATGGTATGGTAGTAGATAGTATATATTTTGTTCCAGAATCCATATCATGCTATAATAATCATATATAGTTATTATTTCCAAAATTAGTTCCATCCAATTAAGTTGGTGGTGAAAAACAGATTACATCACGACATGGAGATGATAAGTTGTATGTACGCATGTGTAGTCATTTCATTATTCATAGGATGGTTAAAAGGTAAAATATGATTGTTATATAATCATAATAACATATATATATATATATAATTTATATGACATTTATTACATTATAATTGAATAAAAATGAATAGTAAGTAGAAGAGAAAATAATTTTTAAAGAATCGGTAGTGAAGATTAACTCTTCTTCGACAAACTCCCACTAGATAACCTCTTAAATAAATAGATTTTTTCTTTGGAGAAGACCATAAACTCTAGAATTTGACTAGGGAAGTGTATAATGTAAATAAGTAGGGTATGGATGATATTAATGGCACAATGTAAATTGAATAAGTGAGGGAGGATGTTCACTTTTATAATTGGAGTGAAGGGTACTTTTGGAATCTCCACAAATATTATTTTATAATAAAATAAAACCAAATAAAAAACCTCAAAAATTTCATAATTTAGAATATGATATGATTTAAGATTGTAATATAATAAAACAATAAATTTTAGGCATGTTTTACTGTCTATTTAAACATTACCATTTTATTTAACACTTACTTATTTTATTTTTTTTAACCAAGGTAACAAATATTTAAATATTAAAAGGGTAGATTATTTAATTATTTTATGTAAATTATACCATAAATGAATAATTAAAATATTTTAGACAATATAATAATTATTCACTATTTTGAATTTCTTTGATTTATATTTAATTTAATAATACATTATTTTAATAAATAAACTATAGTGTCAATTTCGACACTATTCAATTCATTGATTATTACAGATATAAGGATAACTAGTTGGATTCAAAAAAATATATTTTATTATATTCGTTATAGTTCAAGGGAATCCATAAAATTCATTAGATATATTAATTATCCAAAATTATATTTATTTTAATATTTTTAATATCATTTTTTTGTTATCTCTATTAATAAAATAATTATAGCATGAGTTTTGTGTAATTATTTAATATTATAATATTTTATATAAAAATTAAAAATTAAATACTATAGTGAATATAAATCTTATATATTTGATAAGAATACTTATAGTAAAATATATCTTCTGGAAAATTATATATTAAAAATGTTATATTTATTAAAAATTGAATGTGAAAACATTAACATCACTTGAAATAAACAATTATGAGTCATAATATTTTATATATGGATCCAAATGATGAATAAATAGACACTTGAAAGATTGTGGATGATATACAATCGACCAATAATATTTGGTCAAGTTTTTTAGTCTTTAAATGGTTGTAATTATTTTAATAAAACATATATTATTCTTTTTTCATTAATTTAATAATTTCTGCATCATAAATGTATAAGACTTTGTGTTAATTAATTATTTTCTAAAAATTACAAATAAATTACCATAATAAATAAAAAAAATTTCTATTTTTAATTAGTAATTATAGTTGAATTTATCTTTTGTATAACCGTATATTAAAAATGATATAGTTATAAAAATTTGAGTAAGAAGTATTTAAATTTTCATTAAATAAAATAAAGTATGTTTTCTAATCTCACCCAACTGTCTTAAAAACGATACAATTTTGACCCAAGGATGTTTAAGGTTAAAAAACACGCATCCATTGAAATTAGGATAATTTTTATGGAAACATTATACTATTTTTTTACCTATAATTACCTAATTTACCCTTTTATTGTATTATTAAAGATTATTGGAATTACTATTCATAATGCTAAAAAATAAAGTAATGATATTTAAATAATTTGGACCAATATATTATATATATGAAATCAATTTTTCGATATAAAATAAAAATAATTTGTTGTAATTAATTTAAAATTAATCTTGTTGTCTGAATGAGAAAATGAGTTTTAAAAGTTAAAATATTGCAAAATATTGAAATATTTTTACATCTAAATCCAATTTAAAATTAATTCCAATGGCCTAAATTATATTAACTTATTTAAAATATAATCTATATATACTTTAAACCCATTTAATTAAATAATTTAACAATATATATTATTTTTATGAAGATGTTTTTAAAATTAAAATTTTGTATATTTTTATTATTCATCAGAACATGAATGTTCGTAGAAAAATAAAAAAAATCTTACAAAGTAAATTTTCATATTCCACTTCTAAATAAAAAGTTTATGTTTTCATATAAAAATTATTATCGTATCATAATTTTAATTTGAAATGGGTTCGCAATTAAAAGGCGGTAACATTACCATTTAAAAAAACTAGGTTTTTATATATAAAATATGGTTTTATCATATGATATGACTATAATATATTTTAAATGAATAAAATATATATATATATAATACATATATTTAATAAATTTCATTTAAAAATTTCAGTTCACATAATTTATTAATACAAAAAATTCAAATATTTACTTTACATTTAATTGGTTTATATTTTCTTGTAAATAATTAGTAGCAAATGAATTCAACATAAATTTTCATAAGTTAGTTATATTTATTCCCCATAGAGTTATAGATAGGTGAAAATGGTAATTTTATACTATGGAATCTCATGGTTCTTTTACCGTCACGATTGCATGCAGTGAAAGCTATTGAAGAATTAAAATTTTTTAAAGAAAATATTTCATAAAAACATCTGAGTGTTACATAAACATTGTAAATTCCATATAAATTTATATAATGTAATCACAAATAACTAATATATAAACATGTTCAGTACATTGAGTTCTTCATGTGATGCCTTTGTGAGTTTCGGTAAATAAGTCGAACACAAATCACCCAATCATTGGCAGTAACCAATGAATAATTTTGTGTTTCCAACTAAAACTTTTGAGGTATCCTAGTGTAAAATCAGTAACACTCTGTTTCGAGGTGTTATAAACTAGGGAATAAAAGCTCTATACCCTTTTTCTTGAAGCAATGAAGGATGATCATCATGATATTTCCTCAAGATGATCACACATAAATAATTTTGTTCATTTTGGATTTTTTATCACATTCCTTTTTTATTGGCTTCTTAAATCACCAAACCCCAACTTTTACAAAATTCTATCCACATTTTATTTTCATAATCAAAACCATGTTTTTTAATTAATTATCTATGTCTCCATCAAGAGATGACCTAGGGTTCTTTCAATAGTGTAAAAATTATGGTAAAACTAAATATCTAATTTCATGTTCTTGACAACAAAATCATATACCAAGTAAAATATTTGTGTTCTATTTCTGTATCTGAATGTTTTATTACTGAATGATTTCATCAGATAGGATTAACTAGTTCCTACCAATGAGGAAACAAGATTTGTTGCTTTAAAAGAACATGTTGACACCTTGATTCACCCCTCCCCTCTTAAGGTATTCTCGGATCCGACATGATGTTGATTGAACATTTTTTAGGGTGGGAAGTCATCTTGCAGTAATTTAAAATCCAATTCATGCCTCAAAAAGCATTCAAAGTCTAGGCATTAGCAGATAACATTGAAGAACACCCCTCAATAGTAATGAGTTCATTGGACACTGAACTACCTGATAAAGAGGTTTTTTCTTTTCAAGAGGGCCCCCGGATATGGGAAATATATTTTGACAATGCATCTAGAATTCTGTTATGAAAGTGGATGGAGGACCCTAAGTTTAACAATCTGGGTTTGGGAGTCATTTTAATATCTCCAACAAAGGAAGTCTTTCCTAACTCTTTCCCACTATCATAGGGGTGAACGAACATAGAATAATAATATCAAACTGTGAATAAATGGATAGATCTAGCACTTCATGTACAAGTCAGTCACATTGAGATAAAAGGAAATTCAAAACTGGTTATTAAGAAGGTCAACAACAATTATTCTATCCAAAAGGAAGTGTTAATCCCACTCCTTCAACACCACCAATCATTTTTTTCATTTTATAAAAGTCGGTTCAAGGGTGTCTGGTGCCCAACATACAGCCCCAAACATGTTCAAGAGAACCAAAAACAATAAGCAAAACAAATTCATACAGAGTTACATATCATAATAACCATAGTCATCCCCGCATCCTATGCATGATTCTTCTTCTCCAGTGGCTGATTCCTACTCCAGGTGTCTCCAGAAACATTCACATTGATCCCGATTCCTAAGCTGATCAAGAGAATCCATATCCGGTGATGCCTTCTTAACCCTGCTGCCCTTTTTAACAGTAATAACCACCTGG
Organism: Viscum album; assembly: GCA_963277665.1. Taxonomy (NCBI): domain Eukaryota; kingdom Viridiplantae; phylum Streptophyta; class Magnoliopsida; order Santalales; family Viscaceae; genus Viscum; species Viscum album. Next base: position 455,922,186 of record OY728119.1, on the reverse strand, counting down.
CTATTCCATTTAAAAGCATACCTAGTCCGCATTGGATGGAAGAGATATGAATAGTCCTTCCTTGGTCGCCTAATTAATGGTGAAGATAATGGTCTATCACCTACATACCTCATCTGATTCTCATTCTGAATGATATCTCTGAATGAATGGCCGATAGGGGTACACAAGTTTTCTTTTCTTCCCCCAGAGGTCTCCCTTCCCTCCCCAGACTGCTCCCTCAACGTAGAATCAGGACACCCAGTATTAGAACCCGGACTCTGATCTGACTTGTAACTTTCCATCAAGGGTTGTCGCCTTTCCTCCAAAGGATGTTCATCCCTAGCCATATAACCTGCCTCATTCCCCTTACCTTCAACCGAACGACACTCCGGAGCCTTATCACCACCAAAGCAATCCTTCCCTGTGTAAACTTTAACCATCGAAACAGAAAAACCATGACTGGCATTATCCCTTGGCCCCGGATTCGCATATTCCAGCAAAAGAGGATGCCTTTCCACATTGAGGGAATCTTCCACATATCCTGCAACTATATCTTGTCCCATGCGATCAACTTGCATACCCTCCATGACTTTCACATCACACTCACCTATTATAATAACCTCCTCCTCCAGGCCTATAGTCAAACTATCCTCTACTATCCCCTCAAACATGTTCCTCAAAGACAAAAATGGCTTCGTCAGAGGATCAATACCTTTATCATCCTTCATTCTGGTCGTGTGGACCATCTCTATAAAAATGGAGCTCTGTTCATCTTCAAACTGTTCTGGAACCACAAAATCAGAGGACTGAGTAGGCTTCTCTTTATCTTGGTTCATCCTAATGCTGGCAGTTCCAACTATTTGGCCTTTATCAAAGGAAATTTTATGAGATTCAGAGGCAAAACTATCCCCATATTAAACAGTCAACCGTGATCCCTTCCCTCTTTATACTGACTCCTTAGTCGTCTTAACCTGACCCACCTTCACACCGTTGTCCAACGCCCTGTTCCTTGAGCCATCCTCAGTGCTCATAATAGAATCTGTCCCACTACAATGAGACACCCTCGATCGTGGAAGGGGTCCACTTTGACATGCCCCAATTGAGTGAACCAAATGTTTGAAAAAACCACAAAACTCAGTCCAATTTTCCTAGATAACTCTCTGTTTTCATATGTACACCTCGCCGATCATGATCCAAACATAATCAAAAGGGACGTACGATGCATCCATTTTAACACACACCTGGGGTTTACCAGAAGGCAAACTGCATCGGTACGACTATCAAAAAAAAGTTATCTGCCTACCAGGTTTCCCAACATGAAAATAACTGAAGGGTTTTGAAATAGTAAAGGGAGTTTAGGGAAACTTACCCAACAGACGATGGATGGTGAGTCCTAGTTCATATGAAGATTGAAGGACCACCGCAGAAGCATAAAGCGAGTTCCATTAAAGTTGCAAGGTGCCCTCGCCCAATCCTAGATGAGATCTTCCTCTAATTCAAATCTAATAAAAAATTTCTTACTGTCCAGCAAGCCAACCACCGCTCGTTCATGAAGATCCCATGATCCAAAGAAAAATCGGTCGAAGTCATCCGCTGAAGGTCTTCTGTGCTTGAACCGAGCCACCTAAGTGAGATTCAGAAAGGATGAGGACTCTATGAACTCAGATAAAGAAAGATGAAGGTTCAGTGCTCCATCAATTAGATCAGGAACCTTAAGGGTAAGTAAAAATTTAGGAAAAGGGGGAAGAAACTCCAAGTTAGATAAAGGTTGAAAGGATGTAGCTCTCCTAATAGACGGCGATTCCACCTCCCCCACCAAGGGGGGAGGAGTCGGCGCAGCGGCCGCCATCATCACCGGGAGGAGAGCATCGAGAGGTCGAGAGAGGTGTACACTCCCTTCATCTACAACACATCCCCCTCTTAAACCTCATTTAGGGAGTAATTTTGGAATTCCATTTGGAGTTGACAATGGATCACATAACATGGTTATAGAGTTCTAAAGCCGATACATTGAAAAATGTGTCTACAACTCTACATGATTCAGATCAGGATGAAACATTCATCATCATTTCACAATGTCAGACGGTCTTACAATGTGTTCAATCCAATGTGGAAGATATCAATGAAGTTAGTCCCATCCCCAAACTATACGATCCTACCACCGACTAGATGACACACATTATAGACTACATTAAAAATGGAATAATTACACTAGACAGAATCGGGTGAGAGAGAATCTAATGATGAGCGATTAATTTTATTCAATTTGATGACACGGATCACAAAAAGGTCTTCTATAATGGAAGTATTGATGGATAATTCTCTGTTTTATTGATGGATAAGTGGCCAATACTATTATAAAGGAAGTGCACACGGGATCATATAGCACTCACCAGTTAGGATTAAAGCTTTCCCACAAAATCTGAGGGCTTGTGTACTATTGGAACACTCTAATATAGGACTGCACCCAATTCACCAAATGTTACATTAATTCCAGGTTCATGCCAACATAATTCCCCAATAACCAAAGCTACTTCACACATCCAAGTACTCCTAGACATTTTCCATATTGTGAATTGATGTCCTGGGACCATATCCTCATGATATGTCAAAGATGTTTTAGTACATCCTTACTATAATCGACTTCTCCTCTATATGAGATAAAACTAGAATCCTCAAATAATTTTAGGTAAGGAACATTGTTAGCTTTTTTAAATACAAAATAATCACCCTATTTGGTGTCCCTTATACAATAATGATTGAAAATGGAACCAATTTATGTTTTGATGAATTTCAAAAGATATATCAGGAGTATGACATCATGTCCAATAATCTATCCCACTACCATGATGTGGCCGACAAACATATAGAATCCTTAAAAAATGCCCTATTAAATATAATCTAGAATATGGAAGATAAGGATTAAAATTTTTGTTCATAAAATATTATGTAATCCTTATGGGATTAAAATATTGTGGTCTGCACTGCCACACGGATGACCCCATACTCCTTAGTATATGGGACAATAGATATTCTTCCCACTGAGGTTCAATTTTCTTTGTTATGGGTTTCCATTTATGATCAATTATTCGTGGATGAGAAATCCTACAAACAATTGGATGAATTGGGGATATTGGATGAGAATAGATGCATACCTCGCATCATTTGAAAGTCCAAAAATAAACCGGATTGCATGATATTTTGACAAAAAGGTTCAACATCAATATTTCTTCGAAGGAAGGATGGTTTTGGTCCTCCGGACTCTAATGATAACTGGATAGAAACATCCAAAATAGGAACCAAAATGAGAAGAACCTTATTCCATACATAAGGTATAAAATAATGGAGATTATTATATTTTTTTAATGGATGGATAAATTATCATGGGTCCTACCAATGAAATATTCACGAAGAAGTATTTTTTGAAACCATATGACACTTTTTCATGATCACATATTGTTAAACTACTTGGTAGATTATTATAGTTGAAGCTCGTTAAACTATGTAACAACCAATATCCCAAATGTCTGATGATAAATTTTTTATAACCAGTGTTATAGTTGCATGATGTTCAATGCACACCCATCATCATCCCCACTTTATGATATTAAACTATGTATTCATGTCCTGGGCATAAGACGTTAAAACTGTGCGCTTGTACTTAACTACATGAACTTAAATCAGAAATGCATATCCAAGAATTACAAATTAAAACTAAATGAAAGCCTGTTACGGAATGCATATTTGGTGTGTGTGCCCCATTTATACTCATTCACGTTGTGTTTGTTCTGACACTACATTGTGTATATCCCTTTTTAGAGTGCTCTCCCCCTTTGGTCCGAACTCTATGACCTTAAACTATGAATTACCATTCTCAACACATGGCACTAAACTGAAATTTTATCCTAAATAAGTTTGGGTTGCCTCTTAAATATAGAAGGGAAAATTTCTACCCCATGCTCTGAACATCAGATGCCTCCTGATGATTGTGGGATGTTTCAGTTCCCTCACCAGAGAGGATCTCCCCCACCAATGTTGGTCTCTCACCATGATGTGTTAAATTGCACGAGAATTATCATTTCAATCGAATATTCATCATAAGAGAGCTAGATATGTGTTGGAGAAAGAGAGAATAACCCTATCCCCACGCAAGAGTCAGATCCATTTAGGGAGCCTCTTTATTAAGAAATATGTGTGGGTTGATTATTTTCATCGTAGGATGCATTGTGACTCTGAGACCTCATGTTCTAGGTACTATTGTGAAAAATGAAAAAATGAACCCATGTGTATGGGCCATACCTATGTAAAAAGGTTCCTGTCTAGAACTACATGTAGGTTGATTCCTCTCATTGCAGGATACTTAGTGACAATTAAAACACTTCTGTTAGGCCGAGCCACAATTTTCCCGCCATTTATAATATGATTTTCTTAGGAGCCTTTGGGCTCAGGGCCTCTTTTATTATTGGGATTATGTTTATCACGGGTAAAAAAAAAACTTTTTCACAATTTTCCCGCCATTTATAAACTGCATGAAACCAACGTCCTTAAGATACAATTTTAAACTATGCCAGACAATAATTTTCTCACTCAAGAGGAAATTCTCCCATAATCGGTTATCTACCATTCTGTATTCAAGTAATATATATTTCTTGACCCCTATAATCAATGGACAAATAATGACACATGGATTTTATGTCCTGGTCCATAAACCCTAAAAGTAAAAAATATCCTCCTTATCTGTGGGCCATACCTACACAAGGAAATTTCCATCAAGAACTATATGTTTCCTGATCCCTTCCCTTACAGGATAGATAGTGACACCTATATCTCTATTCATGGTCCTAACTATGATGCTACTCATCTCTTATTGAGTGACCCCCATTCTTTTCGCAATAAGTTAAACTACATGTTTTGTCAAGAACTATGTGTTGCTTGATTATAATTCTATGTGATATGTAGTGATGCTCAGACCTCATGTCCTGGTCCCATCCATGGAATACAATAAATGTTATCTTTCCTTCATACAAACTAATTCAATGTCGGGGACTACAAATAACATCCTATTTAAATGTCTATTTTGAAAAAATTCCCTCTCCCTATATATGAGTCAGATCTATAGAGAGAAGCATGTCAAGAATAATGTGTGGATTGATTATCATTAAAATGGGATATGTAGTGGTGTCTAGATGCTATTTACTTGGCCAAACCAGGAAAAATAGAAAAAAATCCCCCCTCTACGTATGGGTCAAAACAATGCGGAGAGTTCCCATTCATAACTATCTGTGTCTTGATTCCATCCCATACAGAATACGTAGTGATTAACAGATCTCTGATTCCAGAATAGCCACAAAATTCTCCCTCTTTGAGGTTGGGTGACCTTTATCTTAACCACATGATGTTAAACTACAAGAGGTACCAGAACTACGAGTAACATGATTCCTTCCACTATGGGATACATAGTGATTCTCAAGTCTCTAATCTCGAGTCCATCCGCAACAATCAAAATAATGAAAGGTAAAAATCCCCCCTACCAGTGTACAGGTTAAACTAGCATAGGGATTCATTTTAATAACTATATATATCATTATTCTTAGTATAATGTGATATATAGTGATTTCCAAATATCTAATACTAGTATATCCACTAGAAATTCAAAATACTTATATCCTTAAATTTATCACCACATTGTGGCAGGACAACACCTTACCACCCCTTGTTTCTCACACCGAGCACAATCACATGGGAATAGGAGTTTCGTGGGATGACTCCATGAAAGGTCAAGTTATATTGATCCAAATTATGGTTTCTAGGGTCCTAGTTGAAATTCCATAAAAGGAACATTAGATATTTCCTCTTCACTTCAAGGAACCGACATCCTTATCACATGACGTTAAACTGCATGAGGAATGTCCTTACAACAAGACATTAAAAATTATGGCACCTAAATAACTATGTCTAACTTTATTCTCATTTTGAAAATATATGTAGTGTCTCCTAGACCTAATTTTGTAGTCCCAGGAATTGGGTAATGAAAACAAATGTACCCATCTCATGAATAAAAACAAAGATCTATGTAGGAGATCTCAAGTTTGTGTTTCTCATTCGAGGATCTATCAAAGAAATTGATGTGGACCCCTTATATATTCTTTATATCTATGTAGGTAATTTCACACTCCATGGCTAATCATGGTCTCAATGTTGCTTACATACCCAAAAACATTCCTTACATTCATCATACTCTGTTCTCCAAGCAATTTTGGATCTTCACACTCATCACCTTTCCATCAGAAATGGAGGGTCACTGTCTTAAGAAAACCTTTGATTGAATATGAACAATATTCATTAGTTGGATCTATATATGCTCCCAAAAAAATTCCTCTCATCCATAGGAAATTTTATAAGGCCCCAGCCTTAAACCTTACTTAATCTTGAGTTATTACAAGATTACACATTGAGGATCTTTTCAAGTTAAGAGTTTTAGAGAATTAGATCATGAAACTTGCATTACATTCCACATTTAAACAAATTGGTTACACAAAAGACAATATTCATTCTTCCAATCAACGGAAACCTATTTAAAATAAAACACAGATTCTTTCTTGACACATCCTTGACACTATCATCACATCATGTACCTTTCCCTTGACCTGTGAAAAACATTTCAAAAACTTGGGATGAGCATAAAAAGCTCAGTAAGGGTTATAAAAATATGGAAAGGAAACATGAGTTCATAAATACATAATAATGCAATCATACTTTACCCATAAAACATAGGCATATCAAATCATGAATAAATCATAGAAAACATAAGACATAAAGGTAACTTGAGGCATTCATAACATTCTTACGTAGGGAGTGACCCTCTTGGTTACGTTTGGAATACCCATCACAGTATATTCCCTAAATCTCTTCATAGAAACCTTAACGTTTCACTCCTTTGCGTTACCCAATGCATTGGAGAGCTATATCGGGCACACCCACCCTTAGTTTATCACGGAACCACCAGTTCTTCATAAAAATGCCCAAGAACCATAACATAATCGTATCACATAAACATGAATAAAGGAAACATAACATTTCCACATTTCAATCACAATATCACATTTTAGGATATTGAAATAATGAATCCATTAAAAAAGAAACCATTTCGAAAACCATTTAAAACATTTAATAAAGAGATTTTTGAATCAAAGTGTCCCATACCTCCTTGAAGCTTTTAACATTTTAAACCATTAATATCCATATAAATAAATCCTTAAAACCATTTTGAAAACATGGATATTAATAAGAAAAAATAATTAAAACATTTAAAACGATATTTTGGTTAAAGGGGTTTTACCAAAATTAGAGACACTTGAATACAATAATCGAGGAATAACATTTAGTCAGAATTTTATAATATCATGAGATTAAAAGGATTCATGATATAATACTCCAAAGGACAGTATATACACCATATAAGAGTGAATTGGTGCATAACAACAATGAGCCCTCAATAGAAATGTCAAATGTGATGAAATCCCTTATAAAGAAGGTATCCTTAAATTAAGGACAAATAAATCTCAAAAAATATGTGTGACAAATATATATACACCCAATATAAGTGGATATTAGGTGTAAAACAATAAAATTTCATTCACACATTTTCAATGGATGACATATTCAATGACTACAAGTTGAACCCAAAGAAATCGAAATTGGGTTAAAAAGTTCCCTTGACAGCCTAACGGCATCACATCAAAATGAGTTGATGAGAGATAAAAAGTGTATCTCATCACTTGGACATAAAATTTACATCAATAAGGATGTATGAGAACATATCCCAACATAAAAATATGTAAATTAAAAGACCCAATAAAATACGTCTTTTAAAAAAGAGGAGGGTGAAAGGTTCCCTTACCGACTTGGGTATCTTTCAAAACATACACCCCATGAAAGAAAGACAATAGGTCATTGATGTAAATACTCATAAACGAAAGTATATTACACAAAGAGTAGAATAATGGGCAGTACATACACCACTCAATGGAATTTGTGGCAAATTTAGCATAAATCTCACGGGAATAAAAGTGAGATGAAAAATCCCTCACGAAAACTCGGCAGCCTAACGACGCCACATAAAACTTCCGAATATGGATTGATGAGATCAAATAGGGTATCTCATCACATTACAATATAATGTACAGAAAGAGGAATATAAAAGAACATCCCCCAACATTACAAATAGGATCTTAAAAGAAGTGACATAAAGGAGAGTACTTAAAAAGAAAGAGAGAAGTTAGATCTCTTACGAAAGTCCGGCAGCCTAACGGCGCCAATCAAAACATCCAAAATGGATTGATGAGAGAGAATAGGGTCTCTCATCACATGAACATAATAATTACATTAGGATTAATATAAAATATCATCCCAATAACAATAAAGATGAGCTTTAAAAGGAATGACATAAAAGAGTGTACTTAAAAAGAAAGAGAGGAGTAAGATCCCTTACCTCGGGTCCGACATGACTCGATCGTTCTTTAACGTCCTGAATAATAAACTTGAGTTAATTTCCACTTTATTAAGAAACTTTTTCTAGTTCATTATTCCTATTAGATCACTTATTTCCATGTTATAAACATTATGTAAACATTTAAGTTAATAATGTTTGTTTTGTCGATATTTGGTTCTTAAGTCGAAAGTGGACTTCTTACCATTACATGTTGTTCGTGTGATCAAATGTTTATTATATCCAGAATAATATTAATGATTTGGATATCATATATGTCATATATATCCAGTATATGAATGCATTTATAACATTACATAATCATTTAGAGGTAAGAAATGAAATGCACCGTTCATGGAGACGGTAAGCCGTACGTACGTATGAACACTACTTTCATTTCTATTTCATATTTTATAGAATGGAATAATAATGATATAAAGGTATATTATAATTACAGTATAATATCATATATAATATCATAGTTCCATCCTTTATACGTCCCACATATGGTATTTAACGAATCAAATCACTTTGAGGGGGCGGTAGTCCGCACTTCCTTAAATGAAGATATCGTGTATACCCATAATGGAAGCCATAAAGGTAAGAAAAAAATGAAAAATACAGAAGCTTAAATAAAACATAAACATATTATATATCATATATAAAAATAGTGACATCATAATGGCCACCTTTGAAGGTGTTAAATGAGTATTGAACAATCATCGTTTCGGGAGGCAGAATTTCACCATCCACGGAAACCGTATGTTCTTTAACCATGTGATGTAGTCGTGTGAGAGTGTAGCTCGAATAAATCTTATAACAACATCCTAGTATATTGAAGATACTGGTGTTGTTACAAAAGAAGTAAATAAAAAGAGTTTAGGGGGTTAGAGAAGCAAAATAAAACAAATGAACATGAGAGAGTGAATTACCTTTAAAAGTGTAACTCCTTTTGATTTGAGCCTAAAGGCTTCCTTTGAAATTATTCTGCCCAAAGGGAATCCTCTAGGATGAGGAGAGGGATGTGGAGAGAGTAAATGGGAAGGTTTTGGCCGAGCCAAAGGATTGAGGAGTGTGTTAAATGAGGTAGAGGTGGGGGCCTTTTATAAGAGGAGAGGAGGGGCACTTTTGGAATGTAAAGAAATATTACTTTATTTGAAAATGTGTTTCGGTTTCAAAAGGTCCCACATTGATATAATTCGTGGATACGGTGATAAGGCTTCTAAATACACTCATCCAATAAGTTTTGGAAATGTGTAGTTCATTGATTTTACATTATCTTTCCATTTTATTTAAATCGTCAAATAATGATGTCATCGCTGCATCATTATTATGTCATAAATAATTTAATTTATTTAATGTCTAAAAATTATAAAAAAATACTATGATGTAGTAAATCGTTTTAGCTTTCCAGTGAATATTTATAATAAAAAAGATGACTTGTATAACCTCACTTAAAAATTGTTTTAGTAAAACATATCATGTTTGTGTCAATTTTACTTTTACATTAAATAAAATGTTATTTATGTGATTTCCCAACCAAAGTGGATCCATGGGGTCCCCAAGTTGACCCATGTCTTTTCTTGGTCGGCCATGATACAAACAATGAGGGTAAGACATGTGTCAAGCTCATCTCATTGTATTAAAGCATTATTTTTACCTTAAACCACACTAATTACCACTAATCGCGATTAAAAACATAATAAGTTACTATTCACCAAAAAATTATTTTAATTTCATTGAACCACATTTTACTTCTTAATGACAACCATGTATGTCGGATCAAAACACAATTATGTAAAAATTTCATTTAAACGGAAAATCAGTTTTTATAAGTACCACTTAGTGGTTTCACTATTCATCAAAAATTGAAGTTTTTCAGAAAAATCCCAAAAATTCACCCTAAGCTATATTTGATATTCTGAATTCAAAAATGAAGTCCGTTTTTAAAAATTCAAAACATATAAGTCACATTAATTAATTTAATAATTAACTCCCGCTGTCATGACAAATAGCGTGTTTTATGAAACAATAAGTATCAAAAGATTGACACTAGTTTAAGTCTGATTTCAAAGTGAAATTAATTCAAACGACCACTATTGGATTTAATGGTAAAAATATTTTCTAATTTCACTTTAAAACCAATTCAAAATATAATCTAATCATATAAATAAATTATATTAAAAAGTGGTTTTGAATTAAAATACAACATTTTACACTATTCATTAAAAAAAAGAACTTTATCGGAAAGATACCAAAAATTTACACAAAGTAAATTTTGATGTCCCGATTCTTAATAAGAGTTTTATTTGGTCCAAAAGAATGTTTAAGAGTGAACAAAACTATATTTAATGATGGTTCTCCATCAAAAGGTGATAAGTGAACCTTTAGTGAAAACTAGGGCATATACGCCTAAAATTGAATTCTTTCCGTATTTTAAGCCTTTATCTTTTATTGTATAAATGTAAAAATATTTAAGAACATATATAATCATATTTTAGTTATTTCTATCCATTCCCGCCATTACAACGACTACATGTTAACTACCATTTAGAATAATATTATTTTATTATTAGAGTGCAACGTAAGATTCCCAAGAAACTCGTTGTTGCGTGTTGGGTACGCCATCGAGCATAGCATCCCCTTTAAATTCATATTAATATTTTATTCAGAAATATGGATAAATATGAAAATGTCATATTCCTTATTTACCTGGGGTGTTACATCCTTCCCCCCTTTTGGGAATTGCTTCCTCGCAATTTTAAAATTGCGCTTGGAAACATCCTTGAACGTCCCACATCGGAGAAGAGTCGGTAAAAAAATCACTTTAAAATAGAGAAAGATAAGTACAAAGGTCACCCGAGTTAACCCATACTAGGATTCCAAGTATGAAAATATGGACATGGAGGAAAAAACAAAGGGTCATGTTCTGATAGAGAGTGATACAAAACATGTTTAGGAGAAAGTTAACCACGAGAAAATCACAAACTTGTGATGGGTTAAACGGTATTTGATTCCCCAGTAGGAAAAGTTAATAGACAACATTTTTGTTTTAAGTTACTTTTTATTGAGGAATTTATTCATAAGGAAGCATAATCACTTATCATGTTGACTTTCAACTTTTACTAGATTCCTTAGTCAAACTCATATTTTTTCCAAAAGACGAGTATTTAGGGAGACTTGTTCGCATTAAGAGTACTATAATCAACTTCTAGAGAATCACCTAATCCCCAAAAGAGAACTATATACATCCCATGTTTTTAGGCTTTAACCAAAACCAAAACCAAAAAGGTTAGTACAAGATCAGATAATCCAGAAAAGGATAACCCCTTATAAAAAGAAAATCTATTCTTAATCTCCAAAATTTGTCCAAAAAAACCCAAAGTTCAACGAGGACCATCCGATAAACAATTTGTCCATAAAATTCTTCAAAGTAAACCAATATAAGATTGAAAACCAAATATTTGAAGGATTTAGTCACATATTCTTCCAAGTTAAATCGTAACATTTATCTCCAAACAACATCAGTTGCTCCTAAAGTCTCACATTGAAAAGTAATTATCCTAATCACATATCCTCCAAAATAAACTTACTCTTAATTCATAAAATCATATAACTAAAAAGAATCAGTCAAACTAACCAGGGGCTTCATGTAGTCCAGTGGTAGGCGATAAATACCAGTCGCACTTTGGTTGTGGGTTCGATTCCCACAGCATTGTCCGACGCGACGGGTTGTCACACGGTCTGCGTGTTGTCCTTTTTCCAAAACTATATAATTCTCAAATCATTACCCAAAAAGGGATAAAATCATCAAAAATAACCATAACATAATTTAACCTCAATTTTATCTCATGCCTTTCACTTCAATCATAACATATGGTAACCCATAATTACCTCAAATGTAAGGATCATATAAACCCAAATGGTTCTTTATAACTATGTCCACAAAAGAAAAGATAACTATTACTTGAATAAAATTTGCCTATATTAAACATCAGGGTTACACATAATATAAAAAGTCTTCTAATGTAACCCCATCATCAAAAGAGACTTAATACTCTTAAGAATTTCACCCTAACTCTTGAAGCCCTCATATGTTGACATCTTAATCATTCAACATTCTTCATGATCCATTATCCATTCCTTTCCAACTTATTCCGAAATACCTCTTTCCTACAAACAAAATCATGAATCATATCCTAAGATTCCAAAATAAGAAAACAATAGTCATGAAATAGTACATACCTTTGATTGGTCATTGTCAGTTTCTTCATCCTCAATTGGAATGGCATTAGGTATTGGTAAACGAATATTGGTACGCTCTTGGTGACCCCATTCACGAAACTTCTTCATAGGACATGTGTTTGCATAATGACCATACACACAACATTTAAAACATTCAATTGATCCCTCAGAAAGAACTTCTTTCCCTTTCCTCGAGTCAACTGGATGCTTCCTTTTTCCATGGCAGGTTCTTGCTTTATGACCTTCATTTCCACATCTATAGAATATTTCTGTCCCTTTGAAACATTTTCCTAGGTGTTTCTTTCCACATCTTTGACACATAGGTTTTTGAACACACTTACCTTTATGATTATTACCTGTACTTTCGTAGGGATTTGTTTCTTGCATATATGATGCCTTAGAGAAATCTCCAAGGTTTAGGTGTTCAATCATGACTCCAGATAGTTGGTTGAGGATAATCAAAAGAGTTCTCATTGAATCTCCCATATCATTCAGTTGCTTGCTCAAAAAACTGTCACAGTTTCCTTCACATCCACTGTTACTTTGGTGCCTGCTAGATCCAGCCATTTACTAAAACCAAAAAGGTCAGTGTGAGTATATCAACAAAACCATCATGTACTAATGAGTAAGATAGACAATAATATATAATTACTCATTCACTTTATCTAAAACTAAAACTCTTTCTGAAATCCTAACAATTATGGTAATTGTCAATTATGCTTAAAGAATACCCTAACCTCTAAAGTTATCTAAACCGACCTTTGATACCAAATATAAGGCCCCAGCCTTAAACCTTACTTAATCTTGAGTTATAACAAGATTACACATTGAGGATCTTTTCAGGTTTAGAGTTTCGGAGAATTAGATCATGAAACTTGCATTACATTCCACAATTAAACAAAGTGGTTACATAAAAGACAATATTCATTCTTCCCATCAACGGAATCCTATTTAAAATAAAACACGGATTCTTTCTTGACACATCCTTGACACTGTCATCACATCATGTAACTTTCCCTTGACCTGTGAAAAACATTTCAAAAACTTGGGATGAGCATAAAAAGCTCAGTAAGGGTTATAAAAATATGGAAAGGAAACATGAGTTCATAAATACATAAGAATGAAATCATACTTTACCCATAAAACATAGGCATATCAAATCATGAATAAATCATAGAAAACATAAGACATAAAGGTATCTTGAGGCATTCATAACATTCTTACGTAGGGAGTAACCCACTTGGTTACGTTTGGAATACCCATCACAGTATATTCCCTAAATCTCTTCAGAGAAACCTTAACGTTTCACTCCTTCGCGTTACCCAATGCATTGGAGAGCTATATCGGGCTCACCCGCCCTTTGTTTATCACGGAACCACCCGTTCTTCATAAAAATGCCCAAGAACCATAACATAATCGTATCACATAAACATTAATGAAGGAAACATAAAATTTCCACATTTCAATCACAATATAACATTTTAGGATATTGAAATAATGAATCCATTCAAAAAGAAACCATTTCCAAAACCATTTAAAACATTTAATAAAGAGATTTTTGAATCAAAGTGTCTCATACCACCTTTAAGCTTTTAACATTTTAAACCATTAATATCCATATAAATAAATCCTTAAAACCATTTTGAAAACATGGATATTAATAAGAACAAATAATTAAAACATTTAAAACGATATTTTGGTTAAAGGGGTTTTACCAAAATTAGAGACACTTGAATACAATAATCGAGGAATAACATTTAGTCAGAATTTTATAATATCATGAGATTAAAAGGATTCATGATATAATACTCCAAAGGACAGTATATACACCATATAAGAGTGAATTGGTGCATAACAACAATGACCCCTCAATAGAAATGTCAAATGTGATGAAATCCCTTATAAAGAAGGTATCCTTAAATTAAGGACAAATAAATCTCAAAAAATATGTGTGAAAAATATATATACACCCAATATAAGTGGATATTAAGTGTAAAACAATAAAAGGTCATTCACACATTTTCAATGGATGACATATTCAATGACTACAAGTTGAACCCAAAGAAATCGAAATTGGGTTAAAAAGTTCCCTTGACAGCCTAACGGCATCACATCAAAATGAGTTGATGAGAGATAAAAAGTGTATCTCATCACTTGGACATAAAATTTACATCAATAAGGATGTATGAGAACATATCCCAACATAAAAATATGTAAATTAAAAGACCCAATAAAATAAGTCTTTTAAAAAAGAGGAGGGTGAAAGGTTCCCTTACCGACTTGGGTATCTTTCAAAACATACACCCCATGAAAGAAAGACAATAGGTCATTGATGTAAATACTCATAAACGAAAGTATATTACACAAAGAGTAGAATAATGGGCAGTACATACACCACTCAATGGAATTTGTGGAAAATTTAGCATAAATCTCACGGGAATAAAAGTGAGATGAAAAATCCCTCACGAAAACTCGGCAGCCTAACGACGCCACATAAAACTTCCGAATATGGATTTATGAGATCAAATAGGGTATCTCATCACATTACAATATAATGTATAGAAATAGGAATATAAAAGAACATCCCCCAACATTACAAATAGGATCTTAAAAGAAGTGACATAAAGGAGAGTACTTAAAAAGAAAGAGAGAAGTTAGATCTCTTACGAAAGTCCGGCAGCCTAACGGCGCCAATCAAAACATCCAAAATGGATTGATGAGAGAGAATAGGGTCTCTCATCACATGAACATAAAAATTACAGTAGGATTAATATAAAATATCATCCCAATAACAAGAAAGATGAGCTTTAAAAGGAATGACATAAAAGAGTGTACTTAAAAAGAAAGAGAGGAGTAAGATCCCTTACCTCGGGTCCGACTTGACTCGATCGTTCTTTAACGTCCTGAATAATAAACTTGAGTTAATTTACACTTTATTAAGAATCTTTTTCTAGTTCATTATTCCTATTAGATCAATTATTTCCATGTTATAAACATTATGTAAACATTTAAGTTAATAATGTTTGTTTTGTCGATATTTGGTTCTTAAGTCGAAAGTGGACTTCTTACCATTACATGTTGTTCGTGTGGTCAAATGTTTATTATATCCAGAATAATATTCATGATTTGGATATCATATATGTCATATATATCCAGTACATGCATGCATTTATAACATTACATAATCATTTAGAGGTAAGAAATGAAATGCACCGTTCATGGAGACGGTAAGCCGTACGTACGCATGAACGCTACTTTCATTTCTATTTCATATTTTATAGAATCGAATAATAATTATATAAAGGTATATTATAATTACAATATAATATCATATATAATATCATAGTTCCATCATTTATACGTCCCACATATGGTATTTAACGAATCAAATCACTTTGAGGGGGCGGTAGTCCGCACTTCCTTAAATGAAGATATCGCGTATACCCATAATGGAAGCCATAAAGGTAAGAAAAAAATGAAAAATACAGAAGCGTAAATAAAACATAAACATATTATATATCATATATAAAAATAGTGACATCATAATGGCCATATTTGAAGGTGTTAATTGGGTATTGAACAATCATCGTTTCGGGAGGCAGAATTTCACCATCCACGGAAACCGTATGTTCTTTAACCATTTGATGTAGTCGTGTGAGAGTGTAGCTAGAATAAATCTTATAAAAACATCCTAGTATATTGAAGATACTGGTGTTGTTACAAAATAAGTAAATAAAAAGAGTTTAGGGGGTTGGAGAAGCAAAATAAAACAAATGAACATGAGAGAGTGAATTACCTTTAAAAGTGTAACTCCTTTTGATTTGAGCCTAAAGGCTTCCTTTGAAAGGATTCTGCCCAAAGGGAATCCTCTAGGATGAGGATAGGGATGTGGAGAGAGTAAATGGGAAGGGGTTGTCCGAGCCAAAGGCTTGAGGAGTGTGTTAAATGAGGTAGAGGTGGGGGCCTTTTATAAGAGGAGAGGAGGGGCACTTTTGGAAAGTAAAGAAATATTACTTTATTTGAAAATGTGTTTCGGTTTCAAAAGGTCCCACATTGATATAATTCGTGGATAAGGTGATAAGGCTTCGAAATCCACTCATCCAATAAGTTTTGGACATGTCTAGTTCATAGATTTTACATTATCTTTCCATTTTATTTAAATCGTCAAATAATGATGTCATCGCTGCATCATTATTATGTCATAAATAATTTAATTTATTTAATGTCTAAAAATTATAAAAAAATACTATGATGTAGGAAATCTTTTTATATTTCCAATGAATATTTATAATCAAAACGATGACTTGTATAACCTCACTTAAAAATTGTTTTAGTAAAACATATCATGTTTGTGTCAATTTTACTTTTACATTAAATAAAATGTTATTTATGTCATTTCCCAACCAAAGTGGATCCATGGGGTCCCCAAGATGAACCATGGCTTGTATAGGTCGGCCATGATATAACCAATGTGGGTAAGACATGTTTCAAGCTCATCTCATTTTATTAAAGCATTATTTTTACCTTAAACCACACTAATTACCACTAATCGCGATTAAAAACTTAATAAGTTACTATTCACCAAAAAATTATTTTAATCTCATTGAACCACATTTTACTTCTTAATGACAACCATGTATGTTGGATCAAAACACAATGATGGAAAAATTTCATTTAAACGGAAAATCAGTTTTTATAAGTACCACTTAGTGGTTTCACTATTCATCAAAAATTGAAGTTTTCCAGAAAAACCCCAAAAATTCACCCTAAGCTATATTTGATATTCTGAATTCAAAAATGAAGTCCGTTTTACAAAATTCAAAACATATAAGTCACATTAATTAATTTAATAATTAATTCCTGCTGTCATGACAAATAGCGTGTTTTATGAAACAATAAGTATCAAAAGATTGACACTAGTTTAAGTCTGATTTCAAAGTGAAATTGATTCCAACGACCACTATTGGATGTAATGGTAAAAATATTTTCTAATTTCACTTTAAAACCATTTCAAAATATAATCTAATCATATAAATAAATTAGATTAAAAAGTGGTTTTGAATTAAAATACAACATTTTACACTATTCATTAAAAAAAAGAACTTTATCGGAAAGATACCAAAAATTTACACAAAGTAAATTTTGATGTCCCGATTCTTAATAAGAGTTTTATTTGGTCCAAAAGAATGTTTAAGAGTGAACAAAACTATATTTAATGACGGTTCTCCATCAAAAGGTGATAAGTGAACCTTTAGTGAAAACTAGGGCATATACGCCTAAAATTGAATTCTTTCCGTATTTTAAGCCTTTATCTTTTATTGTATAAATGTAAAAATATTTAAGAACATATATAATCATATTTTAGTTATTTCTATCCATTCCCGCCATTACAACTACTACATGTTAACTACCATTTAGAATAATATTATTTTATTATTAGAGTGCAACGTAAGATTCCCAAGAAACTCGTTGTTGCGTGTTGGGTACGCCATCGAGCATAGCGTCCCCTTTAAATTCATATTAATATTTTATTCACAAATATAGATAAATATGAAAATGTCATATTCCTTATTTACCTGGGGTGTTACAAAATTCATCCCCATGACAGGCCTCTTCTATCTCTATAACCCTTAAGGGAATTTATGCCCCATATCACTTCTCATGATCCGAGAAACACCAGAATAGTTGTTGACACCTTATTTTCTCTCATGTATGATGTATGTTGGAACATTTAGGCCCAATAATCCTCTTATTACTCATCATTTCTTAAAAATTGGTCATATCTATATGGCCTTAAATTACAAGACCGTACGTCATCCTTACTGCACAATGCTAAACTACATGTCTGATATAATAGTCACTTGGCACTAAACTGCACGATTACTAAAAAATTGTTAGTCTTGAATTTCACTTTGATGAGATACATAGTGACACCCAGATCTTCAATACCAAGTCCATCCTTGAGATAAAAATATATCCCTTTTCTTGTGTACGGTCCAAAACTGTACATGAGATTTATAACACTAAACTAAAAAATGTTTGGAAATACATGTGGATTGATTACTACCATCACATGATACATAATGACACCTAGATATCCAATATTGGGTCCATCCTCAAGAAATGATATAAATTCCCTATCCATATGTGTGGGTTAGACTGGCACATGGAACCCTATAAGAACTATATATGGTGGGATTCTCATTCTGATGGGATATGTAGCGACATAAGGATATTATATCCCAGTACAATCACAAATATTTTTAATCCCAATATTTTATATATGAGATAGATCTTCATGGGGGTCCAATATGTTCCTCACCCCATTCGTGAGCTTGTATGCAGAAGAAAATTCCCCTTTCCCACACAAGAGTTCGATCGATGTGTGGGGAAACCATTCCAGAACTACATATGGTATGATTCACATTCTGGGGTGATATATATTGTTCTCCAAAGCATGCATATCTGGCCCAACCATCATGAACAAAATATTTTATATATATGGGTTAGACCCGTATAAGGGAAACATTTCTACCCATTCTCATAATTTTCTACATAAAATCCTCCTTTCATATTCAGGTACTTTCCTTTCATAAACTAAAATCAATGTATGTGAATGTATGAATCACAATAAACCTCCCTAGAGATCAAAAATTGGAGGTTAAATGTTTTGGGGACACCATTGTTTTACTATAAAGAATATTCTCCAGTCAGCTTGGTAGAAGTTTCAAACATAAAATGCCTATCAACCAATGGAAAATTTGTCCTCGTGATAGTATTTTCTTATCTATGTATGAACCAATTATGTTTACATCCCATATCACCCCTCATATTTGGAAACCCCAAAATTACAACTTATACCCTTTCCCC
This sequence comes from Viscum album, assembly GCA_963277665.1. NCBI lineage: Eukaryota > Viridiplantae > Streptophyta > Magnoliopsida > Santalales > Viscaceae > Viscum > Viscum album. The sequence goes on along the minus strand of OY728119.1, from coordinate 455,902,604 downwards.
TTTATATTTTAGGATGATGGAACATTCGTGAATAGATTACTATGAGAAGGGAAAATGGTTTATCACTTAGTCGATGCTAAAAAACATAAACAATTGATTCTAAATGTCCTTTCCTTAAGATATTGAACTGGATATTTCATGTACTTGTTTCATGACATTAATCTAAACCATGATTAAACCATTCTTTACACAAGAAATATTCATGTGGGAGTGGTTTCTCATTCATGGTCAGTGATGATACAGATTTCCTTGCATTTTTCAGACATCATTCCCTTGACAAGTCATTCCTCATGGTCCAAAGAAATCTAAATTTCCACAAATTACATATCCATCAAAAGTGGATGGTTATTGTCTTGAGGAAACCATTTTTGACTAATCAAAATATTCCATAGTTGACTATACATAAGTTTCCCATATAAAAGGATAGTGAACCGAAGGAAAATTCGTCCCAAGGAGAGGCTACTTCTACCTCCGTACACCTAGAAAACATCATGTTGGAAAACATTATTATGGTTACTCATTATGTACTTCCCCATATCATGTTTCAGATTCATAAATCAAAAAAACAGGGTCAAGAAAAATCCCCCATTCATGTGCAAAATTTTTAGGGACATTCTCGGCCAATAATCCCTATGGGGACCTTCACCTCATAATTCATGGTCAAATTTTTTCGACCTAAAACATCATTGGAATAAGTCTGGCTTACAAGTATCTAAACATCCTACAAAAACATACACAAAACTCTCTAGGAGAAAACCCCACAAAGGAATCCCTGGGTAAAAGTCAAGTACTATCTTGATAAATGTTCAATTTTCATGGTTTAGGAAAAAATATATCAATTAAAAATAAAATAAGGAAAAAAACTTGTTAGATCAAAATCCCACAAAGGGAGGCCCAGGAAAAAAGTCATGTTATGCCCTATAAGACCAAACTACAATGGACTTAGGTAACAATTATGTAAATAAAAGAAAAGACACAATGTTTGTGGGATTCACCATGTAACCCTTTATATAGTCAAAACTATGCTCATTGAGTCCCTTATCTCAGGAAAAACATAGACCATTACATGATCATGTCAATTTGGTTATCCCATATAGAACTTGACATGAAAATCCAATATAAATTATCATCCAAAATACATCCTATTATGATTGATTGACACTATAGTCAATGATAAAGGATAATATTTGGAATGAAAAAAAATGATTCATTTTATTGAAGGACAATGAATAATCATCCACATCTGGTAGTCTCTATCTAGATATAATTAAATAAAAAGAGAGAAAAATAAAAAAAGAGCCAAAGTGGCTATAGTGAAGGTCATATTACTTTAGTCAGTTAAAGGACTACCGCCTGATGCAAGACATCAAGGGTCCACACCAGATTTGCTATTTTCCCAGCCTTGGTTTAATTTGTTGAGAGAGTCTTTTTAATGAAGGCCCTGAGATCTCGACCCTTCTTCTTGATGGATTTAAAATTTGCATCTTTTTATGATTGTTGTGACTTTAACCTTGCTATGTGAGCCTCACGTCCCTATGGCTCTGTAGTCCATGAAAACACATAATCATAAGATCTTGCTTCTTTAGTAACCAAGTGGTGTAGCTAAGTGGTAAGATCATTTAGGACTTCTGTTTGATAGTGGGAATCATTAATCTAAGTGAGATCACATTCAAAAGTAGCTAAGTCTTCTCAATCTATGAAAATATGGTGAATAATTATATATAGTTGTTGATAATCAAACCCAATTGAGCCTAGTCCAAGGAAAATTTGGCGAAGGATGTCCTCCTTGTTATTCATTAACACTAGGGGGTCTCCATGAAGACAATAAAAATTTAGTGCTATGATCATATTTTCATAACATGGTGTTCAACTACAACGTTGGGATCCTAATATCGATCACTCACTACCACATGCATGTAATATTTATGTGAAACCACATCAGACAATTTCATATTGGAAAATAACTCTATAGTGGGAAAATCATTAATCTATGCCTACTCCCTAGCTTCAAGAACTAGGATGATAGTCCTAACATAAAATGGGGTTTCCAAGGCTGTTGTTCTGGGACTAGCACCAGAAGGGTTTCCGATTGTGCCATTTGAAAACATTGGATCTTCTCCACCTTCAGTAAGGGGGTGTTGGAGGATGATTCTCCCAAAAGGATCATAGAGTGTCAGGAAGTAAGGACTTATCCCATTGAAATCAATGTTGAAAGGGTTTCATGGAACGAGTTTGGAGTGGCTAGTGGTTTACAAACCTTTCAGATTGCCTTCCCTAATCTCCTAACATGATATCATTCCATCCACATCATGGTGTATTCTTCTGATAAATTGGTGGGAGTTTCTTTACATGGAAAGTAAATTTCCATAATCTTTTTTCACCATCATCAGCCACAAATGGTGACGGTTGACTGGGTGAGACTCCTTAATCTGAGGAGGCAATGAAGTAACTGGTTCTATCCACTCAAATTTTCATGTGAATCTGTAACTGGTATAGAGTTTAGAGATGGTTAATCCATATAATTTTATATCCATGATTTCATCTCGCAAATAGATGATATAAGATAATTCCTCTAAAGTCCCACAACCATTATGTACCACCATTAATGACGGTGCAGGGTAATGGAAAAATGTAAAATGAGAAAAATCACTCAACATTTCGACAGCACCATTGATAACTAGGGGTTTTAGTTGAATGATTAAATATTAAGAAATTCAAGGTGAAAGGTGGAACAAGGGTTCCTCATGGTATGATGATATTAATAGAATCAATAGTTTTCCACCACCCAACTATATATGAATTGGAATTTCCCACAAAGATGATATGGGGACCTTACTTCTTGGATGTTACCCAATAATTCCTAGATATAGGGAAGGATGGTTAAAGCTATGTTAATAGGTTTTCCCTCCACCAGTGTGGCCACCATCATTAGAGAACATAATCTACCACCAATATAGGCATCAAGGGATGGAAAGATCCATCCAATTAGAAACATGGTGAAAATACTGCTTTCCCAAATTCTTGAGATATGTCTATTTGGTTTCTGTGACCCTTCTTTTTATATTTTCCAAATTCAAGAGTAACCTAGTACAAACATTTAATTCCTCGTGAATGTTGATTTGGATGAGTCCTTCTATGTTGAATGTCCATTCCTGGACCACTAACTTACAAAAACAACTTTATCCAATCATTGAACGAAATAAGTGAGCAGGTATGGAGGGGTTTACCAAGAAGGTCCTCTATCATGGAAATTATCTCCTCAGGGATGATGTGACATCAATGATTTTATTCAATATTCTCAACCATGGTAGTGTGTATCCTAGTCACAATCATCGAAGCCATTTTTTCCCTATGATATGTTCAAAATAGTTACATGTGACCCCTTGAAAAAGTATATATTAATGTTTAAGGATGCCACTTCACCCGCAAACCATCACTTTGCAAAGTACTAGCCCACGAATTGTTGGCATGTGAATTTTTGTCCAGTGAAGCATTGGCCCATGAGGCTTTCAATATATTTGATGTATTCTTTCATTGAGCATCCAATCGCTGTACAGAAATTGAAAGTTATTGTATGTGATTGAGACATTACGTTTTTTGAAATCAGTGTCTACAAAGTAAGGTATCCATGGAGTAGAGATGATAAAAGATTATGTGGAGTGTTCACTTTGCCGGGAATTCAGGTAGAAGACAAATGATCTAGCCCACTATTTATATGCATGGTTCCCTCTTACAGGGCCACATGTGTATTGAAAACCAGTTCAAAACAAGACCAAAATATACATCAGAATAGAATCCACCTCATCCTAATCAGAACCCAATTTTATGGGGGGAATTTTATGGGTCCCAAAATTTTCTCATATGAGAAAGAGATAATCTTATCAAACTCATAAGATTATGAATATAAAATTAGAATAATATTAAATAAAAATGTTTAGGGGTATCCATGAAGAATGCATTTATCCCATGAAGTACCAATCACTTGGTAGACTGCTACTCTTCATTATGTTGTTCCACTTATTGAAGCACCCAACGAAAAAACTATTCACAAGATGAGGTGGTACCCACGACACCCACGAATGAAACCAAATTAGTTTGCAGAGTTGGATGGTTATTTTCTCCCCTAAAAATGATTGTACATTGTGAAATAAATGTTTTATGGGATGGAGAGTTACCTCCATTACCTACAGATTAATTTAAGCCATTTTTGGGGCCAAATGGTGATTTATGCCCCCACAAATGACTTCCCCTTATGATTTAAATCGTTCACAGGCCAGGGCATCCTCCTAGGCTCCAGAAAAATAAGGTTTGTACCCCACTATAGATAACCATCCATGCTGTTATCTACTCCCTCCATTATTATATGAAAATACTTTGAGGGTATCCAAAAGAGGTCCAAAATATCAATGACTTGAGAGACGAAAGAGATGAGTGATGAGGAAAAAAAATTGGATCCTCCTAGATAATCGAGAAATATCTATCAGTTCCCAGTAGGTAAACCCACCACATAAAATCATGGAGGAAATAAAAATAACTAGGATGTATATGAACATAAATCCCTCAATAAGATACCCTTCTGTGAGTCATAATTGGATGCTCCATTTTTAGCTCAACACCCTACATTGCAAAACACTATACCGGAAGAACCCTTTCCCGCATAGAAAAAATCTACATAGGAGGAACCCAGCATTGCATAGAAAAATGATATGGGGGAGAAACTCTTCCCCACTTAGAATGTCACTACATTGGAGGAACCTGGCCATGCATAGCATAATACCACCCTGGGAGACCACATTTCTGCATAACACCATGCTATGTGGATGGTCACCTCACCAGTATAGAGACATGCTATATAGAGGGAACCCCATCACGCATAAGAACATTCAATGTAGAATGGGTAATCCTAGGGTGGTCCACATTTTAACTACAATCACTCCATTTTATCATGTCATAGGGATCCATATTGGCACCTCCATAAACTATTCTAATGGCATTAGGCTATGTTTTCTTTCAAATCCACTTGAAAAATATTATCAAATCATGAGGCACATCCGCTTGACCTCTCGAGTCTACATACCCATGGTAAGTAGAGTCACATGTGTAAACTCTTCAAAAGAGGGACCCTCATAATGTCTTCGTGTCAACAATTTCATGGTAATGAGGGTTCTGAACTTCTAATTCTCATGCATACTTATATGTTCTTGGTGTTTAGGGGACCCACTTAATTTTCCCATCAATGAGGTCCAGTGTCAAACATTCCACTCTTCCCTAGGGACCAATAGGTAACCCCTCCCATAGTAATCCCCTTGTCTTTTTTTGAAGATGTGACACTCTTTATCCTCTTTGCCTCATCTCTATAACATAGCTAGATAGATCTCCATATGTTAAAATCTTGGTAACCAAAATAAAGGAGGATATGCGAACACTCAAATATCTCTCCCTCTCCCTTTGGGCTCCATCATCTCTTCCACCAATTGGTAATGTAGATCGTGTGATCTTCAGATATGATACATCATCTTATTTCTCACAACATGCTTGACATGCATGGGAATATAGGTTAATGGAGATGATGACATCCGCATGATACCAAACCTTCAAATTTGAGGTTTCTGTGCAAAATCCACAATCACATTCTCCACATGCCTTCTCTATGGATGCAAGACCCAAACTCTCTTCAAATTGGAAACATCCATTAATAATCCCAAACCACACAGGGAATCCCTTGAGTTTAATACCAAACCATGTACACTCATTTGGGCTCCTCACAAGTGTGATCCCCAATCACATCCCCTCAAATTGGTATCCTCACAGGAAAAAGCCCCAACTTACCAAACTACATGGGCTTTGATTCCCAACTAACTAGGATACGTAAAAAGCATCACTGAGGTCAAAACCCAATACCCAAATTATCATTAATGTTTTTTTGAACAACATTACCAATTGGTTCATATCCTCTTGTGAGACCACATATCTTCTATGTTCCTTGAGCCACCTCAGCGTATGTCCCACAAAAATCTTTGACTATTCACCTTTCTCCTAGACATCCTTCCTACATGAAATTAAACCTCATGGTTTGGTGCTCATCACATGACCTTAAATGAAATTATTTCCTATTAAGTGACACCCTAATATGTGGGTTATTATTCCTATCATGAGGAAATGTTGGAAGCCCTTCTTATGGATATGATCCTGGAATCAAAACAACTTCTGTCTACATGAATGATAGAAAACTCTAGAGCCCCATACCAGGTCGCTTAAAACCAGCATCATCCTAATGAAAACACAAAGAATCTATGATCACTATAAAAAATGGTACCATTTATGAAGAAAATAAAATACATATAGATCCCTTAACTAGTATAAAACCTCACATACATATATATGATTTTGAAACCATGCGAGATCATAATTAATTGTTACCTCAGGGTGACCCACACATACATACTTAGGAGTAAAAAAAGTATTGGTAAACATATCATAAATATATACGAGAGTCTCAGAATAGAATATAGTTCCCCAAAGAAGTTTCTAATGAACCCAACTTATCATCCTCTCAACAAATACAAGTTATTAAGTATCATTGGATATATTTCCTTGAAAAAACCTACCTTTGGAAATTTGGTTAATGAATCCTCATGGATATGAGAGTTGTTGGGAGATTCCATATCCATGAAAAAACCTATTGGATACCATTAAAATATTATATAACCAACATTAGTTATTGATCAAATTCAAACCCCATACAATAAATCATCGAGTGTAAACAATTTTTTCCAGAAACACCATTATTGTCTAATATCTACAAGTTATTGAAGTATATCAACAGGAGAACGAATACATTGCATTAATGTGGCCCATTTCACTTTCTAAATGGGTGGGATGACACAAATAAAGTGGGATATGAGTATCAAAACTATATGAATTCTCTTAATTATGAATTTTGGTTATAATTCTGGATCCTTTTATGGAGTCGGCCTTGGAAGCATGAGAAATTTTGAGTTCTTTCCAGAATCAGGTTTCCAGAGGAATTAATTTTTCATCCATTACCCTCCCAATGGGTATGATCATAGAAGATGGCCTAGGGACCACTGGGTGGTGATCATTCCTTCTGTTCTTTCGATTTGGGGTATTAGTGTCACAAATTGATGGGAGGTTTGTCATTTATCTGTTAAACCCATAAAAGTTCTATTATTAGTTACATTGGCTCTAGTGGATGACACCATGTGTGTACACCAAGATATTCCATGAGTGTTATAGGATGGTTCTCTAGCTACTCTATCATATGTTCACCCATGAAGGTAGTGATGAAGAACTTTTTTTCTAGCTACAAATTCCACATTTGGATTTCTCTATGCCGATGAGTAGATCTTGGATAAATCATGCATCAGAGATATATTTAGGTTGATAGTGAATTAGTTATACCTAATAAGGAAGTCCATGATGAAATCAGTTAGTAGGAATGATGTAACATGTCAATAATTTCATCTAATAGGGGTGATCTTGGAGAGGTAGTGGAATTGGAGCCTCAAAATGCATGTGTTCCTCAGAAAAAACAGTTCCTGAGGAAAGTTATTTTGAAGGATGAAGACACCCAGGGAATTGAGTCTGAGAGTGGAGTGGATCCTCTGGGGTAGCTTCAGAAATGCTTGATAGGGACCCAGGAAAGAACATATTCCATATAGAGGAGATTCAACAGAATTCATTCTTCACCATCTTTTGGGAAATTTCAGAAAATGTTGGTTGGTTGCTATACCACAATCTATTATGGTAGTAGGCATAGTTCAATGAGACATCCCCTACTAATCACATGAATTCCAAATCCTGGTTCACGTATTCTTTGATGAAATCCATGTAGTATATGAGTGACCTGGAGAGTATGAACCAATCTTAAGGCTAGTTGAACCCTCTGACCAACCATGTTTGACTATTTCTAGGCACACCACTTCTCAGTGATATACTAGAAGTAGGACCATATGAGACATAAAAATAAGATTTAAATGATAATAATTCATGGGTATGTATTTCATATCGAGGGTATCCTAAGGGAGGTAAGGTTATTACTCCTAATGATGATTCAAAATATCTCTATCATGCTAGGGTATATGTCTCAACTTCAAAGACATATTGTGATAACTACCCATGGGATTTACAAAAATCATTCCTCTAATTAGCATAGAATGTTTTGAACATAGATTAGGGGGAGTTCCTCAATGTATCCATAGAGAATCGAGCTTGAAAAAGAGATGAAAAGAAAATACCAACATCTGGGAGGTGAAAAAGGCATACCTAACTAGTTCTATGGGAAGTCAACCTTCCATCAGTGAGGAATAACTTTTGGTTGTGGTGATAATTCCACCACCATAGGTCTTAAAAAGAAACTTTCCATATTCTTACCTATTCTGGGTATATGATATTTTATACTCTCAGTAAACATTCCTAAACACTCATTATAGAATCAATATGACTATCCATGGGGAATACTATATCGGACATTAAGGTGAACACTAGTAGGGAGGTATCATCCATGGTTGAGCGTATGTATAATTTTTCAGACCTCAATTTTCTAGCCAACTAAGTGGATTACACTACCCATGGACTGGTGGATGGAGATGTATAACGAATCTTTCTCCCAGAATCTATCCCCAAATTTTTTCAAGGCATAATCCTTATCTATCTCTATAAATTCTATATATTTATTTTAAAAATATGTTGTACTTTTCTTCTGTATTTGAATTCACTAAAATATTTCTTTAAAGAAATGTATTTCTATAATGTATGACCAACCACTTTGGGTAGTAATAGTTCATATGTAGGTTGCTGCTGACATGGAAAATATTGAATCAATTCAAGTTACCTTGGGTACTAGTGAGGATGTGGTGGTCGAGTGAGTATCTAATTTGAAAATCATAGAAGTTTTTAGGACAAACCATGAAGTGATACCATCATCCACTAATGAGAAAGTGAGTGGGGGTATCACCATCTAGAATAGTGATAAGGACACCTCTTCTACTAGGGAATAGTTGTTCCCAATGGTATAATACACTATGATTGGAGTAGAGGCAGTTCACCCTAAATGAATACAGGAGCTAACAATTCCTATGGTGGGAGAAGAATAATTGGGATCTTGTGGAAGTGTATATTGAGGAATAAATCCTTCGTGATTTAAAATTTATCTATCGATTCCCTAAAAACTATCCTGTTGAGGAGATTCTCACAACCTTCCATGAGTATGATTCCTCCCCATAAGAAATGGATTGATAAGAGTTAAAAATTATTAGGGAGAATTAAGTGAGATATTTTAGGTCATGAAGGGGAATATAAAACATCATCACCAATACATTGTGATTTGTTTTGGAGGCCCATATGGGATCTATTCACCTCTAGATAATATACTTAAGGACCGATGGAGTGAATTAGTGCACCCTACATATGCTATCTTGATACTTCCTGATTGAGCGGGTGTGTATACAGTGTAAAGAGTATACTATTTTTAATCATGTGTGTATATTTGAGGAAATCAACTCCCTCTAAATAGCTAATTTTTTTCTCTACTAGATGAGTATGAATGCCAATAAGGATCCATACTCACTACCTTGGAATATGGTTTTCATTATATAAAATTTCAATTGAGAAATATCTCTCGATGACTCAACTCAAATATTATAGAAAATAATAGGGTCAAATGATAAATAAGACCATATTCATGTGTGTATGGATGATGTTTTTCCTTGGATAGAGGAATAGTTGATAGAGATGTGATGATTACAAGGATTCATTTAATAGACTCGGTGGATGTTGGATGAGCTTGAGGAGTCTATTTCCCAGATAGAATGATAAGAGGGATTTTTTTTAATAATGTAAAGGCTCATATATGTGGGTCCACCTAGTGTTTTTTCACAAGAATAAAATATATCACATTTTTAAATTCTCTTTTTTGAAATTTATTTCTTGATCACATTAATAAAAACCCTACAATAAATCTCTAAGCCCATGTAACTCATGATTGGTGTGAGAAACATGAGAATAATAGGAAATTTTTAAATCATACAATATTATTGGATAGTGGTGGATGGGTTGGGATCAGGGTATTACTTCAATTGATCTTTTTTCCCTTAAAGATGCATGGTTCAGGTTGGTGCAACCATATAATTATGTCTGCCTTAACATTGTTCATGATTCATAAGGTAATAACACAAGGGGTGTTAGCATTCTACTTGAGTGAAGGGGGTAAAGAAAGAGGTAAATCATGACCTAAAAGTTATGTAACAATGGACAGATAAAGTATATGGGTTGATAGTGAACAAAGAAATTTTTTGGAACATAGGATCCATGACAATATTGCTAACAATGTCTCTTCATGGATGTGTTACTTTGTTTATAGGTGGGCCTATATAGAATTCTTCTATTACTAGAGGAGATTCCATTAAAAGATAATGAAGATGGTTCCTTAAGGCATGTGAAATGGGTGGGAGGTGTGCCAATTTAAAATTATACCATCATCATGGGGGATACATTTTAGTTGTAATAGATAGATACCAATCCAAATCCACAATACACAAACACTCTTAAGTAATAGGTCAATGACCCTTAAACTTACACTATCATTCATTGAGCATATTAGTAGGGTGTACCTAAAAAATAAAAATGTGAAAACCAATGGGGAAAATGAGAATTTGTATTGGATAAGAGACACAAGAATACAATTTTACTATGCTCTTGGGAAGAGATTGATGATCACTGAGGATGCTTAGATTAAGGTCATATGGATCTGACTAAAAGGGAGACAATTCTTGTAAGTTATCACAACTTGGGTCAAGGGTTATTGCTGTCAAGTTAATATAATCTGGACCAAAATTTAAAATTTTAATTCATGGGATTGGGACCCTGGGGTGCTTAAGTCTAATGGCATATAGATTAGACCATTATGAGGGGAGAAAATATTTCTGGCCAAGGAAAAATAAAACCTTATATAAATATAAGGAACCATGGGAGACCTATGAAAACATACATCATCTCAAAATTTTGGGGTATCGAATTTCAATAGGGAAGAAATACTATTTAAGGTCATGATGTGTTGAATATAGTGGATTTGGTGTTTAGGTTCATAAAACATAGAGAACTTACATCTCTATGCCACTCCACCCCTGTGTGTAGTAAGGTTTTAATGACCAATAATGGAGTGTCAGGTGCTAAAACAAATAAGAGGGGTGGGTGGCTAGTGGATGGGATTGAGATAGGGGATCAATGAATCACTATAAATTCCATGAAATGGTAATAAAGTCACATTTATATTTGAAAATAACTACGGTAAGATACCTAAATAATAAATGGTTAAAGGATTTTTTTTCATAGATCTAACTCATGATCCTAAGTGGAGGATAGATAATGATAGGTTATCTAGTGAAAAAGGATGCTAAATATTGATTCGAATTGGCCAAAGAATCTTCACTAGGAATAATGAGGGCATGGGAATAAAGCCTATGGATGGGTCTGAAATGGGGAATCAAGATATCACTATGTATATCATTAAATGAGAATCAAGGGACACATAGTTCTGCAAGGGTGGTGTGGTGGGATACCAACACCAAAAATGGTAATCCTATCAAGAAAGGGCCAAAAGGTATAGTGAAGTTTATAGGTCATATGATGGGGTATATTCCATGACTTTTTAATGTCGTCCAAGAAATATTTAAAAGGGAGGAGGGGTGCGTTAGTCTAGGCATCATAGAAGGAAACAAAAACTTGGAATTAAGGGAGGGATAAAGGACCCATCATCTCAAAAAATAATTTTGGGAGAATGGATATTGTTTTAGTAAATGATCATAAAATATAGGCTGTAGTGGTATTTACATCATTAGGTGAAGAAAAAATCCAACATTAATTAGAGTGTCAAAATGATAATATAGTCAATCATAGAGGGAAACAATGTGCAATATAAGGTGAGGATGCATAGACAGGATGATCACATTTCATAGTCATGATGCATAGACCAAATACACACAGTTTAGGGTCATGGTGTGTGTACCAAACTATGTTGTGAGAGATTTGATGAGGGGAAGTAGGTGACATGAACTTTATGTTAATGGAGGGACACAAAGGCCTAGTTCTATATGAACATAGTTTATAGTCCTGATCAATGGACCAGGGGAGAGGTTTGATACCATCTTAGGTCATTGAACATAGACCAAAAGTGTGACATAATATATCCATAAATAGTAGAGAAAATTTTATGTAAAGGGAGAAGAAATGGAAATAGAATGATCATAATTAGAATAGGTCATTTTATAGAAGGAGATAAAACTAGTTTCATGTCATACAAGCATGGACCATAGGAGTTTTTTGTTGTTTTAATTCATTAAGATATGAAAACTAGAAATAAAATGCAATTTATAGTCATGGAAATTAGAATAGTGGTGAGGTAGACCATGTGACATAGAGAGAAAATAAAAAATTTAGTTGAATTTAGATTCAATGGAAACATAGAAATAAGAATATGAAAAAAATTCAAAGTGTTAGGTTTTGAGACTTGAAAATTAGTGAGATAGTCTATGTAATACCAATAGGAAGAAATGTTTTTGTGAATGCAGGGACCAATGACTGAATAGATATTCTCATAAGGGGTTTGTATAGATTATTTGAATACTATTAGAACTACGAGGGGATATTTTCCCATAAATATTATGGGATTCAATATCGTGGTGAAAAATTCCACTAAAATTATGAAGGCCATTTGAGCCATGATCTATGTAGGAAAAAAGGATTAGTGGAATTATTCCCATGACCCCCGGTATCACACAGTAATAGTAGACATATCTGCGTTGGAATTCTACATATAACATTGGGATTTTTCCAAAAAAAATGGAGGTTAGTTAGGGAAAGTCACTAATAGAACACCTTTATTTATTAGCACATTAAAATTACTAAATTGGGTAACACTGTGGGTATTGGATTCTATTAAAAAAGGCAAAGAGGAGTAAGTAAATCTTGAATTTTTGGGTTAGAATCACAAAGAGTGATAAGAAGGTTCATGATGACTAATGACTATGTCTTTAAAATTCATGTTCCATTGCTGCACTATGAAGGATGGACAAACGAAAATTTAGGATCAATAATTAACTATTTATAGGATACGAGAACCCGAATTCTATGGGGTGTGTTCCCTATAAGAAAGGTAGGACAATTTAAAAATTAGATCTTTTATAATGGGAGGATGATGAGGATCTTGATTTGGGGAGACTCAAAGGATGAGATAGAATAATAAGGACATTATGGTAGAGATCAATTCTTTGATTGTTGTGTCGTTGTGTGTTATAGAACATGGATGAGGTGTATAAGAATAAGTGAGGGTTAAACATGATTCCAAATTGGAGCATCATCCTAGTGTATAGTGAGAGAAAATAACCCAATATAAAGGTATTTATCACTAAGAAATAGATAGGATAATGATATTACAATGATAATAGAGGAAATATCTTGGTCTATGATAGGTGATATGGGTGTCCTTATGTATCACATGATGGGAATCAGTCCATATTTAGTTCTTAAAGTTGGATCTACATTAGAAAAACTATTTATAGAGGGGAATTTCCCACTTAGGTGAGGATAATGAGAAAACTCTATGGTTTAAAATATTGTACATTAAGATGTTAGCTATAAAGATTAAGGTTATGTAGCTAAGACTAGTGTTTTGTATAGTTACCATCGTACATTCAAGAGATTGATCACATAATTTAACTTCATATGGTTAGGATGATAGGGTATACACTTTAAATGAATTATTCCATGATTTTAACCATGTAGTTTAAAATCGTATGGTGAGGATATGAGTGTGGTTTTCTATAGTTTAAGGATGTGTTACTTTGACTAAAAAGGATGGTTAAGGTTTTTTAAGTGAAATGAATGCTTATAAAAACAAAGTATGGATTAAGTTACAAGGGGAATAACACTAAACAGACATCCTTCGAAGGTATATTCACACATTATAAGATCATTATTCTTGGATGAAATTTTTAAATAACATTTTATGGTCATGTAGCATGGACTATGAGGGTGGGATGGTCTATATGTCTCAAAAAGAGAAACACAAACATGGACATAGTGCCAAAGGGTCCCGAGAGGTTCATTTATATAATAGGTCATACCAGAGAGAGGATGTGGAAATAGTTTAAGGTTATAATGCATGGTCCATAAAGACAAAAGACAAATCATGTGGCATAGTGGGTAAGGAAGGCTCTGACATGAATTTGAGATTGAAATTCTACATAGAGAATCTCATATAGAAAAAATGTCCTACTCTAATAATTTACTAAACCCATGGGTTCATCAAGAACTCTTAATAATTTTCTCATGATATATTATAAACTCTATAATATTTTCACCTTTTACATTTCTATTCTAAGCTTTTCCCAAGTCATCAAAGAGTGACTTGGTAAATGGAGGTCTAAAATTTTCTTAGGACTCTCCTTATGTAATTTCAACCTGAATATCCTTTATTTTTTTCCTAGGGTAGTTTATGGTCAAGGTAGTTAGACTACTGGGGGCTTGGGTTTAAGGTAATATAGATTTCATCAATGATGGTGCTACTAGTTTAAATTCACTTCGATTGAACTATGATGATTTTCCTTTTAAGTTCATGAAACCATAATCAAAATCAAAGTAAGGGGCTTTAGAGGCACGAAAGGTAATATAGACATATTTTTAATGGAGGGAAAAAGAGTCACAACATCAAAAAATGTACATATGATAGAATATACTAGTGTAAGTTCCAATGCTAAGGCTAATAGGGTGATATAAATTTATAATCATGGTGCGTGGACCATAATTTTTTTAGGGAGTTCCAGTGGCACAAAGGATAGTAAAAACTTGAAATTTATGAATGATAAAATAGGAATAGTTCCATAAACACTTCACCAGAATAGAGTTCAAAAAGTTTTAGTTTATATGATTGGACCTGTGGGTGGGGGTCTACTGAGGTTTAAGGTCCCCTAACATTGAACAAATAAGGCATAATGTTTTGGAATTTAATCTTCCTAGATCATATAGGAAAAAAATCCACCAATATCCCTAAGTCCATGTTAATCATGCACGGTGTGTGAGAAAAGGAGTAATAGGAGAATACCCCTATCACATGAGAATTCATGCCAAGAACTCTAATTGACCAAATTACTTGGTAAACAAGAACAAAATATTGAAGGGGTAATGAAGAATTTGATGAAGTAAAATCCAAATAAAGTAGGTTTAACAGCAATTATATCATGACATCTAATAACTGAGTCATGTCAGGGAAGAAAAATGGGATGAGGATGATTACTAAAAAAATTTGAAACATAAGTTCCACCACAATATCTCAAAGATTGGGAAAACAAATTTTTGATCGACTATTGACCATTTTCAGTATATGGGAACCATAAATTATCTCTTATGAATCCTTCTAGTTCTGTGTATTAGATGAGAGGTAGGTATATTTAGAATTTTTTTATAATGATTTTTCTAGCTCCACCATTACTGTTTTAATGTGTGCTGGTGTTATTTTTACCCTAAAATCATACTTTCCAAAGGTGGGTGTCATTCATCACTTTAATTAGTGATGTATAATCCTTGAAAGAAGCTATGTGATGGGATTTAGGTTCCTCCTTTCATGGAATCCCATTTGGAAAATGTTTCCTAGTATAGGTCTCCCTTATAGAGTTAATTCATGTTTGTGGAACTCATTCTCAGTGCAATCTCTTTGTGGATACCAATTAATTACACTAATTCTGTCTGGAAATTATTTCTATCTATGAAGTGGAGTAACCTTCTACCAGGATAGTAG
The DNA here is from genome assembly GCA_963277665.1 of Viscum album. Classification (NCBI taxonomy): domain Eukaryota; kingdom Viridiplantae; phylum Streptophyta; class Magnoliopsida; order Santalales; family Viscaceae; genus Viscum; species Viscum album. Next base: position 455,886,793 of record OY728119.1, on the reverse strand, counting down.
TCATTTTGTTTATCACTATCATGTATGGATGATAGGAATATTTGTCACCTGTATTCTTCCTCATAGAATGGAATCTCATGGAGGCTTCTTAGGTGTAGAACCCAAGACATCCCATGTCGTTCAAGATGTATATAACGTCGAAGGAATATATCGTCCATGGATTTTACCTAAAACATCCCATTTTTTACATGATTTATCTGATGCCACATATTCATATATTCCAAGTATTTAACCTCAAGATTCCCATTATTATTCCCAGGGTATGTATTTTGGGTCCCAAGTTTAACATATTATGGATTTGTATCATAACGTCATGATGAGATGGATCAAGTCATGAGTTTAATGTCCTATGGAGAGGATTTTATTTATCATGATTTCTCATATAAGCAGATCACATAGTTTTATCAGTAGGGGAAGATGTCACCCCTAGATCTTTATAGATGGATGGATCAGGGCACCCTGTGGAGGCAGATCCAGGAGGGGTGTCGCATCACGTGAAGATGTCACAACATGAAGGTTGGTCAGAACACCCCTAGGGGTGGATCAAGGAGGTACATACCTATGAGGGATAACCTGAATGATTTATTTATGGATGGATCCTAACATCTCCTTAAGTGGATATGAAGGTGTGTCTCATAAAGGCAAGAAGTCACATTATGAATACTGATCGGGACACCCATTGAGGTGGATCTAGGAGGTACATCCTTATGAAGGAGAACATGAAAGGTTTACTAATGGATGTATCATTACTGCCCATGGATATTGATATAGGATGTGTGTCCCATAATGGGATTATTCCATACCATGAAGGTTTATTGGGAAACCTATTAAGGTGGATTTCGGAGATACATCCCTAGGAGGGAGTACCTTGGTTTACCATTGGTCCATATTGATCCTTAATGAGTTGTCATGTATATCTCATCTAGAAGGAAGGTATCAAAACACACATAGTTTGATAAAATATTTTAACGTCATGTGATAGGACGGGTCCATGCAGTAAGGACACTTTCATCATGGAGGGATCGTCGACAAGGGATGGAATGGGGATTGCACGTCATTGTTTCCCATTTCAAGAGGATATATCTTGGTTGGAGTTGGTGTGGGGATTATGTATTGAGGCACCTGATGGACTTGGAAGAGACTTTGTATCCTAGGTGAGGGGCATGAACATACAGAGGATGTGGCCTAGAGAAAATCAGGATGGATGCAGACATTGGGTTTGGACCTCAAGTAAGAGTCTTACATATCCTGGTTAGTTGTGAATCAAATCACAAGTAGTTTATAATAGGGTGGGGATTATAAAAAATGAGGAGGCCAAAAGGGTCATTTTTTGGGGATAAAGCATGAAAGTATCCCAAGGAGGAAAAGTATGGTTGTTGGGGATTACACTCAGGAGGATTCTAATTTGATGGATTTTGGAGATTACATGTGAAAAAGTTCTATATAAGTGATTGGGAGGATTTCCTGACCAGAAAAAACCATTAAGCCGATTGGAGTCATGTTTAGTGTGAGAAACAAGAAGAAGCAGTAGATCTGATGCTTGAGTTGTGAAAGAAGAATCAAAATTAGATGTTGTGGGGTTTACATGTGAATGCTTCCCAAGTAGGATGTAATTCCATGTGAGAAGTATATCCTTCCATATCCATAGGATTTCATTCTATGTGAGGGATGGCAGTGTCGAGACTATGCCATACCACTCATACACAAATCTTTCTATGCTTATTGAGTAGGGTAAATCCATAGTTTAACATTATGTGTTGAGAATGTTGGGACTAGGCTGTTTTATGTCATGCATCTCAGATGTGGAGGGAATTAATACTCACTCCTGAGGCTTACATATCCAAATCTCACAATCCTCTAGGAGGGGAATAGATTTGGAAATGCTAAGTTATAATGATTAGAGTACCTAGTCACAAGTTCCACATTATGGTCCTTATGCAGAGAAGAAACATGGTTTATGGTACCTATAACAAGAATCAAAAGGTATTTATATGCATGAACTATATGCATATGGGACATTACATGAGGGGCCCTGAAATTGTTTTGTACAATCTTGGATGGGCACACGTAAGAGGTGCAGGTAAGATATGGATGTTTCAAGCAATTTTATCTAGTTCACAGTTCTCTAACACCCAGAAAAGCCATGGATATTTAAAGAGGGTGTGCGCGCAAGACTGGGGTTTGCTCCCAAGGCCAGGTTTTTATGAATAATAATCCCTTTGTGAGCACCCGACTTGAGATAAAAGAGGTCAGGAAAATATTACTCGAATATGGTCTTAGACAATATGGGACCCATAGTGAACCAATCATATAAATTCACCTCCTTTGGTGTTCCCTACTTTTGCAATGTCACAAAAGATAATTCTTATGCGAAACAAAGTGACTCTTAATCTTCCAAAGAGTCACCCCAAATATGGAGGGTGGGATTCTGTTTATATCTAAAATCTTCATTGATGGGAGTGAATGATTTTAGTCATGAAAAACCATTATGCAATGGTGGTTCCATTTCCTCATGAAATCTATCGTGAAAGTGGTTGTTATTGACATCACTTTTGGTATACAGGGTAGACCATTACATGATGCCTTGATATCTTGGGCACAACATATTTTTCATTAATGAAAATGTGTTTTCCATCCTATCAGGATTGGTCAAAGAAGTGAAAAATTTTATTCCGTTTATCATGAAAGAGATTTGTGTGTAGAATATGATCTTATGTGCACACAGAGAATCTTTCACACATCATCCTTGTTTGTTTAGGAATACTTATCCGGGGTGTGATTCATGCATGGGATACCCAAAACTGACCATTTATGGGGCATTATATGGAATCTATGAACAAAAAATTTTACCCTTGGAATTTGAGCTAAAATGAGACCAAAAGGTTGGGTTTAGAGGAAAACACTAAAGAAAAGTATTTTTTTCCATTGATGCAGGAAAAATTTATTTTCGAGAGTATAAGTGGCCTATGCATGTGTCCATGGATGAAGTATAGACCTATAAATAAGTGGAGGGATCCCTTTTATGACAAGTTATCTTTCAGAGTGACAGTCATCTCTCTCTCTCTCTTGCACGTAAGTCCTCCTTTTGCATGAAAAAACATTATATTTGGACACATATTTCGCACATAATCCATTCTCCATGAAACTAATTTCATTACCACATAGGAATATTGCATGACTACTACTAGACCTAAATGAACCATCCTTGGAATCTTCAAAATCCTCAGAAATTCCTGACCAATATAACCCTGCTGAGATTGAAGTCACTACTACTGCTCATAGAGATGAGATGGCTAAGAATCCCTAGATCCCTTGAGCTTGGGGGTCATGTTGGGATAGTAATTTCTTCTAAAAATTCTCTTAGAGGAACAAAATATCTATCCACTAAGAAACTATCTCATGTTTTGAATCATCGGGGCAATGGAGGAGGTGACCATCCCATCATTTGGGGTTAACACCCCACAATCATCATTCACACGTGAGGATGATCTAAATCACTAGAAAATCACCATTCATGGCCATCCTACTAAATTTAAATGATACATGATTTCCTATTTACTAAATAGGATAACCAAGATGGTCCCAAGATAATAACCAGAGGAAAAATAATTCCCCTCCTATTCTACAACCATGTTCTAAAGTGGCATGATAGATAATAGCTTGGACAACCTCAAGGATTGGGACATGCGATTAGGATACAAATCCACTAGTGAATGGGCATGTTAATACTGGGTAATTTACACATTTTTGGGGCATGGGATTGAGATATGTCACATCAAAATGTATGAGGTGGTGTGGATGCTAGAGTTTAACTTCTACCAGCAATTAGAGATGGTTCTAGATATCCTCATCTGATGGTCCCTTGACATTAACACATTCCATATTAGTCACAGGGAAGTAAGGATTGGATTGTGTGATATACAATTCATTGGTGGAATCCCACTAGAATTGTTCCGATATGGCATGTTCCTTTCACCATATAACACCTGGAATGAAAGGCAGTGGAATCCTCTCATAGTGAAATAACTTATAGAGGAACTGAAATAGAAGCTGAAACACACCCCCATTTTCTATAGGGACATCCAGTTCAAGGCATGGTCCAACATGTTTTAGAAGAAGGACCTAACCATGAGGATGTCGGGTCAGGGAAATAGTGCCCAATAGTGCCTCATATGAGGATGGAAGGATCATATTAGTTGATCTGGAAAGAATGACTTATTCATAAACTGGGGTACAACATGGTGGGAGACTACGATCGACCAGTTTTCAACATGGTATTTATTTCTACACTACTAAGTGGTTGGTTTCTTCTAGTCAGGGACACATGGATGGGACTATGCCCAAGGACTCTAGAGATGTCAACGACTCTAGAAGCAGATAATATTGTCCACTAGGGGGCTTCCCATGTTGTCCAGGATCTACATCCAATTGAACCATGTTTCAAGAAGAAACACACTGAGAATGCCCTTTGGACCTTCTAGTTATTATACGGATGCATCATGGCACACTATAGGAGTAATAAATTCCCAATTTCCATTTTCCCTCTAACTACCGGTGTAATGCCATATCTGGTGAATGTTTTTTGGGTTAGGCCAATGGTGCCTGACAAGGATGGGATTGGGATTTAGATCAGAAAGAATTCAAACTTCAACTTCCACATCGAGATGAGGAGGGTTAGGGAGGATCATGAGAAGAAGCTGGGGTACTTTATATAGTAAGTCGATGATGCCATCTTTCCCTCTCTCTAGATGGATTGGTGGATTCTTCGAACGTCACTGTCAAAAGAAGAATTATTGAAAAAGATGAAGAAATATGAGATAGAGATACCCGAAGTTGGGCCCATTCAGATCACGAACAAGTGAGATTTCATCAAATTCATGTATATATTATGGATATGGACACTTACATGTGAATGTGGGGTTATTTTGAACCTCCTTCCCATTGGATCTGAATCTACTGATTATACACAAGAGGGGGGGTGAATTGTGTCTTTTTCAATTTTTCGATAACTCTTTGATTGAACGAGTTCTGTCCTTTATATATTATCAGATTTGATCGTGCAGCTGAATAAGTAAAAACAAGAACACAATGATTTATAGTGGTTCAGGGAATAGAAGGCCCCTAGTCCACACCACCAACGCTCAACCCCACGAGCTTTGTGATTTTCACTATCTGGTCCTTTTTTCCACAGAACGGTTCACAACTGAGTACAGGCAGTTGACACCTTTACAATATTCAGCCTAACAAAGCCTTCTGGTTCAAACAAAAACCTACACAGGTTAGAACGAGAAGCTGGTTACTCAAAAGAATAAGAATAATTTCAGAAAGAAGTTTTCCAGTTGATCTTCACAATTGCAACAGAATGCAATTGACAGAAAATGGATCGAAGTCTCTAGAAATATTGATTTTCAAGACGAAGCAGTTCTAAGTCGATCCAGTGGCAATAGATATAGAGATATAGTTGACAACTTCAGCAGTAGTAGATCCACAGTAGATTTTCGATGCAGAACAAGTGAATATTCTATATAGTTCCTTCTTCTTAAACAAACAGAGCTTTGACGCTCCTTTTTGAAATAGCAGATCAATCGTGAATTTCTGCAATCTCTATTTTCCTCCTTTTTCAATACTAGATCGATTACCATACACACGTACCTGGTGTTTCAGAGATAACATATATAATAAAGTGGAGCATATTTCCTGCACATTTAGATCCATAAAAGTCACATTCTGATTCGCGATATTCAAAAAATTTGAATTTACAGAGCAGTCGTAACATCCCTTAAGACTCAGCATAAAAAGTTCCTTTTAATTTCATCTTAAATCCATTGATAAAATGGCTTTGAATCAGTAAAATTCATATTTCAAAAATGACTTTAATTCCAGCTTCAAATCCACCCAATAATCAGCTTGTTGACCGCTGAATAAAAATATCCTCTTTCAAAATTTCCGACGCCAAACGTAAGGTTGATGACGTGGCCTCCAAATGTAGGGTAGGTGACATAGTCTTCAAATATAAGTTTGACAGCGTAAGGTTGAATATAAACATAGGGTTTATCATCCATACTTTTTCTTCAACTCACAAACGTACGGTAAAAGATCCATACTTTTACTTGATCCATACTTTTCCAAGAATGTATGGTTGTTCACAAAAGTAAGGTTGATGAACCATACTTTTGAGAAACAAATGTAACGTAAAGTATTTACGTATGGTTTTCCTTCCATACTTTGCTGATAACCAAAACGTAAGGTTCCTTCCTAATGTAAGGTTCTTCCTCTATACTTTGCTGAAAACATATGGTTGTTTAACCATACTTTTCTCTTATCTCAAAAAGTATACATACTTTTCATCCTTACGCTACGTTTATCCACGTAGGGTATGAATAGTGATTCCAGAATGCGCTAAAGAATATTTCGCACTATATTTATCTACGTAAGGTATGAAAAAGTTATTCCAGAATGTGCTAAAGTAGATTCTGAATAAGTAATAAATTCTCGTTATTTCAAGAGTAAAATAAATTAATAAATTCCTACAATATACTAAATAAAATCATTAGAAAATAACTAAGGGTATTTGTGAGCATCAAAATTATCATAAAGAGACAAAGTATTATTTTTAATAATCTCCCCTTTTAAATAACATTAATATGTATTGTTGAAAAAAATACTTTTCTCAACAATCTCCCCATTTTTGATGATCACAAAACCCATAAGATAATAAGATTATTTAAACAAAATTAACATTCAAAACTAGTTACATAAAGTTTTAAAATTTAGAGTGGATGAAACAATATTTATGTTTAGCAAAATTTCTCATTCTTAATAACAAATAAGTATATAGAAAATTATTGAAACAAAGTTGTGTAAAAATAAAAACTTTCGGTTGCCCAAATTCGCCTTTAATTCTCCCCTAAAATACCCCTTAAATAAAATGTTTATGTTTATCCAAATTCTCCCCCTTTTTGTGATATCAAAAAGAATGAAAAAGCATGGATTTTAACACATTTAATGTGGCACTGAACTGAAGGTAAATGATTATTATTAACTGTTTATCAATGATGAAATCTGGAGTACTGGAATATCAAAAATCAATTCAGTAAAACAAAATAGAGAAAGAAACAAATAAATAAGGAAATTTTATTTCAAAAACAGCAGTATATACATGATAATAATATACACTGGAATCAAGGTTTGGGTAAGATAGAGAAAAGGTTCTATCTCCTCTGGATTGCAGAATTGATTTCTGTAAATTGATCCCGAAGTCTCTTCATCGTCCCATCTCTATGTTTGATAATGATCCCTCTGTTCTCTTTATTCATATGAATATCCTCTATTAAATTGACTCTGAAAAACTCATGCATCCTTTCCTCTTTTTCGACAAACACTAACAGCTTCTCTGATAATGGATTTAACAGGATTATGATTGATCGCTCACTAGATGTTAGTTGTTCCCCTAAAAACATCTGATTGTCCAGCAACACTGATAAAGGATCATTGTTACATTGATGATCTTGTATCCTGTCATTCATGTTTCTCATCGCAGTTGTGATAGCTTGAAACCTTCTGATTAAATCAGGTGAAGTACCTGATCCACTAACAGCATTATTTGAAAATGATGCAAATTGGTTCTCCATAAACGACTTCAGATCTGATAAATCTGACTTCATAACCATTTCAGATTTCAATTGTGCAACAACAGTCAGCATATCCTCTTTAAACATTTCAACTTCTTGCCTCGAGACTGTACACTCCTTTAGCTTTTGAAACTTCAAATGTTCTAAGTCTAAGGCATTTATCAGAATGACATTCTCAGATTCCAACTGAGATACTTTTCTGTACAGTTCATCAAATTCTTCATTCCTTGAATCAGATGCACCCTGTGCTTGATTCATATTCACATGCTCTGGTTGATGCAGCAGTACCAAAGGCAATGATTCAGCATCAAAATTTTCCTTTTCTCTGTCCTAAGAAGGTTGGTCTATATATATATCCTTAAAGTTCTCAAACTCATCCACAGAAAAATACTCTTGAAGTAACTCTGTGTGAGATTCAGAAACATACTCACCACAAACATCATCATCTAGGACATCCACTAGTTTTTCAAGAACAATAACTTCATTGGTTTCTTGAGGTCTGGCCGCTTCTTCACCAGGAACTGCCTCCATCTCTTGTTCTTGTTGAAGTGAAACATCAACATCAGCTATAATACATTACCAATTCTCCCTTTGAGGTTATTCTTGATCTATTTATCCCTCTACTGGTGTTGTCCTTTCACTGACATCTTCCATGATCATATCAACAATATCCACTCTTACAAAAGTATAAGAAAATAAAGCTTCTTTTGTTGTTTCCAAAGAAAGGGAAGTAACTTCCTCATTAACAGGTTTCTTTCTTTTTGATTGAAGTCCCTCCTGACTTATGACTTCTTCAACATCTTTCACTTCAATGAGAATCCTTCTTGTTACATTGCTGACTCTGGATTCAGATTGTCCCTCCTTGGACTTAGCAGGTTGATCCTGAGCACTTTCTGAGTCTTCCTCAACTCCTACTAGAAAAAGTTTTCCTTTAATGGTGCTCCAAAAATATCAAACCTTCCTTAAAGTTCCAGCATTAAACGTATTACTGTGATGACAGGTAACTCGGGCATCCACTAATATCACCATGTCTTTCTTAAGCAGTAGTTTAGAAATAAATCGACCAAAAGGGTAGAAATTCATTCGGGCATCGCTTTGACAGCAGTAATTGAGATACCTTACCATGTACCATGGAAAGTTTAACTTAATATCACTTATCAGAATAAACATTATATATATATCATGGTACAAAATCGTTTCCATCTTTTCCACTCTTGGACCTATTCCAGTCTGAATAAATTTAACCAAAATTTTCTGATCAGGCTCCAAATCCTTGATAAACATTTTCTTTATAGTTTTAGTGCCAAAAAGAAAAGACATAATGTCTTAAGATTTATGCACAAAATCTCCAATATTCATCAAAACAAAATGAAAAACTCCCTCATGTGGGAAGTTGAGAATCTGACTAATCTCTACGGATGAGATTGAGAAATCCCTATCCTCTATCTTAGCCATCATACTATCCTCGGTATCTCCCAAACTAAACTGTAAATATTTGAAGAAGTATCTAAGATCTACTTCATACAAAAATTCTATATTTTCACTGTTGAACATATGTTCATGATTTTGAAATGACAGTGCTTCTTCAACAGAAGATTTGTCTGAAATAACCAGTTGAGATCGATTACCTTTCCCTGTAAGATTTTTCATCCCTCAGTGCGTTGCCTCTGGGCATTGCTTGGATTGGATTCACTGGCTCTTTTAGTTATAATCATCTTTGCATGAATCTCTGAAGGTTTGATGGTTAGGGTTTCAGAGGTTCGAAGATTAGGGTTTAGAAGCAGAAGTGTGATTTTCTGATTTCGAAAGGGTTTCGATAGAAGTGAAATGGTTTAGAAGTAGAAACGGCTCTCACAACCTTGATTCCCATGTAATCACTAATCATTACATATATTGAAAAAAATAAAATTTTCATATGGCGGAAAAAAAACATAAATAGTATTCCAAAAACAAAAACAAAATTACAAAAAAAAATATTTAAAATTAAATAACCCTCGCTCCCCCTTAATAAAATCAAACCTTGCAGTGGGAAGTGGTTTAGTAAAAATATCTGCTAATTGAATTTCTGTATTTATAAATTCTAAAAATATATCATTATTAATAGCATTATCTCTTAAAAAGTGATGCCTTATATCAATGTGCTTAGTTCTAGAATGACTAATATGATTTTTTGAAATATTAATTGCACTTGTATTATCACATAAAATAGGTGTATTATTAAAATTCAATCTAAATTCCAGGAGAGTGTTTTTCATCCACAACACTTGTGCACAGCAACTTCCAGCAGAAACATATTCTGCCTCAGCTGATGACAGGGAAACTAAATGTTTTTCTTACTATACCATGATACTAATGACTTTCCTAAAAAGTCACATGTTCCTGATGTACTTTTTCTATCTAATATACAACTTCCAAATTTAGCATCTGAATATGAAATCAAATTGAAATTAGAAGTTTTAGGATAAATAAGATATTGAAAAATATTTCCTTTTAAATATCTAAAAATTCTTTTAACATCAGCTAGATGAGATTCTTTAGGATTTGATTGAAATCTAGCACAAAGACATACTGAATACAATATATCTGGCCTGCTAGCAGTAAGATATAACAAACTACCAATCATACCTCTATATAACTTTTTGTCAACTGATTTCCCAGTTTCATCCAAATCAAGTTTCATATTAGTACACATAGGATTTGTAAATGGATTGCTGTTTTCAAGTCTAAATTTTTTAAGTAAATCAGTAATGTATTTTCTTTGATTTAAAACATTTCCAAAATCTCTTTGAAATATTTGAAGACCCAAAAAGAAATTTAATTCCCCCATCATACTCATTTCAAATTATTCTTGCATTGATTTTGAAAATTCATGACAAAGAGATTTATTAGTTGATCCAAGGATTGCATCATCAACATAAATTTGAACCAAAAAACATTATTTTTCACAGTTTTCTTAGAGAATTGGTTATGCCATTCCAACAGTAAAATTATTTCTCAAAAGAAAAGAACTTAATCTTTCAAACCAAGCTCTAGGTGCTTCTTTAAGGCTATAAAGAGCTTTAGTATGTTTAAAAATAAAATCAGGTTTTTGAGAGTTTTCAAAACCAGGAGGTTGCTCAACATAAACTTCTTCTATTAAATAACCATTTAAAAAGGCAGATTTAACATCCATCTAAAATAAGGTAAAATCCATATAAGATGCATAGGTTAAAAGGATTATAATGGATTCAAACCTAGCTATAGGTACAAAAGTCTCATCATAATCTATTCCTCCTTCTTGATTATATCCTTTAGTTACTAATCTTGATTTATTTCTAGTTATTGTGCCTTGATCATATTGTTTATTTATAAAGATATATTCGGTTCCTATTATAGGATAATTCTTAGGTCTTTCCACTAAATCCCAAACTACATTTATTTTAAACTGGTTTAATTCATCTTGCATTGCTATTACCTAGATTTCAGCATCTAAAGCTTCTTTTATAGTCTTGGGTTCATATTGAGATAGGAAGGCTGTGAATTCCACTAGGTTTCCTAAGTTTCTTCTAGTTTGAACACTAGTTTCTAGATCACCTATTACAGTTTCTAAATGGTGATTATTTAGGGTTCTAGACTATCTAGGTAATATATTTAAAGGTTCTTCAGTATCATGTTCCTCTGAACTGGACGAAATTTCTTTTATATAATTTTCAAAATCATTCTTTATGTTCTCAAGTCTCATGTTATCATTAAGGTCTAGTTCATCCTTTTGTTCTATCATTTTCTCAAAGGGATCAGATTCATCAAATTTAACATGAAATGATTCTTCCAAAATCCTTGACTTCTTATTATAAACTTTATAAGCTTTGGAGGTAGCAGAATATCCTCAAAAAATACCTTCATCAGATTTTGGATCGATCTTACCAAGATTATCCTTGGTGTTTAAGATGTAGACCTTGCATCCAAAAACTATAAAGTAGTTAAATTTAGGTTTTCTGTTATTCCATAGTTCATTGGGTGTATTTTTCAAAATAGGTCTAATTAAAACTCTATTAATTATATAACAAGCTGTATTCACACCTTCTACCCAGAAATATATAGGTAGGCTATATTCATTTAACATAGTTTTAGACATTTCTTTTATAGTTCTATTTCTTCTTTCTACAATTTCGTTTTGTTGAGTTGTTCTTGCTGCAGAGAAGGTGTATTTAATACCCATATTTGAGCAAAAATAATTATGTTTCAGATTCTCAAATTCTCCACCATGATCACTTCTCAATGAGATTATATTGAACCCTTTTTCATTTTGAATAGATTTGCTAAAACATTCAAATAAAGTAAAAGCTTCATTTATAAATTTCTAAAAGAAAATCCATGTAAATCTTGAATAGTCATGAACTAAAACATATACATATAATTTACCATCAAAGCTTTCTACTCTTGAGGGTACAAACAAATCCATATGAATACGTTCTAGAGGTTTATAGGTATCAACCTTATTAACGGATTTGAAGGATGATTTGTGTTGCTTTCCAAGTTGACATGCATCACAAAATCTGTCACATTCAAATTTGAGACTAGGTAAATCAGAAACTAAATGTTTCTTAGATAACTTACGTAAAACAAATACATTGCAATGTCCAAGTCTCCTATGCCAGATCCGGGATTCACTTACATTAGCAGTCAAGTAGTTTAGTTGTTGTTTACACAAGGAATTTAAATCCAATGTATAGACATTTTCAGTTTTTGGTGCTTTAAATTTAAGCAGTTTATCTTTAGAAACTGTACATCAATTGTTAGTAAAATCAACAGTATATCCATCATCAGAGAGTTGAGAGATACTTATCAGGTTGTGTTTTAATCCTTGTACATACAGTACTTTGTTGATTGAGACTGTTTTTTCATCTCCAATAGTTCCAATGCCAATGATTTTTCCTTTGGAATTGTCACCAAATGTGACAAGTCCTCCTTCCTTTTGAGTGTGTGAAGAAAATTTCAATGAGTTTCCACTCATATATCTTGAGTATCCAATTTCCATGTAACATATATCTCTTCTTCTCTGATGACCTACTACCTTCAAAGACATTTATACAAATTGCTTTGGTACCAATATTTTGTTGGGTCCTGGGGTGTTAGCTAGGAATGATCTGGGTATCCAGATTTTCTTTGTTCTTTTAAAATCAACTGAATCATATAAATCTTTTGAAACATAGGCTTTATTAATACCAAAAATTTGAGTTTGTCATAAGAAATAGTTTTTAGCTATATGTCCCTTTTTCCCACAAAAGTTACAATTAACCTTTTTAGAGCTACGAACAAAATAATTTTTATATAGCTTTGGTTTTTCTCCTTTATTGCCAATTCCAAATCTCTCCTTTTTAATGATAGTTTTCCAAGAATTTGATTTAATTAATTATATTCTTTTGTAAAAACCAATGCATCCTATTTTTAAGATTATACTTCATCCTGTAGTGTTATTATTCTTGATTCAAAATTAATATATTTAGTGTTAATCAAATTTTATTTATCATTTAATTCCTTATGTTGTTTCATCATTGTATCTCTTTCATCTGAAATTGCTTTATGTTTAGTTTTTAGTGACTTATGTTTCTTAAATAGTGAGTCATATCTTTCTTCAAGCATATTGCAGTAGGATGCAATTTTTTCATTTGTATAGCTTGATTCAGAATTTGATTCATTGTTTGAGTTAGAGGAGTAATATAAGTGTACCTCATTAGTTTCTACCATGAAACACATTTTTACCTTTAGTCTGACTTCTTCTTTTTCTGAGCTTGATTCATTAGAGTTACTGGAGTCTTTAGATACACTCCATGTGGCCTTCATAGATTTCTTGTCTTTCTGATCAAAGTCATTTCTTTTAAAAAAAAATTCTTCTTTGCATCTTTCAATTGTGGGTAATCTTGTCTGATATGCCCCATATTCGTTCATTCAAAACATCTTACTTCCTTATCATCTCTCTTAAAGGATTTTTTGAAGCCCCTTTTCTTGCTGTAGAACTTTCAAAATTTCCTGGCTAGCTGAGCCATCTCTTCATTGGAGTTTGATGAGTCAGAGAAATCTGATTTAGCTTTGACTTCTCTATTCTTCAAATTTCTATTCTTTTTTTGTGAAGTTACTTTCAAGGCAATATCTTCTCTTTTGATAAGAACTTTATGTTCATTTTCCTCATCTTGCATTTCATCTTCATACATCATCAGTGTACCAATCAACTCTCTCATGGTTAGATCTTTGACATGAGTTGATTGTCTGATTGCAGCAGAGATTCCATTCCACTGAATAGGAAGTACCCTTAGTACTTTTAATGCTTGATCAGCCTGCTTGATAGGTTCTCCTAGAGCTGTTATATTATTGAAAATTTATTTCAATCTCCCATTCATTTGGGTAATGCTTTTACCTTCAATCATTCTGAAAGTATCAAATTTCAGTTTTACAGTTGCATATCTCATTTGTCTCACATTGTTTATTCCTTCATATGCCACGGATATTGTTTTCCACATCTCATATGCTATAGGGAACTGAGATACTCTATTAAATTCATCTGGTCCTAGACCGCAGATAATTGCATTCATAGCCTTCTAATTCATATCATACTCTGCCTCTGTAGCAACACTCCATGTCTCAGGATTTTCAGGAATTTTATAAGGAGTCATAATCATTGAATAGACTCTATATCTGAGGTTTTTAGATATATTATCATGCGTGATTTCCAGCAAACATAGTTTTATCCATTAAAATATGGTGCTATGACAATTGAAATCCCTTCTCTTGTATCAGTCATGATGCTCTGTTGTATAATCTTTAAATTCTTCTTGCTTTCTAAGGCTCTATCAGAATCTCCTCCTATGATAACAATTATTGGATCTGAATCTATATATTATACACAATAGGGTGGTGAATTGTGTCTTTTGCAATTTTTTGATAACTCTTTGATTGAATGAGTTCTATCCTTTATACTTTATCATATCTGACCGTGATGTGGAATAAGTAAAAACAGGAAAACAAAGATGTATAGTGGTTCAGGGAATAGAAGGCCCCTAGTCCACTCCACCAACTCTCAACTCCACAAGCTTGGTGATTTTCACTATCTGGTCCTCTTTTCCATAGACCTGTTCACAACTGAGTACATGCAGTTGACACCTTTACAATCTTCAGGATAACAAAGCCTTCTGGTTCAAACACGAACCTACATAGCTTATAACGCGAAGCTGGTTACTCAATAGAATAAAAATAATTTCAGAAAGAAGTTTTCCGTTTGATCGTAAAAATTGCAACAGAATGCAATTGACAACAGATGGATCAAAGTCTCTAGAAATATTTATTTTCAAGACGAAGCAGTTCCGAGTCGATCCAGTTGAAATAGATATAGAGATATAGTTCACATCATCAGCAGTAGAAGATCCACAGTAGATATTCGATGCAGAACAAGTGAATCTTCTATCGAGTTCCTTCTTCTTAAACAAACGGAGCTTTAACTCTCCTTTTTGAAATAGGAGATCAATCGTGAATTTCTGCAGTCTCTATTTTCCACCATATTCAATAATAGATTAATTACCATAAACACGTACTTGGTGTTTCAGAGAGAACATATATAATAAATCTGAGAATATTTCCTGCAAATTTAGATCCATAAAAGTCACCTTCTGATTCGCGATATACAAAAAAATTGAATTTACAGAGAAGTCATAACTTCCCTTAATACTCGGCATAAAAATATCCTTTTAATTTGATCTTAAATCCATTGATAAAACGGCTTTCAATCATTTATAGTCATATTTCAAAAATGACTTTAAATCCGGCTTGAAATCCACCCAATAATCAGCTCGTTGACCGCTGAATAAAAATATTTTCTTTCAAAATTTCCAATACAAAACGTAAGGTTGATGACGTGGCCTCCAAACGTAGGTTTGGTGACATAGTCTTCAAACGTAACATTCACAACGTAAGGTTGAACATAAATATAGGGTTGATCATCCATACTTTTTCTTCAACTCTCAAACGTACGGTAAAAGATCCATACTTTTACTTGATACATACTTTTCCAAGAACGTATGGTTGTTCACTAAAGTAAGGTTGATGAACCATACTTTTGAGAAACAAACTTAACGTTTAGTATTTACGTATGTTTTTCCTTCCATACTTTGCTGATAACGAAAATCTAAGGTTCATCCCTAACGTAAGGTTCTTTCTCCATACTTTTCTGAAAACGTATGGTTGTTTAACCATACTTTACTCTTATCTCAAAAAGTATACACACTTTTCATTCTTACGCTACATTTATCCACGTAGGGTATGAAAAGTGATTACAGAATGCGCTAAAGTATATTATGCGCTATATTTATCTATGTAAGGTATGAACAGTGATTCCAGAACACGCTAAATCGGATTCCGAATAAGTAATAAATTCTCGTTATTTCAAGAGTAAAATAAATTAATAAATTCCTGTAAAATACTAAATAAAATCATTATAAAATAACTAAGGGTATTTGTGATCGTCCACATTATCATAAAGAGACAGAGCATTACTTTCAACAATCTCACCCTTTAAATAACATTAATATTTATTGTTGAAAACAATACTTTGCTCAACACTTCCACCCCCATGTGAGTAATGTTTAGTGATGAGTTAGAATGGGAGGACACACGAATCATTGATGTTTCATCATCTTGGAAGGAATTTTATGCTGAGGAGGCACATGAAACCAGTAATGGGGAATCCTAGGGATCATCAACTCATCAAGATATTCCCCATGAAAGTGGTGAAATCACATCCTCTGAAGAATACTTAGTCAGGTTTCTCGAGGTATGTCTTAACTAACTTTTCTTCTTTAATCCCTCCCATTTAATTATCTTGATTATCTAATCAAAATATTTTATTTACATGAGCATATTGACTCCAAATCCATTTTTTATATATTTTCAGATGACACTTTTAAAGGATAATTGTGAACCCTAACAATTTCATCCAATAAAAACATAAAAGGAAGTTCATCCCAGATATAGACTACATGAGGTGCCCCTCCCCGGTGTCTACATCATTATGTCAAGCCTCCACATTCAAATTTTTGCTCAACTAGAGATCTCGTGTAGGGTTAAAAGATCCAAGTACCAGTGAAATAAGTCATACCCTCTCATTCATCCAAATCCATATGGCCAAGCTCTGGTAAATATTTCCTACTCTGACTCCTCATCTAGATTTGTTCCTTGTAGATAGTCTAGGTTCTTTCACATTCCAAAATCAAAAGTATTCATAAAATATTACATCCTCAATGTCATAAACCTTTTAGATTCAACAAAGACAGAACCACCACAAGACCCATATGGCTTCTCACCCTCACATCCCAAAGTATCATAAAGACCACAACTCGGATCTACCTCAGAGAGAGTGGTCGAGTCCTGGAGCAAGAGAAGAGGAACAAGCCGCCAATACCCTCTAAAAATCATGTCTCCATGACCCCCGGCAACGATGCCACCACCAATGTCAATGTTGAACAGATAATCCAAAAAAACAATTGCAACTCATCCAACCAGTATCATATCACTCAACCTTTCACAAAATTTCAGTAGGGGCAAGAAACTACAACTGCAACTCAACCAAAAAGAGTGAAACCAAAAACAAACCTAGAAAACCTATTTGACCAGCCTCGGTCGCTGTTCTCAATCAGATCTACAACTTCATCTCAATGAAAAAAACACTTCCAACGCCGAAATGAAGCCGAGGAATACCACTATCACCTTTTCCCGTCAAGAACCCCCACTGCAACACTGCAAACCGATCCTCCATTGACCACCGATGCTGAGTCGAGCCTCCATTGACTGCCGAAGCTAGCGCACCGAGACCAGGAACATTTCTCCAAGAAGCCCCTTCTGGGAAACCTGTGCCTTCTGGAGCCGCCAAGTCAGGGTCGTTGATGAACCCTAGGAGAACCAAGGAGCTCTTGGCCGAAGTAGAGATCACCAATTTTTACATGATCATATTGAAAATGAGAAAGGGGACCCCACTTAAGGGGGTGAAGGTGCACCGATGAGTGGCTGTGAGCTCACTCCGGGGCCTACTCTGGTGGCATATGCAGGTGGTGGGATGACCGAGGACATTGGAGTGACAACATCATAACCTCAGGTCCTCCCAGTTATATTTGGGGGACCATGTCCAAGCATCCAAATGATGGAACCCACTAGAAGTGAGGCATTTCACCTCACAAGGATCTTCATTGAAATTCATCCACTTCGAGGTAAGATAATATTTCAAGTTAGCCGTCTATAATCATGTTTTCACTGAGTCTTTGTATCAACATGTTTTATGTTCTATGATTCTCTTTCTAATCTGATGTAAGAGGATATGGTTCTGGTCATTGATGTACTAGCTAGTTTCTAAGGGTCTCATTTTGCGTAAAATCTCTATTGTGACTAAAGATCTCAATCTGTAAATTCTCAGATCCTATAAGTCCTTTTCATTCATAGAGACATACATTTCTTTTGCTAATCAAGTTGACTAGCATGTTACCATATAATGATGTGATTGAAAGGTTTAATTACCAATGAGACGATGATGCCAGGACATCCAGGGACCCTTCTTTGAGTGTTATGTCGGTCCTTGAGGAGCTTGTCATTCATGAAGATCTGACCTTAGTCCTAGGAAAATAGTCGGTTATGACTGTGAGTGGTGCCACTGGTGGGTTGGAACTCAAGGTTGGTGGGGGATAGGCCGATGGTGATGATTTATATGAGGATGACCAGCCTCATTATATAGATACGATAAAATCATTAAGGATTTCAGAAGAGGACCCTTCTACCACATTTCTCGTATCTTTTCCAAAATATGAGTGTAAAACGATGAAAGAGAAAAAGGATTCTTGGACTAAGGATTCCAAAGAAAATATTATAGTCTAGCATAGAGTGTGGAGGAATTTATAGTGTTTCATCACTCAAACATGATATCCATACCTGGTGAGCTCAATGGGATCACTCTTCCACTGGTTAAAAAACATGAGTACTATAGGGGTGGGTTCTCAAAGTCTCTACATGCTGGTTTATGGCTTCCTTACTGAGCGGGTTCATGAAGGAATTCATTGACCACATCTGAAGGATGAAATTCACACAATTTTAGGTAACTATTATTGGAAATTAATGGTGGAAAAGGGTCGAGGTATTTGATGAATTTTGTAGTTTGGACCTTAGAGGAGAAGTCTGAGCATCACTAAATATCCTAAAATGATGGGAATCAAGCTACATGTAGTTCATAAAATGTGATATTCATATTTTAAGGTTATATAATCTGGACCATGGGTGATAGTTTAAGTTACTTTTTAATGGACAATAGGGTAAGTGTTCAATCCAATGGTATACATGTGGCACAAAAGAGGTAAAACCTGATGTGAATGAGGCCAAGAAGGCTCATGTACCACATACAAACCTTAGGGAGAGCCACATATGATTCATGATCATAAGGCATAGACTGTAACAAGGGGAAAATGAACAAAACGTTAATGGATTTGGGTCTATTCCTAGAGATGAGAAGTCTAGGTGTCTCAATGTATCTTATATGGATGGGAATCAAGCCGCGTATAATTCTAGAAAACAACTTGTTTGAAGACCAACAACTGTGGGGTGATCATATTTGATGAGGGAATTTTAGGCATCACATAGTTATCATGGGGAATCTCAATTTATAATGGGTTGAACACAATCTCTTACTTAAGAGGCATCCTATTTTGAATGGGGTAGAATCAAAGTTTAATTTTGTACTTTGAGGACGTTAGGATTTTTAGTTTACTGTCGTAAAAAATGGAATATGGGGGATATAAATAGTTTAATGTCATAATTATTGGACCTACTATAAAGAATATAAGGTCGTGTCTTTTGGAATTGAGGCCCTTAGTTTAAATTCATGGGGTCTAGAGCATAGATAAGGGTGAGTTTATAAAGAGAATATATTTAGTACGGAGTTATGAAAAACCCAAGGAGAATCAAACCGATTAGGCATACCACCACACAAAATAGTCTAAAGAGAATAAAAAGTATAGTTTAAATTCATGAAAATGGAAATTTCTATAAACAGTCTAAGAACATGTTTCTTGGAGCATAGGATCGTAGTTTAAGGTTATAGAGTTTTGACTAAAAGAGATCTTAGATTAATCTCATAGAGTTTGGACCAATGAAAGGGGTCTTCTTAAACGGGTATGTGTAGTGTGATAGAGGGAAAAAATCAATGTTAATGAATTTCTAGGAGTCCTAGCTCCACACTACATATTTTGGAGAGGGCTCACATAATGTTTAGAGTCATAATTATTTTACTATAGGAACTTAGTTTAAGGTCATGGATTTCGGACCAATGTGGGGACTTTCTTCTGAGGAATTCTTTTAGGATATAAAAGTAACAAACACAACATTAATAAGGGGTTGGGAGGCCTACTTCCACACGAAAAACCCTAAATAAAACCCATATATAGTTTAATGTAATGATACCTATAATAGGATTCTTAGTTTAATGTTATGGAACACAAATATTTTTCAAACAGTTTAATGTCATGTTTCATGTACCATAGTCTCTTGGTTTAGGATCATAGTTTTTTTGTACCTAGTGAACCATTTAAAATCATGTGACTAGAACATAGACACATAGTTTAACATCATATGTTAAGGATGATAGATGTTACACTGATTAATTTCATGAAACTAGGACACTAATGCTATGAATTTTATCATTGTGCAGCTAGGATGATCGTAGCTCCTCACACAAAGTACTAATTGATAATGTTATCATTTATGGGATGAGTAATTCATTATCCATCCATAGTGATTAAACTGTATGAACAATTGGAATAGACCTTGTGAATGATGTAATGTCATTCCCACTTGGGTTCCATCTTTGGTGGATTGTTGCCAGGTTTCAATTGTTTTTCTAAGGGGTAGTACCATATCACCTTGGAGAATGAAGAAGAGGTGAACTTTCTTGTTGATAAATTTTTCTATCTTGTTCTAGTGTCTCTCTAGATTGTGGAAGGATAGGATCATGTTATCTCAGAGTGATTCTAGCTCATAAATACAAACTTATGACATTATTTCTACCATCATCTGGAAATATATAGCTGTTCAATGTAATAAAAATTGAATCTCAATGATCAAGACTACATATGTTCCATACACCATGGTATATAGAGTAACCAAGGTGGAAATTTGAGGCATTTTCTAATAGTCCTAAGGGAATTGAGGAGAATTTCCAACCAACTATTCTTGTTCTTTCCCACTAACATCTGTAAACTTTTATAGCAATTCATATTGAATACCTTAATATTTCTATTCTCTTATTCATGGTAGCATGAAGTATGGTTTTGAAGATGTTGTACATAGCATTCAAGTTTTCATATCAACAACATTGAAGCCATTTCCAATATCGGTGATAATGGAATGAGGGACTCTGAAACAATGAATGATTTGGGAGACCATATATTTGATCACTTATTTATCCCTCACTTACTTAAGAAGAATCACTTATGGCCACATAGAGAAGAAATCTATCACAGTTCAAATAGACAAAAACTAGCGAGCTGTTATTGGTTGGTATTATCTCACAACATCGAGTCTGTATACTGAAAATTTCCATGAATACATGGTGGTGTGGACTATATCTAGTGTTATATTCACAAATTTATCTAGGATTTGGATTTCCATAATCCTCTTGGAATACTCTATGCAATCATGGACCATGGTGGTCCCAAAATTACACAACCATCATATTTGGTGATAAAGCATCAATTATGACTAGTGAAAACCATAGGAAAATATATGGACTTCTTAAATAACCTATAAACTATCATATACTTATATTTAATAGAGGATAATTCCATAAAAACATTGTTTGAGAGTCTAATTCTAGTTAGGCCCACTATGGAGGGTGAACTATAATGTGTTCCAATAGATTCATTCATGTTCGACTCTATCCTGAAGATTGATAACATGCTAGAGATAATCGACAAAAGGAGTTGTCTAAACTAAGGTTTTTTATGGGGGGTCCCAGGGGTGCTAACATAGATGTACCAATGGTCATATAGTTTACCTACTAGATTTCATCATCATCTGTAATGATAAGAGTGATGACTCTTTGATGTGCCACATTAATGAATAGATCATCCTAATTAGGCTCTACAAGTGAGTTGGATAGACAAGCTATGGTGATGGATATAACATTATGTGATAGGGGAATATGATTCACTCCTAGATCGAAAGGGAACTAATCTATAATCTAGAAAGTGCACTCTACTAGGGTCATGAGCTCCAACTTTATATGGATATAGTCACCATTAATCTGTTTAATGAACATATTGTAGTCTCCATTCATGTGAAATTGGGGAACATCATTCTTTAGGTCCATCTCAGGATCAGTAATGAGATCTTGATACACTACAACATTTTGGTGTAGCCTTATGATATTTGGAATGAATATGATATAAAAACATGTGTATATATGATGAAGACAATCCTCATAGCTACTCTATTAAGTTTAGGATCATTGATACTTCTTCTGATAGGGATTCTATAGGCACAATCAATATAAAACTTCTAGTATGTGATAGACTCATCCACTAAAATTATTTTATCATTTAGAAAATTGATATCCGGAGGCAATTATTTAGGAGCCGTATGGGTGGCCAAAAAGTCATCCAATGCTTAAACCTTGATGGATTTTTTTGGAATGAATCTAATGTCAAAATTCTAAAGGATCACCAACCAACATTCTATCAATTCTGTTAGCATGGAAATATTTAATATATGATTAAATGGGTCTAAATAGGACACCATCTGTATCTCATGATGCTACAAATAATGTATCAAATTCTATATTACAAAACCTTTCATGAGGCAGCTCTTCTTGATAAGAGAGTATTTGGTCTCTATATCTAGTAGGATGTGACTAAGATATTATAAACTTCTCTATCTATCTTTATTATTTTTATGGGTGAGAAGGATTATGAGGTATCATTCCAGGTTAGACTTGTAGATAAATAGAGCCTTCCCAGATATAGGTGGAATAAAAACTGTAGGTTATAGAATATACTACTTGATTTCCCTGAAGTCATCTTATCACACCTCATCCCATTGGGAGAAGGATCCTTTATTCAAAATTATGTAAATTTATTATACTTTCGAGTCATATTTTCAATGAATCGGTGTGTGTAAGCAAAGTGTCCTTGAAGGCCTCTTAGCTCCCCGAGGATTCTATGAGGAGGAATTTTGATGATGGATTTGATCTTCTATGGGTCAATCTTGATAACTATATATCTGATGAGAAAACCATGAAACTTCTTGTAGGTAACCACAAAGGAACAATTCAAGGGGTTCATCTTCAAATTCTTGGAATATAGAAATCCAAACACTTTCTCAATGTCTTTAAGATAGTCTTGAAGCTGGTGGGATTTGAACACAATGTCATCAATGTATAGTTCCACTAACTTATTGAGAATTGGTATAAAGATATGATGCATGGACCATTAATAAGAGGATCTTTCATTCTTTAGTTCAATGTAAGTCACCTTTTAGTAAAAGTTCTCTTGCGGTACCATGAAAGAGGTTGATTCCTTATCCTTAGGGGCCATCCATATCTGATTGCACCGAGAATATACATCCATGATGGAGAGATCCTAGAACCAAGTTGTGGAATCGATCATTAGTTCCATCAATAGAATGGGAAAATCATCATTTAGAAAGAGGTAGTTGAGATCCCAAAAGATGAGACAAACTCTAATCTGCTCATTATTCTATCCGATTGGAATGATTTTTGTGAGCCTCATAAGAAACTAAACTTCCTTGATGATGTTGTATTTGATAAGCTTATCAAATTTTTCATCGACTATGGTTCCATGAAAAGGGTTCAATTTATTTGGAGGCTTCTTGAACCCCTGATTCCCCACCAAAAGACCATGATGGTGGATGATGACCTGAGTTTCTAGCCCTATAGTCTCATCATAGCTCTTGGAAATTACAACATGTCATTGCTTTTGGATATCAACATACTTCTGGAGATCCTCAAGAGGCATTCATGCACTAATTATCCTTTTATCAATTTTACATAAGTACTAATTATCACTTTAATCAATCCATCAATAGTGGTGGAGACACCCTCTTAAAATGTGGGAGGAGTGTCTTCTGAATCCTCTTCATCGTATGAGGCTAGGATATCGATGGGAGGTGATGATTCATCTAGGCCAAAATATTCTAGGGGAATGCTAGTTCCTACTTGGGAGGATAAATAATCCTTATTGGGGGACTCTTTCTCTACTGAGACCATGGTGATAATGGTTTTAAATCCAACCACATTAGGCCTTAGACCGTAGGGTCTATGATTGATATCAATGAAATAGTGGTAGGTCATATTCTATTGCTTCAAATCATCTTGGAAAAATAGGAAATTATGACATATAATGTTAACTATTGGGAAAAAATAATGATACATCACATGGGTAGGGGATTCTGGTAACACATGGGCCAGACCCTTATAGGAGTATGAGGTAATCTTATGATATTCCTTGTACATGGGGATACAATACACTTTTCTCTCAAAAATGAAAAATAAATTTCACAAGTTTGGTGTTGTGTTCTTTAGTATGTGAATTAGGTGGATGAAAGTGTCATCCTTGTTTGTACATGGATAAGCTACAATTTTTGCATTCTCAACCTCATTGGTCTAAACAAACTTTTTCTTTCTCTTGTAATAGCAGACATCCAAATAATGGTCTTCATAGGATTCAAACTGGGGTACATCACCCTAAAGCCTCAATACTTGACTGTTGAGGGAGTACATGATGCATTTGTGATATTAAGAAAACACTACTACATAAAAATAGAGCTAGGGCCTACCCATCAACGTGTTTTAGGAAGTATCCTATGAGACAACCATGAATTCAGAACATGAAATCAAGCCTCTGAATTGGGTCTTTAATTGAATCCTTCCACATTGTCTCTATTCATTCGTATCATAATTATAAATCTCCATGGTAGAGTAACTCAAGTCTAATTTAGTAATCCCCAACTGGTGTAGTGTTTGGGATGAGATGAGATTGATCATAGAAACTATTTCCACTCGGTAGAAAACTTCCACAATATTGAAATGGCCTATGATGTACAATGGGTATATGTGCCCCTATAGGAGAGTGCCTTTATACTCTCTATAGAATGAGATGTTGTATTGTAATTCTTCTTTCTTAACCTCTCATACATAGAAAGCTTGTGTGGTAGCTACTTATAATTCTAATTGGAGAAGGATTTTCAAGGATTTTTCTAGAGCCTCTTGCATCTCTTCATACTGGAAGGGGGCCTTGAGGATCAAGAGACTTGTAGGTATCCTAGAAATGTGATTCAACACATCATACCTCCCTGTAAAATGACCTTTTTTCCTATAGGGGTTCTATCTTTGGTATGAGGCACAAAGAGTGTTGCTAACTAAACTAATGGGTTCTATATGGTAATGGAAATCTTCTTCTACTCACCATAAAACATTCCCAAAACCACCATTGACTGATTTTCAGATGAATAAGACTGGAATATAGTTGAGTGAGGAAGATCACCATTTAGATACATATTTTCTACAAAATTAGATCATACGGTCTCATGTGGTGGAGAATCTGATGGAGTAGGTTGGTAGGACTATACCAACTGAGCTCTACACCAGACCTGTTTCCTGTTCTCAGTACCATGCCTGTATTGTCTCAAAGCATTGACTTGAGCATCCTATCATCATGGATGCCTTCAACCATTCCTTAAATGGTGTTATCCAAAGTCATTTGAAGGATTTTAAGGGAACACCACATCATTCGGAAGTATGAAGTTATCAATTAAATCCATGACATTCATGGAGGTATACTTATTCTCACCATAAGATGAACCTTATAGTGATGGTCAGAATTTGGGCATGATCCCCAACTATAGCGGCATGAAATCACAGAGAGTGTGGGATGAATTTGGCATCAGCATGGGATTATGATTTCCCTTCTACTGTCAATGCCTACCCTTGTAGGATTTTAATGGTAGTGATTTGGAAGTAGAATAATCATCTATAGAGGGAATGGCATCTTCATAAGGTTCAGGTGGGCCTAATCAGGAACATATGTCACCATGTACACTGGAAAATACTCTACATGCCAACTAGTCATAATTATTCTGAGTCCCATGGTCGGAAACCTATTTCCCTTCACTAGCACGGTTATGCTCAACAGAGATGTGTTCCACCTATTCTGGAACATTTCCCAACCTGAAAATACCTTTCTTCACTTGGACTTAGAGATAATCCATGAACACGTAGCATTATTTGATGGTATGCCCAAGGATCTTGTGGTAAGGGATATGGTCAGGGTGATCAGTATGTTCTTATTCAAGGGGATTATTTCACTCTTTTAGCTTCAGAATCCCCTATTCTATGGAACTTAGGAAATTATTGTGAAACTGGGAATCCTTAAATGAAAAGTTCTGGTTTCCCCTTTCTAGGAATGTTACTCTAGGAAACTATTCATGGTGAGGTGTTGGGACCTGACGAGGGGGTGGATCCATATTCTAACATCTAGGTGTTTATTCATGGTGGGGTGGTTTTGATCTATTCTTCATTGGGTGAGACTAACCATGGTGAAGCTACAACACATACCAAGGATCTACTAGAAAAGTGGCTAAAAGATCTTGCGGCTCTGAGGCCTCTACCTATATGGAGGCACCATCTCCTATTTGTTGGTCCATCTTGCGGAAGCTGGAAGAGGTAGTGGGAATGCTTGCTTGTCATACTGCAAGGGTTATTATGGGTGATAAAGTTTCTTTCACTTGAAGAGATCAGAAATGCTCGACATGCCCAAGGTAAAGATGAACGTATATAGGAACATATTGTGAAGATATTCTCAGCCAGTGATAGACCAAATAGGTAACTATTTTTACTAGAAAAATGTAGGCCCTTCCAATGTCTGAACAAAAAATTGGATCTTAGTGGCCTCTTTCTACTATAGGGTTCCCAACATGGGCCCAAAACGCTAGATGAGGTGGAAAAATGATGTAGTGTGTTACCCATCCAATTTAATTGGGCAAGGCTAGGGTTTCCAAAATCTAGGGAGTGCTCGAACATCATCCACCCATTCTAACTATGGATTATCATCAGGTGGGATCTCCACCTATTACATTTTTAGGTCTTTAGGGTGATCAGTGAGAGAGACTATCAAATTATCCTGGGGAGGGTTCTTATCTTGAAGTGGTTTTCTAACCACCAATGTGTTGATAGGCTCATCATCTCTGTAAGTAGGCTTAGTGGTGAATGGATTAGTTTGATCTAGGTCCGGAGGAAGATGATCACACTATTCAAGTAGATTCAATGGCCCCTATGTTGGTCTATTCTCATAAACTTATACCTCTGGTATGTATGGATGTGTACGATCACTGAGCAAAATTGGGGGAAATTGGAAAAGGATGAATTGGTGCTACCCTCTTGGTGTAGAAATGGGGTCTCATTGAGAAGAGACATAATATAGACACCGCTCAGCAAGGATCTCATCAATGATCCTTTTTCGATCTACAACCTACTAGAGTCAGGTGGGAATCGAAGGATCATCCTCCATATTCATAGAAATATTATATGGATCATTAGGTTTAGAAGTCCCAACATGATTTTTACCCTTGTTGAGGTATCAAATGATGGATAACGTCTCATTGGGGTCCCCAATTGTGAGTAATTTCATTTGTTAATGGCTGAGGACACCTGTATGAGGGTCAACTTGATGTTGGGTTTCCCCTAGTGGAATGTTTTCATTGTCTATCCTTGTATCAAAGTCCATATTCATAAAAAAATCTGGGAAAACCAAGTTTACTATAACAATACCTAGAGTTGAATCCTCAATATCAATGGGTAGGTTAGGTTTTAATCACATAACGATGAAGTGATGTGTAGAATACTATCCCCAGAATTGGATCTGCACATAAAAAGATGCCTCTTCCATGATAATGTGGTGAACAGTGAGGCTCTTTACACATCTCTGTTGCAGAGTTTGGTGGTAGCCATGCGATGCAGGGTGCTGAGCCATTGGGAGTGCTACATACTCAACTATTCAGCATTGTTGATCAATATTTTCAAATAGCTCTCATCTTCTTGAATAGACCAAGTGATGGTCAAAAAGGTGATGAAGAATTGACCAGATGGTTTTGGAGAAACACAAAAAATGGCCCATGATGAGAAAATATATAATGTTGAAGTTGGATGTTGTTTTTGTAAAGAACACTAAATATAACTGATCAATATCCAGAGTCTCCCACATGTTGTTTCTTATAATAGGGGCCCCACAATTGGTCGGCCCATGATTTGATCAGAAATGGACAATAAATGGGTGGTGGAACTAATATAGATTGGTGAAGTGGAAGGGTAGATGATAGATGAGCCACCGCGTGAGTTATCTATTCATTGTATGTTATGTCGACTCTTGAGGATAGTACCAACCACATCCTCACATTCTTATAGGACTGGGTGTTCACCACTTCCCCATGTGAATGGTTATTGACAGTCTTTTTTGGATCGACTAGATGCTCATCTTCTATGCCATCCGAGAATATATCCCTCTAATCTTGCGTAAAGGTGGAGAGGGAAACCGGTGATGATGGAGATGGCCATATAGTAAGCCCCTAGATGGGGGCCAAAATTTCCTTCACCTACATGTTACTATAGAGGGATTTAGGGATCTAGTGGATTACAACTTCTGGGATGGTGAACCTCACCTATTGGGTTCCTACCCTAAAAATCTGATGTTGATGAATTGGGTGAAGGTTCTGTGGTCAAGTGTCATTCCCCATCATAATCCTAGAGGTTGAATGTTTTGATGATAAATTAAGAGAGTCCCGTGATTTTCCCATATGTGGTGGCAGTTCACCCTTCTTCCCTAGGATGTTTCTTTTGGGTGGGGTAATTCTTTAGCATTAGGAGAACCTCTATGATGGTGAGTTATAACATTAGGAGGACCTATGATTTTATTAATTAGGATATGAGGAGGTCCTCCATATCAATTTTGATCAGAGTGGGGAGGACTTCCATGTTGACTGGTGATGGAGTTGGGAGGACCTCGACTCTAGCTGTTGAAGAAGTGTGGAGGAACTCCTCTTTGATTGGTGGGAATATCCTCAGGACCCCCATGTTTATTGCGAAATAGGGGAGGAACTCCACTTTGGTGGGATTAAGTACATGAAGGACCTTCACACTAATCTAAATGGTCACTTGGAGGATGTGTTGAGGAGATGTAATATGGATAAGACCTCTATACTCACTAAAAACCCATGGGGAGTACCACATATTTGGTTTGTGGAAACATTGGTAGGGCCTCCAAGTTTGTTGGTGGTGATATAATGGGGAGGAACTCAAAACTGGTTGTCATTGAAATTGGGAGGACCTCTACATTGATTGATGCTGGAGCGGGGAGGGCTTCAACTTGGGGTAGGAATGGGATGAGGAGGAAATTCACACTAATTGGTGATAAAGTGTGGAGGACCTCCACTTTGATCAGTGGGATCATGGGGAAGGAATCCATGTTGAGTGCGAGAATGGTAAGGACCTATACTTTGTTGGTGAAAATACAAGAAGGAAATCCACACTGAATATCATTATCACAGATCAGCCCATAACTGTTTCTAGTTGCAGTAATTATTGATATAGTCAAACCAGCATACCAGTGAGGCACTTGAGGTATCCGAAATCGATCCCAATTGAGAAAAAATTGTTCCTTACTCATCTTTTACAGGGATCTATCAGAATATGTTAGTGGTGGAAGGGGGAACCAAATATATGGAGGATAATTCCCCTTGTTAAGAATTATCCTAAGCTTGTGCCTGAAATTGCTGCCAAGTGGTCCATACCGAGGCCGACAGAGCAGGGGCAAGGTACAAATATTATTTGACCTAAAATACCGATCACTTTTGGAACTGACAGTTTTTGGTGGGAGACCTTCTTGGTGGGCCTCAGGTGGTGGCCATAGCCCAGGTGAATTAGGGACCCCCCATGTCCTCGGTGTAGGGGAGTGGGTCACAGGATCTCTATAGAGAGAGACTACTAAATTTATTCTCTATGTAGTAGATCCCTATGTGGCCCTTGGGGGGTGCCAACAAGGTGCTGAAGAATCATGGTCATTGTGGGCCATGTCCCAGGTGGTATTGACCCCCACCTAGTTGTATTAATGTATGAGGGTGTCCATTATCTCTTTTGTATGATTTCAATGTGTGAAATGGGGCATCAGTGCCTAGTAATTGAGGTCATATCGGGTGTCGTGGTGGAGGTGGTGTCGTGCAGGATTGATGCATTAACATTTATCTTTCCCTAATGCCTATGAGTGTTGGGTGGTCGGTTTCCTATAAGTTGGGTCCTGCAAGGTTGTTGGATTCAACCATAAATATATTCATAATAAAATCGATGTATAATTCCCCTTCATCATCATATTTTCTGAAACAGAGGGTCCACACTGAAAACATTATAGACTGAGGAATTCCCAACATGTACATCTCAAATTTCTGGAGAGTTCTATGATGGGACCAATGTTTTCTGCGGGGTACTTGGTGCCAGATGGATGAATCCTATGAAATTATAATATACTGATTTATCAAATTCTAATAGTAACCACATTATGCATAAGATATTCACTTCATGTTAACCAATTCTATTGTTGAATCCCAACTCCAGTAGCGTCTAACACCAATACCTGATCTAATTGCCAACATAACAAATATCCATTGTTTGAGGTGACATTTTTATGTCAAGTTAACCATTTCTATTTCCAATTCTTTCTCTAGGGACACCACCTATGAGTTAATGTACACTTACATGCTTGTTACCTATCATTCATATTTTCCAAAAGTGGGTTCATTTCATTACTTTCATATGTGATGTCAGCTCCTTGGTTGAAATGGGATAATGGGGTGTTAGTTTCTCCTTCCATGGATTCCGCCTTTAAACTCCATTCCCAGATCATATCTATGTCATTGACTTATGTCATATTCAGGGTACTCATTCCTGGTTCCATCTCTTTGTGGACGTAGGTTAATTACAATACTTCTATCTTGACAGTCTTTCTTTCATGACCAGGAAACACACATTGGCCATGAGAGTAGTCATGTTGGGCATCATTGGCATATAGAGATTCTAGAAACATTGGTCACCTTTATTCTTCCTCATATGATGGATTCCCATGGAGGCATCTTAGGCTTGGAACCGGAGCCATCCCATGTTGATCATGAGGTGTCTAATGATGAAGGTTTATATCTCCCAAGTATTTCACCTTAGTAATCCCATGTTTTACATGAGGTAAGTGATTCCTTATGTGCATATATTCCATGTATTTCACCTCATGCATCTCATGATTATATATACAGTATGTATTTGGGGTCATAATTTTAATTTCGTATAGAGACGGGTTGGAACGTCATGGAGAGATAGATCAAGGAACAAGTTTAACATCTTGTAGAGATAGAGTTGAATGATCATTATGACCCATGTATCGAAATTAATTTGTTTTTTCCCTAGGGGGGAAGATGTCACACCTGTAATTTTACTGATGGATGGATCCTGACACCTCATGTAGGCGGATCTAGGAGTTATATACCATAAAGGGAAGATGTCACAACAAGAATGTTGATAGAAACACCCATTGAGGTGGATTATGGAGGTAAATCCCTAGGATGGAGTACCTGAAAGGTTTACTGATGGATGGATCACAATGCACCATGGAGGTGGATCTAGGAGGCGTGTCCCATAAAGTTAAGGTGTCACACCATGAAGGATGATCCAGACACCCATTGAGGTGGATTAGAAAGGTACATCCCTAGAAAGGAGAACCTGAATTGTTTTATAAAAAATGAATCAAAATGCCCTATGGAGGTAGATATAAAATGTATGTCCCATTAAGTGATGATGTCACAAAATTAAGGCTGACCGGGACACCCATTGAGGTGGATAAGGGAGGTAAATCCCTAGTATGGAGTACCTTTGTTTACAATTTTTCTGGATTGAACCTCAAAGAAGCATCATATATACCCCGTCTAGAAGAAAGGGATCCAAACCCACATAGTTCGATGTTGTAGTCTATAATCATTTGACAGGATTGGTTTGTGTTGTTTAACATCATGTGGTAAGGATGATCACATTGTGAAGCTAATGTTGGAGAGGGATGGTGTGAGGCTTATGCATGATAGATTCCCATCACAAGGGGACTTTTATTAGTTGGAGTTGGTATGGGTATTACGTATTGATCTACTCAATAGACCTAGAGGAGATGCAGTTTCCAAGGTGAGGGTCATATTCTAATTAGGGATGTGACTAAATAAAATTAGGATGGATACATACATTTTTTTGGACCTCAGGGAGGATTCCTACATATCTAAGTTAGTTGGGAATGAAAGACCACATAGTTCAGAATTGTATGAGGCTTATACCTATTTATGATGCCCAAAGGAGCATGTGGTATGGAATTATACTTGAAACCATCCCAATTAGGATGCGTATGGTTGTTAGGGATTATTCTAAGGAAGATTACCATTTCAATGGTGGTTGAGGATTACTCAAGAAAGTAACCATAGGGGTGATTAGGAGGATTTCATGATCACCGCTAACCTCTAAGCCTTGTGAGTAATGATCAGTGTGAGAAACAAGAGGATGTAGTAGATGTAACACTTGTGTCATGAAAGAAGAATCAATAAGAGATGGTTTTTGGATTACACATGAAGGTTGGCCGATTAGGATGGTATTCCATGCAATAAGGATCTCATTAAAGGTGATGAGGATATCATTCCCAATGAGGGTAGTTATTGTGAAGACAAATCCATTTCCACTCAAACATAGAGCACTCCATGCTTATTTCATAGGGTAAAGTAACCCTATAACATTATGGGTTGAGGATATTGGGACTTGGTTGTTTTAATTCATGCAGCTTGGACGTGGGGGTGGGGGTGGGGGGCTTACTCCAAATTCCTTGGGATTACATAACCATATATCATGCGTCATAGGGGGGTCAAGGATTTGGTAATGCGAAGTTATAAAAGTGGGAGGAGTATCCAGTCACGAGGACCATGTTACCGTTAATATAATGAGAAGAAAAATGGGTTATGGTATGTATGTTGTGAAGAAAAATGTATAAAAAATCATAAAATAGAAACATAGGGGACATCTTGTGAGGGAACGTGAAATTGTTTCATGCGATCTTAGAGGGGTACATGATAGTGGTGTGCACAATGTATGGGTTTTGCAAGAAATGTTTCCTAAAGCATGGTACTATAACAAAAGTAAATCCAAAAATTATTCAAAGAGGTTGTGGAAGAAAGATTGGGTTTTTCACACAAGGTTAGGGTTTTATATAGGAGAATCCCTTTGTGAACACCCGACTTGGATTGAAAGAGACTGGGAAAGGATTACTCATCTATGGGCCAAGTCAATCGGGTACCCATAGAGAACATTTCAATCAAAAGTCTCTACCTTTGTTGTTCCATGATTTTGCATCATCGTGGATGATCATTCTTATGCCTAGCAGATCGATGCTTTCTCTTCCAATGATTCACCCCAATGAAGGGGGTGAGCTTTTATTTATAGCCAAAATCATCCATGATGGGCGCAAAAGATTATAGTCATGTAAAACTTTTTCACGTGGGTTGTTCCATTTCAATTAGAAATCAAGCATACAATAGGTCTCCCTTGATGTCTCCTTTGACATAAAAGGATGGATTTTTGTGCAATGGCTTTATCTGATTCATAAAACATCCTTCCCTTGTATGAACTTTCATTCTACATCCATTTCTTTATCTTCTGAAGAAGTGGAAAATCTCATAAATTTTAGTGACAAAGAGATTTGCATGTAGGAGACAATCTTATACAAACACACACACAAACAGATGCGCTCACACACACACACACACACATGAGATATTGTTCTCATCATCCTTGTTGGTTCTATAATGCTCTTCTAGGGTACAATGCATGGCTAGATTTACCAAAACTGACCATCTATTGCTTTAGATGGAATTTGGGCTCCAAAAAGATTATTACATCATTGTTGGGGATCCCATTGGGATCTAGAGGATTGTAAACATTCAAATTTAAAAGAATCAAAGTGTGGCGGTTAAAAATGGTGATTTTCAAGAAGATTTCAACACTCTGGGTGGTACACTGTGTTGCATTCAAGTATATTTATGGGGCATGTTAGTGAGTGAGAAACGAACCTATTACTAAATGTGTAATCATCCCAATTCTAGATATTTGAAATAAACCTGATAGAAGTGTCTTTATCATCAATGCATAATGGGTCATTAGGAATGGCTTTAGTGGTTGGGATCGAGAGAATACATCTATTCATCCCTTCAAATCCTATAATGAGAATCCGACCAAAAAATTTTCTTTTTGGTGATGAAATAGGATACTATCACCCAAGTAATAGGATAAACTCTCAATTAATGTATAAAACGTTATGACTGAGTGTTTTAAAGTTTAATTTCACAAAACACAAACTAATTTCATATAGTTTAACTTTATGTGACCCAAATTTTTATTGCACAATTTAATGTCATATAGGGAGGATAAAAACTAGGAAGTTTAATATCTTGTAGAAAGAATGTTTTGGATGTATGTGGAGTTAAGAAAATTACCTATTAATAAACCTTTCATTTGATGGAAGGGTTATACACTCCCAATCCATGGTGATCATTAGGTGTACACCATTGGAGTAAACTTTATTGATGGAAAATGTTGACTCTTATTTGGGGTATTGATTTAGTAGTTTCATTCTAGCTATCATTGGCATTCTATGGGCCAATATCCCAACTCACCATATAAGAAATAATTATATTTTACCTTCTTATTTAATTCTTAGGAAATATAATTATTGATGGACCACAAGATTGTGTAGTGCTTGGATCCTATTATCATTGAGGGATTTTAACTCTAATAGATAGACTAACAACCTCTTTTGTGGTCAGATATTTATAATCAACTATTTGGAGTGATGGAAGATGAAACTCAATGGGTTGTACTACTTCTGTTCTATATACTGGGGAATAATTAGACACATGGGAGGATGTTCAGTTCATCTCCCAATACACCCAAAGGTCAT
The DNA here is from genome assembly GCA_963277665.1 of Viscum album. Lineage (NCBI taxonomy): Eukaryota > Viridiplantae > Streptophyta > Magnoliopsida > Santalales > Viscaceae > Viscum > Viscum album. The sequence goes on along the minus strand of OY728119.1, from coordinate 455,852,079 downwards.
TAAATATATTTTTAAGCAAACTCATCTTGTTTTAGTCATCCATATCCAATAAAATATTAGATAGGGTATTTTGAAACACCAATATCTATCAATTTTTTTCATGTGTGGTAGTGAGAAGTATGGTTAAAAAAATATAATACATCGTATGGAGAATCTTTAGATTAGTAACATAGAAATAAGACTAATTTTCCATGAGAATAGTGCGAGGAATCTAAAACTGATGGATTTTTTGATATTAAAAAACTAGATCATAGACTGGGTCATAACCTCTTTGATGGTAATGAATTTATCCCACTTAGAGAAAAAGTTATTAGTGTATGGATAAACTTGTACTATTGGATAATTTATGAAGAGTAGGGACCCATGAAATAATGTCCCCATCTAGTAAAGGTATTAGAATATTTCATGTCATGGATAATATTTTAAGTTTGATTCATATATTTATTGTGAATATAGCTTGTATAAAGATTTATGGTTAGTTTCATCTAGTCACAAACCATATTGGACTAGAAGTGTCATAACCACTAGATATTGTGTTAGATATTCAATAACTACAGATGATCCCCACAAAACCGAGCTTGTACCTTCTATAAACCCCATGGAATATCATTTACATAGATGAAAAAATAGGATTCCCACAAATTCACATTGATAGAGGAATTAATTTGAGTTGGGACTATAAAAAATGAAAAATCCCACCGTAATCTGGAGGGTACAAACACACTCAACTCATTCAAGTGACATTTTTCTATATTAGAGATACATTAAAAGATGGTTAGTCCATTTAGATACATAGTCCCACCCATGGGTGTTTGGAGTCCCTTATTTTGAAGTTTTATTAGAAAATTAATTCACTTACTGAATCTATACATTGTGAGTGATGAGGGTGATCATTTTGGATGCACCAAATGGATGGAAATTTTGTCATGGTCTATCTCTATAAGAAATGTGGTTAAAAATGATATGGAATCCACTAAAGTTCTCTATGATTGCAGGAAATGTGTAAATTATGGGTCGGAAGGAGAATGTGCCATTAGATCAGGTGTGTGCATGAGTATGGGGACAAACTCTTGTTTTAAAAAATTATATCCAACATAGAATTACTTTATTTCCATATTAGAGTATACATGAAAATCTGGGACCTCAAACTTGAGGGTTGACTCATGAACAATGATGAGGTATAATTTACATGGAATCATTATTTTTTCATCCTTCTGAAAAGTGAAAAAAGTACAACATAAGGGATTATTTTGTATTGATGAAGACAATTCCAATGAAAACCCTATTGATATTAGGTTTATTAAGCCTTTATTGGTTGGAATTTAGGGGGATCTACTAAAGTGCATCTATTATCATGAAGATATCTTATTAATAGAAATAATTAATTCATCCATGAAGTCGAAATATAGTGGAAAATCCTATATGGTTGGGTGAATGACCAGGAATTTTGTGAATATATAATCCTTGATTGCCTTATGAGGGATAAACCTAACGTTGAACTATTGATGAATCACCACCCATGATGACAGCAGTCCCACAAACATTGTATGATTGAGGATATACATTAATGAATCAATAATGGATAATAATTGGATCTCATATTGATACAAGAAATTCAGAATCTTCTCTAATTCAATGAGAATGGTGTGGTAATTCTTCTCAATATAAGAATATATTATCTCAACATCAATCCATATGAAATTTAGATAATATATACTATTTTTATTTCCCTGATTATTCTTTTAAGCTAACTGGGTGTTATGGGACTATTACAAGATGAAAACAAAGAAGATCACATGTTTTCCTTGAATGAGAGAAATCTAAACCGGTACATATAGAAAATATTGCGTGATTTTAATGAAGGTGATATATTATTCCTCACCCTATGGATAAGTGATTCCATTCATCCAAAAAATTGAATAATAATTACATTCTATAGTACATTTTGAGAGAAATATCATATATAGTGTAGATGTACCTGAAGGCCCCACAAATCAAACTGATTTTAGAGATAAGGAGTTCCACTAATATAATTAATATTCTCTTAGTCAATCTAAATTTCTCTATATTTCAAAAATACACCAAGAAACATCCCATAGGTAACCCAAAATGAATAATTTAGTTTATTCATATTCAAGTGGTGGGAATGGATAATAACAAAAAATTTCATAAGCTCTTTGAAATGGTCATAAAGTTAGTGATAGTTGAACACCTGATCATCTGTATAGCACTCCATAATTGTATCGAGGAGTGTCTTGAATATGTGATCTACATCACGTGGATAGTTTAATCAAATTTTCATTAAGATTAAATGAATCACTCAATATCAAAAAGATCCCTGAGGTTCCCTAATAGTGGTGGGATCTTCATCTTCAGGAGACATCCTGATTTGGTTATAGTCAAAATACACATCCTTGAAGTAAATGACCTAAAAGAAAGAAATTATAATGATAATAACACTATTAATGGAATGGGTAAGTCTTCCTTTGGGAAATAGAAATTAATATTTATGAAGTCGATTAAGAGTTGTATCTATTCATTTTTTATATTTGAATAATATGGATATAACCATCCAATTGGGTAAATGAACTTCCTTGAAACTGTTTTCTTTGATTATCTCATCAAATTTGGATTTTACCATTGAACAATGAGAGGGATTAATTCTTCTAGGTACCTTCTTGAATCCATAGTGACTGATAAAAAGGCTTGGATGGTGGATGAAAACTTGGGGATCATCCCCCAAAATAATCAAGTAGTTACAAAAAAGAAAACACAATTTCTCTTCTAGAACACAACATTTTTTTACTCATTGGATACATAACATCACTGATCTGTGTTGGACTTAGACCATCCTCAATACTATGTTTCACTTGCATTATTTCATCAACATTTTCATAGGATCCCTTCTCAAAGGTGGGAGGTCCTTCAGTCAAACCACATTTATCAAAATAATGAGGTTTAGTGGGAAGAGATTCCCCATCCCTATGAGACTATGGGATAGAATAATAATCACAAAATGTGGGAGAAGAATCCTCAGAAGTTGTTTCCTACCCTTATATATTTGCAGAGACCATAGAAAAAAATTATAATGTTCTAATCCTATGTATCCTTCATCTATAGGGTCTTATTATAATATTCTTGTAACAATTATTGGTTGACATATAGTGGGTCAAAAACACCCCTAACGATACAATGGTAATGTCAAATAAAATTTATAAGACATACATTCAGATGCATAATAAAAGTGGGTTCTGAGGATTTAAGGGCACTTATACTTTATAGGAGTTTGAGGTGATCTAAAAGAAATATATTTTATTTGGGATGATGAAATGTTTCCCAATATTTATATCCATCACATCCGTATAGTAAACTAGCTGTATTAAATTGTAACATTTGACCATCCTAGGGACTCACTGAGGTGGTTTTCAAGTCATTAATATCACTTTCATACTCAACCTCATCAATATAGGGATACTTATATTCCCTCTTGTAATAAAAAACATCAAGGTAGTGTATTTCACATGAGTCAAGTGGTGAAACATTTCCAGGAATCATCCCTACTCATCCAATAAGGGGATATTTAACAGGATGATGATACAAAGAGAAAACCATCACATACAAGTGGAGTGAAAGAATTTTAGAAAGTCATTGAATGAAATATCATTTGAGATGACCATAAATTCAGTAATTAACACCAAATCACCAAACTGGTTAATCAGTGGAATCCTTCCATGTATCTTATATTTTTTATTTTCTAATAAATAAATTTTCAGGATATATGGGGTCAATTTTTCCTTAGTGATTCCTAGTTTGTGGAGCACCCATATTAGGATGAAGTTAGTCCTTGAGAAAATTTCCCCCAAGATGACATGGATATCAATGCCATTAATCTGATGAGAGTTATAGAGTGTCTCTATGCTTCCTTGATTGAGAGAAACATTATTCTATATAGAGAAGGATATGATGGATCGAAACTCCTCATTTATATATTCATCTACACATGATTCAATATTGGATACATCAGTTTCAAACATGAGAATATTTCATAGGGCCTCACAAAGATCCTTTTTTTAGGAGAACATCAAGGATTTAGATATAGCTTAGTATGTTGATGGGATTCTCAAATGTGTCTCTAATTAATAAAAATCATGGAGGGGCCCAACAATTTGAGATGTTGGGTCATAAATAGTATCCATAATATTATTTTTTTGGTTGGATGATGACTATTGATCATTTCAATGTTATGGTTGAGTCTTATTTGTTAGTAATAGAGACCTATTTTTCTATGGATGAGCATTGGATAGTTGTGGCTATGTTAGTATATTGGAGATATTCTCAAGAAAAAATTCATCTGAGATAGGGGAATATTTATGCTCCCTTTGTGTCTCTTTTTAATAGGATGCAAGGAGGGGCATAGTTGTATAAGACACAGGGCCATGACTAGTAACCATAACATTATGTTGTTGTTTGGATGATAAATCTTGAGAATTTGACTATTGTGGTTGAGTCCTAGTTCGTCGTAACTGATCCTTGTTTTTCTATGGATGAGCCTTTTATATTTATGTCTAATCCAAATAGTAAACCAATGGAATGGGGTGTAGAGACACACTAGAAAAAACTACCTTTGGGGGATATTCCAATAGATATTTAAGAAACATGTGTCCTATAGTCACACCAACATTGACCATGCTATCTGGTATGTTACCTCAGGAATTATAATAACTGGAATATAATTTATATTTTCCTCAAAACCATTAGAAAAATGTTCCGAAAAGAGTCTATTGGTGTGCTTAATCACCGATTTCTAGACAGTTGTACTAGCCTAATAGAATTGTCTAAGGAATAATACTTCTCTTTTTCAAAGGAGGTTTTTAAAATCATATGGCTCACAAAACATCCTTCCAATGAATAGGAAATGAATTCCATGAGATTACATGATAATATTTGCATCCATGGATTCTCTTTATTTACATTTCACTCTTGTAATTAGATATTTTTAATCTTAAAAGGTTGTAATGGTGATATGGTAGAAGGAGTTGATATGTACAATGGTTGTATTCGATAAATGAGTATGTAATGAATGATCCCATGGGTTATAAGGATAGAATTTTAGGCTAGCTAGTCATCAAAACAAATTTCACATTAATCTGATACATGTTTACATTCTTAAATATATTCATCCTCATCAAGGGTGGTAGATTAATGGGTTTCAAAGAAATACATGACTAATAGTGGAGGATTGACCAGTTACACTATTCTATGGTTAACTAGTCATGTAGATAGTCATTAAAGATGAAATATTCCTTGATAATGTGACCAAGGGGTCTGTTGTATGGGTAGTACTTGTTAGTGCTTGTTAGAGCTAGCTCTTATGGTTTTCTGATTTTGGGCATTTTGAGTGGGTTATTTTACAATGTATAGAGGCTGAAACTAGAAACTTGGTCATCTTTGAAGTAATTTATATGTTATTTTATTCATTAAATGATATCTTGGGTGCTTGAACTAGATAGGATCCCTAACGAACATTCTCAATGTGAGGTTGTTCCTAACATGGCCTATTCTATGGGACCACCTATAGTTGTCCCAACATAGGGGTTGGATATTTCATGATATAACTCTCTATATACATTATAATTATACAATAGTCGGTAATGGTTGAGATCATTTAGTTTTCCATTTGATGGATTCCTTAATATGTTGATCTCTCTAAAAAAATTCTCAAAATCCCCTCGTTATTTTAGGTAGTTTAGGTTTGGAAACATATCATCCAAAAAATTCTTCACATACATTCATAATAGCTATTATTGGGAAAGAATCACATCGAGGGAGTACATTAATCCATTCCACCGATTGATGAAATTATAGAAAATTTTTTATTGATGTTTTCACTTAGAGAGGTCATTGTCACTCATCCTATGAAATGTGGGAATGAAATAATTTATGGACCATTGATTTAGATCCTAAAAACATTTATAGACCCTAGTGTTAGTTGTGTGTACCATAAAATCAAACTCCTTCAAAAGTATAGACAACCCATAAGATCCTTGTTGACTCTTACTGCTTAAGAGTTATTAACATTGGAATTCACTAAAAGGTAAAGTGGGAAAGGCATTACTCTAAATTATATATTTTATTAAAGGATATGAATCTTGGGTTATTGGAATTTGGGGGAAGAGGAGTATGATCCACAAATTTTGGTTATGCATTCCTTTTAGTTTGAACCAAGTCTTTCTACATCTCTATGTATTTTAGTCATGAAGTAAGAGAACCATTTAAATAATCTACAGGGAAACAAAATTATTCTTCCCAAAGGATATTCATATGGATATTAAAATATAATGATCATTATTGATATGAAGATATTTATGTGGATTCATTGGATAAGGAACCACATGAGAGAACGAGTTGTATCTCAGATGAGTAGAGGCATAAAATTCAATCCCAGTTAGATGAATAAAGCCACCTATTTTTTATGGTCGATCATCCAAGTAATATTGGTTGTTAGTATTTTATTGTGAGGATTATAGGGTCATCTAGAATATATTCCTAGTCGAGATGGTTCTTAGTCATGAGTTTGACATTGATCCTATTTAAGTCCCTCAAGCTTCCGGAGAAAAGTGAAAATTTTGGCATCTGATTTAGTTATCTTCGCGATCTTGAGAATATATAAGGCCTCAAAATTTCCTTTATCATTTCTAGGTACTAGTGAATAAATAGGATCATCTCATTAAGTCTTATGAGGCTCAAGTTGTTCATTTTTCTAATTGGTACAAATACTTGTTTAAGGGTCTCACTAACATTGTAGATCCACTCAATGTGGATATAATTTTTCATGTGCATCATCACCTTCCTCGTGATCCTGGTCATTCAAGAGATTGACTATGATAAAATTCACTATGGAAGTGGTTGTATGTGAAGAGTTGTTGTCACTAATAAGAAAATAATATATATGAATGTACTGTGATTGTAGAAGAGGGATAATATTACAGGAATCATATTACCCACATCCCATGATATTCACAAGGTAATATTCATCTTCTATGATTCAATTGAATTCTATTAGACTTCCAATGTAGTTCTGTTAAAACCATTGACGATACCCATATAAATATGGGTATAAACACATCAACAACATTGTGATGATTATCTTTCAAAACTATTTATAGATGTCAAGGAGGTTTTCATGGATTCTTGAGTTGTCCATTTGATGAATTTAGAGATGATTAAACATCACCAAATGCTTTTGGAAGAGGCACAAATCTAGATAATTGATGAGAATCTATGATATAGAGATGTTAAAATCCGTAACTAGTGAAGATAAAACCAGAAATTGGTTAATGGTCGAAATATCCCATATCATTTTTTCCTCTTATTCATGACCAAGAGGATAATCCCACTCTTGATCACCTTGGGCTCCAATACGAGAGATCAAACAATATGGGGTAGGAAGTGATATAGACTTGTTATCTTAATGGTTTCATGATTAAGATCCATTATATAATATATTCTTCAATAGATTTAAGCGGTATCCTATAGAGGTAGTATAAGCTTCTTGATCATCTCTATGAAGGACAAGAAATCTATAGATTCTTGATGGAATAGGACCTCTTCATGTGTCCATGGCTCGATTGAGTGTTTCTATTAATTTATGGGTGCCATATTGGAACTTGATGATCCAATATTATTATAGTAGAGGTGTAGAAAATAGGGGATAAATATGATAGTTATATATTTATGAAAATTATCTAAAATGACGAAAACAACCCCTATATACAAGTATTTAAAGATGGGTTTCAGAATGATGTGCATCATGACATTAGGGATGGTCCTCTTCAATTGAATAGTTCTTATATGTTGGACCCTAGTTATGTTTTGATTGTATTTTCTATTAATAGATCAACATATTTATTAAAGGAAGTATGTTTACAAGGTAATAGAAATACATATTAAATAAGGGTGTGAGTAAAGTTTTTAAATAGAATCTATAACCATAAGGAAGATATTCAGATGAATAAGGATCATATTTATAACCAATTTCATCAGATCCTAACATCGACATGAGTCAATAGATCCATGAAATCTTAATTATACATTGACAAGAAATCAGAAGATTCTAGATATCATATTATATGGAGAATAAATGTTGTGATCATAATGAGAATCTTTATTAGAGTCAAAATGACTCCAATGTGAATATAATGATGCTCTGTAATTCATATTTCACAAAAAACATAAGTAAGTTTTAAAACAAGTGATCTTAGCTTTATAAAATAATGGGGGATAACAAGTGCTAAAAATCAAATTGGACATCTGATAAGAAAAGAAATGGTGATGTCAATCCTATTCTGACCAATTGTATTGATATTAGTTGTAAAGAAAGAAAGCAGATGCAATAATAAAAAGTTATGAAACTTATTAATGAAAGTTATAATATTCTAAATCTCATAATTAATGTTTTCAAAGTCATGATAATTTCATGATAATGCAAGAGTTTTTAAAATTATAATGTTTGGTGAAGGAAAAAAAATTGGTCTCAAGTTCATCAATATGTGATCAAAGTATTTAGAATTTTTTAATGTCTGGATGACTTGGAGTATCATATCAGGTGAATATAGAATAAGAGTCTTGTTTAAAGACATGTTGAAACTATTTCCAAAAGTGGACAAGAAGCTTAAATATAGTTACAATAAATTTTTTCCTTTGTATTTATCATTTTGTGTGAATAATTGTAATGAGAAGACATATGTTTTCCATTTATCATAATTGTTACAGAGAAACGCATTGAAGAAACTATTTTATTTATTTTAATAATGAAATTAGAATAGGTAGATTAGTTTTTCAATAAATTCAGAGAAATGTTATGAGATGATTTTAGTTTTGATTTGTATGCAAGATGGTAAAGAAAATCAAAGTGACCAAATGTCTTGATTGTAATGAAGAAATTGTATTGGGAAACAAGAATTATGAATTAGAATCGGACTAAAGAATGCTAAGAATTCTGAAGTCAAATGAAGTTGAGAGAAGATTATGGATGTTTTCATATAGAACATTCTTATGAGAATGTTTTTAATGTTTACCAAAATTCATCCTAATGAGTTATCTTCAGTATTGAAAATTTCTTCATCATAATAAAGAATCATAATAAAGAATCAGACTGAAGAATAATAAAAATGAAATGTTTGTAAAATTTAAGAATTAAAAAATTGATTGGATATTTAAGGAGAATTCAGAGAATTAAAGAAGTCATGGAAATATCCATGATTTATGGATAAATGAAAGAGTTGAAGATTTCAAGAAAGATTTAGAATTTAAGGAATATTGAAGATACATGAAATTTTTTAAATCAGGAAACCTTTTTAGAATCCAACTTAAAAAATTATTTGGTTCTTATAAAAGAAGAGAAAAAATCATTTTTAAAATGTGTGAAAACATGAAGTGATAATGAGTGTTGAGAGCTTTAAAATTTGTTTGTAAGGTATTGAGATTCCAACCCGACTTTTATTTTCCTGTTGATGTTGAGGAATATAATTAGAGTAAATATAAATCTGATAATATGAAGAAGTTCCCTCATAACAAGTCCATCGAAGAGACATCCATCAGAGAAAGGTTTATTGTACTGAGTTCCATCGGATCTAGAAATTATGAGACGCCTTTTTAGTTCCTACTCAATTGAGAAAGGAAGAGTAGAAGGAGAATCGGACTGAACTAACCATAATAAGGATAATGTTTCTATGATAGGTAGATTAGATTGAATCTCCTAATAAATATTTCTGTAATAAGGTTATGGGTGAAGATTCAAGACCAACAAGTTCCTCTATGGATTATTGAATTTCTCAAAGATTGTATGAAAGTGAGTTTTGATTCTTCTTACTCGTAGTGGAAGTGATGACTTTCATAAGTGGATCATAAAAGAAGAATAAAGTTAAGATTCTGACTCTGTATACCTTTTAGTTGTTGAAAATTCTTGTCTTGGGAAAGTGGATACAGAAAATTATTATAGGGGTTATAACCAACTATAGCATGAAAGTTGATACTAGGATAGTAGAATTTTTTACTTCTTATGCCTTTGTACTTTAGAAATAAGATAATAAATGAATCCATGTTGGTAGGAATATATAACATGGTAAGGATTAAGTCCATGTACGGAACCATGTAAATATTTTGTGCCACATTCTCTTTATATTTTTTTCATATGAAAGGTGAGGTTGTGAGATATATTTGAGTAGATTGTAACTCAAAAATATTTTAGAGGTTAAGAATGTTTTTTAGAATGATTTAAGAAACTTTATTATTTAATAAAAAGGGATAGGTGTTTCACCCCCATCTCAATGGTCTTGATCATACTTCAGAACATCAATTGGTATCAGAGCCAAGGTTGAATATTAAATATCCATATTAAGAATGGAGAATTCTAATTTGGTGAGATATAAGGGGATTCTGGTTCTCAATAGAAATAAATAGAATATTTAGAAAGATATAATGTGGCCATATCTTATGTCCCTTGGGTATGATGTTTCGGAAGATACCATGTATAGATTTCATCCTCATATTGAGAATGATCCTCCTACAGTTTATGATATGAAAAATATTTAGAATGATGTAAGACATAAAATTTATTTAATATCATCACTTAATGAAAGTGAGTTTCTTATAGTAAATGGATTTGTAACTACCAAAGGTATCTAGGATGATTTGAAGAACATTTATTATGGAAATAAAAAGGTGAAGAATGAAAAGTTACAACTCTGGAGGATAAAGTATGAAGATCTGAAACTAGATGAGCAAAAATCTGTTGGTGCTTCTTTACAAGGGTCAATGGTATTACTAGTACCATAATATTTCTTGGTAATAAATTGGAAGATTCAAATTTTGTTTAAAATACATTTTGAATTATTCCATACACATTTGATTTTAATTTTTTATACTTATAAGATATGGATCATGAAACTCTATCGTTAGATGATCGACATATTAATCTTGTTACTTATGAGATCATAAGAGAACATGTTATGAAGAGAAAATATAAATATGGTAAAGAATTGGTCTTCAAATAATTGTTAAAATGAGAAAAAGATAGAGAAATTAATAAATAATTAATTGATTTGGAATATGATGAAGCAGTTGAATATTTCAACACAATTTGTAATGCCCCGACCCTAGTTACCCAGAGTCAGTGCATTATTACATAACATTGGCATGATCATAAGAAAGATCTAATCTCGAAAGACCGATTGGTTTAGTAGCCTTGGAAACACCAGATATATTCATAAGTTTTACATTACATCATAAAATGAAAAACTACTACAACAACATAATGTCTCCACAGTCCACACTATTATCCCCTCATAATATCCCTGCAGGTCATTCATAATTTACTTCTTCACTTCCTGGGAAAAATAAAACATAGAAAAGGGGTGAGCTCAAATGCCCAGTAAGGATAACAATATACGGAAACTTTCATAAATAAGAATAAACATTTAAGGCAATGTATAACTAAAACAAAAGCCTTTTAAACTTGAACATCAACATAATATGGCAAAAGTAAAACGAAATAATGCCATTTACTCATTCACATGGATATTCTACTAATCGAATAATCACATGCAAAATCACTAACCACTTTCATAATGTTGGAATGAATAATGCCAGACTATCATAACCACATAGCCAAGGCCTCGTGCCAAGACTACAAATAAGATTTTTTCAAGGCCTTGTGTCAAGACACTAGTTTGTCTCATGAGACCTACCGATGCATCGAGGAGCTATAGCGGGCTCCACCCGTCACATATTAAGTCCAATGCATTCCCATATGAAAAGGTTTAAACATAACATAAACATTCGTATTAAAACTAGCATACGAAATGTAAATAATTTCACCATAAACTATGAATGGTATAAAATAGCACATCCACAGTCAAACATATCACAAAACCTTCAATACAATATAGAATTTTTGTATTATAATAAATCAACTTCAAATAAGCGTAAAATCCATCAAAGGATGTTGACATAGATGAAATCAAAACACTTTTTAGAGAAATATCTCTTTCTAATTTTGAAATCATTTAAGAGCCATATAAAGAAAAACATTTTCTTGAAAATATTCTTATAAGCTTGTAAGTAAAGCTTTGAAGATTTTATAATGGCGGAAAATAACCGCACCCGCCGTATAAGTTAAAAAAACATTCTTACCTCAATTCTGTCGAAAAGGTTAAAAAGGACCTTGTTTTGAAAACGACGGAAAGATTTCTCTTATAAAAATTCAAAAAGGGTATAAATGACTTTAACCCATATTCTTGTAAATAATAAAAATGTTTTGAAATACATTTTGAAGAAACATGGATGTGGATGATAACGAGGTCCCAGTAGATAATTATGTATAAACAACCTTGGATAATGAAGAGGTTGTGAAGTAAACCCTTACCTTGTACTTTTCTTTGGTTGGGGTAGGTTAACCTCCTGTATAATGGTGAAATAATTGTTATTAAATTATACAAGAATCATGTACATTCATATGATATCATATATGATCTTTTAACATTGCTTTGTTAACAATATCTTAAATTTATCGTTGTTTCGGGTGTTAACTTACTCGTTTTCTTATATGTTTTGTTACGTAAGTCATGTTTTTCATGGATAGGTTGTATCTTATTCATATCCATAATGATATCATGTCCTTAAACATTATTTTTAAATTATCAAATGATAATTATACTTGAATGGATACGATGGAGAATGAATCTCATCGCGTTCGTGGAGACAGTAGTCCGTACGTACGCACGAGCGACAATATCATTATTTTGATATTAAAATAATATATAATCGGATAGTATATCATATATAAAGAATCATTATCATATTATATTTATTATTTACATGAATTACATATCATTATTATACCCATCTAAATAATAATATATTGAATAACAATTACACCACGACGTGGAGACGGTAAGCCGTACGTACGCACGTATGGTGACATGTCATTCAAATGATGGGTAGAATACTGAATATGGTTGTTCCATATTTATAATAACATCACAGTATATAAAATATACTGGAGTTATAATTTTAGAATTGAAATAATAAACAAAGAGGGAGTGGAAAAGAAAGAAACATGAAAGAGGGTGATGAAAATGTTACCTCTTCTTCGGGTTCTTCCTTTTGATTTGATCAAAAAGACTCCTTAGGATGGCTTTCTGACTAAAGTAAAGCTTCTAGGATGAAGGGAGAGAAGTTGGGAGAGTATTTGGGCAGAGGTTGGCCGAACCAAAAGGCTTGAAAGTGTGAATAAGGTGGTAGAGTTGGGGGCCTTTTATAAGAGGAGAGGAGGGGCTCTTTTGGAAAGATTGAAATGTTACATTATTATACAATGCTTTTCGGATTATAAAGGTCCCACACTTATATAATTCTTTTCTAAGTTGATAAGGGTTCGAAATATCTTCATCCAATAGGCTTTGGACAAGTTTAAGCCTTTGATTTTTCATTATCTTATCATTTTATTTAAATCGTTAAATAATGAGGTCATCACCGCATCATAATGATGTCATAAATAATTTAATTTATTTAATGTCTAAAAATTATAAAAAAAATACTATGATGTAGGAACTCTTTTTAGCTTTCTAATGAATATTTATAATCAAAATTTGGACTTGTTTAACCCCTCTTAAAAACTGTTTTAGTAAAACAACTCATGTTTGTGTCAATTTAATTTTAACATTAAATAAATATATATTAATGTCATTTTCCAACTAAAGTGGCTCCATGGGGTCCCCAAGTTGACCCATGGGTTGTCTTGGTCGGCCATGACTCATCCAATAGGAGTAGGACAAGTGTCATCCTCATCTCATATTATTAAAACATTATTTGTACCTTAAACTACACTAATTATCTCTAATCGCGATTAAGAACTTAAAAGTTACTATTCACCAAAAATTTATTTTAATCTCATTGAACCATATTTTACTTCTTAATGACAACCATGTATGTCGGATTTTTGAAAATCAAATCCCAGAAGTGGTAATATTTCATTTAAATGAAAAATCAGTAATTTAACTACCACTTAGTGGTTTCACTATTCATCAAAAATTGAAGTTTTTCAGAACAAAGCCAAAATTTCACCCTAAGCTATAATTGATATTCCGAATTCAAAAATGATGTCTATTTTACAAAATTCCAAACATATAAGTTTCATTAATTAATTTTATAAGTAATTCCCGCTGTTACAAAAAAATGGCGTGTTTCTAAGAAACAATTTATATCAAAAGATTGGCAATTGTTTATGTCCGATTTCAATGTTAAATTAATTCTAATGACCACCATTGGATAAAATGGTAAAAATATATTCTAATTATACTTTAAAACCACTAAATAGTATAATTTTTCACTATAAATTATTTTGATTTAAAAAGTTGTTTTTAAGTATTTTTCACTATTCATAAAAAATTAAAAGTTCTCAGAAAAATACCAAAAATTCAACATAGGCTAATTTCGATATTCCGAATCCAAAGTTGAAGTCTATTTTGATAAATAAAATTTATAAAATTTCAAAAAGTAGGTATTACTATTCACAACGGCTAATTTAATTAGTTGTGGTGTGTGTTAGAGCTCGAGGTTGCGTACAACACACGCTATTGCATTATTCGAAGGGAAACGTACCATGGAAGCTTGGGGTGTTACATTCTCCCCTCCTTCAAATAATTGCGTCCTCTCAATTTCTAGGGTATTACTGCAAAAAGAGACTCGAGTAGTTCTTCATCATAAGTTCCTCAGGTTCCCACGTTGCCTCTTCCATTTTATGATTTCTCCACAAAACCTTTACCAGGCGAGTCGTCCGGTTTCTCAGCACCTGCTCCCTCACATCAAGAATCCTGACGGGCTCTTCACAATAGGAAAGATCAGGTTCCAGTTCTAATTCCTCATAGGTGAGTACATGCGTTGGGTCAGGCATGTATTTCCTCAACAGAGATACGTGGAAAACATCGTGAACTTTGGAGAGATTTGGCGGCATCGCCAAACGATAAGCTACAGCCCCAATACGATCTAGAATTTCGAAAGGTCTGATGTACCTGGGACTCAACTTACCCTTCTTACCAAAACGTATAACTCCCTTTCAGGGAGATACCTTTAGGAAAACATGATCTCCCACCTGAAATTCCAAAACCTTTCTTCTGTTATCGGCATAGCTCTTCTACCTACTTTGAGCTGATTTGATGTGGTTTTGGATTACCTTCACCTTTTCCATTGTTTCTTCCTCCAGTTCTGGTCCCACAAGTTTTCTTTCACCAACGTCATCCCAACAGGTTGGTGTACGACATCTCTTTCCGTATAACGCTTCATAAGGTGCCATCTGAATGCTTGAATGGAAGCTATTGTTATAGGAAAATTCTACCAGTGGTAAGTATTGATCCCACAAACCCTGAAAGTCAAGAGAGCATGATCTCAACATGTCTTCTAAGGTTTGAATAGTCTGTTCTGATTGTCCATCTGTTTGAGGGTGATAGGCAGTGCTCAAACAAAGTTCAGTATCCAAGGCCTTTTGAAGACTTTTCCAGAATCTTGAAGTAAAACGAGGATCGCGATCAGAAACAATCGATAAGGGTACTCCATGAAGTCTTACAACTTCATTAATATATAATCTTGCTAGACGTTCAAGTGGTAGATCCTCCCGTATAGCTAGAAAATGTGCTGACTTAGTAAGACGATCAACAATGACCCATGTTGCATCATTCCCTCTAGGAGTCTTTGGTAGTCCCATGACAAAGTCCATCGTAATATTATCCCATTTCCACTCAGGTATGGGAAGAGGTTGCAATACTCCACCAGGATGTTGCCTTCCAGCTTTCACTTGTTGACAAACCATACACCTCAACACAAAATCAGCAATCTCCCTCTTCATATTGTCCCACCAAAAATGTTCCTTCAAATCTCTATACATTTTGGTGCTCCCAGGGTGTATAGAGAAATTGGAACTATGAGCATCATCCAGCAATTCCCTTTTTAGATCAGTTATATCGGGAACACAAAGTCTCTTCCTGAATTTCAAAATTCCATCCTTATACACAAAGTTCCTCAATCTTCCATCATTCACATCTTTAATCTTCTTCTGAAATTCTTCATCATTGGTCTGAGAACTCTTAATCCTTTCTAGTAATGATGGTTTGGCAACCATTTGAAAAAGCATTGATGTTTCACCTTCCCTAGTTATTCCCATGTCCATCTTCACTAGATCCAAGAAAATTGGATCCCTTTCTATTCTCATCACATTCAAAACTCCATGGTCTTTTCTACTCAAAGCATCTGCCACCTTGTTTGCCTTCCCCGGGTGGTAATGTATCGTGCAATCATAATCCTTGAGTAGTTCAAGCCATCGCCTTTGCCTCATGTTGAGTTATTTTTGTGTGAAAATATACTTCAAACTCTTGTGATCAGTATAAATCTCACATTTTTCACCATAGAGGTAATGTCTCCATATCTTTAAAGCAAAGATCACAGCTGCTAACTCAAGATCATGAGTAGGATAGTTTTTCTCATGAATGTTTAGCTGTCGTGATGCATAGGCAATGACCTTATCATTCTGCATAAGGACACAACCAAGTCCTTTCTTCGATGCATCACTATAAATAACAAACCCATCATTCCCCGATGGTAGAGTCAATACAGGGGCATTGACTAATCTTCTCTTTATTTCTTCAAAACATTCTTCACACTCTTTTGTCCAGACAAATTTAATCCCTTTACGTGTGAGCTTTGTCAATGGGTTAGCCAATCTGGAAAAATTTTGGACGAAACGTCGATAATAACCTGCTAAACCAATAAAACTGCGTACCTTAGTTATACTTGTCAGTGCTGGCCATTCTTGGATTGCCTTGGTTTTAGAAGGATCAATGGAAATTCCATCCTTAGAGACAATATGGCCAAGAAAAGAAATCTCATGAAGCCAGAATTCACACTTGCTAAATTTCCCATATAATTCATGTCTTCTAAGAGTCTTCAGGATAATGCGTAAGTGATTTTCATGATCTTCGTGGCTTTTGGAGTATACAAAGATATCATTAATAAATACCACTACAAAGTCATCAAGATATTCCTTGAAAACTCTATTCATTAGATCCATGAAAACAGAGGGTGCATTAGTCAGTCCAAAAGGCATTACTGTAAACTCGTAATGCCCGTACCTTGTTCGAAATGCTGTCTTTGGAACGTTTTCCTTCTTCACACACAACTGATGGTATCCAAACCGAAGGTCAATCTTTGAAAAGTATTGAGCTCCATGCAGTTGGTCAAACAAATCATCAATGCGAGGTAGGGGATACTTGTTCTTTATTGTTATAGCATTGATCTCTCTATAGTCAATCCACAACCTCATAGATCCATCTTTCTTCTTAACAAAAAGAACAGGGGCTCCCCAAGGAGAAACACTAGGGCGAATAAATCCCTTATTACTCAATTCCTCTAGTTGTTTCTTTAGTTCAACTAATTCCACAGTGGCAATTCTATAAGGGGTCTTCGATATGGGCCTTGATCCAGGAATTAAATCAATGGAAAACTCAACTTCTCGTTCTGGAGGATGTCCAGGTAAATCTTCCGGAAACACATAAACATATTCTCTCACAATAGGTACATCCTCTATTTGAATATTCCTTTCCTCACCCTCAGTAATTTCCTTCTCTTCCTCCCCAATAATTGAATTTAGTTGAGCTACTGGGGGTGGATCTAGATAAGAATTATGTGGCGACGATTCGGCTCTAAAGATAAGGTGTTCCTTATCATCATCATCAAGAATCGTAACCTCTTTCCTCTTACAATAAATTTTTGCATCATGGTCCGAAAGCCAATCCATACCGAGGATTATATCAAATTAAATCATGGGTATGACGATGAGATCAGCAGGTAAAGAACATTTAGGTGCTCTAATGGGAACTAATCGACAAAACTTTGTTGCAACAATACTTCCCTTAGGGGTTTTGACCGAAAAATCCTTTGTTTAATCAAATTGGAAATATCTAATTTTCATAGCAAACTGGGAAGATATGAAAAAATGCGATGATCCAGAATCATATAATGCATTTGCTAAACTTGAGGAAACCATTAAATTACCTGCCACCACGTCTTTCGGAGCTTCTACCTCAGCAGTAGTGATAGCATAAGCCTGGCCTTGATCCCTTGGCCTTTTCTGAGGTAAGTTCTCCTGACGCTTAGGACATTCATTTGCATAATGCCCCATCTCCCTGATATTGTAGCACCGAACGTTGGTAGCTTCCTTCTTCCCCTTGCAATCATGATCTTGGTGGCCTTTTTCACCACACTTATAACAGACTCCCATTCCCTTCAAGCAAGTACCAGGATGTTTCTTCCCGCATTTACCACAAGATGGATATTCAAACTTTCCCTTATTCCCTTTATTTCCATTCCCAGATTGATCAGCAGGTCTCTTCTTCTCTTGCTTTGCTTTAAAGTCATAAGACTTAGAGAATTCCTTTTCCGTCTTGATAGCGCACGAGACAATACCTTCGTATGAAGAGAAGGTTTGTGATACTAAAGCTCGACAGAGAAATGGTTTCAACCCATCAAAGAAACGATCAGTCTTACTTCTTGGGTTACGTATGTAATCAGCAGCATACCTTGCTAACCTTGTAAAGTTAGCCTCATACTTTGCGACATTCTCATCCTCCTTCTGCCTCAGACTCAGAAATTACCTTTCCATATCCGCTCGATGGTCTCGAGGAAAGTATTTTTCTAAGAACAGCTCTTTGAACTCCTGCCATTCCATGTTTGTTAATTCATCATCTTCCTTTGTGTTTTGAATTAGTGACCACCATTGATTGGCATCTTCAGTGAGGCGGTAAACTGCCATGATAACTTTTTCCCTTTCACTGCTCCCCAAAGCCTGAAATATTTTCTCTGGGGAATTTATCCATTGCTCGGCAACTAAGGGATTTGTACTCCCATTGAATGTTGGTGGTTGTTTCCTCATGAATCGATCTAACATTGATCCTCCACGCTGTGGATCAGGGTGCTCCATACGGGTAAGGTTATTATTCATAACCTGAGTAAGTTGTCCCAGTATGGTGATTAGCTGATCGGCACCAGTTGCATCACCAGCCCCACTATAATTATCTTGAGCAGGAGGGCAATCCCTACACGGAGTGCGTGCATTGATACGGTTTCCATTTCTTCCACTAGGCGCCATTTCTAAACAATGGCATAAACTAGATCAGTTTATGAATCAAAATACATAATCCCATACTTATAAAACACTTAACATAAATTAAACTATTTATGGATATAATCCATAATCATAAAAATGTTTTCTTTGAGAAATTATATACTCATAAACCCTTCATAATGATTTGTAATGAAAATGAGAGTTATCCTAAGCATATCCCCCGGGAGTGTCGTAACCAAGAGTGCAGCAAGGCCCGTTGTCGTGCACCAGTTCCCGTTCGAGTCTAGCTCAAAGCGGTGTTTTCAGGTTTTACCCCTAGGAACATCTGTGCCAGATCCGCCTCTACCTGCTCGTATCCAGACAGAGATTTATTGCTCGGAAAACTCACAAAATCTCTACAATACCAAAATTCTAGGAAGTTCTTCTATACTAATCCTCAAAGTTCATCTTAGGTCTATGTGCTCTAATTAGAGTTTATCTAAATCTAGCTTCCTAGGTTTGTACTAAACTTCCTCTGATACCAACTGTAACGCCCCGACCCTAGTTACCCAGAGTCGGTGCATTATTACATAACATTGGCATGATCATAAGAAAGATCAAATCTCGAAAGACCGATTGGTTTAGTAGCCTTGGAAACACCAGATATATTCATAAGTTTTACATTACATCATAAAATGAAAAACTACTACAACAACATAATGTCTCCACAGTCCACACTATTATCCCCTCATAATATCCCTGCAGGTCATTCATAATTTACTTCTTCACTTCCTGGAAAAAATAAAACATAGAAAAGGGGTGAGCTCAAATGCCCAGTAAGGATAACAATATAGCGGAAACTTTCATAAATAAGAATAAACATTTAAGGCAATGTATAACTAAAACAAAAGCCTTTTAAACTTGAACATCAACATAATATGGCAAAAGTAAAATGAAATAATTCCATTTACTCATTCACATGGATATTCTACTAATCTAATAATCACATGCAAAATCACTAACCACTTTCATAATGTTGGAATGCATAATTCCAGACTATCATAACCACATAGCCAAGGCCTCGTGCCAAGACTACAAATAAGATTTTGTCAAGGCCTTGTGCCAAGACACTAGTTTGTCTCATGAGACCTACCGATGCATCGAGGAGCTATAGCGGGCTCCACCCGTCACATATTAAGTCCAATGCATTCCCATATGAAAAGGTTTAAACATAACATAAACATTCGTATTAAAACTAGCATATGAAATGTCAATAATTTCACCATAAACTATGAATGGTATAAAATAGCACATCCACAGTCAAACATATCACAAAACCTTCAATACAATATATAATTTTTGTATTATAATAAATCAACTTCAAATAAGCGTAAAATCCATCAAAGGATGTTGACATAGATGAAATCAAAACACTTTTTAGAGAAATATCTCTTTCTATTTTTGAAATCATTTAAGAGCCATATAAAACAAAACATTTTCTTGAAAATATTCTTATAAGCTTGTAAGGAAAGCTTTGAAGATTTTATAACGGCGGAAAATAACCGCACCCGCCGTATAAGTTAAAAAAACATTCTTACCTCAATTTTGTCGAAAAGGTTAAAAAGGACCTTGTTTTGAAAACGACGGAAAGATTCCTCTTATAAAAAGTAAAAAATGGTATAAATGACTTTAGCCCATATTCTTGTAAATAATAAAAATGTTTTGAAATACATTTTGAAGAAACATGGATGTGGATGATAACGAGGTCCCAGTAGATAATTATGTATAAACAACCTTGGATAATGAAGAGGTTGTGAAGTAAACCCTTACCTTGTACTTTTCCTTGGTTGGGGTAGGTTAACCTCCTGTATAATGGTGAAATAATTGTTATTAAATTATACAAGAATCATATACATTCATATGATATCATATATGATCTTTTAACATTTCTTTGTTAACAATATCTTAGATTTATCGTTGTTTCGGGTGTTAACTTACTCGTTTTCTTATATGTTTTGTTTCGTAAGTCATGTTTTTCATGGATAGTTTGTATAGTATTCATATCAATAATGATATCATGTCCTTAAAAAAAATTTTAAATCATCAAATGATAATTATACTTGAATGGATACGACGGAGAATGAATCTCATCGCGTTCGTGGAGATGGTAGTCCGTACGTACGCACGAGCGACAATATCATTATTTTGATATTAAAATAATATATAATCGGATATTATATCATATATACAGAATCATTATCATGTTATATTTATTATTTACATAAATTACATATCATTATTATACCCATCTAAATAATAATATATTGAATAACAATTACACCACGACGTGGAGACGGTAAGCCGTACGTACGCACGTATGGTGACATGTCATTCAAATGATGGGTAGAATACTGAATATGGTTGTTCCATATTTATAATAACATCACATTATATAGAATATACTGGAGTTATAATTTTAGAATTGAAATAATAAACAAATAGGGAGTGGAAGAAGAAAGAAACATGAAAGAGGGTGATGAAAATGTTACCTCTTCTTCGGGTTCTTCCTTTTGATTTGATCAAAAGGACTCCTTAGGATGGCTTTCTGACTAAAGTAAAGCTTCTAGGATGAAGGGAGAGAAGTTGGGAGAGTATGTGGGCAGAGGTTGGCCGAACCAAAAGGCTTGAAAGTGTGAATAAGGTGGTAGAGGTGGGGGCCTTTTATAAGAGGAGAGGAGGGGTTCTTTTGGAAAGATTGAAATGTTACATTATTATACAATGCTTTTTGGATTCTAAAGGTCCCACACTTATATAATTCGTGGCTAAGGTGATAAGGGTTCGAAATATTTTCATCCAATAGGCTTTGGACAAGTGTAAGCCTTGGATTTTTCATTATCTTCTCATTTTATTTAAATCGTTAAATAATGAGGTCATCGCCGCATCATAATGATGTCATAAATAATTTAATTTGTTTAATGTTTAAAAATTATAAAAAAAATACTATGATGTAGGAAATCTTTTTATATTTCTAATGAATATTTATAATCAAAATTTGGACTTCTGTAACCCCACTTAAAAACTGTTTTAGTAAAACAACTCATGTTTGTGTTAATTTAATTTTAACATTAAATAAATATATATTAATGTCATTTTCCAACTAAAGTGGCTCCATGGGGTCCCCAAGTTGACCCATGGGTTGTCTTGGTCGGCCATGACTCATCCAATAGGAGTAGGACAAGTTTCATGCTCATCTCATATTATTAATACATTATTTGTACCTTAAACTACACTAATTACCTCTAATCGCGATTAAGAACTTATAAGTTACTATTCACCAAAAATTTATTTTAATCTCATTGAACCACATTTTACTTCTTAATGACAACCATGTATGTCGGATTTTTGAAAATCAAATCACAGAAGTGGTAATATTTCATTTAAATGAAAAATCAGTTATTTAACTACCACTTAGTGGTTTCACTATTCATCAAAAATTGAAGTTTTTCAGAACAAAGCCAAAATTTCACCCTAAGCTATAATTGATATTCCGAATTCAAAAATGATGTCTATTTTACAAAATTCCAAACATATAAGTTGCATTAATTAATTTTATAATTAATTCCCGCTGTTACAAAAAAATGGCGTGTTTCTAAGAAACAATTTATATCAAAAGATTGGCAATTGTTTATGTCCGATTTCAATGTTAAATTAATTCTAATGACCACCATTGGATAAAATGGTAAAAATATATTCTAATTATACTTTAAAACCACTAAATAGTATAATTTTTCACTATAAATTATTTTTATTTAAAAAGTTGTTTTTAAGTATTTTTCACTATTCATAAAAAATTAGAAGTTCTCAGAAAAATACCAAAAATTCAACATAGGCTAATTTCGATATTCCGAATGCAAAGATGAAGTCTATTTTGATAAATAAAATTTATAAAATTTTAAAAAGTAGGTATTACTATTCACAACGGCTAGTTTAATTAGTTGTGGTGTGTGTTAGAGCTCGAGGTTGCGTACAACACACGCTATTGCATTATTCGAAGGGAAACGTACCGTGGAAGCTTGGGGTGTTACACAATTGTTTCCCTCTATTCAAATAAAAACAATAAGGGAAAATAGAAAATTAAAACACTCAAATTTTGGAATTTTGAAGGGAAAGGACATTTTTTAGAGAATTTTATAAGGAATAAAGATAGAGAGTATGAGTCCAAACATGTTGATGAGAACCCATAGAAGAAAAATTAGAGAAACCATAAGGACATATTTACTTTTGATAAGAAGAATAAAAGTAACCCGAGTATAATAAATAAAAATGATTCTTCATCTATTGATGAAGCCAATCATCAACATAATTTTTTTGATTAGGTTTTAAATAAAATTGATTCTTTAGGATGTAATGATAATGGTGAAGAGATGATGGAAATGGAATGGAATCCTAAAAATTATATGGATAATTCACTTGAACAAAATACTAAATTTAAGAAATAAATAGTGAAGTCAAAGAAATATTTAAAGGAATAACTTTTCAAAATGGTTATATTGAAAGAAAAAAGAAATGTTATGAATAAAAATCAGTTTTAAATTAGAATCTATGCATGAAAAACAAACTAGACTTAATGAAGAATATAACTAGAAAAAGTTAAAGATAGCTAAATTCGAAAAATCATAGATGTTCTGAAAAGTAATTTGTCTGAAAATAAGAATAGTTTTCAAAAATAAAATAAATTTTTCTTATAACATAATGTGAGATAAGATATATAAGAGAAAACATCCCAAGGCTGCTGATGTTAAAGGTGAAACTTTTTAAGAAGGTGGAAATAAAGGTTTACAAAATAGGTTTATGAGAAAATATATTTCATTAAGAAATATATTAATTTTTTTAGGAAAGTATCCTCAACTGATCCAAAATTTATGAAGAAATTAAAAAAACAACAAAAATTCTGAAACTGTTCAATATCAGTCTAAAAAATCAAGGTTTTGATGTCACTGTTACTGTTTTGGAGTTTTTAGACATTTTTCTTATTCATGCTAGTTTACCATGCCTCTACTTGTAAGTAGGTATAAATCAAGGGGATCTATGGTGAGAAAGGAATACCAAATGTTCCTAATAATTATGAATAACTAAAAAGGGAAACTTATATGTTGAATAAAGGTGAGTATGTTAAGAAAGATGAGAAAATAAACATGCTGAGTCTGAAAATAAGTAGTGCATAGTTATTTGGAGAGAAAAAGTTTGCATGGCTAGAAAGTTAGAATAACAAAAAAACCAGCTAAATAAAATGGGAAGAAAAAGGTTTCTGATCATGTGATAAGTGTTGATAAAAAGTTATCAAAAAAAGGTGGTAATAAATTTCATAAAATATGAAATAGATGGGACAAATAAGGGAATGTTACTAAATGTTTTTTAACTATAATTTTGGAATAAGAGGATGGCATGAAAGAATTGTTACAAGCTCAGCATAACCAAAATATTACAAAAAAGTAATAAGAAATTGATATCCATATCAGAAGAGTATGTAGACGAAGAGAAACTTGTTACAAAATCTAAAAAGGATTAATTAAAGGAAGAAAATATATCTAATGAAAAATCTAGGAAGAAGAAGAAAAATTCAAGAATGGGGAAAGACTCTCAGTCTGAACATTTATTTTGAGAACCTATGAGGATCCTCTTTATTCGCAAAATATTCTTATTTGTACTAAAGTGCATTTATTTTAAGGAGTTGAGGTAAAGAAGCTGATGTTATTGAGTACATTACTATTATTATAAAAGAAAATAATATGGTTATAAAAAATATGTGTTTTTGAAAAGTTGTGTTTTTATGGACTTGAACATTCCAATATATTTGGTGAGATGAGTATAGGTTACTTTTATCGCAAACAAATTCTATCAAGGATTCCCCTAGTGGTGATAATGTTGAATGATACATGAAAAGGTATTAGAAGAATTTTTTATTATGGAAAACATTGATAACCTTTATTATATATTTTTTTCTATACTAGGTTTACCCACATTGAATTATAATTGTTCAACTAAAGATTATTTGATAGGAAATTAATGTGATACTTATGTTCTCTTAAAGAAGTGTTACGAGTTTGAGATGCAAATTTCCACCCTTTTGAAATGAGACATTTTTTCAATAAGGAATAAATCATGTTATGATGACCCGTTTGAATTTGATTGTCAATAAGGGGTAGATAATATATCAAGGGGGAGAGATAACCAAAAGGGGGAGAAATACAAGAAAAAATATAAATAATGTTAATTGGTTAAATTTAGGTATTAAAGTAAGTATTGAAAACAAACACAAAGGTAGAGATTTTTTGTTCCCAGTTATGTTTTGGTTGTAATTTTTTTCAATAGATCATTATGTTGACGAAAGAAAGTATTTTGAGATATTAATGGAAATTTGGATTGGAGAATTATGTGAGTAAATTTGTTTAATCTGATCCTGAACCATAATGATGATAATCAGATCCTAGAAAGTTAGATTTAGAACAATCAAAATCAGATACAGACATCCACATGAGTAAACAGATCTACGAAATCATAACGAGACTATGAGAAGAAGTTAGAAGAAGATAGAAATCATATTAATCCTACAATGTAAGTGGTGATCATAATGGGAATCTATATTGGAGTCAAAATGAATTTGATTTGAATTTGAAGATGCTTTACTAATTTTTCATTTCACTAAAATCATTATTAAGATGTAAAACCTATTATGTTATAGCCTGATTAAAGAAATGAGGATAAGAATTTTTGACAATCATATTGATCATTAAATTGTAGCTGAAAAGGTGATTCCTATCATATTCATGCCAATCGTATTGACACTGGTTGGAAATAAAGAATTTGGATGAAATAAAAATAAGTTATAAAACTTCTTAATGAATTTCATATGAATCTAATCTTTAATGTTTTAGAAATCATGAGGAAGTTATGATACAAGCAATAGTTTGTGTAAGAAGATAGTTTGATGAAGGAAAAACACTTCAGTCTAAAGTTCATTTGTATCTGATCAATGTATTCAAAATTGTTTGATGTTGGGATGACTTGGAGTATCATATTTAGAATAAGAAATTTTAATATTATTGTTAAAATAATTTTTTAAAGTGTTTTCAAAACGGGAAATGAACCTTAGTTAATATTCCATGAATTTGTTTTCATTTTTTTCTATCATTTGGTACAGAGATTTATATTGAGAAGATAAATGTTTCACATTTTTCACAATTGATACAGAGTAATTTATTAGAGAAACTATCGTCTTTATCATAATAAGGAAATTAGAATGGGAAAATTAGTTTTTCAATTAATATAGAGAAATTTTTTTATATGTCTTCAGTTCTGATTTGTTTGCAAGAGGGTCAATAAAATTTGAGTGACCAAATGTCTTGATCATAATAAATAAATCATATTGGTAAACCAAAATTAAGAATCATAATATGAAAGAATATTTCTAAGAAGTCACAATTGATCTGATGTTTTGAAAAGGTTCCTGAAGAGTTGATACAAAACCTCATTATGGTATGAATTTCATTGTTTACAAAAAGTCATCATAATGAGCTATCTTTAGTATTGTATATGTCATATTTATAATGAAGAGTCATAATGAAGAATCAGAATAAAGAATTAGGCTAATGAATCATAATTAATAAATGTTTGTAAACATGAATAAGTCAAATATTTGTTATAAATTTAAGAATAATTGAAATACTTTAAGAATTCGAAGAAAGATATGAGATTTAAGGAAGATTTAATATTTTAGATATTTGGAAAAGTAATAAAAAAATTTATGAATCCCTCTAAAAAATTTATTGTATGACTATAAAAGGAGAGAATAATACATTTGTAAAAAGAGAAAAAATATAGAAGTGATACTATGTGCCGAGAGCATTGACATTTGTTTTTTAGGTATTGAGTTTCCAACCCAAATTTGATATTCATTTTGAATCTAAGGAATATTATTGGAGTGAGATGAATCAGATCATCTGAGGAAGTTCCATAAGAATAAGTCCATCAGAGAAAAATCCATTAGATAATGGTTCATTGGACTGAGTTCCATCAGAAATAGGAATTTTGAGCTATCAATCGAGTTCCTAATCAGTTGAAGAAGGAAGAGAAGAATGAAAATCAGACCAGACTGAACATTATCAAACTATGGTATTTGGGCTTGAAAGGTTAGATTGAATTTTCTAATAAAGATTTCTATAATGATGTTTTCAGATAACTTTCTAGACAAACAAGTTCCTTTCTAAATTTTTGAGGTTCTTGATTTTTGCATGTTGGTAAAGTTTGATTCATCTTACTTATGAAGAAGTGAATACTTTTTAATATGGATCTGAAAGAAGAATAATTGAAGATTATGACATTGGATACATACCAGCTGCTGAAAATGATGGTCTAAGGTAAGTGGATGTTGAAAAGGATTGTTGGGTGGTATACACAACTATATAAAGAAATTTTCTATGGGGATTTTAGAATTATTAACTGCTTATTCCTGCGTATTCTAGAAATGATATTGTAAAAGAATCCATGTTGGTAAGACTATCCAACATGAAAATAAGTAGGTCTTTTATAGAACCCCCTAATTATCATGCGCTACCTTCTCTTTATATTTGTTTCATATGAAAGGTGAGGTTGTGAGGTATATTTTAGTGGATCGTACCTATAACATGTCTCATAGGATAAGAATGTTTTTTATAAGAAGTTAAGAGACATTCTTATAAATGAAATTGGAACCACTAATTCACCCCCTCTTAGTGGTCTTGATCCTTCTTGGGAATAACACTATCGCTATTTCTAGTGGTGGTAGTGGGAGAATCGCCCTTGAACCATTGGTAGCCTTTGATCCTAATAGGTTAAGAGTAACCTAGTACTGATACCCTCTTCCCTACCTCTGGATTTGATGTGTTTTCTACTTATATGTGAGATTCTATGAGTCATGGAGGGTTATTACATGGGAATTATGACTTTTTCAATGGGTTAGACCTATGTGGAGGTTAAAAGACACTTTTCCCTAGGTATTTCCTTCATAGAGTTGATCTACTTTAGTACAAGGAAGTC
Organism: Viscum album; assembly: GCA_963277665.1. Taxonomy (NCBI): domain Eukaryota; kingdom Viridiplantae; phylum Streptophyta; class Magnoliopsida; order Santalales; family Viscaceae; genus Viscum; species Viscum album. The sequence goes on along the minus strand of OY728119.1, from coordinate 455,823,857 downwards.
CTTAATTTAGTTTGATAGAATCATGGGGAGGAGCTCTGTAGTAAAAATCCTTATCTAAGGGAGGCCCACCCAGATGTATTCCAATTTAACTACTGTCATTGAGAATTGAACACACATGCCCTGTGGGTGGATATAGTCTCCATCGCAACTGGGGAAAGATTCCCCCCCCCCACTTCTAGGGAGATAATAGTGTTGTAAACGATAGTAGTAACTGGTGATACACAAGATATTGAAGTGGTGTTTCGTCTGTAAATTTTGGAAGCCTTCCCCTAAAGTGGGAACTATATAACCGTGATTGGGGAAGTTAGATCACGGTTGGATCTAACCAATTCAATTTCTAGTTGGGTTGTTCAATTCAATGAGCGACGACGGGTGGAAAGAACACTCCTACATAACTTCCTATTGATGGATATTATTAGAGATTTCTGATCATTCTCTACCTCTCCAAAGTATAAGAGTGATTTTTCAGAATATTTGAATGTGAGACCATCAAAATGGTTTGAGGTGGCATTGAGTGTCGGGGGGTGTTCCTCCCTATTTGTATCTTCTAGGTGGTAGTGCTAGCATAGAACTGAGACATTCAATTATTGACCAACCATCAACTAGGTGGGGATTAATCCTTCCTCCTCATACCAATGGACATGGTTGGTGATTACCCTTCTGTGGATGAGTTTTGATGGAGAGACATAGTGAGGGATCCTATGATCAATGGTAGAGTATTTTTTATTTCTAGAGAAAAGTGTTGTGGTATTACAGCATGGTTCGATCTCTCTCCCTCATGCCTATTGGTATATGGGGTAACATGCTGAGTATTCCCAGTGTATGGTGTCCTATTGGAGCATATGGATCCAACAATCATTATATGTTTGATGAAAGTGATTCCTGATGTGCCCAATATTACCCATCCTCTCGCTGGAGTTGGATAAATGATTCATTAAATTTTTTTATAGAAATATAGATACCCAACACTTATTATCTACTCACTATTATAGGAGAAGAGATTCTTATTGGGTTAAACATTATGTTTTGGGACTCTTCTATCTAGGTAAAATTCTATACTTGATAGAATCATTGGATTAGTCATAATCATGTGGCTCTGAATTTATACTTTCTATAGGTGGGAGGCCATACATCACTAGGGATGATGATGTTGGATACTTGATCAAAACATGATGATGATATATTGTATCCTCCATCAATGTATACCTTATTAGAGTTAATCACCTAGTCTTTATCTCTCTTACTAATATAAGACATATTTGTAAATCTCATCCTTAGTTCCATTTTTAGTGGACACCAGTTAAATACATAACTTTATTTCATGATAGGGAAGTTTCCATTAGTTGGAGATGAAGATTATGTTGGCCATGTTAGGAATATAAAGTTATATTCCTTATGTATGTTCATGAGAGAACTGTTTCTCATGAAATAAGGAATATACTATATAAAACAATAGCCATCCCATGATTTACATGAAGAATCTTTCAATACATACATAATGTATCCTAGGATCACCACCTAGGATGCCTTGTTCTCATTACACATGGTATATTATGTTCATCACATTCAGAATCATAAACTTTCCACTCCAAGAATCTTATGTTCATCAGAGAAGGCCAGCAAGGATTATCACCTAGGGTATCCTGAACTCATTACATGGGGTAATAATTTTAGTATCCACACTTATGTTAAGGTAGAAGAGATCCTATTCTCCTAAAGTATTCTTATTTGGGTTATCACCTATGGAGCCCTAGGCTCGTCCCCTAGGGTTTGGTTTCTAATGAATTAATTAGGGTCACATGTTTTTAGTTTAGTGAGGGATGTCCAATATATTCTCATAACATATGGTCCAATCACATATTTGGATCCCAAGGGTATGGTCACATATATTATCATGATGTATGGGTTGGTTCACATGTGTAATTCCAATTGTGGGTAATCCCACAAACGATTGTCATGTATGGGCCAGTCATATATTTATATTCTAATGGGGTGGTCACATATAAACTCATCAAATATGGGTTAAATCATAAGTTTAAACTAAGTGAGGGTGATCCCACATATAATAATCTTGTATGGGTTATTCAATAATTGATATTATTGTGGGGATGGTCCCACTTATGCTCATCATGCATGGTTTAGTTCATAGTTTTAATTATGATTGAGGGTTAATTACATGTATTCTCATAACATATTATTCGAATAATAGTTTGAATTTCTATAGAGATTCAAATTTCTAGTGGAGGATTTGGAATGATATGGTGAGAGGTATGGTATACTCCAGAATGATGACTGAACTTTGGAGATACCTCCTCCTGAGGAGAGATATAATTCGGAAAATGTCAAGATTTCACCTTAATAAGGAATCCTATATAACATATTGAATCGAAGGGATAAACACAAACATAGTTTTAGTGTACAGTTTAAGATTTTCAGAAAGGAATAGTTTATGCAGTTTAACATTGTGCAGTAAGGAAACTTGGGTCCTGTATGGATTGACATCTGGGATTGAGTGAGACTTACGTACTAAGGATAGCTAAAGAGTAATGGTCAAATCACCTCATTCTTGTCACATGGGGTATCCCATGTTTCTTATATGCAGTAGAGAATTAGTTTAACATCATGTTATGAGGATGATATCTCGTAGTTTAATTTCATTTTTCAAATATTTCATATGTGGTGAATATGAATCAAGCTTCCTAGTCCCAATTCATATTTAAGGATAGAAAGATACAAGGATCATATATGAACTCTTTTATGGGATGGTGGGATGAATGTTCTCCCATGATGATGCCATCGTTGAGGATTACCTATACATTATGAAGGGTCCTTTGGAGAGAAAAAGGAGCGGGAACTTCCCATTTCAAGAAGAAATTATGATACCCATCATGAGAGTACCTATACATGGGTGTATAATATAAGTAGAGTATGCGACCCATGCTTGGTGAAGAGGGATTCATCATAAGGGCGAATGATACTAGTTTTATGTATAGCTCATGTTTGGATAAGCTTTTATTGTGTACATGTGAGTCCAATGAGTACTCAACTTTCATGAAAAATTGTTTGATGAAAGTATAGATGAATTGGTGGTCCCTTTTAGTGTATCATGAATTTTAGGAGTTTCAAAATGTTTAGATATATAAAATACTATGGTCTCTAGAAAAAGTGTTTTCTTTAGTTTTCCATAGAATGGGTTTTACAATATTAAGGTCTCTAAATGCCTAGAGTTGTGAAAAGAATATTTCTTGAGCCTAAAGGAGTCTCTTTATGAATAGAATATCTGTTAAATTAATCTCAATCATATTCTAATACATTAATTGGATCACATGATGTAATTCAGGAATGATCCTCCCATGTGGGAATCTATGGTGTTTCTGGTTTATAAAGATAGGATTTTTATGAGTTGAGAAACTCAGAAGGTAGTACAAATGTCAGATCGACCAATGATGTAGGGATGGTGGGGGTATTTATAATTATTGGGCACATCATAGTTATATATCATGGAAAATTACTTTATTTTTAATTGTGTTAGTTTCATGGTGTACTGGATTCTATTAAAAAAACTATAAAACTTCATGAAGTTTTCCCATTTGATGGAATATTACTTATATCATCATTGGTTTGAACATATTGGACATTTTTTCCTTTGAATACATCCCCAACGTGATTTTTAGTTTCAATTTTTTCCCACTATTACCATGTGATATAATATTGAAATTAATCTATCAATATCCAATGAATTGATATACATGGTGGGACATATGATGTGATATGAACTTTACCCAAATCTCAATGTTACTCTTGAGGCATGGGTTGGAATGTTCATTAAGATAAACAATGAAGTTCTAGAACCTCAAAGGCCTTGAATATGCTTGTTTCAAGATAAGCATGGGCTTCCTAATGCTTATTATCCCTTTTTGAAAGGGGGTTAGTTTTAAAACTGCGCTTTGGATGTTTCCTATGAGGATAATCCATTATAAATCTTATCAGGATTTATAAAGATATACTTGAATGGTATCCTTCTCTTAGCACATGGAGACTAATGAGTAAGAATTATGACCTTTATGATGGATTCATAGCTGATATGTGGAAAAGAAATAAGAATGGGAATTCTATTTTTAACTAAGTTTTATGAATAATTTGGAGTATATTTACAATGTAAAGGACCTTGTCTTAATCATCATCTACATATAGGTATTTCGGGGTTGGATAATGACACATATAAGTAGATATAATTTTATCAATTCATTATAAATTCCCAATTCCCTTTTATGACCAATTTTTAGAGTATTAACAGACTATGGACTCAAAATTTATGAGATTCAGATGTTAAAAATTATTTAAATTGACGTGATAAGTTTATATAAAAACATTTATAAATACAACTGGAACTATTACTGATAAATACAATGGGACCGTCAAAGCACAAGGCTACTTAATATCTGTTCAGGAAGATGTTTTGTCTCCCAAACTATATTACAAGGTCATATGAGAGGGATAAATAGATTAATATTTAGATGATTGTTTAGTTGTATACAAAAGAAATTCCTTACTACATCTTTATGTTTACATGAAAAGAGAAACCTGGTGATGGTTTTATTATTTTTCTTAACACTGGATAGATTGGAGACCAACATTTGAGGGACCTCCATGCCACTCGATTCGATTATTGGTTTAGAAGTTAACTATATTGAAACATAATTATAATCATACCTTGATGGAAAATTGAATGTTGGGGTATACTAGTTCAAAGTTCTACCATCCATGAAGAATTTAGTGGAAATAAATTAAAATTAAAAAAACTATACCGAGAAAGAGGGTTTCTGAATAGATAGATAAAATAGAGAGGCCTAGGAAAATGATATCTTTGACGGGGGAAACTAAATTTTAAATGATACAAAAAAACTGATGCATATAGAAATCCTATATTATGGGAGCATCACAAATGCCCTTCCCTCAATCCATTCCAACACCAAATTCCTAGTTTTTTTAGGGAATTGGACTTATGGAGAGAATAATTTCAAACAAGGTTGTCTGGAAGGATCTTTAGAAGATATAGGTTTTCCCAAAAAAAATTGATCCAAGTCACAAACTCCCTTAACATATACTATGAAAATGTACCTCACAAAGTGAGGGGATAAATCTGAAACCTAGAATTTACCGTTGATTAATTGAAGTTTATAACCTGACAGTCAAGATAAGTGTTAGAATTTGTTTGGAAAAGATCATGTAGTAGAGATGAAGATAGTTATCAAAATTCTTAACCAAAAGTGGTAAAAAAATTCACCAGAGGGTATGATATTATGTCATCAGTCTCCATCAAGTCTTTTATTATTCCTATAACATTTATAGGACTTGATATATGCTCGATCAATTATAATGTCCCTAGTATATAACACTAAAGATGCATCAAACATCATAATCAATCATTTAGATGTTCAGGTATACATATAATATGATTCCCCTAGATTGAAGGGGCACATTGAGAAGGTTATATTGAATACAACATGGGTGTTTCCATTACATTTAACAAAATACCATCTAATGAATTTATCTCTAGATAAAATAAAAATGATAGAATATTTAATGTTTTTAGCTCTTTGTATTTATTCAAAATCTAGAGGTAACCATTTCTTATACCTAACTTATGTGTTCTTTTTTCAATATATAAAAAATTTTATGATGTGTTTAGGCATTTAGTCAATTGCTTTAGTTCTTGGAGAATTAATTCCCCTTGGCCATGAGGATCTAGAACTCAAAAAAGGGACATTAAATGAAGCCATTGTAGATGAATTCCATTGATTATTGAGTTTTTATCAATTCAAATGTGTCATCTACCACTCCAACTAGTTTTACATTAATATACGATCATATTAATTTCAAAATGTTGTATGGATATCCTGAGAATAATGTGATAGAATTTAGTGAATACTTGAAATAATGTATGTAATTTGAATAAATATATTTTTGATTCTTCATTATCACCAATTAATTCTATTTGTTGTATACATAATTTCATTGAAATGCCTAAAAATCATCTGGGTAGAAGAGAACTTCAGATGCCTTTATTCAAATAGAATAGGAAATATAGGTGGAACTGGATTTAATCTAAGTGCCTCAACTATAAATAATTACCATTGTGTTCCATAATAGGGACGAAATGATTGATATTATTTATTTAGTATATGGGAGTAATCATTTGAACCTTTTCATCAATGGGATAATTTCATATTATTACTTGACTAACATATTCTCTTTTGTGAATTGAAGAAAACATATTATAAGTCAAGGAAGTCAAAAGTATTTTCTCTTCAACTTCCCAACAAGAGGAAGTTGTGAGGGTGTAAGATATCTTAATACAAATATCCCTAAGAGTTATCAGGTATTGATTATCATTGTCGTATTTAACTCAAAATATATACCAGTCCCTTATAATGATTTTGATTGAGATTTAGATTTATAAGAAATAAAATTCCCTTAAAAGTAATGATATGGAGTGTGGAGAAATATTTCAAGACCCATTTATGAAACTAACCTTAATGAACTAAGTGTATAAATAATGAATATTCCATAGTTATTAATCAATGTGGGATTTAATGGATATGATTACCACCAAGAACATAATTCCATGAAAGAAATGGCTTGATGCCAGTATTAAGGGAAAACATCACATCAACCCCTCATAAGGGAGAATTAGGCTATGTAATCTACTATTCTGGGAGCTAAAACACTTAAAAAGGAATCTTAGTGGATGAATACTGAAACAAAACATCACTTGGGAGATGAAAATTTCATTAATGTTTAGATCCTTCAAAAATTGAAAGATGTTGCTAACAAGAAATTTGAAAACCCCTAAAGGCTACTCAAGGAGTCCGATATTGAAAAGATGAATGCAGTTATTGACATAGAGAATCTATGTCTCATTGAATAAATTGAATATATGAATATAGATGATCTTTAACATATTTTTTATTGATTCCAACCATTACTGAATGAAAATACACATTTCAGAAATATTATTCTATAAGGATCTCATTACTAATGAGTAGAAAAAGAGACTCCAATCTTGTGGACGCTTCTTTTTTTATTACACCTTTTGAATGAATGAATAATTTTTTTATTTCAATTTGTTGTTAACCTTTTTTCATTCACTATGAAATTTTTTATTTGAAATCACATGTATAACATTGAAAATAAATGTCTGGATAACATAAATCCACTTGAACATTATGCTGGAAAGAATTCGTCAAATCACAATTCCCAAAAAATCAAGATAGAGATGGTGTCCTCTTGGGAATGGATCATGAATACGTATTTCTTTAAAATTCATAACCACACACTATATTTGTTCTATTTGGACTATTTCCTTCTATTAGTAACTCTAATATTTTTATAAACAAAAATATGACCACCATAACCCTAGAGATGGTCCATTTAGATGAATAATTTGACTCAATGTGATGAGGATCATGTAAGGGGACTCAGAATAATTATTATAGTTCTAAAATGTATTTTATTACCCTAAATTAAATATTCAAATATTTTTAGGGATATCAAGAGTAGTACTTTAAAAATGTTTAAATTTTTTATCAGGATAAGGGATCTGATGAGCATAACATGACATTTTTTGGGACAATATGGTGGGCCTCACATGATTTTTTATATTTTCACTCTTTATAGTGTATAATTTTCATAATATACAATGGTGGGGAGCTTAATAAGTATATACTAAACCTTTTATTAGGTTTTCCTTCATGGGTTTTTATAATAACAAGTTTTGTGTGTTTTATTTCTTCCAATTTTTTGTCATGAAAGATGGACCAAAGTAACTAATGTTTATGTTTAGATAGTTTTGACCACATATCATTTCATTATAAAGTCATATACATATTTCAATGCATATTTATACTATTTAAGGTTATATATCTTTTACCAAACACATTGATTTTTTATCTAGCTTGGGCATGGAAATCCCCATTGGGAATAAAGGGACTATTTTTAAGAATAGTCTATACGAGAAAAATAAATGTGAAATTTATGGTCATCAATATTGGACCATTTTATCGTGTAGTTTATTGTCACACAATGAGGAATATCTAAGGTTGATGATTGAATTATTAAATCATTAATTTTGAAATAAGTAGGATTCATGAATACATAACCTCTAGGATATTAAATCCTCTTGAATAGTAGCGTTTTTGACTATATAAATCTTGACCCAAAGAGGTTTAAATTAGGGATGATGATATGGTCCATGTATACTAAGGATAATCGCTGACCATACTCAAATAAAAAGTTTGACTATATTAGTTCTAAGTAATACAAGGATTATATAACCTTCTCCTTAGAAAAAAATATTCATATGGTTGGTAGGCGATATTAGGGGTGCATCTATTTATCCATAAAAGTTAAATATATGTATTTCTAAATAGTAGTTTCCCTTTGAGTAAAACAAACTAACTAGTGATATCAATTTATGATTTTTGGGGATTAAAACTCTTGTGAAATGAATTAGGTTTGTGGGATAAAATAATATTCAAGGAGGGTTCATGTACCCTAGAGATTATGTCATCAGGTATTAAAAAATTATCGAGGTGAAGCGATTTGATATATCACCACCCTAAATTTTCCCTAAACAAGACAATCTAGTGAAAATAGAAAGGAAATTTGTTGTTCTATATGATGGTCCACACAAGCCTTGTCCCATTTTCTATTTATTATCTTGCATTTTATTATGTTTTAATAGTGGGAGACTCAGAGAGAGGTGAAAGCCTATAAGGAATCATTAATTTCCTATGGAGATACAAAAATATAATAATTTATAAAACTCATTGAAACTACTAAATATATAGTATCTATAAAGCCAAAGTGCAGAACCCACAGAAACGATTTATATGTTCTAAACTAATTAAAAAAATTGAAATTACTTTTTTTTGGTTTGTTTGAAGAGGGAAAGAAAGTCCAGTAATGTTTTTGTTTGAAATAAATAGATAGGCATGTCTGGTTTAGTGATATTAATGTTTATGCACTCATAATTAAATTGATTATGAATTTATTCAAGTTTGGTGTTAGAATTGGGTTTGAATTTGTCCTTGGTCTGGGTACCCAACCCTAGTTCTATGATTTCACTACTGGAATGGAAATTTAGTAAATTGAATCACAAAACCTGGAAACCCAAAACCATATTTAATCATAACTATTCAAGATTTCATAATTTTCATACACAAAATATAACAATTAATTAATGAAAAAAAATGATAACCCTTAGAATGAAATAATGGTCATGTAATGTGATAATAAGATGAATTCAAATTAATAATCACAATTTCACAAATCCAAAATTAGAAAATGAAATTGAAATAATTCCTAATAAGTTCTCCCCTACAATCAAATCACCCAACACAAATAAAACTACTTGCTCATGATAGACATGATGAGATAAAGTAGTATGGATACCCAAGAAATAATGCAAGTGAATAAAGTTGGAGAATCGTGGATCTAAATCATCACTCCATTTTCTAGAAGTCATCCACTAGTGTCACCCTTGGTCTTCTGGTTGTGGATCATTGAAAGTGGAGGTCATGGGTATATTTTTATAAGGTTATCTTTCAGACCCTTGATCACAACATTATTAATTTTATACCCATACACACTTAAACCATGTGTAATCCTTTAATTTATAGTATTAGATAATTTCATCATAAACCTTTCAAAAACCCATCTAACAAAACTTACACTGTGTAAATTGAATACATGACGTGTAAATTGTTTTTCTCCAAAATGTTCAGCTTCATGGTTCCACAATAATCTGGTGTTGCACCACTTCACTTTTTTGTCGAATGAGGTGTCTTATAGATTATATTTTCATCCATTATTCTTATATTTCCTTGTATATGTTGTCTCATTACATAAAAAATTAAAAAAAATATTTCAAAATTTGGAAGGATTCATCAATTATATACATAAATTCATTTCTTAAAAAACTCTAAAATTTATCCATGGAATACAGCTATCAAATACACCCATAGATGAATCATACCTTTCCTGAAAGATATAATCTTTACATACTAAAAAAGACACTAACATTAAAATGTTTTAAATTAAATTTCAATAAAAAAGCGATCAAATGAAAAATTAAATGTTTGATAATCACAAGTCAAAAATTATTCGATGCCACTCTTTTCAAAGAAACAAGTCAATAATGTATTTTACTTTTTAGTTTTGAAATAGATATCCTTATTTAATCACCAATTTTTAATTTTTATTTAATTATTGATATTCATTCCATTTTCAATTTACCTCATGTTTAATTTTTAAGCTCATCACATGGATAAAAATATAAATATAATTCTGCACATACCTCAAAAACATTTCACATTCCATAGGCTTTCATGGTATTTAATATCTCCACCACATAAATATAGGGATAAAAAATAATCATGAGGGACTCATCGTTAAGGTTGAAATCAATTCAAGGATTTAGGGTAGTTAGTAATATTATTTAAATCAAGTAAATCATAAAAAATTATCTTTTACTCTAAATCATTTGGCATGATATCTATAGATAAGATAAAAATAAAACTTCCTCTATAGATGTCATCTGTCTCCCCCCAAAAGATCAAAGTGGGACCATGATAAATGTAAGAAAAATGTCTGATCTAACCTCTCTTTCTCCATTTTTTATTTTTCAAAATATATTATTAATAAAAATATCATATCCACCACCTAACCACATATGATCAAAAGTTCATCGGTTTGGAAAATGGTAATTTTTGTTCATCCCAAGATACTACCCATTTATTCATTTTTGTTGATTTTTTATATTTCTTTTTTTAGTAAGAGAGGTGAAGAATAAAATACAATTAAATATGTCATGGTATCTCCCCATATCATAAGAGAATATCCCAAAAGAGAATATTCACAATGATTTATATCCTAATACACTGTATAATTTCATTCCCCCACTTATTATTTTAAATATCTAGAAAAATATTTTAAAGAGGTGTGGAATCGATAAAATAGGACTATAACATGGCTCATTCACTAAAAAGTGTGTACATGGATAATACAGGATTAAATATGGATTAATGGTAGGTGGGTGTCATGATAAGCGTTAATAAAAAATATTTCCTCAATCATTTTAAATGTGATTATATTTAGTCATAGTTTTGATCAGATGCAAAGAAATTTCTAGAAGAATACATGTCCATGTTTCTCAAGTAATATATGAAATAATGAATGGAAAATATTAGGATCAGTGGATGTATCCTGAATAAGATTAATTGCTAGGACAACTACACATGTAAATGAATACTAATAATTAAATCAAAAGAATGATAATATATAAATTTAAAGCATAAAAAAATTTCATAAAAATTTCATTTAAAATAATTTAAATGATCCCCTAAATAATTATTTGTAAAATTCTAATACACATTCTTAGATATAACAATTCATTTTCCCACATTTCTTATTCAAATATATTGATATAGAAATTTAAATTTCCTAGCATGTTAATTATCTTAGTTAGTTTATGTCTTATTGTTCGGTTGAGTAAAGTAAGAATCAAATGTGGGCATAGAATTGTAATTTAAAGCTATAAAATATGTAAAATGTGTGAAATCTAATAGAAAATTAAAAAATTGAAAAGTCTACTCCCCTTTCAAATTATTTCATAAAAAATGGGTTTTATAGGTTCTGGCTACAACTTTTCATGATGTGTAAATTCACTACATGATGTTTAATTTCCATACAGTTTCTTCTCCTACTGATTTCTTCTACCTAATACCTACCTTGATGTTCCTGTAAAAAATCAAATTAAACAATTGAAATCATAGTCCATAACAATAGATTTAAAAATATTCAAAGACGAGTGATTTCTCTTAAAAATATAAAATAAATAATGAAAAATAAAAAAATTGGGTTTCTTTTCAGAAGCTCTTTTGTTTACCCTTATTGGATCGAAATAACCTCATTTAGCACTAGGTTGTTGTCGGTAGGATAGATGATACCAGATCTGGATCTACAAAATTTCAACTCTTTGATTCGTCTATGTGGATGGGTCCTCTACCATTATTTGAAACTAATTTCACTATCCCATTGGTTAATACTTTCTTATTTTCTATTTTCCCCATCGAGAAATTCATGGCACTTCTTGGAAAATAAAATAACATTTCACTGAATGTCCAAAGCTGTTTTCCATATTTGAATTATTCTTGAACTGATGTTCCTCATCTATATTATGTTTTTTCCTGACACTTATTACCTTTCTTCATCATTTTATAACATTCTTATTTGTTCTATAAAAATCTATATTGGATCTTCTTCCATGGACAATAGTATCCTTTGCGTTTTTCAGACTACCTCTTGGTAAGTCATGAACTGTTTCATCTGATTTTTGCGTTGTCCAGTGTACATTGAACTTCACCTCTGATCCCCTAACAAATAAACACATATATCTGGTTTCGATATAAATAAGTACACTTCCCATATCCATGAATGGTTTTCCCAAGATTATTGGGAGCTTCTCTTAATCCGGACCATCACCATAAAATATTCCAAATAATTGAACATGATCCTATGATGATAGCATCTTCAAGTAGTCATTGAGAATTACTCACCATTTTATTAGTTATTTGATGCATAACTTGAGTTGGTTTCATATCTCTCAATCCCATGCTATTGAGTTTTTCATATGACATTAGGACATAGATCAAATAAATATCTACTAAAATCATTAGATGAAATATTTACTGGAATGGAAAAAATACATAGATCACTCTTCATCTTTGGTAGGATTTTTGATATTACATCTAATCTTTCTCTTACCAGTTGAATGGTTCCTAATTATATATGTTTATTTTTGTTTATCATAATCTCTTTCATAAACATTTCATAGATGAGTATGATTTTTATTGCCTTAGAAAATGTTATGTTGATAGGTTTCTTTTTGAACATCTCACCTTTTCATTAATTCATCAATCTTCTCCTGCTTTCACCAATTAAGAAATGATAGTGATGGTCAGTACAATTATAGTTCTTCCTTTTCATTATGTTCCTCGCCTTCGTGGTTATTTTTTACTCACTCCCATTGGTTGTTCCCCATTATTTCTTGAAAATTATATGTCAATAACTTTTGTATTCTTTCTACTTAAATGAAATTTGGATTTCAATCTGTAAAGGGATGTTGTTCTGGGCATTTTGAAAGCTCTCATCTTTTCCCTTCATAAAGTTTCCCAGCAATCTGACCAACATGAAATTATAATTTCTTTATTTAAACATGTTAGTTATGTGAGTCATCTTTCAAATATCTAATCATAGTTCCTTAATATCTTATTTATTTTTTAAACTCTTTATGTTCATCTCCTGTGGTATTGAGAAAGGATTCAAGGGTCTCATGCAGTGAATAAACATGACTGGTCAGTGTTGGCCCTTGGTGTTGAGGTTGAAAACCATACTGTATTGGCTAAAATACTTGACTTTTATTTTGATTCTACTATTTTGGTTATCGTGGACTCCATACCTACTCATAATTTTAATGATTATAATATAGATAATTCACTTATTTAAAATACATACCTCAGGGATTTTGATTGACACTCATCACATCTGGTTTCATTGACGTGAAATTCATTTGGGTGGTGACCCATATATTGTCTACCATGTGCACCCATTGTGTTATCCCCTCTTCTATATACCATTGAATACTATTTTTGGAAAACTTATCTAATAACTTATATCTCCCCTTTGTTAACATTCTCACAAGTGATCCTCATATAGAAACATAAACAATTAAATTATTTCCCTATAATAATCCTTTGTAGAGATTTTGAATTGATAACCATATTTTAATACCATGAGGAGGACATCATGTTATTGAAACATTAAATAATTACAATGAACTACAAAAATAATCATTATTAAATTTATCAAAATTTAAAATACTTTCACATAGATACATTGACTTTGAGGGTGGGAAAAACCATGTCAGAACCATTCTTACCAGATCCTCTTAGGTGGTGATTGAATGTGAAGTCCAACTTTGGATCCACTACCATGATTTTTCCTTCTATGATATTCTAAAGAGATATATCCTTATGATATTATTTATGAATTTATAAAATTATAACATTTTATAGATTTATAGGAAACTCCCAATGTATGAGTTGGGGTCTTCATTAGGTAGACTAAACAACTTGAGTGAATGTGTGATCAATTATATAACCTTTTACTTGATCTCAAGGTTTTTAGAATCAACTTGGGGAAAGAAAATACGTGGAATGAATCCCATGTAATAGTTTCTTCAACAGTTGATCAGTTCTTTCCCCATGGATTTCATCTTTGGACCTGTGGTCCTTCCCTCTGGCCCAGCTTATGATCTACTCCTTCAAATTGGAATATATCAGCCATGATGTTCTGTTATTGCTTGGTCTCTTCCTAGTCCTTTATTTTCTTTCATAAATTATTTTTTATTTCTGAGTCAAATATGAGATATTCAACTTCATCTTTCCCATTAGTGGAGTATTAATGCAATGGGTTGTTACCTGAAACAACATCAAGATAATAATAAGTATAAAACAAGGAATTAAAATAAACAATTATCTAGATTCCTAATTAACTTAAACATGGAGGTAACCATTCCATGCAATGATGCCATAAAATGGATATCCCAGAGAGTGTGATTAATTTCCTATTAGGAAATTAAAATTTAATAATTTATAAAAATCATTCATATTACTAAAAATATAGTTCTTTGAAAGCCTGAGTCTTGAACCCACATGGATGATATGTATGTCCTAAATTAATTAAATAAAATTTAAATGAATGTTTTTATTTGATTGAAAATGGAAAGAAACTACAACAAATATTTTGTTTTAAATCAAGAAATTGGCATGATCAGTTTAGTGATATTCGTGTTCATGCACTTGGGATTCGATTGATAATTAATTTTTCTGGTTTAGTATTGGAATTGGGTCCGCAGGGATCCTTGGTCTGGGTACCATACCCTATTCCCATGGTTTCACCATTGGAATGTTCATATAATTTATTAATTTGTTGATCTGAGAAACCTAAAACCCTATTTAAACACAACTATTCTAGATTTCATAATGGTCATACAAAAAATAATACAATTAATTAATGTAACAAAATGATAATCCAAAAAATGGAGAAATGGTCATGCAATACGAAAATAAGATGAATTTGAATTAATAAATTTTTTGCAGTAATCCAAAAAAATAATAAAAAATAGAAATAATCCCTAAGAAGAACTACCCCTATAATAACATCACCTGGGAGATATAAAACTATTCTATCATGATAGGCATGATGGGAACGAGTAGCATGGATACCCATGGAAGAATGGAGGTGAGGAACTATAGAAAAGACAGACTTCAGATCATCACTTCATCATGTGACATTCATCCATGGGTTCCTCCCTTAGTCATATGGTTTTGGATCATCTAAAGTGGAAGTCTAGGGTATATTCTTATAAGGTTATCCATTAATCCCTTGGCCACAACATCATTAATTTTCTTCTTGCCGACACTTACAAGACTTGCAATATTTTACATGATGTGTATTCTTTTAATTTCTAGGCATCATGAATTTCTAAATAACCCTTAGAAAAATTCATCTCAAAAAAATCAAATCATATAAATGGAATATAAGACATGTAAATAGTCTTCCTCTAGAATTTCTAGATTCATGTTATCTAAAAAATCTGGTGTTTCCCTCCATCACTTCCCTCATAGAGTGAAGTGTCTTTTAGCTCATATTTTTATCCCTTTTTTCATCCATTTCCAAGTATATGTTGTTCTCCTCCATAAAACATAATGAAAATTAAATCTTTCATAATTTGGATAGATTCAACTATTAAATAGATAAATTAATTTATTATGAAACTCTATAATACATGCATGAAATACTACTATCATGAGGAGACGAAATCTTTTCATTAGTAACCCTATATAGGTTTTCAAACTAAAACATTATGTTTCATTATATTCTATATGTTTTAGGTATTGTGATTTGGAACTTTAGGGGATAATTTTTAAGGTTATACATCATTGACCAAAAGGACCCATGCATATGGTTGTATAACATTGAACACAAAAGGGATTTAATCTACAAAACAATGAAAATCAAGGGATTATGTTAATAGGGATATATAATTCCATAGATTATCTTGAATAGTGGATTATTATATTTTTGGTCATTATGGTTGTCCCAATTCATGAAGGGGAAGTGTGACAACAAACCCAATTTCAGGATTAGGGGTTATGAATGCCCTAAAACATTTTCAATGGGGAATTAAGGCACTATAAACTGCAAATTAATGTTTTTAGAATAATACGGATGGGATGAGACACATATTATGGGGATGAATGTAGAAAAGATTCCAAATGAAATGTTTTAATATAATAATGTTATAGCGTATAAATATTAGTGGTCATTTTCCATAGGATGAAGATGCCTTTAATTCGAAGGTTGGAATATGGTGGCGCAAAAGATCATTAGACACTAGAGGTGTCCCGTGGAGATTAATACAGTCATTACTGACTAGTATCAAATGTTTTCAGTAATCCAAGACACTTGAGAAGTGAAGAATGGTTTATGAGAAGGGGTGCTTAAAAAATCTGATGGAGGCATTTGAAAACTATGTGTACCATGGTTAGGTTTTTGTGGCACTTCAATAGGTAATATAAATGGATTATGATAATGGGATGCCCGAGAACTGGGGTTTTTAAGCATAAAGAAGTTATCTCTCCCAACACATCATGTTGTATACTCTGTGCTATTTAAATTCATGGAACACATAGTCAAATGTTTTGAAGTTTAATATCATGATACAAAGAATCAAATGTAAAATATGATGAAATTTCTATTTAATATTTTCATCTTGTTATAGGATATGAGATTCAAGAATCAATGTGTATCCCTTTAATATGAGAATAGATCCATTCATAGTTCTTATTAAGCATATTTTCTACATATCAAACTCATGTAAAAGAAAGAGTTTTATCCTTCACTTTAATAATGGGACAATGATAAAACTCAATAAAGAGTAGAAACCCAATAACTAAGGTAAATTTTTATTCTTTTAGAATTCATGGTTGGGCCTAGGATAAGAGATGCAATCATTGATACATATTTTTTTCAATAGGAATTGAGAAAAACATATTTATTGAACTAATGTAAAAGTTCATTGGAAAGGATCCAACATAAATAAAGGTTTCTATAACATTAGGATGGGGTATTTTTTTGGGAATCTTACATTATAATAAGATTCTATATCATAACTGTTATATATTCTAGTCTAATGCATCGAATAATGGATCCTTTTGGTTGATGAAATTTATGGATGGGCCTAGGATTAGATATCAAGGAATCCCTTTATATCATAATGGAATGTGGATCGAGTTATATATAGTTATTAACAGAAATGATAACTTTATCTAAATGTCGATTAATTCACCAAACTATCTTACATGGATCTAGACCTCATGTAAGAGAAGGATATTACTAATAGAAAATCCCTAAATTGGTATATTAGTTATTTATAATAGACATTATATTGAAAATTATAATTTCATGCCACCCGAACATAACTCCCTACCTTTTGAATATGTATCACCTCAATCATTCTAACTGATGTGATTTACCAGTAGCACTATGTTCATATTACTCATAGATGATGTGAGAAATAAGACTTAACTAGGTGATCGCCCATGTTTTTAGAGAGAATATTATAGGAAGTAAGTTAAATGAGGGGAACTTTCATTTTATCATTATTAAGAAAATTATTTTTCAAATGGAGTAGTTTTCATCTTGATGTATGATATTGGAAATTTGAAGTCATATGCTAATATTTTTGACATAGAACTAGCTTTCGTGTACGGGATTTAAACATTAAGAGGTAGGATAATTTGAGTAACTTATAGTCTTTCATAGGTGTACCAAATGTTATAAAATTTATTTCCATGCCACTAGGATGAAATTTAATGTAGTTGAAGGTCTTGTGGCAAAGAACCTGGGAATTAAAAAATATGGTGATTGGTATGTGGTTGGATGTTTCAACATTCCAGATTTTACAAGGTAAGGTCATTCAAAGAATATGATAAAAACAAAGGGTTTGGTATAGGGGAAAACCAAATGCTAGTTCAAGGATATGTGATCCCAAATATCACTACATAATTGATGACATAGGAATCAGGCCACACATAGTTCTTAAGAATCATTACACAGATTTGAATCATATATAGGGAGAAATGGTATTTTAATTTGAATTGTTTGATGAATAAAGGATCCTACACCTGAGGATACTACATAGATCAATCTATTATATAGGATAGTGGTTTTTCATGAATTGGGATGATAAACACAAATTACTCATGACTATAAGAAGTGTCCATGGTATCAAAATGAATTTTGTAGTGTTAAAAATACCAATATGCCTAAGGTAATGATCATGGGGATCACTATGTATCCTATTAGGGATGAAATGCAATGAAATGTAGTTTTTTAGGAAATTAATGGAAGGATAAAAGTTCTAAGGAATAAATATCCACATTAATGAGGACGATGACCATGCAACTTAACATCATGAAGGGTGTATGATAACCTATGGTTTTATATCATGCGAATAAGACAATGTCTTGAAATTTAAATTCACATGAAAAGTTTAAAATGGAAGATATTTTATCATAATGAATCAATGTTGATTTAATGTAATTTAACATCATGTGGTGAGGATAATTAGAATTGTGCAGTTTTAAGTCATGCATGGGACTAATATATGATGTTTAACATCATTTAACTTGGATGATGTGCTATAATGTTGAACATAATATATCTATGAATTGTAATTATGTAAAAATTAGGCCATATAACTTTTCAAGAACCATGTATTTATGTAAGGTCTTCCACACTTTCAATCCATAATGATTAGGGAGTAAGATCTATTGGAATAGACCTTCTATATAGTTAAAGGTCATTCCCACTTTGGCTTGTGTTTTGCTGGATTCCTCCCAGGGACCATAAATATTCTATGAACAAATACCAAATTTCCCTAGATAAATGAGTATAGGGGATACTTACTATATAAGTAACACTCAATTGAGTTCATATGGACATTGATGTTGTGAAGTGTGCAAAACCTATTCTCATCTAGTTGTGCTAAAGAATCAAGCCACTTCTGGGATAGTTTATATTCTGAGTGTTGATCCCAAGTAGATATGTAGAGGAAGGAAAATTTATCCAAAAAAGTAAATACAACCTTATTTCTCTATAAAAGAGAATATGGTTTCACATTAATGACATTATAGGTTATGGTATAGTAATCCCAAAAAGCATGAAAAAGTTTATCTAGCTTTAATTACTAGTATTTATTCACCATCTTTTAGTGCATGTTTTATAAGTTTTTATTGATGAATTTTATCTTTCTATTTTCCACTACATGGTTATCAAAAGAGTGATTAGAATGCATGTTATATTATGGATATATTCTTTTAATTTGGATGAATATAAATTACCAATTTTGTGTATCCTTAATATGTAGTGAAAGCCTAATCTGGCGATGATGATAGATTTACGAAATTGATGAAAATATTTTTCATTAATTCTTTTATTCGTATAAACATGGACCATTTAGAGAATAAGTTGTTGGAAATAATTATTTATTTAAAATACAAGGCTATAATAGGATGATATGGCCCCAATATATCCATTCCCAATACATAAAAAGAAGAAGATAATTTGGATGTATATAAAACTATGGGTGTTGATAAATAATGGTTGCATGTATTTGAGATGGATGGAATTTACTGGTGAATTCCACACAATATTGTGTCATCATTAGACACAAATAAATATGTGTCTTTACATGATGGGAGTTCTTGGTACTATAATAATGAGTATCATTGGATCCTAGATGAACATCTATCATGATTAGAATGGTTTGCCTTCATTCAATTAATATGAGGAGGACTCCATAAAAACCTCATTTGGGGTTGGATTTTTGTGTATTTTGGCCATCATTGAGGGAAATGTTTGTTCCTCAATATCAGATATAATCCTTAATAGAGTGGTCCAATGGAAGGATTATTCATTAGGTATTGTACAATATAAGCAACATCCATCCAATAATGGTATTAGTTGATGAGGATATCGAATATTCATTCTCTGGGGAAGTGTTGACTTCCTATATTTCCTCCATGTAATTGATAATGATTGGGGAAACCACCCTAGAATGTATAATATAAAAAACTATCTCATCATAGACAATATAGCCTAAGAATACAGCTGCATTATCCAATACATTCAAATAATTTTGTGAGGGATATTTTTTTAGATTGGCTTGAATGATAATTATTCCATAAACCCTATTATGTAGTCAATGAGGGGGATAAATCATCATTCTTAATGAAATATTAACAATTAACTTCAATAATAACCAACTCTATATCACTATTAAAATTCAAATGGGTTACTTATAATTTATGGGATTACTCCAAGACCGTGATGATAGCTTGGTACTCCACCTAATTTTAGGAGAAACATTTGGATTATAGTAAGTAATAGGTTATGAAGTATAAAACCCATATATTTAAAAAGTATAGAACCATTTAAATTTTAATTTAATACATTTAATTTAATAATATTTAAATTCTTAAGGGTTCACAGGTTTCTTAGGATCCTTTCAGGAGGAATGGGTGTTCCTGTAGTTGAAAAAAAAAACAGTCTATAGCCTTTCATTTCATGAAAGGTGGTGTCACATTTTGAATGTGGAGCATGGGGTGATGAAATCCTATTCTACAAAAAATCATGGCAGGAAAGAGTTTTTCATTTAATGAAACTCTTATGTGATGTTTTTAGTAGTTTACAAGGTTTTTTGGCGGTATATAATTGGAGAGGGCCTCCCTCTCACAAGAAACCTCGACAACACCGCTCTCCCTTGGGTTTTTTCACTTAAAAGGGTGAATATTCCTCATTTATCTACCATTTCTCCTCCCATTGGTTTTATTTGTAATCTTGAGGTAAGATTAATATCTTATCTCCTTCCAATCTTGGTTTCTTTCATTACCATATAGTTTCTCACTATGTATCATCACTTTCCCCAATTTTTAGGCTTTTCATTAGCTTTTATAGTTTCTACTAAATTAATTGAATCAAATAATGGTATTTGATGAGTGTAAATATATGAGTATAAGGTAGTTTTCTCTCACCATTTATTGATCTACACATTGTGTGTTCATGTTGACATTACTATATATTCGACCAAAAAACATAATTAAATGCGTTTAGTACTAATTAATGAAATTGATCCTCTTAATAGTCCATGAAAAATGAATTGGTGGGTAGTATTTGACTTTTTTCCATCCATGGGGTGTGCAGAACCTTAGTAAGTGATTGGTAAATTAAATAGGTGATCCTAGGTGTTCATTAGACTCAAAATGTGAAAGTATGTTTGTGACCAAGTTTTTATCCACCACTTTAGATGTTCATGACTTGGGATAAAAAAATTGGTAATTTTAAAGGGTAGCCCTTATTGTGTTGTGACATAAGTAAATGACTATATTTTTTTCGGGATTCCTAAGAAATGATTTAGGACTCGAAATATGTGATTTTTATTTGAAAAATTCTATAAATGAATTAAAATAATTTTAGATTGGTTTTCTTATATACCCAACTATTATGTAACTTGGGTTGTGATTCTATAGGGAAATATCCCAAGGGGTTTTATAATGTAACATAGTTAGGGCTGTTTTGGGGAAATCCCCAATGGGTTATTATAATGAAACATAATTTGGGATGTAGTAGAGAAATTTACCCTATGTTTATATGAGGTAACTCCATTTGGGATGTAATGGTGTAATCTCATGTGGGTTCATATATTGTAACACAGTTTGGGATGTCATAAGGTAATACCCCATGGGTCCATATGATAGATCATAGTTTGGGAATCTAGGGGGAAATCCCACATGGGTTCTTATAATGAAAAACAGTTTGAAATGTGGTGGGGTAGTCCCCCAAGTGTTCAGAGGATGATTAACAATTTGAAGTGACTTGTGGTATCCCCCCATAGACTCATTATAATTCATGATTTTGAGTGACATAGGGAAACCAAACATTGAAATAATTTGTTTCTATTTTGGATATTAGAGGCATATACATCTATTTCTGGCTGAAGAATTTATGGTTTATACCGAGTGTCACCATGGATCCTGAGGAGCAATGATGATTTACTTATTTATGTCATTCCCTTACTTATTATACACATTAAAACGAACATATTGTTTAGATTGAATATTCTTATATAAAATGATTTTAATTTACATCTACATCCCACTCACACACATTTCAAGCTATTGTTGGGTACTCATACAGACCTCATGTTTGTAGGATAGGACAAGGGAAATCACCTTCAGGTTGATGCTAGACTTGGGTTGCTAAGATTGATTATGGGAGTGTGGGATTGGACTTGGACTTTGGACTATTTTTGGGGTTCTACCATTTTTGTCTGCTTATTGGTTTGGATGTATGTGACTACTTTAGATGAATGACTTCTTAATATGTGTCATATAGTGTCATTTTTATATGGAATGTGTTAAATTAATTATTTTTTGGAACATTTCCAATTTTCATTTTACTTATTTATTTATCCTAATGTATTTGATTTATTTAAGGTTTTTGATGTTGTTTCACACTATTATTATGGTATAGTCTCCCATATGAACCACCATAGATATATTCCATAGGTCAAAAGCCTCTAGAATATGAAGATGCGAGCTTAATGTACAATATTGACTTAGTCTGGTTACTATTCCAGGTGAATTGTAATGATTATATTAACAAGTGGAATGAAATATTTTTTTATCATGTAGTTAAGTTAGTTAGGATTTAGTGAATATTCATAACATGTTATATAATATTGGTGTGGTATTTTCCACCCCACATATAAAGGAAGTCCATGTTTCCATGGATGGGATTATTAGTCATTATATTTACTTTTTCTGCAAACTTATTTGACCTTAGGTTATACACATGAATTTTATATTATAGTTTATGGGATTGTGTATCTTGGATAGCATGAAAAGAGAATTTTGGTTTATGTATCATACTTGGAATGTATAGTTAACATTTCATTTGCATGACTGGCTGTGATTGTTACATTGAATTTGACATGGGTCCGTTATTTAAAGTTCATGTATTTATTTATATAGTTGTTTATCATATAAGTGTATGGGGTCATTCTATTGAATTAAATCTCTAAATGGATAATATAATTGTTATGTGATCAGTTTCCTTATTTATTATGGCCCACATTTAAATAAAATTCCAATTATAACTTATAAAGTGTTTTCCATTATAATTTATTGTTTATATTTCATTTAAACGAGCCACATTTGTGAAAATTTATGGTAAATTAAAATGGTTAAAATTGTACTACATGATCACTTATCAAATTATTATGTGGATTTTGTTAATTAAATTCCAATTATAAATTATAAATCATTTTCCTCTATAACTTAGATATGAAATTTGATTTATCTAAGACTTTTTTTTGAAAATTATGGTTAAAGGAAAACAATGTGGTATTGTGAATTCTTTATATATATATATATATTTATATGATGTAGAACTTATGTTTATATTATGTTGACCATGAATATGAGTAGTTGGGGTGTTGAGGGTTCCTTAGTTATGAGATCCCAGTGATATGATGTGTAGGGGATAATAGGTCGTTGGGACTATTATCACATTCTATGAACAGTGATTATGATAATTTTAATATAAATGTGTCCTAATGTATGAAAGAGTGTTTAAAAAAAATAATAAGAATTAGAAAATTGGACTAGAAAGGTATCCTGATTTTGGATTTGATTATGATTTTGAGTGTTGATGATAGTGGAATGTTATACCTATTGAGATATTGGTTTAAACAATGATGTTGAAAATTATGGTATTTCATGGATGTCTATGGTCCTTGTGGGTTTATCCCTAACCAAAATGTGGGAATGTTAGGCCATATTCAAGAATTTATTTTATACCCTTATGTTGTAGCGATTGAGTGGAGCAGTGAGATACATTGTCTACGAATGTATTTCCTCTAATTTGCAAGGAAAAATGATTTGGGGATAACTCTGGAGTGGGTGATTTTTTGAGGCATGGAATGCTCGATATATTTATATAAGATTGATAGAGGGGGGAATTCTATTCAATGAGTTAACTTACAGTGTGAGCTATTGATCAAAACATTTGTGTTCTGAGCACTGTGAATAAGGGGAAGAATGTTTCCTACTATTTTTTGAGGTATAATTGATGTATAAGGGTAACCTAAGTGAGGGGTTATCCAAAGCTTACAAATTCATTATATATGAGGAAAAAAATTGATCATTTATGTTAATATTGATGCATTATAGGTTCTAAAAAATACATTGAATAGGTGTGAAGATATCTTATAAATTATTAGTGGAGGTTCCCAACCATGATGTTATAGGATATATCTAATTTTTAAAAGGATAGGATATTAGATTCCTAACCATATTTTTTAAATGATCTAAGATGGTTGGATCGTGAATTATTAGATCACAGGTTTAAATTTATTATTTTATAGTGATACTCAGATAGACTATTATTGTGTGGTTGGATTTGGAATGAGTGAAGTGTCCTTAACATACAATAATGAAAGTATTGAGTTAGATTATTTTATCTAGATGAGTTGACATGAAATGATCCGGGTTACCTAGGTTGTTAAAAACGTGATCCCATGACTGATGGGATATGATTCTATATGGATAATTAAGATATTACATTATAGAAACACAGAGAGGTATTCTTGTTGAGTACGTCTGGTTGGTGGCTTGAGTTGTCGAAAATTATTATGAATGACTAAAAAATATTATCCTCTACCATTTAAAAATGAGTGGAATTTTTTTAAACTACTTGGATGTTGGATCGCTATAATATAAGCATAGGATTTGGAAGCAGTCTTAGTGTCAGAGTTGATGTAGCTACTTTGGATAGCATGTGTCAGATGTGACGATGCACGATTTTGTAGAATAATTGGGATGTGGAGTTTTGGTTGGGTAAGTTACATGAAACCTGTGGAATGAATAAAATAATGACTAAAAATAGATATTGGTAAAATTTTATGCTCTTTGTGTAGGGATAGAACATTTTGGTATCTATGTATTCGGTCTATGGAGACCTATTGGTTTTTGGACCTTATGATATTTTGTTTTTTTAGTGGTCTTTAGGACTGCTTGGTTTTCCGAACAACATGATGTGAGATCACACGCAACTGATGGGATTATTGTATGATATGTTTTTAAATAAGGATGTAAAGGGATGTGAAACTTTTTTTGATAAATGAATGAGAAGAGTGTGTAAACCCTTGATGCTAAGACGTATGCAGGTTAGAGAAAGAGTGGCTCTAGGGTACTACTATGTGTAGGTTATCGTGGAATGTGGATGCATCTGGGTATGAATGATGCATGATAGTATATTTATATAAGGGATAATGAAATTAACATGGTGTTATGGGGGATTAAATGATGTTAATATGAAACCTCATATAAATGAAAATTTTAGACCTTATATTAAAAATGGAAAGTAGTGTGATGAACATTAGATCTTTTGAGATGCTGGGTGACTTGACATGATTGTTGAAAAATTAGATAGTGCCTCAGCTAAAGATAGATGACTGATGGTATAGATGAGAGTTTTTATTAGGTATATGTATAAATCATAGTCAGATAAATGTGAGATTCTTATAGTGATGAGGAATTATGTGGACCTTGAGCTAGAACTGTCAAGACCAAATGTATGGCTGCAGTTTGATGATACAATTACAAAGTAGTTACATGTGGAACTATAGTGTTAATAAATTATTAGGAAGGGATATAGAATTAAAATGTTAATAATATAGTGTAGATTATATAGTATCATTCTCTAATATTAGTAAGAATAATTTCCTATGGTGGGGAATACACAATGCATAGTTTGAGAACATGACACTAGTGGTGAGCAGTGTTCAGCAAATACCGGTGGGTATGGGTGGATAACCCAACATGGAGATGGTTTTGGTTTTGTGATGTTGGTATTTCAAAAAAAAATTAGATAGATTTTAAGGATTATATGTTATATCTTAGTGTGACTATCAAGAATATAGTTTTTAAGGAGACAAGGTTTGTGGGACTTCGGTACTCTGGGGAAACTTGTCCACAAAAACAATGAAGTGAGACCTTGTGTTATAAATAGTCTAAGCTGTGGTAATGTGTATGATGATATGGGTTTTTAGGTGAAAAATTGAATATATTGGACTACTAGAATCAACCAATATGGTAAAATGTGGTTATTCTGGGAATTAATGAATGATGCAAGAGTGAACATTGTGAGGAGTTGGTTAAAATAACTACCACGACGGTGTGTGGTCCAACGTATTTTTTAACAATGGAGATGGTGTGAGTGATGTGTGGAATGACTGTGAGTAGTGTGAGGCATGTTGATTAGTTTATACATTGGTTTCTGTGACTTTAATAGTCCAAGTAGATATTTTAGTTCTTAGAGGACATGATGAGAGCATGCAGTCCAGGTTACAATTGTTCTTAGGAGAACCACTTGGCTTTTGTGGACTTCACATTTGTATTGGTTGGAGACCAGTGAGATGTGATGATCAAGACGATCCTCATACTTGAGACATCAAGGATTATTTAATTGATATAAAAATGGTTGAAATATACCAATTATAGGAATAGGTCTTTTTCCAATATTTGTAATATAATTTAGGGTGTGTAACCTAGTTTCATTGCTTAATTCAGCGTGTGATATAATTTCATCACCTGATTCAGGGGGTGAAACCTAATTGCACCACATGATTCAAGGGTGAATGAGTTTCATTACTTGATTAAAGTGGTAAATAATGTAATGAAACATAGTGAAGTGAATTTTTGGGGAATTTGAGTTTAGGAAGAAAAGAATGATGGTGTCTTGGTTCATGGGTACGAGTAAAAGCTCTAATGACCTAAGATTTTGGATCCTTTAAATCATTACTTTCTCCAATAGCTTGTTTCATTCCAAAATCTAAACTAAAGAAACACTCAACTAAAAAAATCTAGTATATTAAAATTACATGAATTATATAATCATAGTAGATAAAATGATAATAATAAATTAATGTAATTATATTTTATTGTTTTTATTTGATTAATATTTTTTAAATATAAGCCTTTCAAGTAACCGTTTAAAAAATGAAATTTTATTTTTCATCAAAAAAATTAAACTTTTCATAGTTAAAATTTAATTATAATAGGAAATATTTAGATTTATATTCAAATATTTTAATATTAAATTATTTGTAATTTTACATGGAAAATTTTTAAAGAAACATGATGTTTAAAATTGTTATTTTTAATAAATGATGTCTTACTATATATATTTTTCTTCAATTAAAATATATATTTTTAAATTATATAATTTCAATTTTAAAAAATTAATTTTATTTTTAAATTCCACATTTTATTATTATAATTTTTTCATTATTTTATATCTTTCTGAAATAATTATTTTTTAGGTGAATAGTAAAAAATACATTTTTTTACTAAAATTGCAGCATTTTTGAATATATAAAGAAGTGTAACATAAAAAAATATTAAAATATGTATTAAGATGTAAAATTATACATTAATAAATACTATTATGAATTTAGGAAACCTATGTTTGATAACTTATATAATATTTTCAAATAATAGGTTTTTTTGTCTCTTCTTTAATAAAATATTTTCTAAAAAATTCACTTTTTTTTATTTATTTTAGTTCCACATAAAATTTATATGTTTTATAATAAACCAAATTATATCATTAAAATAAAATAAAATGATACAATTATTCTAAATATAATTATTAATCATAAACATACACATTTTCTGCAAATATATTTTTAGGTGTTAGAACCATTGATGTTAAAATTATTTAATATATTCCATTTTATTTTTACCCATAAAAAATAATTACTTAGGAAAAAATAGTTATCTCGGAAGGCTAATGAAGGGTAAAAAGGCTCAACCAATGGAGTAAAAGTCATAACATGTTAAAGACAATTTTTTTCTTGTGTTTTTGATATTTTAATAGACCAAAACGTATATTATGGAAATATTTTCCCTTTTTGAGTCTTATTAACATGTTAAATAAGTTCTATGATAACACTATGTTAAAATATTTAGAAAAATTCCATTCTCACCACTTATAAAGATAACCTCTCACCACCCTTTCAATACCACTCCAAAATTTTGGTTTCCTCCTAAAAATTTAACATTATTGGCTTCAAATATATTTCTATTTCACCACCTTTATCATTTTATAAATATAATATATCATAATCCCTCCATTTTCAAGAAGTCCTCCAAGGGAAATTTTGTATCCTTAATGTGTGTACTAATATTTACATAAAATCTTTTCTTTTCTATATTACTCTCCCAAATATAATTTTCACATTATTACATAATGAATTATTTTTTATTTTTATAATTTATTTTATTATACAAGGGGAATAAATATTTACCACCTTTCCCCTTTTCCATTAAGAATAACAAAAACACCACTTGTCCATGTGCACACTATCACATCGACAAAGTAATGTTTATAATTTTTCATCCTGATTCATTATTATTTATTCAAATATATTAAAATTTTATTCATATCCTTAAAAATATCTAAATAATATTTTCTTTATGTAATAATGATATTTTTCTAAAATAAACTATTTTCAAAATAATATTCATGCATTAATTATAGTATCTTCATATTTGGGATGGTCAAACCAACTACCTAAATAATTCTATATAATAATATCATGGATGATTATGATAACATAATTAATGATGATATATGATGTAAATTAGATCATAATGATTTTTTTTCAATGGTAAAATTAATATTAAACCCATTAGTTACAATACCATCGTTCGTTCATTAAAACTCTCTAAATCATTATTATCACCAATTTCACCTATAATAAACATGAATAAAATTCTCATATAAGGAAATTATAACTTAATAAAATCACGTGAAGAATATATCCACTACCTTTTAGGATATAGGAATGATGAATGTTTGCAGAATAATGAAGAACGGAATTTTTATTATGAAACTGGTTCAAAGCGATCATGATTACCCAAACCCAATATCAAAAATAGACTACATATAACTAATATAAATATATAAAATAATTATAAATTTATTTTAAACTTTTTTATAAGTTTGAATATGGTTATTAAATTGGTTATTAAGATAGTTATTTCTTTGTAGAAAAAATTCAACAACTTTAGTGGATGTCCAGAATTTATGTCAGGGTTTATGCTAACTAAATTTTATTCCATTGAGTTAAAAAATATCTTATTGAATAATATTGTTCCATGTTTATGGAAAAAACATGTAAACAAAACCACCTTATAAATAATCTTTGGTAAAACTCATTGTTGATGCCAAATTTCAGATAGAGCCAAATTTTGAAAAATAAAGAGCAGAAAATGTATTTGGAAGAGGTGGAGAAGATTCTGCAACCCCAGAGGCAGGTGTGTGCAATATTCAAAGGATTCACATAAAACGTCCTCTCCAGCACAAAATCTTGCGCTTCCAACGCGGATTTATGGGTAGGATTCCACAAAAACCCCTTCGAAACCACCAAAGGAAATGGAGTGCAAGGATGTATGGTTGGGTGCAACACCCCTCTCTACACATAAGGGCTTCGTGCCCAATGTGACGACAGAGGGGACCTTCCACGTCGGGCCCTTGAGAATTGGTTGAGGCCCGAGCGCAAAGGCCCCATCCGGTGTGCAAAATCTAGTGCACCCAATACGACATCAAATGCGGGCTGCCTTGGTGACCCCCTAGAAATCGTCAAAGGGGATGGCATGCAAAATTTCATAAGGTGCTTCCACCTTCTTCCAGTGTGCAAACACTTGTGTGCCCAATGTGACGTCAAGTGAGGGGTTCGCGCATAGTGCCCAGTGTACGCATCCTATGAGGACTTCGGCTATAAATTGAAACATACCCCCAAACATCAGGGTAAGGGACAGAAGACTAAGTGACGCTCTGCTGTGCAAAATACACCTCTTCCATGACTGTGTGAAAAACACTATGGATTCAAGGTATTTGATCTTGCACGATAGGTCCCCTAAAGGTCCTTCTTCATGTGGGCCGTCTTTGGCATTATCCTTGTCCATTTCCTTTTACCCTAATTCCATTGCATGAAAAATATCCCTCTTGGCACAATATTCTCCTTACATCAGGCATCTTTTACATGCAGCCATTCTGACCTGCGCGTAGCCTCTCACTTCTTGCGCGCATCCTTCCGGTTTGCGTGCAACTATTCCTTTTGCACGAAAACCCTCATCTTATGCGCAACTCTCCATATGTGCTCCATGTGTCATCTTTACCGTATGTCACTATATCTGAAACCCTCTTACGCACAACACACCGGTGTCATGCATCATTTTACCGTGCGACCCTCCAGGTTTGCACAGAGTAATTTCAATGTCCCTTGTACGGTGATTCCAGTTGCGTTGCTTCATCCCATTATTCTTCACATAGGAACACTAATGGTTATTGCTTCTTCTCATAGCCACGGTATTGTGGACCCCACAATGGATCACTCTGTAAAACCCCCTCACTATGGAATTGTTGATGCCTTCTCTTCCTCGAGGGCAGGTAGGTATCAGTTATGTAAGTATGAGGGGTGTGCAGGAAACACCCTCGTCCGAGCTGCATGACGTTAAAATGCTAAGCCCTATCATCCTCAACACATGATGTTAAATTTTGACCCCACCCCATGCATCAAATGTGGGTGCCTTGTATGGGATATTCTCTACACCCACCGGTCTCCATGGGAGTGAAATCCTTCCTCACATGGAATGGGATCTTCTTTATCAGAGCAGCATCCATCTTTGGGGAAAGGGAAACCACCTTGGTGTAAGCCCCTGGCCTTTCTTGCAAAAGGAAACATCCCTGCTCCACTTATCTTCTTCCTGGCCAAATACTAGAGAGGGGGGAAGGGCACCAGAACCCTCTTCTCTTCCATGCCAAATACCTCTCCTACTAGGATTTGTCACCATCGGGCCTCCACCCTAGAGTAAGTCCAAATATCCATCTCACTGGGCTCCGAACATTGCTTAAGCACCTATGTCATCTTTGGGCTGTGAGCCACACGTAAGCCCCTGTTTTCTGTTTGGGCTACGAACCATGCATAAGCCCCTGTTTCCTTTTTGTTCCACTAACCATGTGTAATCCCCACTCCATTTCCCACAGACGCACCATTTGCAATGTGATGGTTTTGTTTTTGTGATCTCTTATTTCTCACACCAATCATGACTCACGTGGGCTTTGTGTAAGCATAGATCATGACATCCACTCGAGGAAGCCTAGTGAGTAAGACCCAAACACCATCCCAAACTATGTGAACTTTGATCCTTTCCAAGGAAAGGTACGTAGGAAGCCTCCCCAAGGATCAATCCCAACACCCATTGTTCACAACCATCTTCACATCGGCTCACCAACACCACACTTGAACTACGTGGACTTTGATCATTACCAAGGCGAGGTAAGTAGGAAGCCTCCCTGAGGATCAAGCCCAATAACTATTTGTTCCAACCCCCATCACGTAGGTTCCCACCATTCTAAAATATGTGGACTTTGATCACTTCCCAGGCACGGTGAATTGGAAGCCTCCCCGAGGTTAAATACCAACACCCATTGGTCCTGACCATCTTCATGTCAGTTCTCCAACACATCCTAAACTATGTAAAGGAAAGGTATGTAGGAATCATCCTTGAGGTTCAGGCCCAACACCTACTGGTCCCTACCACTTCATGTTGGTCCACCCCTATCCTGCATGACATTAAAATGTATGCCCCTTTTGTCTCGCATGACACTAAACCTTCTCCCATCCAGTCGTAAGCCGTTTTCAATCCTCATCCAGTAGTAATCCATTGTAGTCCCCATCAAGTGGTAAGCCATTGTGCTCGGCAATCGACTGTAAGCCCTTGTCATCCCTTTGTCGGGACCCGCATCACTAGTCTACCCTAGTGGGGTCCGATCAACCTCAGGTTGTTAACCACACATAAGCCCTAGTACATCATCGGGTCGATGACATCTGTGCACAACCCGATCCTATACCCCTTCCTGAACTATGTAGACTTTGATTCCCTGCCACAAGGATATGTAAGAGGTCTCTTTGAGGCTCATGCCCAACATCACTGTCACCCTCATGTCGACTCTATCTCATTCTCCATCCACATTACATAACCATCTATTATCCATCTTGATTCTTACCCGGGACACCACATCCTAGTGAGATCACATCAATTCACCTCCTAGAATCAGTGTTCCCTCAGGGGTTGATCCCATCTGATATACTCTATACAATGTTCCTATTAGTACGATCTGTCTCCATTAGATGTTAAACCTGTGGCATACCCTGTATTAAACAATAGAAGCTGAGGAAAACCTTAGAGACATGACCATGGCATATAATTCCCCGAAATCGATGTGGGATACCTCAAGCTTAAACACCCTTGAGAAGCCCTATAACATGGGAAAGAAACCCAGATGTGCTAGTGTTACAGCATCTAGACATGCCAGTGATCTCCAACGTGACTACTTATCTGACCGAAGGTTGTTGCCCTGGTTGGACCCTTTGGAATGTCTAGATAGAAGTAGTGTAATTTACTAACACCCATGAAGATATGGCACTAGTAAGAGTTTCATGGACAACATCTTAATCTATAAGGGAGACCCAGACTAGGTGACAATTTCCGAGGAGGAATCCACGAAAGGATGAACTGACATCCCATCATCCCATTTCGATCATGGAGAAAATGTCCCAGAATAAGTGATGGATGCTGCCCAACTTTGGAATGTGGAAATGTGGGGGAACTACCAGCAAGTCCTAATCATCCTCAAGCAGATGGATGCGTGATCCCCTGAGAAAGCATTAGAAACAAAAATGGTAAACCCCATGTGAAGTTCTACTCATCAATGTGGAGCTTAGTAGTGTTTGAGGCATCAGTAAACTAGCATGTCACAGGATCGAGTTATCTGGTGCTGGGTCCCACCATGAAAATAGTGGGCCTATCATTAAAATCACCAAAAGTCGGCATAGTCAAAATGTTGGACATATCGATCTACGACATTGTCAATATGGATCCTTCTTACTATCCATGGTTGATAGAATGGTTCTAGGGAACTGGACGTCAATTTCTTTGTTTCATCACAAATGCTTCAATATATCCTCTTTTCAGGAACCAATCTCCTGCATCATGGATCTAATTGCCACCCACCAAATGATGGAGGGGTAGGGGAAATGTTAGTGCAGCAACCCCGCGTTTCTCCATCACTTCTGCGACGACCTCCACAACCATAGCTACTGGGCGCCCACGCTCCATCTCCCATTCTACATTTGTTCAACGAAGGGTAATAAATGACCTCGTGCGCTCATACGAGGAGGAGGGTATGGTCCCGCCTTGGGATATGTCCCGCAAGAATTTAGAGGCATCTGTTCGTCATTGCAATCACTACCCTAATGGCCGCATATGGAGCCAATGCTCACCACTTTGATGTACAACCATTTCGGGAGCCTCTCTGCGGAACTTTTCAATGACTCCCTCCCCTACGCCGATGAGGTTGGGGATGTGTATGCCAGCTCGACCAGGATCCCATTTTAGGGGCTCCTAATAGGCCGCTCCAGCCTTGCCACTGAGTCACAGAGGCTAAAGATTAAGTAACCCATGCACCTACACCGTCAGCCTCAATTTGGCTGACCCGACACCTACGGCAGGCACAGGCCGATGAGGATGCCCACCAAGGGGTGTCAAAGTCTACAAATAATTTGGACCGTACCACCGCCGACGTATATCATTATCCCCCTATGTATATTGAGAAGGGGGACTTATATACCTGACCTAAATCGAGGCCCTAACCGCCCTATGGCCAGGCTAGGTTGAATCTCCTGGTCGCCGGTGCTGGGAGCACCCTCCGCAGAACGACCCATGTCAACAACACCCAGTAAGGTGGTCCTCCCCATATTGAAACCATGGATAATGCACATATTCCCTACTTACAAGCTCGGCATGGAGGTCTACCCCTTACTACCTTCAATCCAAATGAGGGTCCTCCCCATGAAAGTGACACTCCGTACGAAAGCCTCTCCCGCACTCATTATAATAGTTATGGAGTTGTTCCTCCTTCCACAAGCTGCCGGTGTGGGGACATTACACGTTTGATCAATCTCCAGTGTGGGGTCCCTCCCCATGTCCTTGAAGAAGCTGGAGAAGGTGCTCCATGCCTTAGTAATCAGAGTAGTCAAGGTCATCTTTGCTTCACCAGCACCCAGCACGGAGGTCCTACCCATGTTCAGATTGACCAGTACAAGGACCCTCCTGCGCTGATGCTATGAGGGGAAACAAGCATGGAGGTCCTACATGTTCTCTTATCAGCTTCAACAGAGGTCCTATATACTGCAGCACTTCCCATGGAGATTCCCTCTGCACATCAGTCAGTGGGTATGATGGCCCTCCCTGTGTTACTTTTGATATCTGACAATGAGCTCCTCACGCCACAGATCACTCATGAAAAAATCCACTCCACCCCATCACTAGTATAGACAATGGTCTTCCTTGTGCCATAAATCTACCCTATCCCAAAGAACCATCTTAGGGTAGGAGGGTGGTTCGTCGCAACCATAAAAATAATTCCAGGAATATTAAGATTGAGATAAACCATTATACTTCTCAGATTCTATGGGGGAAAACTCAGATATGAAACCCTCACCCAGATCCTCCATGTCAAGGATCGAGGTAGGGAAAAGGTGCATTAGCCTCATACCTCCAGAATGTGAGGTCCATCGGATTCCCGCCTCCCTTCGTAGGTATATCCAAGATGATGAAAATTTGGAAACTCCACAGGTTTCGGTTGTGCAATCACCACCATCATCACTAAAAGCACTCTCTTCCTCAACTAGAGATCATAGAGAGCTATTCTGGGGGCCAATGGTTGAAGAGCAGTAGTGTAGCCCATCGCCAGTATATGTATTCCCTGCACCAGAAACTATGGTCATCATCCTGTCTTACCGTGAGAAATATTTGGCAACTCTATAGGTTCCGATCTTGAAATCACTACCATCATCACTAGAAGAACTCTCTACCTCAACTAGAGTTCACAAAGAGCTATTTTAGGGACTAATGGTGGATGAGAAGCAGTGTGGGCCATATCTAGTATCCGTAGTCCATGTGCCATAAACTACAGTCGTTAGCTCCTCTTACTGTGATGTGGTGGTCAATTCACTTCACTCTTCGGAGGGTACCCTGTGATGCGGCGGTTTATCAGATCGCTCACCGTTTTCTCCACCGGCCAGCATGCGATCTGAGCGATATACATCTATACCACTACCAGTTCCCCAGCCACCCCCTATTGACGAGTGGGGAAATGATGGGACAGACCCCGAATCTGGACCCAAGAGGATGTGGGATATAGTTTCAGTAAACCATTTTCCTGAGATGTTTTGGGTAGTTGTAGCGCCATATTTCAGGGCGCTAGAAGAACTCACCCAATAAGAGGTTTGATAATTTTTCCATACCCTCTGGGGGACTCATTTCTGTCTTCTTCATTGAAGAGTGGCCTACCCCAAGAGTCAGGTGAACTTCAAAGACATCAGCCAACAATCCCATTTGGTTGATTTGGTTGCACTCCCTGTGGCCCAGTGCCCTGAGTCACCAAGTCACTATAGGACACTCCAACAATTATTCATCCACATATTTAAAGTTCATTGTAATATAATCAAGGAAGATTATCCCCACGTGATAATTCATGGCTAGGGGTAGTACGCAACCCTCTATTTCAGTTCCTTCTAGTTCCAGGCCAATTTTCTAGGCAACCTAGGGGATATGCCTTTAGACAGGGTCGCGGTTAACATGGCTGACCTGCTAGGGGGTGAGAACGAGCCAGAGCTTCTTGGAGAGGACCTTCCCCCCAAGGGAGTTTCACACCTCTTGGATCTGTTGGGAAGGATTAATCGTCAATAGATGAATCTGATGGGTCTTCCCATTCCCACTAAGGTATTGGTCCTCTACTGAAATACCAAAAATGGTAAGGAACACATTAGAGCCATCAAAACCTCCAACCCATATCGCTCAGTGAAAAATGCAGAATATTGTCCTGAAAAAGTCATGTTGCATCAGTGACTCACCAAACACAAGAAGATGGTCAGTGACCTCCTTGCTGAACGCGCTGCGGAGCGACAACCAGACTACAGTGATCCTCGGCCAAACCAGCAGGGGAAAACACAACTTCCCCTCAGCGAACTGACTCTATGAGACCCTAACCATATGCCCACATAGATAGGGTTGAGGCTATAACTTATCTAAAGAGGTCATATTATCTGTTTACAATTCCTCCTGAATGGCTTGACAATCATAAGGACCCAGCCCAGGTTTCCACGGATGCTCCACAGGCCGCTCCACCAGCTTCTCCATGATCCCATGGGCCTTCTTATTATGTTGAAGAACCTTACAATGCAATGTTGGTATGGAATCCCCATCAAGACAGAAACCCCTGCCCATATGATCCAATGGTGGCGTTAATCGCCCACCTCATAGCGTTGGAGACGCGACAAGTGGAAATTCCGCCAGATGTAAAGACTTATCAAGAAAGGGTGGATGATATTCCAGCACCCCCTGAGTTTTAGAAATCCCACCTTTTCCTTCTTCAATGGGATAGGGGACCCCCCGTAGCACCTGTATCACTTTATCTCAAGGTGTGGGCCCATGTTGGGGACTCCAGCGTAGTAGGAGGCTGCCGAACTCCAATGCTTCATACAAACATTGGAGGGGCCAACGTTTGTCTGGTATAACCAGCTCCCCATAAGATTAGTAGCCGGATGGGAAAACCTACGCAGGCGACTTCTTTACCAGTTTAGTTCCACCACTCGAAAGATGAGTATTGCGGACCTATTCATGTACAAGCTGAGGCCTAATGAGTGTGTTTTAGACTTTGTATCCCCATGGAAAGGGCTCACATAATCCCTTTACATGACACTGACTTAGTAGAATCTACCAATGATGTGTGAAGGGAATGTCAAGACAGAACTGGTACTCTCTTTGATCACCCAGAACTACCTTGGGGGATTGTGAGACTTCTCTGATAAGGCTCAACGCCTAGAATAAGCCTTGAAACACGCCATCCATGCATGTCCATTGCCTCCTGCAATCCCCACGAGAAGGGCCGCCAGGTCCTATTCCGCTGTAGTGGATCAAATAGAGGCCCCCAAGCAAATAGAGTTGTTACTAGTAGAGCTGCCTCCACATCCTCTCAGAGGCCCTCCACCTCAGGTGTAGCCTCCGGCCTAGTATCGCCCACCTCAGAATCAGCAGTTTCCCACATGCAATGTTCCACCATCGCCAAGGAAAGATAACCAGGCTCCACCTCCTCGACAGGGTCCTCCATCCCCTTGTTACGGTCAAGATCCAAGGGTCCCCTTCTCGTATATGAAGAACCTGACCAACACGATCGATGAGGATCATGTCACTGGTAATTTCTGATGTGCCTTGGATCACGGGACTGTATGTTTGTCGTATTGTAGGAGGCATGAAGAGGCAAACCTCATTTATCTCCCCAATTACTACCCCTATCACTAGATCCTGGGGTACACCCTCAAATAGTGCTTTGTGTTTAAAGAATGGCTTCATGACCAAGCAGATAACAACATAATTTGGTTTGTCATAGCTTCGATATAGGTGGAATGTGTCTTCGTGAAGCCCGAAATCAGAAGTGACAGCGAAGGTGAGTGTACTTAGGTTTCTATCCATGAGTCCCAGAAGTATCATGACTGGATGGCTCATAAAACAATCGCCCATGCCCATGGTGTTATCCATGCATGAAGGAATTGACCAAAGTTTATAGAAGCTGATACGTCAACTACTACTACTTTGGCATCGTCGTCTCACCAATCCTCTTCCCATAAGAGCAAGCATGATCAGCATAAAGGAAAACAAAGTCCCCCACCAATTCCATCGTCATCCTATACACTCAACAACTTCATCCCCTAGAGATGGAGATTCCTCCCAGAATCCATCCAATAGTGGATAACTCTTCGAGTGATGGTCAAGGGTACACCATGGTTAATACCATAGAACTTGTAAACCCCTACATGATTCTTGATGATGAGGAGTCCTAAAGGGATCCTCCCAATGTCCCCAACTGTCATCAGTATCGACAGAGCCGTGAAAATATCAGTCATCAAAGTGCCATGGTTAGTATTTCCATCCAGGATGTGCATGCTACCAAAACTAGGCAGTAATCCCATCATAGAGCTCATCATGCGCAACATTCTAATCTGGTGTCATCAGGTCTGTCGTCGCCGTTGTTCATGTTGTTGGATCAACCAGATCTACCTCAACCATGTCATCATCAGCCATGATTTTCTACAGACCAGTCTCAGTCATCGGGCCCTCACCTGGTAGTCACTCTGAGGGCTTCAACTACTGTGCAGCGGGATATTCCCAACACCAGTCAGCTGTCGGTCTAGTCAGTAGGTCCCACCATACCTCCTTTCATAGAGCGACCTCCAGTAAGAATAATTTCATGCCTGGCCTAGATTTATGATGTAATTAGGCACATTTATAGAATTATAGAAGATCTATCCATCCTTAAGACCCTTCACCTATCATCAGATACACGTGAGGCCCTCACCAAGGCTTTAAAAAGTCCCCTCCATTTTGAGATGGAAGTAACAACTCTAGAAGCTTTTCATGATGAGGCGATAAAGAATGTTGAATGTTATGACTTTATCTCTTTATCTCGAGAAGATAAAGGCTATCCCATATAGGGGCACATTCACCCATTTTACATCATCTTACAGTACAATAGTGTGGAGGTTCGTTGCAATCTGGTCGACCTGGCCTCTGGAATCCACATAATACTGACTGAGAAACTGAAAAAACCAGGCTTGTCCGAGGATGATCTGAGTCCCTCTTAGCTAAGACCCCATGGTTATGATAGGACGGAGTAGACACTAGTCAGCAAGATCTACTGGAAGAACTAGTTCGGTGACCTAGTTGTCAGCACCAAGATTATGGTTGTCTCCCAGGACACCGCCTATAATGCTTTAATGGGAAAGCCATGGCTCCACCTGCATGCGGCAGTTCCCCCATCATATCCCTAGTGCCTCAAGGACTCCCTTAATTGTTCAGTGGGTGTGCTTCATGGTGACTCGTCCCCCTTTGCCTCTCATGAATCCCGCTATCTGGATGGCGACTATTACAAGAGAAAAGACAAGCATATTCAGGCTAATGAGATTGATCATACCACAACCGCGACTGACCCATGTACAGAACTAGATGACGCCTGCATCTTTCCAATCCTCTCATTGTTTCCTGAATGAGGGGGGAACATAGTCCCAAGACTATGTGATGTCGTAAGATCACCACATACTCCTACACAAATCAGGCTAAGTTGATCCCAGATCGTCCTACTCCCATAAGGTATCGGTATATCCGCCCCATGACAACGAAAATATGTCATTCTTGATTGTTTTTTGGGAAAAAAATAATCATCTCAAGCCGAAACACCACTATTTCTTTGATATCATCATGTGTAGACCCTTGGGCTAATGACCAAATAGGATCAGATTAACATCATTCATCTCTATGGTTTCCACAACATAGGGGTTCCCTAATGCAGTGTCCATTACTGCTCAAGTTGGTACGAGCCTCTCATTAGGATTTTTCAACTCAATGGGAACTCCAATCGCCGAGGTCCCTCCTCCATATGTGAAGAAGAGGATTTAGAGGATACTCCCCCCGCCTCTGAAGAGGGCATCTCCACCATGGTCGAAGTATTGGTGCATGTGAACCCCAGTAGCGAGGCAGACCCAAAACCCACATTGATCAGTGCCGCCATGCCCCTTGAGGAGCAATAGTAGTATATAGATTTCATTAAACAGTACCTTGATGTTTTTTCTTGGAGTTATGACGACATTTTAGGAATAGATCCTCATGTAGTCGCCCACCACCTCAGTCTCCCAGCAAATCATCACGGGTTCAATCAGCTTACCAGAAAGATGAACCCTTCTCACGATGTCATGGTGGAGATAGACGTTTATAAGATTATCATAGAAAATTTTGTTAAGGAGGTACAATACCCCAAATGGATAGCCAACATTGTGCTAGTCAAAGAAGATTAATGGACATATCAGAGTCTATATCGATGTCCGAGATCTCAACCGTTAGTGTTCGAAGGATGATTTTCCCCTTCATGTGATGGAATTGTTGATCGATGCTACACCTGGGATCCAAGCCCACTCCATCATGGATGGGTACTCTGGGTATAACCACATCTGAATGGCCCCTGAGGATGAGTATTATACGGCCTTCAGGGTGCCACAAGGTAATTTTTATTAACAACTCATTCCCTTCAGTCTAAATAATTCTGGCTCCACCTATCAGTGGGCTATGCATCACATGCTCAAGATGATCCTCAGAATGCTGATGGAATTTTACATTGATGATCAGGTGGTCAAATCATTCCAACATTAGGACCATCTCAAATACCTTGAAAATGTGGTCATCTTCCTCTGTTCCTGTGACCTGATGATGAATCCATTAAAGTGCACCTTCAGGGTCCCCTCTAAAAAGTTTATCAGCTTCGTAGTCAGATATAGGGGCATCGAGATCAACTCGGAGAAGATCAAGGCCATCATCCAGATGCCTCCCCTGAGAAATATCCATGATCTTCGAGGTTTCCAAGTCCACTTTTCCTATATAGGAATATTAATCATGAATTTGGACGGAAAATGTAAGACCTTTTCACGACTCATGTTGAAAGGCACTATCTACATCTGGGATGAAGAATTTATGACTTCTTTAGAGGAAATAAAGCAGTACATGCACTAGCCTTCGGTCGTAATGCCACCTGTCTCTAGAAAGCCACTGGTCCATTACGTGACCACTCTAGAATGGTCTCTCATAGCCCTTATGGCCCAGAATAACAATAAGGGGAAGGAAAACAACCTCTACTATCTCAGCCACATGCCCCTCGATACGGAGACAAGATACTCCCCTATAGAGAAGATCTACCTTGAACTAGTATTTGTAGTCCATAAATTGTGGAATTACTTACAGCATATTGAGGTACAACTAGTATCCTGTTTTTTTTCCACTAAAGTACATCCTGAACCACTGAATGTTGATTGGATGTCTAGCTCAGTGGGTAGTAATCCTCCAGCAGTTCGACATCAGGTTTGTCCCTCTGAAGGCTATAAAGGGGAATGCATTGGAAGACATCCTTTCCGCTCATCCATCTCCCATAGACATGTCTTTGGACGATGATTTTCATGATGAGGGAATCCTCTTGGTCGACCAAGCTATCACGTGTTAGAAAATGTACTTCAATGGTGCTTCCCGGAGCCCCAACAGTAGAAGACTCAATGACCCCAAGCTCAACAGAGTAGGACTGGGTATTTTCTTCATTACCCCAGCACAATCCATTCTGTCATATTCATTCTTGTTGTCAGAAGGCTGCACCAAAAATGAGACAGAGTATCAGTCTCTCATTACTGGCCTCAAGCCGGCCCTCGAGATTGACATCCCCCATTTTCATGTCAAAGGGGACTCTGACCTAGTCATCAAGAAGATCAATGGTGACTATGTCATCAGAAATATAGATCTCATACCATTGTTGTAATCCACTATCCAACTAATAGACCAGTTCCCATATAGGCCAGAAGTCCCTCATGTCCCTTGATCTCAGAATGGTCAAGCTGATGCCCTAGCTAGCCTTGTTGTATCACTTATAGAGCCCCAACAGGATTATCGTATTATCTATGTGGCACACCGGAGAGTCATTTCTCTAGTCATTCCTGATGATGAAGACCAGTTACTGGTAAGACACCTTACCACCGGTGCCTCCACATCATGATCTATAGGTCCCTAGATGCAGTGATTGAGGTGACTCCAAAATGGAGAACCTAATTTTTCGATTATCTCAATAATGGTAATCATCTAGTAGATCGGGCCGAGTGTGAGTGATTCTGATACCGCACGTTATATTTTACCCTCCACGACTGTCCTGGTTGTGAGCAGGTTCTGTTCAAGCATTGGTTTGATGGGGTTCTCCTCCATTTCATTCAGGGAGTCAAAATTTCCCAAGTCAAGGAGGATGTTTATGCCGGCTCCTGCAGGGCTCATCAGACCAGGTCTAATCTATCTCACCAGATTCGAGAGACTAGGGTATTTTTGGCCCTGCATGATCCATGACTACATTGAGTTCACCAAAAGGTGTCATGCATGCCAAGTTCTTGCCAACATTATACATTGCCTACCAAAGCCTCTCCATACTACCATGTACTCTTAGCCATTTGAGGTATGGGGACTCGATGTCATGGGACTATATACACCGACGAAAGCTCGCCCGTGCAGGTTCATCCTAACCACTATGGATTTATTCTCCAAGTGGGAAGAGGCAGTTCTGGTCAAGGAGGTCAAGGCATGTTCCATCATTGACTTTATGAGCTCCAACAACATCTACTAATTTGGATTCCCTCACACCATCCTCACCGATAAAAACATGAACTTTCAGGTAGCTGTGTTGAAGAAACAATATTCTAAGTACAACATCCATTATAACAACACCTCTATCATGCGCAAGAAAATAGACCGATCGAGGCGTTCAACAAAACCCTATGTAACATTCTAAAGAAAATGGTTGGTCAGAATAAGAAGAGTTTTCCAGACAAGCTCTCCAACGCCCTCTAGGATTATTATACAAAGACTCATAATTCCACCCAAGTGACCCCATATTCCCTAGTGTACGGAATGGAGGTCATCCTGCCCATTGAGATTTACTTTTTGTCATTGTGAAAATATATCTATGATCAGCAAGTGCCAGATAAGGTAACAGAAATCTTTCTAGATTATTTGGAAGCACTTGACAAGAATAGGATTTGTGCCTGGCACAATCTGGAAAGGAATTATAATAAGATAGCTAGAGATTTCAACAAGAATGTTCTCCTTAGTTCCTACTGGAAAGGTGACATGGTATTGGCCCTTAGGACACCAATGATACCTGGCAAGAAACCACCTAGGTTGGAGCCCAAATGGGAAAGACCTTACATCATTCACACGGTTTACTCTAATTAAGCATATTCCTTGGTTACCATGGATTGTGAGCGTATAACTCCTCCCCCAAATGCCAATTTCCTAAAGAAATATGTTGCATGAGTTTTATGGTCCTACATGACCATAAACTGTTGGGTCCTACATGACCTTAAACTATCCGGTCCTACATGACCTTAAACTATTGGATCCTACATGACCTTAAACTATCCGGTCTTACATGACCTTAAACTATGGGGTCC
Source organism: Viscum album (assembly GCA_963277665.1). Taxonomy (NCBI): domain Eukaryota; kingdom Viridiplantae; phylum Streptophyta; class Magnoliopsida; order Santalales; family Viscaceae; genus Viscum; species Viscum album. The sequence continues at coordinate 455,780,455 of OY728119.1, read as the reverse complement.
CACATGACCTTAAATTGTATGTCCCTACATGACCTTAAACGGTTGGGTCCTACATAACCTTAAACGGTTGTGTCCTACATGACCTTAAACTGTTGGGTCCTATATGACCATAAATTGTCACATCCTACATGACCTTAAATTGTAAAATTTCATGAATGATGTTAAACTCTATGTCGTCCTACTTGATGTTAAACTGTATGTCGTCATGCAGGACATTAAACTATGTATCACCCTGTGAGATGTAAAACAACAAGAACTACGTATGGCTTGACTCCCATCCTTATGGGATACATAGGAATTCCCAGACATTTCATCCATAGGCTCAGCCCCAAACATCGGGTACTTTCATTGGGTTGAAGCACATGAGGGGTGCATGCTTTTTCCCTCATCCACGTTGGGTTCATCAGGACCGTACCATGTATCCCTCCTCCCTGAAGACCCCCACCTCTTCTACTGTCTAGATTGACATTAAGTAGCACAAGCACATTTATGCTCCCCACACTCCAAAATTTGGGCTTTCATTTTTTTTCACATGTGAAAGATCCCCCAAATGGTATGGATACTTAGCCTAAAGGCTCTCCTATCATTTCAGGCAAACGCCCTCAAGGACCTCGAACAAAAAATTGATACAAGTATCACGTCGTTAATATGGTCAGTGGTCGATTCTCATTTTTTGTTCCCATTTCATATCACACGATGTGGTTTTTGTGTTTTAAATTTGGTCAGAATTTATCCATTTTCATCGTCATCAACCCCATATGTCCCAAAAATGGAGTGTAGTGGCTGATTCTGCCTCACAGTCTCTTCAAGCCTCAATCTCCGTTGAGCAGGAGTGTGATTCCTACTGTCGAAAACTTATGTGATGGGAAGAGCTTAGTTCTACTCCTTGTTTCCCACGCTGATCATTTCTTATGTGGTCTTAGGAGATAAGGTAAGGCAATACCTACATGAGAGGTCATGTGGCTACAGTTGGCTGGGATGCCTAGACTTAGATCCCTCGACCCTTCCGCCCCCCTGGCCCGAGTTCTCATTTTGGATTGTGCGGTGTGGTATGGAATCAGGTTTGTATTCACGTCAGGCTAATTTCCCATGCCACATGTATCCCCATGAGACATCCCTCCTTCACTTATTCTCCTTTCTACGAACATAGGCCCTACCAAGCTTCACAATCCCTATCATTTGCGTTTTGATCATCTTTTATATCCAAAAGGCCCCCCGAATGCCATGGATGATCAGCACAAGGGCTATCATACCATTACAGGACAACGTCCTCTAGGATTGGAAGCGAGAAATGGATAAAAGTCTCACATTGCGAATGCGATCAATGGTTGACACTCAATTGTTTTCCCCAAACTATGGTCATACAAATACAGATACTATACTACGAACATGGTAAACAATTATCCTCTATCTTTGTTTCAATTTCATGGTCTTCCACAAGAACAACGATTCTTCCTATCCACTCAGATGTCCCATGTGTATTCCATTAAACTAGGCATCTACGGTTCGATCTCTATCACCATTAACTAAGAGGACCCCTATCCTTGTTTCATGATGATAAAGTTCATAGTGTCCTTCTCTAGAACTATGTGTGTCTTGATTCCCATCCTTATGAGATATTTAGGACCACCTGAACATCTGGTCTTTGAGTCTATCCCTAATTCATACAAACCTCTATTTTATTCTAGCTTCTTGCCTTGATTCCATCTAAGGGAGGGGTACACAGTGTGGTATGGGCTTGTGCCCCATTCCTGTTGGGTTCGTAATAACCCCGCCATGTACCTCTCTCTCTCTCTCTTGAGAATCCTTCGATCCATTTCCCTACACTCAACATTTTTATTTGATTGATCTTAAGGGGGGCACCTCTACCCTTTTTGGTGACTCCCCAATGTTACCAAGAGTACTCTGGTTCAAGGCCTAGAGTGTCAGATTCTACCTGGACATGATTTCACCCATTTTTTAGTCTTTGTGTTCCCATTCATTTGGGATTTCATTATCTGTCACATCTGAAAGGACCCCCAAGTGTCATGGATGCTCATCCCATGGACACTCCTACCATTATGGGTCAACATCCTTGAGGGATTCGAACAAAAAAATTATATAGGTCCCTCATTCGGAATATGGTCAGCGGTTTACTCTAATTTTTTGTTCCCAATTCAAGTCACACGATAAGGATGATATGTTTAGAACATGATCAACAGATTATCCTCCATCTTCATTCCAACCCCATCAAGCCTTAAATGTCAGTTACATGATTCACATCATTTTCCACTCCATCAGGTCCAAATGGAATTTCAACGCTCTTGGTACTATCCCTCAGTGCACATTTCCACGTTAGGGGGACAAATACGTGGTAAGGTGTCATTCAGTGCACCGCACCAAATTCCCCTTTACATGCATTACAAGTGTTCCAAAGACCTCTTCTTCCCTTGGTAGCTGCACTGAGATTGACTCATGTGGGATTAAGGACTAGATCGAGGTTTGTGATCACTTGGAATAGTTTTGGTTCTTCATTGGTCCGAGCTCTATGTCTTTAAACTAAATCTCCTTATACGTAATCTTCTAGAACTACATCTATCTTGATTCCCATGCTAATGGAATATGTAGAAATGCCTGAATATCTCATTAGTGGGTCCAGATCAACTTAGATATAGTCTCTTCTTCCCTATATTCTCTAACATTTTCTAGTCCCTTAGCCTACGGTTTCTTTCTGGGAATCGCACACGGTGTGATGTGAACCTCATCCTCATTTACGTTGGGTATGCTTTATCACACTGTGCACATCCCCTCTTGAACCTATTCTCTCCTGCATATGTCTGATCCATATTATTTTAAGCTATGTCGTCTAGTCCCACAAGACTTGAAACTATTTCTTTTATACTATATGACCTTAAAATGCATGTTTGGTCCCATCACATGACCCCAATCTATGACATTATCATCCTGGCCGCATAACAAAAAATGGCACTACATCGTGGTGTCCTCACTTGAGTGGAAGTCATGTTTGGTGTCAGCCACATAATATAACACTTTTCAATCCCTACATATGGCTTGACTATTGTGGTGATTCCTAGACCTTCCATTCTAGGTCCATCGCATCACAAAAAAACTCTCATTCATCCTAAAGGACAAAAATGTTCTATCAAATGAAACTTATTTTAGTGCATGGTCCAGACCAACATGACCTTATCATCCCTGGTATTGGTACTTTACCAAGCCATACCAATAACTATGTGTGGCTTGATTCTCATTATCATGGGATACATAAGAATGCCTGTGCAATTCCTCTTTTGACCCAGCCTAATTTTTGTTTTCGGTCCCTCAACATAAAACCTCCCTAATAAACACATGGTCATATGATCTTCATGTCTTCATTCATGTCATGTTTATAATTACCTCACCACGTGTCTCCTAAATTCCTTACCATATCTAGTCCGAGCTCTATTACCATAATCTAAGATCACTCTGTGTCCTTGCCTCAAGACGTTAAACTGTACAACATCTTCTAGAACTACATACTTCTTGATTACCATCCACATGGGATATGTAGGAACTCCCAGGAACCTTTTTTTGGGTCCCTCTTGAGGAATTATAAGTCATGTTCCCCATCTTTTTCCCCCTTAGCCCAAATTCTGTAACTGTTGTTACCCTAAACAAGTTCGGGATTCCCCATAATAGTGATGGGATGCATCAACATCCTCATAATAGAAATCCTATCTATAATTATTAATGATCCTTGATCTGAATGGTATGTCCACCTAAGGTGTTTCCACCACGATGGTGTAATTTCAAGAGTGTTGGACTCCATTGGAATAATCTGTGACTCCACCCTCCACGGTTTTTTTGCCCTTTATTTAGACCCATATCCTATTTCATGTCTAAAGAACCCCTAAAAGCATGGATTCTCACCCTATGGCTCGCCTGCTGTCCTCAGCAAATGTTCTGGAAGACTAATGGGTATCATTTTGATTCATGACCCGTGTTTTGAATATGGTCAGCAGTCAGCGCCCATTTTTTATCCCCATTTTAGGCTAACACAATATGGATGTTGTGTTTCAAACATGGTCAATAGTTATCCTCCATTGTCACACCACCCTTACAATGTTCCAAATCATGGGTATCATGATTTGCACTTTCCACTCCCTTATGTGTGTATTAATCCCAACGTCCTTGGAATTACCCTGCTCATGCACAAGAGTACATTGGGAATCTGATAATTTGACTATTTAGGGAGCTTCATTCTCTGGTCAGGCCTCCCCCTTTCTTCTTGGAATCTCGGATGGGTCATTTATACCCTAGATGCCCAATAATTGGTTGTCATTCCCATAGTCAAATGAGGTGACGATTCTACCATCCTTTCTTTGTCACATCAGGCATGACCCACATGATCTTATGGATATATTACTAATTAATTCACAATTGTGGTTGGAATGTATTCAACATAACAAAAAAGTTAATAATTAGTTCATACATGAAGCTCATAACATGAAACGGTACAGAAAAATAAGTTCATGAGGTTCAAGAAAAACATGGTCCTTTAGGATTGACGTTTTGGATGGACTGTTCCAATGCTGCCACCTTCTGACTTGGGGCCTCAAGCATATCTTCCTGACCCCTGAGATCCTTCTCTTAGACAGAAGTGGCAGGTCATCAGTCATTAGACCTGGCATGTGCCCATGATTGTTCAATATTGAGCTCTATCATCTAGGGATTCTTTTGCACTATCTACTTCTGAGCATCTTCCAGTTGGGCCCTCAACTTCTCGATGAGCTCAGATTGGTTGGTAATGAATGCCTCCCTTTATTTTGCTAGTTCTTCGTGGAATCAATCCTCCAGATCCGCCTCCAGGAATGTTTGAGTATTCTATGACCCATGATAGAACTAGGAAATGTATAAGCATAATCTATCCTTCTGTATCTTCTCATCCATTTAATCATGGATCATTATGTGAGGACGGTGATCATCTACCCCACTAGTGTAGAGAAAGCATAGCCAGGTGTCGAGCGACCCCATACAACTTATCCATTCTTCATGTGGCTATCTGAGAAAAACATTGATGCACTTCCATGCCTTGAATTGTGTCATATGACTCTCCTCAGCATCATCAGAGATAGAATTATCTATTTCATTGGGGTCTGCAGGCATGTACTCTGGGAAATTGGCAAGGAGTTCAATAAAAAGGTCTTCCTCAGGAACTCATTATTCATCAGTGACTTCACCCTTGTCAGGATGAAACCCCATTCTGACAGCATTTCCATCTATTATCACAACCTCTATCTCATGAAGTACCTAATTGGGGCCACATAGAATAGTTTATTCTGCAAGAGATGATGTGGTCACTGACAAGGCTCCTACTGATGTTCCATACCTGATGGTTTGTCAAGCCACCAACCTTGCGATCACTACATCAGGAATCAGTATCTTGGTTAGCTGAATTCCCCATAAAATGTGAGAGTTAATGAATATATATTTACGGGAGCTACGTGTGACAATTTCCAATGCCCGTGTCATGGCGGGAGCCATAGTCACAGGAGAGCCTTCAGCACTTTTCAAATTGATCACTGGCTGCGGCACCACTTGAACTGTGGGAGTGGCAGGGGACTTAGAGTCTACCATTATGTCTCTTCCTTTTGGCTCATTTTTATCTAATCTAGCCGTAATCGGCAGCCCACCATGCTTGGTCCCAAGGACAGGCTCCTGAGAATGGTCCCCGACCTCTATAGGCACATCTTCATCCCCTGTGGGGAGGGAAACCTAGGAACCCTCGCCCATGTGTTCCAAAATAGGATAGAGTTCGGTTGGTGGATTGGGATCATGAAAATATAAAGGCCAGTGGAGGTAGGATTTAAGCTTACCTCAAGATGCTCTTCTAGTTCTGCATCAAAGCCTACGATTTCGCCGCTCTCCCAAAAGCTTTGCTGACGAGCAAGAGAATCTAAAGGCCCCTCACTGCCAAGACCTTCAACTTGGTTCTCCTATTTATCTTCATCTTTACCTTCTTCACCTTCATCCTCTTCTTCCACTTCTTTCTCTTATTCTTCTTCTTTTTCCTCTCAACTTTCATCTGTGGATGGAAGCTTTTCTAGGTCATGTTCCTGGCCAAGCATCACTTTCACCAAGAGATGCAATTCTTCAAACCTCCCCTACTGGCATGCGTACATGTCCATAACCATCTTGTATGCAGGATGGTGATGGAATTTTAACCTATCCTTCATCTCGATGCACCCTATGTCCGGAAAATTGAGCCAGATGCATACCAACCTCTCCCACAATTATTCAGTAGACATATACCATCGCAGTGTTTTCCAAGAATACCGCAGAGAAGGGAAAATGTCATTAAGAGTTGGCTTTAGAAGGTACCTGGGTTGCTTTCCCAGAAGTTCCCTAGATGGACCATGAGGCTGCACGTGGGACCACCCATCCCCAGAAGGTGGAGGCACATTCTAGGATTTTGATGCTCCTACCGATGAAGTACTAGCATGTGCCATGCTAGTTGGCCAACCCATTATTTTCCTAACCTCTCTCGTGGCGCCTAGTCTACCTCCCTGCTCTTCAGGCTCTTCACTAGCTGTCTTTATTTGTCAGATGCGTTTCCAAAGAATCACCTCAGGAAATTTCTTAATCCAGTATTCGACATACTCTGTTCACAGACCTAGACTGAAGTCGGTGGTGGGAAGAGTGATGATTTCTCACAAGCATTCTATCGTAAACCTAAGAAACAGTTGATATAGAATACAAGGATGTAGTTTTTTGCGAACCTTTGTGTATAATCTGTTCGGCATCTGTTTCATGCACCCTATCTTCCAGGAAAACCTGGTCGGCATGTACGGTTTGCAAAAGATTTTACAATTCATCCAGGATACTAGTATGCCTCCCTGAATGCTTTGCATGTACTCCCTCTACGATAATAGCTCCCACCCATCATCTACCATTTGACCGATCGAGCTACATAATGGGTAGATGTTGATGTTGTTATGAAATCCAATCTTGAGATTGATCTCCTCTTCTCATAACATCAGTGGGCGGATTTTAACGATGTTCAAGAGGGATGGCCACATAATGTTACCAGGGGCGAACGGAATTCAGGAAGTCATACCCACCACAGTGGTCTACAACCCAACCATGAAGAATTTGGAATGGCCCACATATCCTCCTAGGCTAACTTCCCCTTGAAATACACCCCAAGAATACTATACAACTTCGCCAACACTAGCACCCCCTGGTTGACCTTGTTCTTCACTTCCACAATCCAGCATATCGCTAGAATCCTTGGTCAGACCCCTATCTTTGTGTCCCTCACTAGAAGTACCCATCTTCTCAAGAATTCAGCAAGAAACCCATTATATGTTACATTTGGGTCCAAACTGTCATTTATGCCAATGCCTAATGATCGGTACTCTCCTGCCTCTAGGATCCTCCAATATGATCCAACCATTCCCCTCTAAGATGTGTTTGGGCATTGCATCCCTCGGCCTGGAATTTTTATAGCCCTATCCTGCATCAGGAAAATACTAAACCACCCTAAATAGGATATGACCTTTACGATGTATTTTATTTTCAACTCCTCTTTAGCCAGCTCATGTAGGTTCCATGATAAGTTTGGGGTGCGTGTCCTATCCCCCCAGACATTCCACATTGGGAGGAACTCGCCATACTAGTACCCATCAAAGGGGATTCCCATGATGCTTTGGACGCCCCACAAACTGATTCCCACCTCCCCATGGTAGAGGTGGAAGGTGTTTGTATCAGGGGACCAGTGACTGAATAACTCTGCTACTAGATCTTGTTGTTGGAAGAAGTGGAATTGGGATGTCCAAACGACTTCAAAAAGCCTGTTGGACCACAACTCTAGCCCATATTCCTCGCTTGTTTGGCATACCCAGTATGCTTATTCCCATTCATTGGTGAAGTTTCCCCTAGATCTGAAATTCCATTCCTTCCAACCCTTCGTCTCGTCAATAATACTTCTCCTGAAAGTACATGCATAAAGAGTGGGAGATTCCTCTATAACCGGATCGCTTCCCATAACTATCCTGGTCTTTGTATTTATGAAAAATATTTTCGTGTTTTTTGTTTCCCTAGTAGGATAACCGTTGTGTGTAATATAGAACTGTGTGAGACTATCCTCATGCGTCACCCATGACCGCACTATATCCGTCTCGAAATCAGGCATCAGAACCTCCTCTAGATGGTCTATGTTCCATAATGGATGGTTTTCACTCATGAGAAATATTTTTGGGATTTTGTAAACATTCCAAAAAAAATTTGTTATCATATAAAACCATCCTAGAATGAAGAATTTGTGGGTTCATGATCATCTGAGTCCTTCTTGCAGTTGCTACGGCCTCCCTCTCGGAATCAGTCTGTTGGAAGGACATTCATGAAATTCCAAGGGATGGGAACTAAAGAAGAAATATTTTATGCGCAAAATATTTAGAGGCATGAAAGAAATTTAGAGACACATAGGAATGTCGATCTGTGTGAAAAAGGTCAGATAGTGTGAAAAACCTGTAGTCGGTCGTGAAAACTTGTGCGACGATAAGGACCTTTTTTGTGCATGAGGGAAAAGCACCTGTTATGCAAAAAAAGTCAAAGTAGGGGCCAATGTGGGGGCCCTTATCCTATTTATAGGCACGAAAACATCTTCTGCATGCACGAAAGATATTTGTGAGCCCAAATCGCATTTTTGTGTACTCTGAATGTGAACTTTCCCAATTTTCTATGTGACCCATAGAATCTGACCTTCAAGTCCCCCTTATGCTCTGATTCTGAGGGGGCATTTGTTAATGCCGAATTTTGGATAGGTCCAGAATTGGGTTAATAAAGAGCAGAAAATGTATTTGGATATAGAGGAGAAGATTTTGTGACCCCAGAGGTAGGTACACACAAGATTCAATCAATACTCGCAAAAGGTCCTTTGGAACACAAAATCATGTGCGCCAAAGGTGACTTCATTGGTAAGCTTCTGTGGAAACCCCTCCTAAACTGCAAAAGTAATTGAAGATCAAGGAAGTGGGGTTGTGAACAAAATACCTCCAAGTGCACAAGGGATTTCATGCCCAATGCGACGTCAAAGGGGCCCTTGTATACAGGTACCCTCACGAATCGGTTGAGGCCTGAGCATGAAGGCCCCTGCCAGCACAGAAAATCTTTCTTGCCCAATATGATGTCAAACACATGATTCTGTGGCAACCCCCTAGAAACCACCAAAAGGGATGTCATGAAAAAGTCCAGAAGGCACGCCCACTTTCCTCTAGCGCACAAATTCTTGTGCACCCAATGCGACGTAAAGTGATGGGTTTGTGCGCAGCGCCCCTTGCATGTAGCCTCCATGGGCATAAATTATAAAGAGAAACATACCCCTGCCCTTCGGGGATGGTGACATAAGACGAAGAAATGCTCTACTGCATGAAAGACACCTCTTCCATCACCGTGCGAAAAAAACTATGGATTCAAGGTATTGGATCTTGTGCGATAGGTCCCCTAAGGGTAATCCTTCTGGTGGGACCTCTTGGGCATGATCCTCATCCATTTCCTTTTACCCCAACTCCTATGTGTTCAAAATATCCCTCTTGCACGTAGAATTCTCACTGCATTGGACATCTTTTAAGCATAGTTGTTCCGACCATTATGCAACCTCTCATTTCATGCGTGCATCCTTTCAGTTTTCACGTAGCCGTTCTTTTTCACGTGAAATCCCTCATCTTACTCGTGGCCCTCATTGTGGGATACATGTGATGTACATACCATAAGGCATTGTGTCTGAGCCCCTCTTAGATGCAACACACTCGTGTCATGCGCCCTTTTCCCATGTGACCCTCCATGTTTGCACAGAGTAATTTCAATGTCCCTTGGGTGGTGCGTCCCGTTGCGTTGCATCACCTCATGCTTCTTCGCATAGGCACACTAATGACTATGGATTCTTCTCATAGGCACTCTAAAGTGGACCCCTCAATGGATCACCCCTCACTATGGCATTTTTGATGCCTTCGCTTCCTCAAGGGAGGGCAGGAATCAGTTTTTTAACTCATAGGTGTGCGGAGAAAACACCCTCGTTCAAGCTGCAAGATGTTAAACTATAAAGAACCATCATCCTCAGCACATGAAATTAAACTGTGACCCTGACCCATGCATCATATGTGGGGGGCCCTGTTTCAAACATTCACTAGGACCACTTGTCTCCATGGGAGTGAAATCATTCCTCACATGGAATGAGATCATCTATATAGGAGCGGCGTCTGTCCACAAGGAAAGGGAAACTACCTTGGTGTAAGTCCCTAGCCTTTCCTGTAGGAGGAAACATCCCTCCTCCTCCAATATTCATTTTGGCCAAATACCATAGAGGAGGGATGGGCACCAGAACCTTATTCTCTTTCATGAAAAATCCCTCTCCTATTGGGCTTTGTCACCACTAGGCCTCCAACCTGGAGTAAGTCCCAATCCCTATCTCACAGGGGCTGCGAACCATGCATAAGCCCATGTTTCTTATTTGGTCTATGAACCACACCTAATCCCTTATTTCCTCTTTCATCGGTGAACCATGCCTAAGACTATGTTTCCTTTTTGGGATGTTAACCATGTGTATGCCCCACTCCACCTCCCACAGAATCACCTTTCGCGACGTGACGGTCTGGTCTTTGCTTCATCTTGTTTCTCAAACCGAGCATGTCTCGGGTGGGCTTATAGTAAGCATCGACCATGACATCCTCTTTGGGCAGCCTAGAGTGTAAGCCCCAAAACCATCCCGAACTGCGTGGACATTGATCCTTTCTAGGGAAAGGTACATTGGAAGCCTCCCTAAGGTTCAATCCCAACACCCATTGGTCCTGAACATCATTACGTCAGCTCACCAACACCCCTCTGGAACTACGTGTACTTTGGTCCTTGCTAAGGAATGGTACGTAGGAAGCCTCCCTGAGGTTCAAGCCCATCAACCATTGATTCAGACCCCCTTTACGTCGGTTCCCACCATTCCAAACTACGCGGACTTTGATCCTTGACATCGAATGATACATAGTAAGCCTTCCTGAGGTTCAAACCCCACCCTCATTGGTCATGACCATCTTCATGTCGGTTCGCCAACCCATCCTAAACTATGTAAAGGCAAGGTATGTATGAATCCTCCCTAAGGCTCAAGCCCAACACCTACTAGTGCCGACCACTTCATGTCCTTCCACCCCTGTCCTTCATGACATTAAACTGTATGCCTCTTTTGTCCTACATGACACTAAACTGTCCCCCATCCAGAGGTAAGCCGTTGTCAATCCCCATCCAGTGGTAAGCCTTTGTAGTCCCCATCCAGCGGTAAGACATTGTGCTCTGCGATCGATGGTAATCTATTGTCATCCCTTTGTTTGGACCCACATATTTGGTCCACCCCAGTGGCATTAGACCAACCTCGGGCAGCTAACCACATGTAAGCTCTAGTATATCATTGGGTCACTGTCCTTTGTGCACACCCCGATTCTATACCCCTTCATGAACTACGTATACATTGATTCCCTACCACAGGGATACGTTTGAGGTCTCTTCGAGGCTCAAGACCAACATCCCCATCTCCCTTTAGTTAACTCAATCTCATTCTCCATCCACTTCACTTAACCATCCATTATCCATCTTAATTCTTACCTGGGTAGCCACATCCCGATGAGATCACTTCAATTCACCTTATAGCATCAGTGTTCCCTTCAGAGGTTGCACCCATCTGATCCACTCTAGCAAGTGTTCTGATCAGTTTGATTCATCTCCTCTAAACGTTAACCCTGTGGCATACCTTGTGTTAAAAATAGGATACTGTGGAAAACCATAGAGACATTCCCATGGTATATAATTTACCACATTCGATGTGGGATGCCTTAGGCTTCTTCACCCTTGAGAATCCCTATAATAAGGGAAAGAAGCCTAGATGCGCTAGAGTTCCAGCATCCTGAAATGCCAGTGATGTCTAAATTGACTACTCCCCCAAACGAAGGTTGCTTCCCTGGATGAACCCCTTGGAATATCCTAACAGAAGAAATGTAATTAACTGGTGTCCATAAAGATATGGTACTAGGAAGAGTTTCATGAACAACATCTTAATCTATTAGGGAGACCCAGACTAGGTGATGATTTCCAAGGAGGAATCCATGGAAGGATGAATATACATCTCATCATCATGTTTCGATTATGGAGAAAACATCCATGAATAAACGACATATGTTACCCGCCTTTGGAAAGCGGGAATGCGGGGAAACAGCCAACACGTCCTCAACATCGTTAACAATATGGATACACGTGCCCCGTAGAAAGAGTCGGAAACACTCTTACGATACCGATTCGCAACAATTTATACATCATTAAAGCTTCAACCATATTCTACAAAAATTTACTTCGTTCCAAAGCCAATCGATTTCTTTAACCAAAACCCTGTATTTCATGATATTTAATCTTTGATCAATCACATTTACCATCGTTAGATTTTTTTTAGGGAAGTATTGTAACTTCCCTATCTTCCAACAACACCTTTCATTCCAATCAAACATAAAAATGATTGGTATCATCTTTTCTCCCCATTTCCTTCATAAGGATCACATCACAAGTTCTCAAAATAACTCATAATATTTTTGAAATACTAATTAGAAAATCATAATAATATGTTTCATGATTTTTACAAAGTGAATTCATTTATTCTTCTAGACAACAAAATACAACACTATTGAGAACAAACATTTCTTACTCTATAAAATTTCATCATCCGACTTGGTCTTAGCAACATTGAGTTTGAACCTATACCCACTATAAATTTCTAAATAGAAATAGTCTTATGATATTATACACTCAATTAATCTATTCTCAAAACATTTAGAACATAATTTTATATTTTCATGAATTAATTCACTTTCTAAAATCATTTCCATTAATATAAATAAGATAAATTCATTAAAAAGAACAACCCATTTTAGTATCCCTTTAAATCATGTAACAAAACTAAACTAATAATGAATTATGTGTATTAAAAAACCCCATATCATATTATTAAACATCAATTGTTTACGTCCTCTTATAATTATGATAATAGGATAATACACTTATTATAACAAGTTAATCTAATCCGGAAGAATCCAGGACATTAATGAAACAAACCCTTTTCTATATTTTTCAAGCTCCATTATTATATTAATATCAATTTTTTACCTTATATATATTTTGAATAATTATAACACTAATAGTCTACATTATGTATTTTTTAGAAAAATATAATTGAATTATATTGCCAATAAATATTTATGGAAACCATTACTCTCACCAAGCCATTGGTATATATAATAATTTTGAACATATAATTGGGAACTGAAATGAATTATCTCAATTTTTATATAAATCCTTTTCAAACATAAAAAGAATCATTACATTATTAAATAAGCATCTAGATTCACTTGTTTAACAATTTATACACTTGGTTACTAAGAAACTAATTTCTCAAAAACCTAGAATATTTCGTTATGAACTTTTCTTAAGATACTAGTCTTAGGAGTATATTACATGAATCAACACCTTCCAAGGATTAATATCAATGATTAATTTGATGATGATGATATTATTAATCTAAAATAGATTTTTTCTCATATAAGTATCATGTTTTGTTACTAATTAATAATTACTTTTGTTGAATGGTCACCCACTAAAATTATAACTCCTTTTAAAACACATAAAACCAATTACCATTACATGATTTAAATTTCACTAAGAAATGATTTTTATATGGAATTACACTCACCAAAAATCTATTTAGATAGAGAATCATCTGAAACATGCCATATATGAGTCTCGGATATTCAAGAAGACCACAAATTGTCCATTCCATCATATGAATAAACTCAAATCTGAAAATTTAGAAATGTAATATTGTTAGGGTATCTTAGATAGTGTAACTCAAAATAAATTCCAACAATAGGCTAATAAAGGACAGTTTATGTGAATCCAAATTTGAATGACCTACCTAATTTGTTTTAGTGTCACCCATCACATTATTTCCTTACATAAGATAATCCGACGATTCCCATATATTTCATTACCATCATATTTGGATGATCATGTTGTTGAGAAGTGTCTATTTGGTATGAATATAACACTTAGTATTTGAAGGGGATTTAATATCACCATCTTATCTAATGTTATTATCTTCACGTATACATGATTGTAGTGATTTATTTTTTACTCATATTCCCCCAAAATAATCAATATGTTCAAACCATATTGATGTGTAATTTTTTACACAACTCAAATCCATGTTACCAACCCATAAAAGGAAGTAAACTATATTCATACATTCCTAATTGAATCATAGGAATAAGCTACATGACCTATTCATGTAAATATTTAGAGTTACAAGAGCCGACAATATCCACATGATTACTCCTATAACAACATATAGAAAAACCCATTAACATTTCTAAACAATGTTTAAGCCTCAATGATAGTAGGTAGCCTAGCCAAAATTATCTATACGTAGGGATTCTATTCTCATGCAAGAATTAAATTCATAGTTAAATGATACTTCCCATAAATCCTTATATTTATATGATAAATATATTTTTATTCAAAGGAAACTTGTGATTTTCATGCATAAAATGGTTTGTTATTTTATTCTTCACTTTTATATAGTAATGGTCGGGCTTTTAAATCAACCATAACACTATCATTTATGTAGACATTATATAATATTTAATGTAACATGATTTCATTATTCATACATTTATGAATGGTTTGGCTGAATAATAACTTACTCATGTGTTGTAAATGCATATGGAAACATGAAAACCCATGGAGCGTCTTTCTACCTTATAAAAACACTACCATGTGATGATAGGGTGATGTGAGTAATGTTTATATACTTGGATGGACCTATTGGAAACTCATTACTCTATTCATATATACATATGTGTTTAAGGAACTATCATTTTGGGGATATAGAATTAATCCCATAAAAAGTTTAGTTACTTCAGTCAGTCCAATGATACACAACAGATATTTGTTGTATTTTTGTTAATCTTGGTGACCTTTACCAAACCATATGATGATGATGATAAAGATGTTAAAGATTATTTATAGGGGAAGGTACACCAATTATAGTGTTCTTAATTTTATTATTATATGTTGTTTCACATATATTCATGTGGGGATCTTGATAATTGGATTTAATTTCCCTCTATTATATATAATATATGTTATAATACTTGTTTAAATCCAAAAAAAGGTATATGTGAAAACAATGTTTTGAGTTTTTTCTAAAATCATGTATGAAACAAAGAACTCAAGTGAAAAATATAGTATCAATTTTCCCTGGTCAATTATTTAAGGTATAATGGATTTCCTTTATGGAGAAGTATTTTGTGTAATGTTGATCATTGATTACCCTTATAAAGAAGAAGTTTATGTAAGGGTCATTGTATATGAACCTTATGAAGAATTTTTTTTGCGTATGGGAAATCAATAATGACCTTTAAACATATTTATTTGGCATAAGGGTCATCAGAGATTATTGTTATAGAGAGTAATCTATGTATGGTTCATATTTCTTTTTCCTCACAAATATTGGTCTACACGAGGATCATTCAATCTTACCCATAGATATAACGATTTAGGTAATTTTAATCCATGATAACCTTATATAATGTAGTATACATAAGGTTTATCCCAACTTAACCATACATTTAAGGGTATGTGTGAAAGTAAATGGTTTTATCTCAATGAAGGCACATCTACCACAAATGAGTAAACATAAAGAAATTAAAAAAATATTAGTATTTTCTAAAAATTTGAACATGATTTTTAAATTTCTTATAAATCATATTTTAGGGTATTTTGGGAATATTATAATTTATAAAATATTAATAATATAATTAATGATAATTTATTTATAATTTATTTTGTATAACGGTTTTTTAAACATGTATTCAAAATATACTACAAATAGTAATTGTTAATATTTAAAATGCATTTGAAATGTTATATGGTATAACTTATGATCTAGAAATAAAATTTTATTTATAAATCACGAGACAAATTTATAAATTATTTATAAATTTTATAAATAAGAAAAAAAATATAGGTTCATATATATTTTTTTATAAATTTATCATAATTATTTAATTTTAATCGTTCAAATTAAAGAGCCACATTTTGAATATTATTTATACTGCATCTAAAGGGTTTTTATGATTGATATAATAATTTTTTAAATAATTTTAATTATGTGATATTTATATTATAAAAAAAATTCATAAAATTAATTAATTTATAAAAATTTTATAAACCATAAAATATCATATATTTAAAATTAAATTTCTATATAATAATCAATATAAAATAGCTTATATTAAACTAAATATAATGAGTTTATATTCAATGTTATGGAATTTTCACAATGTTATATAATTTATAATATGTTTTATTGTTAGCTTTTATTTGATAATTATTCACAAATTATAATTTATTGTGTAAATATTTGAATTGTTCTTTTACTTGAAGGGTTTCCCCAATTTATTTCCTTGTTATTAATTTTATACATCAAGAATATTTGTATTCAGAAATTTATAAGATATATTGTTTCTTGGGTAGAGCCTTGAATTTGTATTCTGTTATTTTTACTACAATGATTTTTTTCATCTACCATGACCATTTTTTTAATAAAGGTTTTAATATTGAATTTATGAGTTGAATAAAGTTTATCCATATTATGATTTACAATTATGATGAATTAAATTCTATCTTGAGTAAGGTATCCTTGGATATGCATACTTGGGTTTGATCTACATAACATCCTAGATGCTTATTCCTTTTAAGGAAATGTGAAAGGGGTTTGTTATCTACCACATCACGATTACCCACATGTAGATTATCAATATCATATAACTTTATTTCATTAAAAGAATTTTTCATGTACCATATGCATGATATATATTCCGATATGTATGAACTTGTTTTGATTAATTAATTGGGTGATTAACACAAACTACGAGTTGTGACATGAGTTACACATCAATATGGTTTGAAAATATTTGGTAGTTGTAGGTAATAATTTTTAAAACTACATCCCTATAATTATGGATATAAAAATTGGAATAAGATAAGATAATTTCATGATATTAAATCCAATTAAACACTACAGATACCCTAGAATTTTACACATATCATTACATGATTTTAATCATAATCAACAATAATATTACAAGTCAAGTATCATGAAGTCTAGTGTCTTAGAATACTATGTAAATAAAACTAAAAACATGGAACTAAATATAACTTTTCATTATTTAGTCTTCATAGTGATCCTCAAACATCCATTGTTCTCTTACCTCTCCATAGGATAACAAAGGGATAACATGAACAAAGGGTTGAAATAAAAAACCTGGTAAGGGATTCAGCATAAAAATAAAGCCTTAACACATTGGTTATAAATCATGACATAGTCATATAAAAAGGCACAAAATGTAATTAAACATATGGAACCATAACATGTGATAATATAAACAAGGAATTATAGTTGTGTCGAAGAAATAGAAAAAATGAATTTAATAAAAGTCAAGGATAATTTCCCTTAGAGTATTACAAGTCATGGGTTACCACCAAGATAGTTTCACATGGAAGTACAATTCAAAGCAAGCTGTCAAGACAGTTGCATACGGTAGCACAAGTTAAGGCTAACATCTAAGACCATTTGATATAATTTATCATGTGACACAACTTTACCTAATGAATTTGAGTTCTATATGGGCACACCAATCATAAAACTTTCATAAATATTCTTTCTATATATGGAATCATACATAATCAATCATGCTTTAACATAAGGGAACCCATGGAAAGAAATGGGTATCAAAATCTGGTCATAAATCCTAATTTAATAGGCTTATCATAAAAGTATCCATGAATGAAATGAATTAGAACATGTATAGAAATTAATGAGTGAAGATAGGTATATATCAAGGTACATGACTTCAAACACGATTGATAACATGTGAAAATGGTATTTATGAAATTTTAGCATTAAAAATTTTTTTTGTGGTTTTAACGAGAATACAATATAGAATTTAAAATAAATATGGGAAAATTCATCTATATAAAACAAGAATTTAAACAATATGTTTTTTAAATAAAAATACTTATTTTATAAAAACAATGGTGGTATAATATAGATGGTAGAGTTCACATGTAATTGGGTAAAAATTCCAGAAGTTATCTTAAAACGGGTTTTCTTATCTAGAAGTATAGAAGAGGGAATCAGTTAAAAGAATGTATATACCCATAAGATAATGATTAATGGATATTTATATATTATTTTTCACAAATAAAATTCAATTAAAATATGTAAATAAACTGAATATACGATTTCATTTGTGTAAAATGATAGTAAGAATAACCATAAGGAATAATCGAGGTTGAGGTATAATCCCTTACCTTAAGTCTGATGGTGTTATTCAACTGATATTAATTACTTGAATAAATATATTATGTTAATTAAATAAAAAATAAAATTCCAATTTTACATGAAATTTATTTATTATAACATTTTTTAGTACATTCATATCCTTTTTGATTGGTTAGGAGGTTCAATTTCATTGTTCGGGTCTGTTTGTTTCATGATCTGTTTACTTATATACATGAACAGATAATATTTTAAAATGAGGTGGGTTGTATATAATTGGAGTTATATTTTATTTCTTAACATCCAAAAGGATACACTATTTTAAATTACATTTGTTTACTTTGGGTGAATATGAATCATTAGATAAAACATTAGTGATAACCTTTTGGGTTAATTGGTAGTTTTTTATCACAATGAACACATTTTTTTATAAATCAAAAAAATGTGTACAAAAATGTTCCAGAACCATATATGTGACATAATACAAATATTAATGTGTCTTTAAATCAAAATTATTTTTTTCATGACTATAATTGAAGATGGAAATGGAAATTGAAAACCCATCTTCCTTGAATATGTTAAATTAACACATCTTGAATGGTGTTTTTAATACTAGTATAAAAGAAGGGTAATGAATAGACTTATTCCATTATCATAAAAACATTATTGTACATATAAGGTATTGAAGTTGTCAAATAAATTTGGTTAAATTGAGGTATGTAATGAAAAGAAAATAAATGAACATGAAAAAAGAAGTAAAATAATTGAAAGTAGGAATTTACTTATTAAGATAATCTTCCATGAGGCCATCTTAAGTTGAGAGGATTTGGTATTTTGTATAGACCAAGTCCTGATGGAAGTGGGGGAGGATCTTGGGGATATATTTTATTATAATTTATGAAAATAATTGGGCTTTAGAGGACTGAAGATAAGATGGGAGTGTGGGTGGGTTTTATAGTGGAGGGGAGGAGGGTTTTCTTAATATTTTAATCCTTAGTTTATTATTTCACCGTAAGACAAGAAATAGTGAATATTAAAAGACCAAAAATAGTAATAAGTGCATGTGAGTTTAAAATAGAATCCATTTACATCATCCATGACTCAAGCATGATGTAGAAATTCAGATTGTAGTATTTATTTTAAATTATCATATTTTACAATTCATAAAAAATACAAGTGTTTTATAAAAGTCCTAAAAATTAACCCTAAACATTCTTCAATGTGTGGAATAAAAAAATGAACTCAATATTTCCAAAATCATTTTCTTAATATGTTATATTTTATTTTTAAATAAAATCATAATTTACTTGAAAAAAAATATTTTAAAATTATACCTGATTTTATAATACATCAAAAAATAACTAAGGTCTCATAAAATTATCTTATAATCATAACACATCAAAATAATAATTTATGAACACATATTTTGAAATTAAATTACCTTTTTTAATTATTTAATTACTCATAATTTTTTAATTAAATATTTATGTAATATAAAAATACCATCAATATCATATTGTCAATTCTAGTATGGAGAAATTTAATTTTTAATTTCATTGGTAAGGTTACTATTTACATGGACAATTTACTATTCATAGTAGTAATATTACAATTCACAAGAGAAAAATTACTATTCATAAGGGTTGGTTACTATTCAAAAAAAATTAAGTTTGTCTTATTGAACTCCAAACATCTCACTAATCGCAACAGTGTATGTCAGATTTTCGAAATTCAAATCACAGAAGTGACAATATTATGTTTAAAGGTCACATAGTACTTATTATTATATTGTGTTGTTATTTCATGTGATTATATGACATAATTATAAGAAGGTAATTTCCATTGATTAAAATTTGGTTTTTTGCATTCTTCCCCCCTTTTTAAATTTCACCCTCAAATTCCATTTTACATTCTACGCCAAAAACAGGTGCATGTACTTTTACTTTATTGCCTCCTCCAATTCCCATGTCCCTCTTCGTAATTATGGTTCCACCATAGTTCTTTGACCTGGTGGGTAGTCTTGTTACGTAGAACTTTATCTCTACGATCCATGATCTTTACCAGCTGCTCCTCATATGAAAGATCTTTCTCCAAATGTACCAACAAGGAAGATAGTACATGTGAAGTATTTGGTACATACTTTATTAAGATTGATACATGGAAGACATCATGTACATTAGACATGGTAGGTGGATGTTCTAGTTGATAGGCCACAACTCCAACATGATCAGGAATCTCGAAGGAGTTGATGTACCTTTTGCGTAGCTTTCCATTCTGCACAAACCTCATGACCTTATTCTGTGGAGATATGTGGAGGAATACCATATATCCAACATTGAACTCAAGGTTCTGTCGATGATTGTCTGCATATAACTTCTGTCGAATTTGGGATTCCTTGATGTGATGTTGAATGGATTTCACCTTCTCCACCATTTATTCGACCATTTCATGTCATAAAATCTTATGCTCACTAACTTCATCCCAACATGCCAGTGTTCTACACCTTTTACCATAAAGGGATTTTTATGGTGATATTTGAATGTTTGAGTGGAAATTGTTGTTGTATGAGAATTCAACCAGTGGAATATGTTGGTCCCACCCTCTATTAAAGTCCATAGAACACTCTCTCAACATTTCTTCTAGTTTACGAATAGTTCACTCAGATTAGCCATCATTTTTAGGATGATAGGCCATACTGAAGTCCAGTTTATTTCTTAGAGCATGTTGAGACTTTTCCAGATCTTCTAGATGAATCTCAGATCTCTATCGGATTCAATAGATAGTGGTACTCCATGAAGCCTTACATATTATTTGATTTATATCCATGAAAGTTGATCCAATGAGAAGTCCACATGAATCGTGATAAAGTGAGATGTCTTTTTATGATAATCCCCAATGACATGTATAGAATTGTTTCCTCTAGATGTCCTTGGAGGTCCAGTGACAAAGTCCATGGTGATGTTCTCTCACTTCCATGTTG
This sequence comes from Viscum album, assembly GCA_963277665.1. Classification (NCBI taxonomy): domain Eukaryota; kingdom Viridiplantae; phylum Streptophyta; class Magnoliopsida; order Santalales; family Viscaceae; genus Viscum; species Viscum album. The sequence goes on along the minus strand of OY728119.1, from coordinate 455,759,069 downwards.
GTATGGGTTTTGGTTTCTTCATCCCCTTAGACTTAGGTCTTTTAGTCATAAATTTCTGACATACCAGGCACTTTGATGTATATTCAACAATCTACATCTTCATATTGTCCCACCAAAATTTCTCTCGGAGACCTCAATACATCTTTGTACTCCTAAGGTGAATAGAGAAGGTTGAGCTATGTGCATCATTCAAAATATCATTCTCTATATCTAGATCATATTGTACACATAATCGAGACCAAATCTTATAACTCTTTTCTCATAAATATTGAACTCATAATATTTCCCATTTATGATATCTTCCACCCATTTCTAAATTTCCTCATCTTTTCTTTGAGCATCCTTTATTTTCTCCAGGTGGGATGGTTTTGAAATCATTTGAGAATGGATTGATGATGTTCCTTCCTTAATAATTTCCATTTCCATCCTCTAAAAATATACTAATATTAGATCCTTTTAAATTCTCATCAATGATAAAGATGTTTGATCCTTTTTACTTAGAGTATCTTCTACATTATTTTCCTTACAGGGATGGTAGTGGATTGAGCAGTCATAATCCATAATGATCCCTAACCATATTCACCCATTCATATTATTTTAATTCTGTGTGAATATATATTTTATAATCTTGTGATTATTATATATCTCACACTTCTCCCAATAGAAATAATTCTCCTAGATTTTCAATACAAAGGTCACAGCCACCAACTCCAGATCATGCGTAGTATAGTTTTTCTCATGGGTTTTTAGCTGCCTTGAGGCATAGGATATCACTTTATCATTTTTCATCAACACAAGTCCTAATTCCTTCTTTTAAGCCTAATTATACACCATAAATAGCTCTCTACGTGTTGGGAGGGTGAGTATTGGCACATTGATATTCCTTTTTTTGAGATCTTTAAATATTTCCTCACATTCATTATTCCAGATGAAATTCACTCCATTCCTTGTTAGCTTGGTCATTGTGTTTGAAAATTGTGATAAGTTGTTAAAAAAAATTCAATGATACCTAACTAGACCCATAAATATGTGTATCTCTATTATAGATGTTAGGATGGGCCATTATTCAATTTTTTTTGTCTTGGAAGGTTCTATAGATATCCCTTTGCTGGTGATTACATGTACCAAGAATGATAATTCTTCCAACCAGAACTCACACTTACTATACTTTTCCTATAGCTTCTCCCTTCACAAATTCTTTAGTATAGTATTCAATCACACCTCATATTCCTCCTTGCTCTTAAATTATATCATAATATCATCAATAAAGACTAGAAATAATTTGTCAAGGTAATCTATAATGACTCTATTCATTAAATCCCTATCAATTTTTGGAGAATTAGTGATTTTGGAGGGGATCACTATGAACTCATAGTGTTCATACCTCGTTTGAAAGGCACTCTTGGTAATAGCTTCCTTCCTTATATTTAATTGGTGATATCTCGACTAATGGTCCACCTTAGAGAAATAACTATCCACATGAAGCAGATCAAAATATTCATCTTTCCATGGAAAGGGATACTTGTTTTTTTATCATAATTTTATTGAGCTCATGATAATCATTGTAAAGATCACTTGATCCATCCTTCAACTTGACAAAGATAACTGACACACCCCATGGTGAAGAACTTGTGTATATAAAACCCTTCTCCGAATTCTCATGTAACTTCTTATTTATCTCTTCTATCTCTATGGTTGTTATCATATAATGTGTTTTTTATATATGAAGAGATCCATGAATAAGTTAAATTGTGAACTCACCCTCTAGATCAGAAGGAAGACCAGACAATTCATTAGGGAATACATCAATGTAATCCCTCATGATGGGAATATCATCGAGTGGTATCATTTATTTTTTGTCAATCATTTGAGATAGACATGATTTTTCATCAGGTAGTAGTATACACACTTGAGGGAATGATTCTAAAGAAGATTCATCTTCTTTCTGACACGTGTAATGAATTAGAGGATGCTTCATGATGTGAAGAGTAACCTTCCTTTCCCGATAGTTGATGTTGTCTTGGTAAAAAGATAGGCAATCAATGCCAAAGATAACATAAAAGTCCTCTAAATTAACTATGAAAATAATATTTGGGAGGTTAAGTCCACAAAACATTATTGAGGATGAGTTATAATCCTTGGACACAATAATATCCTCATTTTCTATTCTCATAGATAACTTAACCTCTAACTTTTGAGGTGGTGTTTGAATATTTCTACTAAAACTGCAAGATATAAAAGAATTTGTAGAACCATAATCAAATAGAACATTCACTATTATTGAATGAATAACTATAGTACCTGTCACCACATCATTTTCCAGTTACACTTCAGAAGTTGTGAAAGTATAATCCCTTCTTCATTTCCTTGGTGGTTGTTGTTGATTTCCTCTAACAACCCTTGTCTTAGGGAAATTTTTTGCATAATTCCCATGATCCTTATTATTGTAACACTATACTACCATCTGAGAATTGATATGAAAATTATTTTCTTCTTCCACATTAGTGGAATTCTTTATTTCCCTTTTTAAAGATCTTTTCTAGATGTCCCATATTTCCACATTTAAAGCCATTTTGGTTCCCTTTAAATAGTTCACATGAAGTTTCTTCCCACAATTTCGACACGTGGGATGTTCAATCTTCTTTCCATCATGGTATTTATTTTCCAAACCACCCATATTAGACTCCATTTATTATTTTTTTTCATCGAACCCAAGAGTCCACTGGGAGTCTCTGATCACAATTTTAACCATAAAGGCACAGCAGTCAACCTCCTCATAAGAGTCAAAGTCTTGAATCACCTACGCTTTTCATAGACTCAACTTTAGTCTGCTAAAGAATAGATCCAGCTTTCTTTTGGTGTTCACGAAAAATTTGGAGGCATATCTTGCAAGTATTTTATTTTTTTTCTTCATATGCCCAGATGGACTCATCTTCCTACTTCATGAGATGGGGGAAATCTCTTTCCATCTTGAGGCAGAGGGTTTGGGGGAAATATTTATTGAAAAACATTTCTTTAATTTCTCCCAATACGTGGAATAAATTTACTCTTGGTTCTTCATACTCTTAACTAGTGTCCACCACTTCTCATCTTCCCCATCGAAATGATAGACCATCAGTATTAATTTCACTTCTTTGTACTAGAGGAGGGGATCCGAAGATCGACTAAACACTGGAGGCCTTTTCCACATGAATGATTCAATGGAAACATTATCTTTCCTTTGAGGAGGATATAATTCTATATGATTAAAGTAATTATTCATAACTTTTGCCAGCTGAGAAACTACTATCATGAGGTTTTGAGCACCTGTTCTAATTATATTTGGCATATCATTAGGGAAATATTCATATTCCCTATCACATTGTTTGTTGTAAGATGTTATTTTATTTCCTTCTATTTAATAAGAAAAATAGCTTAAAATTATAGGGATTGAATATATAAATATTAAGCAAAAAAAATATTTGAACATACAAAGATGAACATACAAGGATGAACATTCAAAGTAGAAATATATCTACACTCATGATTCCTTAGTTTTAACTCTAGGTTATCCTTGAACTATTTCATAACTTATATTATTATGGGATATTTTTTTATTCCCTTATTAATATATTGTACCAATATCATGAATTTACCAGAGCATATCCCTTGAGAGTGTTAAACTAAAAGTGAAGCAATGCCCGTTTTCATGCACCCGTTCTTGTTCAAGTCTAGATAAAAGTAGTGTTTCTAGGTTTTACCCCAAGATACATATTATTCATATCCACACCCACCTGCTCATATCGATAAAAAGATGTATTTTCTTTTTAAACCACTTACTCTATACTAACAATAATTTTGGGATGTTTTCTTATACATTGTATCGTCATTAAGGTTATTAATAAAGTGCTTTATTCCTCATCTCCAAAAATAACTAGACCATCCTCTAATACAAAATATAGAGACCATATCCTTTTACACATATCATTACATGATTTTAAGCTGAATAATTAATCATATTACAAGACAAGGATAATGAAGTCTAGTGTCTTAGAATAAAAGGCACATAAAACAGAAAACATGGAACTAAATATAACATATATTTATTTAGTATTCATAAATATCCCCTAACTTCCATTGTTCTCTTACATCTGAATAGGAAAACATTGGATTAACATGAATAAAGGGATGAGTTAGAATCCCAGCAAGTGATCATAAATAAGAATAAATATTTTTCACATTGGTTAGTAATAATGAAATAATGATATAAAAGTCATAAAATGTAATTTAATATATAGAACCATAACAAGTATAACTTGGGATCATATAAACATGGAATCATAATAAAATGCAAGAAACATAACACATGAATTTAGTAGAATTCAAGCATCATTTCACTTAAAGGAGAAAATTTCATGGTTAACCACCATGACCATTACATATTGTAGCACAAGTCAAGGCTAACCTCCTAGACCATTTCCCATAGTAGCACAAGTCATGAATAACCAAAAATTCTATTTCTTATAACATCTCTTGAGAGTCAACTTTAACCAATTAATTAGAGAGGAATCTAGGCAGACAATCATAAAATGTTCATGAATATACTTTCCACATATTTAATCACACATAATCAATCATACATAAACATAAGGGGACACATGGAAATAAATGTGTTTCATAATCATGTCATAATGCATAATTTAATGTGAAAATCAAACAAGTGTCCATGAAAGAAATGAATTAGAACATACTTGGACATTAATATTGGAAAATAGTCATATCTCATGGTAGTTTATGTCAAAAAGATGTAATGATATGTAAAAAGAGTATTTAAGAATTTTTTTCATTAAAAAAATTTAGTGGGATTTTAATGAAAATACTAGAGAGAATTTAAAAAACTAAAAGGTAATAATCTTTTATATAAAACCAGATTTTGAACAATAATGTTCTCATAATAAAAAAACTGATTTTATTAAAACAATGGTGTTTTAAAATAGAAGGTAAAGTGAACATGATATTGGGTAAAAATCGAGAAGTTCTCTTAAAATGGGTTTTCTTATCGCGAATTATTGAGGAGGGAATCCCTAAAAAACATGTAAATACATAAAATAGAATGATTTATGGATCTTGATATATGAATTTGTATACATAAAATGAAATTATAATATTTACAAAAACAGAATATAATATTTCATTTGGGTAAAAAGGGAGTAATAATAACCTGAAGGAATAATGAAGGATCGGGTAGAATCCCTTAACATAAGTCCAATGGTGTTATCAACAATATATTAATGACTTGAATAATCAAATTAGGTTCATTAATTGATTATTCCCAAACCAATTTTAAATTTAATTTATTTTTTATAACCTTTTTTAGTTTATTTATAACCTTTTGGATAGGTTATGAGGTTCAATTTCATTGTTTTGGTCCGCTTGTTTCATGATCAGTTTACTTATATACATGAATGGATAATCATGTAAAATGATGATGGGTGTATATAATTGGAGTTATATTTTATTATTGATCATACATATAGTTATATGGTTATAAATTTCATTTGGATAATTATATTGAAGATAAATCATTATATAAAACTTTAGTGATAACCTTTTGGGTTAATTTGTAGTTTTTTATCACAAGGAACACATTTTGTTTTATAAATCAAAACCATGTGAAAAAATGTTTTCAAAACAATAAATGAGATATAATACAAATATTATATTATGTTTCAACCATTATAATCGTTTCATGATAAGAATGTAATATGGTAATGGAAATTTAAAACCCATCGTCTTGGAATGTGGCAAATTAACACATCTCGGATGGTGTTTTTACTACTATTATAAAAGAATGATGAAGGAGAGAATTATTAAATTATCATAAAAAAATTATATTACATATATGGTACTATATTTTTCATAACATTTGGATAAGGATGAGGATGGATATAAAAGAAAACAATTGAACTTGAAAGAAATTAAATGATTTAAAAAGAGGGATTTACCTCTTAAATTAATTTTCCTTGAGAGCCTCTTAAGGGTTGATGATTTGGTCTTTTGTAAAGACCAATTGTTTTTCAACCTGGGGGAGGAGATTAGGAAGAGATTTGATAAGAATTTAGGCAATACATAAGGATTTACAGGTGTGAAAATTATAGGGGAGTGTGGGTGGTTTTTATAGTGAAGGGGAGAATGGTTTTCTTAATATTTTAATCATTGGTTTAATATTTTACTATAACACATTAAATAGTCATTATTAAATGACCAAAAATAGTAATAAGTAAATTTTAGTTCCAAAAATGGCCATTTACATCATCAATGACTCACGTATGATGTCAAAATTCATGTTTTAGCACTTATCGTAAATTATTGTATTTTAACATCCATAAAAATTCAAATATTTCAGAAAAATACAAAAAAATCACTCTGACCATTTTTTGATGTGTAGAGCCCAAAAATGAACTAATGATTTCCAAAATAATTTTCTAAAAATGGGAAATTTATTTTTTAAATAAAATCACCATTTACATGAAAAATACATATTTTAAAATTATAACTGAGTTAATAATACTTTGAAAAATTAACTAAGGTATCTTGAAAATATATTTTAATGGTAACACATCAAAACAAAAAATTATGAAAACATTTTTTGAATATAAATTTTCTTTTTAAACTATTAATTTATTCATAAATTTTTAAATAATTATTTATTACTTATAAAAATACGAACACTATCATTTTGCCACTTATAAGATGGATAAATTTTATTTATACTTTTATTGGTATGGTTAGTATTTACTTGAAAAATTTAAAATTCATAAGGGATATATTAATATTCATAAAGGTAACATTACTATTCATAAGTTTCAGTTACTATTCACCAAAAATTAAGTTTGTCTTCTCAGACTCCAAACAACTTACTAATCAAAACCGTTTATGTCATATTTTCAAAATTCAAATAATAGAAGTGACAATATTTTGTTTAAAGGCCACATAGTAATTAGTAGTTCATCATGTTGTGATTTCATGTGTTTATAAGACTTAATTATAAGAAGAGAATTTCCATTGATTAAACTTTGGGTCATTACATTCTTCCCATTTATGAAATTTCTTCCTTGAAATTTTATTTCACATTCTATGTCGTAAACAGATGTAGGTACTTTTTCATCATTGCCTCCTCCAGTTCCCACTTTGCATTTTCATACTTATGCTTCCTCCATAGTAATTTTAACAGGTGAGTAGTCTTGTTACATAGAACATTATCTCTATGATGCAAGATCTTCACTAGCTACTGCTCGTAAGAAATATCATTCTCCAATTATACCACCACTGAAGACAGTAGGTGTGAAGGATCATCCATGTACTTTATTAAGAGGGATAGATGAAAGACATCATGTACTTTAGACATGGTAGGTGGAAGTACTAGTCAATTGGCCACAACTCTAATAGGATTAAGAATCTCAAAGTCACTGATGTACCTGGGACATATATTTCCTTTCATCCCAATCACCAAAAATAATTCCATGGAGATATGTAGAGGAATACAATGTCTCCAACTTTGAACTCAAGGTCTCATCAATGATTGTCAGTATAACACTTCTGTCTACATTGGACTACCTTGATGTGTTGTGGAATGGATTTCACATTCTCCACTATTTATTTGATAGTTTTAGCCTCTAGAAGCTTATGCTCACTAACTTTATTCCAAATTTCTGGAGTTCTACACCTTTTCCCATAAATGGCATTATATGGAGTCATTCAAATGTCGGAGTGGAAAAAGTTAGTGTAAATAATTGAACCAGTTTAATATGTTGGTCCCACCCTCCTTTGAATTTTATAGAACATGATATCAACATGTGTTCTGGTTTCTAAATAGTTCACTCAGATTTTCCATCAATTGGAGGTTGGTAGGTCATATCTATGTTCAGTTATATTCTTAGATCATGTTGGTGACTTTTCCAAAACATTGAGGTGAATCTCAGATATCTATCATATATACAATAGATAGTGGTACTCCATGTGGCCTTACCACCTCTTTGATATATATCCATGAATGTTTATCCAAAGAGAAGTCCTCTAGAATTGTGATAAAGTGAGTTTTCTTTGTAATATTATCCAAAATGACACATATAGCATGATTTCATCTACATTTTATTGTAATTACAATGAACAATCCCATGTCGATGTTCCCCCACTTCTATGTTGGTATGGGAAGTGGTATCATCGTCCCCTTTGACTAAAATATTTCAATCTTCACTTGCTGACATTCTAGGTTATTTGATTTATATTCAGAAATCTCATTCTTCATATTATCTCACAAAAAGATCTCTTGGAGGTCTTGATACATCTTTCTACTCCCTATGTGAATAGAGAAGTTTAAGGTATACGCATCATTCAAAATCCCTTTATTTATCTCTGGATCGGATTGTATACATAATCGTGACCCAAATCTTATAAATCCTTCCTCATCAATCTTTAACTCAGAGGATTTCCCATTTCTGATATCTTTTACTCTTTTTCTGAATTTCCATATATTTTCTTTGATTATAATTTATTTTCTCCCTAAGTGATGATTGAGAAATAATTTGAGAAAGGATTGATGATTTTCAACCCTTAATGATTCCCATGTCAGTCCTCTATAGATCTAAGAATAACATATCTTTTTAAATTCACATCATTGAAAAAGATGCAGGATCCATTCTACATAGTTCATCTGCCACTTTATTTTCCTTATTATGATTTTAGTGGATTTAGTAATTATAATCCTTAAGGGGCTCTAACTATCTTCACTGGTTCATATTAATCTCTTTCTGTGTGAATATATATTTGATACTCTTGTGATTAGTATATATATCACACTTATCCATATAGAGATAATACTACCATATTTTCAACACAATGATCACAAATAGAAACTCCAGATCATGTGTAGGATAGTTTTTCTCATTGATTTTTATATTCATCGAGGTTTAGGGTATAAATTTATAATTTTACATCAATACATAACCTAATCCCTTCTTTGAATCATCAATGTACACCACAAATTGTTTTCCACTTGTTGGGAGTATGAGTACTAGTGCAGTTATAAGAATCTTTTTGAGATCCTTAAATCTTTCCTCACATTCTTGAATCCAGATGAACTTCAATCCATTCTATTTCAACTTGGTCATTGGGTTTTAAAATCAGGATAATTTCTTCACAGATCATTAATAATACACAGATAGACCAAGAAAGTTGAAGATCTCCATTACAGATGTTGTCTTGGGCCATTCTTCAATTTCCTTTTTCTTGGAAGGGTCTACAAATATCACTTGGTGGTGATTACATTCCCCAAGAATGATACTTCATCCATCTAGAACTCAACTTTTTTGTACATTTCATATAGCTTCCCCCTTCACAAAGTCTTCAGCATAGTATATAAATGCTTCTCGTGTTCCTCCTTTCTCATGAGGTATATACAATTATCATCAATAAAGACTACCACAAATTTCAAGAGGTAATATATATAGACTCTATTCATTAAATCCATAAAAATTACTAGAGCCTTAGTGAGTCTGAAGGGAATCACAATGAACTCATAGTTTCCATACCTTGTTCGAAATGTAGTATTGGGAATATCTTCCTTCCTTATCTTTAATTGGTGACATCCCGATTGAAGTTCCACCATAGAGAAATAACTGGACCCATGAAGCTAGTCGAACAAGGAATATATCCATAGAAGGGGATTCTTATTATTTATTGTGATTTTATTGAGATCATGACAATCAATGTAGAGTCATATTGATCCATCCTTCTTCTTGACGAAGAAGACTAGCACACCCCATGGTGAAACACTCGGGCATATAAAACCCTTCTCCAGATTCTCTTGTAACTACTTCTTCAGCTATTCTATCTCTATGGTGTCCATTATATAAGGTGTTTTTGATATCGGTAGAGAACCATGAATAATTTCAATTGGGAACTCAACCACTCAATTAGGAGGAAGGCTAGGAAATTGTTTAGGTAATACATCAATGTAATCCCTCATGATTGTCATATCATCAAGAAGTATCAATTTATTTTCTCAATAATTTAAGCTAGACATTATTTCTCATAATGTAGTAATATCCACATTTGACACACTAATTCTAAAGTAGAATCATCTTCCTCCTTAAACTTTTAAATAATTGGAGGATACTTTGGGATGTTCAGATTGATATACATTTCCCAAAAATTTGATGTTGTATTTTTATAATGATAATCAATTCATGCCCAATATTACATCGAATTCCACTAAATTAAGTATGAAAATATTTTCTGGGAGTTCTAGTCCAAAAAAAGTTACAGAGATGGAGTTTTTAACATTGGACACAGTAATTTCCCCACTTTTTGTTCTCACAAATAACTTCACCACCAAAATTTGAGGTGGTGTTTGAATAGTTATACTAAACAGTCATGAAATGAAAGAATCTATAGAACCAAAATCAAACAGTATGTTCACTAATCTTGAATGAATAACTATCATTATTATCACCACATCATTGTCTAGGTCTACCATAGTAGTAGTGATAACATAAGATCTTCATTTTTTCCTAGGAGGTTATTGTTGCTTTTATCCAAAAACCATTGGCTTAGGGAAATTTTTTGCATAATGTCAATGATCCTTGCTTTTGCAACACTTTTTTATAGGCTGATCATTGATATGAACATTCTTTTATTCTTTAGCATTAGTGGAATTATTCATATCCAATCCTCAATTCTCTGTAATATGTCCATTCTTTTTACATTTGAATAAATTCATGGTTCCCTTTAAATAGTTCCCAGGATACTTCTTTGAAATTTTTTGACACATAAGATGTTGAATATTCATTCAATCATGGGATTTATTTTCCAAACCACCTATTACAGACTTCATCTTATACTTATTATCACCTGGACCACGAGACCACATGGAGTCTATGATCTACATTTCAACCTTGAGGGAACAATGTACAATCTCTTCATAACTATAAATTTCTTGAGTATCCAATGTCTTTAGTAGAGTTAAAATTAGTATACTAAAGAAGCAATCATCCTTGCTTTTGGTGTTCATGAAAAGTAGGAGGCATATCTTTCAGGCTTTGTAAAGCTGTCTTTAGACACCCTGATTGACTCATCTTCCTTCTGTATGATTCTGAGGATCTCTATTTCCATCTTGGGGTAGAGGGTTCAGGGGAAATATTTATTGAAAAACATTTTCTTGAATTCATCCCAATACAAGGAATTAATTTCCACATGAGACATTTTATTCTTGATCAGTGTCCACCCCAAATCAGCTTCCCTATAAAAATGATAGACTGGCAATACAGATTTATCTTCTTCTGAGCATTAGAGGATAGAGAATATCTTTTCAATGGAGTTAATCTATTTTTTCATGTGGAGGGTATCATAAGATACAATAAACATGAGAGGCCTTTTTTGCATGAAGTATTCAATACAAACATTATATTTCTTTAGAGGAGTAGGGAGTTCCACATGATTTGAGTTATTATTCATAACTCAGGCCAATTGATCAAGATCTATCATGAAGTTTTGAGTACACATTCCCATAATATTTGACATATCATTTGAGAAATATTCACATTCCCTATCTAATTTATTTTTTATACATGTTATTTTATTTCCTTCCATTATCTAAGAAAAATAATTTACAATTAGAGGGCGTGAATACATAGTAATTAAGCATAAAAAGGAAACATTGAACATATAAGGATAAAATTGTAATGGAGAAGTATATCCAAACTTGTGATTCCCTATGTTTAAATCTAGGATATCCATAACCTATTTCTTCTCATATCTTCTTAAGAGAACTTTTTTTATTACCTTAATTATAGTTTTTACCAAACTCATGAATTTAACAAAGCATACCCCCCCATGTGTGTCAAACTAGAAGTGCAGAAAGGCCCGTTTTCATGAAATAGTTCCCATTCGAGTCTATATCAAAGCTATGTTTTCAGGTTTTACCCCTAGATACATCTTTTCTAAATCCACATCCACTTGTTCATATCTATATAGGGATTTATTTTCTTCACAAACCACTTACTATATACTTACCAAAATTTGGTATGTTTTCTTATACTTAGTATCATCCTTAAGCTTCTTAATAAAGTGCACTATTCCTAATCTACAAAAATAAATATACCATATTACGATACCAACTATTGAGAAACTTGACTTTTACACATATCATTACAAGATTTTAAGAATAATAATGAATCGTATTACAAGACAAGGATCGTGAAGTCTAGTGTCTTTGAAGACAAGGTATATAAAACTGAAAACATGAAACTAAAACCCTAATAATGATAAAACCATGTAAATATCCCATAACATCAACTGTGCACATACCCCTGCATAGGATAACCTAGGTATGACATGAAAAAATGGATGAGCTAAAAATCCTAGAAAAATATTAAGTAAAATAATAATGCTTTAGAACATTTTTTAGGAAGCATGACATAAAGATATAAAAATTCATAAAATGTTATTGAAAATATGGATCCATAACGTGTAAAATTGGGAGCATATAAAAATAGAATTATTGTAACATGGAAGAAACATAAAACAATAATTTAGTAGTATTCAAGGCTTGTTTAACTTAGAGGATCACAATTCAGGGTCAACAACCTAGACCATTGTACATTGTAGCACAAGTCAGGGCTAACCTCCAAGACCGTTTCACATGGTAGCACAAGTCTAGTCTAACCACCAAGAGAGTTGCACATAATGTGTCATGAGACTAAACTTTACCCAATAAATTGGTTCACAATTTGGGCACACTCTCAATAAAATTATCATGAATATTCTTGAAATAGACATAATCATACACAATCAATCGTATATGAACATAAGAGAACCGATAGACAGAAATGGGTATCATAATAATGTCATAAAACATAATTTAATGGGAATATCACAAAATTTCAACAAAAGAAATGAATTATAACATACGTCGAGATTCATAAGGTAAATAGGCATATATGATGGTATGTTATTTCATATAGAAGTAATAACACGTAAAAAGAGTGTTTATGAAATTTTAACAATACATCATTTTTGTGTAGTTTAAAAGAAAATAATAAAGAGAATTTAAAATCGAAAAGGTCATAATATTTTATATAAAACTGAAAGTTAAAAATAGAGTTTTAATATAAAAATACAGAATTTATAAAAATTATGGTGTCTTTAAATAGATGGTAGAGTCCACCTGAAATTAGGTAAAAATTCAAGAAGTTCCCTTAAAATGGGTTTTCTTGCTGGGATGTTTTGGTGAGAGAATAGAAAAAAAAAGTATATCTCCAAAATATTATAATTAATATATCTTGATACATAAGTTTGGATGTATAAACAAAAATTAAATTACATAAATAAACATAATATAGGATTTCATTTGGGTAAAAAGAGAGTAAGAATAACCTGAAGGAATAATGGAGGTTTGGGTAGAATACTTTACCATAAGTCTATTGGTGTTCTCCAATTGATATTCATGACCTGAATAAACAAATTAGGTTCATTAATTAATAATTTCAGAACCAATTTTTCAGGTAATTGATTTATTATAACCTTTTTTTAATTCAATTATAAACTTTTTGATTGGTTATGAAGTTCAATTTAATTATCTGGTTCTGTTTCTTTCAGGAACAATTTACTTATATGAATGAATGGATAAACATATAAAATGAGGATGGATGTAATAAATTGGAGTTATATTTTATTATTTAACATCCATAAGGTTACATGGTTGTAAATTTCGTTTGGTTACTTAGAGTGAAGATGAATCTTTATATAAAACATTAGTGATAATCTTTTGGGTCAATTGGCAGTTTTTATCACAACAAACACATTTTGTTTTATAAATCAAACCCATGTTTACAAAAAGATTCCAGAAACATAGATGAGACATAATACATATATTATAGTCTCATTAAACTATAATAGTGGTTTCATGACAATAATTGAAGACAGTAATGGTAATTGAAAACCTATCATCCTTGAATTTGTTAAATTAACACATCTCAGATGCTGTTTTTACTACTATTATAAATAAATGGTAAAGAATATACTTATTCAAATATCATAAAAAAATACAATAAATATATTTTACTATATTTTTAATAACATTTAGATAAGGAGAAGGTCAGATACAAAAGAAAACAAAGGAACATGAAAGTAATGTAAAAGAACTGAAAAGAGGAATTTACCTCTTAAATTCATATCCTTTGAGAGCCTAGTAAGGGGAGAGGATTCAGTCTTTTGTAGAGGCCAAGGGCTGTTAAATGTGGTGGAGGATCTTGGGGAGAGATTTGATAAAAATTTAGGAAATTCAAAAGGTTTCATAGGATTTAAGAGAAGAGGGGACTGTAGGTGGTTTTTATAGTGCAGGGGAGGAGGGTTTTCTTAATATTTTAATCATTAGATTATTATTTCACTATAAGACAAGAAATAGTGATTATTAAATGACAAAAATAATAATACATTCATGTCAGTTTGAAATAATGTCAATTTACAACATTCATTACTCAATCATGATGTTGAAATTCAGGTTTTAACACTTATCATAATTATCATATTTTACTATTTATAAAAAATTCATGTATATTAGAAAATTCCCAATAATTCACCTTAACCATTTTTTGATGTGAACATTCCCAAAATAAATTCCATTTTTTGGAATTAATTTTCATAATATGGAAAATTTTATTTCTAAATAAAGTCATCATTTACTTGAAAAATACATATTTTAAATGATAACTGATTTTATAATAATTTAATAAATTAACCAAGGTCTCAAAAAATTATCCTATAATTGTTACAAAAAAATAAAATAATTTATGAATTAATTTTATTTTTCAATTACTAAATTATTTTTAAATTTTTAATTAAATATTTATGACTTATAAAAATACAAACACTATCATATTATCACTTATAAGATGGATAAATTTTATTTATACCTTTATTCATAAGGTTACTATTTACATTGCCAGTTTACTATTCATAAGGGCCATATTACAATTCATAAGAGAAAAATTACTATTCATTTGGGTTAATTACTATTCACCAACAATTATGTTTTTCTTATTGGACTCAAAACCTTGTATTAGTCACAACCATGTATGTTAGATTTTTGAAATTAAAATCATATAATTGACAATATGAAGTTTAAATGTCACATAGTACTTAATTTTTCATTGATTTGTGATTTCATGTGATTATATAGAATAATTATTGGAAGGGAATTTACATGGATTAAAATTTAGATTGCCACAGACATTATGTGTCAGATTCCTTCTAAATTGGAACTATTGAAGACCTAAATTATCCAACCAGGATGGTCATCCTACAACAAGGTTCCCATGGATCATCCCATTTTATCTTGTTTTTGGAACTTATTTTGGATTACAATAGCTGATAGACCCTAATAAAATTAGGTTTACAGGGGAAGAGAGTTGTGTTTACACATATGGTGGATTGGATAATTTTTTTTAATCTTAATATCCCAAAAGGCATATATGATATGGTTTAGATGATGCCATACATAAATATCTACGTGGTGATAGAAACAATATAGTCACCTCATTAATTCATGAAATATAGATCATATTCCAAAAATGACTATTATGTTTTAAAACAATTAGACATCAATCTAGTGGGACACCAATTAATATAATTCATTATTAAATTATTAATAAAACATGATACTCTTTTGATAAAAGATTATGTTTTTGATCAATAACATCATCATCATTATACTAAACATTACAATTATTCATTTGAAGGATAAATTTAATGTAATATAATAATAAGACTAGTAACATAAGAAATTTTCTTAACATAGATGGGTAACTTTAAATGTTCTAAAAAAAAATTCTCGGTTTCATAATAGTTATTTACATAATAAACCAATAATTCATGTTAATCAATGGGAAAATATAGATTATTTTAAATCATAGAATTATTCACATATAGTTTCATATGTATCATGTTATAAATTTATAAAGTAATTTTTGTCAACATAGACATGATCAAATGATTACATTTGTCTATGATTTAAGGAATTTTATTTTCATATAGTCAATATAATTGGGAATTCCAAATGATATTAAATATGAATAAATATGTTAATGTTTTTTAAGACAAAAGGTTTTCTTAACTCTTATTGAGGAATATATTGATGATGAATATATTTTTTAGGATATTTTTAATTATATAATAGGTCAAAAGATGATAAATAATTGAAGATAGGGGTCTGATTTTTTATTTTGTAAAGTGAAGAAAAACTTTTTTTGCATTGATAACATGAATTCATAAAGATTGATAAAACATGTTATAAGATGTGTATTATCTAATTTTTCTATTCATAAGTTAATTTAGAACAATTGTTTTCAATAATACGATATGGGTTTTGTTAATACATAAAGTTTATGATTTTTTGAAACATTCTTTAACTGGGGAGAAAATAGCTTGTTCTGGTTTGGGAATTTTTTATATTGCCATTAATGAAATGTTCAGAAAATATATTCGAATTCAAAAAAAAAACATTTTACGCTAAATTCTTAATTTATTGATGACAAATTAATTCTTATTTATTTTATAGTTTCTATGTGTTGTATGGTCAGTATTTGGGAGTAAAAGTTCAATCTAGAAGAAGAAATGTTTGTTGAAAAGTTTAACAATGTCTCCCAAATAATCTAGTCAAGATTATCGAAACCAATGTGTTTAATGGAGTAATAATAATTAAATATTATGAATTATAATGATATATGAACATGTTTTAAAAAAATACATGAAATTTTCATTTCAGGTACCTGTTTTAGGAAAATAAATTTTTTAATTTTAAGGTTATGTGGCACAAAATATATATTATAAAAATGTCATAATTAATCCAGAGTTAAAAAATAATTTAATAATTGATATAGATTTTAGTTTTCATTAAAATGATAAATAAAATAGTTGATACATCACATTTGAATATAAAGTTCTATATCAATATTAGATGAATCTAGTTAAAGGATGTGTATGTTGATCCAATTTATTTATATTTGAAGAGAAGTGGTTCAATAACAAAGAGTTGTTGTGATAAAAATTGAGATGATTCATTTTATAAAAATGGTTTAAGTTTAATAAAAATATATAAAAAACATGAAATAAATATAAGGGTAAAATTTATTATCATTCTATTAGTTTAAATTTCAAGGAATGCAATTCCACCACCAATTTGTAGAATAATTTAATTAATTATCTTATTTTGAAGAATAATGCATTGAAGTCATAGTGTAACACCCCATAATGGTAAAGGGTTAAATAAATAAATAAGATGACTCATGTCATGAAGGTGTGAATTTATTTTCATGTTCCTACAAGATTAGAACTCTACGATTAAGTGTGCTTGGCCTGGGGTAGTCATAAAAATGGGTGACCTTCTGGGAGGTTTATCAAGGTGTGTGAATGTGAGGAAAAAGAACATTGAATAGAATATGTGTTTTCATTTGGGGGGAATTCATTAATCTGATGATCCATTCATGGCACGTGGATGGGCCCTAGGTGTAATACCAAGTGCCTATGGGGAAACTAGTGGTACCTAGAAGTCTAGGACATGACATCAAAATTAAGTCAGGGTGGCTATGATTTTGGTGGGTTTGGTTGGTTACAAAGTAGTATCAGAGTAGTAACACAGCCACAAGTACGGTGGCACTGACTAGGTTGAGATTTATGGTCCATAATGAGGCCATTGTGCTCTAGTTGGGTGGGTGAATGTAATAGACTAGAATGATAAAGGGTTAAATTAATAAACTATATGACTCATGTCACCACGATGAACCATTCTTTTTGAGTTCTTATATGATTAGAACACCATAGTTAAGAATACTCGGCCTAAGGTAGTGATAAGAATGGGTAACCTTCTAGGAATATTTCCCAGGAATCTTCAAGTGAGTAAAAGGAAATGGAAATAACATGTGTTGTCATTTGGGGGAATTCATATTGTGATGATCCATTTGGTGCATATGTGTGGGCCCTAGGTAGAGGAAAATGTGTCTTGGGGGAAACTAGTTATACCTAGTGGGCCAGGACCTAAAGAACATGTAAAGGCAATGTGTTTATGCTATCAGTGGGGCTGGTTCATAACACATAGAATACCATATATGAAAAGGAGAAATAGTTTATTTTTTAAATATTCATGATAAGAAGAAATGTGTATTATTTCCTAACATGAAAGGATTTTGGTATCTTAACAAGATATTCCAATAAGAATATAATGGCTAAGATATTAATGGGAGTATATTTGATCATATAGAAGTTCAATGTTATGAAATAAAATATTACATCATTCTAAAGATAATGAAAATTCTTCTTACTATCCTAAAGAGTTACGTATGTGTGATGGTAATGAAATATTTGATGATTTATATTTATTTACTATAAAATGTGAGTATCACTATTTGATGAAGTATTACTTCATTAAAATATTTAATTGTATTACTCTTTATATACTAAAAGAAAATAGGATATATAAGTATAGAAAAAATTAAATATTTTTATTAGTTTTATTAAAAAAATAATTTAAATTTATCATAAACGTGTTTTGGATATGGAGATAAATGAAAATTTTAAGAGACACATTAGATACTATAATATAAATATGTCAGTTTATTCTAAAAGGGTAATGTATGTGTTGGTAATGAAATAATATAAGTATTTACATTAATTAATGGAAATTCATAATATAAAGTGTTCCAAATATGATAATGATAAACTTAGAAATTAGTTTGTGTAGAAAAACTATGTTTACATCCTAAAAATTGATTTCATTATGTTACAATGTTAGAAAATTTTCAATGTGATGAAAGATAGTAATATTATTCCTAAACATCACCATTATTTGAATTATCATACATTATAGATGTTTATAACTATATAGATAATTGGAGGTTTTTATTAGATGGTCACATAGATATGTCACCAGAAAAACATTTGATGTATTGAGTATAGAAAACCATTTAAAGCGTGGCATAAATAATTTTGATCTGGAATTATTACATATAAAATTTGATAAAAAGTTTGTTCTGTTTGTTTTGTTAAATATTATTTAATATTTTTTAGTAATATTAAAATGTATTTTGTCTTAGGTAATCTCCTATTTATCATTCTTTAATAATATCTACATATGTATATATATATATATTTGGTGAAGTGTAATGATAAATAACCTCACAAATTTTGAATTTGAGTTGTCCCAAAATAAATGATCTCCATAGAGTATTATATGGTGTGATGATATGTTAAGGTTATCATGAGTAGGATTATTGTACTACGATATATAATATTCTCATGAGGTATAAAACAAAGAATTCAATTCTTTTTTTGTGATGGATGGCCCACTATGTATACCACAGGGAGTGTCATATATATATCCTTTCTTATACTTGGGGTTCATGGATCATATTTTTTCCCCCATTAACTCAATTTAGTAAGAACCCCAACATGAAACCCATTATACTTCAATACCCTATTTATTCAAGAACACATCTTGACTTAGATAATATGGTTGGTGGTAAGTAATGTGTCATGACCCACCTTCCTCAAGACGAGGTAAGGGACAAAAAAGTTTCATGCCCTTCCTTCTTCATGATAAAGGAGAGATAATGACCCGTGAGTCCCGTCTTCAATATGCCTCGGAGTGGAAACTAGAACCAATGGTATTGAGTCTAACACAAAATGGAAGGCATTAAACATTTTAGTGAAAACATTATTGGGAGATTAGATAGTAAAAATTGAAAAAAAACACCAACCACATATATAAAGGAAACCAAAATCAAACCCAATAATATATTAAATGTAAACTATTAAAAAAGTACAACCAAAGAAAAATAGAAAATACCAAAAGAAAGAGACTATGTAACAGAACAACAAATATACCAATTCCTAATCTAGTAAGGTCCACCACGGTCCTAATTGGCCTCCTGGAAACCTAAAAATAGTTTCACAAATGCAGGGTTAATATAAAATTATACCTAGTAGGAAAACTAAATCCGCCCATGCACAAGTGGGAGAAAATAAAACTTCCCCTATGAGAAAAATTATAGAACCTCAAGAACCAACCAAGGATTACTAACCAACCCATCCTCACCAAGGAACACTCAAAAAGTAATGCACGTTATGTAAATTTGTAGTATAAGATCATTGAAATTTGGTTACTCCACACCATTTTCCCACTCATTAGCAACTCATTCCTAATGAATAACATCTTAATGATACCACTCTTAAAAAACTCATTCTCACTGAAAATACATGCCCACACACACCTAGGACTCAATCCAAACAAAAATCCCACGTGTAGATACCTAAGAAAGAACCACACCACACATCCCACCCATAGACACTTGGTCTACAACAACCATGGCTCTTTCATGAAGACACTTAGGCCTCATCCCAACGACACCTGGGAAAACAATCATAACCTGCAAACACCTAGGCCTCTCACCCACACCAAAACCTACCTAAAGGATTATGGGATATGGTTAACCTTAATCTATTACAAACTTCCTAGATATGCTTGAGTGCTAAGAACCCAGATGAGGGTGCATGGAAGAAAGCCAATAACCATCCATCCATCCTCCCACATAGATGTTGGGAATGACACCCTCCACCCTGAAATTGGGGTTTTCTGCACATGGTTCTAAACAAGGGTGGGGTGCGTATAAAAATAACATGGAACTACCCTTTATATATATAAGAAAAAAACACTCAACCCAACCTGTGGGTCAAAAATTAAATAACCATCCCACAAAAACCACTTTGTTTCTAGCCATATATGCACAACCACACAAACATCCATTGCCAAAGAATAAACCCAACACCCTTTTTCATTCAACCACTTTCCATTCATTAATTAAGTGATTAAATTTAATTTATTCCAGAACTACAAGGGAAAAATACCAAGAAAATCATTTGAAACAATTATAAGAAGGTGAAGAACCTGATTAACTAAACACACAACAACCAACCCACTTTGTTCTTCGGTACAACCAAAATCGAACAAGGGAAGACCGATCAAGGTAAAGCATTTACATTTGACACTCATTTATAAAATCAATATAGAACAACAAACATATAGTCGCACTACATATCCACTTTTCCCTAGACACCTATTTAACCACTACCAACTATCATTCTTCAATGTTATCCTGCTCAATCCTAAACTCGAAACCAACCCAATAATCTTCACTGCAAAACAGAACCACACCCAGTACACCTATAAACATGAAGTCATGACAGAAATCCTCCAAATACATTTTTTTTATTTTCTAAAAACACTTTTAAGATAAAGTGTGTAACTTTAAAAAATTACAACACATCACAATTCACTCAAAAAAACCCAAAACCAAAAACAACCATAACTGTGCGCCAAAGTAAAAAAATATTGAAATTCAAAACACCCAAACCAAATGTCCGTGCTTTGAGAACCGCACCACACCGTGCCTCCTCGAAAAAACTCAATCCTACATCCCCACTTCCCAAAAGCAGCCCCACTACACAAAAAGTTCACAAACACATTGCAGTCCCACTGCCCAATGTCGCTCAACCACCACAACACAACAATGTTAGGTCCACTTCCTACATGTCCATCCATTCCAAAATCAAACTATATCTTAACCTAAGATTATTTCACACATCTTGTACCACCCCATACACTAATCTTAAAACAAAACACCACCAAACAGTAGAACTTCTGCAAAAACACATCCTTCCACATTCATAGGACCAACCCTTATGTCCACCCCTATAACAATAATTGTGTTCCCAAAAACAACACCACACAACCCACACAATGTCACAAAACCAAACAAAACACATAAAATAGGCTAACCTATCTTACAAGATGTATTCAAATTTGGTAAAAACTATTCTTTAAATGCACTTTGATAAATAAGGGTGATTTCATAAGTGTTTTCATCCTTGGGAATCTATTTCAATTAACCAAGTGTATGCGATTAAGTAGGTCAATGTTACAACCATTTGTTAAAGCATCACAAAAAAATATAACATCACCAATGCACATGAAAAGACCACCAAATATGATGATTTTTTGAACGCATACAACCAAAAAAAACCATAAAAGAAACAATGATATAAGAGAAAACAAATGATCAACATCGACTATCTTCAATTTCATACACATTATCTTTTAAGCATCACGCCCCTGCCATTATTTATTACTCATTTAAGTAAAGTATTAAACTTCTATACACAATGAATCATTAGTACACACACCCTCCAAGATACACAAATAAAGATAGGTAGAAGAATCCCCAAATGGAAAGATAGGTGACCAAAACTCCTCCTTACGCCAAAATAGATGGTCGAGTAAGTAGTGGAAACTCCAAGAAAACTGAGCAGGAGGGGGCTCTAGCACAGAAATATCACTCATCTAGAGATTAAAGCTTTAGGAACATCATGAAGGATTGGAAACACATTTTGAATGGAAGATCCAGGATTGGAAGAGATGTATCCTATATTGAAGGATGAATGGTTCCAAAGGCTATTAATGTGGGATCATGGTCTAGATTGTGCAGTTTGAATATCTCAAATCCCTATAGAATTAGGATATTAAATATATAATTAATATCATTTGTGACACCCTTAAAATCACTCAAACAATTATTTAAACTCAGTTTATGTTAAATAAGACGTAAGAGTGGTGAAACTAGAAAAAACATTGGAAACTAAAATTTTTGAAAATGGTGAGACATTGTTTGGTGTGCCACCATTTAGGTGTGGCACCATTAGAATTCCATAAATATGGTGCCACCATTTTTTTGTGTCACCATCATGGTTCTTCCATTACGATGCCACCATCTTAGTGAAACCATTTGGTGAAACATGATTTTTGGAAAACTCCTGAAACTACCCAGTGTGACCCCCAATAACACCACAATCACTGGATTTTCATAAGATAATGTCCAAGGGAAATCCAGGTCATTAAATTCTTAATGGGTGTTAAAATGGAAATATTTTACCTTAGCCCCTCCTCCCATGTTCAATTTAGGCAGTACAAAAGAATGAAGTGGGTTGGTTTCTGTGTGTTCAGTTAATCAGGCTCTTCACCTTCTGAGAACAGTTGTAGATGTTGTGCTTGGTAGTTTCCCTGATTAGTATTGGAATAAATTAAATTGAATCCCTTAATTAATTAATAGGAATAAGTTTATTGATAAATGGGGTTGGGTTAATACTTTTGGATCGTATGTTTGTGTGGTTGTGCATATAGGGGTAGCAGCAAAGTGGTTCTAGTGGGTGGTTGTTTTATTAGGACCTGTAGGTTGGGATGAGTGTTTTTTACTTATATGTATACATTATAGTTCTTTTTTATTTCAATACTCCTCCCACCCTTATTGAGAACCATGTTTATAACACCCCCATTTCATAGGGGATGGTGTCTTCCCCAATATCCTGGTGAAGGATGGTTGGTTACTGAATTTTTTCATCATACACTCTTCCAGGTTCTTACCACTTGAGAGTATTCGAGAAACTATAATTTATTGATTTTTCCAATATCCATGGATCCTTCAGGTAGTTTGTGGTGTGGGTGAGAGGCCTAGGTGTTTACGGGCTATGATTGTTTTCCTAAGTGTCTTCAGGATGAGGCCCAGGTATATTCGGGCGAGAGGTGTGGTTATTGTGGACCAGGTGTCTATGGGTGGGGTGTGTGGTGTAGTTGTTCCTCAAGTTTCTATTGAGATAATTTGTGTGTTCTTGAGGCCCAAGTGTGTGTGGTAAGGTTGTGGTCGTGGTACTATGTTTTGGAAGAGTGGTAGCATCAAGATGTTAGCCATTTGGAATGAGCACCTGACTAGTGGGAGAGTGGTGTGGGGTACCCAAATGTCAATCTGTGTATGCTACTAATTTACATGACTTTCGTTATTTTGTGAGTGTGCCTTAGTGAGGCTGGGCTAGTTAGTACTCCTTCATTGGTGCTTTATGTTCTATTGTTTTTTTTTTCACAGGGGAATTAGTACGTTCCCCCACTTGGGCATGAGTTGATTTATTTTTCCTTCTAGGTATACTTTTTTACTTAGCCTATATTGGTGAAAATATTTTCAATTTTCAAGGAGGAAAATAAGGATTGTGCTGGACGAAAATATCTTGGGAATTGATATAGTTGTTGTGCTACTTCTTAGTCTCTTTATTTGGTACTTTCATTAGTTATTTGGTTGTAATTTTTTTGTAGTTTAAATTTAAAACATGTATGGGTTGGATTTTTGTTTCTTTAATATAAATTCTTGGTGTTGTTTGGGATTTTTTACCAACTTATCTCTCGATCCTATTTTCACTAAAAAGGGTAATTACATCAAATTTGTCTGAGATAATTTACCCTTGGTGCAGGCGCCACTCTAGGGCCTATTGAAGGGGAGACTCAGGGGCATTATAACTTCTTCATCTTGAAGAATGAAAGGCATGGAACTTTTTTGTGCCTTCTCTCATCTCGAGGAAGGAATGTCATGATTTAATGGAATCAGATGTGATGGTTGATATATAGGATATATTTTATAGTTAGACACATTGAGGATTGCATGGGATGGTAGGGAAACAATGTTAGGAATTCTTGGTACATGAAATAGGTGAGGGAAGCCCAATTATGACATGGTATTTTAGGGACCCCGTGATCTAAAGCAAGGAATCTAGACCTAATGAAATAAAAAGTGAGTCTACACTTATTGCAGGGTTGAGATTATAGGAATGATAAATGAATCATAATGACTTGGGTTCTTGTTTTTCTTGGTAATTTTGGTAATTTAAAATAAATGAAGATTTAAAATAAATCTTAAAAGAAAATTTCATACAACCCATGATTAGAAGTTCCTAGCTTACATTTTCAGCTATGGCTCCGAGACGTCACCCATGTGTGGTATGAGCTGTTGGGGCCCACAAGATGACTTTGTGGATCATCTAAGGGACGATCGAGAGGAGGAAGATGACTTGTGGCAAAATACACTTTATGTCTTCTAGCACCAGACCCTGGGGAAGTACAAAGGCAGCATTATAGACATAGAGATGGAGGGTTGGCTTGAGGAGTTGACAATCACCTTTAGCTTGATCTGTTCTCTATGAGAGTCTTGGGTTCCTCTAGAAGTGATCCGGATGTGGAGAGTATCACGTCAGTGGTGGATGCTTTACCTTGGGGGGAGGAAGGAGACTGATGTCTCATGAGTTATCTTTGAGAAAGAGTTTTGGGTATAGTTTCTTTCCTTGATGGTGAAGGCTATGAAGAGGCAATAGTTTCTTTCCCTCTACCAGGGGAGTATGTCGGTGGGTTAACTAAGGATAAAGGTTAGGGATATCTGATTCTTTGATCCAGATCACTTTCCAGATGAGGAGTTATGGGCGAGACGCTTAAAGGGGGCACTGTGATCATCTCTTCAGTATGTCATCACTCCCTTTACCCTATCGACATACATAGTTTTTTATAATAATGATGAATTAGTTTAGAGGATTCACTCATTGGGGGAGTGTACCATGAAAGGGGATCTATCCATGTTTGTCGAAGGGGAAGTCCGTCACTAGCATGTCTCTAATGTCAGGGCCTTCCAGGTTTTGGATAGCGGGAAGGTGGCCTCAATAGTTCCAGTTCTAATCTCCTGGTGCTCTCCCTTTCCCCATGGACCTAGGACTGAGGTTATTCATCTATGGAGGTCATGGAAATATTTAGAGCTAGTTCTTAGTTCTTGTTCAGTATGGTGGGGGTGGGAAGGTTCTGTGCCCAACTTAGTTGATGTTGTTGCCGGTCAGACTATTCCAGTAGCAGGGGTTGAGGGATCTCGCTCCACCTAAGGAAGATAATGCTAGAGGAGGCTGACCTTAGGGTACTCCTCAGGGGCCTCAAACATGGCATGGTCAGGGAGGACGTCGACAGTAGAGTGTTTGAGGAGCTAGGTGTGGGTAGTTGCACACCGACAAGGCTATAGATCTAGCGGGTCTAGTGGTTGTTCGAGGTACGATCAATATGTTCAGCACTATTGCTTGAAATTTTTTTATTCAGGAGGCTTCCAATCCTTTATTTCACCTAGTCTATCCCATGCTATGTGACTAGATGTAGAGAGTCTTCCCATCCCCCTGGTGTTGAGTATGCTATTTAGAGGTTAGACAGGTCAGTTTGATGTTTTTCAAGGATGTAGACTAATGTTGGGGCTGCATTATTCCAATGGGGATCTCATGTTACTATAGATGCAACCTTGTTATGTCATCCTAGGAATTAAATGGTAGTTTTATATTCTTGCAGTTATCAACTAAATCCATAGGAGAGTCTAATTTTCAGGTGTAGATAGCCAGTGTTAGTTTTCATTGGTGAGTGGGGATGTCAGGTGGGCAATCTGTGTTTGGTGTCTCTTCTCTCCATGTCGATTGATCTTTATGTGGGATTAGTAAGCACATAGATAGTAGAGGTTCTAATTTTTTTTATAGTTCCTTTATGTTTTCCCAAAAGAGGTTGTGACTCTACCCCTTCGACGTGACATTGAATTCAGAATAGAATTGCCACCTGGTGCCCATCCAATTTCAATTCCTCTCTATCGGATGGTGCCTTATGAGATATGGGAGTTGGGGATTTAGGTTGAAAACCTGATGAAAGATGGTTTTATCTAGATGAGTGTGTCAGTGAGGGGTTCTATAATCTTGTTCATAAAGAAGGAAGGTGATGACTTAAGTCTGTGCATAGACTACTAGTGACTGAATAAGGTAACAGTTAAGAACTGTTACCCCCTTTTGAGGATAGATGATCTTTTCGACAAGCTAAGGGCAGTAGGTTAGTTATGTATGATCGATTCGTAGTATGGATATCACCAGTTGAGGGTGAAAAAGGGTGAAATCTAGAATACTACTTTCATGTGTGGGTATGGTCTTGTTGAGTTGGTGTCCATGTCGTATGGTGTTACAAACATGTTGAACAGTATTATGGGGCTCATGAACTGTGACTTTTGTGAGTACCTAGACCGGTTCACATTGTTTTTATCGATGGTGTCTTAATCTACTCAATTTCATAGGAGGATCATGCTAAACATCTATGGACTTTCTTGGAGGTCCTTCGACACCACAATCTCTACAGTAAGTTGTTCAAGTGCATGTTTTGGATGTGATAGGTGCACTTACATGGACATGTGGATTCTCAGAGAGGGATAGAAGTGGTCCCATCAATGGTCTAGGTGGTTGTTTCTTGGGAATCACCCAAGAACACAGTAGTGGTTCGCAGCTTCATCGGTCTACCAGGCTAATACTAGAGTTTTGTAACTGACTTCTCTCGAGTTTAATCTCTATTAATAGCTTTTACTAGAAAGGACTAGGACTTCCTATGGTGTGAGAAATGTAATACAAATTTTAGCTATCTATAGGGGAAGTTAGTCTGTGCTTCATTTCTCTAGTTTCTGAAGGAAGGGGTGATGTTTAATGAGTTCTATGTTGCTTCTAGTCCTAGATTTGGATGTGTACTGATGCACTAGTGAGTAGAAATATCTTATGGGTCTAGGAATTTACATCCCCATGAATATATCTATTCCACCCATAACCTAGATCTTGTAGTGGTCATGTCTGTGCTAAAGTTGTGGTTACATTACCTCATCGGGGAGGGATTTTTGGTCTTCACAAGATATTGAAGTATATCTTCACCCAGTGAGACCTAAACCTGCGGCATTGAAGGTGGATGGAGTTTATATATTACTACAAAATTGACATATCTTACACCTCAAGACAGGGGAATGTGGTGGTCAATTCCTTGAGAAGGAGTTCACAATAGGAGGTAGTTTAGGATGCCACTGATGCATGGAAGGCAATGGAGGAGTTGGACACTTTGTTTCTGGATGCGAGAGTAGATGGTGGTAGATACAATCTGTTTTAGATGATAGTAAAATATTCCTTGGTGTGGCTGGTGGAGGAGTCTCTGTGGGAAGACTCAGAGACTGATGTGGTGTGTGATCGCATTTTCCAGGGTGATGCTTTAGAGGGATGGTCAAAGGATAGTCAGAATCAGATGTTGTTATATGGGAAGCTAGTTGTAACTGTTTCTATGTGATAGGGAGTTCTCCTTGAGTTCCATATCTCACCCCTGGTGGTGCATCCAAGGGTTTCTAAAATGTACCGAGGATTGTGGATTGATTTTTGTGGTCCAGGGAGAAGTGGGTGGTGGAAAATTTTGTGGCAAGGTGCCTAATGTGTCAGTAGGTAAAGGTTTAGCATTGTGTTCTCAGTGGTCTATTTCTTCCCTTGGACATTACTGAGTGAAAGTGGGATGACATCTCGATGGATTTCATCACAGGATTACCCAAGGATCGTGGAGGGTATGATTCTCTTTGGGAAGTAGTGGATCAGTTGATGAAATCGGCTCACTTCTTAGTTATCAAGGAGTCAAGCATAGTGAATTCCTTAACATAGTGGTATGTGGATGAGGTCATGCAGCTTCATAGAGTTCCAAGATCCATTGTATCAAATTGGGATACAGATTTTTTTCGTGAGTGTAGAGGGGCTTTTATCATGCCATTGTCACTCAGTTATATCTCATCACTTCTTTCCGCCCTCAGATGGATGGACAGATCGAGAGGACCATCCAGACATTGGAGAACATTTTATGGGAATGTGTTCTGGACTTTATTGGGTCTTGGATGAATTATTTTCCCCTTGTAGTGTTTTCTTACAATAATAGCTACCCCTATTCCATTGGTATGGCTCCATTCAAATCTCTATATAGGAGGCCATGTCATTCACCATTGTGCTGGATGGAAGTTGGGGAGGCTGCTATTCTTGATATAGATTTGGTGAAAAGTATGATAGAGAAGGTTCATCTTGTCTATGAGAGGATGAAGGCAGCACAGGACTGATAGAAGTCATATACCAATCACAGGAGGAGGCCTTTGTAGTTCAAGGATGGGTACCATGTTTTAATGAGGGTTTCTCCTTGATGTGGGTTACAGAGGTTTGGTAGAGGGTTAAATTTTTCTCCCGGGTTCTTCGGACCTTCCGATGTTTTGGGATGTGTTGGAAAGGTGAAATATCAGCTATTATTGCCACCGCGGTAGGAGAGAATCCATGACGTATTCCATGTCTCTCATCTCTATCAGTATCTACATGATGAATCCCTTATCATTGACTGGGGAGAGTTAGATATCGAGGATGATGTGACATTTGTGGAGAGACCATTAATAATTGAGGATCATTAGGAGAAGGTTTGTCATGGATGGTCCATTCCTTGGGTTCATGTGTTATGGAGATGTGGTGGCCTTGAGGAAAATACATGGGAATGAGAGGCATAGATGTGTACCCAATACCCGAAGCTGTTATGTGTTTTTCTCTTGTGTTTGTCATTGTGATTTGATGATGATGTAATGTGTGACCTCATTGATATAAGACAAATTTTTTCCCTATTCTTTGAATGTGTGTGAATGGTCCTGACTGTGGGGAGGGGGGACCTAATCCCAAAAAAAGACACATTATTGTGTATGTGATTGAACCCGTGCAGGAAATTTAGTGCCACCTAGAGAGGATAGTATATTGACATGGAGGAATGTATTCCCTAATAAATATGTTCGGGTAGTGGGGCCTTAGTGTTTCTACTTTTTTTCAAGAGATATATTTCAAGGAGGTGTTCTTGGATGTCAAGGTTTCACTCTAGTTTTCAAAAAACACAGGGTGGTTTTCCCCTAAGATGTATCTTACGGGGTGGTTGTTCTGACCCCTCTTTTTCTAAGTTTTGTTATAAATTCTTAGGGAAAATAAGATATTGATAGTTATCTAATTTAATGACCTTGAATTCCTTGGGCCATTTATTTGGGAAAATTCAGTACTTGTGGTGTTCTTGGGGGTCACAGTGGTTTTTTCGGGGGTTTTCCAAAAATCTAGTTTCACCAAACAAAATTCACCAAGGCAGTGGAACAGTAACGGTGGCTCTGTGATGGTACAACACAAAAAAATGGTTGCACTATGACGGTGCCACACCAAAATGGTGTCTCACTCTTTTCCAAATTTCCAGTTTTCTGTCTTCTTTTAGTTTCTCCCCTCTTTCATCTTATTTGACGTAAACCAAGTTTAAAGCCCTCTTTGGGAACTTTTAAGGTTGTTTTGAATGATATTATGTATAACATTAATATCCTAACACTTTGGGGATTTGAGATATTTAAACCGCATGATCTTGACCAAAATCATGTGTTAATGGACTTTGGTACCATTCTTCCTTTAATATAGGATCTGAATCTTTAAAGTCATGATATTCCATTCACAGTGTGTTTTTATTCCCTCATGGTTCCCCGAAATCTTTCCTCTCTAGATGAGTTATACGGCTGTGCTAGAGCCCCCTCCAGCTCATCATTCTTAGAGTTTTCGCTACACATATGACCCTCTATTTTGGTGTAAGAAGGGGTTTTGGTCACCTATCTTTCCATGTATGGATTCTTCTACCTCCCTTTATTTGGGTATAATTTGGGGTGGGTGTACTAATTATTATTTTTAAAGAATGGGTGAATGCTTTTCTTAAACGAGTAATAAATAATGGTATGGGGTGATGATTAAAAGATAACAGGTGGGAACTTGAAGATGGTCGATGTTGATCATTTATTTTATTTACTATATTTGTTTCTTTTATGGTTTTTTGTGGCTGTAGGACTTCTGAAAATAAAGTCTATTGGTGGTCTTTG
Organism: Viscum album; assembly: GCA_963277665.1. Classification (NCBI taxonomy): domain Eukaryota; kingdom Viridiplantae; phylum Streptophyta; class Magnoliopsida; order Santalales; family Viscaceae; genus Viscum; species Viscum album. The sequence goes on along the minus strand of OY728119.1, from coordinate 455,728,404 downwards.
CTTCCACACTGGTGATTTTATGTTTTGTTGTGATGCTTTGACAAATGGATATAACATTAAATCTACTTAATCACATACAATTCGTTAAATGAAAGTGATTCCCCAAGATGAAAACACTTCTGTGATCACCCCTTTTTATCAAAGTGGATTTCAAGAACATTGTTTACCACATCTAAATACATCTTATTTGATTGATGTGGTTGTGTGGTATGTTTTGTTTGGTTTTATTACCTTGTGTGGGTTATGTTGTGCTGTAGTTGGGAGAACAGTTACGGGTATAGGGGTGGACAAAAAATTTGGACCTATGAATGGGTAAATGTATGTTTGTGAAAAGAGGATGATGTTTTATGGTTTTTTTATGGGATTCGTATATGGGGTGGTATTGGAGGTGTGATAGAATCTTAGGTTGAGATCCAATTTGATTGTGGAATGGATGGACTTATAGGAGGTGGGACTACCTTTATTTTTGTTGTGTCCATCGAGCGACATTAGGCTGTGGGACTGTGATGTGGTTATTGGATTGTTGTGTAGTGTGACTGCTTTTAGGAAGTGGTTTAGAAGCGGGGCTTCAGTATTGAGTATCATCATGACTTCATGTTTATATGTGTGTCATGTGTTGGAATATTGTGCAACGGGTCTATCATGATTGGTTTTGAGGGAATGATTGAGCATGATAACTTTGATGAATGACATATGGCAGTGTTGAATGAGTGAATAGGGAAAAGTGGGTGTGTAGTGGGACTAATGGTTGGTTGTTCTTTTTCATTTTTATGAATAGGTTTTAAAATGGAAATATTTTACCTTTCTTCCTCTTCTCATGTACAATGTTTTATGTACTGAAGAACGAGGTAGGTTGGTTTCTGTCTATTTACTTAATCAGGCTCTTCACATTATGAGAACTATTTCAGATGTTTTGCTTGGTAGTTTCCACAGTTAGTGCTAGAATAACTTAATGTGAATCCTGTTATTAATGAATGGAAAGTGGTTAAATAAAAATGGGGGTTGGGTTTTGGATTTTGGAGTGGTTTTTTGTGTGGTTTTCCATATAGGGGTAGCAGCAAAGTGGTTCTGGTGGGCTGGTTGTTTGTTTTGGGACACGTAGGTTGGACATAGGGTTTGTTTACTTATATTTATAAATTTTAATTTATTGTGATTTATATATGCACCCCACCCTTATTGAGCACCATATTCGAAAACCCCCATCTTCATGGTGAAGGGTGTCTTCCCCAACATACTGGTTGGAGAATGGATGCATAGTTACTGACTTTCATCCTCGCACCCTCTTTTAGGTTCTTCCAACTCGAGCATATCTGGGCTGGCTATAATTTCTTGAGGCTTACCATATCTGATGATCCTTCGATAAGGTTATGGTTTTGGTGAATGTCCTAGGTTTTTTCGGTCTAGGATTGATTTCCCAGGTGTCTTCAGGAAATAGGCATGGTTGTTGTGGCCCATGTGTCTGTTGGCAAGATTTGTGGTGTGTTTGTGGCTCTGGTGTTTTTAGGGAGGATTTGTTTGTGGAATGAGACCCAGGTGTGTGTGGGTAGGTTTTTGTAGTTGTACTTCATTTTGGAAGAGTGGTATCATCAAGACGGTAGACGTTTGGAATGAGCAACCAACTAGTGGGAAAGTGTGCGAGGTACCCAAATGTTTATGTTCTTAAACTACAATTTTTCTTGACTTATGTTATTTTGTAAGGGTCCCTTGGCAAGGATGGGATTATTAGTAATCCTTGATAGGTTATTTAGGTTCTAATATTTTTCTCATAGGGGCATTAGTGTGTTCTAACACTTCTGAATGGGTGGATTTAGTTTTCTTTCTGGGTGTACTTTTATACTAACCCTGTGTTTGTGAAAGTAATTTTAGGTTTCCAGGAGGCAATTGGGGACTGTGATTGACCTTACTTTCTTGGGCATTGGGATTTTTGTTGTTTTGTAGCTTAGTCTCTTAATTTTGGTACTTTCTTTAGTACATTGGTTGTACTTTTTCTGTAGTTTCTGTTTAAAACGTGAATGGGTTGGATTTTGGTTTCCTTTATATAAATTATTGGTGTTGTTTGGGATTTTTTACCATCTTATCTCCTGATTTGTTTTCATTAAAATGGTAATTCCTTCAATTTTTTGTGAGATTCTATACCTTTGGTGGTAGTATACACTACGGCTCCTATTGAGGGAAGGACTCAGGGGTCATTATCTCCCCTTCATCTTGATCAAGGAAGGGCATGACAATTTGTTGTCCCTTCCCTCATCTCAAGGAAGGTGGGTCATGAAAATATATTTCTGATCTTTTTATTGTTTGGAGCTCAATGAAGACATGATGTTTCCTCCCATATGTTGAGTAAGACATTTGGGACCTCGATTATGATATAAATTGGAGTGTGTATCCACACCTAGAAATTTAAAATAATGTCTTTATCTTTTTTGGATAATAGGCATGTGTTGTACGTATCGATAATGATGAATGAAATTTGATATATTCACCCATAATTTTAGTATTTACTCTATGAATAAGGAACATATGTGTCAAACATATGCTCTATGTCCCATGTGCACTAGATGTCTTAGAAAAAGTGAAAATATTAGAATTCATGTTTTTATATGATGCATGTTGGCATACAAAAGTTTAGAGATATTTGTTATTGATGGAGATCACATGAAGTCCCATTATAGATTTGGTAGCATTTATAATTTTCTATGGAATTCTCTTTGCTTAAATTTTCGAATATAGAGATTCATATTTGTTTTCAATGTTGTAAAGGAAGATGGGGACTCACATTGGGGTTAAATAAATAGGAATTGGGTTTGACAAGGATAGATACTTTAAATGTGTTTTAGAGTAAATCCAAAAGTGTTTTGGATTTGTATACCAAAGGAATTGTATATGATGTGATACATGATGAAGGAAATTATAGTTTTCTAAAAAGAATTGTATGAGATCTGAATGATGTCTTGGAGATGATTTCACATGTTATTATATACATAATAATATAAGGTGAAATGAAAAAAAATTATTTAAATTATTGAAATTGGGATATTAAAAGAGATATTCCATAAATACTTATATTAATATATATGATATATAATATATATTTTAATATTTTTATGAAAAGTTTGATTTTCATTCATAAATAGTTTTATCATTTTATATTTCATGTGTTTAAAAAAATCTATGGGTAGTATAATAATCCAAAACTCAATAATTTACTGAGATATTACATATTATGTTATTGATCAGGTGTTCATAATTCATGAATTTATGAATGAGTTTTCCGAATCAGTATTTACTCATGCATTAGAAGTAGATAAATTTAGGGTTGGAATGCCCTTGGTGGATTTTCATAATTCTAGTGAACTAAGGATTCCCCCCAACAAGACAATAAAATGAAAATTGGACATCACAGATGTGCTACCAAATCATCCAGAACATTTTCTAGAAAATATAACTTCATTAGTAATAAGGAACTTCTGATATGGAAATGAACTTTCAATGGAATTCCTAACTCCATAAATTACTATAATAATACATCATATAGGAGAAATCATATATAGATTTTAAATATGAATAAAAAATGTGTTATCACTTCCAGGTTTATGCTTCGATAGAGGATGAATCAATCAAAACTCCCTATTGATTCTTTCATTAAATATATGATTATCATACATTGATCGATATGTACTTTTTCCATAATTAGAGGGAATATTTGAACCACCTGTATTGAACATTTTCTGATACCGAGGAACTTTTTCATGTGGTATTTTACAATTTCAATCTCTAACATCTTTAGGTTTTTTTCATCCATGATCTTCTATTTTTTTATCAGCTCAGAGTCTCTCAAAAACTAGTCAATCTATTCAAGGTGGATAATTCTAAATTAATTCAAGTTATCTAGAAAATCTTGAACAAAGGGATACATGATTAGGATACCTTTAGAATGAAATCATTTAGTGTGAAAATTATTGTGGAAGTGGGGAATAGAAACTGACTTTACCATTGTCATTGTGGAAAATACATATATGAATTTCTATCATTAATCATCTTGATATTTTTGGTATGTTATATCATACTTTTATAACTCTTGAATTTGTATGTAATTCACCATTTATTGGATGGATAAAAGGAAACTATGATGATGCATCTAGAGGGAAACCATGTCGTGTGGGTTTTTGAGTAGTTTTTATGGGTCATATTTTTGATTTCATGGGTTATCCATATGGATCCTATGCTATAGCCTCGTCTCAAATGGTTGGAATTATTTGGTTAGTTAATATGGTTCACATGGTAAATAAGTTAAAATGGGGAAATATATGGTTGGAATTTAACTCCACAAATGAGTTAATGGCTACTTGAATTAGTAATCATTATAGTTCCTAGAAGATCGCTTCATGTTGGACAAAATGATTTGTAATTCTCCAAAACATGCACTATTTTATTACACATGCATATTGTGATGACATCTTTTTGGGTGATGGTCTTGTGAACAAAGGGTTAAGTTGTGATTAGGTCATTAAGTCCACTACTTTACTTGATGATATGATGCCTCTCTACTAAATATATTTCTATAAAATTCCATACATTAGACTTCTATAACCTAGTATTTCATATTTAAAGAGACTTCTACTTCATTTAAAACTCATATCTTTTCATCAAAAAAAGTAAATGTGATAGCCCAAAGAGTGTCCATGTGCCTTATAAAAACAATGTTGTGTTATAGTAGGGTGGTCTGAGCTTTATTTATACACTTAACCAGACCTATGTAAAACCAGATTCTCTCTTCATGTATATCCTTTTCTGTGGAACTTTAATGATAAGGAGATAGAATATATCTAATCTTAATTTTTGATGATTTAGCCAGCTCATGGATACACTAAGGATTAGGGATGTCTTTGAACTACCCTTGTTGATATATATTAAACCATATAATGATGATCAATATATTAAAAATGATCTACAGTGTATGTTATTCCATTTATAATGTTATTAATTTCAATAATATATCTAGTTTCATATATTCTCTCGTAGGGATCTCAAAAATAATATTTAATTTTCTTTACTATATCTAATAATTATTATTATAATCCTTCAAATCCCAAAAATCATAACTCTTAAAAATATTATTCCAAAACTATATTTTAAAAATATATTCAAGTTTATAACATCCATTTAAAATTGAGATAAAGGAAGTTGAGTACAAAATTTATTTTGGAGTCACACATATAATGAAAATGAATTGATCTATCCTAGAATCAATTTATCTTATAAATATATGAATACAAATATTCATAATATAAAAAATGTATAATTATGAATAATATAGGGAGAATCCACTAAATAAATGACCAATTCAAATATTCATATATGAGATATCCATTTATGAAAATTTTATAAATCAAATATAATAATAATAAATTAATAATAATTCTTATTGTTATAGACATCCCATAATGTTGAGAATAAACATTTTATATTTATTACAATAGGTACAAGTTTTTAATAATCATTATAGATCCTAGAAAAATTGATATAACTTAGTGAGAGTGGGGTTGAATCGGTAATCCAATTTTCATTAAATAAATTATTTATTTTAATTAATCCTCAATTGTCAGTTAATGATTTTATCCTCACTTATTATTGTCTCTCAGCCTTACTCATGTATGAAGAATTTGAGATGTAATAGACACAAGAATTTACAAGGTTCATCGTTGAAATAATACTCCCTTCCTAGTCTAAATGATGTTTTATGACTTCGGTTTTCCACTATAAACTAGTTGAATACAATTTATTATTTACCATTTGAATATATTGATGATAAATGTCCCAAAATACCCTGTAGATAATTTACTAAATATTTAGTCTTCAAGTGTCAATAGTAATCGTCTCATGATGGTTTCTTCATACCATCATCCTACTAGTTGAGGAATTCTTTCAAAAGGATTCATGCCACCACCCAGTGGGGTCTTTATAATGCCTCCTAATATTTCATCAAGGGTTCCCATGAATCATCATTAATAATTCATTGACATCTTCTTTTGTGGTATAAAATCAGCCTTGTCCCTCTTTAAGTGTGCATGTACTCTATTCTTGAGAATTTCTTCACCTTTCTTACTTGAGATGTCACTTCCCTTATATTGTAGCTCAAGAAATTCTTCACTACTACTCAAAAACTTATTATTTACTTATAAATTTAATTTTTAATATGATATTTTAAAAAAAATACATCAATCCCCTATGATTAGTTTCACAAAATTAAAAGAAATAATTCAAAAATATTGGTCTCTATATGTTGTATCATAGTAAGGGATCACTAATTTTCCCTGAACCCCTAAATGTTCTCACATGAACTAAGCTCTAAAATATTTATCATAACTGGGTTCCTAATAAAAGATCAAATTGACATAAACTAATGAGAATATTAATCTAATCAACATTCTCAGAGTACATTTTTTAGAGAAACAACACCTAGGATGGAAGAACAAAATGCCTCCATATCATTTCTTATAATGGTTTGGGGTTAGTGATTTAGTGGTAGTTGAATTTACACTTCTTCGAAGAGAATATTGTATAATCTATCGTAATAAGATAAATATACAAGTATATGTAAAATAGAGATATATCACACTTTTTTCTCCATCAAATAAAGTATACACTAATATAATGGGGCTTACAACATATAAATAGATGTGGGAGATGTAATAGAATATGTTTTAGGTAAATATGAACATTAAGGAATCCAAAATAAATATTTTAAGACAACTATATGGATGATGATGGGAGCATTGATTACTATTTTACAAGGGTAAATGAAATGTTATGCCACATAAGGGTTTTTGAGAATGTATTGAAAGATTAAACTGTTATAAAAGCGAAATATAATGAATTTACAGAGTATATTTTATCCAAATATATCAGCCTTGATGGAAATTATTGACATTACACTTAATTAAATCCCTAGTATTAAAAATTCTATAAAATAATGAAATATAATTCAAAAACATGAAAATAATCAATTTCAGAAAAATGTAGATTGACCATTCTCATGTTCTAATAAGGAATAAGAAATTTATGATGGATAATTTAATTGAAATAATAATTTCAAGAATGTTATCCTTATAAAAATTATAAATAGAAGGGAAAATAAAAATAATAATTTTCTGTTAAATTTTTTTAGTTTTGGAGGAATTTGGAATTTTTAAATTAACAATAATAAGAATAAATATTATGAATTTGAAAGTGATGATGAATAAGAGATATCTCTAAATGGATATCCAGAAAAATAAATAAGGTTGACTATATAAAGAATATGTTCTAATATAAGTATAAAATAATCCTAATGATTTTGAAAGAATGTGTGGGATCATGAACTATATCAAAAGCAAAAATCCTTCATTGGTGAGGTTAAAAGGATATAAGATTTTACAAGTAGTGAGGAAAATGGAAAATGATATAACTATACAAAATATATTTTATGAGTTGAATTATTCACCTTCCTTGAGAAAACTATGAAACTCCTAGAGAAATTAAGAATAATATGTGAAGGGAAAATATGAAAATAGTTTAAAGAGAGTTATCAAATATAAGAGATCAATATTTCCAAGGTGAAAATTATAGAACAAAATAACATGCTAGATGATCATTAAAAAAAATTGGCCATAAAAATAAAAGGAATTTCATGAATCAAAATCTAGGTGTCTTATGTATGAAAACACCCTAAAATAATGATATAAGACAATAATAATGTAGTTTAGATTCATGTTGAATTATCCAAGGCTGATGAGAAAAGAATCCCCAAAATAGAGGTATACATTCTTTCTAAATTCTCAATCGATAATAAATATATTTCCTTCAGTTATTAAAATTCTAAAACCTGATATAATGATGTTCGGGATGAATAAATTGTTCAAAAGTTTCCACCTATAGTAATTATAAGTTAATATGATCTTAGAGATTTAAAATCCCCGAGTAAATGGTAAACAATTTATTGAAGCTTCTTGGATATAAAAAATATTACTATAATGTAAATCATCAATATAAAGAAAAATAATTTTTATTGGTTATCTCTTATGTTGTGGAGTTTTTGGACATAATGTCTATTATTGGAAGTACAACATGACAATAACAAGAAAATTACGTGAATCAAGGGAGAGAATACCTAAGAAGAATATGAGTAGTTTATTTAAAGGAATAAATACACTTATTATGAAAGTATTTGATGATAAAAAACTACCAGAACAATATCATAGACTTCTATATTTTATAAGAATCAAATAAAAAGTATAAAATCATGAAAATATTATAAAATAAAAAGATGAGAGATAATAAAAGAATAAAATAATGATTATGATGAAAAAAATCATGGAAAACATAGAAGGAAATATGAGCTATGTTGGAGGTGCATGGTCATGGGTCACATTGAAAATGATTGCATGATATTCCTACCTGAAAAGAAGGAAAAGAAGAAGAAGAAGTATCTGAAATATAATGATTCATATGACTTTTCTTCACATCCAATCAAAGAGGTCCCATGGAAGTATAATGTTTTAAAGTATGTGACCAACAATATGTCTAAAAGAAAATTGATTATAAAATTGAGAAAAGGATAATGAATACTATACCCAAGGATGATGCTGGAAAGAATTTCTGATCCTCATTAAAAGAAATCTCTCAACCTTCCTTCTTTGAATAAAAGAAAAATGAACCCCTCTTTATTCCCTCTTATATTTTATATACTAAAATATAGGTAATTTTTGGAAACAAATTTTGGGATTTGGATGAGTTTTTTAAACTCTATATAATAATATTAAAGCATACCTCACAGATTACTTGTGAAAAATAATATTCAATGATGAATAAAGTGAGTTAATCTCTATAGGGGGAGTAAAGCATAAAGAGAGTTGTCAAAAGTTTCATATTTAATTAAATATAGAAATAAATAAACCATTATATAGAATTAGTGGTTTAGTTATTCCAATCACAAATTTAATCCATATTTTGATTTTGAAAAATATGTTTGATAAAGGGGATAGTTTGTTTAGGTGATTGGAAATAGAAAAGGAAAATTTAATACCTTTCATAAGAATATTACGATATGATTGTTGAGATTTATACAATATATGAATCTCTTGAAAAACCGATTCAAATAACAACATTTTTTTAACATGGAATCACATTTTGAATTGATTATGGAAAATAAATTTTTTTTTGGTGGAGTATCACTTTTTTTACCTCAGGTTTACCCATGTATACTTAAAATATATCAGCTAAGGTATATTAGACATGTTTTGTGTTGTTTAATCATTCTCTCATAAAATAATCATGATGCAATTCATATTTTAATGATAATAAGTTAAAGTGTATTTTAACCCTATATGACCCTTTACATTTGATTTTTAATAATGTTCAGGTTTAGATATGCATATATATTGACTTTTAAGATATCTGGTGTCATTGGAAATCTCTATATACATGTTGAAAGTATCTTAAATCTTCCTTGTTGAAAAAATACAATTAAACTTGTTCACAACTATCTCCACCTTTATAATTGTTTTCAATACCACCACACATATTTATTATCAATATGTGTGAATATCTCATTATCCCCATAATTGAAAACAATTATAAAGTGGTTGATTTGTTTTCAAGTTTATTTGTATTTATTTTCAATAATTCTAACACCCTGATATGTTACATCATATTTATTTTAAAAATTTAATCTCTTCAACAGATTGTTGCACACACAACCCTAAGTCTAAATGAATAGTAATATATTATACCATTATAACCTATCCATAAAATTGGTGAGTATGAATAGGAATAACTAAATTATGAAAAAAATATTGTTCAAAAATGAATAAAATAAATTCATTAGATATCAATCGATCAGAAATAAAAATAATAAAATATTTGAAAGTAAAATAAATATTTTTTTTAAAAAATAGTTTTTATGAGCGCAATGATTTTTTTTCAAAATAAATAAAATAAAAAACTATTGGTGAATTATATAATGAAAAGTTATATATTATGTATTAAATAAATTTTTTATCATTTTATATTTTTTTGACATGAGATAATAATAAATCTTATTCAATGCTTAGAAACTGTATTTTTCTAATAATTGTTTCATTTCATTTTGTGCACTTATTTAAAAATAAATTATTACCAATTTTAGAAAATTTATTTTTAAAATGGAACTTAATTTTTAAAATAAAAATTTTAAATTTATTATAGAGTGATGTTTTGAGAATTTTCAAAAAAAATATTATTTTCTTGATTAATAGTGAAAAATACTAATTTTAACTTAAAACATACATTTCATTTCAATAATTTAAAAAGTTACTTTTTGTGCAAAAAATATTTTAAAATTGATAGTATTTAATTAAAATTATTAATAATAAAAAAATTCATTATATTCTACTTAATTTTTAATTTTTATATGATAAAATTTTATATTTGAGAAAAGTTTTCTTTGGAGATTTATATTTTCATTACGCTTGCATGTTTACTTTTAAATTAAATTCAATAAATTATTTCAATTAAATTTAAAAAATGTATTTCTTATTTGGATTCATAATAATTAATACTATATAAAAATTTAATCTCAATTTTTTAACATCATTAATAATAAATATAGAAAAAAATCATGTTTAAGGTTAAAATGGGGTTTTGTGCATTCCACACACCCATGTTAAAATATAATTTCCAAAAACAAAAAAAAAATATCTGATAAATTATATTTCATATTTATAATTAGTGGGTAATATTATATAAAAAGGTATATTTATTTTTTGAATTAAAGGATTAATTACCTTGATAAATAAAATTAATTACCATGGTGAAAACCAAAATAGTAAATGTTGGTAAACATAGAGGATAAGGGAATAAAATATTTAAAAAATGTTTCAAAATTTGTATTGGAGGTGTGTATCAACCTTACCTTCCCTACATTATATTATTTATAACTTTTTGTGTCACTTAGGGTAATAATAAATTCCCATTATTGAATAGTTTTGGATATTTACAAAAATGTGAATCCCCCTCAATTATAAAAGGGATCCCATACCCTCACTTATTCATATCTCTCAAGCCATTTACCTCAACCAAAACCAACATAAATATCTCCCCAAAATCATTATCCACGTTTTAGGTCTTCTAGTCCTCCAAAAATACTAAACCTATCATCCATAACAAGAGATCCAACACAGGTTTTTTCTGAGCGGTGGTAATCATCTTCCCCATGCTCTTTCTTGTTAATTATTTTTCCCCTTTAAATTATGTTTTAAAAATTTCAATATAATAAGACAATTATATTACTTATACCTAGATATTATCATGTTTTAGACATAATATTTATCCATCTCGTTCTCTATCGAATGGGATATAAATCAATCATTTTTGTGTACTTCAGACTATCATCTCTTGAACCGATGTAATTTATTCTTCATCACCAACTCACATGAATAGTCATAATTATCGAAATAATGAATATATATGATAAATTTGATAAGATATTAATTCTATAAAATTAAAAAACATCATATTTTATAAACTTTCACCCCTTAAGGGAATGATATTGTCGCTCGTGCATATACACAACCTACCATCTCCACAAATAGTGTGATTCATATTCTATCCAAAATTCCAATAATGGATATAAAAATATATTTAATGAAAAAATGTGATATTTTTAAGATTTTTATAATTATAGATATGATGGATACATAAATTATTAACAATAACTTGATCATCTATGAAAAAATGTCCACAAGAAAATAAATCATTTTACACCTGGAACAATAGTAATAATGAAATATTATTAATGAATTGGTGATAAGATGCTATAAATAGATCATACATGATAATATATTTATATTAATATGGTATTTTTATAAATTATTATAACTTTGAAAACAATTATATTTAATTTTAAATCATGTTTAACTAAAAGGAAACATGAGGTAAGGGATTTTTGTCCCAATTTCCTTTCATTGAGTCATATTATAATGTTATGAACCTAATTTTTTATTATGGTGTACATACTACTGATTTTATATTTTATATAATTAATACTTAATATTTCATTGTATTTTAAATTTATATTCAAATTATTTCATCCATGTGAATTTTATATAAAAGTTACCAAGTGGAAAGTGTTTCATAACTCAATTTATTTTCATTGGATTGAACTATATCTTCATTGTCATGAATATTTTAAGATTATGTATGTAATTAATTTTGACTATTTTATGTTATAATTATAATTGTTTTTTGTGGATCTAAAATTGATAAACATGAAAAATTTATTGATTAATCCTCCCTTTAATTGCATTATCTTTGTAAGTGATTGCATCTCAATTTCCATTCCTTTGAGACATAATTGTTAATAAGATCCTTTAAATTTTATGAGGTTTATATACTACCCATTGTTTATACCATTAATCAATTTATATTCATAGTATTTAATGTTTAACCATAATGCATTTCTTTCTTCTAGGCTATGATTCAAATGTCACCAAAGTGGTAAGGATTTATGCTTCAATCTCATCTTAATCGAGATTATTTTTTATTAAATTTCTATAGTTGAAAATTATTTGATCATTATTTGATAAATACAATTAGTTTTATTATACTCTATTTATTTAATAATTTTCATGTAGTAGTTCTATTTTCATCACTTTTTTTACATAAAATTGTTAAGAAATTGTTTTAGGAAAATCCAACCTTATTTGTCTCAACAGTCGATAATCATTTTTATTCTAAATTAATGTTTTTTTAAAAAAATCAACAATGACTTTAATATTTTATGATGATTTATTAAATAATTTTTTACCCATTTTTTCTTATAGTAAATTATTTTAAAGGAATCTCCTACATTTTTTCAAGGGAGGTACTTATCAATATTTCGTTGAATTTTTTTAAGGAATATTTAATTTAATGTATTCTTCATGAACTGAATATCACACTTTTATGACCACTAATTTTTCAAAATATTCATTTGAAATGTTAAAAATTTATTTTTTTAAAATCATAATATTTTGGAAATTCAATATTTTGAAAAGGTTATTTTCAATGAAAAAATGGTATTTTCCTCAAGAAAATTATAATGATCTTTTTGGTATTTCTAATCATCAACAAAAACAAACCTTTATTTTATGTATACTATATTAGGGATCTGATAATATGATACAATGATTTCTCTTTCTCTAGATGTTTTATGATTAGTTTGAATAGAAAATATATTGACATTCATTTTCTAGATTAATTTTTTATTCATTAACTTCCCATGAAAAATAATCTTTATTATGATCATTGGACATTATATTTCCTTTAAATATAAATATTATTTATAATGGATATTCATATTTCATAAAACATATTTCATTTCTACAGATTTTTTTTACTTTTAAATTTATTCCATTAACTATGTAAATATTGGTATTCCATATTAATTTTTCAGTACATACATTTATTGATAAGTAATATTGTTTATGAATTAAATTGTCAATTTTCAATTTTAAGAATTATTTTGAAATGAATATATTGGTGGAGCTTGGAATTACATATCATCTAGATGTATCCATAGGTCTCATCAGATAAATTAGTAAGAAAGAATTAAATGGTTTTTGGGTGTATACCTACCCATGGTAAAACTGTCTTGGTGAAAGGTCTTGATAGTGTAGATATAATGACGTCAATGATCATGAATTCCAACCTTAAGAATTTCACTCATTGAAAATTCAGTTATTATTATCCATGAAATTAATTCATTGATGTTGTCCATGAATTAACTTCAATATCATGTGATTATTTTTATTGAATTATTTGATCATCATTTATTCCTACCATACTAATCTTCATGATCATGTTATTAATTAAATGACAGGTGTTTTTAGTTATTTAGTTATCTATATTGATTATTCCTTATTGATTATTGATAGCTTCCGTTGTATGAAACCCTTACTAATCATTTGAACATGCCTTTATTTTTTTCACTTCTCTAGGATATGAAGAAGAAATCTTTAAATGATTTCAAGGATGAAGAATATTTATTGTCAAAATATTGTAATTTATGTTTTCAAATACAGTGAGGGACTCAAATATGTATCTAGAACACCATGTCTACTAAAATATTTGGTCATTTATGATGATATCACTTTAATATAACAACAATTTAATAATTTAACCATTGATTCAAGGATACTAGGGTTGGGGTATTTATTGTTTATGTTATATAAATTTCATTAGAAACCATGGGAACTTGATTTAGGAAAATATATATTATCAAAAATAACCATATGATTAACTTTGAGGATAACACTATGTATAGGATAGAATCCCAATGTTTTGGTAAGCTTGAGTTTATGTGTTTTTTCAAAGAAATTACATTCTTTTCTGGATTATACAATAGGATGGGTCTCTGGAATCACTATAATTAGTGGAGATAATATTGAAAAGGGTTTTTTGGGCTTGACCATATTGTCACCTGGTGCACAAAAATGGGACTTTCTATACACCTAGTTTGACACACTTGTGTAATATTCTAGGGTTAATAAAAATTTTATCTATGAACAATTATGATGAATTGAATAATATAACATATATAAACCTATGATATGCCCTATTAAAATGATATAATTATAAACTGACATTTCATGATAAGTCTAAGGATGATTATAAGTTTAATCGCACAAGTAACCCTTCCAATTTTTATGTGGTGGAAGTACCCTAGAGATATCTATTTGTTTTTAATAGATGTTTGAGGTATATTTAACCTTAGGATAAACATTTAGTATTATTTGAGAAATAATGCAGTCTTTATATGTTTATAGTTTTCATAACCTTTAGGGTTTATGCTCAATGATATTAAGGTAATAATAATCAATTAAGATTATTTGATTTTGTTAAAAAATTAGTCATATAGAAAATGATTGTAGTTAAAATGTGAATTTATGACTTATATTGTTTTCATGATATTTATTATATTTTTTGAATTTTATAGGAATAATATTAATATTGTTTTTAAAGAAGTAAAAACCTCATGTCAGACGAAAACCCATCACATCCGATGAGGCTATGAGAATTGAATCCACTACCATAGGCTGACAAAGGTGCAACACATACAACTAGCCTACGTGATGGTATTATAAATATAATATTGGATTAATTAAACAATTTTATTAATAATATGAAGCCCTACGCCCACGTTTCCAAATTCAGTACATAAAAATGCAGTGTATTTTATTTTTTTTCTAATAAATACTACTCGAAAATACCCATTGCATTTTACGTACCATCACCATTTTCATTATCAGTTTTAGATAATTAAACATATATATTACATATTAACAATTTTGTACAATAATAAAATAAAATAACGTAAATGCTTCGCATGCACTAACTCTGTAATTAAATTTAACCATAATAGTACTTACTGTTGTCCTATAAAAATATTTCCAATGCAAGGGATGAACATTAAATTTCTTAATAAGGTGTTTTATCAAAGGGAAGTGAAAAATATCTCTATAAAATACCATTTTAAAATATTATAATACAATGAAAATTCTTTAAAAATAATCCAGTGATTTTTTTGTAAAACATTAAGTAAGATTTTAAAAACAAAATCATGGGGTCACTTGAAACATTGAAGTTTGTCTGGGCCTACCAGCTTTCTTGAGGGACTAGTTCTCTCCCCACTCCCTATCATGTTTACAACATTCAAGAACATAATTTTATAAATACATTTTAATCATGCCTTATATATATATATATCACCGGAGTTTTTCTTTATAAATAAATATAGAAACATATATTCATACACTTATAGTTTCATACACATACAAATATACTTTCATAATAAAACACCCTGCAAGATTTAGATTAACCAAAGATCATGAACATTTAATTTTCATGGAATAAGAATAATTTTCACCCACGTAATCCATTCATAAATATCAAAAAAAATTAAAATTAAATCCTACAAAATAATGATTTAATACACATAAAAAATAAATTAAACTATATCATGTATTATAAATAATTTAAAAGTCATGACTTGTCGATTATGGACATATTGTAAATTAATGACTGTAGTTGTATTTTTCACCCATAAAATGGTATTTCATATTGTTTAAATCTCACTATAAATGAGAACAACATATATAAAATGATAAATTCATAAAATAAAATTTTTTATCAATAAAATGTATATACATTAATAAAATAAAACATTATTAAAAATTAATGTTAATAAATAACAAAATTCTATTTTTAAATTATTTGAAATCCAAGATAAATATAGAATTTTTAATATAATTTCTTATATTAATGATTAACTCCCTTTCTATAGATTAAAATATAACACATATACATACAATGAGATTTTTGAAAAAAAATAATAAATGATTAAGATTCAAACTCTTTGACCCTGCAAAAAAATATAAATAAATATTTTTTCAAAATAAGTATAGGTTTGAAATTTCAAACATCTCCCATACAAAATAATTTATATAATTTCTTATGAAAACATAATTGTAAAATAAAATCATAAGTTATTTAAAATACAAAATCCCTTAAATATATATTTGATAATAAAAAGGTTGTTTTTAATGAAGAATAAATTAACCACCCTTACTAATTTTGGAATTCAATAATAATAAATTAAAAATTGATAAATAAAATAGATCCCTTATAAACCATAAATTAAAACATAAAATAAAAAACAACTACATACCTCATAATTAAACTATATAAGAAACGATTTAGTGCTAATAATGACCTCATCTGAAAATATATTTCTCTCTTAATAGTCTCATGAAGTTGTGAAACACCAATTCTAGATGTGAATGATGTGCATCACTTAGGAAGAGAGTGCAATAGGACGTCCAGAACTCAAAATAGATAATAGAGACTCTGTGGTATTTATCACTAATGGAACACCAATATATAAAATTAGTTTTAATTTTTTATATTATATTTATATATATACTTTCATGCTACATTACTCAATTGTATTAGAGAAGAATTGAAATAAAAATAATTCATAAAATCTATTTCGGTTTTGGTCCACACCAAAAGAAAAACAATTCAAACATAACAATAACATATATATTAAATTATAGATGAATTATATGAAAAAAATAGAATAGAATGAGGCCCAAATAAAATTAGACAACAGAATTTATATAAGATCATATATATATATATATATTTAAATAAATGAATTGAAATTGTGGACCAAAACATCTTACCTTCTGTTCATAATCCAAAAGAAAATTAGCATATATAAAATAGCCCATAATATAAATTCATATCAATGAAGAAATTCAGATACCAAAAATGATCAATGGACATTACAAAATAAAATAAAAAAACACCATAGTTTAACCCATAATAAAACCATACACCTACAAGTTAAAAAACCTACCTCACCAAGATCTAAATATCAAGAACAACAAACCTTCATCGTCAACATCTAAAACCCTTACCATTTTTGGATCTCCTTTGCCGGCTCTCAGTCCTCATCTGACGGTTAAGACTTCACTTTGGTATACATGTGCTCAAATCCCTCGTTCGAGCTTGACTCTCATCTTGCACTCAGATGCGCCCCAAAGGTCATTGAAAAACTCAATCCCCACTTATCAGTCGACCTCCAGAGAGGTCCCTTGACCAATGCTCACCGCTCATCGGTTTATGCTTCCTAAAAAAACCCCAAAAGTTGAACCCCAATTATAAAACCTGATTTCCACTTCTCAAAATAATTTTATTATTATCATTTTTAATAAAACTAATATGTTTTATATAATATTAAAAATATGAGAATGAATTTTAAAATTAATTATCATCATTCATAAAATTTGTTAAATTTAAAAACATCAAATATAAATATTCACATTTTAATATATTCATAATTGTGATCTTTCAAAAATAATGAAATTACACAATTTCATATATTTAAAATATATTACCTTATAATGATATTAATATAGAAATATTTTGTTTATAAATTCATAAAACATTTATATGAAAGAAATGAAATTCTATTAATTTTTTATTAGATATACATTTCATTATGTATTTATATTCTATATTAAAATGTAATAATTAGTTTTAACATTCATATATCATTCATGAAAATTCCATTATTTTAGTTATTCAAAACTTATTTTGTTCATAAAAAATAAACAAATTATCATATTTCTATTAAAACAATCTTTAAAATAAAATAATACTATAAAACCTAATTTTATTAAAATTAATTGAAAAAATAAACTGATTTCTTATAATGTATAAATTATTTTAAAAAAAATAATATTTGAAAACAATAAATTCTTAATAAATCTGAATTTACAAAAATTAATTACATTTGTAATATTTATTATATAATTGTAAATGTTGAACATAATAAAATTTTATTTTCATTAAAAACAATTAGTTTATAAAATTATATTCCATAACATTCTTTATTTAAACTATAAATAAGATCATTTTTTATTACTTATTTAATATATATTTTTAAAATTTCTAGGATATTACTGTCTTCCCCCTAAAAAATTGTGATTTCGTAATTCATTCAACTAGCTGATGAAAATTATGAATTTTCATCTTTTAAATTACCAAAACTAGAATTGCTAAACATTCATACTCTACCACTTAGACATTATGTAATCCTAAAATTTTTTCTAGATTATCTCTCAAATATCATATTTGAAGCCGTAATCCTACGATTTTAGGCTCAGTACATGAAAATGTCGTGTATATTATTATTTTTTTAAAATAAAACTGGAAAATACACAGTGAATTTTACATAGCGGGGCCTTTTCTGGTATTGGTTGTATAGAATTATTCATATATATTAAAAATCACAAATCTGTACAAAAAAATAACTCAAATGCTTCATGTGTGCTAACTCAATAGGAAAAGTCATCCATTATAGAACTTTTCATTGGCCATGAAAATAATTTTAAAACCTAGGATGAGCATTAAATTAACGAGAAAGGGGTTTTCTAAAAGGCCAGTGAAGTATACCATAATTAAAATATTATGGTACTTTGAAAATAATTATAATTTTCAAATTATCTTAAAATAATACAGTTATTTTTTGGAAATCATTAAGCATGATTTTGAAAACAAAACCATGTGGTCACTTGAAACATTGATGGTTTTCTGGGCTTACCCACTTTCTTGAGGGATATGTTCAATCCCCACTCTCTATCATGTTTACTAAGTTTAAGCACCTAATTTTATAAACACATTTTGTGCTTACCATACATATATATATATATATATATATACATTTTTCATTGGTTATTTTTTTGATAAATAAATATATTAACATTTTACAGTCACTTATATGTTTATATATATATATATACTTTTATAAGAAAAAAACTTTCTAGACATGGAACAACCATATATCTTGGAAATTTAACTTTTAATTGCATAAGAATAATTTAATCCATTTTATCCATTCATAAATCTCATAAAAATAATTTTTAAAAAATTAAATCCTACAAATAATGATTTAATATCCATACACAATCAATAAAACTTGAGCACATATTATAAATACCAGAATCATCTTGCATTATAGATGGTGCACATATCTTAAATTCAGGATTACACATGTATTTTTCACACCTAAAATAGAATTTTATATTGTTTCAAGCATACTATAAATGAAAACAACTCACATAAAATGATGAATTCAGAAAATACTAATTTTTTTCAATAAAAATAATATTAATAAATTAAATCATTCTTAATAACAATGGTTAATAAAAAAAATGTGGTTTTGAAAAACACCCTTTTTAGTGGATATGTTTCACTCCCTTGCTACATATTTAAAATATAACACACTTACATATAATGATATTTGAAAAAAACTAATAAATCATTAAAATTCAAAATATTTTCCCTTATTTAATATATATATATATATATATATATATATATATTGGGATTTGTTTTCGAAATAAGTAGATTTTTTATATTTAAAACATCACCCATACAAAGGAATTAACTTAATTTTATATAAAAACATAATTTTAATGTAAAATCATAAATTATTTAAAATTCGTAATCCCAAAAATATAATTTTTTTATTAAAAAAGGTTTTTTTAATAAAAATAAATAAATCACCCATGCTATGTTGAGAATTATAGAATCATAAATTGAATATATTTAAATAAAATAACTCCCTTACAATACCTAAATTGAAACATAAAATTAAATTTAAAAATAATCCCATAACATTAAATTAAAATATTGATGTCTATTTTTGATGTGAAGCATGGCCTTAGTAAACGATTTATTTCTCTCTAAATTGTATCTTGACAGGTGTGAAACACTCATATAATATGTTCATGACATTCAATACTTATAAAGGGAGTGAAAAAGGGTGGGATGAACTCAAAATAGATAAGAAAGTGGAAATGGTATTTGAAAAAAATAAAATACCTATTTATAAACTCAATTTTACTATTTATATAATAGTTATATATTCAATTTCATGCCACAACAAAAAAAATATCAGAGAAGATATGGAACAAAAAAACATCAGTGAATCAGTTTGAGGTTTGATAAACACTAAAACTAGAACAGATCAAACGAAACAATCATATATATATATATATATATATATATATTATTCGAGCCAAACTCATTAACAAAAAAAAAGTAAATGAAAGATAAATCAAATTAGTCCAAGTCATTTATATAAGATCAAAAATATAAAAAAATATTTAATTGTCTAAGTTGATAATTTTGGACCAAATGATCCTACCTTCTATTCATAATCTAAAATAAAATAAGTATCCAACAAAAAGACCACAATAAAAATACATATCAATAAAGAATAGCGGATATAGACAACGATCAATGGAGATTAGAAAATAAAATGATGAACATAAGTGTTTAACTAGAAATACCAATCGACACCTACAAATTAAAACAAAAAACTACCTCACATATATATGAAGACAAAGAACATCACACCTTCCTCAATGTCATCAAAAATCCTATCTGTAATGAGACCTCCTTCATTTTTGCAAAGTCCTCATCTCGCAGTCGAGACATCCATTGGGTCTACGCTTGGTTGAAGCTCTGAGTTGAGCTTGACTCTCAGTCCGCACTCGGATTCACCGCAATTCTCTCATAGAATCACGATCCTTGATGTTCACTTAACCTCTTGACAGGACACTTGACCAGTGCTCACCCCTCCTCGACTCAAACTTCCCAAAGAAATGATGCCTAAAAAATCCACCCCAATTCTAAAACCTAATGGCCTCTCCTCAAAATCATTTTATTATTATCATTTTTTTATTAAATTAATATGTGTTATATAATATTTGAAATGTAGAAAACAATATTAATAGTAATTATCATAATTCATATATTTTTTAATTTAAAAAACCAAAAATATAAAAATTCTTATTTGAACATATTCATAATTATGAACTTATGAAAATAAATAACTTCCACAATTATGAATATTTATAATATAATAACTTCTAATAATATTCATATTGAAATATTTTTGTTTTTAAATTCATATATCTTTAGAATGAAAAACTATTTTTCCTTTAATATTAAATTTGGTATACATTTCATTATACATTTATATTCTATTTAAAAATGAAATAATTATTTTTACATTTTAAATAACTTTTTTAAAAATTTCCATAATTTTAGTTATTCAAACCATATATTTTTAATAAAATTAACAAATAATAATATTTATATTAAAATATAATTTTTTTAAAAAATAAAACTAAAAAATTCTTTATAATTAGTTTTAAATAGTTTATTATTTCATAAAATTACTAATTTATTTAGAAACGAATTATAACATTTGAAAACAGTAATTTTTTTTATAAAATCACAATTATTACAATGAATTTTTATTTTTAGTATTTATTATAAAATTTTAAATTTTAAACTAAATAAAATTTTAGATTTATTAAATAACATAGTTTATATAAGTTCTATGATTAATTAATTTATTTAAATTATAAAATAATTCCTTTATTATTTACATTTTTAATGTTTTAAAAAAAATTAGGATCCTACAAATAAATATTATGTTGAAAATTGGTTGATATTGTTGAGGTTTAGGTGTTTATGTATGATATTGGATAACTCATTATAACTATTGTGGTGTTGGTAAATACTTTGAAACATACTTAAGGAATTTTCACTCTTTTATCCATCTTGTAATCCGTTAAATGTTAATTAAATTGCTTTAGGCCTGGAAACCTCATATTGGATATCCATTTGTTGGAGTAAGATATGAATTGAATATTTGTTGGTCGGATTGGATACTCAGGTGTGGGTGAATTGAGTTCTAATTAAAATTTCTGTATTAAAACTTTTTCTTAAAAACCCCCAAATAAAATACTGAATTAAACTGTAGTGAATTTATATCAAAGTAAAGGTTCTGTTGGGTTCTCAAGGGATTGATTATTTCCCAGTTAATCAAAACAGAAAGGTTGATTAACTTTTGAATCCAACTTACTGATTTACAACTAATATAAACACTTGCGAATTTAATTATCCAAGTGACTTCAAAATATTTTTTGTTTTAAAGTAATTAGAAGCGGAATTAAAGAATAACTTTGAAAGATATAGCACAGTAGATATAACCAAGAGGTTCAATCTCAAGCCGATACTTAGTCCTCTCAAAAATTTGGATAAATTTGATCCACACCCTGGATCGGGGTTCACAACAGTTTACAACTGTCCAGGTCCATGACCTCTACCACTGTTATTCATGGGAAACAGAACAACAACAACAAGTTGTCTAGGACACACACGACCTCTACCACTATCTCAGTGGGAAATAAAAGATGTAAGGGTTTGAGTGAGGATTTACAGATCCTCTAGTTAAAGTACAGGAGACAGTGTGTGTGTTAAATACAGGAGATAACACACACTACTCGAAATGTGAAATAATGAATCACAGAGCAGAGATGTAGAGTTTAGAAATGGCTCTAGTAATTGCGATGATGCTTTGGACTCCTTGAGTTTGATCAGAGATGATTCTGAGTCCTCTTCTGGTTTTTCTCTGAAAATAGAGCGTCGTCTGCTTGGTATCCAGATTCAGAGATAGTGAGAAATGTAGTGGATGAAGTTCTTCAATGTCCTCGTGAATGTACAGAACTCTTATTGAGTAAGCTTGAGTGTGTATGAGGTTCTGTGTCTTCTACCACTATCTCATCCACCACTCATTGCACCCATAAATGTCTCTTCATTGTTACCCCCAGTCGTTTTCACCAGCAGGGACTTCTTGTATTTATGGCACGAGCTCCAGTAAAAGAAATGATTAATTTTTCAGGTACGAGGTACGGTTCCTTAACATCCAACAAGCATCATTAAATAAATGAAAGAGAATTAAAATATTCCTAATATGACCGTTGGTTAGATTAAATAAAGATAAAGAAATTCAAACATCTGTTTATGACTATCGGTGAGTCAAGTGATCGGTAGGTCATCAGCATCAGCATCGGTGAGACTTCATTGGTGACTCATTTGATCTGGATCTGTGTGTCATCTTCGGTGACTCAGATGATCAGCATCGGTGTGTCATGATCGGTGACTCAGATGATCAGCATCGGTGTGTCATGGTCGGTGACTCATTTGATCAGCATCGGTGAGACATCTTCGGTGACTCATTTGATCAGCATTGGTGAGACATCATCGGTGACTCATTTGATCAGCATCG
Organism: Viscum album; assembly: GCA_963277665.1. Lineage (NCBI taxonomy): Eukaryota > Viridiplantae > Streptophyta > Magnoliopsida > Santalales > Viscaceae > Viscum > Viscum album. The sequence goes on along the minus strand of OY728119.1, from coordinate 455,704,697 downwards.
GTGTGTCATGATCGGTGACTCATATGATCAGCATCGGTGTGTCATGATCGGTGACTCAGATGATCAGCATCAGTGTGTCATGATCGGTGACTCAGATGATCAGCATCTGTGTGTCATGATTGGTGACTCAGATGATCAGCATCGGCGAGACATCTTCGGTGACTCAGATGATCATCATCGGTGAGACCATTGTCCTTCGATATGGATCGGTGAGACCGTTGTCCTTCGATATGAATCGGTGCGACCGTTGTCCTTTGATATGGATCAGTGAGACAGTTTTCCTTCGATATGGATCGGTGAGACCGTTGTCCTTCGATATATATCTGTGCAACCGTTATCCTTTGATATGGATCGGTGAGACCGTTGTCCTTCGATATGGATCGGTGCGACCATTGTCCTTTGATAGGGATTGGTGCGACCATTGTCACTTGATATGGATCGGTGAGACCGTTGTCCTTTGATATGGATCGGTGCGACCGTTGTCTGTTTGATCCAGAGGACATCCAGAATACTTTTAAATCAATAATAAAGAGATAAAAACATTATCCAACCAATATACATAGATTCACTAAGAGATTGTGATTATGTATTTGAGAAATCCAACCGGATTAAGTAATCGATGATTTGTGATTATTAAAACAGAAATCATGGGAAGAATTCAACAATCGTCTACAGGGCTCAACAATCTCCCCCTTTTTGATAATCACAAATCTTATCCATAAACAAAAATAATATATCATCAATAATAAGGCATAATAAGAATAAAAACAAAATGAGATATAAATCTCCCCCTGAATTTATGCCTTTAAATACTTATGCAAGAATTTCCATAGAAAGATTCTCCCCCATGGATAAAAAAATCTCCCCCTTCAGAGATGCATCTCCCCCATATAACCCATATATCCATAGATATACAGATTTCTCCCCCTTTGGGATATTCAAAAAGGAGGGAAAACAGATAAATAAGAGATTAAAATAAGGCATTATAGAGAATAAAAAAAAGAGAATAAAGATTATAATACATCACGGTACAATCACAACAGGGTTCACCCTATCAACTACAACACACAACTATTTCTTGGGATGTAATGGGGCTTTGAATTTGTCAGAAGGATCAATGGTTGGTAAGTTGGAAGGCTTGGAGGTAGGTTTAACTGGGCGAATTTGAAAATGTGGTAAGACGACTCTGGAGGGTGAAAGAGAGGATTCCACTAGGATTTGTTGTGGAGCTGTAGTAGCTGGTTGAGAAGATTGCTGAGGAACTGGTCGGAGTTGAGATAGAGCTTGAGCAACGGAGATCTGATTTAGAGAAACATTAGAGGCACTGAGAGGGTCGGTATTAAGAAGCACAATGGCGGTGGCTTGTGCATTCAGATAAGTCTTCAAAAGATTAATGAAATTCTGAATAACATCTACACCATACTACATAGCATTCTCAAAATCATCCTTATTCTCCATGAACCGTTCCATGGTAAGAGTAAAATCTTGCAACTGATGAACTTGAGTCTTGAAATCTTGAGTGACTGGAGGTAGTCTCAGATTGTCAGCTAACACTTTGAAATTTGCGGTCATCTCATGCTTGGTATAGATTTTTGAAAAGTAATGATCAACTTTTTCCTTGATCTCTCTCTGAGATTTAGTGGCATCTACTGAATATACTATTACAATCTTATGAATGTGATCACTGTTCTCCTTCATCTTCCTCAATGAGTCCAAATCAGGAACGTGTTTAAGGGCGGCCAATTCATCATGCACAATCTTCCTTAGATCCTCTAGCTCACGAGTAGTGATCTTGGTTACTTTGGCTGTACTGGCTTGAGAAACTATCTGAGTTATCTTAGCTTTTAACTTTTTCAGATTAGACTTCTTAATATGTTCAATCAGATTCCTCAACACTTCCATCATACCAGAGATGGTGGATTGAAATTCGTTGGATAAAAAAACTAAGCCAGATTGTAGATCCTTCAGAATCTGATTTAGAGAGGCAATGTGCCTGCCAAGAAACTCACCAGTATTGGCCAGGTCTGGTTTAATAGCATTTGAAATTTCTTCTCTAACTGTATCTCTCACAGCAGTAAGCAACTCTCTTTTGAACTTATCAAAATCAGACTGAGAGACAGTAGAACTAGGTAGATGAGCATCTGCAGCATCAACAGCATGAGCAGACCTTGCCTCAACTGGTTGTCCTTCCATCATAACCGCAGTAGATTCTGATTCTTTTTCTTCTTTAGAATACACTAAACCCAAAACAGAAAAACCAGGGTAATAATCCCAGACAACAGCACACAGAGTATATTTCAGTTTATCATAACTTGCTTTTCCACTGATCTCAAAAGAATCTCTCTTGCCATTGGCATTTGTTTCTGGTACAGTTTGATGTGTTTCTGTTGGATGTACATTAAGACCAACCACTGGTCGGTTATCACCATCATCATCATTATCATCATCATCATCATCATCTCCATTCCCATTTCCATTCTTCACAGAAACTTCACTATTAGATACTTCAGTGTTACTAGCTTCTTCATCACCAAGAACTGGTTCTGATTCAGGTAAGGGTAAAGGTGGACTGGAAGATCCAAAGTCTATTCTTCTCTTAGGGCTCACAGTATCAGGATCACTCCTATCATCAGGAGGTGACATACTTCCTTCTTCTGTTTCAGCTTCTTCCATCCCTTGTTTACCAGACTCTTCAGTGTCTTTATTCCTTTCAACATCTACTTCTTCCTCATCATCAGAATAAATTGGCTCCTCATCTGATTTCAAACCAGGGTCTCTCAAACCCTTTAGCCTCTTTCCATGATCAGTGGGATTGTAAGATTCATACAACTTGTCATCATTAGCAACCCATAATTTCTTCCATGGGTTCCAGTTTATTTTCATCCGTTTACAAATTTCTTTGTTAACACAAGAAGCACTATCAGATTCGGCTATCTCATCATCTTCATCAACACATTCCAGATTCTTTAACATAGTAGAGATCATTTTGGAATAGAACAGGGAAGTGGCTTTCTTAGAAGGTTTCACCATTCCATCTATGTGCACCATTAGATATCTACACAAATTGATCTTCTCATGGGTCTTTAGTAAAAACAAAAGAAAAGAATCCTGGTATCTTACAGCAGCAAAATCTTCTTTCCTAGGGAAAATTTGGTGCTGGATAAATTTAAAGAGAAGTATACATTCACCATCCAGCTCTGAGGCTGTGATTCTCCTTGACTCTCTGTTTCTAGTCAAAATCTCTAAAGCTAACTCATAAGAGAAGTATTCAGTGGTTGGAGGAATGTTTCAAGCATAATCCTCATACCTACCCTCATGGGGTACATTCAAACATTCAGCCTATTGTTTAGACGAAAAAGATATTTTCTTTCCTTTCACTACAGAAGACATTCTGGCAGCCTCGACACCATCTAAAGTAACTTGCAGATTTATATAGAACTCATGCACTAGCTTTGGGTAGTATACACGAGTGTTATTTGAGAACCAGGTTTTCCATCCTTGCGAATCTAAAACTTGTAACAACAGTGAATTACTTGTCAAAATCCAGGCGGAGCTGACTTCCTCTTCTACAGCAACAATCCGAGTTTCCAGGTTCGGATTTACTGATCTTTGAGTGGTACTACTCGACTCGCCTCGAGCACATTTTGAGGGTACAGGACATTCTAATCCTTTTCTCGGTCTCTTCTGCTTAGCCATTTGACGATTCTGGGGAAAGCAGGAGTTCGAAGTTTCGAAGTATAGGAGAAGAGAGGAAATAAGGTTTGGCATGAAAGAAATGAAAGGTTGACGGTTTGGGTAATAGAAATAGTCACGTATCATTTATTTCATCATTTAGAGTTCCCATAATAAAGATAAACGATTTAATTAATCACAACAAAATAAAAAGTAATATAAAGAAAGATCGGTTTCACAGATCGGTTTAACAGATCGGTTTCACATATCGGTTTCACAGATCGGTTTCACAGATCAGTTTCGAAGATCGATTTCACAGATCGGTTTCACAGATCAGTTTCACAGATCAGTTTCACAGATCAGTTTCATAGATCAGTTTCACATATCGGTTTCACAGATCAGTTTCACAGATCTCTCATACACAATTCTTGTTTAATAAAATTAATTCTTTCAGAACATAAAGGCTTTGTAAAGATATCAGCTAATTGATGTTCAGAACTAATAAATTCTAGAGAAATATCACCTTTTTGATAATGATCTCTTAGAAAGTGATGTCTGATATCAATGTTCTTAGTCCTAGAGTGAGACACAGGGTTCTTAGATATGTTTATCGCACTAGTATTGTCACAGTTAATTGAAACCTATTTAAAATAAAATCCATAGTCCAATAAAGTATGTTTCATCCACATAATCTGTGCACAACAACTACCAGCAGCTATATATTCTGCTTTAGCAGTCGACAATGCAACTGAGTTCTGTTTCTTACTACACCATGATACTAGGGACTTTCCAAGTTAATGACATGTTACAGATGTGCTTTTCCTATCTAACTTACATCCATCAAAGTCAGCATCTGAATAACTAGTTAGGTCAAATGATTGTCCTTTTGGATAATACAAACATAAATTCACAGTATACTTAAGATATTTAAAAATCATTTTAACAGCCAGTAAGTGTGATTATTTAGGATTAGCTTGAGATCTAGCACACATAAACACACTAAACATAATATCCGGTCGACTAGCAGTAAGATAAAGTAAACTCCCAATCATGCCTCTGTAATAGGTTTGATCAACTGGTTTCCTAGTTTCATCAACATCCAATTTACAGGTAGTACTCATAGGTATATCACTTTCCTTAATACTATCTAAACCAAAACGTTTTAACAAATCCTTCGTATATTTACTTTGATTTAGAATACTACCATCTTTAGTTTGAAAGATTTGAAATCCAAGAAAATACTTAAGCTCCCCCATTAAGCTCATTTCAAACTCATTTTGTATAACCTTTGAAAATTCAGTACATAAAGAATCATTAGAAGATCCAAAAATAATATCATCAACATCGATTTGTACTATTAACACATCTTTTGAAATCCTTTTTATAAAAAGAGTGGGATCAGTTATTCCTTTCGTAAATCCTTTTGAAATAAGAAAGTTTGAAATTCTTTCATACCAAGCTCTGGCAGCTTGTTTTAAACCATATAAAGCTTTAGAAAGTTTAAAAACATGATTTTGAAAATGAGGATTTGAGAAGCCAGGTGGTTGTTCTACAAAAACATCTTCAACAATAAAACCATTTAAAAAAGCACTTTTCACATCCATTTGATATAACTTGAAATTCAGATGTAATGCATAGTCAAGTAAGATCCTAATAGCCTCTAATCTAGCTAAAGGTGCAAAGGGTTCCTCATAGTCAATTCCCTCTTCTTGATTGAAACCTTGTGCAACTATCCTAGCATTGTTTCTAATGATGTTTCCAGATTCATCAACTTTGTTTCTAAACACCCATTTTGTGCTTATGGTTATAGTGTCCTTAAGTCTATCTACTAATTTCCAGACTTTGTTTCTTTCAAATTGATTTAGTTCCTCTTGCATAGCCATTACCCAAAATTCATCATTGATAGCATCATTGATATTTTTAAGTCCTAACTGTGAAAGAAAAGCTTGATGTTCAACCTGATTTCTTAGTGAATCCCTAGATTGTGTTCCTCTATCTAAATTTCCAACAATAGCATCTAACAGATTGTTATTTAGAATCCTAGTTGGTCTAGAAAATGTAGGACTCAAGATTTTAGGTTCATCTACAGGTTGAGGTTCAACAGAAGCAGGTTTTGAAAAATTTCTAGAACTGGATGTTTTAATTACAGGTCCACTATCTTTATCATTAAGGTTCAAACCAGAGAGATCATCTTCAAGATTTTCAAGAGAGGTCTTAGGTTCATGTGGATCAGTTTTATCAAATTTGATGTAAACAGATTCTACGACACATTTGGTTCTTTTATTGAAAACTCTATAGGCTTTACTAGAAGTAGAGTAACCTAGGAAAATTCCTTCATCACTATTTGGTGCAAACTTGTCAAGATTATCTTTAGTATTAAGAATAAATACTTTGTAGCCAAAAACTTTGAAGTAGTTAACCTTAGGTTTCCTATGGTTCCACAACTCATAAGGGGTCCTCTTAAGAACATGTCTGATCAAGAATCTATTGATAACATAACAAGCTGTATTTACAGCTTCAGCCCAAAAATATACAGGTAGGTCATACTCATTAAGGATAGTCCTAGAAATTTCTTGCAGGGTTCTATTCCTCCTTTCTACTACACCATTCTGTTGAGGTGTCCTAGGGGCAGAGAAATTGTGACTGTAGCCACTGTGTGAGCAGTAAGATTCAAACGCATGATTTTCAAACTCAGGTCCATGATCACTTCTCAGGGTTTTAATTTTAAGTCCACTAAGGTTTTCTACAGACTTGGAATATTTTACAAAGAAATAACAAGCTTCACTTTTGTGAGCTAGAAAATATACCCAAGTATATCTAGAAAAGTCATCTAAAAAAACATAGACATAATGCTTCCAATTTAAACTAGAAACTCTAGAAGGTCCAAATAAATCCACGTGAACCAACTCGAGAGGTTGAGAAGTTGAAACTTCTTTCTTTGATTTAAAAGAAACTTTATGTTGCTTTCCCTTTTGACAGGGATTACCAACTTTTTCTGCTGGAAATTCATGTTTGGGTAGGTCTCTAACTAAGTTCCTTCCTAGCAAGTTTTCTAAGTGAATGCACATTGCAGTTTCCTAATCTTCTATGCCAAAGCCAAGACTCTTTATGAAAAGCATTTAAACAAGTAATATTTTTCTTATCTAAAGAATTTAAATCGACAGCATAAACATTTTCATTTCTTAAAGCAGAAAACACTAAAGCATTTTTAGAATTAAAAACATTGCAAGAATCATTTTTAAATTTAACATAAAAAACATCATCACATAACTGAGAAATACTTAACAAACTGTATTTAATCCCATCAACAAATAATAATTTAGAAATTAATACTGAGTCAGTGTTACCAATCTGGCCTAAGCCGATGATTTTTCATTTTGAGTTATCACCAAAGGTGACAAAGCCTCCATAAACTCTGACTAAAATTTTAAAGTATGATAAGTCTCCTGACAGATGTCTTGAACATCCACTGTCCAAATACCAAGGCTTTCTACAGGAGCTCTTTAAGCAGGTTCCCTACAAAACAGATTTAGATAGGAAGTGATTTTGGTACCCAGATCTTCTTGGGTCCAGACAGGTTATCCAATAGAGCTTTAGGTACCCATATTTTTCTAATGGGTCTCATAAGATTTTTAGATTTAAAAGATTTTGAAAAATAAACCTTATTAGATCCATAAATATGAATATAACTAGTTGAAGCATATGAAGTTTTAGAACTAGCTAAATTCTGTCCAGATTTAGGAGTGAATTTATTTTTGGTAATTTTCCTTTGTCCAGGTTGGTATCCTATACCAGTAGTGTATCTAATAGGTATTTTCTTACCTAGCATCTGAGTAAGAGTATATTTACCATTTGTAAATTTTTCTAAGTCTTTCTTGAGTTTCTCATTAGATAATTTTAGTTCAGTATTCTCTTTAAGCAACTGAGCATTCTTTTTCATTTCAATATCAAGATCAGATGTATGTTTAACAGAAAAGCATATTGTTTCTTTAAACCTTTGTATTTATCTTTCAGCTCATTAAAGGTTTCTTATAACATATCACAATATTCAAACAGTTCATATTTTGACATGTTTTCTGAGTCAGAATCATCTTCAGAATAGTATGAATTTAAAGAAGAAGTTTCAGATGTTATCTCTGAGGTGTTTTTCATAAAACACATGTTTGCCTTATTTATGTGTTCAGTCTTAGAAATTTCAGATTCAGTGGAGCTATCCTCAGAGGCACTCCAAGTAGCCTTCATAGCTTTTTTGTACTTACTGTCCTTGTAATCATATTTCTTCTTGTACTTCAGCTTTGGACAGTCCGCTTTTATATGTCCTTTTCTTTTTCACTCATAGGAGACAACCTCATCTGATTTGTCAGATTTCTTCCAATTCTTTTTCCAATGACCCTTGCTATCATACATACCTTTATAAATTTATTTTCTGAAAAAATTCTTCTTCCTATAAAACTTTTTAAACCTTCTGGAAATGTGAGCCATCTCAGCATCACTATCAGAAGCACTTTCACTATCTTCACAGCTTGAACTCTCATTTATAGCTTGAAGCTTCTCCTTATCCTTGTTCTTTGAAGTTGAAGTCTTGAAAGAAACTGACTTCCTTCTAGGTTCATCTTCTTTATATTTGTTAACCTTGAGTTCCTCTTCATACATCATCAACGTTCCAATTATTTCCTTGACGGGTAGTTCACCAATATCACATGATTCTCTAATTGAGACAGAAGTTCCCCTCCATCTTTTAGGTAGACATCTCAGAATTCTCATAATTTGTTCCTTTGATGGAACATCATTTCCCAGAGAAGTCATTGTGTTGACAATTTCATTAAACCTGAGATACATGTCAGAAATGGGTTCATCAAGATTCATCTTAAAATTATCATACTTAATAGTATAAGTGTTCAATCTCATTTCCTTAACATTAGTTGTTCCTTCATGAGAAATAGCTAAGGTATCCAAAATTTCATAAGCAGTTTTACAAGCAGATATTCTATTAAATTCCTCATCTCCTAAATCACAGTACAAGGCATTCATAGCTTTGCAATTATTATTGTAGGCAGCCTTATTAGCTTCATTCAAAGTAGTTCTAACAGTAGTAAGAATTTTATATTCTGATTCTATAGCAGTCCAAATATCAAATCCCATAATTTCTAAATGAATTTTCATCTTGATTTTCCACTGAGCATAGTTTGTGCCATTGAAAAATGGTGGTCTATTGGTAGCAAAACCTTCAAGTCTATTATCCATGATAGCTTACTTTGAGCAAAGATTTTAAAGAGATAAAAATTTAGAAATAACAGAAATTTTAAGAACTTTAAAATACAACTAAAATCACAGCTAAAGAACAGAGTACTTTAGAATATATTTAAACAACCTCTGATACCAATTGTTGGTCAGAGTGGATACTCAAGAGGGGGGGTGAATTGAGTTCCAATTAAAATTTCTGTTTTAAAACATTGTCTTAAAAACCCCCAAAGAAAATACTGAATTAAACTGTAGTGAATTTATATCAAAGTAAAGGTTCTTTTGGGTTCTCAAGGGATTGATTATTTCCCAGTTAATCAAAACAGAAAGTTTGATTAGATTTTGAAACCAACTTACTGATTTACAACTAATATAAAAACTTGCAAATTTAATTATCAAAGTGACTTTAAAACAGTTTTGGTTTTAAATTAATTAGCAGATGAATAAAAGAATAACTTTGAAAGATATAGCACAACAGATATAACCAAGAGGTTCAGTCTCAAGCTAAGACTTAGTACTCTCAACAATTTGGATAAATTTGATCCAGACCCTGGATCGGGGTTCACAACAGTTTACAGCTGTCCAGGTCCAAGACCTATACCAGTATTATTCGTGGGAAACAAAACAACAGCAACTAGCTGTCCAGGTCACACACAACCTCTACCACTATCTCAGTGGTAAATAAAAGATGTAAGAGTTTGAGTGAGGATTTACAGATCCTCCAGTTAAAGTACAGGAGATAGTGTGTGTGTTAAATACAGCAGATAACACACACTGCTCGAAATGTGAAATAATTAATCATAGAGCAGAGATGTAGAGTTTAGAAATGGCTCTAGTAATTGCGGTGATGCTTTGGACCCCTTGAGTTTGATCAGAGATGATTCTGAGTCCCCTTCTGGTTTTTTTCTGAAAAACAGAGCGTCGTCTGCTTGGCATCCAAATTCAGAGATAGTGAGAAATGTAGTGGATGAAGTTCTTCAATGTCCTCGTGAATGTACAGAACTATTCTTGAGTAATCTTGAGTGTGTATGAGGTTCTGTGTCTTCTACCACTATCTCATCCACCACTCTTTCCACTCATATATGACTCGTCATTGTTACCCCCAGTCGTTTTTCACCAGCAGGGACTTCTTGTATTTATTGCACGATCTCTAGTAAAAGAAATGATTTCTTTTTGCAGGTACGAGGTACGGTTCCCTAACATCCAACAACCTTCATTAAATAAATGACAGAGCATTAAAATATTCCTAATATTACTGTTGGTTAGATTAAATAAAGATAAATAAATTCAAACAGCTGTTTATGACTATCGGTGAGTCATGTGATCGGTAGGTCATCAGCATCATCATCGGTGAGACATCTTCGGTGACTCATTTGATCTGGATCGGTGTGTCATCTTTGGTGACTCAGATGATCATCATCGATGTGTCATGATCTGTGAATCAGATGATCAGCATCAGTGTGTCATGATCGGTGACTCATTTGATTAGCATCGGTGAGACATCTTCGGTGACTCGTTTGATCAGCATCGGTGAGACATCTTCGGTGACTCATTTGATCAGCATCAGTGTGTCATGATCGGTGACTCAAATGATCAGCATCGGTGTGTCATGATTGGTGAATCAGATGATCAGCATCGATGTGTCATGATCGGTGACTCAGATGATCAGCATCGTTGTTTCATGATCGGTGACTCAGATGATCAGCATCGGTGAGACATCTTCAGTGACTCAGATGATCATCATCGGTGAGACTGTTGTCCTTCGATATTGATCGGTGAGACCGTTGTCCTTCAATATAGATCGGTGCGACCATTGTCCTTTGATATGGATCGATGAGACCGTTTTCCTTCGATATGGATCGGTGAGACAGTTGTCCTTCGATATGGATCGGTGCGACCGTTGTCCTTTGATATGGATCGGTGAGACCATTGTCCTTCGATATGGATCGGTGCGACCATTGTCCTTTGATATGGATCAGTGCGACCGTTGTCCTTTGATATGGATTGGTGAGACCTTTGTCCTTCGATATGGATCGGTTCGATCGTTATCTGTTTGATCCAGAGGACTTCCATAATACTTGTAAATAAATAATAAAGAGATAAAAACATGATCCAACCAATATACACAGATTCACTAAGAGATTGTGATTATGTATATGAGAAATCCAACCGGATTAAGTAATCGATGATTTGTGATTATTAAAACAGCAATCATAGGAAGAATTCAACAATCTTCCAGAGGGCTCAACAATATTGATTAAATCACAACCAAAGGATGAAATTAAAGTTATGAAATATAACGGTATAAGGTACTTATATTTCTATATTTGTTAGTCTAGACAATGTAATTATTTCCCAGATTTAGGGAAAGGATCTTGAAATAATAAATTCAATCCTATTACCTTAATTTCTGAGGAATTTCTATTCTAAACACCCATTACATATTTATGGTCTTGTGGTTGTTAAATTTCCCTTATACATGTTTTCTATTACACTTTATTTTTTCTTAGGTATCAGTTTTCTATTCCATATCAATATTTTCACATCCCACAAATGTTTTAATATTTAAAAACCTAGTAATCTATTATTCTAAATAAAATACATATTCTCATTTTCCTCTAGTCCAGAGGAACATTCATTATCCATTTTATGATTTGGGATTTCAAAAAAGTTGTTTTCAAATATGAAGCTCTTCTTTTCTAAGTGAAAGTCCAAATTGAGAGGACGCAATTTATAGATGGTGGGGATAATATAAGAAACTACTATTTTTAGTATATTTCATTTAAATAAAGTCAATCACTTTGAAAGTTTGTGATATGCACAACCCTCAGTCTAAATGAATTTTTATATAGTGTACTATTATAACATACTCACACAATATGTGGGTATGAATATGAATAACTTAATTGTGAAAATTATATGGTTTAAACATGTAAAAAATAAATTCATTGGTAATAAATTTATTTTAAATAAAAATAAATAACATTTGAACATAATATAAATATTTTTCTAAAAAACTATTTTTATGAGGAAAATGTGTTTTTATATAAATAAATTAAATTAGTCACTATTTTTAAATGATTTTAATGAAATTTAAATATTATGTATTAAATAATATGTTTTATAATTCATTTAATATTTTTTGGTATTAGATAATAACATATCCATCATTTTTCTTAAAATTTTATTTTTCTAAAATGAGGTTTCATCGTGTTTTCTGTAGTTATTTTAAAATTAGTTTTCACCACTTTTATAAAATTTATTTGAAAAAATGGACTAAATTTTTGAAATTAACAAGTAAAAATTATCTTATATTGGATATTTGATAATTTAATAAAAATATTTTTTTTAAGGAATTAAAATATTTTTTATTGAAAACTGCATATTCATTCAATGCATTTACAATGTTCCATTTTGTATTAAAATTGTTTTAGAATTAGAGATATTTCATTTGTATTAGTATTAATACAATTTAGGTAATTATAATCAATTCCAGGTCACATCATTTCTTATTAATATTTATTAATTTTCTCTATGAAAATTACCTAAATTAGTTTATGATATAAATTATAATGAAATTATTTGTTTAATAGAAGATAGAATGATTAGAAAACAATCCAGGCTCATTTTCTCAGTTTTAGCAATGTGATGAAAGTTTTAAACTATAATGACTCCTATATATTGAAAAGATTCAATTGATGTTATACCAGTCACAGCATGAATATGATTGAGGTATGGAATATTTATACATGCCTCAAATTACATATAGATCACTTTATTAAAGTATCAAAACAATATGAATACATTTTCATGGTTTTGAATAAGTCAATTGTCTTCTCTACAAAACTGTCATTTTAAACAGAAAACACGCACTTTGAGTCATGTTGGTCACATTGTTAATGGGTTTGAAGAGAGATTGATTCATACACATCAAAAACTAGCTTTTGAATCATCTAACAAAATTATCAATCAATCTGAGTCTGTTTTCTCAGTTTTTAGCGAGTGATACTTTTTGAACTAAAATTTCAATTTTAAACTAATAAAAGACACTGTGATTCATATTGGTTACATAATGAATCATATTTAGGTGAGGATAATTCTTAAATGTTACAAATTAATTATGTATTTTTATACTAAATTATCAAAACAATATGAATGTGTTTGATTTGGTTGGAGTATATATGTTTCCTTTTTTACTAAAATAAATGTCAATTTTAAATTAAAAGACACGCTTGGATTCATACTGATCCCACCATGCATATTATTGATGTGATCATGAATCCTAAACATCACAAATGACATATAGATCATTTTACTATGATATCAACACAATATGTATTTATTTTCAAAGATTTTAGTATGTTAATTGTTTTTACTAAAATGACATTTTAAATTGGAAACACACATTTTGAGTCATACCGATAAAATCATCTTTTGGTTTAACATGAGATTAAATACTACACATCAGAAATGACATATGAATCGTTTTCCTAAATTATCAAGACAATACAACTATGTTTTCTTTTTTTTTTAGTGAGTGACACATTTTTAACTATAATGAAAATTTTAAACTGATAACTGACACATTGGGTCGTACATGGAAAATCGCTTATCAGATTGAGGTTAGGCATATTTCTTCACCTGAAAAATGAGTTAAGAATCCTTTTTCAAATGTATCAAAAACAATATAAATACATTTTCATAGTTCTGAGTATGTTACTTATATTTTTTACTAAAATAAATGTCAATTTTATATAAAAAGATGCACTTTGAGTAATATTTATCACTCCATGCATTAGATCGAGGTTTTTCGGATTACTACACATCTATAATGACATATCGATCCTTTTTATAAGGTATCAAGTCAATCATAATAAATTTTCATGGTTTTGAGAAAATCAATTGATGTTTTTAATAAAATATCATGTTGAACTAGAAACATGAACTTTAAGTCATACCTGTCACATCATGTATCAGTTTGATGTAATAGTAATTCATAGATGTCACAAATAACTTATGAATCATTTTCCAATATTATAAAGACAATCTGAATGTGTTTTCTTGGTTTTCAGTGAGTGACCCTTTTTAAACCAAGCTATTGATTTTAAAATGATAACGTACTTATTAAGTCATACCAGGAACATCATGTATCAGATTGAAGTGTGGATAATTAATACCCATCAAGAATGGAACTTTGGATCATTTTAATAAATTATCAAAATATAATGAATGATTTTTCTTAGTTCTGTGTATGTCAATTGTCTTTTTTACTAAAATTAATGTCAGTATTGTATAAAAATGTTCATATGGAGTCATACTGTTCATAATGTGCATCAGATTGAGGTGATAATGATTCTTAAAAGTCTCAAATTAATTATTGAAAATTCTCATAATGTTTCATAATATTTGGAAAGCATTTTTTGGCATCGATTTCATCACTTTTATTATTTACGAAAATTTCATTTTAAACATGAAACATGCAAGTTGAGTCAAAAAGGTCACAGAATGTATTAGTTTGATGTGAGTATGATTAAAAAGCATAAAAATAACTTATGAATCATTTTACTGTATAATGAATAAAATCAGAGTGTGTTTTATCAATTTTCAGTGGGTGAAATGTTTTGAACAAATATGTTGATTTTAAACCGATAATGAACACTTTGAGTGATTATTGGAGAATCATATATCTTATTGAGGTAAAAATGATTCCTACACATCGAAAATGAAATATGAATAATTTTCATAAATTATAAAACCAATATAAATGTGTTTTCGCAATTTTTAGTATGTCATTAGTCTTTCTTACTGAAATTAATGTCACATTTATATAAAAAGGAAAACATGAAGTCATATCGGTCACAACATGCATCAAATTATGGTCACGATAATTCCTAAACATCCCAAATGAAATTTTGATCATTTTACTAGTGTATATAAATTGTTCAAATGTTTTTTCAAGGTTTTTAGTATGTCCCTATCTTTTTTGATAAAATTTAATTGTAAACTGGAAACAAAGACGTTGGGACATACCAGTCACATCGTGTGATTGTTTTATGTGAGGAATATTACTCTATGTCAAATATGAATAATGAATAATTTTCGTAAATTAAAAATACAATATGAGCTTGTTTTATCAGTTACCAATGAGTGACACTTTTTTAACTAAAATAGCAATTTTAAAATGATGACAGACGCTTTGAGTCATACTAGAATTTTCATGTATCATATTGAGGTTGGAATAAATCCTACACAACCCAAATAAAATAAGTAACATTTTATAAAATTACCTAAACAATATAAATTTCTTTTCTTATTTTTTAGTAAGTCATTTGTCTTTTTTACTAAAATTATTGTCAATTTTAATAAAATGACATACTTTTAGTCGTACTGGTCATATTGTGCATCAGATAAAGGTTCAGATAAATCCTATATGTCTCAAATAAATTGTGGATTGTTTTTATAAATTATCAGAACTATGTGAATGAATTTTCAAGGTTTTGAATATTCCACTTATCATTTTTTACTAAAATGTCATTATAAATTGGAACCACATACTTTGAGTCATATCAGTCACATCATGTATTGGTTTGACATGGGACCAATTTCTATATATCAAAAATTTACATATGAATCATCAAAAATATTATAATATAAACAAACTATGAGAGTATGACTTTCCAAAATATCAATGAAAAAATTAAATAAGTATTAGAAAAAATTGATAAGGAAATTAACATAAAAATAATATATTAAATGATGGTTTTTTTTAAAAAATAGTTGTAATTCACCTTTATGGGCAGGAACAACTTAAAACAAACCACCCCATCTTGGGAAATAGAATTAACCTGTATAGGAAAACAATTCTTATGTGAGTAATTCAAAAAAATTAAACATAAATATGAAACACTACAGTAATTATATGGATAATGATTTTAAAATAAAAACACCATGTTAACCTATTTGGTGGAGTTGAGGCAA
The DNA here is from genome assembly GCA_963277665.1 of Viscum album. Lineage (NCBI taxonomy): Eukaryota > Viridiplantae > Streptophyta > Magnoliopsida > Santalales > Viscaceae > Viscum > Viscum album. The sequence continues at coordinate 455,688,806 of OY728119.1, read as the reverse complement.
TATAAATTCTTTGTATGAGAAGGCGATGGAGGGAACTTGAAGGAAAGTGATAAATTTCAACACTATAGAGGTGAAAATGTTTCGAGGGATAAGAAGTATTCTTTTGTGTTGGTGTAGAAATTCATGAAATATGGAAATAAATTTTCTAAAACAAACCAACATAGAAATTAATAATGAAAATCAAATCCACATTTAATTATATTATTTTTTAGTAAAATCGAGAATGTCTATAATACCACAACTTTACATCATCCAAAAGGGTTTCCTTTATTATAGTCATTTATTAAACAAGATTGGTAACAAAATAATATGAAGAATACATTGTTTAAATGATATGTCAAACATTTAATTTAGATTATGTTAATTAAATAGAGTATAGATAATATTATGAGAAAAAACATAGTATATTAAAAAACATTTACCTAGATATTGATCTATCATTATTTTTTTAAAGGTTATAGGTTATTTTTTCCTCTATCAAGAATCCAAATCCCCCCTTTATGGTCCCCTATAATGTACAATACATTTTGAATATTGCGAATGACATTAATTGATTATGATATCATAATGAAAGGGTCATCCTCTTTGAAATTTTCATATGACCGGACATTTTTTTTAGTCACCAGAAATAAAATTGTCTAATTCTTGATTATTATAATGTAGAGATAAATTTATTTCACTACTTGTGATGCTATTATGAAAAACTAATCTTTTTTTCCATCCACACTGAAATTCATTTTCATAAAGGCCATTTCTTGAAAATTCACTACAATCATATTGTCAACCCATTTATTGTAACCACTCTGATTTTCCAGATTATATATTTATAAAATTATTGGGAAAATTTCAAGAAAATTCATTGAGACAACTTTCAATTCTAAGTCCCGAAGTTCTTGGAATGATCCATTGATAAATGTTGAGTTTTTAAATAGTTCAGGTGAGTAGTTTTCCTGAAATGTTGTAATAACTCTTAAATAGGTTCCCAAATAAAAAATATAAGGGAAAATTTGTGTTTGCGAAGGTAGTTTTACCTAGGAAAAAACTTAAATTTTGTCGGCGTGGGAATCTAGTGAGAAAACGTAACAATGAAATAACCATAGAAAAAATTAAATAAATAAAATTATTATTTTTTCAAATCCTTATAGTTCAGAAAATATAACTCAGATTAGAAATCTGAGAGTACCATTGAGCTCATGAGGATCTAATTTACTTAGGATGTTCCTAACCTCAACCGGTGCGGGTCGAGGGTAAAAGTTAATTTTTGGACTTTTTGAAGGGGAATAAAATAAACCAAAGGAAGTTTATTTTATTTCCTTTTAATTTTTTATAGTGTGGTGATGTTGTGACACAGCGATAGAGTAACCCATTATCCTTTCATAAATGTAGTAGTGTGGAGATGTTGTTTCAAAAATAATCAGTAATGCTGAAATATATTAAAGTGTTAACATGATTCCTCTATAAATCAATGGTAGGGTCCAATGTTAGAATTCAGAACACTGGATAATTTATTTCGAAACTTGGAGTTTTCCTAATGCAAGGGGGATGAGGATCTCTCTCTAACGATGAAGGAACATAAGTCATGATTCGATCCAGAAATGACAAATCAATGAACGTCATCAAATCAAGGGTCAACATTATGGAACAACTTCAAAAAGAATATATAAGCGATAAAAACTTGAGGTAAGGGTTTTTATTGAATTATTATATTTTCTGTTCTTGGATTTTAACAATGTATGTAGATTAACCCACAAATAGGCTAACTCATAGTTCAATCCCTTTTGTGGTATCATTCGATTTTCGTGGTTTCAACGGAGATTGTCATTTCCATTTTTGGTTGACCTTTCTAACAAAAATAAACCCCGATAAACACAAATATCGATCGAGGTTCATTAATATTTGTTTATTCATGCTTTTCCTCAATATGTACTTCATTCATCATGGTAATTTATCATTTGTCCCACAAATTGACAATTGGAGATCGATCGATCATTGTTCAACCGATCCTTGGGGAAACGAGCCAACATCACAGTTCTGGAATGGACTTGGCACGATGGAGGTACAATCACAACTGTTCCAAAAGGATCTAGGTGGTGTGGGAGTCGTAAATGCTTGAATTTCTTTGCACCAAAATGGATCATGTCATGGATCGGGGCCCATGATTGTAAATATGGTGACCCTAGGATTCTAGAACTTCTTTAGAATCAAAGAATGGACCACAAGATTGTGTCTTGTGGCCCACAAAAAAAGCCACAAGTGCATTGCTTCCAACAGCGACTGCATGTCAGTGCAATGGAGGATCCATGGAAACCATTGTAAGTTGATAATAGGGGACTCTGGCCGAAAGTGATCGGTGGTCTTCAGTTGAAAATGAAACAGTACACATCTCATGGAAACATCATCCATCGATGTCCCATGGGTTTGTTCGGAGACGCAACACCCACCATGTCCTAGGCGGAGTAGAATGGCCTGCTCCAGCGGGATGGGTTGGGCAGGTGGACCTCCACTAGGTAGGGTCAGCGATGTGGGTCGAAACCTCATACCAGGCCTAGTGTCTGAGTTAACCCAATGGGTTGGGTCGGCGGACCCCGGACCAGGTCAGGTCCGTTCGTCTAGGTAAGCTTGGACCCGGACCCAACCATCCCCTTTTGCTAAAACGCCCCAAACTTTCTAAACATAAATCTGTTAGAAGAGTTTTGTAAGGTGTTGGGATCTTATCAATGATACATTCCTTTTGAGATGGTTTATTTGGGTTTCAGTTGGACCAGAAGGGATGGCGGAATTCTATTTTTGTTTTCTATGTTTGATCGATGCAGGATATTAGTCCCATCAAAGGGGTGACATTGGTGATTGAGACCACACCCTTGGGATTATCTATGAAAGTTATATGAAGGATCCCATACTTGTAATATATAATGACCCATGTCTCTAAGTGAGTAGGCTCATTCAGATTTTCTAAATGACTTAGCGAGGTGGATCTTTGATCACATCTAGAGGTCTGGTAGGTCCTTACTTCTATTCATGGTAACATAGATAGGTCTGGTGTCATGGGTGTGACCAATATTTACATGGTCATCCATCCCCTATCTAGGATGATAATTAGAGTAGGTATTGGATTTCCCTAGGTTATCCCTACATGCAGGACCCCCTATCTATGTATCGAGATCTGATTCATTCCTTCGTGACTTGACATGACCAGCATGCTTCAGGCAGTTCTCAATGAGTTCTCTTTGGGCAGGGCCCAATTTAATGGGACCCCTTTCGAGGGTCTCTGAAAGCTTCATAGCTCATAGAACAATTTCTCCCATAATGATCATGCCTTGAGAATAATCCTATCATAAAGAATTGGCTGGGATATCGAGACTCCTTGTCTTGGTGAGAGAAGAAGTCTTAGGGAAACTACGCAACGTACTGAGAATATGACAACCCTAATATTTTATTACATAATGAAACATAATTTATTACATAAACTTCACTTCATAAAATATAGAATATCGAGAGGTATAGTGTATTTGGGGCTTAGGATTATTACATAACAACATAAAACATGAAATACAACATCTTTATTGAAAACTTCCTTTACATGACCACTACATTCTCTCGTACTTAGCATCGCATGGGATAACCTGAGGACATGCATAAGAAAAGGGTGAGATGTAAATCCCAGTAAGGGAATAATCGTGGAATAACATGAGGAATACAATACATGTTAAACTATAGGCATATCAATAGAGGACAAGAGAATCACAGAAATAAAGGCATGATAATCCAGGATAATTATAACATGGAAATGTGGAAACAACACTTAACATGGAATTAGCATGAAGCAAGGCTCATTGCACATGGAGCATGAGTAAATCCTCATTACAAATGAAGAATGAGAAAAACCTCATTGCACTTGAATTATCATGAGTAAACACTCATTGCACGTGACGTATCATGATACTATTCTTAACCCACTACATAGGGGCGCTATAAGGGCGCACCCTTCTTAACCATTTCATTTCATGCATAAGTGTTCCGCATGGATCATATAACATGGATTCATAAAACCTAATAATTTATTCCATGATAAAGGAATGTGGAATTTAAAAATGAAACTTTATAATCAATATGTAAGTGTTACTAAAGGTGAACACCCTTGATAGAGAAATGGTCATGGTATTCACTACACAATGACATTGTCTTGGAAAATTTGTGCAATTTTGGCAGTGTAACGGCATGATGTAAGAATTCATAAAAATGGTTGATGAGAGAGAAAGGGGTGTATCATCATATTTACATGAAATTTATATTAAGGGGGTCACATATATACATGTCCCACCAATTTTAATGGAAATTGGAGTCAAGATACAAAAGAATTTCTTGAATGTAAAAGAGGAGAGAGAAATTCCTTTCTGAATTTCGGCATAGTAACGGGTGTACATGGGAGGCATTAAGTGAGAGATAAAGGTGTATACCACCATTAAAACATAACGAGGTCTATATTTGGTGGGTGAGAAACCATACCCCAATATTTATAATTGAAATTAAAAGGTCTTAACAATTAAAAGAAAATTGGAAAAAAATGAGAAAGGAAGAAAAAACCCTTACAAGGAAGTGTGCTTCCAAAGGATTGGGAGAGGATTGAGAGAGGCTTCTTGGGAGCTTGGGGAACCTTGAGAGGATTCTAGAGAGAGTAGGTCATAGGTTGGACGAATGCAAATGTCTCTGAGTGAGGAGACAGTGGAATCTTGGGTGGGTTTATATAGGAAAGGTGAGGGAATTCTTTATTATTTAGGTTTGGGACACCTCACATTAAACTAATCCAAATCACACACCATATCATGGTTTTCCCCTTGATTTTTGGGAAAGGTAAGTGGAAAAAATATTTTATAAGACCAAATTCCGAACTTCTTAAAATAATGGTGTTTCTTATGTGGAGGTGAGTCACACTCACAATGAAAACAATTTAAAAAGACAAGATGTTTAATAAGCCTAGAATGGTCTATTAATGCTTTGTAAAATAAGTCAAACAAACCTGAAATCACATTATATTAATGGTAAAACATATATTTGCCGAAAATAAGTCTTATAGTATTTTATTACATCCCTATTGAGTCATTATGATGTCATAAAACACATTATATATTTAAATGGTATTTAATTTTTACCCAAAAATTTGACCCTCAGAAAATTATGAAAAATTCACCATTGCATAATTTCAACATCCTGATTCTAGAAATAATATTTATTTTATCTAAATAATTTTCTAATTATGTTAATTTTTACTTTTAAATTAAAAACAGACATTTATCAAAAAATCATGGGTTTTGAAACAAATGGCTTTCAAACCTTAAAAAAATTACAATTGAATTCATAAAATTATACGATCATTTACATTTAATAAAAATTAATTAAATAATAATAATAATAATAATAATAATTTATTAAAATATTATTTAATTCAAAAATACATTAATTCATCAAAATAGATTTCTTAGTTGAACATTAACTAAAAATACTATTTGTGCTTTAAAAACTATTTACAAGGTAAGAATAATAAAATGAAAGTATATTCATTATTATATAAAAAAATAATGTACATAACCATAGTGTTATGGTCTTGTTACAAAACCCCTTATAAAACCTGCATAAGACCAAAGAGTAAGGTGTGCGATGGTGATAGACTCTTGGTATGGCTCGGATAACATTGCTCGGGTAGTAATCTCTATCAACTTCCTCTTCTCTCGTATGTGGTCCCACTTGAGGTTAACATGTTGAAGCTCGGATTGGTCTTGACCAAGAAAGAATTCTAATGACACCTCCACTTTTCTGAGCTCCAACAAATGGGCTTTGTATGGGGCACGTCTACAAGATGAGGTCATCGCTTCCTTTTTCTGAGTAAATTTGATTTGTTAAAGACCTATATTTATACTAATCATGTGATCCATATTCAACGGCCATATTAGAAACATTCACAATTCATAATAGTATTTTAAAATCCAAAAACATATAACCAATGATGTTGGAATTTTATATAAACTTTTTACATAAAAAGACATTTAATTAGATCAAGAGGGATTTCTCTTAATAAATGTCTGGGTCGTTACAATATTCCCCCCTTAAAAAATTTCACCCTCGAAATTTTCTTTTCCTATACTAAAATAGATGTGGGTAATTCTACATCATCATTTCCTCTGATTCCCACATTGCTTCTTCAAACTTGTGGTTTCACCACAACACCTTGACGAGGCGCATTGTCTTATTTCATAGAACTTTTTCTCTACAATCTAAGATCTGCACTGGTTGCTCCTCATAAGAACGATCAACCTCTAACTGTACCACCTCTGAAGAGAGTACATGTGAAGGGTCCAATTTTTACTTCCGTAAAAGGGATACATGAAATAAATCATGTACTTTGGCCATGGTTGGTGGATGTTCTAGTTGATAGGCCACAATCCAGACATGATCAAGAATCTCGAAGGGGCCAATGTACCTGGGACTTAGCTTCCCTTTCTTTCCAAACCTCATGACCTTCTTCCACAGAGAGATGCGTAGAAATACCATGTCTCCGACATTAAACTCAAAGTATCCTCGATGGTTATCTACAAAACTCTTCTATCGACTCTGGGCTGCCTTGATATGCTACAGAATGGTTTTCACCTTCTCCACCATTTCTTTGACTATTTGTGGTCAAAGCAGCTTACCCTCACTGACCGCATCCCAACACATCGGTGTTCTGCACATTTTCCCATAAAGGGCTTCATATTGTTCCATTTGGATGCTCGAGTGGAAACTGTTATTATAAGAGAACTCAACCAGAGGAAGATTTTGATCCCATCCTCCTTTAAAGTACATTGAGCATGATCTTAACATTTCTTAAAGTGTTTGGATATTCTGCTCGGATTGGACATCATTTTGAGGATGATAAGTCATGTTGAAGTTCAGTTCAGTTTTCAAAGCATGTTGAAGACTCTTCCAAAACAAGGAGGTGAATCTTGGATCTCGATCAGACACAATAGATAGTGGTACTCCATGCAGCCTTACCACTTCCCTTATAGATATCTATTCCATTTGATTTAATGAGAAATCCTCCCGAATAGCAATGAAGTGTGCAGCCTTTGTAAGACGATCCAAAACAACCTAGATTCCATTTTTGCCTTTGGATTTCTTCAGAAGTCCAGTGACAAAGTCTATGGTGATTTTCTCCCATTTCCATTTTGGTATGGTCAATGGTTGTATCATCCCCTTAGAGTTCTGCCTCTCTTCCTTCACTTTCTAACACACTAGGAACTTTTATGTATATTCAGAGATCTCCTTCTTCATATTATCCCACCAATAATACTATCGGAGATCTCGATATGTCACGACCAGTCCTCGGGGCCCGTGCCGTGACTACCCCAAGCCCGCCTTCCATATGCCAGGGGCTGGCGACTAGCACCAAAGGCGTATATACCGATAACTTGGAAGGCAATGACTTTATAAAAGTAAACAAAACACCACAGAGTATAATCAGAAGTAAAACACTAAGTACAAAGAGAAGTGCTGAAAGGTGAATGGGCCAGAATACAAACCCAAAAGAAAGTACAACTACAACTGAACAAAGTACAATAGAAAAATACAACAGCTAGAAGGACGGATGCGGCTCCTGGGACATCCTCCTCGGTTCCTACCTGAAGGGTAGGTACAGATGGCGCAGCTCCTGGATCGTCCACCACGGATCCTACCTGAAGGGTAGGTATAGATAGCCTCCACAATGCTCTCACCCATCAACCTCCTCCGACTATCGACTCGCCATGAAGTCCACCTCCGGATACTGACTCGTCCTGTAGTCCACCTCCGGGTACTAACTCGTCGAGTAGTCCACCTCTGGGTACCGTCCTGTCCTCAAACACTTGCCCTCCGTTAGCACTGCCCGTCGTCTGCAACCAACACAACGAGGTGCCGGCATAGCCCGTGCAGGGGTGAGTATAACGATACTCAGTAGAGGCCCTGAGACCCTCAAGTTCTCACTAAAACCAACAAGGATAACCACAAAGAAGATTTCAACAGATAACCTCTACTTTGGTATATGCCCATACATATACCTAAGATATCAAGTTACCCATCTCAATCATGAGGAAAACACCAAGATCATGAAATCAACGGATAACCACTACCCAGGTATATGCCCATACATATACCTAAGTTATCAAGTGACCCATCTCAATCATGAGGTAAACACAAAGGTCAAAAGTCTCAGATCAAACCAATATTTTCATTATCGAAACCGTAACTGCGGAAGAGCCCCATCTCTAGAGTGTACAGTGGTCCTGTCATGACTCTGAGGTACTGCTCACTAACCTAAGACTGCTGAGGTACTCCTCCTATCGAGTACCGCGGGCCTGCCACCTCACATAGTAGTGCTTCCCGCCGGGGTCTCCCACCCAAACATAGTAGTGCTCCCCCCTAATAGCCTACAGAGGTACTCCTCCAGTCGAGTACCATGGGTCTGCCACCCAAACATAGTAGTTATCCCCTCTATGGGTCTGCCACCCAAACACAGTAGTGCTCCCCACTGGGCTATACAAGTCTCTCCAACTCGAATCGGACAAGCAGTCTTCAGGTCCCAGCCAACTACACGGTCTCCGTACTCCGTACGCTCGTCTCTGAGAGGGTCCGCTCCACAAGCTACTAGTCGATACTCCAAGTATCTCAAAGTCACACGAAGAAGTATCTCAAAGGACAGCCTCGTCATAGGGGTCTCAACGCAATAGACGGCGCGTCAATCGGACGCCCGGTCTGTGAGTTACTAGCCTTTTCATCCCAGGGGCCCGGTTGGTTTCGTGAGCGAACCAATCCCGGCCGTATCTCAACTGTACCTCGAACTCTCATAGGGTATACTTATAGGGACCGTTTCTCAATGAGATCATCAACGCCGCTGACGGTTCGTCAAACGGACGTCCTGTCTGAAAGATATGAGCTTTTCCGTTCTAGGGGCTCGGTTGGATTTCGGGTGCAATCCAACCCGAACACTATTCAACTGTATCCAAATCTCGAGCGAAGTATGCCAAAAGTTCCGTCTTATCAAGAGCAATTCAACGAAACAGACAGCACGTCAATCGGACGCCCGGTCTGTGAGTTATTGGCTTTTTCGTTCCAGGGGCCCGGTTGGTTTCGTGAGCGAACCAACCCGACCACACTCCGACGACATCCAAACCTCGAGTGGAGTAAGCCAAAAGATCTGTCTCACTTAGAGGAATCCATCAAAGTTGATGGAACGTCAATCGGACGTCCAGTGCTAAAGATATAAGTGTTTCCGCTCCGAGGGCCAGGTTGGTTTCGTGTACGAACCAACCTGGACGAACACAAAGTTTTCCGAAACATTGACTGTAATATAACGAAACTACCGTCTCATTCCAAGGATCACTATGAAACTGATGGTGCGTTGATCGGAGGTCCGTAGCCCAAGATATGGGCATTTGACCAAAAGTGGTCCGAAAACGGGGGGTCTGGGCCCGAGCCGACCCGGCCCGACCCCCCCTGGGATGGCCCACACCGGGTCGACCCGACCCGGGTCCGACCCGGCTGGACCCGGTCCGGCCTGGCCCGGCCGGCTCGGTCAGGCCCGACCGGCCAGCCGCGGCTCTTTGTGGCTGAGCCGAAGTCGCGGAGCGGGGGGGCGGTGCGCGGCCGTCCTCGCCGCTAATTGGGGCCGGTGGCGAACTGCCGCTGCCCATCTTCCGGCGGCGCACTGAGGCGCCGCCGCCTCCTGGCGGCCAGACGGCTCCGTCCGCCGCCTCCGGTTGCCAGCGGCGCCGCGCTGGCGACCCGCGCCTCCGGGTGTTTCCGCGGGCCACAAAAGTTGCTCCGGTGGTCCGTTTTCAAAACCGTCTGAGCCGGTGTTCATCTCGGGTCTCGAACTTTACTGCGCAAACATCAAAATTACATTGCGGCCCCGTTTTGTCATCGCCCGTCAATCCGCACGTCTATTAACAAAACGTGCCGTCTTCGTGGCTTTCCGGCGTAGCGCGTTGACGTCGCGCCCCTTCGCCGTGGCCCGACTCCGTTCGCGGATGTCTTCGGGTTTCTCCGACACGGCGCGACGGCGTCGCGTCCTTGTTCTTCTTTTCACGGTGCGGCGCGACGGCGCCACGCATTTCCTTGTCGCTTGATTCCGCGTGGTGCGACGGCACCACGCCTTCTCGTACCAAACCACAAAGGAACCAACATGAAAAAAAGGAGGAGGGTCGGCCGTGTTTGTGTGGTCCGGCCCCCTCACGTTATTCGATAACTATTGGTTTTAAACCACAAAGATCGTCAAGTTGGTATTCACAAACAAAATAAATAAATAAAATTAAAACCCCTACCTTGGTTTCAAGAGCGGAGCTTGTTCAGAGGTTCGTCGAAGAGAAAACGTCGCGGTAAGAGAGACGTTGCAGAAGAACCGTTGCGGAAAGAGACGCCGCGTCGTGGATCGGTGTCACGGAGTCGGTCTTCGAGGACTCGGCGTTCTTCGACGGAGTTCGATGCGTTCTTCGCGTTCCTCGTGTTCTTCGTCGAAGAGGATGAAGAACTCTAGCTTTCCTTAGCTTTTCTTCTCCAAAGGCTCTCAAGAAACTATGAAACTATCCCATAAATAAATTAAGCCTCACTTAATTTATTAACACCACAAAACCTTTGAAATTCAAGATTTTTAATTAACTCACCTCATTAAATTACACAAGTTGTCAAATTAAATGAAGGGGAGTTAATGGGGAGTTGAAGAGTTGAAGAATATGAAGGGGTGGGGTTTGTGTGGGCCCCACCTCCTTCATAACATACAAAGGGAAGTTGGGTAGTTACCCAACTTCCTCCCAAAGGATAAAAACACTTAGAGTAAAATAAAAATTGTTGTTAATTTTTTTTTAACTTCCACATTTTTTATCAACTTCTCTCGTGTAAACGCAACTCCGGAACAGGAGTTCCTAAGAAATTACCGGTGCTACGGTTCCATCGGTGCCCTCGGAATTTGATTCTGAGCACCGGTTCAAAAGTTAGAAATTCCCGCTCGTTTGTTCACTGAACGTACCCGAGCTAAACTTCGGAAATTGATTCCGGGTACACCGGACCATGGATTCAGGCTCTGTTAGAAACTGCGTTCTTGTAAAATTCCAAAGAAAATTAAGAAAAAAAATTCCTTGAAATTTCCAGGTCTTTTCACGATATATATGTGTGTTTCCTCGGCGAATAAAGAAATTTTAATTATGTGAATCATCGAAAAGTTCCTACATCAGCTCCGGACTTGAAGGAACACAAAGTCTTTTCCCAAATCTCACAATTCCTTTATCATTAACAATAAACTCTGAGGATTTCCCTTTTTCAATAGCTTCCACTTTTACCTGAATTCCCATATCATCTTTTTGAGCATCATTTAACCTTTCCAAAAGTGATGGTTGAACAGTCATTTGTGAAAGGATTGATGATATTCCATTCTTTATGATTCCCATATCCATATTTATCAAATCTAAGAAAATTGGATCCTTTTCAATTTTCATCAATGATATAATCGCTGGGTCCTTTCTACTTAGGTCATCAGCCAACTTTTTCGCTTTTCCAGGGTGGTAATAGATTGAGCAGTCATAGTATTTGATCAGCTCTAACCATCTTCTTTGGAACATGTTCAAATATTTTTGTGTGAATATATACTTGAGGATTTTGTGGTCCGTATATATTTCACACTTCACCCCGAAGATATAGTGCCGTTAAATTTTCAAAGAAAATATCACTGCAGCCAACTCGAGGTCATGTGTTGGATAGTTCTGTTCATGAACTTTCAATTTCCTTGAAGAATACGCAATGACTTTGTCATTTTTCATTAATACACATCCCAGGCCCTTCTTCAAAGCATCACTGAATACAACAAAATGTTCTCCACTTCTGGGTAAAGTGAGGGCGAGCATAGTGATAAGCCTCCTTTTCAACTCTTTGAATCTTTCTTCGCATTCATTAATCCATGAAAACTTTACTTACTTCTGAGTTAGCTTGTTAAGAGGGTTGGAAAATCATGAGAAGTTTCTCACAAATCATCGATAATATCTAGCTAACCTCAAGAAACTACGGATATCCAATACCGATTTTGGCCTCGGTCATCCCTCAATTGTATCTATTTTGGATGGATCCACAGATATCCCATTGCTTATGATGATATGGCCCAATAATGAGACCTCCTTAAACCAGAACTCACACTAGATGTACTTTTCATATAGCTTCTCATCTGTAAGGTCTCTAGTACAGTTCTCAGATTCCCCTCGTGATCCTCCATGGTCTTGGAGTATATCAAAATATCATCTATAAAGACTACAACAAATTTGTCGAGGTAATATCTAAAGAGTCTATTCATAATTTCCATGAATATTGTTGGAGAAATAGTGAGTCCTAAAGCTATTACTATGAATTAATAATTCCCATATCTTGTACGAAAATCGTTCTTGGGGATATCTTTTTTCTTCACCCTTAATTGATAATATCCCAACCACAAATCCACCTTGGAGAAGTATTGTGCTCCATGAAGCTGATTGAACAAGTCGTCAATTCATGGGAGATGATACTTTTCCATTATCATGATTTTGTTGAGCTCATGGTAATCGATGCAAAGGCACATTGATCCATCCTTCTTCTTGACGAAGATGACTGGTGCACCCCATGGTGTAGCACTTGGGTACATAAACCCTTTATCCAGATTCCCCTGTAGTTATTTCTTCAAATCCTCAAGCTCCACAACAGCCATTCTATATGGAGTCTTGGATATTGGGAACACCCCATGTATAATTTGAATTGAGAATTCAACATCTCTTCTAGGAGGGAGACCATGCAATTCATCAGGAAACAATTCAGAAAATTACCTCACAATATGCATGTCCTCTAGGATGGTTTCCTCCTTAGACACAATCATGTAAGCCAGATACGCATGATCATAAGGCAGTAACATCCACACTTGAGATGATAGAGCTGAAGAAGATTCATCCTTCTCTTTGCATAGGTAAAGAATCGTGGGTCGATTCTCCACATGGAGAGTGATTTCCCTCTCACGGCAATTTATGTTGGCTCTATATAAGGAAAGTTTATCCACGCCAATAATTGCATTAAATTACACCAGAGGGCATATGAAGAGGTTCTCCAGAATGTTTAATCCACATATTTTGATAGGGGAGGAGTTATATTCATGGGATGCAATAATTTCCCCATTTTCCGTACTTACCGACATCTTCACTTCCATGATTTTTGGGGGTGATGAGATTGATCTACTAAACTTTCTAGATATAAAAGAATGCATAGATCCTGAATCAAAAATTAGGTTTACTATTCTTGAATGAATAACTAGCGCACCTACCACCACTTTATTTTTGGGGTTCACTTCGGAAGTAGTGATGGAAAAAAGCTCACCCTTTCTTCCTTGGAGGTTGTTGGTTGCCTTATAAAACCCTTGGCTTAAGGAACTAATCTCCAAGATGCCCTGGTTCTTTGTAGTTTTAGCAATTAACAATGTTTTGAGGTTCAAACGGAGCATTCCTCTCCACTGTTGCATCCACGGGTTTTTTTTACCGACAATTAGAAACCAGGTTCCCTTCTCGTCCACACCTAAATCATTTCCTCGTCCTCTTTAGGAAATTTTCAGGGTGTTTCTTTCTGCACATTTGACAAGTGGGGTGCTGGATCTTCTTAGCATCGTTGGATTTATACATCGGACCCCCAGCATTGAATTCCACCTTACACTTCTTATTCGCATGATACCCTTGAGATTCTACGATCTCCATTTCGACCTTGAGGGAATAACGGACAATTTTCTCATAGCTGTCAAAGTCACGGATTTCCAGTGCTTTCTGTAGGCTAGGTTTCATCCCTCCAAAGAAGCCGTCAACCTTTCATTCGATGGTAACAACAAATTCAGAAGCATATCATGCAAGCCTTATGATGTTTTCCTCTTACTCTCCAATAGAGTCATCGTCTTTTTTCTTGAGGGAATGGAAGTCCATTTCCATCTTAATCCGGAGGGTGTGTATAAAATATTTATCAAAAAACATCTTCCAAAAATCCTTTCATTCCAATGCCTTTATCTCCTCCTCATGCTTAGTATTTTTTATCAACGTCCACTGTTGATCAGTTTCACCCTCCATACAATAAGAAGCCAAGAGAACCTTCTCTTATTCAGAACATTGAAGGATGGAGAAGATATTTTCAATGGATTTGATCCATTTTTCAGCGATTGAGGGATGAGATGATCCATTAAAAGTAGGAGGCCTTTGTCTCATGAAGCTCTCGATAGTGACTTGTTCTTTCTTAAGGGGTTTGAACGTTCCTCTTGAACCATTTATCTATTCAAAGATTGAGTTAGATGAGAGAGAAGCATGACAAAGTTTATAATTCCCACTCCCATTGGATTGGGAATCTCATTAGTACAGTCATCACATTGATCTTCACATTGGTTGTTAGCTCGAGTCCTCCTATTACCGACCATTGGCTAGAGTAAAAGGAAAGTTAGGGGTAACACATAAATGGTAATACAAGGAAAAAAATTAAAACATATAAATAACTCTTATTTCCTTAACATATGAATCTATTGGCTTCAATTTATGTTATCCTTGATCTACTTTCTAACATATATTCTTAGGGAATTTTTTGTCCCTTCATAATGGTTCATACTAATATTGTGAATTTACCAAAGCATATCCCCCAGGATTGTCGTAACCAACAGTGCTACATGGCTCGTTGTTGTGCACTAGTTCCCATTTGAGTCTAGCTCAAAGTGTTGTTTTCAGGTTTTACCGCTAGGATACATTTGTACCACAACTGCCTCTACCTGCTCGTATCTAGATAGGGATGTATTTTCTTGATAAACCACTTACTCAATAGTCACATAAACATAGGGATGTTTTTATTATCCTTATTCTTGTCTCTAAGGCTTTACAAGGGTTTTCTAATCCTAATCCCATAAATAACTAAACCTATCATCTGATACCAACTATGACAATCCTGATCTTTTATTACACAATTAAACATATTTTATTACATAAACATGACTTGATAAAATATAGAAGATTAAGAGTTCTACTGTCTTTGGGGATTAGGATAATTACATAACAACTTAAAACATGAAATACAACATATTTATTGAAAACATCCTTTACATGACCACTAAATTCCCTCATACATAGCATTGCATGGGATAATGTGAGGACATGCATAAGAAAAGGGTGAGAAATAAAGCCCAGTAAGGGAATAATCCTAAAATAACATGAGGAATACAATACATGTTAGACAATAGGCATATCAATAGAGAACAAGGTAAGTATAAACATAAATTCAGGATAAATCATGGAAATCATAACATGGAAATGTGGCAAAAACACTTAACATGGTATTAGCATGATCCAAGACTCATTACACATAGATCATGAGTAAATCATCATTGAACATGAAGTAAGATTAAAATCTCACTGCACTTTAATTATCGTGAGTAAACACCCATTCCATATTATGTATCATGATACCATTCTTAACCCAATGCATTGGAGTTCTATAAGGGCACACCCTTCATAAGCATTTTATTTCATGCATAAGTGTGCCACATGGATCATATAACATGGATTCATAAAACATAATCATTAATTCCATGATAAAGGAATGTGGAATTCAAATATGAAACTTTATAATCAATAAGTAAATGTGCATAAATATTAATACCCTTGATCGAGAAATGGGAATGGTATTCACTACACAATGACATTGGCTTGGAAAATCAGTGTAATTTCAACGACATGACGTATGAATTCATAAAAATGGTTGATTAGAGATAAAGGGGCGTCTCATCATATATACATGAAATTTACAGTAATTAGGTCATATAGAAACATGTCCCAACAATTTTAATGGATTTAGAGTAATGATACAAAAGAATTGCTTGAATGTAAAAGAGGAGAGAGAAATTCCTTTTGGAATTTTGGCTTAGTAACGGGTGTACATGGGAGGAATTCAGTGAGAGAGAAAGGGGTCTCCCATCATTAAAACATATATAGAGAAGTATGGGGGAGGTTCGGAACCATACCCCAACATTTATAATTTAAATTAAAAGGGCATAACAATTTAAATAAAATTTGACAAAAATTTGAAAGAAAGAAAAAACCCCTACATGGAAGTGTGTTTCCAAAGGCATGAGAGAGGCTTCTTAGGATCTTGCGGCACCTTGGGAGGATTCTAGAGAGAGTAGGGTAGAGTTTGGATGAACTCCAATAGCTTTTAGGGAGGATTAAGTGAGAGCTTGGGTGGGTTTATATAAGAAAGGTGAGTGAATTCTTTGTTATTTAGGTTTGGGACACTTCACATTAAACTAATCCAAACCACAAACCATCCCATGGTATTATACCATGGTTTTTAAAAAAGGGAATCTAAAAAAAATATTTTATAAGGCCAAAGTATGAACTTCTTAAAATAATGGGGTTGCTTATGTGGAGGTGAGTCACACTCCCAATGTAAACAATTGAAAAAGACAAGATGTTTAATAAACCTTGATGGGTCCATTAATGCTTTGTCAAAAAAGTCAAAAAACCCCAAAATCACATTATTTTAATGGTAAAACATATATTTTCCGAACATAAGGCTTATAGTATTTTATTACATCACTATTTTGTCATTATGATGTCATAAAACCCTTTATATATTTAAACGGTATTTAATTTTTACCAAAAAAATTGACTATCTCTGAAAACTATAAAAATTCACCGTGGGATAATTTTGATGTCCTGATTCCAGAAATAATATTTGTTTTATTTAAATAATTTTCTAAATATGTTAATTTTCACTATTAAAATTAAAACTGACATTTATCAAAAATTTATGGCTTTTGACAAAAATTGCTTTCAAACCTTATTAAAAATTACATTGGAATTCATAAAATTATACCATCATTTATATTTAATAAATACTAATTTAATAATAATAATAATATTTTATTAAAATATAATTTAATTCAAAAATCCATTAATTCATCAAAATAGATTTCTTATTTGAACATTAACTAAAAATACTACTTGTGCTTTAAAAACTATTTACAAGGTAACAGTAATAAAATTAAAGTATATTCATTATTATATACAAAAATAATGTACATAACCATAGTTCTAAGGTCTTGTTACATAACCACTTATAACACCCGCATAAGACCAAAGTGTAAGATGTGTGATGGTGACAGACTCTTGGGGTGGCTCGGATAACATTGCTCGGGTGGTAATCTATATCAACCTCCACTTTTCTCGTAGGCAGTCCCGATCGAGCTTAACCTATTGAATCTTGGATTGGGCCTGGTCAAGAGTGAAGCCCAATGATGCCACCTCTTTTCCAAGCTTGAAAAAATGGGCTTCGAATGGGTCACATCTACTAGATGAGGTCATCGCTTCCTTTGTCTGAGTAAATTGTATTCGTTAAAGACCAATATTTATACTAATCATGTGATCACTATTCAACGGTCATATTAGCAATGGTCACAGTTCTTAATAGTATTTTAAAATCCAAAAACATATAACCAAAAAAGTTGAAATTTTATATAAACCTTTTACATAAAGGGGCATTTAATTAGATCCTGAAGGATTTCCATTAATGAATGTTTGGGTCGTTATAGAGAACATATGTTCTCTCAGATGATTTTGGTAGACTTTTTCTACATTATTTTATTAGGTATCTTGAGGAGTGGGATCTCATAGAATTGAGCATGCTACGAGTGAAACCTTATGGCTAGTAGTAGATGAGACCTTGCATCTCAGAATCCATTACCTGTATACCTAAATGCTCTTGTTATATGTGTTGTTGACATATACCTGGGTTTATATGACTGTACCATCTTGGTGGTGTTTCTTTTATGGTATTTTAATTTGTGTTTCAGGGTCCCCTACTGGGTATTTTTTAGTCACCCCTGCATAGGCTTTGCCACACGGGTTGTGTCTTGTGCAGTTGACCGACACATGGGTGAATCCCCAGGCATAGAAAGACCAGGACTAGGACCAGATGGTTCCATGTGAGATCATAGGAGACAAGGTGTTTCTAGTAGCTTCCTACAATAGCTTCAGTACTGATGTTTACATGTCAGACTTTATGGTTGTCTTTATTTTAGTGGTCTTTTATTCAGGAACAATTTTACTTTACTCTCTTTCTTTCTATCATACTATGTTTTGTGTTATAGGGGTATGCATGCATTTTCATTACTTATTTTTTTTACTCTCTAGGATTGGGTTCTTAGAGTTGGTTTCAGGTATACAAGTTCTTAAAAAATGCCTCTCATTTTTGGGATATGCCTACTTAGTGCTAGTCACAATCCCTTGGCCTATTGGAGGCAGGAATGGGGTAGTCATGGAATGTTACCTGGGGGATGGGTCATGAAAGAGTTGTATCAAAGTAGGTTCAGTTCCACATGAGGACTAGGAGTCTATAATATTGGTTTGTGGAAACAATGATAAGTGTTTCGAGTTTATATTTTTATCTAGGGACTCCAGTGTTTGTGTGGCGGATGACGTATCCATACACCAGAACTCTGGGCACCTACTTTCTGACTCGGTAATGAAAACACTAGTTTTAATGGAAAATAATGGTACATGAATCATATAAGAATTGGTTTTTTTTCCATGTCCTTGAGTTATCTCACCAGGTATACACTTTTAACCGTGATAAATATTATTTTCCTCCGGATGTGTTCACAATGCCAGCCAGTGAGGTTTTCTCAGTAAGATCAAGATTTTGGACGGATACTTGATGAGGCCTCCCTGATGGGAACCAGTCACATAGTAGTTCTTCTTCAGGATGGTTAGTAGGGAATGGTTTCTCATAATGATCAGTTAGAAGAACCACCTATAGTGGTTTAGATGGATTCATCTTTCCAAAATGAATTATGGATGGTTCTTTTCTGCATTGGATGATGAAGCACAGGGTTCGAACATGTTTCATTGGAATTGGAGGTTGCAATCTTCTGGGATGCATGGTCCGAAGGGCCTACCTATAGCATTTTCACAATGTAAGATGCATAACTGTATGTTTATTTAGAATTTCTAGGTGTATGCTAGTTCCCATAAAAATGAATTTTATTTTACATAAACAAAAGGGGGATCTCTCACGAGATTGTCCTACCATTCATGTCATAGACAGAGAGGTGGTTGATGAACCAGTAGGGAAGAGGAAGTAGAAAGAGCAGATAGATCCATCAGGTGGTAGATGTGGCAAGATTGTTGGGGAACTAGTAAGAGGTAACTGACCTTTTTACATGTTACCACCACCACCTTCAGGTGGTTCATATCGGGCACTAAGAGTGGTATGATAGGGGATGATACAGTTGAATTATTTCTAGCATATGGCCCCAAGAATCCAATAATGATTCAAGGTATGATTTACAACTTCTTACCATAGCTGCAGTATTGATAGATACTTGAACAAGTGATTTCATTTAATTTCACTTTTCTTGTTTGATACCAAGAGGTTCCAGTTAAATATATTGACTTGGTCCTAATGTTTAGATACTCTTATTGGAGGAGACCCAGTGGCCATGCACTAGTGCTGATAGTGTGACATGACTCTTGGAGGCGAGAGTTTCGGTTGGGATCTCTTGGTAGTAGCATCGAGGTTGAATGATTCCATTCTTGGTATGGACTAATCTATAGTTCATGCTCATATTTATTTTTTTAGGAAAAGGGTGTGGATATTCCATGGTGATAGAACAATATTTCCATCTATCAACAAGGGGGAAGTCATTTCAACTCTTGATGGACTCAGGAAAAGTATGGTGTGACCAATTTCTATTCAGTTGGCCAGTTCGACCCTCAGTGCGGTAGATGTCATATGACCTAAATTTTCTTAGTGGTGGTAGAGTATAAGGACGTTTACCTTGAAGATGATCCAGATTTATTTCTCCACCAAGAGTTATAAATCTATGTTGGTCTAAACCCTGGGGTGGAACCAATATTTACGTTAGTATATTAGATAACCCCCAAATAGCTTCATGATATGGGGGTGTGGATGGGGGACTTACATAGGTATGGATTAGTAAGACCTAGTGTTTCACCATAGGAATACCCAAGTGATCTTCGTTGATGACATCGTAGTATACACAACATCTGAGTAGGAGCACATGATACACTTAGTAATGGTCTAGGAGTCACTCTGAGAGAAATATATTTAAGATAAGATCTTGAAGTGTTAGTTATGGCTTCAGAATGTCCCTTTTCTTGGGACATGTCATCTTAGAGAATAGGGTTTTGGTGAATCCAATGAAGGTTGAGATTGAGTTTGATGAGCAGAACTGGCCAACCCATAATCTCAACTTAGTAGTGGTGTTCTTCACATTGAAGATGTGGTGATATAACCTGATTGGAGAGTGATACATCGTCCACAACAACCTTGAGATTCTCAACTATGTATTCTCTTTGAAGGATTGAGGCTTGAGAAATAAGAGTTACCTATAGTTCTTATAGAACTATGACTTGGAGTTATTCAATATTTCTAGGAATAGGAATGTAGAATTAGATGATCTCAGTCATAATCAAGTTAGTAGTTACTAAAAAAGGAAACAGAGTGGTTGTCCTGTTATGTCTATCATTCAAGGAAAGAGATGGAGTAGCTTATCTCCAGTTGTAGATTGTTACCATTCCACTCTTAAATGACTTAGAGAGGTAGAGTTAGGTGATACTAGCTGTGAGGCTTCACATGATCATTTTTTCATAGGGAATACCCCTGATGGGCCTTTGAATGGTGGGGAGCATAATAATCTTTTTAGGATATGTGAAGTTGTATCAGTGGAATCCTAGAGTGGCTAGATGCATCAGGATATGCATGTGGGTGTCATGGAGGACACTAGGGATGATAGAACAAGTTGAAGCTAGGACTAACTATTGAAATAAGATATGAAATCTTTTTTGAATCAATTTCTTGTGTTTAAAACTCAACATGTCAATCCTATTTTTTTGGTAGGGGTTTCTCCTTCTCTTTCTTGGGGTACTAGGATGGAAGTGGGAAGGGATATCAGTGGACTTTGTGAAGGTTTTACCATGTACGTCTAGGAGACATGATACCATCAGGGTGATAGTTTACTTACAAACTGAGTCATTCAACTTCCTAACTACCTAGGAACATATTTTAGTAAATGGATTGGGATGCCTCTAAGAGCAAGAGATAGTTCGACTCCATGAAGATTCATAGATGATAGATTCGGATGAGGATTCTCTGTTTTTATCCTAGTCATATAGATTAAGGATTGGTTGTAGTGGACTCTCTATGGGTATTAGATTCATTTAGTGAATTCTTGGTGGCATCATGAGAATCTATGAAAGACCACATGGGATTGGGAGGCTCAGATTCATGATCAGTTATCCTTCATTTTGATCGAGTAAATCTTATTTGCCTTTTTGAGGATATAAATCCTTAAGTTAGGGATTATTTAACAAAACGTATTTTCCTACAACTACTTTTAGATAATTATTGGGAAAAATAAAAGACCATGAAGTGATTCGGTGTGCACTTATATTGGGAAAAAATCCCTCAAGGAAGCATTAAATCATTTTTGGGTTGATTTTGTTTGTTGACAAAGTGGATCTTTTTTATAGAAAAAGAGGGTTTCTATGGTGATTTCTTGAGTTCCAGATATATTATTGATGACCTATGTTGAAAAACAACCATGAAAAAGGAATGGTTGATCTAGAGGTTGTACAAAAATAATTGGAATAAGGTTACATTGTTTTCAAGTGATTGCTAAATTTTTGGGCCTCAAAATCGAAAAATAGAGATATGTGTTTTTTGAAAAGGAAGTTACGCACAAGAATTAAGGTGGTTTGGAAATATGTAAAAGGAATTTTTCGGTATCATAATGTTGAAATATGGATATTGCATGAAGTGCATGAATGATTTGGAAATGTGTTCAGAAGATGAGGTTCCACAAAAGAAATTAGTTCACCCAATGCCATGTAAAAATAGATTTTATGCGCACTGAGGGGATCTTGTGCAATACGGTAAATCATACAAAGAGGGGTCAGTGAAGCCTATAAATAAGAGGTGACCCCTCTCATTTAAAAAATCTCTAAACATTGAGAAAATCTATTCTTCAGATCATGTAATAATTCCATGAAAAGGGAGTTACGTGAAATATTTTGAGTTGCGTGCAAGCTAAGAATGTTGGGCATAATATTTAGGTTGTGGGTAAGATTGAAGTTATGCACAAGGGGTGTTATATGACAAAATTGCAATCATTCACGCAAGACATTATTGTTGTTTCCAAGACGCGGTAAGGGTTGTGTGAAGGATTTTATATCACCCAGTAGATCTGTGGAAAAGGGGAATTCATCAGTGGATGAAAGTGTTACATCAATAGATAATCTATATACAATGGGGGATGCCTTCATTAGTGATAATTATAGGACTTACAAGTCTGAAAATGTAAATGGATCTATTAAAGATGTAGTTAATACTTTGGTTGAGAGATCAGTGAGCTTTCAAATTGTGATTGGTTGTAAACCATGAGGGACAGTGAGTCCACTTTGATCATGTAAACAGCAGTGTTCTTATAGTAAATTTGGTACTTCGGCACATTGCTAGTGTATGATCCTTAGATTTAGCCCAGTGAGCATGAACCAAGTAAAATTGTTGTGTCCGATTCATTATTTAATATTTGTTCACACTCTATAACATGAAGGAGATATAAGGGATTTTTTTCTAACAATGAAACAATATCCAAAGGGGAAGTTGGTTTAATTTATCATACCATGATTACCCCCCTATTAGGGTATCTATATTAGCGGACCTAAAAATTGGTATTAGAGAAAATAGTTGATATCAGTATTTCTATCTGAATGGAGGTCTCCAATCATTAAGGGATTATGATCTTCAATGGGAATAATTTTCAGCTATGGAAGAATCAGAAGCAAAACTACTTCCAATATTTTGGAATGGATTTTTTTACAGCAGTAATGAATGGTATCTCAGTTGGCATCAATAGTGGTGCCCTATTAGAATCTAAAATAAGGAAACTAGATAATGACACAAAAGGAATCAATGCTATAGGTGGATCCCTTTCCAATGAAATATATACAGAGGTGATGTCATTAAAAACATCAAATTATATGTTGGAAAATATATTGAATATATATAATGTATATACAAAGGTCATAGAGAAAAAGCTGCAAGTATTGTGGAATAGTTAAGAAGATCTAAGAATGAACCCAATTGAGTCTGTTGATGCATTCTTTGATAGGGTAAATGTTTTAGTGGAAGACATGTGAGGTCATAGAGAATTCATTGAGGATATAAAGATCATAAAGCATATCTTGAGGAAACATCCACCTTAGTTCAATCCGAACATTTCAATCTTGGAATATAATGATATGAAAGTGTGGAAACTAGATAACTTACATAGTACCCTAATAGCATATGAAATGAAAAATGATTACAATGATGTTGTGGAAAGGGGTAAATCTAAAGAGGTGGCATTCAAGGCCATGAAGAATATCACTATTAATTGTTCTTAGGAAGAATAAGAAACATATGAGGTGATATCAATCATTTATTGAAATATACAAAGAGAAAAGGAAAGTTTCACGGTGAAACTTCCACTAGCATGTTTCATTATGCAAAGGTTTGACAAATTGAAGCATGGTTCCTAATGAACTTCCAAGAATATGAAGAGGAGGAATTTGAAAATACCAAGATGAAGTATTTATATTATGTGATAGTAAATAAATAGTTAAATTGAAATTTATTTAAGAAAAAAAATATTCTTTCAGAAGAATATGATATTTTAGATGAATTTGAGGCTGAAGAGGTTGAAGAGATAGAGAACTAAAAAGATCACAGAGAAAATTCTTTTATGGAAATCATCAGTAGTGTTGGGAAAAAAAGAAACTAACATTGATGAAGAAGAAGTTGGAGGAAGAGTTGATATTGTGGCCGACATAGAAGTAGAACTTGAGGATTCAGATGTTTAGAGTGTAAAAATGAAGAAAGTCAAAAAAAATATTTCATGATTCCAAACACTAGATGTAGTAACAGGATTAAGAGACGGATGATTTAATGAATGAGATCGAAAATATGAAGTTTTCTTTACCAAAGGACTTAAAAACAGTTAGTGAGCATAAATTCAAGGTTGAAAAACATAAAAAGGATATCTTTGGCTTGAATATTAAAGTGAAAGATCAAATCAAGAATATTGAAGAACATTGATAAGATGTTGTCGATCTACGATAACATGTAAAGGATCATGAAAAAAACATGACACCTAATACAATACCAGCAAATCATGTCATTAAGAAGACCAAATCACTGAAAGTGGAGCATAGTGTCCAAGAAGAAAAGAAGAGACAATCATGTTCATATGGTAAGGTTGATGTGGGAAATAAACAATAGTAGAAACCCATGAAATATTAAGTCAGATTGTAAGCACCTGCACCAAAATAAAAAATATAGTTGGGTATGAAGTAGAATCAGAAGATTCCGGAAACCCAAGGGAAAACAAGAAATGATGAATTTCCACACAGGAATGAACCCTATATAATGTGTTATTGCTGTGGAATTATGGGACATTCATAGTATATGTGTTCCATTGTCAAGAGATATCGAAGGAAACAATAACAACAATAGAATCCAAATAGATATTGATATTCTATACTATCTTTCAAAGGAAATTGTTTTTGGTGTGGAGGATTTAGACACATGGACAGGTATTGTAAATCAACCATGCAGAGGAATGTGACAAAGAAGAATCAATGTGATTGCAAGTATAAAATTAGAAGATCAACAAGTGATCTGAAAACAAAAATTCGATTTGAATCTCTGCCTAATGAAGATGGTACATCATACTCTGAAGAATATCGTGATTTTCAATCTATTAAAAGTGTGAATTCAAAAACATGGATAAAAAATAAAATATCAGAGAAGGTATTGGTTGAAAAAATTACCCTTAAAGAATTAGATAAATCTAGATTATATATCCATGATAGTGGTTTCAAATACCACATGACAGGTAATAAGTATCTTTTTACATACATAAAATATGAAGAAGAAGTAGTTATCATGTTTGGAAACGATGAAGTCCTAAAGGTTATTGTCTTGGGAAAGGCTAGTTTTAGGGGAAGAGAAATGTCATATGCTCCTCTCTTGGTAGTAGAAGGCCTCAGTCACAATTTTATTAGCATCATCCAACTATGTTACTCAGGTAATTATTTATGGTTTACTAAGAAGACATATATCGTCAAAAGAAATGATGGGGTAGTAGTTATACCGAGAAAAAGGAAAAAGTGAAATCTCTACCTCGTAAGTGGAGAAGAAGATATGTGCTTCTTATCTAGAGAGGATGAAAACAAGTTGTGGCATAAATGACTAGGTCATCTATGCCAACCAGCCCTATAAGATTGGGTGAAGTGTGATGTAGCTAGAGACCACCCTACAGTATCATGGGATCATACACATATGATTGATGCTTTTCATCAATGGATGATCATCATAAAGGCATAAAATTATTGTAATAGAAGATAACATGGGTCCTAGAATTGGAGGATGATGATTTTTGGGGACCCATCTCACCTAGATCCATTGACAGAAAGAGTTATTATATTCTTTTTGTTGATGAATATAGCAGAATGGCATGGTTGTTTTTAATTTCCCATAAGTCCGATGTGCTCTGCCATAAAAAATAATTTCTGAGAGAATCTGAAAGGTTGATTGGATAAAAAATTATGAAGTTTCGTGCTGATAATGGTATATAATTCACAAATAGTAAGGTGAATGATTATATCAAGAAACATGGAAAAATGCATCATGTATATTTAGTGAGAACTCCCCAACAGAATGGATTAGTTGGGAGGAGAAATTGGAACATCAATAACATGGGAAGAATAATGCTTATTAAAAAATACCTACCAAATAAATTTTAGAAGGAAACAATCTTGACCTCAGTTTACATTTCTAATAGGTCTTTGTTATGTATGAAGGAAGGAAAGACTCCATATGAGATGTGGTATAGAAGGAATCCAAAAGTGATATAATTTCAAATAATTCAAATTAAGTGCATTATTCTCAACAAAGAAAAACATAAGAAATTTTAGTCACGTGGAGATGAGGGAATATTCCATAGCTACATGGGAAAAATGAAATCATATAAATGCTTTAATAAGTGACTGGGAAAAGTAGTCGAGAGAAACAATGTCATCGTAATAGAAAATGAAGAGAATATTAGAAAACATAGTAACCTATTTTCAGATGAATGTGATGATGATGTAAAAAACATTGGAGGATAAGAAGTAATATATATTAATTCCGAAGAAGATAAAGATTATGAGAAAGAATGATTCATGTCTGTATCTGCAAAGAAGCGAAAAAGATAAGCTGAAATTGAAAGTAAAAATATCATCAGTGATCAAACAATGCATGTTAAAACAAGAAGATTGAATTCATTACAACTGGAATCTTTCTTATCTCATGTAGAGCCAATATTCTTTTCTGATATAGTAAAAGATGAAGACTAGGTTCAGACTATTAATGAAGAACTTGATTAGATTGAAAAGAATCAGACATGGGAGTTTGTTTTGAGGCCTACATATAAGAATTTCATTGGGACTAAATGGGTCTTTTGAAACAAGATGAATGAAGAGGGATCAATGGTTTGAAACAAAGCATGATTAGTGTGAAAATTTTACTCATAGATAAAGGGTATTAGTGTCGATGAAACAATTCCACCTGTTTCAAGGTTGGAGACAATGAGATTATTCTTCGCCATTACAGTGAAAAAAAGTTCAGAGTGTTCCAAATGGACATCAAATATGAATTTTTTAACGGATTTTTGGAAGAATAGGTTTATATTCAGCAACCATATGGTTTTCTCATTCATGAAGATGTTAATACAGTTTTTCAATTGGATAAATCACAATATGGGCTGAAACAAGATTCGAGAGCATGTTATTTGAGACTTGATCAATATTTGAGAAGGCATGACTTGTAGCATTGTGGATTTGATTACCATATCTATTTCGATGACAACAGTAATCAAATGATGATGGTTCTAGTTTATGTAAATGACATAATATTTGGTGGATTAGATGAAGCATAGTGCAAATAGATTTCTGAAATCATTAATATTTAGTTTGAAATGTCAATGATTAGTGATTCGACATTTTTACATGGTTTACAGGTGACACAAGTAAGGAATGGAACTTTTATTTCTCAATACAAATATTCTTAGGAAGTTATGAGGATATTTGGAATGGAAAATTTCAATGAAATGAAAACTCTAGTTTCTACATAGAAGAATATTTAAAAAGATGATGATTGCAAGATAGTTAATATCACAGAATACAAAAATATCATTGGAAGCTTACTATACTTTCCAGCAACAATACCATCTATTGTATTTTTTATATTCCAAGCAGTGAGGTATCAAATTAATCCCATGAAATTCAACATGCTTACAGTAAAAAATAATTCTTCTGTATATCAAGGGAAAAATGGACTTAGGCTTGATGTATAATGAAAAATATCATCTAGAGTTATTGGGATACAAAGATGTAGATTAGGATGGTTCAGTATATGATAGGAAATAAATTTCAGGTGGTGCGTTTTGTCTTGGTGGATTGTGTATTTCTTGGATGAGAAAGAAACAAGATTAAATTTCATTTAGTACCAAAAAACATATTATATTAATTCCACTCAGTCATGCACACAATTGTTATGGATGAATTAGAAACATAATTATATGGCAGTTGAAGTGAAGTATCTGATCAGAATCACATATGATAATTTGTGTGCTGTCAATATTATCAAAAATCTAGTTCATCACTCAAGGGAAAATAACATTGAGATCAAATATCACTTTATCAAGGAGAAAGTGGGGCAAGGGATTTTAAATATGGAGTATGTGCCTATATAACTATAGGTACATACATTCTAAAAAATTCCTTACCTAAAGGAAAATTTGAGAGGTATCAACTAGATCGGAGAGTTCAGTTGACTCCCTGCACTTGAAAATGTGTGAATGTGGGACCCCCCCCCCCTCCCTGAGATATGGTGTGTTTTCCCTAATGTATTGATCTGTGATCTTTACCTTGTTGAAGAACAGAAAGGAGTAACCTTTGGGTTTGTTAACAAAGGTAGAGAAACTGTGACTATTCAAGGGGGAGACTTTGTCTTTTTCAAATACATAGGGAGAAATAGATTGGTGGAACAATGAGATAGGGAGAGAATGAAATCTCACGATGCTAGATGTGATAGATAAAAGAGGATATATCTTGAAATCTGAGGTTCATGATGAAATCAATTTATTGTTATCAATATGGTATCAAGAATTGGTTTCTAGAGTTAAGTGATTCATTGATAAACTTTTCATACTACTATTTTTTCTCACACCGAGAATTGTTCATTTGGGCTTAGAGTATGTGTTGAGTAAATTCTTGATCCCGGTCTAAATCTTAGAGATGATTGTTGGAATATTTAGAAAAAATATTTAATGAGGTATCAAGGATTGGGGAATCATTATGATAAGTGTTTTCAATAAACCGAAATGGGGAGATTATTGGGAAAAATACCTTAAGGAAGCATTGAATCATTTTTTGGTTGATAGTGTTTCTTGACCAAGCAGGTTTGTTTGTTGACAAAAAGGATTCCTATGGTGAGTTATGAAGTTCCCGAGATATTTTTGAAAACGTATATTGACAAACAACCATGAAAAAGTATTGGTAGATCTGGAGGCAGTAAAAAAAGAAAAGGTATATGTTGGCTCTATTATCTAGTGTTTGTAAAATATTTGCACCTCAAAATCTAAAAATGTAGAAGTTTTTTTAGAAAATGAAGTTTCATACAGGATTGATGGTGGTTTGAAAACATGCATGTGGGGTATGTTTCTAGATCAGAACATCAAAATATGGAAAATTCATGAAGTGTGAGAATTATTTGGAAGTTTGTGTTAAAGATGAGGTTGTACGAAAGAAATTTGCATGCCCAATGTGACATCAAATTGGGTTTTTCATGCACTGATGGGATCTTACCTGAAAAGGCGAATATTCCATGTAGGATTTGGAGAAGATTATAAATTATAGGTGAACCCTATCATTTGAAAATATCAACACTTAGAGAGAATATAAGCTCCAGATCATGTAAGAATTTTAAGAAAAGGAATTTGTGCAAAAGATTTTGATTTATACTCAAGTTATGAAAGATGCATGTAAGATTACGGTTTCACGTGAGATTAAAGTGACACGCTAGTGGTGTTTCATGAAAAACTGAAATATTTCATGAAAGATATTAAATTTGTTTGAAAGACGCAGTAGGGGTTTCATGAAAGGTATCTTAACGCCCAATACATCTGTGGAAAAGAGGTATTCACAACTAGATGAAAGTGATACATCAATAGAGAATCTATATACAGTGGAGGTTTCATTCATTATTGACAATGATTGGACCTAAAAATCTATAAACTGTGAGTGTATCTTCTTAATATGCAATGATCACTTTAGTTGAGAGAGCAGTGAGCATTAAAATTTTGATTGGTTGTAAAACATGAGCGATAGTGAGTCCACTTTGAACTTCTAAACAGTTTTGAACATATAGTGAATTTAGTACATCTGCACACCATTGGAATATGCATCTTAGACGTAGCCTAGTAGGGGTTAACCATGTAATGTTTTTGTGTCATGTGTATGCTTTATGATTTGTCCATAATTTGCAATGGGAAGAAGAGAGAATTGTGTTTTGATTAACAATGAAATAATATCAAAATAGGAAATTGTTTTAATATTTCATACCCTGATTTACCCCAGCCCCCTCTCTTAGAGTATCTACCTTTGTGGACCTAACAGATTCGGAGGCCCATAGTAGCTGGAATTATCCATCCAAAAATGATAACATTTTAAATAACGTGCCAATGAAGTTTTCCTATAAAGGTGTCATAACTCTTACAGAACGTCCCAGATTTGAAATATGTGAGCACCATTGTGTTTGGGATGGAGGGTTTACCCTCAGAGAAACATAATATTAGTCGGTGTAGGTCTCCAGTGAGAAAACCAGAAAATGGAATAACCATAATAAAATCTATAAATAAAATTATTTTAATTTTCAAATCCTTATAAATCATAAATGGTAACTTGGATTGGAAATATGAGAGTACCATTGGGCTCGTGAGGATGTTCTTTCCATAGGTGGAGCCTAACCTCAACCAACACGGGTCCAGGGTACATGTTAATTGTTGAAATTTTTAGAGGAGGATAAAATAAACTTAAGGAAGTTACTTTTATTTCCTTCTAATGTTTTGCAGCATGGGGACACTGTGATACGATGACAGATCAACTCATTATCCTTTCATAAATGTAGCAGTGTGGCGATGCTATTTCAAAGTGAAATAGTAATGTTGAAATGTGTTTACATTTAAATTGTTTCCTCCAATAAGTAGGGGAAGGTTCTAGTGTTAGAATTCATAATGATGGAGAACTTCTCTGGAACCATGGAGTTTCCCTAAGGTAAGTGGGAGGAGGCTCTCTCACTTGCAATGATGGATTGGAAATCAGGATTCAATGAAGTAATGACAAATCAGAGAACATTAATGAAACAAGGATTGACATGATGGCACAACTTCAATATAACTCTATAAGTTATCCAAACTCAAGGTAGGGGTTGTTATTTAAGTCTTCTCTTTCCCCATTACTTTATTTAAATGATGAAATAAGATCATCCCATGAACAGGTTTTCCCATGGTTCGATCGATCTTGCTGGAGGGTTTGATTTTTGGGGTTTTGATGGGAGATTATAATGGTGATTTTGGTTAACCATTCTAATGGAAATGAACCCCTATCTACACGAACATTGATTGAGGTCCATCCATCTTTGTTGATTCATGTCTTTCCTCCCACTGTTCTTATTTCATCACGTTCATTCATTGTTTGGCCCACTATTTGACATTTGGCGATCAATCGATCATTGTGAAACTGATCCTTGGTGCAAAGATCTGACATCAAGAATCCTGGATGGACTCAGCCCGACGAAGGTGCGACGATGACGATGGTGAACAGATAGACGTAGTAAGAGAGATATCACCACTCAAACTGATTTGAACTGGAAAGGATCGTGGTGTGGATTGGAGACCAAGGTACTGAAGTTGGAGAACTAAGGATTCTAGAACCACTTCCGGATCAAAGAATGGACCAATAGAGCGCGTCTGGAAGCCTACAGAAGAAGCCACATGTGAGCTGATGCCAGTGTTAGTGTGTGACGAAAGTAGTCTTTGGAGAATGTGGCATCAAGAAATGCCATGTGGCCCGAGAGTCGTGTTCTAGCTGTACCACAGTATCAGGACCCTATGGAAACCTATAGGGTGGTTCGGATATGCGATGCTTGCTTTAGTGGGTCTGGCTGATCCGACCAGGTCAGACTGGTCCCGGACCCAACCGGCCCTTTTTTTCTAAAATTCACATAACATTCAAACTGTAAATCCATTTGAAAATCATTTTGTGGTGTTGATACCCTCTTGGTGAGGTGGTTATTTTGAAATGGCTTAGTGGGGTTTTATTTGGACCGGTAGGGGCTGGTGGAATTATCCTTTTCTTTCTAATGAGGGATCGATGTAGGATCATGATCCTGTCATAGAGGGTGGAAATAGAGATTACAACCATAACTGTGGGCTTATCTATAAAGGTTTGATGTAGGATCCCATCCATATACTAGTTAATGAACCATGTTTTTAAGTGATTGGTTCAACCCATATTTCTCAGTGACTCTGCTGACTATAGCATGGATCACACTGAGAGTCTTAGTCAATCTGCACTTATATTTATGGTATTTTAGATAGGGTTTGTGGCATGGGTGTGACCAACATTTACACGAGAACCAATACCCTATCTAGGATAATAGTTTTAGTAGAGCCAAGATGTCCCCCAGTACTCCCTTGGTGTAGGACCCCCTATCTATGTATCAATATCTGATTTATTCCTTCGTGACATGACCTGACTAGCTTGCTTTGAGCAGTTCTTAGTGTGTTATGATTGGGCAGTGACCAATTTATTGGGTCATCTTGTGAGGGTCTTTGAAGAATTCAAAACTCAAGGAGTGAGTTCTCTCATAACTAATGTGACTTGAGAAAAATTTTGTGACCAATAATTGGTTGCGATATCAAGAATCATAGTCTCGGTGATACCAGATGTCTCATGAAAACTTCGTGACATACCGAGACCAGGTGTTCTCTAGGATAATTTTGGTAGAATTCTCCTTTTTTCATTATTTAGAGTAGCTCAAGGAGTTGGATCTCCTGTATTTGAGTGTGCCACAAGTGGAACCTTATTCTTAGTAGTGGATGAGACGTTACTTCTTGGAATCCTTTACGAGTATACTAGAATTTTCTTATTATATGTGTTGTTGACATATACCTCTATTGAGATTAATGTACCTTATAGGTGTTGTTTCCATTTTGGTGTTTTACTTTTTGTTTTGTGGTCCCTTTCTAGACATTGTTTTATTCACCCCAACATGGGATTTGTCCTCATGTGCTGTGTTTTGTGTAGTTGACCGACTCCTCAATGGAGTCCCAAGTAGAGCAGGAGTGTATGGTGCATTGTGAGATCAAACAAGTTGAGGGGTTTCCATAAGCATCCTACATCAGCAATAGTACTTTTGTTCACAGGTTAGAGATGACGATTGTCTTTATTTTATTGGGCTTATATTATGGTCCAATTGTGCTTTACTACTTTTATTTCTATCATAATCTACTCTTGGGATGTATGGGTATGCATGTATTTTAATTACATAATGGTTTCACTATCTAGAAACTATGTCTCATAGTAAGATCTATTTGTACATGTTCTTAGGTAAATGCCTCCAATTTTTGAGATATTCCTACTCGGTGATAGTCGTCATCCCTTTGCCTATCGAAGTCGGGTTTTGGGTAGTCACGACATGGGCCCCAGGGGACGGGCCATTAAATTTGCAACCCAAAATTGAAATTTCAAATTTTGTATAATCCAACTCTTATATCTATTCAATAAGGACAAAATATGACATATTTTCATATATTATATTTCTATCATTGGAACCATATATGGGCACTACTTCCTCCATAAGAATATCACCACGTTTTTTAATCATACTACCATCATAGTGTTCTTTTGTATAGAATTTATAACCTTTGATTACAGAACCAGTGTAAGATATAATATTTTCATTTGGTCCCACTGGTTTCCATCAAAGTCATTCAATAATTTATTTTTCATTCTTAGATTAGTCCTTATAAATTTAATCTTAGAAACATCATATAAATTGTTGATTATGGGTATTTGATATCCATCCTTCACCCTTAATGGATTGAAATCCCTAAAAATTTGAGGCATTGAAAATATGGATAATCATCATCACAATTATTTATATTGTAAAGGTATGATGGATCTCAATCTATCATGGAAATTGTTACAATATATCTTCTTGAAATCCCTTAACCCTAAAGGTGTCTACTATGACGATACTTTGGGAGATCGATGTTGTCAAAATATGAGATATAATCATTATATAATTCAACAGGTTCTTCAAAAATATATCTTTCTACTATACAACCATCACTGTGACTTGGATTCTTGACATACAGATTAAAAATAATCATATATTGTTCAAAGTTATATATCCACCTATAATGGACAAGACCACATATTTAAACCTCTCTTACCAAGTGAACCATCAAGTAGACTATTATATCAGTGAATGGTGGTGGGAATAATATCTTTAATTCACATAATATAATTCATGATTGGGAGCTTTTTCACTTTTATAACTTTATTGTATATGCCTTTTTAAAAAGATGGACACTCTGGTTAATGTATTCAATATATTTTGAGGTAGAATGCAACATAAAGCAACAAGCATAAAATATTTCATCAAATCATGAATTCCAAGGGATTTTAGTACCTATAAATTCAAATTAGTCATTGAAAAAAAATATTGATATTTTATGAATTACCCTTTAGTAATCATAAACTATTATAGAATATAAAAAATTACAATTTTGTCTATCGAGATAGAGTGTAATCTTCTATTGGATGAAAGGTCCACCCTTTACCCATCATTGGTTCCAAATCTTCCCTTATCCCCATATAAATCATGTCTAACCTATCCTTGATGCTACATTTTATTTTTCTAGGAACATTTAATAACATGCCAACAACACTATCAAATATATTTTTTTCTACATGCATGAAATCAAAAACAAATTCTAAATACACCAATTCTAATACAAAAAATCCAAGAAAATTGATCACTTATTCCAACCTTGTTTCATAAGATTTTTTGAAAATAGTTTTCCATAAAAAGTGTTAATATATTTTACTTTGTCGAATAGTTGATCGCGTAGTAGTGGAGATAGTTTTGTACCTTGTTTGAATGTCCTAACAAATCCTATTGTCCATGCTTAGAATTTATTTCATCAAGGTAATCATAACTGATGCCCTAAAAATATAGTATTTGAGAAATTTTTTAACTAAACTAGGTGTGTGTATTATTCACAAATAATACAACCCAATATTCATTTAATTATATTGCATGATAAATTTATATAAGTGGGGAAGTCATTTATCCTTCCACTAAAAATGGACCTCAATGGGAATTTATCACTTCTATGAGAATCATACATTGTAACAGCTCTATCCTCCATCAATTTCAAATCTTCAATCAATGAATTCAAAGAGACATCAATATCATTACCAGGATGTTTTGGTCTATATATATTCAATGACTACATAATGTATTTACACTTCATGAATAACCATCGTGGAAAGTTATAATTTACCAACATGATGGGATGTGTACTCTGAGTACTAATCTGGACACTAATAAGATTTATTCCATCTTTATGTAGTGCAGGAAAAACATTTCTTGACTAATTTCCAAATTTTGGATACTCATAATCAATTTTATTCCAATGAATAGAATATATTATATAATATAGGTTCTAATATTTAATTCTTGTATTTGTATTCCATTTAATTGTCTCACAGTTTCCTGACATCTATATAGTCTTCTTAACCATGGGATTGTAGGAAAGTACCCCAGATATAATGAAGGAATTGATTCATTTTTCTTGTATTGATCTGTACCAAACTTGGGGAATTTCTTGAGTGATTCATAGTCCTAGATAAATAATATGAAATCATTTGGATAATATTGATTTTTTTATAGTTTTTTTCCATTGAACATATCATAATTTAGTGTCATATGTTTGACATAATAGTTATTTTTCTTCTCATAGAACATCATTCAAGAGACCATATTGTTTTATAAAGCTTTTGTCACTCTATCTTCTAATATCTTTCAAATTATATAACTTAAATATAGTTAACAATGTTGTGTATTTAGTTCAGTAAGTATACATTAGTCTCTCAGCACAACTTTATATCTTCTCAAACAATTTTGTACAATCAGAAAGGCCATCATCAATTTCCATTTTCATTTCATTTATGAAATATCCATCATTATTTACACCGTTATTCATAAAAAATGATCCATAAACCATATTAACCTCTCAATAAATATGAACATTTAGTTTTTTCCACATATTTAGTCCATGTTTTATAGCTCTGATCTATTCCATGACAAATAAATTGTTCATCCAACACTTCCAGGCTAATATTTCTTAACTAAAAATAATGTAAACATAGACAAAGGATTTGAGAAGGGTCATATGCATACACTATTTCAAACATGATGAAATATTTAACACCATATTAATATAATTTTTTCAAAATTTTACCATGAATCCATTTTTTATTCATATCCATTCTTTTACGTTCCTAAAATATGTATTTTTTATAATAAATAATTTAATACACATAAGATATTCATTATCAAATGTGAAAGTTATAGATAATTATAATTAAGTAAACCCAACATTTGATTGTTTCAAATAATTTCAGTATTAATTGAAGAAAATGGGTAACCTAATTTAAGAAAATAATTACTCCACCTTGGTACAAATTATCGTATTAATTCATCTAAAGGTGAATGTTATGGAAAATTTTCATCCTCATCATATCATTTCTTGAATAGTTATCATTTAATTTTGATATTTGAAACTCATCATCTGTCTCTTGTGTACATGCACCAATATTTTCTGAAATAATCTACGGTGTAGTAATCCATGGGATGACTACTTCTCAAAGTAATACAATAAACATAAAAGATATGGGGGATGAGTGTTAAGAATCATATTTCAATAATAACTATTTAGGAGATGAAGCCGATAGGGGTGGCACTTGTACTCTAATGAGTTCTCTAAAAGGGGTAATGCCTCCCATTTGTTAGAATTACACCATTTTCACTAGTTATAAACTGTTTTCTTATTGAGGGTGATATTTTAGGAGAGAAAACATTATTTTATATGGTTTAAGGGGTCTCAGTGAAAGCATGTTATGATATATTAATCCTCGGGGCCTCAATGATTTTTATAATTATAGGAGAAAACCAACATTTAATACATTTAATACTCTATACAAGATTAGTCCTACAACTATTAAAATAATCCTTAAATTATTTCATCAATCCCCTAAAGAAATTAAAATATAATATAGGCGATTAAGTAATAATAAGAAACCCATATATGATAAATAATAATAATTAACTCTAATTCCATGAACTAGTGGATACCAAAATGTATTGATAAAACATTTTAATAAATAATTTTTTATTTCAAATACATGGATAATGATTAGATATTCCTTGGAGTGGAACAAATACATGTTGAAATAAAATGATATATTCATAAAAAAATTTCTAATAATTATTCAAATATATATATATATAATTTAGTAACCTCCTTTCTATTTTTTGGAATGAGTGATGTAACAACCTATAGAATTATTACATTTAATATTAATGGAATATAAAATAATAGAAAACATATCAAAATTATAATTTCAATTTAAATAAAAATCAATAAGGAAGGCACAAAAGTAATTTTAGGAAAATAGTATTCCTAATAATGATAATGGTTTTAAACATCTCAAAATTTTTATTTGATAAATTGATTTACAAATTATGTCTTGATGGGTTAAAAACAAAATTTATTTTTAGGAAGGCAGAGGGTATGATTTATAAAAAAATTCATTTTCAAGGATTTTATACGTTTGATAGTGATTTTGAGAACATGGTATAAAGTTTTAGCCATAATGAGATAAATAATAGTAATTATGGAAGATATAGTTGTTTCAATTTAAATGGGATATGACCCACTCTGACAAAAATAGTTCAAAGTGTGATGAATCTTCAAAAAAAATATTGGATGATGAATTTCAACCATTCACTGAACTCTATTAAACATGTGTCAAATTGAATAGTTTTATAAATGATTATTATGGTTTTATAAAAACATAGATGAATGTGGGGAAAGAATTAGAAATTTATTATATGAAAAATAATGTAATGTAGTATGAAGTTGTTATTAATTTCAAACTAAAGGATTCAAAAAAATAAATTTCATTTGATCTTAGATATTTGTTTTTCATCATAAATTATTGGTAAATTGATGTAAATAATTTTTTTTAAATTTTTAAAGTTTAATTATTATTTTAAAATTTTTAAATCACTTCAGATAAGTTTTTTTCATTTAAAATATGTTGGAAATAAATGGAAATATTAATAAATGGTCAATTTTATAATGGATTGAAGTAAAACATACATTGTGTTTATTATATTTGTGATGAAGGAAAGGAAGTGATTTTTAAGATTTATTATTGAATGGGTTATAACTTAAAATATGGATATATTTTTAAAAAGGTAAAGAAAAATATCTAAACAACATTCCAATTTGGGGTTAGTAAAAATTTATTATAGTTTTATTTGAAAGATGAAATTGATTTTTGGTAGTAAAAATAGATCATATTATATAATGACTAATTTTAATACTTACTTTAAAAGGGTGGGATAAGACGTTTTTATAATGACATGAAAAAATTTATAGATATTTTTTATTAAATGGAATCGGGATATTTTTAATAATTAAAATAATAAATTAGTGATTTAAAATAAACCACCCTTGGAGTTTATTCACTATGATCTATATGTGCATACAAAATATAAATCAACGCATTGTGAATATTATTTCATTTCACCAATAAATATTTATACTCATATCATATGAATCATGTTTTATTCATATATATAAATATTCATCTAAAGGGAATTATAATTTTAAGAATAAATATTAAGAATGAGTTTCATTATGTGGAAAAGAAATATATATTGGATTAATGGTTTGAGTATATGAAACACCTATTATGGGGTGGTAAGAAAATATGTATATTCCTAATTATTATAGAGCATTTTATTTCCATGTTCATTCCATTAAATATTTTATTATGGATCACTCTCTATTCATACCACATTATTTTAGTTATGGTATCTCATATATATTTTTTGAAAAAAGGATTAATTTTTTCGATTTTGGAAGTTGATGCAAAAAAAATAATAGTAATAATGAAAATATAAGATTATAAATACCGTATTATCAGCCACAATGATAAGTCCTTGGGGGATTTCCAAAATATTTGTTTAATGTTTTTCTCAATGTGTTGTCCTAACTTAATTATCACTCTATAGGAATGAACAATATCATTCACCAAAACACCATTGACTGTTTATCCCACTCATGGAACTAGTTCATTACTATTACTTGTTCATTACGACTAGTATATACTAAAACCAATGGTAGGAGGTATCCCTAAATTGTGTAGAATGATCCCTATCTTCCACATACATCAGGTTGAATGAATGAAGATAACCACATTGTACAGGTCACGTTGCCACTATTTCATTCCCTATATTTTCACTAATATCTATCATATTAAAGATAAATTGGTAAGGGGAATCATTTATCAAACTATAACGGGAGAATAAATTGTTTTTCGATGAATAAAAAAAATAATGATGATGAAAAACAAATAGATATCACCAAAAAATAAATAAATGAGTGAGGTGGATGATAAAATAACATACAATGGATTGAAACTTTGAATCATTTGGGAGTATGTAGAGATATTTCGAAACCTGGAGTTTTTTCAAGCCTTGGATTCATTCAAACCTTGAATTGTTTGATCCATGGAATTGAGCATTGTAATTTTTTAACCCTTGATTTGATTCCTGATTTGAGCTTAGAATCGATGAGGAAGAGTGTTGTTAGTTGGTGGATTCAGTAAATTTTTCTTTGATATCATGACTGATTCTTCACTAGTTTGGGTTCTTAAAATAGATCGGGTCGCTTTTACCAGCACTTCCAAAAAATCACTGTAAAGATCCCTTTTATCAGTACTAAATTTTTATAAGCACTAATAAAAATAAAAATTATCATTAAATTTTTATGGATAATAATGATATAGATTTATTAGCACAAAAAAATAAAAGATAGGAATTTATAATTAAAATTATAAAATAAATGTATATATATTATATTTAATAACGAATATGGGGGTAACCTAAGTGGTAAAGGATCCTCGTAATCCTCTATTAGACCCCAGTACAAATACGGTTGGGAGAGAATTTTCCTATGTATTTTAGTTGTACTATACCAACATTGTAGCAATGTATAAGTGAAAATACTATAGTGGGGAAATATAACATCTATATTATTCAAACCAAATGGTCTTTCAGGCTACTGGGCCTTCGGGCCATCATGAGGGTGGTGACGCAGGCATGAAGTGTATGTGGTGATTCCATCACGATGATAGAAGGGCTTTTTTCCAATCAATGGTGGGACTATGGTCCATTTAATGGGATTCATATGTAATACCTCTAGATTTTTTGAAATATTTTTTTTCAAGTTAATTTAATCTTTTGGTAATTTTTATTTCACATAGAACTGAAAATAGTATCTTTTTTAAGAACTGTGTTTGGCTTGAATTATAACCAAAACCATGTTAACCATACAATACATGCAACAAAAAATTTATATTTCTCTACATGGAACATCAAGGTTATCTTATGTTACATGAAAGACTAAAATTAATTGATGGCATGCATAACACATCAGACTGAGTTTTACCAAAGAAAAACATATTATTAAAAATATTATTATTAAATATAATAAGATATAACAAAGATATAAAATCAGTAGTAATGAAATGGGAAACTAAATTATTAAAATATAGGGTCTACAAAAATATAAAATGAATTCATTTCTCAGAAATTAAATATAAATGAATATGAAAACTAATTGAATATAAAGGAAATATTTTTATTTTTATGCTCACAAAGCTGGTTAACACAAATAAATTAAATTAACTACAATTATTAAGTGATAATATTGTAATATAAATATTTAATATTCACCCAAATATTTTTTATATTAATAAAATAGAACCCATAGGCATAGGACAAGAACAAACCCAATTTTATGAATAAAATACTATATTTTTATAAAAGCACATTTAATGCCTTTTAATAGAGAGCCTATTTTAAATAATATTTTTGGATCTTTTATTAATATTACATGTAAAAATAAAATTCATCTCTGAAATAGAAACACAAAAATTAGGTTTGGGTGATTTTTTGGTATTTTTATGGGAAGTTTCATTTTATAATGAATACCAAAAAATACTGAACTTTAATTCAAAACAGTTTTTCATCTAATTTTTTTATATTATGATGTTATATTTTAATTTTATTTTAAATTATAATTATAAAAAATATGCATAAATTAACCTAGTTTAGGTCATTGGGATCAATTTCATATTGAAATTGGATATAAAAACATTACCAGATTTAGATCATTTTTACTCTTAAAACTCGTTGTGTCCTTCCATTTACATGATTAATTTTAAATTAAGTTTTTCCACTTCTATTTTTTAAATTTTAAAAAATTGGTTCTATATTTTAAATCATAAACATATTTTTTGACAAAAAATATCAGTAAATGCAGATAAAATTAATTATAGTGATTTAGGTAAAATTAGGATTAACAAGAGAATAAACATTAAACTTAAGTGTACAAATTACCTAGATAATTTTCCAACACCATTTCTGTTTCCATATTTAGTCCATAAATATTCCATTATTTCTTTTGGTTTTCGTTTTTATGACTTTTGTTAAGTAAAAACATGGGTACACCTAACTGTTTTCCAAAAAATCCATGTGCGTCCTTTCCCTTACCTATAAAAGGCCACCACCTCTCCCTCTTCTTCATGCCACTCCAAAAAATGATTCATAGAAACGAAATTACCAATACACTTATTAAAAAATCTCTATTCCTCCTTGATGTATCCATTTGGGGAAAAAATACTTCCATCTAATCTATTTAGTGAAAACCAAAAGGATTTACCCGATTAAGAGGTAACACCATCCCTCAAGCTCCTTTCCATTATTTTCTTTCTCCACAACCTGGAATACCCTAATTGCACCATTATAAAATATTATTAATATACTAATTGTATTGATATTTTTTCTGCTATGTTATTTACCTACACTCACTCACACTTCCATCTAATGGGTTACGAACATACTATTTATTTGTACGATGAACTATCACATCATGAAAAGATTATTTTTAATTTTTCCTTTACCACCATTCATGGTTGGGAATTTTTTTAAAAAAATATTTATATAATAAAAATATGATAAATATTATTTATTTAAACTTATTTAATAAGATTACAATGTATATCTTTATACTTTAAATTTTGTGTAAAAACTATAATTATGTTTGAGGAAGTGTGGACTACTACCCCTTCAAAGTGATGTGATTCATTTCCCCCTCACATGAACATATTAGGGATGGTTTTTTTGAACTTATGTGATATATATGAAATAATAATTCTACTTTAATTATAATATATACATATATTTTATTTACTTTAATTTTTTCAAAACATCAATAAAAATGAACCAGCGTTCATGTGTACCTACGACCTAACATCTCCGTGAATGGTGTTTTACATTTTCATACATAAATATCAATTTATTATTAAAAATAAACTTAAACAAAATATAAAAAAATTATATCATGTATTACATTATTTAAATCCTTATATATGTATAAGGATCAAATATATAAAAATCTAATACACCTGCAAAAACCAAAGTAAATATTACCTGAAGCATAACCTTAACATGTAATTGTTAACAAATTGGTGATATAAGGTCACAATAAAAACATAGGTGGTTTTAAATACAAGAATATGGTTATATGAGAGATTAATAATAAAATTATATTCATTATATGAGATTTTTTGACGAGTATGATGAGAGTCATGACATGAGGTAAAAAATGTCATATAACTTTTAATTTACATGGGAAACATGCTTTATTAACCACATGTTCCATTTGTGTGGTATTTAAAATACACATGGATGTATTCTATTATTTATATAATTAAATTTATGGGAATTTTCATACCCATTTTAGGATATTTTTTTCATTGGGTTTCTCTTTCAAATGTTACTAAATCTGTAAAGTAATTTTGTCTTTATTTTCTTTATTTAAGACACATGGTATGTTATGCACCCATATGTTTCCATGATGTGCATATATTGAAATAGAAATTTTATATCATGAATCTACTAATTTTAATAATATTATAATCTTTATTTAATTTCATTTTATTAAAATGGGAGTGTATTTCAAGGTTACCAAGAGGTAAAAGTCTATCAAAATAATCTCATCACTTTTCGAGGATATTTATACTTATGCTTCCTTTGATGAAAAATTATTATACATATCTGAAGAACACTAATTAATTTTATTATACACTGGTTTTCTAATACTAATTCATATATTTGTAGAATTTTTCCCCAATTTTTACTTAATATAGTTAAGAATGTGTTTTTAAGAAAGCCTAAAACTACCATCTCTTAGGTTGGATATCTATGTTCATTCAAAACTATATTTTCTAAAAATGATTTCCATGAATATTTTATTATTATCATATAATCATTAAAATAAATTTTAAACTTTTTTCTTTTAAAAATGTTCTCAATGGAATCAGCTTGTCACTTTTCGAACAAAACATTTTTCTAACCTTTTTTCATGGGAATGGAATGTTCTTTTTACATATTAATGGATTTACGAATTTACCCATTGTAATTTCTCTAAATATTCCATTACATGATTAAAAGGTTAATTTTTAAGAAAAATGTCTGAAATGTAATTTTCAAATTAATGGATTTAAAAATGTTTTCAAGATTTCTTTACATTTTTTCAATGTATTTTTCAAGTAAAACATTTTCAAAAATGTTTTTAAGCTTCTTTTATAAGATTTCAAGTAAAATGGTTTTCAATAGAATTTCAATATTATTTTATAAATTTCCTATTAAAATGGTTTTCAAAATGCGTTAAAAATTTATTTATATGTTTTCAAATTATTTTCAATGAAATGGGTTTCAAAACATTTTTAGGCTTATTTTATATGTTTTCTAGGAAAATGGATTCAAAAATGTTTTCAAGCATCGTTTATATATTTTCAAGGGAAAAAATTTTAAAAATTCATTATATATTTATTTATAAGTGTTCATGTTTATTTTCAAGAAACTGGATTTCAAAAGTTTTTAGGTGTTAAAAATATTTTCCAATTAATAAATGATATTTTATTAATGAAATATATTTAAAATAAATTTCAAATTTATTTTCTATATAAGATGACATATTTTGGGTTTATGTATGCCTTTATTGGGAAATGATTCAATGTTTCCATTCATATTGACTATCTGAATGGTTTATGTTTTCATGGAATGATGTTTATGAAACTCATTTCTCTTTCACAGGTTATATTCTTTTGAAACCCTCTTCTATTCATGGGTTATGATTTTGATGAAATGATTATTAAACCTATAAATATTTCCATATGAGTTGGGTGCTAAATCGGTGCAGGATGCTGGGGCCTGGGGTGCCTTGGTGTGCTGATGTCAAAAATAATAAATATATTTTTTTGCGTCCATATGGGTTCTCTTGAAACATAAATTAATCACGTTCAGAGTATTGTTCTGGATTATTGAGACCACAGTTGAGTCTAGAACAATGTGTTTACACTAGGCATGACCTAATGTTATCCACACGATAAGTTTCAATTAGGGTTCATTTGGGTGATGTGGCATAAAATCGGGAATAATTTGTTTAATTTAATTAAAACCAATTCTTCTTCCTGCAAACCCTCATACATGTAGTGCACAACCAACTAAGAGGGCCTCTCCTGTCCCCCTCCTCTCCACCATTTTTGTTGAATGAAACCACCACTGAATTGAAGCAAATAAGTGCTACTTATACCTATTTTATATGTAGATCATCATTAGCATGAGCAGCAACACAATCCAGGTGTCGTTCATCATCCAAATATTTGGCATTTCACAAATGAGGTTGGTGGATTTGAGTTTTGGTCATGAACCCCTTTTTTTGCATTTTTTAAGGTTCTTATCCCAAATACAATTTCAATTGATCCATACTTGGTTGATTTATGAGTGTTGGGGAAGAAATGGGTAAATCAAAGTGTTTTTTAGGTAATTCCTGGCTGGAATTACCTTCTACATGACATGTTATTCAGCAACACTCGTTGGGTAGCTCTTCTTATTAGGGGAAGATGATCTTTTTGGATTTCATGCCTTGTATGTGTATCACACATCATAGGGTGACCTAAAATATGTGACCATGGTACATGGATTTGGTTAGACGGGTGAAAAAACATGGTCGTGTACTAACATATGATCAAGATACATGGAGACGGGGTTTGATACATGAACATGGGAAAACTGCATGGGCAGGTTGCTATCTAGCTTGAACATGCCATGTTGTTTGGGATGAACAACATGTAAGGGACATGGTTGGTCGGTCCATGTAAGTGGGGAACATGACCAGGGGCTAATGATGAGGGACATGTCATGTACCTCCCCTACGAGACATGTACCCCTACATGGGTTGCTAATCCAGGTAGGTAAGATTCATCGCCAGGTGATCAGGCGAGCTCACATGTCGTGTGTGCCCTATGGCACACTCTATACTCCTAGGGGATCCTAATGGGAT
Source organism: Viscum album (assembly GCA_963277665.1). NCBI lineage: Eukaryota > Viridiplantae > Streptophyta > Magnoliopsida > Santalales > Viscaceae > Viscum > Viscum album. The sequence continues at coordinate 455,643,847 of OY728119.1, read as the reverse complement.
CTTCTAGATTCTGTATCATCTTCTCTAGGATTCAGATCTTGGATTTTGAGTAGCCTATCCTAAGCGATTTCCCACATAGAGAATGACAGTGTTCCCTATTATGGTGTAATGACCCTGACCCGAATAGCCACCTGAACAATGCTAAACGGGTCGTGTGCTACTACCTTAGGCGAACCTCCACGAACTCCAAAGGTTTACGAATAGAAGCGAGGGTCTTATAGGTATAGTGGGGAGGTTATACCATCTCATAGGATAATAATAATAGTACTAGTCAAATTATAACAATAAAGATGCAGCGGAATAAATGACTCAGCAGACTCGAACCAGACCCGCAGAGCAGAAGCACATTCAATATCAATAAATAGTGGAAGAAATAAATATGAACAACAGCAGTGGAAATAAGCACAACAGCAAGCTGATCACTTGTAACTACTACTGAACAATAAAACATGCATCCAAAGTAGGTAATACATATCTAAATATAAAGGGCACCAATTTCTAACCATGTTTAGCTAAAAAAGTATACTGATATAGGAAAGTACAAAAAATATAATAAACTCCATCTTAGCAAGACCTCAAGATCCATACCACCTCTATGCAACAGCTAAAATAGCCCAACTCCTGAAGCTGGCCTCCTTCCTGCAAGTAAATCCATAAAGTTTGTATGCGCCCCGAAGGGCCCGTGCAGGGTGTGAGACATATCTCAGAAGGATACCACCCAATAGTGCGTACCTAATATGATTGTTTAAGTATTCATACATTTGTAAGGGAAGAAGTAAATAGTATGATGTAGAAATAAACACTAACTCCACTAGTGGTCAGCAGCCACCATGGAGTGTCACCTGCTTTGGGCAATGTCGGAATCTCTGTCATGTAACCCGGAAGCATGTGCCCCCTGACACCTCATGTCTCAAGTACCGACGTCTCGAAGGCACGCCCAAGAAATAGTAACCCAGAGGAAAATTGATGCATGTCTTCAATAAGTAACTAGAGGGACAGTGATGTATGTCCTCAAATAACGTAACTGGAGGGACAACGATTTCTCCCCTCAAATAATGTCGAGCCTCTGCCCTGAAACTGATAGCCTCAATTCTATCCCCTGAAAGCACCTCATCTTCCTTGGGTCTTCCTATGGCAAGCACCCGAAAACCAATAGTACCTAAAACTCCTCTAATGGGGGCCTCTACCCACAGGAGTGGTCAAAACCACCTCATCATAGGGTCTCTCTATGTGCACACTACTCAAAGTTTTCGGGTGATCAGTAATCCCCAAAATAGTACCCAAGACACAACACCTCTGACACCTCGTGTCCCTGTGACCATGCCTCTCAAGTCTTATGGAATTTACATCCCATTAACTTGGGCCATACCCAACCTGACATTCATCCTACCTCAAACTGATGCCCATGACGCAAAATCCTGTGGTCAGAACCACCAAACGTAACCCAGGCCAAGCCCAACATGTGATAAACATCACTCAATAATATCTGGGCCATTCCCAATACTACCAAAAAGGGTTACAACATATGAAATTCATAAATTACATATATACACATTTAAGTAGAACATAATAACAGGAAAAGAATCTCAACAGTTGAATTGAACTAGAAAGGTGTTATCCCATACCAGCACTGAGGTCTTGAGAGCCTCTAACAATTTATATCAGGCTTAATAAACTAAAATTATCAGATAAAACATCATAGTTAAATCATAACCATTTTGGATTCCCTCGGCCAAAATTCCCCAATTGGGCAATGACCCCTCTCCTGGCCCCGCTCAAGAAAAATAGGTAAATGGTATACCCAAAAGAATTTCACGGGTCTAATGAACAATTTAATATGAAATATCAGATAAAACTATGTCCCACTCAAAATACCCGAAAATGTGCTGAAGGCTACATCACCCAAATGACCACAAAAACACAAAAAAAGTTATGCACCAGCTACCTGAGACTCATACGATGTTACTCCTCAGATAACAGCCTCCAAATTGGTCTAAAATGCGATAGATCTACAAAAGAATCAAAACCTATCAAACCCCAATAACATATTCTAGAACAAAAATCAAACAAAATAGCTCAAGTGGAATTAAAGCCTTACTGAGGGGGTTCTAACAGATTAAACCATGATTGAAATGGAGTTGGGATGAAGATCAGGGAGCAAAAATGAGCTTCAGTGGCCTGGTTCATGAAACCCATCGACCGCCTATGCCCTCTGCCTCAAAAATGAGTCTACTGTACATTTTAGAAGAAAAAATAAAGTAAAAATCATGTACTTCATGACTACTTGTCTTGTTTTTCATTTAACTGTTCATATGGAAGCCACTTTTTTGCCGACTTACTTTCCAAAACCAGCCGACATGAGGACACAGCATGTACCTAAGGGTACACAGCATGTACATTTCTCTTCTTCTCTTCCTCTTCGACTTACCCCCAAGCCCTGTATATCCCTCATACACGGCCAGACTACACAGAGTGTCCAAGAAGGACACAGTATGTACTAGGTTTAAATGATTCTACCCAGCCAACAGGCCTACACGCCATGTATGGCCTCCACATGGTCAAGGGTACACATAATGTCTATAACTACATGTCATGTAGTAAGAAATTTCTACATTGTCATCACACGGCATGTACTCGGTGAGAACATGGCCGACAATCACCTAACCTATACACGGTGTTTCCTTGAAAGTACACCTCATGTAGTCTGGAAATTTCCAGAAACTGCCCAATTTCTCCAGTTTTCTCAGGAACAAGTCAAAAATTAAAACATGGTTGGGATTTTGACCCGTTATAAAAACCTGATTTCTTACAATCTCCCCAACTTTAAATAACTCATCCCCGAGCTATCAAACAAAACTCGGAGATGGCACCAAACATACCAACTTGATCAAAGTAACCGGGACTTCCCCAGTCTCATAGGTCCAAGATAAATTCCTCAAGGGGATCCCCACCTTAGGAATCACCTAACTCTGTCTCAACACGACAAAAATTAAAGCAAAGGTTCACTAATCTATTTTTCAGATGCATAGTCCTTCCATGACTTCTCATCACCCCTACTCCTCATTGGTGCTCCTGCATCATTCCCGACACCCAACGTATCCTGCACCGCATCGATGTCCATCTCCATGAGGTCCTACATCACATGTATGCTCAAAAAACGAACCTGGTGCCTAGAACCTCAATTAATCAGCATCCTCGATGCCCTGATTCCCACAGAACCTCAAGTAATCTGCATCCTTGATGCCCCTGATGCTACGCATCTCATACATACATATAAATATATCATGCACCCGATATGGTTCCAATCCCACTGATTAGCATCTAATCAGTCCACATAGATCATGTGCATCACATGCACTCAAAACGAACATTCCTCTACAGGTCATGCCAAAAGGAAACATTGAAATCACGGCCACACCCATGGTGTAACTTTAACCGTCATCAGCTCACCAGCCTACCCAGCCTCTGGTAGCTCCACGGCTTGCACCTGGCCTGAAGTACAGCTGCCTGATGCCTGACCTCCCTGCAGTGTTCCTCCAGCCACTGGCCACTAACCCCCTAGGTGGATCCTACTATCTCTGTCATGTCCTCCACGAGCCGCTGAACCTTGGCTACCCTCTCCTGGTACCGAACCTGAACCAAATTTAGATGTCATCATCTGTCATGGTCCATGCATGTCGGTTGTCTGAGAAGGCTTCCTGTGGAACCTCTCAAGATGCATGAACTATCCACATTCCTGACACTCCTTTGGTGGCATATCACACTGAGTTCGAACATTCCCTGGCTATGCACTCCGAATGAAAACCACTGACAAACTGCTATGAGGTGGTCTAGTTGAGTCTTTTCTCTAACTGACCTGCTGGAACTCATCCTATCCTTGCTTCCTGATATCTGAACCCTCACCTGAAGCAGTCGTCCGGCCAACCTGAGGCTTATCCCTTTGGTTTCCCTCCGCTATGAGCACCTGATTCACCGCCTCTGAAATAGAACCCAGCCTGAAAATATTTATGTGGACCTGAATGGCATGTCATAATCCATCCTCGTAGTGCCTCACCCTAGTCGCATCATCACTTACCATTCTAGGTGAAAAGAGAGACAGCTCAGTGAAATTAGATTCATAGTCCATGACAGACATGTCTCCCTACTGAAGACTCAATAACTCCCAAGATCTCTCTTCTATCAGTGCCTCTGGGTAAAAGTGCTCAAAGAACCTGTCTTCAAAGTCCTTCTATTCCAGTCCCTCATGTCTTCGAGCCTAAACATGCACATCCCACTAACGCTTTGTCGGTCCTCACATCATGTCTGTCGTCGGCTTTACCCTCCACCCTAGAGGCATCTTGAGTAGCTTGAAGATCATATGCATTCTCTCTATCAAGTTCTCAGCCGCCTGTAGACCACCCTAACCCTGAAAAGTTGGTGGGTGCTGCGACTGGAACTCCAGTGTCAGATATGCCATCGATGGCTCTATACCCAGTCTGCCTCTAATGATCCCCTGAAAGACAAGCACAAGGCTAGCTCAGAGATTCTCATCGAGCAATGGTCCAAATGATACCAAACTTTTTTATTGTCCTGCCTACACTAGATCCTAAACCTGATCCTATCCCTGAGCCTGTAACTGTGGCTTGTGCTCTGCCTGTACTAAATATTGAACCTAATCCTGTACCTGTAGTGTTGTACCATCTCCTGTTTGATGCTCCATCTGATCCCCCCCTAAAGTAACCCTCTGAGTACCATAAATGGTCAGACAACCCATATATATATATATATATCAATTTATACATATATAATGCAGATAAGGAAAGTAGTAAAAGTTAGTACATAACTACTACCCTTACACTCCCCCACAGCAACCATGACCCACGACATCCTGGCCTCATGGCCTCCTTAATAGAGCCATGTACCAAAAGTAACTCGGGCCCTGCCTATCCCGACAACCAACGTTGCCTCAAACCGACGACCGAGTCACCCAATCCTGGTGATCAAAATCACCTCAACCGATAGTACCTGCCTATTCGTACAAGATCCAAACCCAAATACCATGTCACATGCAATTCTACAAATATTACAAGCATGGAATACCCATTGAAACAATAATAAACTCTATCATGAATTTAACCTATTGACATTTCAAAGAATACAAACCATGGAAATTGATTTTATTCACATGGAATTATTACTTCACAAAGAATACATGCAGTTATGAAATTGAAATACCCCAAAAATGTGCCTATCAAAAGCCAAGCAACCAAGACCTGACTTACTGGGCCATGGTCCAATTTTCCCTTACCGTATCAAGTCAAGGGTCACATATCACAATCAATAACATCACACACCATGTGATCCATAGAGGTGGAAATCATATAAACTATAATCTGAGAAAAAATAAAACAGTAATTCCCACCCAAGGTAACTTGGTCCATCCCTCATACCTGGGGCTGCAGGCACCCAAGCACAAGCAAGAAACCTAGTTCCAGTAACAACTTATCTCCTGTCTACCATATCCCAAATAGTAAAACTAGAAAAACTAAAATAGAAGCCTCAATCTCATTAGTATTCGGAAAAAGCTGCTACTACATCCCTATCAAGAACTCCTCTGATACAACTTTGTAACGACCCGAACCCGAATAGTGCTAAAGGGGTCGGGTGCTACAACCTTAGGTGCACCTCCCCGAACACCAAAGGTTGATGACTAGCAGTGAGGTTCTTATAGGTATAGTGGGGAGGCTATACCATCTACTAGGATAATAATAATGGAACTTTTCCAAGTATAAAAATAAAGATAGAGTAGAATAAATGACTCAGTAGGCTCGAGCCATACCCACAGAGCGGAACCACATTCAATATCAATAAACAACGGAAGCAGTAAATTTGAACAACAATAGTAGAAATAAACACAACAACATGTTTATCACGTGTAACTACTAATGAACAAAAAAAATGCATCCAAATCATGTCATACATATCTAAATATAAAGGGCACCAATGGCTAACAAACTGTAGCTACAAAAAAACTTGCAGATATAGTAAATTACACAAAACATAGTAAACTCCAAATAGGAAAGACCTCAAGGTCCATACCACCTCCATGAAACAACTAAAACATCCCAACTCCTGATGCTGGTCTCCTTCTTGTACTTAAATCCATAAATTCTGCATGTGTCTCGAAGGGCACCTCCAGGGTGTTAGATGAATCTCAGTAATATACCACCCAACGGTGCGTACCTAATATGAGTGTTTAAGAAGGCATACATTTGTAAGGGAAGTAGTGAACAGTATGATGCACAAATAAACACTAATTCCAGTGGTTCTCAGTATCCACCAGGGAGTGTCACCTTCTTAGGACAACGCCAGAATCTCTATCATGTAACCCACCACCATGTGCCCCATGACACCTCGTGTCTCAAGTTCCGACGTTCCGAAGGCAGACCCGAGAAATAGTAACCTGGAGGAACTGTGATGCCTGTCCTCAATATGTAATCGAAGGGATAGCGATGTTTGTCCTAAAATAATGTAACTAGAGGGAAAAAGATGTCTTTCCTCAAATAACGGTGAGCCTCTGCCCCTAACCTGAGAGCCACAATTCTATCCCATGAAGGCTCCTCACCTTCCATGTGGCTTCCTACGGAAAGCACCCCCAAACCAATAGTACCTAAATTGAAACTAACGGGGGCCTCTACCCACATGAGTGGTCAAAACCACCACATCACGAAGTCTCTCTGTGTGCGAACTACGCAATGTTTTTGGGTGAGCGGTAATGACCAAAATAGTACCCAAGACACAACATCTCTGACACCTCGTGTCCCTACGACCATGCCTCTCAAGTATGATGGCCTATCCATCCTAGTAACCTGGGTCATGCCCAACCTAACAGTCATCCTGCCTCAAACTCATGCCCATGACACCCAATCCCATGGTCAAAACCACCCAACATAACCTAGGCCAAGCCCAACCAGTGATCTACATCTCTCAATGATATCTGGGCTGTGCCCAACACAACCAAAAGGGTTCTTGAATATAAAATTCAGAAATTACATATATACACATTTACACAGAACAAAATAACTGGAAAAACAATCTAAACAGTTGAATTGAACTAGCAAGGTGTTATCCCATACCAGCACTAGGGTCTTAAGAGCCTCTAACAATTCATATCGGGCTTAATATACAAAACATATCAGATAAAACATCACAGTTCAATCATAACCATTTTGGCTTCCCCGGTCCAAAATTCCCCAATTGAGCAACGACCCCTCGCCCAGACCTGCTCATGAATAACAGGTAAAGGCTATACCCAAAGGCATCCCATGGGTCTAATGAAAAATTTAATATGCAATATTAGATAAAACTAGGTCCCGCTCAAAATACCTGAAAACGCGCTGAAGGCTGCATCACCCAAATGACCACAAAAACACAAAAACATGTATGCACAACCTACCTGAGACTCGTACGATGATACTCCTCCGATAACAACCATAAATTAGGTAAAAACACGATAGATATACAAAAGAATCAAAACCACTCAAACCTCAATAACTCATTCTAGAATAGATTTCAAACAAAATGGCTCAAGAGGAATCAAGGCCTTACCGAGGGGGTTCAAATGGATCAAACTGTGACTGAAACAGAGTTTGGACGACAATCCGGGAGAAAAAATTAGCTCCAACATCCTGGTTCGCAAAACCCACCGACCTCTTATGCCCTCTGCCTTAAAAATGAGTCTACTACCTATTTTAGAGAAACAAATAAAGTAAACAGCATGTACTTCATGACTACATGATGTGTGTATCATTTAACTGTTCATATGGAGACCACTTTTTCTCCAACTTCATTCCAGAACCAGACGTTATGAGTACACGGCGTGTACCTAGGGGTACACGGCGTGTACATTTCTTTTCTTCTCTTACTCATCGAATTACCCACATGCCATGAATATCCCTCACACACGGCTAGACTACGTGGAGTGTCCAAAAAGAATCAGGATTTTGACCTGTTCAAAAAACATGGTTTCTTAAATATAGCTTATTAGATATAAGGTGTCATAAATCAAGTGAGACACTCTTGAAGTTGTACTAGGCTAATGTTGGAGATTGGTGTGGTTCATGTAGTGGGAGAGGTTGGGGCTGGTACTCCCTTGTATCTTTAAGGTGTGATGTTCACCTACCCATTTACATAGGTAGAGAGGGGACTCCCCACATCATGGGCATGGTTTTTTTACCTTTGGGTTTTTTCCACTGAGGGTGTTACTCCCTTGATGAACTAGGGTTCACATTTCCCCATGATATTTTTGAAGATGGACAATACTCCCCTGTGGGAAAATGGAATGGGTCATCTATATATGTCATATAGATAGAGTGTGTACTACCCTACCATGTTAGGGAGTGAGTCATCTATTCTAGGATTTGGTACTACCCTATTGTTCCATAGTGTGGATTATCCATATATGTTGTTTTGGTAGAGTTGGTACACCACTTTCATGTCAAGGAGTTGGTATTCAAGCCTGGGTTCAGTACTCCCATTTCATATTAGGGTGGAGGTCACCCATAGTGAATGATTTGGAAGAGTCAGAACTCCCTTGTCCTTCTAGGGTGCGTGTCATCTAGCCACTGAGTAGTACTCCCCTACCAGATTAGAGTGCGGGTTCTCGATCCATGGAGTGGTATTCCCATTTCATGTTAGGGTGTGGGTACACCATTCTCTATGTAGTACTCCCCAATTTGATCACGGTGTGGGTCCTCACTTATAAAGTAGCACTCCCTTGTCTCTGAGTAGTTTTGTGAAGTGGGTCCCCCATTAGATTTGAAGCTCCCTTAGTTATGGGGTATAGTTATAGGGAGCAGTCCCCTCTACATGATATTAATAATTCCTATATAAGAGTAAGTTCTTCCTCAATGAAATGGGGTGTGTTTTACTCCATACAAGAGTGAAAGAGGTTAGAAGACTAGTTAGGAGTAGTACTCCCTTGACTACTGGGCACTGGTGAGGTGGGGGTCCCTCCATTCTCTCTTGTAAGAGAGGATGCACACGATTCATAGTCTGGATTAGTGATTCATCAACTGTGCTCATAGGTACAGGGTGGGCCTCTTCACTTTGGTTTCTTTAGTTTGCACTGGGTGAAAGGTAATGAAAACAGGACCTCTGGTGCTAGGCACTAGATATAGACCGAGTATGATATTCCTGATGGATCATTTTATGTTAGACATGCCATTATAAATTACACAGTTTTTCTTGACAGAGTGCATCTCTCGAATTGATACAATATGGGTTGGCTATGGTCCTGTAGCATGTTCTCCAAGTTTCATGTTATATTTAAAGTCTATGAATATAATCCTATTTATGGCTATGGAGTTGGAACCATAACAGATTTAGTGTCTAAGATGAGTGTATCTGGGAGATTTTTGGAAGACCTTGGTGTTTTTTCAGATGTTGGGATTGACACCCCATGTAGATTGAGCTAAATTTTCATGTACAAATACAGATGGTTCGAGATATAGTTTCTCTCTCAATTAGGATCTAATCTAGATAGGTTGAGTAGACTATTGTGTTTCAGCTGATCCCTTTTTATTTTGGGTTTTTTGGGGTTCATAAGGAGTATTTTTATACTCACCCCTATATGGGATTTTTCATCACATCTTTTTTGAGCTAGACCGACCGAGGTTTTTACCAGAGCTGCATCGAGGATATTTTAGGTATTTTAAATTGAAAGAAACCCTCTTATTTTGAGTAGGATTGATGCTTTTACATTTTTCTTCAGTGAGTGTTGTTTTTACCTTCATTCTCTTTTAGTACGACTATTGTACTCTGTTTGTGGGATATAGATGTATTCATGTATTGGTTGATTTTGATTTTTACATTTCATCATTTTTTAAGCATGAAGATGTGTGCGTGAATAAAATTACATATGAAATGCCTCCCATGTTTGTCATATTCCTTATCGGTGCTAGTTTTTATCCCTTTTCCTATTGAAGATGGGCTTGCGCAGTTGCTACTGAGGCCTCGTCGGGTCAGGTCATGACCGAGTGGTATCAAAGGTGGTCGGTTCCACAATGGTATCTCAGTGTCGTGAGTTTTATTTGGGTTTCCTAGAGAAATTTTTAGGATGTTTCAAGTTAGTATATCATGTTATAGGTTCTAATGTTGGTGTACTGGCTTATGTATCCAGTCAAGAGGACTTTGATAACCTTCTTTTCAACATGGTACCTTAGGACACTGGTCGAAGGGAAATAAATGGTACATGCATCATGTAGAAATGGGATTGTGTTTTTACTATCTATCTTGTGTCATATCCTTATATATACTCTTCGATCGAGGTACATCTTGATTATACATCAAGATTCCACCACGATGATAGCCATATAGGATTCCATGGTGTGATTGTGATGAAAATATTCCATATGATGAGGATTTAGTGCAAGGAATTGATTCTGAGGCGTTACATGTGTGTAGTCTATAAGTGGTGCCACCAACTGTTGAGAAGTAGGTTTTTCAAGGATATTTGGCCGAGGATATACGTAGGCTATGTGCTCAATATGATTTCTAGAGGAACTGACCTCTAAGGAACTAGGGTAATCCAGACCCCCAGGCAACAGATGATGGGCATGAGGCAGTCACACATGTTTTCAGCTTAGTGAGGACACATCTTGATTAGATGGTAGTCCTATCAGTGGTCCTTCTATAGTCTATATCCAATAGATGGTGGAGTTTGGTTATATATTCTCAGGATGAGGTGATGCACACTTGGGAGGAGTTCGAGCGACAAATTGGGGAAGATTTTTTCCTAGACACATTAAAATAAGTGCTTATCCTAGAGCTTATGAAACTTTGATATGGTATCATGATGATGGTGGAGTTTTATAGGAGCTTTAAATACATGTCACAATACCCCTTGCATATGGTTCATGATTCATTCTTAATATCACTAAACTATGAGCATAGATTGAGTTAATAGATTAGATCATTGATAATCCTAATATGCATTCCCACCAATGTTGGAGTGCTAGAGTAAGCTCTGGTGGAAGAGAGTTTCCTTGCTGAGGAAAGGGTGGATGTAACCCTCAATAGTGTTCATGAGGCTAAGGAGTCTATAAGAATTTGAAGATGACATATAATGGGATCATGGAACAGGAAGCATACCCATGCCCAAACATAGACATGTGGGTCTGTAGTGCCAAAGAAATGTCGACGCTCTGGTCAACCACAAGAGATGAAATTTTATGCTTGCGACAACTAGGGGAAACTCTGAAGATATTTCCCAACCTATAATGCTACTGAGAGGGAGCTAGATGGAGAGTTTTCTTAATAGAGACAACTCTTGGATAATGGTATTCCAGAAGGTGGCTGGCGAGGTGTAAGAGCTGGAAGAGTGGAAGGAGGTGGCACACAGTTCAAGGTGTTTCCACCACCACCCCTAGGTGGTCCGCACCAGGGTCAAGGAGCTCGAGGGCTTGGGTGAGGACAAATGCAGTCCATCGAGGCCTTTGACCTAAAGGCTCCCAGGATGAATACAGGTTTTCCTTTTGTAAATTCTACTTTTTGTAGTAGAAATTATTACACTATAGTGAGGTATACATTTTTCCACCACCTTCTTGATGTTTAAATAGGGGATGCAGTGCATAGATAGAACCCAATGTTTTTAGTTGAGAAAGAGGGACTAGTAAGACCCAGTGTGTGTGTGGGAAGCCCATTGTTTTCTGTTATTACCCTTGGATGTTTGGAATTAGTTTTTTATGAAACATGATCATAGAGGATGTGGTGTAGTTTGGAGTAGCTTTGAACTCATGAGGAAGAGGTATGCTTTCCCTGCTGAGATTCATTTTTCTGATGTTACCAAAACAGTGCGCCTGATTCCATGCCACCCAAAGAGTAAAATATCAAGTAGTGATGGATGAGTTCCTTAGAGTTGTATGTTGAGGTTTATGTCATGCAACGAAGTGTTAGACAAGGTATTGGCCTTGCCAGTGGAGTTTCTCTACTTTAATACTTTAGAAAGGTGGTCCTAGGAGAGGGAGAGCCTTACTTAGAATCATTATTTAGTGGTAGAGTCTTACCATATGATGTTTCTATAGCGTGGATTGGTTTTCTACCATCCATACTCAGCTGGGATTCCACTAGTGGATGTGGCGGTGTTTCTATTTTGGTGAGATGTGTTGTAGTGGGAGGTTTGTAGAAGGAGGGCCTAGTAAAACCCAGTGTTTACATTTATAAAGTCTTATTTTTTCATGAATACCCTCACATGTTCAACATTAACCTTGAACAAAAAAATTCTTAAGGAGTAGTTTGTATTTTCCATCCATGGGTGGATATAAACTATGGGGTTCCATTAGTATCTACGTCTGGATTAGAGAGGAGGTGGACCGCTAGACCCCACGATTGTAGATGAACCATGTGGCTTTGTTATTTCCCACCTATCATAACTAAGGTTTAATGTGCCCATATTTCTCATGATGTTTTCCTAGCAGTAGATTGACATAATATTTGTTTGATTCAAGGGTTTCTAATGTGTGTGTTCTTTTAATCAACACATGATCCCTTGGTAAGCTCAATGTTGTCAGAGTCCATTAGAGAGCTTAGTTTATTACCTTATTATTTTGATTTCAATTTTTGGGGAAAAAATCCATAATGTGGGAAGAATGTAATGACTTGAGTTTTTAACTACAAGAATTTGGAATATTATGAATAATGTTGGAAAAGAAGGGAATTGAGTCTACACGGGATTTCGGGGCCCAAGGAGCCTCTATGTAGCGATATTAAGAGAATTGAATATTTTTTTTCGTGTGCATGTGGTATTATTTGAAACAAAAATAACACTTGTTTAGAGTCTCAGATTGGATTTATAAAACTCTTATTGAGTACAGAATTTCATCTTTACCCTGAGAATGACCTAAGGTCATCCACACCGGATGTTTCGATCGGGGGTCATTTTGGTGACATGGTGTCAAACGAGAAATAATTAGTTTAATTTAATTAAAACCAATAATACCCTAACCCTCATACATGTAGTGAACAACTAAAGAGTAGAACCTCCCCTCTCCCCCTCCACCCCCCCCCCCCAAATGGATACAAATGAAACCACAACTTACTCGAAGCAACAAAGTCTTCCAATCCTGGTTTTCTATGCAGATCATCATCAGATCGAGGAGCGGAACAATCCAGGTGTATTTCTTCATACATAGCTTTGTAAATTCATAAATGTGGTAGGAGGATTTGATTTTTGGTCCTAATTTGTTTTATAATTCATTTTTTAAGGTTCTAGAGCCCAAATCCAACTGTTATTGATCCCTGGTTGGTAGATCTGTGAGTTTGGGGAAGAATGGGGCGAATCAAGGATTTTTATAGGTAATTACCAACTGTAATTACAATCTAAGTGGCATGTAGTTTAGGGACACACACTGTTTAGCTTTTCATTTTTGGGGAACACAGACTTTTGGGACTACACTCTGTGTATGGGTATTACACTCAATGTTGTGACCTAAACTGTGTGACCATGGGACATGACTTGGTTTATCAATGTCAGAATACATGGACTTGTAGTAACACAACTTCATGATACCCATAAATTGGATATGATACACAGAAATGGGGTTTGGTACACAAAAATAGGAAAACTACACGGGCAGGTGGTCGTCTAGCCTGAACACACCTTGTAGTATGGGATAAATGGCGTCTTAGGGACACAGTTGAGATGTCTATATAGAAGGTTAACCCAAACATGGGATGAGTGACGAGGGACATGGTGTGTACCTCCTCTAAACTCCATGTACCCCTACGCGTGTTTCTAATCCATGTATATAGGATACACGATCAGGTGCTCGGGTAGGTTCACACACCGTGTGTTCCCTAGTGTACATCATGTACTCTTATGAGATCATCACGAGATCTTCATCCATTCATATATTATTCTCTATGATTCTGATATAGGTTTATGAGTATCATATCCTGACTTATTTTCCATGTAGATCGTGATGGGGGCCTCTATTGTAGCTTATGAGATATGAGGTATTTTAAATCGAGCAAGAGAATCCTGAAGCGATATTAATCTGATTTTGGAGATCGATGTGGTTTTTGATGATGGAGATGTTGGTACTAGTACTCCCTTGTATCTTTATGGTGAAGGTTTCCCTTACCTATCTGTAGAGGTAGATATAAGACTCATCACATCGTGCGAATGAGTTCGTTTCCTTTGGGTAGTTTCATTTGGGGTGTTACTCCCCTGATGGACTAGGGTGTAGGTTTCCCCATGATATTCATGAAGATGGATAGTACTCCTATGTTGGACCAGGGTGAGGGTCCTAGATATATGATATATAGATAATGTGGGTACTCACATACCATTTTCGAATGTGGTTCCTCTATTCTAGGATTTGGTAATCCCCTATCGTTCTAGGACATGGGTCCTCCATAAGTGTTGTTCCAGCATAGTCAGTACCTCCTTGCTATGTCAGGGTACAGGTCCTCAAGACTGGGGTCAGTACTTCTCTCTCATGTTAGGGGTGGGTCCCCCATAGTTAATGATCTGGAAGAGTTGTTACTCCCATGTAGTATCATGGTGAATTTCCTCTATCCACTGATTGTTACTCCCCTATCGGGTTAGGGTTCAGGTCCTCGATCCATGGAGTGGTACTCCTCTATCATATCAGGGTGTGTGTCCTCCATTATCTTAGTAGTACTCCCCTATTAGATCAGGGAACAGGTCCTCACTAATGGAGTAGTTCTTCCGCATCTCTGAGTATTAGTGGGGAGTAGGTCCTCCATTGGAGTAGGATCTCCCTCGACTGTGGGATACAGTTACGAGAATAGGCCCCTCCACTTGATATGAATGATGGCCAAAAAGGAGTTAGTTCCCCTTTGATGGAATGGGTTGTGGGATACACCATACAAGAGTGACATAGGATTCATGGATTAGTTAGGATGAGTACGCCTTCGACTTCGAGGCAGTGGCGAGGTGTGGGTCCCTCTAATCTCTCTTGTTAGTGTGGATGCACATAGTGCATAGTCCAGAGCAGTACTCCCTCAATAATTAGTAGTGGTGAGGTGTGGGACTCTTCATTTGGGATTTGTTAGTTTTCATTGTGATCAAGGTAATATCAATAGTACATCTCGTACTAGGATCTAGAGTTAGACCAATAATATTTTCTCAATGGATCATGTTCTATCAGACGTACCATTAGAAATGGTAGAGTTGATCCCAATGGTGTCCATATCTTGGATGGGTTCCATCTGTGATGGCTGAGCACATGGGGTGTCCTGTCACATTACTATTAGAGCCTATAAATAGAATAATGTTTCTAGCTATGAGGATGGAACCTCATGAGACTTAGTGTATGAGAACAGTATACTTTTATGATTTCGGGGAGTCCATTTGGTGTTTTCATGTGTTGAGGTTGACACCCCTAGTAGACCGAGATGACATTTCATGTAGAAATAAGGATGGTTAGAGATGGAGTATCTCTCTTAATTGGGGTTTACTCTAGCTAGGTTGAGTATACAACTTCCTTTCAGTTGTCCCTTTTTTCTTTTGGGATTTTTAGGGTTCATAATGATTATTTTTATACTCACTAATACATGATATTTTCATACAAATGTTTTGTGGTCTAGACCAACCAAGGTGGTTACCCGAGCTGGTTCGAGGAGATTTTTGGTATTTATAGTTGACAATGATCTCCTCCATCTGAGAATGTTGGATGCTTTTACCATTTTCATTTGTGGGCATTGTTTTTCCATTCTTTCACATTCAGTACAGTTGTTATACTCTGGTTGAGGTATATAGATATATTCATTCATTGGATGCTTTTGGTTTTTACATTTCAACATTTTGTGTGCATGGAGTTGTGTTTGTGGATAAAAGTACAGAGGAAATGCCTCCCACGATAGTGATATTCATAATTTGTGCTAGTTTCCTACCCCTAGCCTATTGGAGGCGAGCTTGGGTATTTGTGGCCCAGATCCCGTCAGGTCAGATCGTGACAATTTTTATGATACCCATTTTAATTAGTGGGTTATGATATGATTCTTTAGGATTTTCTATAACATGTATATAATATTTCATTGTGATATGGGTGGGAACTTTTTCTCCCACCAATGCATTGGATAAATATTTATATCTCATGAGATAGACTAAGATGGTCTTGGGATTGAACCTTGATTACCAAGATTTCCATGAGAGTGAACCATGACTACCAAGATCTTTTGGGGTGTGAACTCAAGCTAATAATATAGCTAGGGAAGTGACACATGACTACCAAGATTGTATAAGGAGTGTGAATTCATAAACCTGGATTCCATTTATCAGGTGCCCCAAGCCTAGTCGGCCACATATCCGCAAGTGCATCTTCTCAAACACCAGAGGCTGCCTGATAGCAGTGAGGGCCTAGGGTGTGTCTGTTGGAAGACTATGTTATCATTTATAGAGTATAGAACAACAGAAGAAATATAAATGAATAGAAAACAATGGAATAAATATAAATGAAATAAATAAATAGAAAAAGAAAACTGATTTAGTAGATAAACGTGATAAATAATAACTTTATCAATTGAAACAATGATGATGTAATTTCATGTCACTAGAAAACTAAAAAAACATGTATACCAGTCACTAAGTATAATATATCCACAAAGTAAACGAAAAAAAGACTGATCCAAGCATCCCAAGATCCAACATAGTCATCTACTATCAACCTCCATCCTAACATCACACAATCAAGTATTGGAAGTTGTATGATTCCCTTTGTCAATACCTGCAACAATGTAATCTTATCGGGGTACCAAATGACACCCAAATAGGGTGTGAAATAAATATTAGTTTCCACCACCGACAATGTCTATAACATCTAGTTGGTGTAATGGAATATACCAATGTGTAGTCTGGTATATATAAAGTAATGAAAGTAGTACAATAACTAAATACACATTACTTGTTCATCCCTTGGCTGGTGTTCGAACATGTAACCAGTTCATTAATTATGTAATTATCATTTAATGTTAATAGGTCATGTGAGGAATAGTTAGCGCTGACATCACCTCGTGATAGTATAAGTAATGAAGGTCCAAATACATGACAAGGCATCCATAAAATGATATATAGTGATGGAGTTCTAGGATAATAACCAAGGTAACATGAATCTCACCGAATGCAAACTCTATATTATATGATTCTAGCTAAGGGGTAAGAGTGTAATCCAAGGACCGTAATCCATGTAATTCCAAAATAAGTTTCCAACTAAGTCCAAGGTGATCGACCAAGATAAAATGGAGCTAATAAAAGACAGGATCCTATGGGCTTTCATCATGGCACCTACTTTCCAATACATGATCCAAGGAGTGTATCTGAGGTATCATGTAATAATGAAAAGTAACCTACGGTAGTATACTAGGAATTCGAGTAATAGACAAGTACCAGAGTCTAGTGGGGTATCATCCTAAGAAAACTGCATCCTTGAATCAGAATGGGGTTCCTGAGACCTGATGTATCCTCCTCTCAGAATCCAAGGTGATCTTGAGTTAGTCCATTCCAATTTGATATTGTAATCATGAAGAAATTTATTTGGTTCAAGTCTTTCCTTCTATTAGTTTGGAGAGGTAAACTAGAGTTGAAACCATTTTCTTATTGGTCCAATAATTGTCTTTAATTAGTGTGGATAGGCCAATTAGCATTTCATCCATTTAATCAGGTCTTAATTAACAATTAAGACATATCAATTAGAGAGGTTCACTCTGCTACCTTCCATTAACAAGGAAAGGGGTACTACGGAAAATTAAACTTAATTCAAACTCA
Organism: Viscum album; assembly: GCA_963277665.1. Lineage (NCBI taxonomy): Eukaryota > Viridiplantae > Streptophyta > Magnoliopsida > Santalales > Viscaceae > Viscum > Viscum album. The sequence continues at coordinate 455,626,080 of OY728119.1, read as the reverse complement.
TTTGTTAAGGCCAATATATATATGTATTAAACCGTCTATCCCACATTTCACATTTAGTAATCAATTTTAAATCACTTACCTAAGGCGAGTCAAGTGCTGATCATACGTGGTACATGCCATTATGTGATTCCCATCAACAAAAAGTCATTTATTATAGAAATTCTGACCTTTACGAAGGTCAAGAAAAGGATCACCCGGACAATGGCTCAAATGTGTTAGAAACACTAAATACTCAATTATGGCATTTCCTTCGACATGAGGCAGATTGGGTTGTAGGTTATACCAAAAACAACTAATCAAAAATTTGGAAAGATCATAACCATACAATTATATCATGTATATTCATGGAATGTAAATTTAAGAAATGGTTTCCAATGAAAATGGTGGGCCACACATGAACATTCAAAAAAACAAACTTTAGGGATGAGTTATAGACCACCCACCTTAGGCCTGTACAATCCTTCTCCTCCAATATCAGCCCTTCATTTTCCTTGGATCGGATTATATCTATGAAAAAGTGAAAAATGATTATATGAAGATAAATTGGTCAAGAGAGAAGAAGAAGAAAAACAGCTAAATAGGACTTGAGTACATATCATTGTGCATCCAACGTGATAAATGGAAGCTCAGTCCGATGTTGGTCAAAGGAGATCGCTAGATCGCTTAATCGCTAGACTTGGCCTTCAAAAATATCCTAATGGGTTAAAATGGAGTAAAATACCACTAGATTACGAGTTGGGAAGAAGAAGGATAATTAATAAATTATTGAGGGATAACATTTAAATTTAACTAGAAAATTATCTTGTGCACAATTTGTCCGCACAGTTTGTCAAACCATGCACAAACTGTGCGGGACGGCTCTGCCTAAATGGTTTGGTCCACACGTTTTGTCAAATTGTGCACAAAAAATGCAAGATAACTTGGAAAAAATGGGTGCTCACATAGTTAGTCAGAACAACTGTGCATCAACCATGCGAGGTGGCACTGTCTGAAAAGACACCATCCGCACGGTTTTCCTAACCGTGTGGAATTCTGCACGGTTTACTCTAAACCATGCACAGAGTTTGTTTTCTCCAAAAATACGGGTTCTGAGATCCCAAAATTCCATGTACTATAAAGACACATCCTTTACATACATTGTTATTACTTCAAAATTGAAGCACACTTATTACAACATATAACAAAACCACAATAGGACCATATAGGTATAGTGTCTTTAGAAACTGGGAAACATATACAACTGGTTCATAAAGAATCTACATTGTCTCCCAGTTATTTGATCACATATAGAATTCCTTTTTGTGATATCCTATTTAATACCCTTTTTCATGACCTGGGGAAAAGAAAACATACAAAAGGGTGAGCTTAAATGCTCAGTAAGGGTAAACAAATGAAATGTCAATCTCATCATATTCATAAGAACATAACATTTTGGAAATCTTAACCTAAAAAAGAGATCATAATTTCAAAACATGGGATAAATCATAGTAGGGAAATGTAATCCCAATAATCATAACATGAATCTTTTTGGAATACACACATAATCATATAGAATCATTTCTTTGTAGTCAAGACTCATTTCCAAGACTATCATAGCGGACAAAGTCCATTTCTGAACCATGTTCACTCCACGTTTCAGTCTTGTATCACTGAACCAGATTAATCTTCCGTTCCAGCCATGTTTTTCTCATGAGATATAAATCGTTACCCAATGCATTGGAGGGAGATATAGTTCCCACCCATCTCATAATGATACCATTCTTATGTGTGCCACAAGATCATAAATCATACATCATAGCATAACCCATTTAAAAAAAATGGGATTCTTAAACATCATGCCATCATAACATAATCCATATAAGATAAAAGGTCATCATAAAAATAATTCCATCATAACAATGTAAAACTAGGGATAGAAACAGAATCCCATATTATCTTAGAAGGAAAATAATTTTGATAAAACACCTGAACTCTATTATTGAGTAAAATATCCTTTCTACTTCAAAATCATTTTTCCTTTCTTAAAATGTCATGAAATTTTAAACTAAAAGAAGTTTCTTAAAAATAAACATGAAAACTTTTCAATGAACCTTCATGGAAATAATGTTCTAAAAGTCTATTCATGTCATATATATTTAAAAAAACATTCTTCTCGTACTTTGGCAGGAAAAGTCAAAAAGTGCCTCGAACTAAAAACAAAAAAAAAATCCTTTAATATCTTTTACTAAAAACTCACCAACAAGTAATATTGGATTTAAACAATTGTAGGCGGATATAAATAATTTTACATATTGAGGAAACATGGATGTGGATGATAAATACACCCCAGTAAATACCAAAGTATAAACAATCTCAGATAAAAAGGAGATTGTTAGATTTTTCCTTACCATAGGTCCGATTTGCTTCGTACATGTCTGAACCTCCTTTATAATGATTTAAATAATATTATTGACTTATTCCAGAATCGTACTCATTGTTATGATATCATAGGTGGTCATATTCTTAGCTTCTTATTAGTAATATTTCATTGTTACTTGTTATTCAGGTGTTTATTGCTTTTTGTTCTTATGCATGTTTTGTCAAATAAATTATTATTCTTATTTTTAGGATATAGATACCTCATTTCCAGAATGGTATTAGTGTAATATATATAATATTTATTCATTAAATTCATTTATATAATCATTATGCAATGAATATGATGTAGAACGAGTCGCATCACATCGTAGAGATAGTAGGTCGTACGTACGAACGAGCGATGATATCATTCCCATGATCATGGAATTGTATTGAAGTGTATGTATACTATTTCAGAATCAATATCACTTTAAAATAATCATATATAGTTATTTTTTACACCATTATACCCATCCAAGTAAGGTGGTGGTGGAAAACAGATTACACCACGGCGTGGAGACGGTATTCCGTAAGTACGCACGCGCGGTGATTTTGTTTTCCGTAGGATGGATATAAGGTGAAATAGGGTTGTTTAATACTTATAATAACATATCAGTATATGAGTGATACTGATGATATTACTTCATAATTAAACAACTAAATAATAATAAGTAGAAGAAGAAATAAAGTTGAAAGAATCGGTAACGGACATTACATCTTCTTTGAAGTGCCTCTTCTTAACCTCCTCTTAGGGGACTAAAGATGGAATTTGAAAAAGACCAGGACCTATAATATGTTTATATGGAAGTTTAGAATAGAAATTTTCAGGGGTTTTCAGAGCTTGAAGGCTCAATGTGGTGTGAGGAGCAGAGGGAGGAGGTGCCATTTTATAAAGGAGGAGAGGGGCACCTTAGAAAAAACATAAAATATTGTTTTATAATAAAGTCATATTCAGTTTTTAATAGCGCCAAATTGATGTATTTAAAATCTAATGTGGGGATGGGTATAAATCCTCTCAACCTATAGATTTTAAAAATGTTTTGGTTACTATTTTAACCTTATCATTTAGATTTAACTCTAAGTTAAATAATTTAACTTTTACCGTGACTTCTTATTTTCTTACACTATATATTAATAATAATATTATAACAAAACAAACGAACCCCAAGTGGTTCATTATTAATATATATAACTTTATATAAGTAATTGGGACGAACCATATATTTTTAGGAATAAAATAACAATTAATAATATAATATTGTTTTTAAAAACTATTTTATGTCAATTTTGACACTACTTGGTAATTGATTTTTGTGAAAATCATAACAGCATTATTAGTTCAAAAGGAGTTAATTAAATCAATAATAATATGACATATTAACCTATAAAATTATTTTAATTCATAAAAAGTCTCAAATTACATTTATTTGGGTATTTATAATATCAATTATGTTAATATTTCTTTAATAAGGTAATTACTGCATCATCATTGTGTCATGAATAAATTAAATTATTTAAAGTCTAAAAATTATAAATAAAATACCATTATGTGGGTAATCGTTTTATCTTTCTAATGAATATTTATAGTCCAATTTATCTTATTTATAACCCTATATTAAAAATGTTTTAGTTATTAAACTTTGATTTTAACTATTTTAACTCTTCTTTAAATAAAATAATATTAAATGTCCAAATCTAATCCAAGTGGACCTAAATGGTCATATTTTATTCCTAAGGTTGTTTTTGGTCGAATTAAACTTATCCAAAAGAATTAGGACATGTGTTAGGGTAATAATAATACCATTTTTACCCTTAATTACCCTATTTACTTTTAACCGTTGTAAATAAAAGTAAAAATTTACTATTCACCAAAAAAAATTTCATCACATTGAACCACATTTTACTTACTGATATCAACCGTGCATCTCAGATTTTTGAAATTCCACTCCTAGAAGCGGTAAAATTTAATTTTATGGCAATTTTCAAACTCTCCTAGGAGGTGGGTACAAGATAGTGAAAAGTTCAATAAACTTTTTATATATCTAAAATTATTATAAAGTGACTCCAATTATTTACATTGAAAATATTCTGGTATAATGTATCAATTTTGTCCTAAAATAAATTTAAATAAAATAAATAATTATTTAAATAAAAAATCGGTTTTTAAATAGTAACCCTGTGTTTCACTATTCATCAAAAATTGAAAATTTTCAGAAAAATACCAAAACTTCTTCCTAGGATAATTTTGATATTTTGAATCCAAAAATGAAGTCCATTTTGAAAGATAAAATTTATAAAATTTGAAAAATTGGGTATTACTATTCATAACGGGTAGTTTTAATAATATTTTAATAGCATATCGTTGTTTTGTGAAACTCGGTATTGCGTACAACGCAAGCTATCGAGGAAGGTTGTGATTGCGTGTAAAGCAAGACAATCTACTGTTGTGTGTAGTGAAATATTCCTTTGATAATAACATAAAAACAAAATATTTCTCATAAAGATCTCAGGTGTTATATTCTACCCCCTTAAAATTATTTCTCCCTCGAAATTCGTAACTTTGTAACAAAAAGATGAGGATACCTCTCCCTCATCATATCCTCAAGCTCTCATGTGGCTTCTTCTAATTGGTGGTTCCTCTATAAAACATTCACCAAACGAGTGGTCTTATTCTGTAGGAATGTTTCGCTACGATCCAGAATCTCTATCGGCTATTCTTCATAAGAAAGATCTTGCTCCAATGGTATAACTTCGGAGGTTAGTACATGTGAAGGATCGGGTATGAATTTTCTCATGAGAGGTACAGGGAACACATCATGATCTTGAGAGAGATTCGGTGGAAGCGTCAATCAGTAAGAAACCTTCCCAACATGATCTAGTATTTCGAAAGGACCGATATACCTAGTGCTTAGCTTTACCTTCTTTCCAAATCTCATTACTCTCTTCCAAGGAGATATTCGTAAGAACACTTATCACCCACTTTAAACTCTAGGTCTTTTCTTCGGTTATCGACATAACTTTTTTGTCGACTCTGAGATGCTCTTATGTGTTGTTGAATAGATCTGACCTTTTCTGCCATCTCATCAACAAGATTAGGTCCAAATAGCATTCTTTCCCTAACTTCATCCCAGCAAGTTGGAGTCCTGCATTTCTTTCCATAGAGAGCTTCATAAGGAGCCGTCTAAATACTGGAGTGAAAGCTATTATTATAATAAAATTCCACCAAAGGTAGGTGTTGATCCAAACCACCTTTGAAATCCATAGAGAAAGCTCTTAACATATCCTCTAGTGTTTGAATTGTTCTCTCAGACTGACCGTCTGTCTGAGGATGACAAGTAGTGCTCAAACTCAACTTTGTATCCGGAGTATGCTGAATAATTCGCCAAAACTTTGACCTAAACCTAGGATCCCGATCAGATATAATGGAAAGTGGAACTCCATGAAATCTTACCACTTCCTTTACATATATCCTGGCAAGATGATCTAGAGAGAAATACTCTCTAATAGCAATGAACTGTTCTGACTTTGTAATAAAATCAACTATGACCCAGATAGCATTATTGCCTTTGGATGTTTTAGGAAGTTCGGTGACAAAGTCCATAGTGATGTTTTCTGATTTCCATTCGGGTATGGGTAATGGTTGTAACATCCCCTTAGACTTCTGTCACTTAGCTTTAACTTGCTGACAAACCAAGCATCGAGAGACATATTCAGCAACATCTCTTTTCATGCCATCCCACCAGAAGTACTCTTTCAGGTCCCTATACATCTCTGTGCTTCCAGGATGAATAGAGAATGAAGAACAATGAGATTCATCCAATATTTCCTTCTTTAATTCTAGGATGGGAGGAACCCAACCCTATTTCTGAACCTTATTATCCCATCAAAATAAATGTTGAATTCAGAAACATTTCTCACCTTCTTTAGTAACTCTACATCTTCTTTCTAGGCCTCTTTAATATTCACATGTATAGATGGTTGAACATTCATTTGATAAAGATAAGATTTTTTCCCTTCCATTGTAATTCCAAGATCCATCCTTTGTAATCCATAAATATTGGATCTTTTTTTATCCTCATCATGGATAAGCTACGATGGTCTTCTCAACTTAATGCATTTTCCACCATATTTTCTTTCCCAGGGTGATAATGAATTGAGCAGTCGTAATCCTTAATCAGCTCCAACCATCTTCTTTGGCTCATATTCATCTCCTTTTGTGTGAAAATATACATTAAAATTTTATGATCAGTATAAATATCACACCTTTCTCCATAAAGATAATGCCTCCAAATCTTTAATGCAAAGATTACCACAGCTAACTCCAAATCATGAGTTGGGTAATTTTGCTCAAGTATTTTCAACTATCACGAGGCATAAGCTATCACCATATCATTTTGCATGAGAACACACCCCAATCCCATCTTGGATGAATCACTATAGATCAGAAACCTTTCTCCACTACAGGGTAGTGTGAGCACAGGTGCACTGGATAGCCTTTTTTTAACTCCTTGAAAATCACTTCACACTCCTCTATCCAAGAAAACTTAACTCCTTTTCCAGTCAACCTGGTTAGTGGATTAGATAATCATGATAAATCATTCACAAAATGTTGATAATATCCAGCTAAACTAAGAAATCTTCGGATATCAGTTACTGTTTTTGGTCTCGACTATCTTTTGATAACCTCTGTTTTTGTTGGATCCACAGATATCCCATCTATTGAGATTATGTGACCAAGAAATGAAACTTTTAGAAGCCAAAATTCACACATGGTAAATTTGGCATAAAGCTTCTCCTTTCTCAGGGTCTTCAATACAATTCTCATGTGATCTTCTTGTTCTTCCTTGCTCTTTGAATAGACATGAATATATTCTATAAAGACTACCACAAACTGATCAAGATAGTCTATAAAGACTCGATTCATTAGATCCATGAAGATAGCAGGGGCATTAGTACAACTAAATGGCATCACTATAAATTACATAGTGTCCATACCTTGTACTGAAATTCGTGTTTGGTATATCCTCCCTTTTGACCCTTAACTGATGATACCCTGAATGAAGATCAATCATGGAAAAGTATTGATCTCCACGTAGTTGGTCAAATAAGTCATCAATGCGTGGGAGAGGATATTTTTTCTTGATATTTATCTTGTTAAATTCTCAATAATCAAGGCAGAGTCTCATTGATCCATCTTTCTTCTTAAAAAATAGAACAGTTCCTCCCCAAGGTGATGCGCTAGGGCATATGAATCCTTTATCAAGATTCTCCTGTAGTTGCTTCTTCAAATCCTGCAACTCAATTGGGGCCATTCTATAAGGTGTCATTCAAATAGGCATAGCACCCGGTATGAGTTCAATTGAAAACTCAACTTCACGATTTGGTGGAAGACCAGGAAATTCCTTCAGAAATACATCATCAAACTCCCGTACAATGGGCATATTCTTAATAGTGAGTTTCTCTCCAACCATTTGAGATAAAATAACCTTCATTTAGTGGATTCAAGACCCATAAGATTGACGAAATTTCCCCTGAGAGGTTTTGTTCATCCTTGCATCGATAGACGATCATAGATTGATCTGGAATATGAGATATGACTTCCCTTCTTTGGAAATTGATATGAGGTCTATATAAATAAAGCCAATCCATGCCATGAATCACATCAAATTCCACTATAGGAAGTATCACAAGATTTTCATGAAGCAGTTTACCACAAACTTCAATTGGAGAAGAATTATAATCTTTTGATGTGACTTTTGTGCCATTAGGGGTTGTCACAGCTAACTCAACATCTAATTGTTGAGGAAATACAGTTATACCCTTTGAAAATTATTCAGAAATAAATGAGTGGGTGTATCCAGAATCAAATAAAACATTTTCTACTCAATAGTGGATGGTAAGTGTAGCTTTCACCACTTCGTTATCGTACTCCACATCGCTGATAGAAATTGCATGTGACTTTCCTTTTTCTTAATCCTTAAGAGTTTTTTGATGTCGATCATCATCAATAACCCTTGGATTAGGGCATTGATTGTCATAATACCTTATTTCCTTGCACTTGTAACATTGAAGTGTAGGAGGTGCACTATGTGTATCCTTTTCTTTGTTCGCATCACTAGACATATTCTTCCCATCATTGCGGCATTCAAATGCCCGATCACCTTCTTTTCCACATTTGAAACATTTACTTGTCCCTTTAAGACAACTCCCTCCATGTTTCTTTCCAAACATTGAGCATAAGGGAAAACTCATATTCTTTTCATTATGCTCATCATATTTTCCTTTGAATTCCATTTTCCTCTTCTTATCAAACACATATGATTGATTGGTTACTCCAATCTCCATCTCAACCTTGTGAGCACATCGAACAATTTCCTCATAGCTATTTAAGTCATTTATGGTTAATGCCCTTTATAGACTTGGTTTTAAGCCACTAAAGAATTGATCGATCTTACTCTCAAGTTGGATAATAATCCTAGAAGTGTACCTTGAATGTCTTGTAAAATTTTCTTCGTAACTACCAACAGATTCATCATCCTTTTGCTTTAGTTCACGAAACTCCTTATCCATCATTGTTCGAAGAATACAAGGGAAGTAATTATTGAAAAATAAGTTCTTGAACTCATCTCATTCCATGGACTCAATTTCATCTCTTGGCCTCATATTCTTGATAATATTCCACTATTGATCAGCTTCACATTAAATATTATATACTTCTAGGATGACTTTATCATGTTCAGAACATTGAAGAACTGAAAATATCTTTTCAGTGGTACTGATCCATTGTTCAGCCACTAATGGATCAGTAGACCCACTGAATAAAGGTGGACGCTGCCTCATGATGGATTCAACAAAATGTTTCTCCTTCCTTTTCTCTTTTTGAAATCCTTCATGATTCATATCTTGAGAATGTTGTGTGATCATGGCTACAAGATTTTGCATTCCATCTCCCATAACGTTTGGTTGCTCAGGGGGACAATCATTTCATTTCCCGTCGCATTCCGCATTAACACAGTTCTTTCAGGTTCCAGCCATTGACTAAAACCAAGAATAATAGTGTGAGAAACACTAATTATAATAGGAAAACCACATATTCAAGAATAAAATTTCACACTAAAGGTCTTATCATAGGTTGTTCATGGCTATTTCTAAAACACTAAGATTGTGTTCTATGCTTAGATATATCCTTAGGGTTCTTACTAAGGCTTTCACGTCCTAGTTTCCAAAGGTTGACTATGCCTTTCCTCTAATACCAAATATAACAACCCATACTTTACATAAATTTTTGTTACATCAAAATTGAAGCACACTTATTACAACATATAACAAAACCAAAATAGGACTGTATAGGTATTGTGTCTTTAGAAACTGGGAAACATAAACAACAGGTTCATAAAGAATCTACATTGTCTCCCATTTATTTGATTATATAAAGAATCCCTTTTTGGAATATCCTACTTAATACACTTCTTCCAGACCTGGGGAAAAGAAAACATACAAAAGGGTGAGCTTAAATGCTCAGTAAGGGTAAGCAAAAGAAATATCAATAACATCATATTCATAATAACAAAACATTTTGGAAATCTTAACCTTCAAAAGAGATCATAATTTCATAACATGGGATAAATCATAGTTGTGAAATGTAATCCCAAAAATCATAACATGAATCTTTGTGGCATACACACATAATCATATAGAATCATTTCTTAGTAGTCAAGACTCATTTCCAAGACTATCTTAGCAGACAAAGTCTATTTCTGAACCGACTTCACTCCTCGTTTCAGTCCTGTATCACTGAACCGTATTAACTTTCCATTCCATCCATGTCTATATCTTGAGATATAAATTTTTACCCAATGCATTGGAGGGAGATATAGGTCCCACCCATCTCATAATGATACCCTTCTTATGTGTTCCACATTATCATAAATCATACATCATAGCATAACCCATGTAATAAAAATGGGATTCTTAAACAACATGCCATCATAACATAATACATATAAGATAAAAGGACATCATGAAAATAATTACATCATAAAAATATAAAAATATGGATAGAAACAGAACCCAATATTATCTTAGATGGAAAATAATTTTGATAAAACACTTGAACTCCATTCATGAGGAAAATATCCTTTCTACTTCAAAAACATTTTTCCTTTATTAAAATGTCATGAAATTTTAAAATAAAATAAGTTGATTAAAAATAAACATGAAAACATGTAAAGGAAGCTTCATGGAAATAATGTTCTAAAAGTCCATTCAGGCCGTATAAGTTAAAAAAACATTCTTCTCATACTTTGGCCGGAAAAGTCAAAAAGTACGTCGTACTAAAAACGACAAAAGATTTATTTCATATATTTTACTAAAAACTCACCAGCAAGTAATATTGGATTTAAAAAATTGTATGAATATTTAAATAATATTACATATTGAGGAAACATGGATGTGGATGATAAATACACCCCAGTAAGTACAAAATTATAAATAATCTCGGATAAAAATGAGATTGTGATATTTTCCCTTACTATAGGTCTGATTTGCTTCGTACGTGTCTGAACCCCCTGTATATGATTTAAATAGTGTTATTGACTTATTACAGAATCTTACTCATTATTATGATATCATATATGGTCATATTCTTAGCTTCTTATTAGTACTATTTCATTGTCACTTGTTATTCGGGTGTTTATTGCTTTTTGTTCTTATACGTGTTTTGTCGAATAAATTCTTATTCTTCTTTTTAGGTTATAGATACCTCATTTACAGACTTTTATTAGTGTAATATATATCATATTTATTCATTCAATTCATTTATTTAATCACTATTCAATAAAGATCATGTAGAACGAGCTGCATCACATCGTGGGGACGGTAGGCCGTACGTACGCACAAGCGATGATATCATTCCCATGATCATGTAATTGTATTGAAGTGTATGTATACTATTTTAGAATAAATATAAATTTACAATAATCATATATAGTTATTATTTACACCCTTATACCCATCCAAGTAATGTGTATTTTTGGAAAACAGATTACACCACGGCGTGGAGATGGTATTCCGTACGTACGCACGCGCGGTGATTTTGTTTTCCATAGGATCGATAGAAGGTGAAATAGGGTTATTTCATACTTATAATAACATATAAGTATATGAGTGATACTGATGTTATTACTTAATAATGAAAAAACTAAAGAAGAAAAAGTAGAAGAAGAAATAATGTTGAAATAATCGGTAACGAACATTACCTCTTCTTTGAAGCACCTCTTCTTAACCTCCTCTTAGGGAACTAAAGATGGTCTCTAAAGAAGACCAAAACCTCTAGGATGTTTATAGGGAAGTGGGGAAGAGAAATTGGCAGGGTTTTGCCGAGATTGAAGGCTCAAAGTGGTGTGAGGATGAGAGGGAGGAGGTTCCCTTTTATAAGGGAGGAGAGGGGCACCTTAGGAAAAACAGAAAATGTTATTTTATAATAAAGTCATATTTGGTTTTTAATAGCTCCAAATTGATTTATTTAGAATCTAAGGTGGGTAGGGGTCGAAATACTCTCAAAAAATATATTTTAGAAAAGTTTAGGATACTATTTTAACCATATCATTTAGATTTAACTCTAAGTTAAATAATTTAACTTTTACCGTGTCTTCTTGTTTGCTTACACTATATGGTTAATAAACTTACTATAACAAGACAAACGAACACCAAGTGGTTCACTATTAATATATATAACCTTATCTAAGTCATTTGGCTGAACTTTAGATTTTTTGGAATAAAATAACAATTAATAATATAATATTTTTTAATAAAACTATTTTATGTCAATTTTGACACTATTTGGTAATTGATTTTTGTGAAACTCATAACAACATTATTAGTTTGAAAAAAGTTCATTAAATCAATAATAATATGTCATATTAACCTATAAAATTATTATAATTCATAAAAAGCCTCAAATTACATTTATTTGGGTATTTATAATATCAATTATGTTAATATTTCCTTAATAAGGTAATTACTGCATCATCATTGTGTCACAAATAAATTAACTTATTTAAAGTATTAAAATTATAAATAAAATAAAATTATGTAGGAAATATTTTTATATTTATAATGAATATTTATAGTCAAATTTATCTTATTTATGACCCTATATTAAAAATGTTTTAGTTATTAAACTTTGATTTTAACTATTTTAACTCTTCTTTAAGTAAAATAGTATTAAATGTCCTAATCTAATCCAAGTGTACCTAAATGGTCATATTTTATTCCTAAGGCTTTTTTTTGTCGAATGTAACTTATCTAATAGAATTAAGACGTGTTTTATGGTAATAATAATAATACCATATTTACCCTTAAATACCATATTTACTTTTAGTCGTGGTAAAAAAAAGTAAAGATTTACTATTCACCAAAAATTATTTTCATCTCATTGAACCACATTTTACTTAATGATATCAATAGTGTCTCTCGGATTTTTAAAATTCCACTCATAGAAGTGGTAAAATTATGTTTTATGGAAATTTTCAAACTCTCCTAGGAGGTGGGTAAAAGACGGTGAAAAGTTCAATAAAATTTTTATATATCTAAAATTATTATAAAATGACTTCAATGAATTACTTTGAACTTATATAGGTATTATGTATCAATTTTTACCTAAAATAAATTTAAATAAAATAAATAATTATTTAAATAAAAAGTTGGTTTTTAAATAGTAACCCAGTGTTTTCACTATTCATCAAAAATTGAAAGTTTTCAGAAAAATACCAAAAATACATCCTATGCTAATTTCGATATTACGAATCCAAAAATGAAGTCCATTTTGAAAGATTAAATTTATAAAATTTCAAAAAGTGGGTAATACTATTCATAATGGCTAGTTTTAATAATATTTTAATAGCATGTCATTGTTTAGTGAAACTCGGTATTGCGTACAACGCAAGCTATCGAGGAAGGTCGTGATTGAATGTAATGCAAGCCAAGCTAGTGTTTTGTGTAGTGAAAGATTATTTTGATGATAATATAATAACAAATTATTTCTCATAAAAACATCAGGTGTTACTTGGACACCCTTGGAACCTTTAATAACTAATTAGGCATCTATATTATGTCCAAAGTAAATATTTTGATAGAAAAATAAAGGATCCATAGTTGAGTGAAAAAAATTGTTTCTTACAATCTTTCTCCCTTAAAAGAACTCACCCTAAGTTCCCCTTAAAAGGGTAAAGAAACACTATCTGAGAATATATTTGGCCACTGGGAACATACATCAGCTTCCCTCTCCCAATTCTCGTCCTATACTCACACATACTTCCATAGCACATGTACGAGAGGGAAAAAATTTCCTCGGAGATCCTTCATGCTTTGGTCAATGATGCATACTGGATATTCCACAAGGGTAGAATCGATATCTAACTCAACTTCCTTAGGATGAAAGATATGAGACGGGTCAACATGAAAATAGAAAGGTTGTGAGACATGAATGATGTCATGCATGGAATGTTTCCTTTGAGGTAGTAGCAATTTATAGGCTACCAACCCGATTATCCCTAGATTTTCAAATGGCCTGGCGTAACAAGGAGACTGATTTCCCTGCTTCCTTAACTATCTATGCCCTAACCTGTGTAATACTGGAAGAAAAACTTGATCCCAAACCTCAAAGTCAAGAGGTCATTGATGAATATATACATAGGATTTTTCTCTAGACTCGGTAGTATTCAAATGCTTCTATATCAGGTAGACCTGTTCTGAAGTCTCTTAAATAAGAAAAGGACCTAACAGGGTTTCCACACCTACCTATAACTAGTACAAGGGTGAACATCGTGGACAAAAATATATGGACTCAAAAGGATCCATATGGGTTATCAACTGAAAACATTTATTATAAGAAAACTCAACGAGAGGAATATACTTCTCCTAAGAACCGGCGAAATCAAGGACACATGCTCAGAGCATATCCTCTAGAACACGTATAGTCTGTTCTAATTGTCCAGCAGTCTGATGTTGAAATGTTGTGCGTAAAATCACTTTAGTCCCCATAGATTTCTGCAAACCCTACCAAAACCATGAATTGAAATGAGCATCCCTAACTGAAATGATAGTACATATAACCCTGTGTAGTCCTATGATCTCATGAACATAAAGTCTTCCCAGATCATCAACTGAGAAATTCTATCCAATAATAATGAAGTGGTTTGATTTTTTTAGTTTTTTTATGAATACCTATATAGAATCAATACCCCTCAGAGACCTAGGTATGCTTACTACAAAATCCCTAGCAACATCTTCCCATTTCAACTCTAGAACTAGAAGATGTTGTAACAAGCCTACAGGTCTCTGGTGCTCCACCTTCACCTGCTGACAGCTAGACCACCTAGTGATGAAACCCGCAATCTGATGTTTCATTCTAGGCCACCAATAAAGGTTTCTCATATCTCAACATATCATTGAGATGTCTAGATGAGCTTCCCACTAATAAGTGTGGGACTCTTTAATCAAATCCTCTCTCATATCTACAGGAACCTAGATATGTCCATGTAAATTCATGAAATCATATTTATCCATATCCCAATCTAGAGGTGTGTTATATCATGAAATACTCTCATGGAGAACCAAACCTTCTAGATTTAAAAATTTCTTATTCATCACCTTCTAAAGGAGGGAAGAGGTCTTTGTTAAGGCTGAGAGGTAAGACATCTCATGACTTTCATGAAACTGCAGATGAATTTCAAAAAATAGGGCCATTAACTTCCATTCACCACTGGCTTCCAGTACGGCATGTGTTCAAGTTTTCTAACTCTGTGCATTAGTAACCACATTGCCTTTTCCTGGTCTATAGGCAAGCTCAAAATCATATGACTGTAGATATTTGACCCATCTCCACTGTCTGAGGTTCAATTCATGCTGTGAAAAGATAAACTTGAGGCTCTTGTGGTCCGTACACACCCCAAAGTTCTCACCCAACATATAATGTCTCCAAAAATGTAAGGCATGGACAACCGCTGCTATCTAGAGGTCATACATTGGGTAATTTATCTCGTGAGACCTCAACTGTCGAGATTCGTATGCAACGACTTTTTCTTCTTACAAAAACACTACTCTTAGGAAAATGCATGATGCGTCACAGAAGATGATATTACCTTTACATGTCTCTATAAGAACTTAATAGGTGCCAATACAAGCCTCCCTTTAATCTCATGAAAGGATTTCCCACATGATTCTTACCATGTAAACTTGACACTCTTCTTTTAATACTCGTAAGAGGTGAATCCAGACAAGAAACATATTATATGAAATGTATGTAATATTAATCAATCCCTAAAAAACTCTTCATATCAAACACATTCTTGGGATGTTCCCAGGAAACTATAGCAGTAACCTTTTGGGGTAATCAGACACTCCTAATTCTAATATTATATGACCCTAGATGTGGAAAGTTTCGATCCAGAAGTCACACTTAGCATGTTTGGAATAAATCTGATGCTCTCTCAGTGTACTTAGAAAGATCTCAAGATGTTTGGCATGGTCGTTACGAGTGCGATAATACACCATGATTTCATCCACAAATACCCTGAAAAAGATTCTAAATAGGGGTGGAAAGACCTATTCATCAACTCCATGAAAATGGAAGACGTGTTCGTAAGACCGAACGACATAACAAGATACTCATACAGACCATAACTGCTATGAAAAGATTTACGATGTATGTATGATGGTCTGAATCGCACCTGATGATAACCTGATCTCAGGTCAATCATAAAGAACATCTTTTCTCCCAGGAGCTAGTCAAAGAGATCTTATATTTGAGGAATTGGATATGGTTACTAACTGTATGCTGGTTCAAACTTTTGTAATCCACGCATAGATGAATAGTTCCTTCTATCTTCTTAGAAAATGGACGGGTGAACCACAAGAGGATGTACTAGGAAATATAAATCCATTGGCCTCTAGATCCTATATCTTCTTCTTGATCTCTTGAAGCTCAGTAGGTGCCAAAATGTATGGAGGAATGGACACTGGAGATACTCCAGGAACAAACTCAATTGTAAACTTGAACTCACTCTTAGGAGGTCAGCCTGAAAAGTCTTCAGAAAATACTTCACTGAAACGATCAACTATTGGAGGGAAATTGGTCAGATGCAAACCCTGGTCCTCTATGGAAATATTTTCAATTAGGGCAGTCCCTCCACATAGCCCATTATGCTTTGGTCCAGCTCTCCAAGTCGGTACAGCCTACTCATCTTTCAAAAGATAATTGTTTCCCTATGGTGATGTAAAAGAGACCTTGCGGTGATAGTAGTCTAAAAAGGTGTGATAGTGGACTAACCAATCCATCCCGACAATGACATCGAAGCTCATCATCTCAAGAAAAAAGATATTCTATAATAAAGAGTAACTCCCAACCTCAATGGGATAGTCCCAGCACTGATATATTCCCTCCATTCGTATTCACAATGGTGTATTGAGTTTCATTACACCATAGTGATATTGTATCTCTAGTCCAATACTTTACATGATTGATAATGATAAGAAATATTTTTAAGACCATTTATCAAATAAATCATAGAAAATAGTGGAGGTTACTAGAATAGTTACTCGTAGTGTAGATGTTCCCAAAGCCTATTCCTCGAGCATCAGTTGTAAAGCATGCAATTGACCTGATCCATGGTGATGTGAAATAGATGGACTACCATGATAATAACTACTCTGATGGTGATTCTGGTGATAATGGATTAGGCTACCATAACCACGACCAGATCCTTGGCCAGACATGCTGGTGCTATTCCAACTCCCCACCTGACACAGTGAAAAAGAACTAACTACTGAAGGAGGAGTTTAAATTAATCTTTTTCCACTTGAAGCAGATGTAAAGGTACTAAAAAAGCACTGAATATGACCCACTCAACTTCAATCTTGGAACATTATAGGGTCTCTATCACATTGGGTATTTTTATGCCCCGATCTTTAACACTAATGACACACCACATAGCTATCAAACTAGATACCAAGGATACCACTTCCTTGATGAGAAACCTCAAAGGAACATTTCATGTCTCCATAAGTACAACCATCCTGACGTAGCATTGATCCTTTAAAATTGGTACTCACTTCATCCCTCAAATTATGCTCAATGATAATGGAATGGTCAAATATTACAGAAAAGTTATGATGGTGAAAGATATCCACCTAAGTTCAGATGGTGTACCTGATCCCATCCTCAAAACGTCTATCACATGAAAGCTCATCTCTAGCTAGAAGAAGTGAAAAAACACTATAAATTAGTGAAATGTGCTGAATATCCCATAACTGACATAGATCCCTCCTCATGATACATGCACTCTCTGGATATATTAGCTCTCAATGCTTGAGGAATGAACTGATCATAGATGGAAGTTTGGAAGTCAATCCATAACGTGCCCTGATGACGACCATCATGGGTAACCACATCCCACCAATGCTTGGATGAATCCCAAAGAATGTATGTAGAAACCATGAATCTCTTCTCTAGAGTATTTTCCAGATGCTCAAAGATAGACAAAATGGACTCTATCCAAGACTCAGTAGCCTGAGAACCGCCATCCCCTAAAAAAGTAGGAAGATGTTGTGGCTGTAACTCATAGGTCAGATCATCCATCGTAGGTGAAACCTCTGGAGAACCTTTTATGGACTCCATTATACATAGGAAATATAACAGAACTAGGAATTAGTGACAAGATCAGGTACAATAGGTGGTGCCTCAATTTGAACTCCAGGAAGTAAGACTGGTGGCTCAGGTCCCACCATGTCTGGAGCATGGTCATGACCACCCTCCTAGCGAATGAAAAGAATATGACACGGAAGAATTGGTCAACAAAATCCAAGCACACACCTTAGAAAAATCTTATAAGCAAATAAATACCATCACTAATGGAAGATGAATGTAAGAAAACTCACTTCCCAAGGTAATCTACCCAAGCTACCTACTTGGAGGGCTAGGTAAGGGTATGTTCTCAAGTATAAGTTTTTTTTATTTTGTAGCTAATTATTAGGTTCACTTATTTACCATTCATACTCATTAAAAGGAGGGATAAGGATGTGAAACCAATTCCTTTTATATTTTTCTATTCACTTTATAATGGGTAGCCACTTCCTTTGAATTAGTTCCCACACACCTATCACTAGAAAAAACACCCATTTCATTATAGTATGATGCCATGACTTGGTAAATTACTCATCTGAAGCAATGAGGGCCCATACACCCCAATAATTCAGACCGGAAATCAATTAATCATAGCCAATGTAATAAAATTACACCCAAACTATCACAACATCACAAAACAATCATAAGCATATCAAGCAATTCAAATATGTGAGATGCACCTATATGGAATGAAAATATGTAGGACATATGAATTATTGGTTCCTATAATGATGCATGTAACAATGATCCTTTACATCATATCATATAGCTAAGGATAAAAGAAATTATCAAATATAGTAATAATCAACCACACCATACAACATGTTCATCACCCAACGGTGAAATAATAACAATTCTAATATGAAAAATTGAGCAACAATTGCATTTTGGGTAACTTGGATTTTACCCCGAACATGGGTTCATGACACCCATGCATGAAGTATAAACAAGTCCCAAGAATTCCTATTCTCCACTAAATATTCTCCAAATAGTAAAGAAAGAAAAGAAACCACCTCTGAAATCACTTTGTGATATCCCAAACTCAAATTCCACTTATTGGGTGCCCCAAGACCAGTGGTCCACATGGCCTTAAGTTCATCTTCCCAAACACTAGAGGATGCTTACTAGAAGAGAGGGCCTAGGGTGTGTATGTGGAAAGACTATTACCTCATTAACTGATTATAGAACAATGGAAGGCATATAAAGTAATAGCAGTCAATATAAGAAATATAAATGATATAAATAAACAACGGAAGAAAAATGATGTAGTAGATAAATGAGATAAATAATAACTATATCAATTGGAATAGTTATGATGTAGTCCCATGACACTAGAAACTGAAAAAAAACATTGATACTTGTCAATAGGCATAACAGTTCAACAATGTAAACAAAAATAGAGACTACTCCAAGCATCCTGAGATCCAACTCAGTCATCTACTATCATGCTCCATGATAACAGCATGCAATAAATTATTAGAAGTTGTATACTTCACTTTTTAAATACATGAAACCATGTAATCTACATTGGGTACCAAATTATGCATGGAGAGGGTGTAAGCTAAATCTCATTGGGCCACCACCAATGGTGTCTATAACATCTAAGTCGTGTAATGGAATGTATCAGTGTGAAAGTATGCATATATAAAGTATGTCAATAATTAAAATAATTAAATACTATTTACCTGCTTCATCCCTTGGCTGGTATCCAAACATGTAAGAAGTTCATTAATTAATTTGTTACCATTTAATGATAACATGTCATGTGAGTCATATCTAGAACTGACATCACCTCATGATAGTGTAAATAGTGAAGGTCCCAAGACATGATAAGGAAACATGAAAATGATATCCAGTGAGGGATTTCTAGGGTAATAACTAATGAAATGTAAATCTCACATAACTCTAACTCAGTAGTATCTGATTATAGAAAATTGGTAGTAGTGTAATACATGGAGCATAATCCAAGGAATTCCACAATAAGGGTCCTACTGATTCCATGGTGATTGACCAAGGTAAAACATGGCTAAGAAAAAGACATGTCTGTATGGGATTTCACCTTGTCACCTACTAGCCAATGATGGATCCAAGGACTCTATCTGAGGTATTATGTAATAATAAAATCGACCCAATGATTGTATATTGAGAATCCATGGAATCGATAATAACTGGAGTTTAGGCGGATACCAACCTAGGAAAATTGTATCCTTGAATTGGAATGGGGTTCCCGAGACCCAAGGTATTCTCCACTTAGAATTCCAAGTGATCTCGAGACATTCCATTCCTATTTGATATTGTAATGATGAAGTAATTCATTTGGTTCAAGTCTTTCTTTCCATTAGTGTGGATAGGTCATGTAGATTTGAAACCATTTTTTTATTTGTCCAAGCCTTGTCTTCCATTAATGTGGATAGGAAAACTAGTGTATCAACCATTTAATCAAGTCTTAATTAACCATTAAGGCATATCAATTGCAGAGGTTCAATCCACTACCTTCCATTAACATGGTATGGGGAGCTACAGTCATGTAACCTTAATTCAAACTCATTTGTTAAGGTTAAGATTTATACTAAGTATACTTTCCATTATACATTTCACATTTAATAATCAATTTGAAATCACTTACCTTTGGTGGGTCAAGCGGTGGACGTACATGGTACATGCTATTTTGTGATTCTCATAAAAAACAAGATATTTATTATGGAAATTCTCACCTTTAGGATGGTCAAGAAAATTCACACCCGAATGGTGGCTCAAACATGTCAACAACACTAAAAACCCAATTCTAGCATAACCTTCGACATGAGGCATATTGACTTGTTGGTGTAACCACTAACAACAAACCAGAAATTTGGAAATAGAATAACAATATGATTCAATCTAGAATAATCATATAATGTAAATTTAAGAAATGGTTTCCAATGAAACAGGTTGGCCCCACATGAAAATTCAAAAATAAAAACGCTTTATGGGTGAGTTATAGCCAATCCACCTTAGGATTTTATAATCCTTCTCCTCGAGTATCAGCCCTTGATTTTCCATGGATCATAGTAGAACTAAAACAGGCAAAAAATCCTCATATGAAGATAACTAGGCTGAAAGAAAAACAGGAAAATAATGGATAAAGAGGACTCGAGTACTTATTGTTGCACATCCAATGTTATTAATGGAAGCTCGATCGGATGTTGGACGAAAGAGATCTCTTGATCCCTAGATTTGGCCTTTAAAAAGATTCAAATGGGTGAAAATGGATGAAAATACCGCTAGTTTATGAGATATGAAGAATGAGGAAGATTAATATATCATTAAGGGATAAACTGTAAATTTACCTTGAAAATTAGCCAGTGCATAGTTTTTCAAACCATGCCAAATTGTGTGGGATGGATCTGCTCGAATGGTTTGGTCCACACGGTTTGTCAAACCATGCGCATCCCATGCATTGGAAGCTGGGAAAAAGGGGCACTTGCATATTTAGGCCACACAGTTGTGTTCCAACCATGTGATGCGTCTCTATCTGAAGAAAACACCATCCTTGTGGTTTTCTAAACTGTGTGGAATTCTATATCGTTTACTCTAAACCATGCAGAGTCTGTTTTCTCAAAAAATATGGGTTCTGGGCTCTGAAAAAGCCCTGAACACCATCAGAACCTTTAATAACTCATTATTCATTCATATTAGGTCCAAAGTAAAGATCAGTCCTAAAATTAATGGTTCGATACCGGTGTTAAAATATGGGTTCTTACAATGAGTGAACCTATACTACTAAGATGACCTCGACAGCGATGCCTTGGCTAATATGGAAGTTGTATTTTATTCTTATGTGTTTCCATGATTCCATGTCTTATTCCAATGTTATACTTTCACAGCTTATGTTCTTAATTTCCTTATGATTCATGTCTTATGAACTGCCAATCATTATTTCTTGTTTTCTTTTAATGATCTTTGATATGCATGGTATGATCTTATATTTTCATGATCATGTTCTCATACCCTTATGCTCATGTTTATGCTTACATTTCTACCTTGTTTACCCTTACAGATCATCTATGTTCCCTATTTGTTTTGTTTCCTTACCTAGGATATGAATATATGTATTATGGATGATGTGTCTAAGAATTGTACTAGTCACGAGGAACCTAGTGTGAGATAATGTATCTTGATTATGTACTGGTTGTTATGATTCCATGTTTCTGAATGCACTAAACTAATATATATGGTCTTTGGTTGTCTATTTGTTTAATGTTTTAAGTATTCTAAAAATGTTGTGTAATTTCTATATACATCTCTATGGGATCGTTATTATTGGTATCATTGCAATGGTTTAGTCATAATTTGGAATCTTGGAAGAGGAAACCATAGTGAGAACCCTGAGGAAATGTCTGATGACACATCTACGGATAAGAAAATTTATAAGAAAATATAATATAATTTTGGTAAAGGGTATAGTTCATGGTTACCTAGAAATAAATTCCCTTGTGTATACAATAATTGGGTGTTGTTCTGACATCGATATACATATGAGAAACAACTCCAAGAATGTGTGTCGGGCCTCACTCGGCATAACCTAGTACATGATAATGAGCCTTACTACACACATGGTTTTACAATCTTTTGGGATATTCTTTGAAAATTCACAATCTCTTCACGAACCATCATGAAGGATTTAAATATAGTTTTACTATAAATATACTATTATAAATCGAATGTTCCATATATTAAAGAAGTATGAGTGATGATTTAAGCATACTATAACTATTTTTCAAAACTATGTGGTTTTCTATTTTGATAAGAATTTCTCACACTATGGTTTATTCTTTTATTCAATGGAAAGAACAATAAGGAACTGGGATAATTTTGAATGTGATAGATAATATGATGATGATAATTCAAATAAGATGATCACTAGACAGAAGGATTTTGAGATAATTCCTAATCTATTTTCAAGGAACATGATCAATAATGTGAACCATAACCAACTCTCGAACTCACCATGGATGAGAAGGAAAGAGTTCACTAGGAGTTTAGCTAATTGAGACCATGGAAGATATAAGATTCGGTTTCCCTTGTGTCAATAATGTGAAAAAAAACCCACATGAATGTATTAATTGAATAAGAACCTTTTTTGAATTTGGAAAAGAATGTCTAAAAGAAATTAATTTCAAAGGGAAAATAAATCGGTTTGTTAACACAATGGATGGGAATGTTGGTCTCCATATTGTATAATCAATTGAGGACTGCTTTAAATGTGAAAATTCTTGAAATTATGGAAATTTATGTTCTATGTGGAAGGATCATGAATTGAATTAACAAGGTGTTACAATAAATGGTTTTCCTACTAATGATTTTGAAATCACAAATAAAATGTGATAGGTATATGATGTTCTTCTAGTATTTTTTAGATTAATCAAAAGAATATGATTAGACTGAGGTTGAGAAACCTTAATACATTATTCATAAAAAATACCCTAGGAAATGTTTATTACGGAATAATTTGATGAACCCCAAGTAATGGTTTAAGAATAAAGTTGGATGAATAAAGTCTTTATTTTTTGGAATTCAAATATTAGGTTATATGAATCCTGAAGTAAATAAGTATTTTATTTATATGTTTTAATTAATGATTAAAAAAGATATGTTGAATAGTGATGAAAACATATAAAATTAATACCAAGGAAAGGTTATATTTTTGTTAAGGGAAGGAAAACCTTAATTAATGCCTAACATTGAGATAATGATTTTGGGTTAAAGATATGTTGGATATGAATAAGTAAATTGAATGGTATGAATTACCCTAAAACATATCATTGAAAAATTGGAATATGTATAGATTAAATAATAATTTTAGTTATCATTATAATGAGGAAGCATTAATGTTCACTAGAAGGGTTTATGGTAATTCTGGTCATCACCAAGTTTCAAGGGAATATACGATCATGTTGTTCATGTGTTGGGAATGTGACAACCAAGTGATAATTTGTGATGTGCAGAGGATCAATGTAAATCTTATTTTCATAAATTTATTTCTAATGTTTTCGATTTTCATATTTCATAGGGGTTATAAGGTTAATCATTTATGTTGACATTAAGTTACACTTTGAGTAAAGTTTGTCAGATTAAATAATTATCTCACCACATGAGGATTTATGAATATTGGATTACATATTCTAAATAAATTTTTTTGATGATTACCAATTACAAATAGGAAGGCGTATCATGGATCTCAAAATCTCTTAGTAATTTAGGCATGAAAATTTCACCTTCCTTTTTTGAGAAAGTGGTAAACTTGATTGAGGAACAACAAAGTGTATGGTTGTCCTGAAATCATTCAAGTATATATTTTCATGAAAATTATTCAACTTTAGGAAAAAGGATCTTGAAACCATAAATTTCATCATAGTACCATGGTATTTGATGGATCAGATTGTCCTTTAGGTCATCAAAGATTTATGGATTTGTGATTATCAACTTTATCCTTTCCATATTCTTGATCACTCTCCATCATAAATTGATGGTTATAATTCATTTACATGTCAGTTCATTCAGTTCCTAACTATGTCCTCATATGTTATAATCAATTTATGAGTTACATAGGGTAACTGTTACAGTTTTAAATTTCTTTTTTTAAAAGTTTTAGTATTCATTTTTATGATGTGGGATTCTATGAAACGAACATTTAGGTATTAAAACATTGATAAAACAAATTAATTTCAAGTAAGAAATTCATTTTATTGTGGGTAGAATATAACCCCTTAATATTTTAAGAAAATATTTTTTGAATTAATTTAATCATTCAATAATATTTATTTTACACAACACTAAATATAGTCTCTCTTTTTTAATCATGATGTTTGGCTTGTTCTATACAAAACACCAAGATAATCATGCACTTCACACAACATAATATTTTTTTTTCTCTACACAGAATACTGAGGTCTGATTTAATTACATGAATGAATAACTTTCCTTGATGGATTGTGTGACATGAAAACCGAGTTTTACCGAACAAAAATATATTTTTTAAAATATTATTTTTTTATATTTTAAGATATAACCTAGCCATAAAATTAGTATTTATGAAAAGTGTTTACAAAATTATGAAAATATATGGTTTAAAATAATTAAAATGAATTCATTGGTTGCAAATTAATTATAAATGAATATTAAAACAGATTGAATATAAAGGAAAATATTATTATTTTTATGCTCACAATATAGTGTTATGATATTGAATTAAATTAATTACAATTATTAAGTGATGTTAATGTAATATATATATGTATTTTTATTATTCACCTAAATATTTTTTATACTAACACAATAAATTTGATAGGAATATGATAAGAACATTCCCAATTTTAGGAATAAAATGTTACATTTTTTTAAAAGTAATATTAACACCTTTTAATGGAAAGCTTATTTTAAATTAAATTTTTGGAACTTTTATATATATTATATCTTAATATAAACAACATCTTGAAATAGAAACATAAAAATTAGGTTGCGGTGAATGTTTGGTATTTTCCTATGAAGTTACATTTTTTAATGAATTGTGAAAAATACTGATTTTAGTTCCAAACTTCTTTTTCATCTATTTTATTTATGTATTTAAATTATATTTTTAATTGATTTTAATGTATAATCAAATAATTTATAAATAAAATAATCTGATTTAGTTCATTGGAACTAATATCACTTTGAAATTGGATATAAAAACATAGCAAGCTTTTGATCATTTTTACTTTTAAAACCCACAATGTCATTCAATCTATGTAATTAATTTTAAATTATTTTTTCCAATTATATTTTTTTTTAATTTCAAAAAATGAATTTCTTTTTTAGAGTCAGAATAATATATAATTTTGACTAATTTCAAATTATTTTACTAACAAAAATATTCATGACTTCAAAATAAATTACTGTGATTAAGGTAAAATTAATCATAACATGAGAATATACCTTAAAATTAAGGGCCTAAATGACATAGACAATAGTATAAACCTTATATTATGAACATATATTAACCATAAACCTTCCATAAATTAAATTATTTGTTTTGGTATGAATTTTTAGGTACAAACATGGGTACACCAATATTGTTTTCCAAAATGCCAACTGTATCCTTTTCCTTCCCCATAAAAGACCACCAACTCTCCCTCTTCTTCACACCTCCCAAAAAAATTGGTTTTGTCAAGATCTACCCAATAAACTTCACAAAAATTCTTCCTTCCTCCTTGAAGCTTTTTTTTTTTGTAGAAATCCTTTGATGGAATCCCTTTGGTGAAATCCAAAAGGCTTTACCTGATTAAGAGGTAACACCCTTCTTCAAGCTCCTTTATTTTATTTTTTTCCACCACCTAAACTCTATTTATTCCATTATTATACAAAAAATAGTATCCTAAATATAATGATATGTTTTTTTGCTAAGTGCTCAAACTACACTCAAACACACTTCCATATAATGGGTTATGAACATTTTGTTTATGTGTAAGGTGAACTATCGCCACTCGAAATAATGATTATTTATTTTTTCTTTACCACATTTTATGGTGGGTATTTATGATGGAAACCATTTTTATATATGATATATATTATAATTATTATTTCATTTGGATTCTGTAATTATTTTAGAACACATATATTTATACTTTCCATTTTGTGTAAAAATGATAATTTCATTCTAGGAGGTGTGGAATACCACCCCCACAAAGAGATGTGAATCATTTATACATTACATGGAATGTATTAAGGATGTGTTTAGTAAACTTATATGACATATATTAAATAATAGTTATAATGGTATTATGTCACGACCCTTCCCTCGGGGCCTGTGTCGTGACTACCCTAGGCCCGTCTTCCATATGCCAGGGGATACCGACTAGAATAGGAAAGGAATTACCCTAAAAGAGGAAGGCATTGCCTCAAAACCTGTACACACACAGATTGGTCACACTGCACACAAGTAAATAAAAAATGAAAGGAGAAGGGTACAACCACAACTAAAAACCCCCACATAGTGAAAAAGTAAGTACTGAAGTAAAGAGACCAAAATAAAAGCCCAACTGAAATGGAAATACAAATTCAATGGAAAATATCTCTTGAGATCATACACCAAGGATCCTATCTGAAGGGTAGGTATAGCACA
Organism: Viscum album; assembly: GCA_963277665.1. Classification (NCBI taxonomy): domain Eukaryota; kingdom Viridiplantae; phylum Streptophyta; class Magnoliopsida; order Santalales; family Viscaceae; genus Viscum; species Viscum album. The sequence continues at coordinate 455,598,859 of OY728119.1, read as the reverse complement.
TCACAATGGATCTCCATGATAACCGTCCACCTTTGTACACCATCATGTCCTGGCTCCTTGAGACTCTGAAAAAATTGACTGTCGTTTGAACAAGACACAAAAAGGTGTGGGCGAAGCCCATGCATGGGTGATTATAAGAACACCCAGTAAGGACCCCAAGACCCTTGAAGGTCTCTCATAATTCCACAAAGGAGAAACCAAAAAACATGATCTCACTCACGAAGCACAAGCAAAAGACATCTCATACTAGGTATACTCTAGGGTAGTAATAGTAGCATCATCGGTATCATCATAGAAAACCTCAGCTTCTGGAGAACTCCACCTCAATAGAGTATAGTGGGCCAGCCAAGTCATAGAGATGTGCTTCCCACTAACCTTGAACTACCTAGGTACTCCTCCCCATCACGTACCGTGGGTCTATAGTGTCACACAGAGCCACTCCCCACCATGGACTGCTGAGCTACTCCTCTTGTCGAGTACCATGGGTCTATCGGGTCACATAGAGCCAATATCCACCATGGGGCTAGAATGTCACATAGAGGTCTAGCCTTCAAGTCACACAGAGTCGAAAGTCTGCAGTCTTCAGATCTCATCCAGTCACAGTGTTCTTCACATAGCATGCTTGGGACAAACCATCAATCGTATTTCAACAAGAACGAAGTCCCTTGAAGAAGTAACCTGAAGATCTTCCTTGCCATAAGGGTTCCATTACAATATAAGGCATGACAATCAGATGTCTGGTCAGTAAGTTATAGGAATTTTAGTGGAAAGGGCCCAGTTGAATTAGTGTACGTTCCAACCCAGCCAAACTCCAACATTCTCTAAGTCCCTAGTAAAGTATCTCAAATGGGCCTCCTCGTCCTAAGGGTTCTGGATCTACTGATAGTTCATCAAAAGGAATTATGATTCAGGAGTTTGCTCATTTAAGCATAACTAGGAAAAAAGGGGTTTGGGTGCGGTCTGACCTGACCTGTCCCACTGGGCTCAGCCCAAAGGGGGCAGGGCTCAGCCTAGTACGGCTGCTCCTGGTCCAGCCCGGCCCACCCAGATAGGTGTGGCCCATCAGACCATGAAACCTCTTGGCCCATTGGCCGAGCACGTGGGACAGGTCATTTTCTTCCCACCTGGGTTTTCAAAGAAGTGACGCTAGTTAACGCCGCACCTCCTGGCCAGTCTGTGCGGACTGGGCCGTTATGGACCCACTGACACGGGTCCTCCCTCCACCACAGCTCGAAGCCACAGTCCTCCTTCATGGCCCATTACTACAGTGCACCACCCTGGTCAGTAGCAGCGGTGGAGAGTGCCTGACCACCTAGTCGGCCCACACAGACTGGCCCACAACGGACTCACAGGTGCATGTCTTCCCTCTTCTGTGGCTCGAATCTATGACCTCCATTCTCAGTACAGCGTTGTAGCATGCCACCCTGATTCAATGTGGCTGGAAATTATGACTGCTCCTTTGTCTACTGTGGCACCTTTGGGCACCGTCTTTCCTTCGCAGTCGGCGTGTGTCGGCCACTGCCTACCACGGTCGTCACCACCACCATGCCGGTGTAGATTCTGTAGGCCACTGGTGAAGCTCTGGTGGTCCGTTTTTATTTTCATTCACACCTACAGGCCTCCCAAAATAACGCCTATGTTGCATGGTCTCTGGCTCCACCATTCCACCATGTCTTCTGGTTTCCCTCAAAGAACACAACCGTAACCGAGTTCGGCAGACGGTTTGGGCCTTGTTCATTTGAACCACGCCCTCTTTGTTAGCATAATACCATGAGAATCATTTCAAGAAATAATCAAATCTAAGGTAAACAACAAAACCCCCTACCTTATTTCTGTTGGAAGGCGTTGTAGATTATGATGTAGGGTCTACGTCCAAATGTGTTTTTCAGCACTTTTCATCGTTCGTCAGTTCCTCCAATGATCATTTCTCGATCACCATTCTTCATCAGAGTGGGATTTCAATGGCACTTCATCATATATTCCTCTATTATCTCTCCCAAAACACAAGCTTCAGCTTTGATTAAATAAATTAAAATAGGGGAAGAAGCACCACCCAATAAATGGTGTTTATTAATGACTTTACTTAATAAACTTATTAATTCTCCAAATAGTGTGGTTACTCAACCTATTAATTCTCCCATCGGTGTGGTTACATATCATAAGTTTCAATCCATTATGTGGTCTAACATTGCACTGTGGTCCCACCATCATTTTTCCAATGGTGGAAAAAATGAAAATAAAATAACCTCGACTTATTTTATTATTATTTTTAAAGTCCAAGAAAATAAACTTTTTCATTCGACCTTTTCATGTTAGAGTAAATCATCCCTAAAGTGAATCCCAGCGCTGCGGATTCAACAGTACACTTGGATTATTAATCTGAGCACTGGTTCAAAAGATAGAAAACATAACCCACATGTTTACTTAAAGTACCTAAAAAAAGTTCAAAAAAACCATTTCGGGCTCTCCAGGCCTCAAAACACATGCTGCTAATTCTTGGAGACTCGTAATAATATCAAATAATTTAAAATATTACATGGAATTTCCAGGTATTTACCCTCTCCCCACCTTAGGGATTTTCTTCCCCGAACGCTATAATAATACATGGGAAACAAATGGGAGTACTGAGAACATATCTAAGCCTCCCACTCCAATGTGATCTCATGGGGATTCCCGTACTACCAACATACTCGCACCAGAAGAATCGCCGCCCAAAAAGGACCCACTACTATCGATCCTTTGTCTTCATCAAGAACTCCGCAAATTTCACCCCATCATTGATGTCCATATCATCCCAGTCGATAACGTGCTATTCATCATGCATTTACCGCCTCAACTATGACACATGGAAAACATTATACACCCGGTGCATATGTGGGGGAAAATCAAGATGGTACGCCACCACTCCTACTCTTCTGAGGATCAAGAAAGATCTAATGAACCTTGGAGACAGCTTGTCACCTTGGCTAAAACTCCATAATCCTCGTTGTGGTGACACCAGTAAGAAGAAATGGTCTCCCTCATCAAACTCCAAGGGGAAATGTATCCTGTCATCATAATACTTCTGTCAGCTCTATGCAATATTCATTCACCTCTAGATGATAGATACCTACTCTATGGTAGCCTGTACCAACTATGGACCCATGAGTGATAATTCCACTAGGTCTGTCCCGTTTAGAGGTGATCTACAAGGTCATCCGTACAAGGCCTCAAATAGAGCCATGCTGCTGGTGGAGTGATAACTATTGTTGTATGAAAACTCCACTAGTGGAAATTGGTCCTTCTAAATGTGGCCAAAATCAAGGACACAAGAACGAATCATTTCATTGAGTGTCAGTATGGTCCACTCCATCAAACCATTTTTCTGAGGGTGTAACATGGTGCTCAAGCATAGCTGAGTCCCGAATTCCTCCAACAAAATGTTCAACATGCAGAATGAAAAACGATCGTCCTGATTCGAGACAATCGTAGATGTCACCCCATGATGTCGTACAATCTCATATACATATAAATTTCCCAATCCCACTACTGATCCCTACTCTCAGATGGGTAGGAAGTGGGCCGACTTGGTGAGTCAGTCAACGGTCACCCAGATGGAATCGTGGCCCCTGGACTTATGTGGTATCCCTATCATGAAGTCCATGGAGACACCATCTCACTTCCATTCTGGTGACTCAAGTGGCTAAACTAAGCCTACTGGTACCTGATTATTGGCCTTCACTTGCTGACAAGTGAGGCATCATGATATGAACTCTTCCACAACATTCTGTATCCCTAGCCACCAGCACTGACACCGGAGGTCTTGGTACATCTTGTCCACACCTAGATGTACCTCCAAAGGGGATGTGTGGAACTCATTCAACACCTCTTCTAGTAGTATTACTGGTACCACGGTTCATCCTCTATAGAGTACAATCTACTCCCCACCTTTAGAAAATCCTTCAGGAGACTGTCCTGAGGATATCTGATCATGTCATGCCTCACAGTCAATGTCCCCAAGCTGAGCCTCCAGAACCCGCTAAAAAAGTAGGGGAGTGACAATCTTAGACTAGAGGTAATATATTACATCTCTATCCACGAAGGATATTAGAAATGCAGCTATAATCTCTATGAATCACTCAGAAACTGAAGTCTAGACCCCCTTCTGTGTTTATCAACTACTACGTTCCCCTTCGTTGGAGTGTAGACTATCTCAAAGTCATAGTCATGGAGGAACTCCATACATCTCCGTTATCTCAAGTTCACATGTTTTAGTGAGATGATATACTTGAGAATATTCAAATTAGAGTAAATAGTAACCATTCACCCCTAAAGTAGTGTCGCCACATCTTCAGCACAAAGACCACTACTGCTAACTCTAGGTCATCGGTAGTGTAGTTCTACTCATGTTGTCTCAACTACCATGACCCGTAGGTGATCACTGCTCACTCCTGCATCAAGAAACAACCTATTCTGGCCCCTGATGCATTGTAGTAGAACACATTCCCACCACCCTCTTCTAGAAGCATCAAGATGGGGGCACTCTTCAGTCACCACCTCAGATCTTGGTAACTCTACTGGAACTTCTCCATCCATGAGAAAGGATTCCACTTCTTTTTCAAAGCTAACAAGGGGTATTATACCCTAGATAAGTCAGGTGAAAATATCTTGTAGTACCCATAAAATCCAAGGAAACTATGCACCTTGGTCACACACTTTTATGTCTCCTAATAAAGCACAAAATCTATATTTTCTGGATCCAATACAACTCCAGCCTCTGAGATAACATTCCCTAGGAAGCAGACTTCTCATATCCAGAACTATCAATTCAAGTGCTTGAAATAAATATGGTGAACTCATAGTGTATCCAAAACTATCAGTATGAGTGTTGAATGCTCCCCCTCCGTCTTCGAGTACACAAAGATGTTGTAAATGAAGACTACCATGAAGTGATCAAGGTAAGGGCGAATGATCATGTTCATGAGCCCCATGAACACTGCCAAAGCATTGTTCCCACCGAAGGGAATCACCAGGAACTCATAATGTCCATACTGACATCTGAAGGTAGTCTTCGGTACATCCTAATACCATTACCTTATATGATGATAGCCTGATCTGAGGTCTATCTTTGAAAACCATTGTGCTCCCTTCAGCTGGTTGAAGAGATCATCAATCCTTGGCAGAGGGTACTAGTTCTCCATAGTCACCTCGTTCAGGTGCTGATATTCCACACAAAGTCTTAGACTCTCATTTTCCTTCTTGGCGAAAAAAATCAGGGCTTCCTAAAGAGAAACACTGGACCTTATGAAACCCTTCCTCTGTAAGTCTTACAATAGTACCCTCAGCTCACAATGCTCCAAGGGGGCCATCTGATATGTTGGTGTTGATATTGTTTCCATCCCAGGGTACAAGTCGATGTAAAATTCTACTTATCTAAGAGAGTGTAGTACTGTAACATCATCAGGGAAGACATCAGCAAACTAGTCCAACACTACAGGATAGCTTTTAATTATCTTGTCCACTACACTGATGATGGGGCTATCCAACTAATGAATTATTAGATGCACCCTTCTTTGAGAAATTACGCCCTATGTTGCAAAGGATTCCTTCTCCCCAGTGAAGGAAAACGCGATCCAACCCTCGTGGATACACCGCACTTTGTGCCTAAAACATTCAATCTGATCATGGACTGTGGATAGCCACTCCATACCTAAGATGACGTCATAAGGCCTCAATGGTGCTACTGGGAGATCCCATCCAAAGCTCTCACATTCTAGAGTGAGCTTAGGCTGTCTGCACCAATATGTAATCGTCGAATCTTCTCCCGTAGGAGTCTCTAATAGTAAGGATCGAGCCAATGGCTCCATCGGAATCCTTGAGCACCGAATGTGTGTCGTGGAAATAAAAGAGTGACTGGAACCTGTATCTATAATAACTAAATCTGGGGTGGAACAGACATAGATCATACCATTAATAATATTTGGAGAACCGTGGTCATAAGCCTCTGTTACCTAGAGCTATGCTCGTCCCATCATCCTACTTCCTGAGGTCAGGGTGGACCACCTAGGGATGGTGGCGGTAACACCTCAAACCTTTTTCCACGGCATACCTCTCGGTCATCCCCCCTTCCATGTTCGTCGCCTTGCGGGACTCCTCGCTCAAACTGTTGACGCTGTATTGGAAGCCCCTCAACTGTCTACTGGTAATCCATACAGTGGTTCAGGAAGTCACACACAATGTATTCCTACCCGCCGCACGTAATGAAAATCCTAACCCCTATCTGACTACCTCTATCATGGGATCCTCACACTACTGACCTGGAGTCCTGAGGTCGACCTCTGAGAGACCTAGACTACTTAGTCCCACATGTCTGTTGTCTGCTGCCTGCCGAAGACTCTAACGCTTGGTGTCAGCCAGTAATTATAAATACGAGTGTCTGTTCGGTAATGACCCAAAGTATCATTAAGGGAAATCCTTCATGATCTAATTAAATGTCTATTTATTTTTATATAAAATGTCCACTCCATTGGTTTTATGTTATGAATTTTGACTGTTGCTAATATAGTTGTTGAACAGTGATTACATGATTAGTATAAATATAGGGCTTTAACAAATCCAAATTTACTCAGACAAAGGAAGCGATTGCCTCACCCGTTAGAATTTCCCTATATGAATCCCATTTGATGGAGATTGGAAAAGAGGTGGCATCCTTGGGCTTCGCTCTTGACCAAGCCCAAGCTGAGCTTCACCATGTCAAGCTCGATCGGGACCGTCTACGGGAAAAGTGGAAGTTGATAGAGATTACCACTCGTGCAATGTTATCCGAGCCACCCCAAGAGTCTGTCACCATCGCACACCTTACCCTTAGGTCTTATACGGCTGTTTTAAGGGGTTATGTAACAAATAAATAGTACTTTGTTCATGTACATTATTTTTTTTGTATATAATAATGAATATACTTTCTTTTCATTATTGATACATTGTAAATAGTTTTTAAAGTACAAATAATGTTTTTAGATATTATTTAATTAAGAATTATATTTTATTAAATTAATGGATTTTGGAATAAAATAATATTTTAATAACATATTATTATTATTATTAAATTAATTTTTATTAAATATACATGATCTTATAATTTTATGAATGCAACTGTAATTTTTATTAAGGTTTGAAGGCCATTTCTGTCAAAACCCTTGAATTTTCAATAAATGTCGGTTTTTATTTTAAAAGTGAAAATTAATATATTTAGAAAATTATTTAGATACAATAAATTTTATTTATGGAATCAGGATGTTGAAATTATACAACGGTGAATTTTTTCATAATTTTCTGAGACAGTCAAATTTTTGGGTAAAAATTAAATACCGTTTAAATATATAATGTGTTTTATGACAACATAAGGACCCAATAGTGATGTAATAAAATACAATAATCTTTATGTTCGGCCAATATAAGATTTACCTTTAAAATAATGTGATTTTTGGTTTTTTTGGATTACTTTTCAAAGCATTAATGGACCCCTCAAGACTTATTAAACACCTTGTATTTTTATATTAATTTCCATGGGAGTGTGACTCACCTCCACATAAACAACCCTATTATTTTAAGAAGTTCGGACTTTGTCCTTATAAAATATTTCTTTCATCTTCCATTTCCTAAAAACCATGGGCAAAAACCATGGGGTGGTTTGTGGTTTTGATTAATTTAATGTAAGGGGTCCCAGACCTAAATAATAAAGAATTCCCTCACCTTTCCAATATAAACCCACCCAAGCTCCCACTTCTGCCTCACTCAAAGCCTTTGGAGTTCGTCCCACCTATACCCTAATCTCTCTAGAATTCTCCCAAGGATCCCCAAGCTCCCAAGAAGCCTCTCACAAGCCTCTCTCTAGCCTTTGGAAGCACACTTCCATGTAAGGGTTTTTTCTTCCTTTCTCATTTTTGTCCAATTTTCTTTATGTTGTTTTGACCATTTATTTTCAATTATGAATGTTGGGGTATGGTTTCTCACCTCCCTCATACTGCTCTCTTTATGTTTTAATCATGGTATACCCCTTTCTCTCTCATTAAATGCCTCCCATGTACACCTGTTACTATGCCGAAATTCCGAAAGGAACTTCTCTCTCCTCTTTTACATTCAAGCAATACTTTTGTATCATGAGTCTAACTTCCATCACAATTGTTGGGACATGTATCTATATGACCTCCTTATTATCCATTACATTTAAATATTATGATACACCCCTTTCTCTCTCATCAACCTTTTTTATGAATATTTATGTCACGTTGTTACGCTGTCGAAATTGCAACGAATTTCTAAGCCAATGTCATTGTGTAGTGAATACCATGCCCATTTCTCCATCAAGGGTATTCACCTTTATGCACATTTAATTATTTATTATAAAGTTTCATGTATGAATCTCACATTCCTTATCGTGGAATAAATTATTATGTTTTATGAATCCATGTTTTATGATCCATGTGGTACACTTATGCATGAAATGAAATGTTTTAGAAGGGTGCGCCCTTATAGCACTCCAATGCATTGGGTAAAGTATAGAATAATGATACGTAATGTACAATGAGTGTTGAATCATGGTAATTCAAGTGAAACAAGGGTTTACTCGTGCTTCATGTGCAATGAGTATCTACTCATGCTCCATGTACAATGAGCCTTGGCTCATGCTAATTCCACGTTAAGTGTTATTGCCACATTTCCATGTTATGATTATCATGCTTTATCATGCCTTTATGTTCATGTTTATCTTATTATCTATTGATATGCCTAAAGTCTAACACGTATTGTACTCCTCATGTTATTCCATGTGTATTCCCTTACTGGGCTTTATAGCTCACCCTTTTCTTATGCATGTCCTCAGGTTATCCCATGCAATGCTATGTATGAGAGAATGTAGTGGTCATGTAAAGGAAGTTTTCAATAAAGATGTTGTATTTCATGTTTCAAGTTTTTATGTAATGATCCTAAGCGCCAAAGACACTAATCCTCTAGATATTCTTTGTTGTATCAAGTGAAGTTTTATGTAATAAATCATGTTTAAGTTTTTAATAAAAGTAGGGTTGTCATAGTTGGTATCAGAGGATAGGTTTAGTTATTTTTGGGATTAGGATTAGAAAACCCTAGTAAAGCCTTAGAGACAAGACTAAGTATAATAAAAACATCCCTATGTTTTGGTGAGTATTGAGTAAGTGGGTTATCAAGCAAATACATCCCTGTCTGGATACGATTAGGTAGAGGCGGCTCTGGCACAGATGTATCCTAGGGGTAAACCCCGAAAACACCGCTTTGAGCTAGACATGAATGGGAACTGGTGCATGACAACTGGCCTTACTACACTCTTGGTTATGACACTCCCGGGGGATATGTTTTGATAAATTCACAAGCTTAATATGAACCCTTATAAATGGAATTAAAAATAATGCCCCTAAAAATATATGTTAGAAAGTAGATCATGAAAATCCTAGATTGGAGCCTATAGACTCATGAGTTAAGGAAATAAAAGTTTATTTATAAGTCATCAAATTTAGTCTTTGGATTACCCTTTATGTGTTACCCCTAAATTTCCTTTTATTCCATCCAATGGACGTTAATAGGAGGACTCGGGCTAACAACCGTTGTGAAGATCAATGTGATGACTGTACTAATGAGATGCCCAATCCAATGGGAGAAGGAATTGCGAACTTTGTCATGATTTTCTCTCAATTAAATCATGCTTTGAGTAGAAACATGGGTCAAGAGGAACGTTCAAAAAGGCCTCCTACTTTTAGTGGATCATCCGATCCCACGATCGCTGAACAATGGATCAACTCCATTGAAAAGATATTCTCCATCCTTCATTGTTCTGAACAGGAGATGGTTCTCCTGGTGGATTATCATACGGAGGGTCAAGCTGATCAGTGGTGGAAGTTGATCAAAAATACAAAGCCTGAGGAGGAGATCTAGGCGTTGGAATGGAAGGATTTCCAGAAGATGTTTTTCGATAAATATTTTCTGTGCACCCTCCACCATAAGATGGAAAGGGACTTCCTTTCCCTCAAGAAAAAAGATGAATAATTTGTTGGAGCGTACAAGGAAAACTTCACAAGGCTTGCACGGTACGCTTCTGGATTTTTCGTTACCCCCGAATGCAAAGTTGGCCGCTTCTTTGGTGGGATGAATCCTATCCTACGGAAAGCATTGTCGATCCGTGACTTTGAAAGCTATGAAGAAATTTTCTGATGTGCCCTCAAGGTCGAAATGGAGATCATAGAATCACAAGGGTATCATGGGGATAAGAAGTGTACGGTGTGATTTAATGCTGGTGGTCCGATGGATAAATCCAACAGTGCTAAAAAGATCCAGCACTTCACTTTCCAAAAGTGCGGAAAGAAGCACCCTAGAAATTGCCTTAAGGGGATGATGAAATGCTTCAGGTGTGGAAGAGAAGGGAACCTAGATATTAACTGTTCTCAAGAAAGACCCACGGTTGCGATAGAGGAGAGGAACGCTCTGTTCGAACCTCAACACATTGTTCAATGCTACAAATGCAAAGAACCAGGTCATTTTGCAAATCAGTGCCCTAATCCAAGGGTTTTTCAGAGGAAACCAACAACCTCCAAGGCAAGAAGGAAGATCTTTTGCCATCACTTATGCCGAAGTGAACCACGAAAACGAAATGGTGACAGGTATGCTAGTTATTCATTCAAGAATAGCGAACGTACTTTTTTGATTCAGTTTCTATGCATTTTTTTATATCTCGAATGTTTAGTAGAACAATCCCAGCACCACCACAAATCATGGAAGTAAAGATGTCGGTGAGTATGGGAAATGGGGAAATCATTTCATCCCATGAATATAAGTCCTCCCCTATTATAATCCATGGAATGAATTTCTTGGAGAACCTCGTCATACTCCCTCTTGTGGAATTTGATGCATTTCTTGGAATGGATTGGCATTACTTATATAGATCCAACATAAATTGTCTGGAGAGGGAAATCACACTTTGTATGGAGAATCGACCCCCAAATTCTTTACAAGTGTATGATGGAAAATGAATCTCCTTTAGCTCTATCCTCTCAAGAATGGATATTACTGACCTATGAGACACGTATCTGGCTCAGATGATTCAATCCAAGGAAGAAACCATCTTTGTTGAAATTTCTATTGTGAGGGAATTCGCTGAAGTTTTTCCCGGGGAACTGCCTGGTCTTCCTCCTAGAAGAGATGTTGAATTCTAAATTGATCATATCCTTGGGGCATTACCAATATCCAAGACTCCATATAGAATGGTTGTCGTTGAACTTGAAGAGCTAAATAAACAACTATAGTATAATCTTGATAAAGGGTTTATATGCCCAAGTGATTCACCATGGGGTGAACCAGTCCTCTTCGTCAAGAAGAAGGATGGGTCAATGCGGCTTTGCATCGATTATCATGGACTTAAAAAAATCACGATAAAGAACAAGTATCCTCTCCCATGAATTGATGGCTTGTTCGATCAGCTACATTGAGAACAATACTTCTCCAAGGTGGACTTGCGGTCAGGATATTATCAAGTAAGGGTGAAGAAGGAAGATGTCCCCAAGACTGCTTTTCACACAAGATACAGGTACTATGAATTCATAGTAATGCCTTTAGGACTCACTAATACTCCAGAAATCTTCATGGACTTAATGAATAGAGTCTTTAGATATTACCTTGACAAATTTCTGGCAGTCTTTACAGATGATATTCTGATATACTCCAAAACCAAGGAGGATTGTGAGGAGCATTTAAGAACTGTACTAGAGACTTTGCGCAAAGAGAAGCTCTATGAAAAGTATAGAAAGTGTGAATTATGGTTGAAGGAGGTCTCATTATTGGGCCATATCATCACAAGCAATGGGATATCTGTGGATCCCTCCAAAACAGATGCAATTGAGGGATGTTCGAGGCCAACATCGCTAATGGATATCCGTAGCTTCTTGGGGTTAACTGGATATTATCGACGATTTGTGAGAAATTTCTCACGATTGTCCAACCCTCTTACCAAGATAACTCTAAAGGGAGTATAGTTTTCTTGGAGTTATGAATAAAAAGAATGATTCAAGGAGTTGAAAAATAGGCTTATCACTGTGCTCGTGCTCACTTTACCCACAAGTGGGGAAATTTTTGTGGTATTTAGTAATGCTTCGAAGAAGTGCTTAAGTTGTGTGCTGATGCAGAATGATAAAGTGATATTATATGCCTCAAGACAGTTGAAAATCCATGAGAGGAACTATCCAACGCATGATCTGGAGTTAGAGGCGGTGAAATTTGCTTTGAAAATCTGGTGGCATTATCTCTATGGGGAGAAATGTGAGATATATACTGACCACAAGAGTCTTAAATATATATTGACATAGAAAGAGCTTAATATGAACCAGAGAAGATGGATAGAGCTCATCAAGGATTATGACTGTTCAATACATTACCACCCTGGGAAAGCGAACAATGTGGGAGAATCCCTAAGTAGAAAGGATCCAAGAATTATATCAATGATGAGAATTGAGAAGGATCCAATCTTCTTAGAATTGATGAATATGGACATGGGAATCATAGAGAAGGGAACATCATTAATCCTATCACAAATGATTTCTCAAACATATCTTTTGGAAAGGTTAAAGGATGATTAGAAGGATGATGTGGGAATTCACGAAAAAGTAGAAGCTATCAAAAAAGGGAAATCCTCGGATTATAATGTTAATGAAGATGGAATTATGCGGTTTGGGAAAAGACTATGTGTTCCATCAAGTCTGGAGCTAAAGAAGGAACTTTTGGAGGACTCACATAGTTCAAATTTCTCTATTCATCAAGGGAACACAAAGATGTATCGAGATCTCCGAGAAAACTTTTGGTGGGATAATGTAAAGAAGGAGATCTCTGAATAGACATTAAAGTGCCTAGGGTGCCAGAAAGTGATGGAAAAGAGGAATAAGTCTAAGGGGATGATGCAATCATTGCCCATACCTAAATGGAAATGGGATAACATCACCATGGACATTGTCACTGGACTTCCGAGGACATCCAAAGGCAACAATGCAATCTGGGTTGTTGTGGATCATCTTACAAAGACTGCACACTTCATTGCTATTCGGGAGGATTTCTGTTTGGATCAATTGGCATAGATATATATCAGGGAAGTGGTAAGGTTGCAAAGAGTACCACTATCTATTGTGTCTGACCAAGATCCAAGATTCCCCTTTAAGTTTTGGAAGAGTCTTCAACATGCTTTGAATACTGAACTGAACTTCAGTATGGCCTATCATCCTCAAACTGATGGCCAATCCGAGTGGACTATCCAAACACTTGAGGACATGTTGAGAGAATTCTCAATGGACTTTAAAGGAGGATGGGATCAACATCTTCCTCTGGTTGAGTTCTCTTATAATAATAGTTTCCACTCGAGCATTAAAATGGCACCATATGAAGCCCTGTATGAGAAAAGGTCCATAACACCGGCATGTTGGGATGGGGTTGGTGAACATAAGCTGCTTGGAATAGAGTTGGTCGAAGAAATGGTGGAGATGGTGAAAACCATTCAGCAGCATATCAAGGAAGCCCAGAGTCGATAGAAGAGTTATGAAGATAACCGTCAATGAGACCTTGAGTTTAAATTTGGGGACATGGTTTTTCTATGCATATCTCCGTGGAAGAAGGTCATGAGGTTTGGAAAGAAAGGGAAGTTAAGTCCAAGGTACATAGGCCCCTTCGATATTCTTTATCGTGTCGGGGTTGTGGCCTATCAACTAGAACTTCCACCTACCATGGCCAAAGTACATGATATCTTTCATGTATCCCTCATAATGAAGTACATACTGGAACTGTCACATGTACTCTCTTCTGAGGTGGTACAATTGGAATATAATCTTTCTTATGGGGAGCAACCAATGAAGATCTTAGATCGTAGAGAAAAAGTTCTACGAAATAAGACAATGCCCCTCATCAAGGTATTGTGGAGAAACCACAAGTTTGAAGAAGCGACTTGGGAATAGGAGGAAATGATGAAGCGGAGTTACCCACATCTGATTTAGCGTGGGAAAAGAAAAATTTCAAGGGCGAAATTTCTTAAGGGGGGAATATTGTAACGACCCAATGTTTCATTAATGGAAATCCCTCTTGATCTAATTTAATGTCTCTTTATGTTTATATAAAATTTCAACTCCTTTGGTTTTATGTTAAGAATTTTGACCATTTCTAATATATCTGTTGAACAGTGATCACATGATTAGTATAAATATAGGGCTTTAACAAATCCAAATTTACTCAGACAAAGGGAGCGGGGGCCTCATCCAGTAGAATTGCCCCATACAAAGCCCATTTGTCGGAGATCGGAAAAGAGGTTGCATCCTTGGGCTTCTCTCTTGACGAAGCCCAAGCTAAGCTTCACCATGTCAAGCTCGAACGAGACCGTCTATGGAAAAAGTGGAAGTTGATAGAGATTTCCACTAGAGCAATGTTATCCGAGCCACCCCAAGAGTCTTTCACCATCGCACACCTTACCCTTAAGTCTTATGCAGGTGTTTTAAGGTGTTATGTAACAAATAAATAGTATTATGTTCATGTACATTATTTTTCTTGTATATAATAATGTATATACTTTCTTCTGATTATTGAAACATTATAAATAGTTTTTAAAGTACAAATAATGTTTTTAGTTATTATTTAATTAAGAATTATATTTTATTAAATTAAGGGATTTTTGAATTATATAATATTTTATTAAAGTATTATTATTATTATTATTAAATTAATTTTTATTAAATATAAATTATCTTATAATTTTATAAATGCAATTGTAATTTTTATTAAGGTTTGAAATCCATTTCTGTCAAAACCCGTGAATTTTCGACAAATATCAGTTTTTATTTTAAAAGTGAAAATTAAAATATTTAGAAAATTATTTAGATAAAATAAAAGTTATTTCTAGAATCAGGATGTCTAAATTATCCAAAGGTGAATTTTTCATAATTTTCCGAGACAGTCAAATTTTTGGGTAAAAATTAAATATCGTTTAAATATATAATGTGTTTTATGACATCATAATGACCCAATAGTGATGTAATAAAATACTATAATCTTTATGTTCAGCCAATATTTGTTTTACCTTTAAAATAATGTTATTTATGGTTTGTTTTACTTACTTTTCAAAGCATTAATGGACCCCTCAAGACTTATTAAACACCGTGTCTTTTTAAATTAATTTCCATGGGAGTGTGACTCACCTCTACATAAGGAACACTATTATTTTAAGAAGCTCTGACTTTGGCCTTATAAAATATTTATTTCCTCTTCAATTTTCCAAAAACTATGGGCAAAAACCATGGGGTGGTTTGTGGTTTGGATTAATATAATGTAAGGGGTCCCAAAACTAAATAATAAAGAATTCCCTCACCTTTCCTATATAAACCCACCCAAACCCCCACTTCCTCCACACTCAAAGACTATGGAGTTCGTCCAACCTCTGACCTACTCTCTATAGAATCCTTCCAAGGTGCCCCAAGATCCCAAAAATCCTCTCACAAGCCTCTCTCTAGCCTTTGGAAGCACACTTCCAAGTAAGGGTTTTTTCTTCCTTTCTCGTTTTTGTCCAATTTTCATTAAGTTGTTTTTCCCATTTATTTTCAATTATGAATATTGGGGTATGGTTTATAACCTCCCTCATACTTCCCTCTATATTTTTTAATCATGGTAGACCCCTTTCTCTCTCATTAAATTCCTCCCATGTTCACCCATTACTATGCCGAAATTCTGAAAGGAACTTCTCTCTCCTCTTTTACATTCAAGCAATACTTTTGTATCACGAGTCTAAATTCCATCTCAATTGTTGGGAAATGTATCTATATTAAATCCTTACTGTCCATTACATTTAAATATTATGATACACCCATTTCTCTCTCATCAATCGTTTTTATGAATATTTATTTCATGCCGTTACGCTGCCAAAATTGCACTGATTTTCGAAGCCAATTCCATTGTGTAGTGAATATGATGCCCATTTCTCCATCAAGGGTATTAACCATTATGCACATTTAATTATTTATTATAAAGTTTCATGTATTAATTCCACATTCATTATCGTGGAATAAATTATTATGTTTTATGAAACAATGTTTTATGATCCATGTGGCACACTTATGCATGAAATGAAATATTTAAGAAGGGTGCGCCCTTATAGCGCTCCAATGCATTGGGTAAAGTATAGTATCATGATACATCTTGTGAAATGAGTGTTGATTCATGATAATTAAAGTGAAATGAGGGTTTACTCATGCTTCATTTTCAATGAGGATCTACTCATGCTCCATGTGCAATGATCCTTGGCTCATGCTAATTCCATGTTAAGTGTTGTTGCCACATTTCCATGTTATGATTATCAGGCTTTATCATTCCATTATGTTCATGTTTCTCTTGTGCTCTATTGATATTCCTAATGTCTAACATGTATTGTACTCCTCAAGTTATTCCATGTGTATTCCCTTACTGGGCTTTATAGCTCACCCTTTTCTTATGCATGTCCTCAGGTTATCTCATGCAATGCTAAGTACGAGGGAATGTAGTGTTCGTGTAAAGGAAATTTTCAATAAAGATGTTTTATATCATGTTTCAAGTTTTTATGTAATGATCCAAATCCCCAAATACACTAAACCTCTCGATATTCTTTGTTGTATCAAGTGATGTTTTATGTAATAAATCATGTTTAAGTTTGTAATAAAAGAAGGGTTGTCATATGTTCATCCAAGAAGCTCTCCATATGAAGGGCTCTCTCCAGCACCCCATCCTGAGTAGGGATGCTGAGAGAACCCACCAAAGCCCCAATCTCCCACCTGAGTCCCTACTCGATGGCTCGAGCCCTAAATAAAGGGTCTCAGACCACGTCTGTGGAGTAGCGGGAATGGTCTGTGAACCTCGCTGAGTACTTTTCCACTATCATGTTGCCCTACTATAGGTTGAGCAACTCCTAAATCCACACAGAGTGCAGCTTCATGGGGAAAACCACATAATGGAAATTACTCTCGATGTCATCTAAATTTAGGGTTGCCTCATCTTGAGTCTGGATAGTCAAAATCCACCATCTCCCTACTGAGCCCTTTAGAAGGCTCTCTACCATGATCACCATCTAGTCAGGTGGTGTCCTCACTAAGCAGAAGACCTGCATCACAGCCACTATCCAGTACTCATAGAACTGAGGATCCATCTCCCCCATGAACCAAAGAGGTCTCTACCTATGAAACTCGTATAGAGCATTGAGCCTACAAACGTACTCTACTGAAACCATCGGTAGTATATGTTGACCATCCGGTGGTGGTAGCACTAGTGCACCACCCGATGGGGCCATCTCAATCACTAGTCACTGAACAGATGCGTCGTCGCTAAGTGGGTTGTCCCCAAGAACTCATATCGGGATCCTGGCTTGTCATCCACATGGAGGCATCCTAAGAAAGATCATGATGTAGCATTGTTAAAAGGTTATACCTGGTGAGATTACTTTTATTCAAATAAATGAGGCACTTCTGAAACTAGTGTTTTCATGTATTGAGCTGAAAACAGAATTCCTGGACCTGGTGTATGTAGATGCCAGCTGCTACACCATCATTGGACTCCCCAAATCTGAAAGTCAGACTCCCAACACTTAAAATTTTTTCCCCAAAACAAAACATCAGACTCCTGGTCTTTGAGAGGGAACCGACCACCCTTTTATACAACTTTGTCACAACCCGTCCCCCGGGGTTCGTGTCGTGACTAACCCAATCCCGCTTCCCATAATCTAGTGTTTGGAAACTATCAATGGAAAGTAATTTCTCTAAAATGGTAATACCTTACCAAAAAACAATACACACACAGACAGGTCACACAGCGCACAAGTAAAACAGAACAGAAGGAGAAGGGTACAACAATAACTAAAAACCACCATAGAGTGTAAAAGAATGTACTAAATTAAAGGGACCGGAATACAAGACCAACTGATATAGAAATATAGTAGAAAGTGAAAACAGTTCCTGATATCTTCTGCCAAGGATCCTATATAAAGGGTAGGTACAGCTCGTCACTATGGCTCTCCACATCCACTAGTCACCTCTATACACCATCAAGTCCTGGATCCTCGAGACACGGTAAAAGCTTCCTGTCGTCTTCACAGGACACCACAAGGTGAGGGAAGAACTAGTTCAGGGGTGATTATATGAATTCCCAGTAGGGAGCTCAAGACCCTCAAAGGTATCTCATAATTCCAAAAAGTAGAACCCACAAAACATGATCTTAACCACAAATCACAAGTAAAAGACATCTCACACCAGGCATATTCTAGGTAAGTAATAGTAGAATCATTAGTATCATCATCGAACACCTCGACTACTGGATAACTCCTCCTCTATTGAGTACAGTGGTCTTGCCAAGTCACACAGAGTTGCTTCCCACTAACCTTGAACTGCCTAGGAACTCCTCCCCATTGTGTACTGGGGGTCTGTAGGGTCACACAGAGCTGCTCCCCACTGTGGCCTACTGATCTACTCCTCCTGCCGAGTACCATGGGTCAGCTAGGTCACAAAGAGCCACTCCCCACTATTGTCCTGCAAAGTCACACAGAGGTTCCTCCCTCTAGGCCGTTGAGTCACACAGAGTTGAAATTAAGAATAATTTGTCTCTCATCTAGTCATACGGTTCCGCACGTAGCACTCTTGGTAAAACCAATCCTCAAGCCATCGACTGTATTTCCACTAGCATGAATTCCCTTGAATAAGTAACCTGATGATCTTCCCTATCATATGGGTTCCATATCAACAGACAACGTGTCAACCAGATTCACGATCTATAAGTTATAGGCATTTTAGTGCCATGGGCCCGGTTGGATTCTGGTACGTTCCAACCCGGCCAAACTCCAACTTTCTCTGAGTCTCTCTTTGAATATCTCAAAAGGACTACCACATCCTTAGGGTTCTAGTGCTGTAGATGGATCATCAAAAGGATGTATGATTTAGGAGATATGCTTGTTTAAGCGTAATAGGAAAAAAAGGGGTCTGGGTAAAGTCTTACCCACCCAACTTGGCCCAATGGTCCTAGACTGAAGGGGGCTAGGCTTGACTTGGTATGGATGGGCCTGGTCCAGCCCAGCCCACATGACTAGGCATAGCCCACCGTGCCATGAAACTGCTTGGTCCACTGGCTGTGTGCGGGGTGGGGGGGGGGGGGTTGGTTGTCCACTCCCCTCCCGAACGGCTTCAGTCGTTCAGGTCTTCAAAGTCACGGTGCAAGTTGGTGTTGCACCTCCTAGCCAGTATGCGTGGGCTGGCCTATTATGAACTCACGAGTGCGGGGCCACCCTCCTCGGTTGCTAAAATCTACGGCCCTTCTCCATGACACCCAACCACAGTGCGCCGCCCAGCTCACCTGAAACACCGGACGGTGACGAACCACCAGTTCAGTCCGTGTGGACCGGCCCACAATGGACCTGAGGGAGCAGGTCCACCCTCCCCCATGGCTTTAAACCACGAACTTCCATCACATTGTGCCACACAGCTTCAACTCTTCCTACACTATCGGCCACTACTTTGTCCTTCATGGAACCTTCGGTCACCATCGTTCATTCGTGGGCTACGGGTGTCGACTGCCACTTCCCTCGGTCGTCGGCGTCGTTGTGCCATTGTAGAATCCACTAGCCACCGATGAAGATATGGTGGTCCGTTTTTATTCTCATTAGTTAATATGGGCCTCCCAAAAAGATACCTACACTGCCTAACCCTTGGTTCCACCTTACTCTCATACCTTCTAGTTTTCACATGAATAACGCTACCATAACTGAGTTCGACGGAGGGTCTGAGCCTTGTTCATTTGACCCATTCCCTCCACGTTAGAATAATAACATGATATGAATTTCTAGAAGGAAAAAAATCTTAGGTATACAATGACACCCCCTACCTTCTATCTATTGGATGGCACAGCATATGAGGAAGTTGGGTCTGCATCTGAAGGTGTTTGTTGGTGCTTTTCATCGTCAGTCGATTCCTCCAACGACCGTCTCTCAATCACCATTCTCTGTTGGAGAAGGAAGTTAATGGTGTTTAGTTAGAGCTTCATCTTATAGCTCTCCCAAAACCCTATCCCAAGATTTGATTAAATAGAAGGAAAGAGGGGAACAACCCATCACACAATTAATGGGGTTCATTATTGAGTTTAATTAATGAACCTATTAATTCTCCAAACGGTGTGGTTACTCAACCTATTAATTCAACAAACGGTGTGGTTACACAACCTAAGGGTCAATCTATTAAATGGTACGATGTTGAACTGCATTCCCATATCCATTAGTCTAATGATTGCAAGAAAAAGAAAATAAAATAACCTTTAGTTATTTTATTATTTTTTGTAAAGCCCAAAAAAATAACCTTTTCATCTGAACCTTGTCGGTTAAAGTTAATCTCCCCTTAAGTGAATCCCAGCACTACAGATTTAATGGTACCCTTTGATTTTTAATTTGAGCACTGGTTCAAAATATAGAAAATGTCACTAGCATTTTTATTTAACATACCTAGAAAAATGTTCCAAAATTTATTTCAGGCTCTCTAGGCCTCAGAATCACGCGCTGCCAATTTTCACAGACTCGTAATAATCACAAATAATTAAAAAAATTATATGGAATTTCTGGGTCATTAAAAATTATAATATATACATATATACTTATTTTCCATTTATATTCTTTATTTAAATACTTCAATAAAACAGAATCATCATTCATGTGTACGTACTACTTACCGTCTCCATGAATGGTATATTCCATTTTCATAATTCTATATTATATAGGTCATTATCAGAAATATATAATCAATATATATAATTTTTAATTTTTTTACATTTTATAAGTCATGATATATGTATAAGGACCAATGATATAACAAATTAAGACACATGTGAAAAACAATGTGAATATTACTTGAAGAGTAACCTTAACATAAAATTGATAACAAGAAGGTAATATAAAGACAAAACCAAACCATATATGGTATTAGATATAAATAATTGTTCTGTGAGAGATTTATAATAAACTAATATTTATTATAGAGGAGGTTTGTATGAGTACAATAAGACTAATGACAAAAGGTAATGGAATTTCATCTCACTTTTTATTCTCATGAGAAACATATTTTATCCACCAACCATTACTTTTTTGGGGTGTGTATACTACCCATGGATGTATTATATGATTCATATAACTAAATTCATGGGCATTTACATACATATTTTATGACATTTATTTCATGGGGTTTATGTTTCAAGGGTTGCCAAATCGGTAAAGTAATTTTTTCTCAATTTTCCTTCTTAAAGACACAATCTAGGATATTTTAAGAAACATTAATTTCATTTTCTTAAAATGGGAGTATGGTTTAATTTTACATAGTGGTAAGAGTTTATCGAAACAATCTCATCACTTTTCAAGATTATTTATGTTTATGATTCCATTGATGAAATCTTATGATCTATCTCTTAAAAACACTCTTAATCTTTCTTATCCTCCTGTTATTCATGATATATTAATGTATTGGTGTCATTTTTACACTCTTTGGAACATAAGATAATTAAGAAATTGTTTTTAATAATCCTGGATTTAACTTTTATTTTGTTTGAAATCTGCATTTCTTTAAAATAATGATTTCTAAAAAGGGTTTCTAGGAATACTATACTATTATCCTATAATATTCAAAAGCAATTTTTACCCTTTTTGTCCTTTACCAATGTTTTTAAAGGAATATTTTTATCTCTTTTTGAGGAATGCATTTTTATAAAAATTTTACATGAAAAAAGAATGTTCTTTAACTCGTATGACATGTACAGATTTAATCACCTTCATTTCTGTGAATCTTACTTTTCATGTTAAGAGGATAATTTTTAAGAAAAAGTTTTTAAAAGTAAATTTCAATTAAATTTTTTTTAAAACTTTTTCATTTTCTCTTTATATGTTTTCAAATTATTTTTAAGGGAAAGTGTTTTTAAAAATGATTTTATGATTCTATTATTAGTTTTCAAGGAAAAACATTTTCAACATGTATTGTATATTCTTTTATAAGATTTCATGGGAAATGGTTTTTAAAAATATTTCAAGCATTATTTATAAATTTTAAAATTATTTTCAATGTAATTGATTCAAAAACATTTTCATGTAAAATTTGTTTTAACACATTTTCAAACTTCTTTTTATAATTATTCAATGAAAATGGTTTTAATTTTTTTCTAGATTACTTTATATGTTTTCGAGTTAAATTTTGAGATAATGGGGTTCAAAAGGTTTTATTTTTTACATATATTTTTGCAATAAAAAGGATATTTTCCTCAATAATGTTTTAAAATATCATTAAAAATTATTTCCTATATAAGATGACATATGTTGGGGTTACTCATGCCTTTCTAGGGAAACAATTCAATTTTTCCATTCATATTCTTTCCCTGAATGGTTTTTGTTTTGATAGAATGTATTTTGTGAATCATGTTTCTCTTTCACGTGTTATATATTGTTTAGACCTGCTTCATTTCATGGGTTATTCTTTTGATGAAATGATTAAGAAACATATATGGTTATCCACAAGTTAGTATTTTATTATATGTTTATGATACCCATTTAATTTTATGGGTTAGGATATTATTGTTTATGATTTTTTGGATCATGTATATATGATTACATTATGAGATGAGTTGTAACTATATCTCTCTCTCATGAATTGGGTTAATATTTCTATCTCATGAGATAGACTAAGATAGTCATGGGATTGATCCTTAACTACTCTGATAGATAGGGGAGTGAACCATAACTATCATGATGGTTTGGGGAGTGAACTCATGCTATTAAGATGGCTATGGAAGTGAACCATGACTACCAAGATGGCATTGGGAGTAAACCCATAATACTAAGATAGCCTTGGAAGTGATTTCTCCACTACTATGAAAATCATATTATATGCTTTGGTGTTGGCCACAATTCCATAACTTATTCCAATGTTATGCTTTCATATATTGTGGTATTAATTTCTTTATGATTCATGTCTTATGAACTCCCAATATTTATGTAATGATTCTTGTTTATTATCTTTGATTTGTAGGGTACGATCTATGGTTTCATGATCTTGTTCTCATACCCTTATGCTAATGTTTATTCTTACATGTCTTCCTTATTTACCCTTACTAAGCATTTGAGGTCACCACTTTTTATGTTTCCTTCCCTAAGTTATGAAGTTATTCTTCATGTATGATGTGTCAAAGAAGGGTTCTAGTGTTGAAGAACCAAGTGAGAGATAATTCATCTCACTTATGTACCAGTGTATATGTTTCTAACTTTCTAAAGGCACTAGACTAATAGGGAATTTGGGTTGTTTGCTTAATGTTTTAAGTATTATAAAAGAGTTATGTAATGTCATTTTACATTAAAACAGGGTCTTTATACCATATGTAATGGGACTTCGAGCTAAAAATATATAATTTCATAATGTGGTAGGTGTGGTGGGTTATCACTTGGGGGGGGGCTATAACCTACCTTTCAAGCCTATGTGTGTGATGTGTGTGTGTGTTTGAATGTAATTGTACACCCAAGCAACCAATATAATAAATATATAATAAATATATATACATATAAATATAGTAAATATGTTAATTATTTAAATATATTTATTATAATATTATAATTATTGAAATATATAATTAATTTTTAATAAATATATAAATATTTTTTCAAAAAATAATATTTACATATTTGAATATTTCTATCATTATATATATTTTAATATATATATATATATATAATATATATAAATAAAAAAATTGTAAATATATTCATTATTTAAATAAATAATTTATAATTTTATCATAATTTATATATTTATAATTATTTATTTATAATTATATAAATATGTTTCTAAAAAATAATTTTTATTCATTTAGAATTAGAAATATATAAATGTATAAATATAGTAAATATAGTTTCTAAATATATATTTTTATCAATATTGTTTTACACAAATATTTTATCATTATTAATGAAGTGTGTGCATGTTAAAAATGAGTGAATTTGGATAACTAAAAATGAGTACACATTTACAAAATTGAAAAAATGGATAAGATTTATTACATAAATATAAATTATTAAAAAATATTGATAAATATTAAAATAAATACGAATACATATTTAAAATATTAAAATATAGTAATTAAATATATATATATAAATAAATAATATAATTTGATTGAATACTATAAAGAATAAAAGATAAAAAATAAAAAACATTAAAAATGAATTTATACCTACCTATAATAATATTAAAAATAAATTAATAAAATCCATTGATTAAATACATGATATATTAATGTATCATGTTATGTTGAAATTCTAACATGAATATTAAAATTTGAATAAATTACATAAATATTAGGTGTATGTGTTTCTATATAAGATTTCATTAATTACAAAAATATTTTTGTGTGTATATTGTATTAAAAAATGCATTAATTATATATATGTGTGTGTGAAATCAATATAACAAAATTTTGATATATGTTTAACTAAAAAATCTAATGACAATCAGTTATGTCCAATACTCGATGTAATTAGATAGTATTTTTAATTAGTCTTAATTTTTAATTATAAATAATTCTTCACTGAATATAAGTATATTTAATATAAATAATAAATATTTTTTATTATATAAATCATATATATATAAATTTATATATATATATATATATATATATATATTTAATTTATACTATTTATTAATAATATCGATAAATATTTAATTAATAAAATGTTTCATATTTTTCTTTTTTTACTTATTTTTAATTATAATTTGTTTAATTTTGATTTAACATATATCATTATATTTAATATATATTATTTATTAGTATTTATAATATATATATTTATAGTATATTAAATTTATTCATTTTTATCTATAATTATTTAATTAATAAAAAATTTAATATTTTTTAAAATAAACTCATTTTTTCTTTAATTAATTATTTCATTTTATTAGGAACCTTAATCAGCAATAAAATGTAATTATAAATTGTACCCTTTATCAATGCTAAAGAAAAACACTGATATAAGGTACCATTTATCAGTGATAAAGATAAATATTGATAAGGTTAACCTTTATTAATGTTATTTTTTTTATAAAGAGTTTATTTATATGAGCTTTTTACAAGTTCTGATAAAGGTCGGGGCTATTATTTTTCAAATTTTTTGATGTGTTAATAGGAGATCCAAATGAGTATGTTTTATGTGAAGTAAATCCTCTTCAATAAACATTTTCCTTTTTAACTTCTTCCTTTTCTACCTTCAATTATGTCATAAAAAATACAATATAATAACACTTTTATTGCTCATATACTAAGATTTTATGTTTATGGACTGCTATTTATCCATCCACTTCTTCATCAACTGGGAAACAAATCCAATGATCATGTGTACAATGGACTACTTCCTGGAGAACATAATTAATTTGTTTTCCATCAATGACACAAATAGATAGTCATAATAATAGGAATAATGAATATATATAATATATATGACATGATATTAATTATGAAAAATCTATATATCTTCCCCTTCCTTACCCATTTATACATTAAGCTGATGATATTTTTACTCATGTGTACATACGACCAACCGTCTCCATGAAGCGATATGATTAATTGTTCATGTCGTACTTTCAAGAATTGTTGTAAAGAGGTGCCTAATGAATAAATATCAAATTTATGAATTTATAATAATTCTATATATTATTTATCTATAT
Source organism: Viscum album (assembly GCA_963277665.1). Lineage (NCBI taxonomy): Eukaryota > Viridiplantae > Streptophyta > Magnoliopsida > Santalales > Viscaceae > Viscum > Viscum album. Next base: position 455,573,093 of record OY728119.1, on the reverse strand, counting down.
TGAATGCACAATAACCATAACTTATATAACAAAACATGTAAAAGAAAACAATCTAGTGAACACTCAAAACAATTGTAATAATGAAATATTTTTTATGAATAGGTTATAAGATAATATAAGAAGATAATATATGATATTATAAATGTGAATATCGTTCTGGTATAAATTAATAACTTATTTAAAAACATTATACCAATGTTTAAATAATTTATAACTAATATAAAATCTGGGGTAATGGATTCCATCTCAATTTTCTTTCATTGAGGCATATTTCAATTTTATTCCTCTAATTTATTTTATATGGGTATGTACTTGCCATTTTATAATTTATATCATGAATCATTCATAATTCATGGTATTTTCAATTAAAATTATTATTATTTCAACCAATGATTTTTTAATTGAACGTTACTAAGTTGTAAGTGTTTCAAAACACAATTTCAAATCATTGGGTTATATTAATTCTCCACTACCATTAATATTCTAAGATTATATTTGTAATGAAATTAATTTTTTTATGTTTTATTTACACTTTTTGTATGTGTATTTAAATTTGATATAGATAATCAACTCATTTATTCATCCTATCTTCAATGGAATTCTCTTTTTAAGGGATTGTGACTCAATTTCCATTCTAATGAGAAATATTTGTCAATATACACCAATTCACCTTGATGAGGTTAATCAACTAGACATTTGATATATTATATCATTAATATCTTCATTTCATGTTATTTAACTTTTCAATAGGGTTTATTTCTTTCATATGTGTAATGATTCAAATGTTACTATAGTGGTAAGGGTTTATGCTTTAATCTCATCTTAATTGGGATTTTTTATTCTTGAATTTCCATTGATGAAAATTATTTCCATTTTATTTTTTTCTCCTATTTTTATTAATAAATTTTCATGTAATTATATAATTTTCCTCTCATTGGTTCTTAAAATGATTTAGAAATTATTTTTAAGAAAATATGACTTTATTTTCCCCATTGGTCAAAAATCATTTTTCTTAAAAATCCAAATTTTATTGAAAAAATCAAAATTTATTTTTATATTCTCTAATGATTTATTGAAGGATTTTTTACACATGATTTTATTTTACAAAATTATTTAAATGGAATCATCATTTTTTTATGAATAAGGCACTTGTTAAACATTCTTACAAAAATAAGAAAGGAATATTTTCTTTAACATACTCAACATAAACAAAATTTCCTTCCATAATGACCAGTCATTGTTTTGAATATTCCCTTAAAGGTTTAAAAATTTATTTTCAATGAAAATTTTTACCTAATATTATGGAAATTTCTAGTTTTAAAAAATTAATTTTCAATGAAAAATGTGTAGTTTTCTGAATAATTTTTTTAGTGATATTTTATGGTATTTCTATATATCAATGATAAAAACCATGTATTTAACTTATACTTTATTTGGGATATGTTTTAATGATATCATACGTACTCTTCTTCTATATGGTTTACGATTAGTTTGACCATGTAATTTATTGAAATTCACTTCCTTGGTTCTTTCTTGTAGTCATTAACTTTCCAATGAAACATTAACTTTCTTATGGTCATTGAAAATCAAATTCCCATTAAATACCCATATTAGTTTTCATGGTAATTATTATTTCATAAACTATATATCATTTCTACATATAGTCCCATACTTTGAATGTAATATGATTTATTGGGGGAATATTAATATTTTTTATTTTTTATTCAATATGATTTTTTTTGATAAGCCATTGTCTTCATGAATTAAAATTATCATTCGATATATAAGGAATGGTTTGTAAATAATGTGGTAGGTGGGGCATGGAATTATATATCCCCTTAATGCATCATTAGGTCTCATGAGACAAATATTTAAGATAACATTAAATGGTTTTTAAGTGTACCTACTCATGCTTAAACATTATTGGTGAAAGGCATTGAATTTATAAATATCATGATGTTTGAGATAATGACATCCATTATTAATAATTTTATTCAGTGATAATTCAGTTATTATTATCCTTGAGATTAAAAACGTTGATATTATCTAGGTATTAGCTCAAATATCATGTGTTTATTGTTTCCTAATTGTTTGATCATCACTTATTCCTTCCATATTATTCATTATGTTCATGTTATTGATTAAATGGGGTTTTCAGTTATCTAACCTTACACATTGATTATTCCTTATTGATTCATGATTTATTCCATTGTACATAACCATTAAAAATCATTTAAGCTCAACCTTAATTTTTTTCCTTTCCCCAGGATATGATAAAAGAATATTTGAATTAGTTCAAGGATAAAGAATATTTACTATAACTATTCTGTAATTTATATTTTCAAATATAAAGATAGACTCATGTATATATCTAATTTAACAAGAATGATAAAATATTCAGTTATTTGGGATGATATCACGTGTATCTATCAATAAGGAAATAATGTAACTACTATATTGAGGCAACTAGGGTTGAGGTTTTTACAATAAGAAAGATATAAGATTTTGTCCATATGTGTATGGAGATATTATAGAGATATTGAGAGGATATTTAATATTTCAAAATATTTTCTAGTGATATTTTTAAAGTTAACATTATTTATAATAATAAAGGGAAGCTAGGAACTGAAAAATAAATGGAAATATAACAATGTAGGAACATGGGGTAAGTCATAGTTGAGTAAAATCTGGCAATAGATTTTGAAGGTTGCACTCAATAGGAATGAGTTACACAACTGGATAAGGGAGATGTTTGGCTCTGGATGGTTATTATAAATATTTTTATTCTAAATATGTTATTATTAAGGAGTGTAAGTTATAGGTATCATTCAATAAAGGATTATATTACATGACTACAATACAAAATTAATATGTGGGATTTCATGATTTAGATGACCATACACATGGCTTTTAAATGTCGATATGATTTAAAGAGACTACATAGAACTAGATTATATTTTATATCCAGATTTTATGTTTCTTATATTAATAAAAGATACACTCTACACTCCTTTGATTATGAAAACATAACCATACATGATCTCTATATAGTGGTAAAAGTTTACAAAGTCATGAGAATAAGGTAGTCAGGATGAAATGAACCCCAGGTGAGCTCTTAATTTCATGAAGTAGTGATGAAACAATTTTCATAATTTTTAGGTTTATAGGAGGAAATATCATGTGGATGATAACATTACATGACAATATCATGTAGTAATAATGAATAAGGCTAGGTGATTCTTGAGGTTGATATGATATGGAGTAAGTTTGTGAGGCCACCAAGCAATGCTATTATGCGATGAGGCTCAAAAAATTAATTCTTTATAGAATAGGAGAAAAATTAAAATGGTGGTGAATTTTTCACATAGGTAGTGATTGATCATTCATTTAATAGGAAAATATTTAGTGAATCCATTATCCTTTCTTATAACTATAGGGAACAAGAAAAGACAGCACACCCAATGAGTGAAAGAGAGGTCCAGTGCAATTACCAATTTCATTGAGTGTGGGTGTAATTTCCTATCTGTTTTGTGAATTTAAACTAGAGAAAGAATGAAAAATATTTTTGAGAGAGTAAATGCATGATACATTACTTTAATGGAGTTTAAAATGATAAAAACATGAATATATATACTTTCACTCGCTTTAATAATCATTTGAAACAAAATCATAAGGGATTCATGCATTGTTTTTACTAAGGTATATAGTAATTGCATGAATAATTAAATAAGACGGGATGGGTAGTAGTGAAGAATGGTAGAGGCTATAGTATAAGACTATTGGATTATTATGTGACTAAGTTGATGAAATCTTCATGAAGATAAGATGTGAAGAGTGGAATAAGATTAACTATCTACAAATAAAGATGAATTTGAATACCTATTCTAAGAGTATTCAAGAGGACCCTTGAACAACTTTGGGGAGGTTGTAACACCCCAAAATTCTATGGTAAAAATATTGTGTTTAATAGTGTGTATTATATGCTTCACCAAGCATGTAAGGGAATATTACACCCCAATACTTTACAATATATGTATTATTTTAAATAAATTGAATATATGATATATCTTGAAATGAAAGTGATATTGAGTTAGCATACGTCTCACACAACAACAAATTTCTTCAAATGGCTTGTGTTACACGCAAGATCGAGTAATACCGAATAATTATATATTAATAAAATATTATTCAATATAATAATATATAACATAGATATTAAATTAGTATTTATTTAAAGGTTTAACTAACATTCATAAAAAATTATTTACAAAAATATAAAATGAATTCATTGGTTACAAATAAATTAAAAATGAATACGAAAATCTATGATACATAATGGAAAATATTATTTTTTTTTATTCTCACAAAGCTATTTTAACCTAATAAATTAAATTAATTTCAATTAGTGACTAATAATAATTATATATATATTATATATTCAATCAAATATTTTGGATATTCATCCAATAGATTTTATAGGGTTAAGATTAAAAACTCGATTTTTTCATAAAATACAATATTTTTATTAAATAATTTTTGTTGAATTTTAATGGAGACCATATTTTAAATACAATTTTTGGAACATTTATGTATAATAAATGTCTAAATTATATCCATATTTTAAATATGAACATAGAAATTACATTATGGTATCTCTTTTGTATATTTTTGTGAAATTTTATTTTTTTTAATGAATAATGAACATTACTGAAATTTAATACAAAAATTACTTTTCATATTATTTACATATAATGTTAAATTATATTTTAAATTGGTTTTAAAGTTTAATTAGACAATTTTTTTATCAATTAATCCAATTGAGGTCATTAGAATCAATTTTACTTTTAAATTGGGTATAAGAACCTAGCAATTTTTTGGATGTTTTTCGTTTAAAAACCAGCATTATCGCCCCGTCTGTTTGATTAAATTTAAAATTAATTTATAAAAAATATGTGATTATAAATTATAAAAATTGATTAAATATTTGTAATAATAAGAATTTATGATTTCTAATATGTTCAACTTTTTTGACAAAAAATATAAGTAAAATTAATTAAAATTAATTTCAACGATTAAGGTAAAATTAAGTAAAATAAGTGATTAAATTTAATCCTAAGGTCCCAAATAACCTGTAAACATATTCAAGATTCATTTTATGGGCATATTTATTCCTATTTTATCTTTTTTATAAATTTAACCTTATGGGATCCACTTTCTATGGAAATATTGTCGGTGTAATTCCCTTTCCCAAAATTTATAAGAGTATTACTCCTCGAATATAAAAATCCCTCATCTCCACCTAATTCATCACACATATCATGCAACATGGGATCAAAAAATATCTTCCAAAATATCTCCTAAAAACCCCTACTCAAATCCTATAGGACTACTGTTGGTCATAAATCAATCCACAAAACCCCTTTGGTTCAAACAAAAAAGAGTTATCCAATTAAGAGGTAACATCTTTCATTAGGCTCTTTAGTTTTATTTCTGTAATCCTCCTCATAAAATATAATGATTACATAATTATATTAACAAATAAGTTTCCTAAATATAATTGTATGTTTTTATGATTATATTTTTTCCGACACTCACACACACTTCCATCTAATGTGTAATGATTATACTCTTTATGTGTACGCTGAAATACCGTGTCACTAAATGAAGATTGTTTGTTTTTCCATTACCACCATTAATGTTTTGGAATTATGATGAAAAATATATTTTTATATGTTATATATTATATTTATTATTTATTTATTCTTATTTAATTATTTTATAACACATACCCTTATAGTTTCCTTTTTTTGTAAATACGATAACATCAATTGTGGAAGTGTGGGATATCTCCTTCTCAAAATGATGTGATTTATTCACACTTTACATGGAACATATAAAGTATGGTTTTAATTAAATTAATTGAACATAAATTACATAAATTTTATATTTATTTGATAATTACCTTTCTAGAAATATAATATATATCATTTTCTTTATTACCCTTTCACACACTTGAAAAGTGATAATGTCATTCGTGGATGTAGGACTACGCCTTCATCAACATGATGTGATTATAATTACATCACAAGAATTATATCTATGAGTATATATGATTAAATAATATGTTATTTGTTATTTAATGATCAGTTTTGGAGATACTGAATTTACGTAACTACTTTCAATTATGTTCATTAAAAAATGGGAACGTTACTCATGCGTACATACAACCTACTGTCTTCATGATTATAACGTTGGATCATTTTTCATAACCATCATTCATGATTTGTTTTAAAAGTATAATTGATTTATAAATATGATAATTATTTCTGGATTATTATTATGTACATGTTTATATAATGACTCCTTTAACCATATTTGATATACCAAAGTTGTTTTAGGAACATAAACCAAATATGGTCAAAACACTTGATGTAAACATAGTTGTTGAAGTAAGGGTTTGTAAAATTGTAATAAGTGAAGTAAAAGTAATAGTAAATTTGAAAATAGTTCTCCATAAATAAAATTATTAACATAAATTTATTATTCTGGATTATAAAGTCACATGTGACATGTTGGTCTCTAGGTAAGGGATTTCATCTCAATTTACATTCCATCAAGTCTAATTTTTATTATGCATCAATTCAATTTTATATGGTGTATATAGTTACATTTATCATGTTATATCATGAATATATAATTATTATTAGTATATTATATTATTCATTTAATTCTAAAATAATTATTATTTTAATGTTTCAATGTGGTATGGGACACTTTGGATTATTTATAGATTATTTTTTCCCCAGAAATATTTTAATGTAAAAACCCTCATTGTTACTTAACCTTTTATAAGGTATTTTTTATAAATCTATATTATTTATTTAATATTCATATTTGATAAGGCACATTTTTTATTCTATATATTATGAATTCTATGGACATTCAATACATAGGTTGGGGACCATTTAAGGTAGGCCCTATGGGTTGGGGACGGATAAATGTAGGCCCCTTGATGTATTGGTAGTCTCATGAGAGGAATTAATTGACCAAATTAAAATATTTTAATATATTTCAAGACTATAAAGGTATCATGTTCATAGGAAACATGAAATCAAATAATTAAACCTTACCTTTATTGATAATTCATTTATTTTTATTAATCCTTTGTAATTTGGGGTGACATATCTATGGATGAATTTTATTTTCATTTCACTGATTAATTATCATGTGTTTTCGGTTTCTTACCTTTCCATATTGATATTTTCAAGTTGAGTTTTTTTAATGGATGTTTTAACAATTATTTTCATCTCCATGTTTATTATTCTCATAAATTAATTATTTCTTCCACTTTATATACACTTATTATGCATTTGAGCACACCCTTATAATGATTCCTTTCCTCAGGTTATGATGATGAAATATTTGAATAAGAATTCAAGGATACAGTTTATTCCATTTTATTTTGTATCATTTTTTATTTAATTTTCCCAATTTATTATGGGTATCATGTATATAATCTGATTTTCTAAGACTACTAAAGTGATTAGTCCTTCATTATTTCATTCCTTGTATTCATGTGAAGGTAATAAGATAATGCACAAACTCCGAGCTACTAGGGTTGGGAAGTTACTATTGGTATCAAAGGAAATTATCCAAAAAAATTGGAAAAGAGATTTAGAAAATATATATTAAGAAACATAACCCTAAGTAAGGCATTGAGGACAATTATAGATGATCATTCTTGAATTTTAGTAGCGTTGAAATTATGTTGGTATTCATAGCATTACATCCCTATCTGGATACTTTAAGTGGAAGTGGTTCTGACATATATATAACTTAGAGTAACAACTACAAAAAGGTGTGTGAGTCATAACTCGGTGTAACAAGGTACATGAAAATGAGCTTTTCCATGCACCTAGTTTAACACACTTAGGGTATATGCTTAAGATAATTCACATTTTCTTCATAACCATTATGTTGGTTTTGAAAGAAAATATTTCTCCCAACTAAAAAATGTTTATTATTCTAGGATTTATGATGCATAAATTATTTTTATTTTCAATAACATATTTTGAGTTATACAATGTTCATAATTTTACGAGCTAATCCTATATATTCCAGGATTTTGAAATGACGCTTAGAAGTAAAAATGGTTTAAATACTGGTGGACAATGTATGTGTTTTCCTACTAATAAAGTCAATATATTCAATATTATAACTAATAAAGTTATTAATATATTAGGGTATCTTATTCATTTTCTGAAAAATAAACTTCCCTGAATGAATCAACCAATTCTACATAGGGAATATCCAAATACAAGATCAGTTTATGTGGAAGAATCAACCCATCGTACAGTGGGACTACTGATCAAATTGTAGCTGAAAAATGGTTTAAGTACTTGGATAATATATGTATGGCCTTGGAATTCAGTGAAAATGAAAAGGTAACAATTTTGGTCTATTGTTTCTAAGGTGAGGTTGAATAGTTATGGTCTCTTATCCAGACTACTAGGGAGGAAGAAGAAATACAAATCATGGAATAGATGAATTTTACGAAGAAATTATTCAATAAATACTTCCCTAGTGATCAAATAGTTGAGGCGAAGATATAATTCTTTATCTTAAATCTTAAGGAAGAATAAATTCATACATATTATAAAGATACCATTAAAAAGTTAGGTAGGTTTTCTACAAATTATATTTGCAACACCGAGTGTAAGATTGACCACTTCTTTTAAGGACGTAATCCAACTATCTAAAGGGTACTAGTCTATCAAAAGTTATCATCATTTGAATAGATAGTATTATTTTCTATCAAGATAGAGAAATAATCATCCAAGACATATGGATTTGAATGGAATCAATGGAAGAAGAAAAAGGAAGAGAAAATGAATGATTAATGTAATAAGGGAAAGAAGGATTTTCCCACATATGGAATCTACTAAATGAATCGCCTATGAAAACGCTTAAAATTATTGGGAGTGTGTTATAAGTGAATAGAGAAAGGTCACCAAGAAAAACAATGAAAAGGTATGAAAGTGAATATTGATATTCATTTCTACAACTACATGGACATGATACACTAAAAAATGAATGCCCCAAGTGTCAATAGAAAATACCTCAGAATAATATTAGGGTTCAAGGTCAAGCATATGTTATTTACACAACTAAAGTGGAATAATTAATGTGCTTATGTATTTGAATATATAAAATATTTCATAAAATTGTTTTATTTATGAAGTTTATATCATGTGGTTTATAAAATATTTAAGTATTGAAATACATTAATTTTTCATTTAGGATTTCTGATCACTTGTCGAATGGTGCCCAGAAATGATATTCAGTATATTGTTAAAACATTTTGGGAAACAAATGATTGAGAGGAAGATAATTCTTAATATGTTCTTGATGTTGAGATAATTATGATGAAATAATTGATTGGGAAAAATTCTGAATACCTTTGAAGTGATTAATGACTTATCAACAAGTGTTATATGGTATCATTGATGGAGTTTAAGACAATTTTGTATTTAAGTAATACATTCAATAACATGTGTCTTATATAAGGAATAAGGAAGAATTCATGTTTTCTAAATGATTTTATGGTGATTCAAGTTATTTCTATATTTCAAGATGATACATGATGAAGTTATTCACATGTTTAAAATGTGAAAATTTAGATCTACTTCATTTTGATATAAGGATAATGATAATTTCATTTTGGAAATTTAGTGACCTTATTTCTAAAGTGTTGGATCATAATATTTGGAAATTTAAATCATTTATTAAATGGTTTAAGATACATATTGGGTCTAGTTTTATAGATTGATATATTAAAGAACTATATGATGATGTTTTTATAATAGATAAAGTGGAAATAGTTCCAGGAATAACCAATGGATAAGATTGTGCTTATAAAAATTTACTATTTAAATATATTTACATATATTATTTGAGAGTGAATGAATTCTCCGACTACAAGAAAAAAGATCATGATACTAAATTGTTTTCATAGTACCTTCATTCCCAATGAATCAAATGGCCCCTTAGATCGGCACGGATTTATGGCCTTGTGATTCATAAAATTCTCCTAACCATTTTCTCTAGTACTCTCCATCAAAACATTATTTTTAGATTTTTCTTCTCTATAAAAGTCTCTATTTCCCACATCTGTTCTTCCATTAGGGAACCTAGTTATGCGACCATTGTTCTTTCCTCTATATCTTATTAAGAAGATGTGTAATCAAACATATTTATGATGTGGATTTTTCATCAATAGTTTATTTTTAAATATAAATCGCATGATTATTGATAACAAGTTTAAATTGTGAGGATGAAATATAATTAAGTTGGGGAGAATGTAACACCATGAAAACCTAATTTGTCGTACCATATTCCGGATTAAATTTAGATTATTTTTTTCCACTAATGGTATTTAAATTTAAAAAATGGATTCCATATTTGGAATCAGAATAATTTATAATTTATAATATGTTTAACTTTATGTTTGACCAAAAATATTATTGAAATTAATTAGAACGATTGAGGTAGAATTACGCTTAATAAGGGACTAAACATTAATCTTAAGGGACCAAAACACCTATAAACCATTCCAAGAGGAATTGGATGGAAATATTTTAGCCCTATACTCTATTTTATTTAATTGAGACTATTATGGGATCCACTATCCATGGAAAAAACGTGGTTGGAATTCCCTTTCCCAAAATTTACAGGAGTGCTACTCCTCCTCCATTATAAAAAGGCCTCCTCTCCTCCCAATTCCTCACACCTCTCAATTAAATTTATTGACCAATATCTTCTCAAATAGCTCATAAACATACCTTAATTTAACATATAATCCTCTACTTGGTCAGAAATCCATCCATGGAATCTGTTTGGTTCAAACCAAAAGGAGTTACGTTGTTAAGAGGTAACATCTTTCCTTAAGCTCTTTAGTTTTATTTCCATTATGCACCCCTAAACTCTTATTATTCAATGATTATATAAAACATAAATTATAATAAATATAATAGGGGTTTTATGCTAATTTTTACTTATACTTACACACTCTTCCATTTAACGGGTAACATACAAACTGTTTATGTATATGGTGAACTACCGCCTCATGAAATGTTGATTGTTGGTTTTTCAGTTTACCTCATTTAATGGATCGTAATTATGTTGTAAAAACAATTTATATTTGGTATATATGATATTTATAATTAATTTATTCTAATTTTATTCTTTTATAACAAATACCCTTTTACTATACATTTTTTGTAAATACGATAACACCGTTTGTTGAAGTGTGGACTATCGTCTCCTCAAAGTGATGTGATTCTTTCACACAATACAAAGAACGTATATAGATTGGTTTTAATTAGTAATATGTAACATAAATTAAATAAATATGTTATTTATGACATAATTAACTTTATGTAATTAAAATATTTATATTTTTCATTATTAACCTTTCACACACTTGAAAATTAATAGCGTCATTTGTGGACGGGTAGACTACCACCTCCCCGACTTGTTGTGAATCCTTTTACATAAAAAGTATTATATATATATATATTGTAAAATTTTATTTAATTTATTATGTAATTATCATTATTTAAATATTAATATTACTTAACTTCTTTTCATAACAATCTTTGTAAAATTGGAATGTTACTCATGTGTATGTACGACCTACCATCTCCATTATTGTTATATTGTTTTATTTTTCATAAAAAAATTTATTATTGGTTTTAAAAGTATAATTTATGTATAAATATGATAATTATTTCAATATTTTTATTATGTAAATTTCTATATAATGACCATTTGACCATATTTGATCTACCAAAGTCGTTTTTGACACATAAACCGAATATGGTCCGGACACCTGATATAAACTTACTTGTTTATATAGTTGTTGAAAAAATTATAATAATTGATGTAAAATTAATAATAAACTTGAAAACTTTTATCAATAAAGTATATAGTTAACAAAAATTTATTATTTAGAAATATAAATACCCACATGACATGTTGGACTCAAGGTAAGGGATTTCGTCTCAATTTACAATTTAGTGGGACTTATTTTTGTTATGCACTAATTAAATTTTATATCAGGTATATACATCACATTGACATGTTATATCATTAATCTAATTATTCTCAATATATTTTATGTTTCATTTAATTCACTAGGAATTATTATTTAAAAGTTTCAAAGTGGTATGGGACACATTGAAATGTTTTAAGACTATTTTTCCTCAAGAATGATTTAATTTCAACAATACTTGTTGTTACTTATCCTCATATTTTGTATTTTTGATAAATCTATATTCTTTATTAAATATGGATATTTTATCATGCATGTTATTTATTGAAAAAATGAGGAATTATTTGGAATTGAAATACACAGTTTGGGGACCATTTAAAGCAATCCGTATGGATTGGAGACCGGTTAGTGAAATACCCACAATGCATCGGTAGTCTCATAAGCTGAATTTGTTTCCCTAAAAAGAATAGTTTAAACTCTATCATGAATATAAAGGTATAATGTTCCTTGGAAACATAAAATTTTATAAAAAAATAATTTACTTCATTAATAATTCATTTATTATTATTTATCCACGAAATTATGTGTCTACATATATATGGATGGATTAAATTTTTAGTTCGTTGAATAAATGGATTATGCTTTCAGTTTTTACATTTCAATATTGGTATTTTTATATATATAATTTGAATGGATTGTTATATAAGTTATTTTACTTTATATGTTAATGATCCTCATCAATTAATTAGTTATTCCTCTTTACATACCCTTACTGAGAATTTGAGCTCACCCTTATTATGTTTCCATTCCTCAGGTTATGAAGAAATTAACTTTTAACAAGGATTCATGGGTGTAATTTATTTTATTTTATTATGTATAATATTTTATTTTATCTACCCAGTATATTTTTTGTATCATGTATATAAACTACTTTTTCAAGACTGCTAAACTAGTCGGTCCTTTGGGATTTAATTCCTTATAACCATGCCAATGTAATAAGGTAATGCACCTTCTCTGGGATTTTGGGGTTGGGGAATTACAAAGTTAGTATAATGTATCCACTGGGAGGTGGCATAAATCCTATGGGGATATTAATTAAATTGAAAGGACATCAGTATAAAGACACCATTATGAGTTGAATGCTTTTAAAACTTGAAGATCAAGTATTTTAAGGGATTATTTTCTATATATTTATGGATATTTTCATCAGTTTTTTTCAAGAGATAGCTAATACATTTTATTGAAGTGATTTTTAATAGAGAATACAGGGTTATGAATATCACTTGAACCTATAAGGGATTAGTATTTAAAGGCCTAATCTTTTAAAACCTTGTGTATAATAATTTTTTCATTCATCATACTCGATTAAGGTTTAGAGACAACTAGATGAGTGGATCAAATATCTAACTGGATACAGATGTTGAACTAAAAGAAACAGTTCATAATAAAATCAGATTATGTATTCTCCCCTACCCCTATTAGTAATAACTATTAATATCATAAATATATTTATTTTGATACCTTTTAAGAAACAAGATCATGCTGTGAAGAGTGTAAGTAGGATAAACACATAAAAAATTTATGTCTTTCACTCACGATAAGAAAGGTATGCGGATAATGTTCCTATTGAATTAATCACATGTATACTTGAATTTTATAGTTAAACTCTTTATGAAAATGTAAAACTAGAAATGGTAATATAAATAATGGAGTTTTTAATAGGAAATAAAATCAAAAAATGAAATTCTCTCATAGGAATCTTGTAATAAAATGAAGAATCTTGGACTCATTTTAATTAAAAGATCTCAAATAAAGAATATATGTAATAGGTTAATGTGTGTGGAAATGAATTAATAGTTATTATAATTAAATATGTTACAAATGGTTTTGAAAATTCAAAATAAAACATGTATGAATATTAAATACACACATTTAGAAATCAAAGAAAATAATAACAAGGACCTTGTTAGCTACAAATAGGAAAATAACAGTATTCATAATGAATGAATTTTGAATATAAGGAAGGATTAAGAATAACGGTTTATATTTATTAATGATGATAGGAAATCCATCAACATAAATTGTCCTGAAATTGATGTCAAATTGAAAAATATGGAATATGTAAAACTTTTTACTAAAATAATTCACTTGATTGAAGAAGAGTTGAATTTTTTTTGTTTGTGATAATATAGTGACTAAAATGGTATTTAGTGAAGTAATCCATGCACATGGAACATCTTTAATGTATTTTTAAAATATATAAATTCTAAAATTGAAGATAAAACTTGAAATCTCAAATATATTGATATATTTGTGTAATTGAAGACCAATATTCATGAGGAATATATTCATATTATCCATGCTCTAGAAGAATAATATAAATTCAATCACTATGATAGAGAAACTCAATTGGAAGTTAGAGATAAAAAATAAAGGACCATGAAAACTATTTTAAATAAAGTAGTAGAAAACATGAATATTATATTAATAAAATGAAAATTGAATGGGAAATAAATTTAAAATTATTCAAAAATGAAATTATTTTATACACTATGAAATCTACAGAATTAGAAGTTAACATGGGATATTCGGAAGACGCACATGATGAAAATTCCCAATATATTGAGAAATTGGAGTTTTTCATAAAAATATGTAATGATAGTTTTAACTCTAAAGAAACTCATTTGAATAGAAATAGATGAAATAAAACCATCATGTGATCATTCTACTACAAAATAATGGATGAAGGTAACCCATTACCTAATTAATAATATTTTACTAATGTAGTAACAACTACTATTATTGGATTAATGTTAAAATATTTAAATTTATGGGTTCATAAATATTTTAATAAATCCATAAAATCATCAACGGTAGGAACATATATCTATAATAAGACAAAATCTATATATTGTTTTCAACAGATGGAAACTCATCCACAGAAACAACAATGTACAAAATCTAACCAAACATGTGTTAGAAGTGAAAGAAAAAGATTTTTTGGCTACCTATAGTGCTTGTAGATGTTTGGGTATTGAGATAAATTGTTTTGGCACAAAATGTTAGTGTATGAATAATAAAAAATGGCCTATATTAAAGGTAATTAGAGGTAAAATGAATAAAAAACCATATAAACATAAGTAGACTCCACATAGGAATATGTACACTAGAAATCTATTTTAATGTTATGAATAGATATTTGAGAATTGTACTATAACTGTTCACATAGTAGAAGAGTGTTGTCTTGAACCATAAAATTATAATTATTATGCTCATATGAATATTGGACCAAAAATCATGTATTATTAGGTCTAAAATAAATGAGATACTTTTAAATGTTTCTCTATGAATATTAGGGAAAGGGGGAGTAAGTTATTTTTCCCTTGACATTTCAAATATATTTGTTGTGTAGAGTGTAGGATATATGATTAATTAATAAATTGGTTATGCCACCCCATAGATGATAAATTTTGAAATGGTATCACAATAAGAAATATTTAAGAAAACAATTCTGGTATTGGTGAAATCACTATTGTTTTTCACATCATATTAGACCAAACAGACTTATAATTGACTTAACAAGGACTCATTACTATGCCAACATTTAGTATCATCCCTCTATCCACAAGTGGATCGGTTGGAGAAAAAAATCAAAGGAGGGAGAAGATTTTTACTGAATAGAATATGTGTGTTATTTCACCCATTCATATCCATTTCATTTACTGTTCGTAATGGTGGATAAGAATATATATTTTATATAGGGAAGTGGTATTGTCAACAAATCCAAAGGGATAGAATGAAGAGCCCATGTGGATGTTCATGGTGTAATGTTGTATTTGTTGTAAATATATCATTATGAATAAATGTAAATGTATAAGGAAGATGGATCTCATGAAATGTATAGTAGAGTGATAATTCTTGAAATATTTTTAGGGATTCATTAGACATCAGCTTGATTAGACAATCCTATCTTAACATGGGTCGTTTTTTTGTAACTCATCTTAAGGAATAATTCATTTTATAATATCTGTGGGGATTATGAAATATCATTATCTAATGTATGATTTATGAATATGATTGGATAAATATTATAAAGGATTAATCCATTCACTGCGAGTTGTACAAATGATGAAGGAAAAATGTCTACCATATGATTTAGGAAGATGATTTGATAAAGTGGATTAAGGATCCATCCATGTGAAAAATAAAAGAATATGATTGATAATAATAAGAAAACCCATTATTGAAACATCATTTAGGGGTTATACGTAGGAATGTGGGTGTGTAGGTCGGTACCCAGGAGGCAGGGATGTTATTATCCTATAGCATGTGGGTGGGATGAGAGGAAGTAGGAGATCACCGGCACCTGACCAGATTCTATGTTAGGATATGGGAATTCCTAGAGTAATTAATAGTTTCCATTCAATGAAAAAAATATATGTTGGAAAATGTTTAAAAAATAAAAGAAGGAAAAATTAATGAGTATTATTCCTCCACTTGAAGTTACAGTTTTATTGAGAAGTTTTGCAACTTACAATAAACCGTTTGTGTTTGAACTGATCACCCTTATCATGTGGTAGGGTGATTCCATGCTTGAGTTCTAAGGAAGAAAGAATTCCTGATCAAGTGAAAAATACCAATAAAAATAATGGAGTCAAGACATGTGAATGGAAAAATGGTAAATAATGTAAGAGGTCACCATGGGGTGATAATGTAATAGAGTTTTTGATACAATGAGGTGAGTATGTAGTGAGGGATTGATCATGTAAATAGTTTTAAATCATGAAGTACATGGGGGATAGTTCCATAGTCAGTAAAGTTTTTGTTGTATCAATTATTTGCACAATATGTGAATATAAATTTGAGAATATGAAACTACTTGATATATAGTATGAAAATAATGAGTTTCTAAAGCCAAAAATATAA
Source organism: Viscum album (assembly GCA_963277665.1). Lineage (NCBI taxonomy): Eukaryota > Viridiplantae > Streptophyta > Magnoliopsida > Santalales > Viscaceae > Viscum > Viscum album. The sequence goes on along the minus strand of OY728119.1, from coordinate 455,556,115 downwards.
GTACATTTTATGTGAGGGAGTTTGTGAAAATTGTTATGTGAAGTCACCATGTGGATATACAGTATACAGAGATGATATCTGATGAGGATATAGTTCACGATGGATTTTATTATGCAAATATATAGTGATATTATGTAGTCAATATGAAGAGATACTACATGAGAATAGTATGTAATGGTGTACATGCATTTAATTCACATACATGAAGTATAAATAATCTATGTCACTTAACTAGTATAAAAAATGTCTTTTTATGAGAAAAATCGGTATTACTTTTCAATGCAAGGTTACATGAATTTTCCTACAACATGAAATTAATGTCTTATGTGATGAATTTTTTAAATAAATAATTTACAATACACGAATATAATAAGATGGTGTTTGACTGAAAACGTTGTGCACCATAAAAAGATACAGTACTTGATATTCAAGGGGCTCATTCATACACATTATACAAAATCATAATGAAATGATTTTTAGTATTGTGTGAAGGATGAGATGATTGTATGAATTGGATTTTCCAATACTGTGTAACATTTAGATTTGAGGTAGTCAAATATTCTTCTATAAATTTAAATTATATACTGAGGTATTGTAATTATGAGTTAATATTATTTTGAGAAATTTTATACATTCATAAAGAAAATAGAGATTATGTGACCTTCCTTATCTATGAATGTAAGATAAGAACTACATGATTGAGTTAAAAGAGAAGGTCCCATGACAAGTTTAGATACATGTTATAGAATACAACATCATCAAGAAGATAATAAGAATTTACCACTTTTTAGTATGAAAAATTAAGAAATTCCATTGGATTTATCTTTCATGAAGAATAATTAGAAGTGAGCTTGTGAGAATATTCCAGTCTATGAAGAAGAATTATAATATCCATGTCATTTTAGTTATGTAAATATTTCATTTTTCATGAGGTAGTGGGACCAAATTGAAAAATTCTTCATAAATAAGGGGAAACACATGAATAAAATACAACATAAATCTATACCTTCTCAAAATTAGTGGACTATGTGAAATTTATAGAACCATTACTGATACATGAAATACACATTCATATGTAGAACTAGTTGAGATATATTATCTTGAATCATTGTGTGAAGTGTAATAAAGACAAACATATTATTTCTATATAATTATATAGTGTTCTTCGATGTGTATAGATGAATTTGAGGAAGAAGGAAACATGAATTAGTTTCTATTCATCAAGATTTTATCATTTGAATAGTGAGTTGATATAGTAAAAATGAAAAGCATGAAATAACTTTGAAATCACTTTGGCTATCAATGTTTTTTATTTAGAAAGAAAATATGAGTACTATTGATTCAGTGACATTCGAAGCTAAAGGAACATCTTATTCAGTATTATATTGAAAGAATACAACTGAAGATTTGTGATACCAATATAAATAATTCATACATCATATAGGGGATGTGTATAATACATTCAAAACCATTATGTTTGAAATGAACTACATTTTTATTTTAACAAAATTATATAGTTATATTTAAATCCCTTTAACAAAAATAGTTGGGCATGTCAGGGAGTAGGTTTTCCATAAGGATACAAACCTTATAAATATATATATACATGTTGTTATTTATTTCATTATTTCTATTAAATGTGCATGTTATTCCTAAGATTTGATATCAGATATATTCCTATAAATCGTGGTATATTTTCTAGTGTAAGAGGTATTAATTGAAAAGAAACTATAATCACATTAAGATTTTGGAATATTCATTCACCCCCTCTTAGTGTCCTTCCATGATCCATAAGGGCTCTACATTCGTTGTATGACATTTTATTTTAAAAATATAATATTTTATGAATTAAAAAAATTGATAATAAAATTTATATTTTGTAAACACTTTACATAATCTAAATATTATATAATCATAATTTAAAATGGGACCATATTAAATTTTAACAACTAAAAATAATTTATTGTGAATATTTCATAAATTAAAGTATAAAAAATTTAATATTTTAAAAATATTTTTTAATTTATAAACCCATTAAAATTTATCCTTATGATTTTTAAATAATGACTTTACTTATAGATCATATGGTATTCCATATACGAGGTTAAAGGCATTTTAATTATTAAAAAATAAAATTTTGAATATTTTATATATAAGAGTTTCATATTCATTTACATTAAATTAATTATAAATAAATTATAAATAAATAATTTAGAACCATTTTATAAATTATAATATTACCAAAATTCACTAAAGTTAGATTTATTAATAATTTATATACCACTAAATCAATTAAATGTCAATTTTTATAACATTTTTATGTTTACCATTATGCAGAGTCCCTATTATGTATAAGGGAAACCTACTACTACCATTATGTAGATAGTCTGTATAAGGGTATATTTCCTATACCTTTATATAATGTATATTATATAAGGATAATCATATTTTACCCTTACGTTATGAGAGGCCCCGATGATCATGTTGTCAACCTGATATAGAACATGAATCAAGGGTGAAAAACTTGTTACCGATTAACTTCAACTTAAATGTCTTCCTTCCATTATGTTGACAATCCTATGGAATATGATATGATGTAAGGATATTTAAAATTTTAACTCAAAACATTATCTGGTATAAAATGAAGATACTAAAAATAAATAATACCACATAATTATTTTTACACGTTTTTTCCCAAATTGGCCATATACTCTATCCTATGTCGACTCTCATCAAGTCAAAAAATTTCTTCTAATATCTTGTTATTAATACAAGTCATTTATGACGATTTTTACCATATCCAAAAGTTTTTATCCCATATAATAAGTCTTATAACTTCATATAATACTGAATCTCATCAGTTTACAATGTTCCTCTTATATTGAATAGGCCTTTGACTAAAACTTCTTCTTCTCCTTGAGTACATTCACATCGACCTAGTTCAGATTCTGATAAATTTAATTTAGAGACCTTTAATTATTTTATTTTTTCACCTAAATCTTGTTCCCTAACTAAACTGTTGGGTCGGAAGAAAAACCGGAAGGATGGCAAGAGGGGGGGGTGAATTGCCTTTTTAAAAAATGATAAACAAATTAAAAATCAAAGTTGAAATGCAGCGGAAATAAAGAGGCAAGACACACAAAATTGATAACGGAGTTCGGCCAAAACCCGGCCTACGTCTCCGCTCCCAACTCAACCGTTGAGAGATTCCTACCGCTTGCTTTTCAATGGTTTTAGCAAGAAACCCACTAGGCTTTGAGGTAGCACTAGGACCTATTACAGCTTGCTTTTTGTGGTTTAGCAAGAACCCACTTGCTTTTGATGGAATAGCAAGAACCCACTAGCCTTTTTGACGGGTGAAGGATAGCTCACCGAAACACAAGCCTTTTAAAAGGAAAGGCTTGAAGAAACCTCTTCACACCTTAATGGTGGTGTGAGAACCCAAAGAAAGGGGGATGAGAAAAGGTTTTGGGGTTTGTAGACACAAACCCAAATTTAAAGCTCAAAATAAATAAACAAGAAAAACCGTAGTTGAGGAAGACTTGGGCGCCAATTGGATAGATGGAGTTGATGTAGCGTGCTCTCCCAAGCTTCTTGAGGTGCTCCTTGGATTGGAAATTGGATTGGAGCACTTGAGGATCCTTGAAGGTGGAGCGCCGGAGGTTCGCCAAATGTGCAACAATATGTCCGGGCGCTTGGTATATGATCCGGGTGGGTTCCGGGGCTTCCTTGGCCTTTATTTATAGGCATGGAACCCATTGGGGGCCTTCGGAGCCGTTGGAGAAGTCCTCGGAGCCGTTGGAGGCCAAAAGATGGTTGACTGGTCAAACCCAACGGCTAGTTTGACTGGGCTACCGGCTGGCCGGTACAGTCCCACCGGCTGGCCAGTGTGTGCAAAAAGGCATAGGATTCTTGTCCAGAGGCCACCGGCTGACCGGTACAAGCCCACTGGCTGGCCGGTGCCTTGGTAGAGAAGAAGAGTCTTGATCCAGGCTCTACCGGTCGACCGGTGGGGAGCCACCGGCTGGCCGGTGGCAAGACAGTAGCAAATACTATTTGGGCTGGGTGCCACAGGTCGACCGGTGACAGAGCCACCGGTCGACCGGTGGAACCTGGCAGTGGGCAATCCCTCTGCCAGTTCCACCGGCTGGCCGGTGCTATCACACCGGTTGGCCGGTGGACTGAATTTCAGTCCATTTCTTGTCCATTCTTGGGCCAATCCTTTGGCAATCTTTTGCCTATCATCCACAACACTTAAAAACAAAGTTAAACATATATGAAAGTGATTGTGATCATGAAAATCAAAGAGTGTGGGGTACAACATAAACTTCCCCGAAATTTCAAGTTCATGTTTTATAAAAAAATCAACCCAATTTAATATTTCATAAAATATTTGGTCAGTTGGATTCTCTCAACATATTCTCTTCAAAGGGTCTCTCTCAATTATCAAAAATATCCATGTTATCTCTTATTTTTTTCTAAATTATCACAACCCATTTTATTGAATAAAACTAACCCAATAAATTTCAGGATTTTAGGATAACTAAACTCAAATTATTTATTTTGAACACATTCATTAAATCATCTAAAATATAGAATTCTCCTCAAATCTCTACAAAATCCATTTTAAATAATGTTTCCAAATTTTCTCAAAACACATATTGAATCAAGAAAAATATTTGTTTTATTGAACACTGACTTTCTATCTCAACATCATCATAATTAATTTTGAATTCATATAAATGAAAAATTAATGATTTTCTTCTGGTTTATACTTAAACAAATATATCATAAACACCATTTTGTATACTATATAAACACCTTAATTACTCAAATTATCAATTATGAAAATTTCTAATCACCTATATTATATAATCTTTTTTACTATCTGATCAAAGGACCTCTTATATATTTTTGTACCTATAGCATAGGTTCATCTCTTAATCTCACATGTGGTTGACTCTTTTGATAGATGGATAGAATTTCTTATAGTTTTCACATGTGAACCAGATATTTATTCCTTATAGTGGTATCTATATATCATAATATTATTTCTTTTGATTTTATTAGATCTTTTATTTAATTTTATTCATTAAAATTCATGTTTCATTCTACATAATAACTCTTGTTTCTGGAACTGGTTCTTCCTCTAAGGCTTAAAGTTCTAGGGAACACAAAACATTATCAATCATGATTGTTATTTTTATTATACATGGTAAATCATTATATAATTATGTAACTTCTTTCATCACCACTACATATCACATGAATTTTTTGTATAGATATCAAATTCTAAATTATCTAGAATCATCTATAAATAATCATTTCCATCTTGTATGATCCAATTATTTGGATTAATTTTGATTCCCCAAGGAGTTCTCTCATCGCCTGGTTTAAGATAATGAACACCTGACATTGATCCATTTAAGATCTATGAATGTGTTTTGTTATATTCTAGTATTTTCAACCTTTTTCTTCAAGCTGTATTATGAGTTATTATAGTATCAAACTTCCAAAGGCTGCTTCATAGTTGTCTCAATTGTGAAGTATTATTCAATCTAATAAAAATGACACCCTTGGTTTCACAATTTTAGTATGTTTCACCATGATTTCTAATTTAACACTATACAAACAACCCATATTTTAATACATAACCTGTAATCCTCATATTCATCCTAATAATGATCATGTATTATGATTTCACATGGAGATGGTATTTTGGTGGTTGCAATATTCTTCATCTTCGGTTCAAAACACTTCTACATGATTTCACATTTTCTGATAGTTCTAACATTACAAAACCAACATAATTCTCTATGGATGCTATTGGGCCCATTTTTTCTAACTTCTAATCTTTATATTTATGTTTGTAACATAATATACAATATCATAATCATTATTTACAAGGGAGAACTTTTTTATGATGATCATATTATTCCAAACTTCATGGTATAATATATATGGTATTGTTCTGTCATCACTATATTAGTACGCAAGGTTATCTCCTTCACGATTATTAATTCAAATGTTCTTCAACAATATTGACTATACTAGCCTTAAAAGTCATCCATTTCTTTGAATTACATTAAAAATAATTTTCAGGTTCTCATAATATTTCACAATATAAATAGGGATGTAATGTATGGATTGCATTCTAAAAAACACAAATGAAATTATCTATGGTCTTATAGACTCATGGATATACAGATATCATAAACATACCTTTTCACAATACTCTAATAATCAATATATTTCTATGCTTTAATACTTTATCTACTACTTTCTTTCAACTAGATATTTTTTATTATGAAAATTTTTACTTTCCACACCAAATACATTACATAGCACCCTTGTTTTACTAATGAAAACACCACAAAGAGTCTTTCTGTCATGAATTACAACAAATGTTTCAATTACCTTTTATTTTGTTAATATTTATCTATTAGAACTATTATTTTATTTCAATTTAATAGAACATCATATTCCTATTATCATTGGATATCCACATCAAAAAATATATATATTCAACTTCAAATATAAATGATAGTTCTTCCTCATTCTGTATTAGTTTTCATGAGTAACATTATTTCTGGTGTAATTGATAATCAGATTTATGGATTATTCTATATATATATATTTCAATTTATTCCTATTTTTTTCTTCATCATTATTAATTCCACTTTTCTTCTTTAATTATAGTGATAGGTTTTTCCTAACTTCTGATTATTTTAACAAAAAATTATTTAATGACAGCTTCTGGTAGTATATCATGCACATAAGGTTTTCATAATTTCAATGTTGGGGACTTTGAAGGTATATATTTCAATTAGAATAACATCAAAAACACTCATAGATAACTTTATTTTACTTCAACGTACTCATTAAATTTTCACCAATCCATTGTAAACAAATACAATAATTTATCTTCATTAGATGATGGTAACTAAAATATCCCCCCTTTTTATTTCTTTTCAATACCTAATTCTCCTTAATGTACTCAATATTTCTCTCCAACTTATTGATTAGAAATTCAAAATATTTTATATGATTGATACATTTTCTCCCTCCTGATGATCTGAATTCAAATCCCCCTTATTGTCATTTGGTAGTGGGGGGATTTTATTCCACTAACATATTCTTCTCCCATTTTCTTCTTTTGATTTGAATGTAATCATTGAATATCTTACAGTAAAAATAACACAAAATTGGACATTAATTTTTTCCATAAAAGTTTCCTAATGATGCCAAATTTTTTAGAAACGTCATTTAGGGGTAAATTAATTATATTTTTATTCATATTACTTACTCGCATCCATCTTAATAAACTGTTCAAAAAAATTCTAGCATTTAATTTAAGGTTTTTTCCCTTTGTAAAGTCATATTTTTCAATAACAAATAAATTTTCACCCATTTCATCTAAACTTTAGTTCTCATATATCAATGGGTGAGTATAAAAATTTTACTAATTTGATGAAAAAACATCAATTATCTTTATTTTCAATATTTGGAAATCCAGCATCATTACCTTGAGCTTCATATTTTGGTATCCTTGATGATCACTTTACAAAAACATTATAGACTAGTGTCATAATATTTAGTTGTATAATTTTTTTTCTTAAATTCAGCTATATTAAGTAATCGTAATTTCCATATTTTATATAATGGGAAAACTCATCGTGTATTGAATCACCTTTACTTACCTTCTTAAAATATGTTCTCTATAAAAATGAGGTATTATGGGGTATTTTCATTCCACCTTATTTAGAGCAGTAGGGTTGTGATGTTTTTCTCAACCTAGAGACTCCAAAAAAATCATTATTGTTCTTCTTGCCTTCAGTAATAACTTTCTAAAAATAAATATCCTTGGGTGGTACAATTTCTTTCCATTTATATTCATTTTATAATTTTTGTGGATAATTATTCGTAACATTGACTAAAAGGAACACAGATTCATTTTTCATATTTTTCCATCTTTCTTGCTTCTCTCAATTATTCTAGACATACAATCACACAGACCATAGTAATATGTTGATCTTTCTTCTTGGACAAATATTTATTTACAATAATTTTTATAGTTCTTATTTATTTTTATGGTTTATTTCTTTTTACTTTCAAATACCTCCTTCTGTGGTAATATATCTACTCAATTTTCATGAGTTTGTCTTTCTAAGATACACCTTCAACAAAACTTATTTTCACTCAATAAGTTACTCTTCTATGGTAAATTTTGGTGAAAATAATACAAATATTTTGAATAATCATTCATTATTTCTAACACAATAGATTTTCTATAGGTTTATTTATATTTTTCTAAATTCTTTCATTATTTAACCTAAATATTAATGGCCAGATTACTTTTTTCCATAAAGTGACCATCCCATACACATTATAATAATCTAATATTTATTGGTAGTTTCTCTTTTACTATCATCATGGGTGTAACCATATTTGTTACATCTATTTTTTACACTCTAATGTAGACTTAATGTCCATATTTTTTTATTTTCCTCTATATTATGTGGTGTTTTTATTTTAATTCTAAAATAATCTTGTTTGGTATAGGTAAACCAAAACTCTTTATCATAATAACCACTTTTATTTTACCTCTTTTAGAAATCTCCATTAAATTCAAATCTATTTTAGGTTAAGTGGTTTTTCTTTTTCTATGACATTTCATTATTTATTAATGAATTTTCTTTATTTTAAAGCTCTCTCACATAAATGTTGACCATATTTTATTTCCATACATTGGTATATTATTCCAACATTCAATAGTTAGGTCTCTGAACATTCGCCCACCATGGTAGTATCTAAAAAACATTCTCTTCATCCTTTGTTATTTATTTTTATTATTGAATGTATTTTACAAATCTTGAAAATTAAATTCATTCATTAAAATTACATGAATGGAACATCTTAAATTTTTTCCTTCATATAAATTTAAAAAAGTGTTGGGTTTTTAATACCTTTCTCCATTCAAATTTTTACAGACAAATATCCTACGATATTCAAGGTATTGTAATTAATGTATAAAAATTCATCCAAATGTAGGTTAACATTATTCTTTTGAGTATCATAAGATATGACTTCTTATTGGATCAATATTAACCTTTCACTGTAATTAGTCTTCTATGAAGTAAGGATTTTCCTCGGTACTTAGGAAGATTCTCTAATCTCAAATTCATGTGATTATTCAACATGACTTTTTTATAATTTCTTTAATTTCACTTCCAACTCAACACACAATAAATTTAAATATTTTTTTAGATATTTATGAAAATTTAATTTTTCTTCACAATCAGCCATCAAAACATGAATATTTTCTCCATGCATCTTCCTTTTATTCTATAAAGAATTTCTAAGATCAAAAATTATTTTTGAATTTGATTTAAATTTGAGAGTTCTCAACAAAAATAATAGATTCTAATTACTAAAAAACATCTTCCAAAACGCTATTAAATATTTATTTCTCACAAACAATCCTCTGTAGTTATTTTTCAAAAAAATAGAATATTTCATTGAAAATTAATAATAATTTATCCTTTTTTTACTACTTTTATGAGTGTTCTTTATTTTTAAAAATTTCTTCCCAATTCATCCTCCCTCTTTCTAGCTTCCAAATCCATTTTTTACTTTTAATCTTGTAGTCCCTTGATGTAAGAAAGTATATACCCCAAAACATAAAACGGGATATTGTTTATGTAAAATTAAATTTAATAGTAAAAATATTCAGTAGTTTCAACAAATTCATACTGTTCACAAAAAAAATTTCTTCTCCTTTTAGAGGATTAATTTCATTATATTTATAAATATATGTCACACTCACCTTATCTTTTTATAGTGATTGAACTATATACCACTGATCGAGGGAGGCAAACTATCTTAACTTCTAAGAATCCTGTTTCTTTTGATTATTAAATGATCTTATTCATTCATCAATGTTTCAGTTTAACAGAATGTATTCATTGAACTCAATCTGATAAATTCTATTTTAAACATCTTAATGTTACTAAATTTTAATTTTGGGAAAAATATCTGAAAACTCCTTATTTATTGAGAGAAATTATTATATTTTTTTAAATTAAATAAATATTCATCCTATATTTATATAAAGAAATAAAACTAGGAAATAATATATATATATATATAACTAATCTTAAGGATCCTTTTTATACCAATTGAGTGTCCTAGGGGATCATAGATTTTCCCTCAGAGGAGGTGAATCAATGGTGAATAGCATTTTACCATTTAAGGTCAAGATAAATTTATTTAGTTATTAAGGATGATTATAACTATGTTGTGGATTAGGATGTATGGATTTTTATAATTAAAACTCACCATTATATCAATTATCTAATGAAAATACTAAAATTAAATAATATTATATTGATATATTTACTATTTTCAATCCCAATATCGATACCTACTCCTTTTTGTGTGGACTCCCTTCAAGTTTTTAATTTTCAACTGACCCCTTATTAACAATACATGTGGCATGGATAATTTGTATCCTTAATAAAAAAATATGAATCTCACACATTAGGTCTCCTAGATTCAGATAGTACTTACTACAATCACATTACAATGTTCCTCTAATCTTGAATAATCCACTCATTATAAAATCTTCTTTCACTAGAGTACTTGAAAGTGGGCCTTGTTCACTTCTGATAAATTTAATCTAGATCCATAAAATGTATTCATTTGGTTATATTAATATGGTGAACTAGTGTATATTTCATAAAACATCATGTTTCAATCATCAAAAAAGATAAACCTAAATGAATAATTATAAAAATCCTTGGTCAGATAATTCCTCTGAATATGTTCTCTTCTAAGAATCTATCTTAATGATTACAAAATATCTCCAATATGTCATAATTTTTCTTTTAAAAATATAAAACCCTTGTATAGAAACAAATTACTCAAATTAATTCAATGGTTTTAATATATTTCAACTCTAAGGATTTTATTTGAAAACCTTCAACAAATATTCTAAAATTATGGAGTCAAGTAAAATCACCCCAAAATCAAGCATCAACTCACTTTTCAAATTTTTCAAAAAAACATGATTTATGAATTTAGTTTCATGAATATTGAACATTCATTTTTCAAATCATCATTTCCATTATAAATTTTAACTTCCAATAAATTCAAAATACTTCCTCATTTTCTAATGAAGATGTCCACAAATTTGTCATAAAATTCATTTCTCGTAATATCTGAAGACCAAATGTAGTCAACCTCATTATTGTAATAAGATTAAAACTACTAAATGGACATTTTTTTACATTCTAGTCACAAATAAGAATCATCTTATGAATCTTCATCATTGGTTCATCTCATGAACTTCCATGTGTTTGAGTCTTTTAATAGTAGCTAATTTTTTCTTAAAAGCATCTTATATAAAACAAACATGATTTTAATCCAGTGGTATCAAAATACCAAAACATATAATCATTCAATATTCTAATATCCTAGACTCCATTTAATTCAATATTTTTTTTCATTATACTCTAGAACTAATGTTTTCAATACGAGTTCCTTTTCTAGTGCTATAATTGTTTTTAACTGAAAACATTGTCTAGAAAGATAGATATAATTATTATGCCTGTAAATCCTCATCTACATCAATAACATCTTCAGAAAATGGATGAAGCATAGTCTGTTCACTAAACATAAGTTTAGTGAACAGACTATCCTATATTACTATAATTTCAATATTCATATTTTATATATCTTAAGAGCTATTATAGTTTCAAGCTTGTGGAAGTTGATGCATTGTTTGTTCAATTATGCATGATTCTTCAATCAGGTATAAATGATTCCTTGGGATAAAAAATAAATTTTTTCATTGCGATTTCTTATTTACCAATATACCAACTTCCCTTATTTTGAAGATTAGCTAGAAATACTTTGATACCACTTACTAACCATATGGTCACCATATTATACCTAGATTTGAGCTTTCAGTGGTTTAAATATACTCCATCATTCATATATAATAGTTTTATATGCATCCACATATTCTTATAGTATAAAAATTAGAATGATTGTGATTCAATATGTATGGTGCCATGCTCATATTTTCAATACACTTATGATCTAATAATTTACTATTGTAAACACATCTATCATAGAATAATCTCTTTTATAAAGTGAGAAATATTGTATGATGACCACCTTATTCTAATCTATTTGTTATAATATGTATGGTATGGTTCATAAAAAAATCAGTATGTGATGTCCTCTCTTATATAATGCATGCTTCATATGTTCTACCAATATACATATTTTTCCATCCTCAAAAATAATTTGAGAATCCTGATTACTTAAATAATAATATATTGATAACCCTACCCTATAAATCCATCACTAGAAGATGGTTACCATAACCACATAAGTGAAAATAGGTTTTTGAAGGAACCCTCTAAGTCTTATTGTTATGGAACATGGAAGAGAATTATCTAACCCAAATCACCACACTATGACTAACATACATTGACACACTCACTGAAACTCAGAAAAATTCTAACAAACATTAAATTAAATGAAATTGAGTATTGAAAATTTTTCATTTATATGGTTCAGACTAAAATTCCAATATACAAATTAGAAACATTACTATATTTCATTTATCTGGAATCAAAAAGTATAAATCGAAACATTTTACATCCACATTGATTAATAAAGAGAGTAATCATACTACAATCATAAAAATTTTCAATGTGGTCCAAATGCTATTTGTATAAGGTCCAACTTAGTTATCTGATGACTCCATCCTCTAAGACACATAAACATCCATCTCCTCACTATTGCAACTACTGATTTCCAATTGAAACATTAGAAATGACCAAAAAAAGCTATTATAAGATAAATGATCATATGACTCGTTCTTTTTTAAAACAATATAAGTGTGAATCGAAAATATTCATCATACAAATTCTAATAATTTGACAACCTTCATTTGAAAAATCAATAATGACATCCTTATGAGAAAACCAGTTGTGAAAGGAAACTTGTATTTCTACTAGCTTCATCAAAACAAAAGATCATTCAGCACAACTATTTCTAGTAAACTGGAATTTTTTTCATTGAAGTATGCTTAAAATATCCCATGAGTATCCCACTTAATGTCTACATCAAATATTCCAAAACATTTTTGAACACCTTATCACAAAAAACTCATTCTTCTTTTTCTTGTAGAGTTTCTCCATACATTCCATTTACATAAATCTTACTAGGGATAATGTTTACTTATTCCCTATAGAACTAAAGTTTTCATGAACATATCCACTAGATTCTATATTACAGCTATCTTCCATAAAAAGATCACTCCATCATTAATCATATTCCATATGTAATTCTATATGGGGATGACATGGTTCATTATTTCCCAAAACACTAGATTTCTAGATAAATGAATTTCTCTCTAAATTACACAGTAGAGAATTCTATTCCATTATCTAATTATGAGTTCATAAATAGGATAAATTTACTATAAAATATCCTTTATTTAATATTTTACAACCACATATTCTACTTTTATTGTTGAAAGTTTAATTATCTCCTGAAGTCTTAACATCCAACTTACTACAGTTCCACCAAAAGTAAAAATATATCTAGTAGTTCTCTTATTAGAATCAAAATCACCCCTAAATTTAATATCAAATTACATAATTAAAGGATTATTTTATAAAAAACAATAGTTAGTGTGTTTTTTTGATTGAGTTACCAAATAGTCAATATTACAACATCTTAATGGCCTTTCCCTAGATTCCATATAAATTGGCTAAACACTCCCACTTCATGATCAATGTCTTTATGAGTGAACACCATGGGATACATGAGACATCCTACCACTGATGAATATGATATTATTTCCATTTACATTTCCTCTCCTTATGTTTTTGGTTCTTTATCCTTTGAATGTTTAATGTGTTTACTGAGAGGATTTGAAATAGTTTTTTGTCAAATCCTTCTGAAACATTCAATTATTTTCGAAAAGAACATATTCAATGATAAAACCATTACTTATAGTATTAATATCATGTTCAATCCCCAATAAGAATATATTCTTTTATTCACCAAGAACTTTCATTTTGAGATTTCTTAAAATCCTTTCTTTAACTCATGAATACACTGAATTTATATACCTAAAAAGGGAACATCATCCATATACACCAACAGTTTGATAAATTCCATTCCACTATAGTCCATATGATAATAGTAGGGATCTATGATTCTTAACATTAAACAACTATCATCTACGAATGAATTAATATTCTAATTCCTACACCTTGGTAATTACATTAAATCATAGAAACTCCTCTTGAGTTTTCACAACATGTACTAATTTCACTGATCCAGAAACCTACATGGTTTCTTCGTAATGTTCTCCTCTAAAAAATCATCATTAATTTTTTTTCATCACATCCATCTCTTCCCGATAAAGTCATCCAAATGAAACTAATGTTTATATTATGATGGGAATTATTTGTTTCACCACATGAGAGAAATATTTTTTGAAACAAATTATGTCTTCCTGATGAAACTCTTTGATCACCAACCAATATTTATATCATTTTCCCATAAATTTCATCCTTTATTAGGAAAAACCACTTATTATCACATATTTTATCTTAGTTTAAACATTGATAATTATCAGGTTTTATTCACATGTGGTGAACTTAATTCCTCCTACATAGTTTTCCCCCACTTTTGGGAATCAATTTGACCATTTTTATCTTCTCATGTCTCTGTTTCTACTAAATCTATTAGAAGAATGAAATACATATTATCTTCATACATTTGTAATGGTAATATGATTTTATTTTTACCCCCACAATTCTTCATGGGGTTCTACTTTTTCTGGAACTAGATCTTATGAAATTTCATATTCTGGAGTTCAAACCCGAGCATCACTAGTTCTTGAGATTTTAGGTATATCTTATTTTGGTTTTATTTCATGGACATTTTCACTATCCTATAAAATTTATTCTAAAATTTGAGTCATTTAGGTAAACTAGGAGGCATATAAATTTTCTAAAACATTTATTTTTCTTAAAAATTCCCTCATATCAATTTTAAATGTGGTCAACTCTTTGTTTCTATATTTTTTCCCCTTGATGTTTTGGTCTTTCTACGACACCTGATCATTAAAGAGCACATTCCAACTTCTAATAAATATATTTTTATTTCCATTCCATATTAATTATACAGTAGATTCATCTATATATCCCATCAAGAAACATTGGTGTGACTTTGATTCAATATTTTATTTATTTTTTTCATCAACATGCACATAGTCTAATAAACTTAAAATCATAAAATGAGTCAATTTGGTGTGTTACATATCAAAATTGATTCAAGAAATTCATACGTTATAAGTTTTAAAGGGATTCATTTTATTGGGTATTCAATTATACAAACTACTTAATCCTATAATGCAATGGTAATTCCACAATGTGACTACATAATTTGTTTTCTTTCTATAAATGTATGATTCATCATTTCATCTACACCATTATTCTAGGGTAACCCAGGAACAATTTTATTATTCATGATACTGCGGTGTTTTTTTTATTTTTTAGAACTTATTCATATAAAATCCCTTTTATTTAATGGAAATAATAATTTTAGTTTGTAAAATATTTCTCATTAAAAAATATTTTCCCACTGTATAACAACATAAAACACATCAAATTTTTGTTATGAGAAGTTAATCCATACCTTTCTCATAGAATCGTCAATGAATGTCAAAATGTATTATGACCCTAAAAAATATTTCACTGGGTAAGGTCCTTAGTAATTAGTTTAAACAACCTCAAATCTCAACATTTTTATGTTCTTCCATTCAAGTTGAGTGACACATTGAATTACTTCCTATGTATAAAACTATCATGAATTTCTATGTTCTAAATAGTCTAACATCTGTAATCATTTTTTCAAATTAATATTCATATCGTTCCCACTAAGATTCCCAAGTCTTCATGACCACAATTATATAATTAAAAAAATTGATATCCTGGATAGTGAATCTTCCCCTGCCCTTTTAGTGAGATAAAGTTTGTGATCCTTTACACCTTGAGATATGAAATGAGAGCCATGAGTGAAATTCAATACACCCTTTATAAATTTTATTCTATAACTTACTTCATATAGTTATCATACTGAGATCTATTTCTTCGGAAGATAATGAATATTAATCATATCTATTAACATATGGAAAGATTAATTCATCATATAAACCTTAACATTTAGTTTCCACAACATATCAAGAGATTCATCATCTGATAGATTCACTCTCTTAAATATTCTAGATACATAACTTTTCATGCATCCCCTTTCACTAGTGGAGTGGAAAAGAGTGTTATAATTCATTATCAAAGATTGCATTGGACCAGTAGCACTTGAAATTTTATTATAAAAAATTATAGATATAAATGTGTAGTTCTTAGTTCTCTAGAAATATTGCTTCTTGTGTTTTTATTTTTATCATTAAAATATTTTTAGAGGTGACCTTTAATACCATAATTATAATAAACTGGACCTAGTCTCGTAGATTTACCTCTATTTTTCTTACATGACTTACTATCAGGTCTCATCTAAATTATTAAACAATGTGATAACCCCCTTCCATCTGTATTCAATGAATCATAAGAAGTGGTTAAGTATCCCTCCTCTAGTGATCTTCATATATAATCATTTTATAAATATCCTCTAAGATAATGTACTTTTCCTATTAGAGAAACCTGTAGTTATAAACATACCATCCCATGATTTTTATAAAGATGATGGAAAAAACATATCCCAGACAACATTCAAAAATATTACCATTATATATTCTTACTTTAATTAAATAAAACTAAATTTATTAACATGATCTACTTTAGACCTCCAATTTGATAGCCTCATAAAAAACAACCTCTAAATAAAATAAACGTCATCAATTAGTCTTTTTTTCTTCTAAATATTTGTCAGTTCTCACATTAACTATGTTGTAGTATTTTTTAACAAATGTCTAAATGAACATCCTTGTCTTTATATATGAGATAATACACAATTATTATCCTCTAAAAACTAAGATCCCTACTAACATATTTATTGATCTATATTTCGTAATAATTCAAAGGCATCCTTTTTAAATAAAATATATTCCACTAAAATCAAAACTATATCTGAGAAAGAGGAGATTTTACCTGATTTGTTGACTAGTGAATCGTAGATAAACTTCTACGATCCTTTTATTCATATCACATGTTGAGAATAATTTACCTCTATTTTATAATTGAATTAATTTTATTGGAACCAAAAATATGGAAATAGGTTTCAAAATGAATCTTAAATGTCTTAATGTTTGGGAACATGGAAGAAAAATATACCACATAAATCACCACACCATGTCTCACATTCATAGAAACACTCAATGTAACATCCCAACCATCAAACTAGCATGAAATTAAATGAATATGAGTAAACTGTTCTTTTTTAGAGCTCAGAATCAAACTTCTTTATCCATGGGAATAACATCATAAGATTTCATTTATTTGGAAAGTATATATCATGAATTTTTTCATCCTTGTGGAGCATTCAAGAGAGTAATAATATTACAATTATACACATCCAAAATGTGGTCCCACCCATATTTATATATCGCCCTACCTGATTAACCGGTGACAATATACTCTCAGAAACATGGATAACTATTCTTTCACTATTTAATCAACCATTTTATATTATAACTACATTAATGACTAAGACATTGGTATAAGAAAAACAATACCATTCATCATAATTTCTTAAAAACATCATGTAATTGTGATAATAACATAGTCATCCTCCACCTTATTAAGATGTTTCATAATTTTTTGAACACATCAAAATGATATCCTTCTTAAAAAAACTATTTTAGACAAATTTTTCTATCCCTATCTTTATCCAAATCATTGATTGTTTATAATCACTCGTTCTGATATAAGGGTTCCAATTTCATTGAATTAGAA
Organism: Viscum album; assembly: GCA_963277665.1. Lineage (NCBI taxonomy): Eukaryota > Viridiplantae > Streptophyta > Magnoliopsida > Santalales > Viscaceae > Viscum > Viscum album. The sequence goes on along the minus strand of OY728119.1, from coordinate 455,538,113 downwards.
TTCATATATAAAAACACTGTCATAATGTGTTTATAATACTGCATGATATGAATATGGAGTCAATTTTGCGAAAACACTTATAAAACCACATTTGATATTATTTCTGAACATCACACTCATGAATATTTTAAGACTTGACATTACCTTTGAAAAGCACTTAAATGATAAAAATATTCTGATGCATCCATACATCATCTTCCATTTCATTATAACATTCTCTTTTTTACAATTAAATTTTACACCTTACACCAAAAATCATATACATAGCACACATTTTTCAGATAAAAACATAATATATAATATTTACTTCATTCATTAGTTATTATATTTCATTTGACCTTACTTATGATAATATTCATCTAGTAGAACTATGAATTTAGTTACATTCAGTTTGACGCCGTATTTCTCTTATATTCTAAATATTTTTATTTTGGAAACTTACTTATTCAGCTTAAAATACAATTACTATTTCTTAAACATTCTAAAAAACTAGTCATCTTTATAATGTGGTTTATTACAATCAATTTTTAGATTTGTGGATAATTTTTGATATAAATATTTCATTATATTTCTCCATCATCCATTGGTAATATTAATTCCTAGTGTCATTGTTACTTTTAGTGAAATTGTCCTTCCAAATTATAATTATTTTTTCTAGAAGTTATTTAATGTTAGATTCGTATAATAGATATTTCATTTATAATGTTTCAACTTTCGATATTTGGATGTTCTAAAGTATATACTTCCAGTATAATAACCTATAGAACACACATAGGAAAACTCATTTTACATAAATTACACATTGAATTTTACAAATTCCATTGACAATAAATTAAATAATTCCACATCATCATTTGACGGGTACTTCACGTATACCCTTCATAAAAATGTAAACCATGGATTGGCCTTATATTAAAACCCCTCACGTAAAGGTAATGCACCTATTACCTTCTCAAGAAAACCTTTCTGTAAAACTATGTCAAGAATTACCTTTATATAAGCCCATAACATAAAGGTACTCTTAAAATAGCTTTACATGTGCCCCTAATATATACAGAACCATTTAGATTACATATAAAAAACCCAACTATATAATGATAACAAGTTGATTCCCTATAAAAAATCAAAATACATATATTTAATGTATCATTTACCTCTAGACTATCCAATTATGTACAAGTACAATCTGATGCACCTTTATATATCCCGGAAACATAAAGTCAAACTGAAAACCCTAAACACTACTATATTTTTCATTTAAATCTTCATTTTATGAAATATTTAATAAATATAGTGCATGAGACGGCTCTCATACCACTATTGGTGATCAAATTTTTCTAATAAAATTTATTATAATAAGTTCAAAAGATATAAATCACTTAATTAAAATCTATAATACATGAAATTTTAATTCTATATATAAATGAAATATTGAACTACTATAAATATAGTGTACCATAATGTAAATAACATCTACAACATCTCAGTCACTACCACATGGGTTTGAGATAAGCCAAGGGAGTGGCATCCAAAAGACTTCTATCTCTATATGAATCCATTGGATGATATGAATAATTCAATGTTTGGATGGGATTATACATCCATTCAAAAATACTAGTGTTTCAGTTGTAAATAATGTTATAGAAGAGGACATAAAGTTCAAGGAGGTTTGGATAAGTGTAAAATAAAAACCACCATACACTTTCTATCAAATGATTGTGATATATAGATCCATATGAATGCTACATAGACTACCTCATTTACTCATGTGTTTATAATGCATGACTAAATTCTACACCTACCAACTCACCTTTGAATGCATCATATTAATTTCCCCCTATCATTTTATCTCATGAAATGATTACTTTGTTGATATTATATGTTGTGAAATCATTAAATGATAATAGTTTATCATTTATCCAGCCAATGAAAGTTTCATAGTATAATATACCAATTATTCATGTAAATAATAATTTTCATTCAACACATTTTAGATGATAAATATATCATATACACGTATGAAATTAGGTCACATATCTTTCAGATTATAAAGTTACTAATTCCTAATATCCATAATATATAGATATATATATATCAAATTTAACAATATTTATTTATATATTTGAATAATATATAAATTAACTCCTAATTAATTTCATTATTAGTCAACCACAATCCCCTACAAATATATAGTGAAAATACTATGTGAATTTTATATAAAATAATCTTAGTAGGGGATTATTTCAGTTTGAACCACCACCTAAATTAACCAACTTCATTATTCATTGGATCAAAAGGATAATGAAATTAATTAAAATCATTTAATGTGATTATGTACACTATGAACAACATTTTATCATATATATATGAAATATTTATGGTTGATGAGTTATACCCGTGTGTGATTATCTAGACTCATGAATGAATTCAAGGAACAAACCCAATTCCTCTATTTATAGTCACATAATAGAATCCACATAGTCATACAACTATAAGGATGTACTACTAATATATGTCCTAAAAATCTTGATCACATTCAATGTAAACTACTCTTACTAACTAATAGTTTATTTACTCCCGGTTATTAGGTTTTAAAATCATATACATATGTCCAAATATATATATATATATATATATATATATGTTCTACAACCATATTACTTCTCGATTATACCGTATTCAACCTACAGTTAGATCTTCACTCATTAGTTTAGAGTTCTATGGTAAATAAATAAATTATGGAATATCAGTCATATAATAAAACTAAATTTTTAATCCATTGAAAATTCATGTCCCTTATTCAATTTATCAGCTATATTTTCATCGGCATCAACATTATCCATATTCATGTCCCAATTAGAAACATTGTCCTAGTTATCCATAAATATCCTTTAAATTTTTCACTTTATCTTCTGATTGTACTTGATAGTCATTATTTTTTTATTATATCCTAATTCTCACAATGTATAGATGTTATAGGAGTGAGATACCTAGCCACTATCAACATGGATAATGGAGAATGTATCCACTAAAACTCCACTATAAATTATCTAAATAATATAACTAATCTTAAAACGTATATTGTGTTAGAATTGTCTATTTACAAAACTATTTGGTGACCAAGACACATCCTATGAACTTGTAAAAATCATTTAAAAATCATTTATAATTATAGTTATTTATCAGTAATTATATAAATGGTTTTAAAATTAAATATAAAATAACAAATGTAAAAAACCATATAATGAATCTTTTTTAAGTCGATTATTAAATTATTAATGTCAAAAATATTCATTTTACATTTTTTATTTGAAAAATAATGTAAATAAAAATATTTTTAATGTTGGTCACAATAATAATTGATGTTTAAAATCATTAAAAAGAGTTAAACTATTAGTACAGTCATTTCATTTCATTTTAGTCACTTGAGATTTGTTAAATTTTCCTCTCGAACCAAACCCTAACCCTCATTATTAAACACTCACATCCTCAAATCTATTATATCATCTATAAACCTTTACCCTTAACCTCTCTCTATCATCCTTAAGCATCCTCCTCAACTATCTTCTGTCATCTAATGCATATCAGGTAGTTTATTTTCAATTGTTTTGGGTTTGATACTTCATTTTATTTCCTATTCATGTAAAAAATTATGTGTTTTCTAGGGGTTTTACATTGTTTTATTTTCCAAATATTTCATGAATGATATTGATAAAATTGGTAATTTTAGTGTCTTTTTATTGTTAAATTTCCCCTTGAAGTAATTTTGTGCATTTATAATTATATTACTTATGTCCTCAGCTATACATTAAACATTTTACATGTTGTTATTCCAAATTTTAGTTTACCCGGGTTATATTTCACCTTGGTTTTCATTATGTGAAGAATATTTATATAATGATTTTTGATTCTTGTATTTTACAATTTTAATATATTAAGAATAAAACATTTCATTATTAAATGATATTAATTTTTTGAAATGAATATTTTTCTTTAAATAAAATACGTTCAATGTGGATGGGAAACTTTGTTATTTATATTAAAAAAATTAAATTTCTTTGTTTATTATTTTAATAAATAACAAAAAATTGATTCATTTAAAAAATTATGGGAAAATATCAACAAGATTAATCATATATAAATTTTGTTCTATTTTTTTTAAATACTAAATATTTATTTCCTATGTTAGTTTTAATTTTTTTATCATCATATTGATTCATTACTAAAAATATAATTATTTTTATTATTAAATATAAAACTAAATTTGAATGTACTATTTCAAAATATAAAAAATTAAATTAAATACATAGTTTTCTAATAGGTGAAAATGAATCGTAGTTGGATTACTATGTTGTGAAAAATTGAGGTATATGAGGAAAGTTTTGATTCTTTATTGGAATTTTGAAAATAAAATTTTCCAAAAAATGAAAAAAATTTCTATCTGTAAATAAAATGTTTAAATATGATAAATTTTGAATGAAGTGAAATTGAATATCACTTAATTTTCAGTGGTTTTATTCTGAGTTATAACCCTTTTATTTATCATGGTGAAATTGGGTAGAATTTATTATATATCAATGATGAAAGTTTACAAGATAATAATTCTAATAATATTGAATAAATTATTCATGATATTTAAGTATAAAAAGTTTTTAAATCCATTATGACTGAGTGCCTATATAGTTATTCTAAAAAGACACTTTATCCAAGTTTTATAAAACATTTGGTTTTATCAATGATGTTAAGACTGGTTAACATGAAACCTATGAATGGATGGAGTGATTTGAGTTTTACATAATTTCTACAGCTACTGAATGATGTAAATCTTGAATAAAATGAACTTCAAGAATCAAATTATAATGAAAAAATATTATTTCTGATGAAATTAGTGAAAAAATGATACATGTATACTAAAATGACTCAGTTTTATATAATAAGGAGTAATAAAGTATATTAGAGTGTCTTAATTGTGTGAAATCATGATATAAGTTGAAATAAAAACCATAGGTTTATTTATCAATTATACAATGTACCAAGACTTGGACTATGGAAATATGGTACCTTTCAATAATTCTATTATTGAAACATTTATTCTCAAATTCAAATAATGAAAAATGGTTAAGATTTCATTCATATGAGCACAAATTTTATACAAAATTATATTATTTAGATAATATTACATTGTTATATAAAATTGATCAATAATAAATAATTTTATAAATTAATTTTTCATTATTATACTTGGATTGATTGTAGATGGAATCAATGAATATAAAAACAGTTGTTGAAAACATAGTCCATGTCCAATTTTATTTGAAATCTAAAACTTATCCTCTGAGTATTCTATGAATATAAAATTAATTAGATTAATTTTAAGGATTTATGGACCAAAATATCTTCAAAAAAATATATATGTTTAATTTTCACCATTAATTTTTGATATAAAATTTTCGTAATAGGATGGTATCATAGTGTATGATTCTTTTGAAAATATTATTTTCAATTGTATGAAATGATAATGCGCACTATAAATGACATCCCAGTATATGAACATTTCTTTGGATATAGAGTTAAGGGGAATAAATTTTATTCAAGTCATGCATAAGTAAGTTCATGTTATCAACAGAAACATGGGAGAAAAAAAATTTACATATGTAATAAAAGGTTATTTTTTTGGATAACTCTTATATAAGGTTAAAAAATGAATTCAGTGTATCATTGAAATTTTTTATTTCTCCAAATCCTTTTTCAAATTATAATTATTTCTATTGGGTCAAAAAATTTATATCATATTCAAAAGGGCATAAATATCTAGTAAAAAATCAATAATATTTAATAAGGAATAAATAATGTTTCAGTAACCATATTAGAGATATCATGAAGTAAAAAATATCAATGATGTAATCATATTACAAAAAAATAGATTTGATAGTTTAAATGGATCTTTGTTAGATATTAATGGAAAGTATTAAATGGTTTTCAATAAAAATTATATTTTCTATCGATGGGGATACATTTTGAGTTGTCTCCCACTTCCAAATAAAAATGAATATACTTTCCATTTTATTTTTATACAATATCCAAGTTAGATAATATTAGATTTTTTAATCACCCCAAAAGAATCAATGTTCCTTAAGTGTCTTCTATAATTGAAAACCAATTGTGTCACTGAAAGATTCAACATTTATAGTTGTGAAATTTCATGAATGTCATGTTATAATCCAATAACTCATACCAATTTTATTATCTTTAATATTACCGATTAATGTAATTTTGACTATCATCAAGGTGTTTCATTCTTTGGAATTTAATTTTTAATAGAGTGATTGATTGGAATTTAGTGAAAATTGTATATATTAAATAACATTGATAATGCATAATCATATACAAAATAACATATTAATTTTTAAAAGCAATATTTTCAAAAGAATAAATATATGTGGGAACTGAATGAGTATAACAAAAAAATTACCATGGTTTAAATAGGCATTGTATGGTATATCTAAGGAATCGTAACCATTGAGATGGTTAGTGGGTGGACCATGTTTAAATTTGATAACTTTTATTGGGTATGAGATTTATGGATATACATTTCATACCAAAGATAAGGGCAAGAAAAGTTGTGTTCGGAATATATTTGTGTATTGGTATTTTATAAAGCAATTCATGTTTGACTGAAAGAGGAAAAAGAGAAATCTCCATGTAAGGTTCATATTACAAACTTATTGAAGATAAATTATATATTTATTGCATTAAATCTCTAGTTATTGTGTTCATTAGTAAATTCATTTTTGATAAAAATGGTGTTAAACACAAAAAATTTCAAATTACATTAGTAGATATAAATATATTAAAATATATTAATGATCACCTTATCATGGTGACATATGAAAAACAATCTAAGCTCTTAACCCTTCAATTGTGTAGTGAAATATAATTTTCAAAGAAAAATTGTGTATTTTGTATGACAATGTGGATGATGATGATTAATTATGTGAGATCCTTGCTTCATTAGAATGATTAGGAGAGGATATTAATGATCGTAACTCTGACATATTTGATTCTGTACACAACATTCAAGAATAATAAATATGGAAAAACAATCATTTAGTAATATCTTAAGATTATAGGTATTATATATATATTTTTTATTTATTTTTTAAATATAATATTTATTATTTTTAATTGTATTGTGTATTTAAGACACATATTTTAGTAGATATGATAAATCGTTTGTGTAGTACTCAAAATTATATTATAAATAAATATTAATTTTTTTAAAATTTTTATTCTTTTAAATATGACATAGGTTTTTTCCCAGAACACTTAATGTCTCATAAATGTTTTCAATATTTTCTTATTATTTTAGTAACATATAAACAATATGAAAAAAATTATTTAATTTTATTTGTATTATATTATGATTTCTATTCGATTTTATATATAATAGTTGTATTTTTGTCAACTTTTTCTCTTATATATTTCCTATTTAACTTTTAATATTTTTTAAAATATGAGATGTATTATTTTTAATTTTATTATTTATTTAACAAAAATATTTTCAGAAATGTTATCAATTATTTTTTTAGTACTCGAAAATGAATTAAATATAAATATTAATTTATATGAATTTTATAATTTTTAAATATTACTTATTATTTTATTCTCCCTATATAATTTGATGCCTCGTAATTTTTTTAATATTTTTTATCAATATAGTTTAATTTAATTAATAGGATAAAAAATTTCTGTATTTATGTTTTGTTACTTTGCTTAAATTTGATATTTTTATCCAATTTTATATTTAAATATTGGATTTGTATTATCATTTATTATTTTTTTATTAATTTTATTTATAGGAACATTTCAATTAAAACAACTAAGTCATATTGATCTTCTATAGAGGACCCTCTACATACTTTCACTGAGGATCCTCCTCATTCCTCTACATAGGAGCCTTCTACATCTATAGGGAAAGAGAAGTCTCATAGGGTTGGAGAAATGATCTTACATTTTTACCTAAATTATCACCTTATTATATAAATGAGTGTAAAAATTCTATTTTGATTGATGTTATTGGTAATCTCACATAACCATATTCAATATAATTTAGAGGTTTTGTGGCTATGAAATATCGAGAAAAAAAAAATAAAATGGATTTATGATTCAAGAATTGTTTACTAGATGACACTTACTTTTCTATGGGATACCATTTTCGTAAGATCAGTTATAATTTTTTTTTAATAATGACTTATTTTTAGTAATATAGGATATTTTTTCTTATCACTTTTAGACGACATATTATGATCATGACATTAGTTAAGTTAGTAAGAGATGCTTATATTTTACTACTCAGATATGTAGAGTTGTTAAATCAACACCAACTTTTCATTTCATTTATGTTGGAAGAAGAAATGAATATCCCTGAAAAATATATTTTTTAGATAAAGTAACATTTTGGAAGTTCGTTTAATATTGAAAACATGATTTATTTTCTTATGCTCAATGTCAACTATTTGAAGTAATTTTGTTTTATAATCATATAAAATTATCATATTAACTATTTTTTCTATTAATTAATAGGAAAATGGTGATATCATTAGAATCTCTAAGGGAAGAATTTATACCGACATAATTTATCTCATGGAGGTTATTTTTTACCTGAATAATAAATGTACACTGAAAAAATTAAAAATTTGAGACTCGAGTCTTTGGGGTCCACATAGATTTACTCTCACCCCCCTGTAAGACAATAAAAATGGAAAATGTGATAAAGGACAATATCATGTTGAAGATTTAGAGGTTATCCCTGGTATGATTGAAAGAGGAAATATAATTTATTTATAAATTCATTTTATTTTTTTAGCACTATTTATTTTTTAAAATCTTTGGTCTTAGAATCCCTTAAGGATTAGAACAGACATGAGATCATTGTAACTAATGTTACGAAGATTATTTTTTCTAATACATTTGGAAATGAAGAACTAATGGATCATGTAAGAGGATACATGTTAGGTTTATCTATTAAGAAATTGTTCAGTAGTTATGGTATGACGTTGAGGGAGGATGTACATAAAAAACATACTCCTTAGAAGATAAGTTTTATGAGATTGGTGAGATAATAGAGGATAAGATTATATTCTGAGTACAATCAATCTCTTCATATATTCAGAGATGATTTATGCCTACATATTTCAATCCTCCAATGTCGGTACATCCCACTACTCCATCTCCTTCCCTACAGTTTCCTATCTACTATAAGTTATGTACTGAGGATCCTAGATATCATGTTATACCTCATGGGATCAAAAAATATATCAAGTATATCATTCATCAACAATAGATGAATATGTTTCAACATATGGTAACATTATAGGATATTTTAGATGCATCAACTATAATTTGGTTTCATATTGATGAGGTTTCTATAGTTAGACAAAGTGTTGTAGATTTTTTACATTGTCCATCTAGACTATTACAATCACATACCATTGACGTATGCATAAATTATATTCTTTATTTAATACTATTGTTAATTTTTTTAATATGTTAATATTTAAATATATTCTAGAAATAGTTCAAAAGTAAATAAATGTTTTATAGAAACTAACAACATGTTAAGTCCCCTTCAGATTCACACACTACCATTTCTAATAGATTTTATAAATTATCATAATATGAATTTATGTTTTTGGGTGCTTAAGTGTTGAAAATGATTTAAAACTTTTGTGTGAAGGAATTTCTACTGATGATTTATAAGAGATATATATTGTATCATGTCATTGTACATAGGTTGGGACATCCATTAATCCAAATGTTTTTTATGTAAGTTGATTATCAAAATCTTTCAAAACTTTTTATGATTTTTATTAATCATACTCATATTCATTATAATATGAGGTATGTGAATTGATTAATTGATTTATAATTTATTTCCCTAATAAAAAACTATGAAATCTAAAGAAAGAAGAAAATATTTTTCTCAAATATTTTATAATAAAGAATTTACGTGTTAAATGATTACTTCTCTTAATGGTTATAGAAAATATATTTTAGTATATTGAAATTTTAAATAATTAACTAACCACTCACATTATTTTTTTTATATCAATAGAAATTGGATATTGTATTCTTTTTTCCACAATAAAAGTGCATTTTCTGGTTATACTTCAAACATGGTGGCATGTGACAAAACTTTAATGAAATAATAGAGAAGAATGTTTGATTATTTTATGGATGATATGTCATAAAAAATCTATTTTTTATCATACATTATTTTTAAAATGTGAATGTAATCATTATAAAAAATAAATTAGAATGGGGATAAAAAATAATCAATTATATGAGCCTAAATGTGACTTTTTTCAAATTACTTCCATTTAAAATATATTTACATTTTTCTTCTGAATTAATAACTACTTTAGAATAAACAATTCTCATTATCAATTAGGATTATTCAAATGTGGGTATTATGTTTGAAGATTCTTGTATAAAATAATTACAACCTATAATGTAACACATTTTTAAAATGATGGATTTTATTATAACTTCTCCTTTGGTATATCATATCATTATAATGACAATAAAAGTTTTATATTTTCTTTTTAATTTGTTGCTTCTTTATTATCCTCAATTATATAATATATCAACAATTTATGATATAACAGCCCAAGAGTTTATGAGATTTTTTTTAATTTCATTGATGTCTTATGTTGTAGACTACACCAAAATTATTTTGTGCTATACGCAACACCGTATTATCTTGCAGTATATGCAATACTATTCTTTGATTGTATTACACACAATTTCAAGTTCATTTTGTAGAAATTATTCTACGCAACATTAAGTATAGATTTTTTTAATGTATAAATGAAATAAGTTTTTATTATGTTATACACAACAACAAAGGGATATTTCACTACACGCATCCTGGACTTGGCTTGCATTACACGCAATCGCGACCTTCCTTTATAGCGTGTGTAGTATGCAATACCGGGTTTCACTAAACAATTATATATTGTTATAATATTATTATGAACTAGAAATTATGAATAGTATTATCTACATTTTTAAATTTATAACATTATTATTCATCTTACACATTTTCTAGAACATCGTGTGAGGACAAAATAAATCTTTCAAGTAAAATAATTATTTTTCAAAAAACAAATGCAGTTTTTCCACCTTTTGGTGGAGTACCAACTTTAAATCTAGTTCTACATGTTTATAAGTTAAATTTGACAAAATAAAATTCTTCTTTGGAATAAAGATATAAAAATTATTTAGGATAAATTTTTCATATTATTCTAATAACTTTCATATTTTAATGAATAGTAAAAACACGCTATATTTTAATTAAAAACAACTTTTTTCATTGTAATAATTTATATAGTTAAATTATAATATTGAATGGTTTTAAAGTATACATATAATATATTTTTACCATTTAATTTAATTTATGTCATTAGCATTGATTTTACATTGAATTCACAGGTAAAATCATTTCAATCTTTTGCAATGTTTTAACTTTTAAAACTCGTTTTCCTAACAACGGTTTTAATTTTAAATTAATTTCTGCAACTTCTGTGATTTGAATTTGGAAAAATGGATTCCATATTTGTAATTATTAGATCCAAATTATGTTAATAAGCTACTTTTTATTTTTATTCATTATGAATACTAACTACGGTAAATTTTATTTACCAGAGTTAAAGTTAAATCAGGCAATTAAGGGTAAATATAATATTATAAAATTACTCTAACACTTTTCCTAATATAATTGGATGATTATATTTTACCCTAAATCATACTTGGGTCTAAATTTAATCTAATTGAACCCACTTGTATTTGATTAAGACATTTTATTTAGTTTATTTAAAGGAAACTGAAATGTCTCACTCAAACTTTAATAATTAGATTATTTTTAATATAATGTTATACAGAATATAAATTCGATTATAAATACTGATTTGAAATATAAATGTTTTTTACTTATCATGTTAATTTTTTTATAATTTTTAATAAATATTTTATTACCTTAAAATCTTATAAATTAATTGTGTAGAAATTATTTATTTAGTGAAAAATCAATAATATAATTTTTATTAAAATAATAATACCTATCAAAAGGACCATAAACTTAACAAAACATTATTTTTCGAGTATAGATATACTATAATCATCCATGTGTCGATTTTTAGACCATTCTAAGCCTTATAAAACCGATTAGGACATTTATATTATTTTATTTTAAATGATATCAAAGATGTCACCTTTATAATTTAATAAATATAAGAATTTAAATGTTGTGATTTTAAGATGATAAATTCGATTAAAAATATTAGTATGAAAGTTATTATATTTATCTTCATCATAGGATTTTATTTTTAATTTTTACGCAAATAATCAGTATATTAAATGATTGTAAAAAAATGATGTAATAATTGTTTTATTAAGTGAAATATCAAATTAATGGTTTTATAAATATTAAAATAAACATTATATGAACTAATTAATGTTATAAAAATATTTTCTAGATTAATATAACATGTTAGAAACTTATTAACCATTTTTTTGTTGAATATATTCTCTGTGTGGACTTTATTTAAATTCAAATAAATGAATAGTGTCAAAATTAACACTATTCTTATTTTATAAAAATAAGATATTATTAAATGGTTTAAAAATATAATAAATATTTAAAATTTATAAATTGAAATTTATATGGTCTAAAATTTCATAACTTACTCAGTCATTTATAATTCAAAACATATAATTAATTATTTATAAAAATTTAAAATTTAGAATATTATTACCACAAATAAGTTTAAATAAATTAAATAAGGATAAATCAAATTGATAAGGTTTAAAATAAATTCCCAACACGTCTAAATTTTATTTTCTGATGCTATTATATCCCTATCTCATCTCATATTTGTATTTAAGTCATTTTTGGTGGTTTTTAAGTGGGTTTTTAATTTATTATAAATTAATATTTCTTATGTTTCCAAAGGTGCCCCTCTCCTCCCTTATAAAAGGGCACCTCCTCCCTCTCCTATTTACAACACTTTGAGTCTTCAATCTTGGCCAAACCCTACTTATTTCACTTCTCCACTTCCCTAGAAACATTCTGGAGGTTCTGGTCTTCTCAATAGAAAAACTCTAGTTCCTTAAGAGGAAGCTTAAATGAGGTGTGTCGAAGAAGAGGTAATCTCTTCTACCGATTATTTCAAGTTTCTTTCTTCTTCAAATTCTTCTTATTTAGTTGTTTCATTATAAAGTAATAACATAAGTATCAATAACATGCTGATATGTTATTATAAATATGAAACAACCTCATTTCACATTCTATCAATCCTACGGAAAATGAAATCATCGCGCGTGCGTACGTATGGAATACCGTCTCCACGCCGGGGTGTAATCTGTTTTTCCACCACCAGCTTACATGGATGGGTATAATGGTGTAAGTAATAACTATATTTATAGTTATTATAACATGATAATAATTCTAATATATTATATCATCCACTCTAATTCTATTCAATAATTATGGGAACGATATCATCGCTCATGCGTACGTACGAATTACCGTCTCCACGACGTGATGCGATTCATTCTCCAGGTTAACCATTAAAGAATGATTACAACGTATATATATTATATAATCATGAAATATATGACATAATAATGATACTGGACTTATGTATATGTTATTTACTTACTTCCATTCAATTTAATAAGGACACAAAAACAGCGTTCATGCATACATACGGCCTACCGTCTCCATGAATGGTGTATTTATTTCCATTTATCGATCTATTTTATATATGTATATTACGAATATATATTATATCTAAATCATTTTTTTCATTTTGTAATTAATTAATCATGATCTAAGTAATCATATGAATAATTACAATTCAAAACACAGACGATAAATGAAACGATTTTACCCAAAATGCTACTTTAACATGAATTTACAAAAGAACAGGTAATATAAAGTAATAAGTGAGCCATATATGATATCATAACAATGAATATGATTCTGTAATAAGTCTATGAAATTATTTAAATCATTATACAAGAGGTTTGGATACATACGAAGCATATCAGACATAAGGTAAGGGATAGTTATTCCAATCTCGTTCTTATCCAGGATTGTTTATTCGTAAGTATTTACTGGGTTTATATTTGTCATCCATGTCCATAAAAATGTTTTAATAAAGTGTTTAATATTATTCTATTTATTTTTAAAATCATGTTTACCCCTCTTTCACTTTTACTTTATGTTTTGGAAGGAATGTTTCTTTTCTTTACCATACGTGGTACTTTTTGACTTTTCTTTTAAAAGTACATGGAGAATGTTTTTTTAACTTATATGGCATGGACGGATTTTTATGGTTTCATAACACCTTATTTTCATGAAGCTTACTATACAATATTTCGTTACTATTTTCAACGAAATCCTTTTCTTGGAATTTTTTGAAAAGAAAATGATTTTGAAGAAGAAAGGATATTTTCCTCAAGAATTCATTTCAACAGTTTTATCAAAACCATTTTCCACATAAGATGACATTATTTCATATGTGTATGTTTCAAGTATAATGTCTCTATTATTTACATGGATTGATTTTTCTTATGATTAAATGATATACATTTGTTTTATATGGATTATGTTTTGATGGGATGATGTTTATGAAACCCGTTTTATTCTTTGGGATATGATGAATGATTTATGTTTATGTTGTGGCACACGTAAGAATGATTTCATTATGAGATGGGTGGGACATATATCTCCCTTCAATGCATTGGGTAAAGATTTATAACTCAGGATATAGACATGGATGGAACGGAAATTTAATCTTTTTCAGGGATACAGAACTGGAACAAGGAGTGAACTCGATTCAGTAAGGGACTATATCCACTAAGATGGTCTTGGCAGCAATGCCTTGGATACTATGGAAATCATATCAAGTTCTTAATGGTTTTCCACAATTACATGTTTTATTCCTGTGCTATTTTATAATTATTTATGTTCCATTATGATCTATGCCTTACATACTGCCATGTTTTATTTCATTTCTCAATATTTTGATGTTTAAACATTATGTTCGTGTTTTTAATTTCAAATGTATATGGTTTGTTTTATTTTCTCCATGCTTACCCTTACTGAGCATTTGAGATCACCCTTTATATTTTTTCTTTTCCCCTGGATTTAAAGAAAGGTTTTATGTAAGAAAACAATAGAGGAAGATCTTTATGGGAGATGTTGAAGATCTTTCACCATGATTAGAAGATTATGTTCCGAGTTTCCAAAGGCACTAAACTATTACGGTCCTTGAGTGTTGGTTCTTGTTATGTATTAATAATTCTGAAAACGTAACATAATGTACATGTACTTCATGTTTGGGGTCTCTGCATATGAGGGGTATGATCTAATTATTTTAAAACTTTGATTCAGTTTAAATTCCTCTCTTTAAGTTAGTAATATAGTTTCTTTATTTTAACAATGAAATTGAATATTTATTTAAATTATAGTTAATTTTTTTTATAAATAGTTATTATATAATAGTAATGGGTGTTTGGAAAATAGTATTTTTACTATTTACTATAATTTAATTATATTACAGGTTTGAGTACTATATTTTGAAAAAATTGTTGTAAAAAATTATACTTTTTACACTGGTTACATCTATAACTAATATTAAAAAAAAGTCTCCCACATCATTTATCTTATATCCTATAGGGAATGTTCTTGGATTTTCATTTTCTGATATTTTAAACGTTATTTACTATTATAAAAAATGAGTAGGTTATTTATATCATCAGCTAAAATTACCAATATAAAAAAACAAATTTAAAACATTGTTTATAAATATGTGTATTATAAAACAATGTTAAAAATGAAAAATAATTTTTAATCCCCCTTCTATATTTTAGTGAAGGTAAAAATGTAGCAATTACATCCATTTATCCTAATGTTTTTTGATACACGGTATGAGTCTAGTATTTTATGGAATCACCCATTATGTATCATAATGAAAGTAGTTCCCCAAGTACTAAAATACCCTATCTAGTTCCTCCTAATGAGAACTATTGGGATAAAAAGAATATTTTAAAGACATTAATACTAAAAATAAATATATATTCTTTTATTGTTATTAATATATTAAAAACATCCAATAATATTAAAACACCCAAACCAAGACACATGGATATCATTCTCAATTTTGAATAAAGCAATCGAAGCATCATATGGAGTTTTAACACCACTACCATTTTAATGACCATATTTTGAATATTTTAACACTTAAAGAATATGAAATATCAATATACATAATAAAAAAAACATAAAATATGATAATCTATTTAGAATATGTCATAGAAAATTCAAATCCCCTCCCCACATACATTTAGAAGATCCAAAAGTCAAAATAATACTTTAGATCACATGTTTCAATTTCAAAATTTGTTATTTAGTTATACCATCAGAATTAGGATAATAAGAAGGTGTCTCCTCATGAATGAAATAATTTCGTTGGTAATATTAAAAAAAATTATGAAATCTTCTTCACACCTAATATAAATAAACCATATAATTTTATTTCAAGATTGATGTTGAAATTCACTCTTATAAATGATATAATTTCATGTGAATAATCTTATCTTTTTAATATTTAAATTTGAAAACATATAATATAATCATAAAAAAATGAAGTAAAATATTTATTATGGTGTATAGTTGAAAAAATATTTAATTTATAATTATCTATGTGTATCATTTCAAAAACTATGAATCACATTAAACTAAATAATAGTTTTTAATAGTTTTTTTAACCACCCCACACTTGATATTTTGATGTCTTATCAATGTCCTAATTTTCTATTATAAATTATTTCATTATCCATTTAATACTACTAATATTCAATTAACTGAGTTGTGTCTTCCAAATATCAAAATATTCAATACAATTCACAAAAAAGAACATATGGACCGATATTCACTTTATAAATACCTATATATTTAATATTTTGTTTAACAAGTCATCAAACATATAACCTATTCCAATAAAATAATTTTTTTTAAAATAAAAACATTTTTTACATTTTAATGAAAATTTAACACCGTATATAACTAATCATAATATACTCATAATATTTCGATAAATTATTGATACATGTTATATCCAAAGCAATGACAGAATACACCCTGAAGGAAACTTCAATTCATCTTATTCTATTCCATGCACCCTGATCAAACTATTATTTTTAATATTAATAGAATTTTCATATATTTGCAGTTAAGATAAAAATATAGATTTACCATCTTAAAAATTAACATTTTCCAAACTACCAACCAACCACTCATGTAGTTCTTATATATTTTTAAAATTAGGGTTTAATGTAACATACAAATTAATGAATTTATGAATATTAGTCTTTCTATAAATCATGTTAGCTTCACCATACAATAACACCATATTAACATGATAAGGAATTTTAAGTTATTTTTTATCCTTGGTTATATTTCAATGAACTTTCTTAACCTAGTTCCCAACCTATTTATAAATCCCTTATATTTTATTTTCATTTTTTGGACTTAATAGTATCCTTTGTTGTTAGTTTTCATTTGGGGAGGAAATTATATAGTTTCTGATAAAATATTTTATTATTACCACATTCCCATCATAATCACCCATTTATAAAATTTCACCCTATGAATTTCACTCATATATTATTCTTCCAAAAAATTGAAATCATAACATTATAAATAGATAATTTCCATTTTTAATACATGATATTCATACAAAACCTCTCCTAATACCATGGAAATATTCCCACAGTTGACTTAACATGAAGCATCTCAATAATATTCTTTTATATATCAGATAGTTAATGTATGATATGCATAAGTTGAGGTATTTTTTAGTCAATGGCCTTCCTTTAACAATTTGTAAGTTCAAGAATCAAAACAAATATTAAAAAAATGCATCATTATTATATTTTTTCTCAATTCATCATAGTTAAAATTATCAATCAGTCTATCTAATCCCTTTCATTATATATAAAAAATTTAATACTATTGTACTTATTTATTATTGGTTTTGGGTTTTTAGACTGAATCTTAAGAAATAATACTCTTCTTATAAATCATGATTCAAGCATTGAAACCGTATTTTAAAGAACGTTAAATTGAATTTTTTAGGATGTTTATACATATTGTGTTTATAAACAACAGAAATTGTATAACCAAATGAATTAATTTCTACACTAATAGGTTTTGTTATATTAATCCTAATCATCTTCTTCAATATTTTTGGAAAAACACACACTGAACAGAATCATAATGTGCTGACTAATCTAATTAGATTGGGAATATAACATTAAAATGTAAAAGGTATGGTTAATGTAAACAAAAAAATATAAAATATGAAAAATAGTAATCATTAGGATCAAGGTGTACTTATCATTAAAATGTAATGATAGAATCATCATGTAAACATAATTGAATTGAAGAAGAAAATACCACACTAAAGATGTGGTGGGTTTTAGAAACTCCAACTCTAGGACACAATAGTCTATATCCAAACTAGATTAATATATAGTAATGTTATTTTAAATCTTTTACCACTATCCATAAATCACAGGAGAAATACTATTTTATTTTTCTCTCAGAAAATGCAAGACGATCACTCTTATACCCACACAAAAATGAGATAACTAACTTCTTTTATATTGATCTATTATCCCAATCAATAAAGTTATTAATTCAGTTTAATTATATTTTGTAACAATTAATAGGTTAATTATTGAAAAAATCTATATCTTTTGTAATAATTTATAGGATATTTAATTCTATATCCACTACAGTCATTACAAATCAGAAGAATAATAATTACTTCAATTTTAGTGTTTTATCTTTGCATTGTACAGTCACTAATTATGCTTTTCCATAATATATATATATATATATAGTTCTACCAAATTCATCAATAATTATTTGTTTCATTAACTAAAAAATTAATATATTCCCAATTAATGTCATAATTGGTCAACCACATCCTGGAATAATAAATTAACAGATTTTAAATTAATATTATAATTTCTTAACAAAAAATATAATAATTCACATGGAATATTAATAAAAAAATTAAACCCTTCTATAATATTTTCAATATCACGTTGTATCTCTATCATCATTCCCAATCCTAAAGAATCTATCGAAAATGCCATTACTCCAGGTCTGCCCCCGCCCCCCTCTAATGTAATTGTCTCCAAATGCAGCATCCAAGACATCGTTTCCCTATCATTATCTCCCCTTGACACCCAATTTGGAGCTTCCCTAAGGTATATTAATGATATTATATCCCATATCTTTCCTATATTACTTGTACCAGTATCTCCCAAAACCTCTTGTGGGGTGAAGGTAATCTAAGATTATATTTTAGGTTTTTATGTTTTAATATTCATAATATTTATTATTGTTATATTTATTAAGATCTAAATTGTTCAATAATATTACAAGAAATAATTTAATGTTTTTTATTTATTTCTTAACATGGTAATGGATTTGTTATTAAAAATATTGTATAATATATAATATCTTAATTTGATGTATTTATTATGTTTCAAGTGTCCAAAATTTTGTTATTTAGTTCATTTCTTTTTCTGGTGAAAATTTTAAGAACACTATTGGATGGATGACTCTATAAGAGGATAATTTCAATTTATCAACAATGTAGTTTCATTTTATTCAAAAATGATATCTATTGGTTTACTGTAGATATTAGAAAAATGAGTTATATCATTAATTCTATATGGATCAATGTTATTGAATATTTTCACCACGTTTTACAGTAAACTTTGTATTTTAAGAACATGATAGTTTTTTTAAAATATTAAAATTCGAGTATTGAATACTATAAACTAGTGTGATTTGAGGCATTTTTTTGCATGTTTTCCATAAAAAATCATACATTTGATAATTTATTATCCTTATTATTTGATTTCATTGCAAATAAATGAAACTGAATAACCTATAATTTGAAGTATTTGATCACAACCTTCTAGTTAAATATCATTTATTCTATAATGTGAAACATTCAAAGTGATATCTATAAAATTCAACATTATTTTTCTATCTATGATAATTTTCATAAATTTTAAACATTAACTTACTAAAAAATAATTATGTTTTAAATAAAGATGTATAATTTACATTATGTAAATATATCATAAGAAACCATTTTCTAGAAAGAGAAATCATGAACATGTATCTATTACTTATTTTCTGTTTAAAGGTTCAAGTGAAATTCTAAATATAATATCATCCTTTATTCTAATATCAATACAATTCTATATTTAAAAAATAACTCCCTCAATATATAAAATTGACTTAATTTTTTAAATTTATATTAAAAAACTATACTTCAATGAGAAGAGATATTGTTCACATTTTTGCCTTAATTTTGGATTTTACTTAGGATATTCAATAAGGAAATTTAGAATATATTAATTTGATCCCAAAAAAATGGACACATGGACACACGCTCTCTTCTCGTAGTACTAAAATCTTGGGTTCTTCATTTAAAAATTTTAATTGACTCTCATATATGGAAAGATAAATTTTTCAATGATATAATTTATTTGATCTTAAATTTAGAGGTGAACCATCTCAAAATTTACTCAAACATTTAGACTTCATGGAAGTTGTACAGCTATAAACATTGGATAAATGTGTATTTATCCCTGAGGTTAGACTGAGGATTCATCAAAGTATATTTCCTATCTAAAAAAATATTTTTCCTACATATAATTTATTGATAAATTAGTTTTTATATTCTTTTTCCAAAACATTTTCTACGGTTCCAAAACAGTATGTTAATGTGCGATGGAGTGCATTGTAACCCAGAATTCCCACTTTCCAAAGGTAGGAAACATTCATCGCGCTCATAAGTGATGTTTTCTCCTGGATAAAAATATGATGATGGGATGTTGGTTCCTCCTTCCATGTATTCCTCCTTAGAACTTGTTTCATAGTACATGTATCCCTCATAGAGAAATGTATACTCATGGAACACATTCCTGGTGCCATCTTTTTATGGACACCAATTAAGTATACTAATTTTGTCTAGAAATTCCAAGGGGTATTCATAGGGCAGTAGCCTTTATTGAAAAGTCTAGTCACATTTAGAATCACTATCATGTTTGGACACTAGTAACATTGGTCTTCTATGTTTTTCCATATAGGAGGGAACCTCATGGAGGCATCTTATGCATGGAACAAGAGACATCTCTTATTGATCATGAGGTATCTGATATCAATGGCATATCTTCCATTTATTTCACCTAAGGCATCCCATGTTTATCTTGAGGTTTATGTAGTATTAGGTGCATATTTTATAATGCATTCACCTCATTCATACCATATTTAGAATGGGGTAGTATTATGAGACATGTTTCAAGTTTAACAACATACGGAGATGAAATGAGGTTGATTAGAACACACCATAGAGAAGGATATGGTGGTATAACCCTAGTAAAAATCACATGAAAGGTTTACCAATGCATGGATTAGAATTCTTGTGGAGGCATACTTGTGAGGTGTTTCCCATAAATGGAATATGTCACACTGTGAAGGTTGATATTTACAAGACTGGAGGTTGATCAGATAGGAAAAACTCTAGAATGTGGAAATCAATGTTTACAGTTGTTTTAGATTAAGCCTCAGGCAGCTATCCTATGTAAGCTGTTTAAAAGGTAGGGATATAAACCCATGTACTTTGATATTGTATTTTAACGTCATGTTAAAGGACCAATCCAAGACATTTGTTGTCAGGTGGTCAGGATTCTCATGCCAGTAAAGGAGAATAATTAATGGATGGTATGTGGATTACACATAGTATATTCCCTTTACAAGGGGGTTTATTGTTGTTTTAATTGATATGTGGATGACACATAGAAGTTTCTAGAGTGTTTCTATGAGACTAAATGAAGTGGATGGTGCTTACTTGTAAAAGTAGCCCAGGTGGGTGGAATGATCTTTATGAGATGTGGTCACCTAGAAATATTAGGGTGGATTAGGATAGAGTTGATGAATTGGATTTAATATATGGAATGGATAGAATGGATGGAATAGATGGGGTGATGGGTTTGGAACTCTTGGAGGCTTCCTACATATCCTAGTCATCTTGGAATAAAATTCGATGTAGTTCGGAATAGGGAACTGGGGATTACACTAGATGAGGAGGCCGATGGAAATAGAGCATATGGTTAGGGCTTAGGCATGTAAGATTCCTAGTTGGTTAGGGCTTATGCATGGAAGCTTCCCACATGGGGAAATGAGATGTAGTTAGGGATTACGCATAGAAGCCTCCCATGGAGCATATGGTTCGGGAATACCCATGGAAGCATATCATAAAATTGCGGTTCAAGGTTTATATATATGTAGAGGGCCCAGTTGGGGTTTGGGATCATGTGGATGTCATGATCTCCACAAACCTATAATCCCACATGTTTCATGCCTGGTGTGACTAGATAAAGGTAGGAGTATACTTGAAAATTTAATATCTTAATTTTCTACTGTTGGAAAGATGTTGAAGCGAAAATAGAGATAGGGATAGGGCATTGAAGTACCCATTTCCAAGCTTGTTTTTGTATCTAGGGGAGGTGAGGAGGGGTAAAGGTGCTCTCTTTTGTACAAAAGTCTATGATATTAATACATGAGGTATACCTTTGTTGATATCAATCCATGTGTTGAGGATTTCATTCCATGTTAGGAGTATCCCATTCTTTGTGAGGGTGGGTGGTCTAAAAAGTATCATATATCACTCATGCATGGAGCATCTTATCTTTTTTGCATAGGGTGAGACCATAGTTTAACGTCATGTGATGAGTATGTTCATGTCAGGCAGTATTATGACATCCCACTCTGACATGGCACACTCACTCTTTTGTTATTGGGCTTGCATAACTATAGATCATTCAACCTTGGGAGGGGGATGGTATCAGCAATGAAAAGGTGTAATAGTGTAAATTAGTGGTTGATCATGAGTTTTATGTCAGTGTTTTTTTACTAAAAAGAAAAATACATTATTTTATCTATGATGAAAAGAAAAAGGTTCGAAAACACATGCATGAAAGGAATAAGGGATGACTAATGATGGACCAGAAAATTATTGCGTGGAAGATTGGAGGGTTGAATGAAATAGGTGCATGAAAGGAATGGGGGTTACACTCAAGGGGAGATTAGATGTGGTTCTTTGACATAAATTAATGTCATGGAACATCAAAAGGGGGTGAATGAGATCTAGTGAGTTTGCACATAGGACCAAGGTTGCACCCGACTTTGGAATGTTGTCTGCAAGGTCAAGATTGTGTGTAGGAGGATCCCTCACTGCACATGATAGATGATGAATGAGGGTGGGTGAGGATTAAACAATTTTGGGACTAAAAAACAGATGACCCATAGGGAACCTATCACACAAGATCTCTACCTTGAGGGATCCATCCTTTCTCGATGTTTCGGAAGAAAAATATAATGCACAGAAATGTTGTGGTTCAGCTTTCAGGGGATTTCCTTGAAGAAGGGGGTGACCATAAATATATAAACAAAGCCTTTAGTTATGGCATGCAAGAATTTTGTTACATAATATGTATTCCATGATGATGAGTTCTTGATGTTGAAAATGATAA
Source organism: Viscum album (assembly GCA_963277665.1). NCBI lineage: Eukaryota > Viridiplantae > Streptophyta > Magnoliopsida > Santalales > Viscaceae > Viscum > Viscum album. Next base: position 455,514,419 of record OY728119.1, on the reverse strand, counting down.
TGCAGAGGGCTGGTTGATGTCTCATTGTGTTCACAAGTGTTTTTTGTGTGGCTTCAAGTCTCGCACACAATGTACCCCTCTTGTGTGAACATGAATTAACCATTTGTTTGGCATGAATGGAAGGTCCATGACATACATCATATTTGAAATTCAAGATTCTAATGCAAGGATTTCAATCTTTCAAGTGTACTTTGAAACACGTGCACACCACATTTCATGTTATCAAAATGCCCTACTTAGTTTGATGGTGGCTTCAGTTTCCCCAAATATGGTCTTTTTTAGCTTCATGCATAATTTAACACCAAAAAATGAACCCCTTGGAATCTAATATGAAAGGGGAATAAAAGGTCGGGTTCTAAGGGAAATGATAAATTTAAGGGTTGATTCTAATAAGTGTGAGAAAACCTATATAGGGGTGTGAAAGGTACCATTTGTTCCCAAAAAAGGATAGTTCCACACATATAAATAAGCATATGGTGGGGGGGCTATGTATAGTACCTTGACTTTCCATTCAATAATATATTCACTCATGTGTGTGTATGTATGTTCATCCTTTATTCATGAAAAACTCTACCTCAACCACTTCTTTCACATGGAACATTCAACTTTCATGCTTTGGAATCTATGAAAATATGGAATTTTATGAATCAACTACCTAATCTTGTACACATAATCACCTCTTAAATGTCGAAACATTGATTTTTCATGCTCCATACAAGGAACATTCAAACTCATTCAAATATGTTTTTCAAATTATTTCATATGGAAAACCAATAGATCCCTGATATGATTGAGGCCACTACTGCAGCTCTGAGGGATATCATGATTGGAAACCCACAGATCCTATAAGTCGGGAGGGTTGTGTCAAAAAATAAAATTATGCTACGGATCTTCACATAATCATAAAAGAGTTTCTTCTTAGCAACTACCTCACACTCTAGAACATCAGATTGATAGATAAAGTGACCAATCCAGCTTTCTAGGTTGATTAACCATGATCACGGTTCACAAGTGAAGATGATCTCCCACACTAGAACATCAATATGCATGGTCATCCTACTATGGACCATCCAGAGATTTATGTCAAGACACTAAATGGAAGGACCAGAATATTCTTATAATATCAACTAGATGTATGAATAATCCAATTCCCATTATGACACTAATTTACAGAGTAGAATGATATATAATAGAAAGGGTGTTAAAAACAATTGTGACCTGAGGATCGGTGGAAAATTCACTAGTGAGTTGGAATGGTTTTACTGTGTGTGCAATACATATCATTAATATAGGGTAGACTTGAAAAAGATCGGGATATATGAAGAAGTTTGGACGTCATAGTTCCATTTTTACCATTAATAGGAGGTAATTTCAGTGCTCCATAGCTGATGGTCCCCAAACATGAACAAATTCCATCTCCACTATATTGAATTTATCATCATATTATATTATATCCACTTCATTTGTGGAATTTTACTAGAGGGGTTTTAGTATGATGAGTTTCTCCCACCAGTGAACACATGGGAAGACATTGAGAGAAATCTATTCTGAGCACAACATATCTTGGTGGAAGTGAAGTGGAGGTTGAGAAACATGAACAATTCACAAAGGGATATCCATTTATAAGTTTTTTTAGAAATTTTCTTCAAGAAGGGCCAAAAGATGAGAATGTCTGGTCATGGAAATCATTGTACAATATCCTCATAATGGGGGAATGATAGATCATACTGGTCCATCCTAGAATAAGGAAAGTATCAAAACTGGGGGTACAACATAGTTAGAGGTTGGAAACCACTAGTTAGTTATGTTGTTATCCTTGCCACTTTCCTAAGATGGCGGCTCCTACCAGTAGGATACATGAGGATGGAAATCTATATGGGAACATTAGTGGTGGTGGTGATCCTATAATTAGGTAACAGATTCAATATGGGATTACTTGTGGTGGATAGAAATTACAATATATTAGGTCATGTTTTGAGGGGAAAACACCTAGGAGTATCTTCAGTCCATTATAGTTCCTTCATGGTTAGCTCTTAGCACATCACAGGGGTTATGAAATCCTGAATACCATCCATCCTCTGAATGTTGGTACGCAACCATGACTATTAAACATATCTGGTGTTTTATCTATGAAACTAGATGAGGTTGGAGTCATACATCGGATTGGAAACCATGAAAACATAAAATTCCACACCTTTTTAACATCAATTGGTCAAATGGGGGACAAAATTCAATGCTCATGGGAGCCAAGGGAGTACCTGGAAAGCTTCATGGGTGGGGTGTTGGTGGATTTTATCATTGAAAAGGTGTTCTTTGAGATTTACATGTCATCATGTTTTTCTAGGTAGGTTGGATGTCTTCAAATGGTGGAAAATATTGTTTACATGGGGGTTTTGGGAAGAGTAGAACCCCTTTATACTTCAACAACTATGGTTCATGATGATAACAATGGGATCTGGAGAAACAAATGTGTTGTCACCAACCAACGTTGATGTTGGCATGTTGATGGAATATTGCATCAACTATGAGGAAGTATATCTAAAGGAAATCTTGCTAAAATGTATTCAGGATATTGATCCAGAGAAATGGGCGCTAGAGAAGTGGGGTGGTAGATGGGTTGATCCCCAAGAGCACTGTCAAGCATTTGGGGTGGCTCAAATGGGAACTATGGTGGTAGGGATGTTTCAAGGTGTGGTAGAAACCCCACCTCCTGGAGGGGAGTGGTCTTAAAATTGAACTTAGGGGATAGTAATAGAATCTCTTAATAAATAGTTGAGTTATCTTCCACAACTAGTCGCCGACATTATATATATATATATATATATATTTGTCCTCGCAGGAGGATGTTGTAGATGTCACTCTTAAAAGATGATGTTTTGAGGAATTTATATTAGGATATAATTGAACTGCCAGATTTCAGGAACATTCAAGATGCATAAAGGGTGAACTTCTATGAGAGACATGTATACCATACCAACTTGTATGTTTACACATGTTAATGGGGGTATTATGAACCACCCTCACCCTAATAATGGCGATTCATGGATAAGAGTTGGATCGAGAGTAAATTACACCCATGTAAGAAACTGATGAATAAGTAGAATAAAATGAAGAAGAATCTGGTGATGAAGTATCCTTGTGTATATCTTTTCAGGAAGTGAGTCCCTAAGAAAGTGAGAAGATTGAGGGATCATAAGAAGACTTGATTGGGTACATTGAGGTAAATCTTAATTCTCTCACATGTGTCCTTAACCTTTCCCTATCAATATCTAGACTCTCCAACTAAATCTTATATTGAATAGGAGAATCTGGATACTATAGAAGTGGCCCCTACTATAAGGAATGAAGGTTTTCCCAAAAATATGGATGAGCACATTCTAAGGCCTGTTCTAGGAGCTGGAGTGGCTAGTGGTGAGTTGCTGATGGCTGGGGAGGCTAGGTTGACCTCATCAGAGCCTCGGGTCCTCCCTGTTATTTAAATGAGACCATATCCTAGTATCCCTATGATGTCACCAACTGTTATAGTGGTGTTCGGTTTGAGACAGATCATCATTCAAATTTATTAACCTTAGGGTTATAGAAAATATTTAATGATCCGAACATAATTAGTTTTTCATGAATCTTTTTCAAAAACATGAATATGTCCCATGAAGCTCCTTTCCAACTAAAGGAAGGAGAATCAGTGTCAATCATTGAAATACCTAGTGATGAAGGGTCTTATATAGTGGAAGTATCACGTGTGACTCACGATCTCTATGCGGCATCACTCAACTCTTCTATGTCCTTGCTTTCACAATGTCATACATGTCATTTACTGATCAGATTGACTAAGGTTTTTTACTTCCACGTAGTTCTAGGAAGACTGCATGACCAATGAGCTGACAAGGCTACAAAATCTATGTGATCTCTTTCAATGATTTCCCCCATTAATGTGGAGGTGATTATCCAAGATGACTCATCCTTATCCCCAGATGTGTAAGCAGTTGTAGCTTCAAGTGAGGCCACTGATGGGGAAAAATTCTAGGATTGCGGGGAAGAAACTATTGAAGAGGGATCAATTGGGGACAATCATCCTCTTGTCCTAGGTAATAACCCTTCTGAAAGGATTCTAGGGGAGGACCTTACTGATGAACTCCTTGATGCTTTTCCAGAGTATGTGACCACTGATCCTAAATAGCTCAATGAATCTAATCCTAATGTTGACAAAGAGATCGCATCATCTGGTGGATGGCATGGAATTGGATCCAATGCTTCATTGAGTCTCTAAAGACACATATAGTGGGCCGGATTGGGTCTTTATTCCATTGGTTTCACAATCTATGTGCTAGAGGGGCATATGCTTGAGGTATTCATACACTAGTCTATGATTATCTTCCATAATAGTTTCTAGAAGGAATCATACATCTGGAAAGCTCCTTTCTAAGAGAATCCTGATAACATGTTTAAGTATTGGGAAGATAACCTGGAGATTCAATATCTAGATAAACAATCAGTTGAGTGTGTTTCCTTCCTCAAAACTCAATCGGAGGACATTAGCAAACCGAGGGCTCAACTAGAGGAGGCTAATAACCAAATGAGTTATGAAACTCCTAAAATCATCAATCTCCATGATAAGTGGGGACTAACCCAGGAAAGAGATGATGAGATTCCTTTGGCAGCAAAAGATTAGGAAGCAGAGCTCGAGAGGAGGAAAAAATATTATAGGCCACTAGCCAATGGTTTTTAGAGTTGAAGCACTCAATCACCAGATTATACCCATAGGGTATGTTTCATGAGAATTCATAAGTGTCCCAATAATGTGAATGAACCTTTCCATGACTCGCATTTTTTTTCTTTCTTCGAAAGTTTTTGCATGCTTGGAATAATTTATTTTCTTGATTTAATTATAGGACTACAATTATATTTTTTAGATAATGACCAATCCCTATGCTCACATGTGTTAGGCCTGATGTGAGGAACAAGGTATGACCATATTATTGTTCATGTTATATGAGTGTGTGAGATAAAAATTTAACGTTGAGGTTCTTACACTACTAATTGTTCACCTGGAGTGTTCGGACTAAGATAGGCTACATCTAGAGTGTAGGGAACTCAGAACAGTGAAATTTCTCTTCTAATGTGATCTACTGTCCCAAAGGTGTAATGAAAGGGGTTGAATAATATATGGGAAAAGGGAAATTATGATTTTCAATCCCAATTCCCCAAATCTATAATTCATGGATAGTGGAATGGAGATATAGGATAACTGTTAACCATTATAAAAACAAAACATCAAAAAAATTAGCCTAAAATGGGGGAAAACAAACAAGGGTCAACTACTGAAAATATCATAAACACTGAACTTGTCATAGAATTCCACTCAATGTCCACTGAGACATTGTCCCAGGATGGTAGGCGATCCAAAATGGCATGAGAGAAAAACATTAGGGGGTCTCTCTAAATGTCGAATAGGATGAGGATCCAAATAAGGGGTGTAAAAAGTGTAAGAATAGAGTGATTGAATGTTCGAATGGATTTGGAAACTCTTGGAATTACATAACTGTAGATTGGAGAAAGTTGGTGTAAGAGAATTGGTTTGAAAAAAATGATAAAACCCTTCATATGGGGTAGCATCATCTTAGATGTTGAGCAACAAATAAGAATGGGAATGATGTGGTATATAGATAGTAATGTAAGAGGGGACCTCTCAGTCGAGGGCCTTATATTCCTTGTAAGTTTATGTCATACAATAAATATGATAGAAATGAAGTTCTTCATCATACAGTAAGGACAATGTATGGTACATTTTAACATCATTGGATCAGGATGTGTCCTGTAGTTTCATGTAATGTGGTTAGGACATCGCAGATAATTTAATTTTGTGATGTTGTGAGTTGAAAACCCCAACATGAATGTGGATTGAGAAGTCTTGACACCACACCGCACATTCCTAGGAGATAACATGTATAAAATTTATAGTCATGATGCTTGGACAAATGTAGCAGAGTGTGGAACATTGATCTCCTTTCTGTGGCTTGATCATATTCTTACACATCCTAGTAGAACTCCTAATCTCAGGTGATTAATGTTCACTATGGGAAACAAGGAAAGAGAAATGGGTTTTCCTGATAAGTGAAATCATAAAGTAAAGGAGACACAAGAGGTACTGGAATTTCACCATGATACATGGATATAGAAAGGAAGTAATTCGAGGCCTCCCAAATCAGGATCAGGGTGACCAATGGGTGGGGATCAAATATTCACCATGTTTGAAACACATGTACCACACTTTTTCAATCAACAATGGGTGGGAAAATTAATGATCAGCTATTGATCAGGTTTGAAAGCACCAGATCTATAATTTGTTATCATTAATCAATTACGGTGTTGGCCTAGAATGAGAGACGGGATAGAAAATTCCATGATACCATCACCATTAGGGGGTCCATCTAGATTTCAATGATTAGAGTTAAAAAGTAACTTGAATGATGCCATGGAGGCTCCTATTTTACATACACACCATAATTTGAATTGAATATAGTTTAAGGTCATAATTATTAGACAGTGATTGATTTTTGGATCGACCCAAACACAAAATGTATGGTCATTACTATATATCCCATAAAGATGGTAATAAAGCCACACATAGTTCTAGAACATAGTGTGGTGAGAGACCAACACTTGTAGGTATGATCCTATCTGATGAGGTAATTGAGGAATCTAACAATTATCATAAGGCATAGCATGTTCAAATCATGTGGTAACATTTTTTAATCACCCCATATTTATCATATGAGGCATCCTAGTGTTACACAGGGTAAGACCACATTTTAACATAATTCATTGAGGATGTTTGGATATGATTTTTAAGTTTATACAATGAATACTATATGGGTTTCAAATAGTTTAAGGTTATAATTCTTGGAACTAGTGCAAACAGTTTAAGGTCATGTTTCCTAGACTATGAAGATAGGGTAATGTATCAATTTGATATGTGCATTCAAGTTTCACGATAAACCCAACATTAATGATCCAACTGAGTTAGTAACCACTCTAAAATTTTCTATATAGGACATAAATATAGTCTATGTCCATAATTCATGGACCAGAACTGATACTGAGATGTTGAAGTTCGATGAATTTGAGGATTGTCCCTATGAAAAAGAATATGGGAATCTCTATGTATCATAAAATGATAGGAATCATACCTCACAGAGTTCTGTAAACATATTCATAGAGTATAAGGTCATAAAATATGGACCATTAAAAAAGTAGTATTCAAAGACATTTATGTTTTACAAGAGTCAAAAACCTGACGTTAATGATACAAGGAGGACCTACACCTAGTGAAATAACTATGATGCCAATTTATCATAGTTTAAAGTCATAGAATCAATACCATAGGGGAAATAACATTAAATTCATGATTCATGGAATGGGGAATTTCCAATTCATGGGGTATCTATTTGGTATAAGAGAGGCATAGCCTGATGTGAATGGAGAAAAAGAGTCTCTCGTACAACTAACATACCTTGAAATAGAATTTGAATAGTTTGTCTCCATGTACATGGACCATAATCAAATCCAAGGTTCAAATGATTGGATAAATATTTAGCTATGGACTGAGCAAAAGTGTTTGGGCATTGCTACATATCCAATAAGGATGATAATCTAGACATATGTAGTTATCAAAGGACATCTCCCTATGTTGGTATGGCCCTTATGCAGGGAGGGGCATTATTTTTGTGTTTTTCTTCAATGTCTTGGCCAAGACATAAAATCCAGGTATTTCTATGTAACATGTTTAGATTGGAATCAAGACATACATCATTCTAAAATATGGAATAGTAGATAATCAATATCGAATGTGACATCCTCTCTGTCTAGAGCATCCTAATGATTTTTCATTTTTATTCATGTGGCCAAGATGATAATTTTTTTTGGGTTTAATGTCATTAAACTAGGACATGGATTCGATACATTTTATTATCATGCAGTTAGGGAAACAAAATTTGTAGTTTAAGGTCATGTGATAGGATCAGTTCATGTAGTTTGACATCATGTGGTAAGGATGCGGGTTGCTATGTAGTTTATAATATAACATCTTGTTTGATAGTTATAACAAAGTTTATCGTGTATGACACGATATCTACAAACTGATGTGAATGAGGACCCAAGATGCATACACTGCATCATATGCTCTTAAGAAATACTTGTACACAATTTAATGTCCTGATGTGTGGATATAAACATATGTTTTAAGGTTTTAGAGCTTGGAATGAGATCCCAGTTTAACATCATGTGGGTGGGATTTGAAATACGATTTTAAGGTCATAGATCTTGGACTTGAAATTCAATTTAACATCATATGCCTAAGACATGAAACTTTTTATGGGATGTACTACATGAGGAACTTATCATTGGTTAGAGGAGTGATTCACTCCACATCTTTAGTGACCAAAGAGTATCCACCTTTTTGATATACCTTGTGAATGATATATGTCCTTCCCACATGTGCTCCAACTTTGGTGTCTTTATACCTAGTATCATTGATGTTTGGAGAGAGAATACTATATCACCATGGAGGAAATATTAGAGGAAAAACTTCTTGTCGAATGCCATTTTTATCTAGTTCAGGTGCCTCCTTAGATTGTGCAAGGCCTGAATCATATTCTTATCAAGGCCTTCAAGCTCAACTATATGAACTTATATTATTTTTTCTAACTTCTTATGATAAAAGAAAATGTTTAAGAGTGATGGAAAATTAATATCTATGGGATGGACTACCTTTGTTCTATACACTAGGTAATTGGGGGTCATTTAGTTGGAATTTTGATTCATCGTCTGATAAGCCTAGATAGAGTTGGGGAGATTTTACGACAAAATCTTATTATTTTTTACCATCATCTTCTGAAAAATGGTGGATAGGGTCATGTGTAATTACTTGATCTATCTATTTTTCTATTCATGGTAGTCAGAAGTATGATTGGACCGAATAATATCATTCACATAAAACTTATTTAGATTAGTAGCCGAGATTTCACTGCCATTATTAGTGATAATAGTTTGAGGAACTCCAAATCGATGGATGATGTAGGAATTCAGAAATTCAACCACTTTCGGGTGACATCATTGAGAGGAATCACGTCTTACCACTTGGAAAATAAATTCATCATGATCATAATAAACATGCACTGGTGATCTATTTTTGTTGGATACAATCCCATGACATCAATTCCCCTTACTGTAGTGGGCCATGAATACTTGCTAGTATGAATGGGCTCCGAATGATGATTTTCAAAGATGAAATGGATCTAAATAACGTGGAACCTATTATAAAACTTGATATAGTCATAGACCATGGTGGGACAAAATTACCCTAGACTAGGAATCTGATGACAGAGTTTCAAACTTAGCTGAGGGGAACCACATGACATGAAAAGAAATTCCTACATAACCTAAGAAATTTAATTTGCATGGATGCAATGAAGGATAATTCCATCAAACCCATGCCTATAAAGAGTCTTCTCAAGGATGGGACCACTCAAGATGGTGAACTGTGATGCATGTCGACAGATCCATTCATGTTTGGCTCGATCAGATGGGAGAAATATGTTCTAGAGATACTCTATGTGATGTTTTTTCTAATCAAAGATTTGTTTTGTTATTAGTGGATTTTGAGTTCATGATCTTGAAGCACCGATGGTGAGATTTTTACCGTATGGATGTCATCATCTTCTGAGAAAAATAGAGAATTGACCTAATAATGTTCCATATTAATGAACAAGTTATCCTGGATAGGCTCTACAAGAGTTTCATCTAGACTGGCTAATGAACTAGATCGACTATTCTACAACTGTGAAACATGACTGACCAATGGATGGGAATGTAAATGGGTTATCATCTAGTGAGTTCACTTCAACAAGGTATTGAATTCTGGATTCTATAAAAAATATTCATTATTGATCTACTTTATGGATAACTCAGGGTCCCCCTTCACATGAAAATAGGGAACATCAATCATGAGATCCATATGAAGAATAGTAATGATAGCCTGATAAATTTCCTCATTGTTGGTTTAGACTTATGATAGTAGGAATTGTTATAGAAGGCTATCCTTTATCGGAGTGATAAAGGTGATCCCTAGAACAACTCTTTTAATCTTGGGGTCATTGATCCTTCTTCTGAATGAGCTTTAGGTTTCACCATTTAAATTCATCTAACAACATGTCATAGGTCGGTCCACTAAGATAGTGGTTTCATATGGGAAGTGAAGATCAAATGATTGTTCAATGGGGACTGAATGGGTGTCTATGAAGTTTTTCAATGTCTGACCCTTGATCGATTTCTTCATAATGAACCTAATTTCAAACTTCTGAAGAATCACTTCCCATCATGCTAGCCATCCCATAAACATGGGGTAGTCCAGGATATATTCCATTGGATCCATTGTGGATACCAACTATATCTCATGATGTTTAAGGTAGTGTCACAACTTATATATGTCGAACACCCACACATGGCAGCTCCTCTCGATGGGAGAGTATCTGGTTTTCTTGACGAGGAGCATGCAACTAAGATAATAAAAAATGTTCTTTGTCCCTTAGTTGTTCTTATAGGAAAGAAGGCTACCTGGGGATCACTTTTGGGTGGCCACAAAGAGGACCAATGGATTCCCTATGATGGGTGGCATCATAACAGTAGGTTGTAGAAGATACTACTTGATTTATACAAATACGGTCTAACTCTATTCATCCAACTAGTATATGGTACCTTTATTCTTTAAACTTGAAAAGGGATTACACCTGCTAGATATATATATGATGAATCTTCCTATGTTATCTTAGTGGACTTTCAGACCTTAGAACTCCTAGAGGTTTCTCAGAGGAGGAATCTAACTAATGGACTTGATCATCTCCAGGTCAATCTCAATTCCTCTATATCGGACGACAAAGCAAAACAAAAACCTATAGGTAACCATGTAGGATTACTTCAAGGGGTTTGTATTCAATTTTTGGGAGTAGAGGAAGATGAACACTTTCTCAATATCTCTGAAATTGTCCTCAACATTGTAGGATTTTACCACCGAATCATCCACATAGAATTCCACTAATGTCACATGGATCAGTTTAAAGATGTGGTGCATGGATCAATGATAAGTGGATCTTTCATTATTCAGAACAAAGGACATTACTTGATAAAAAAATCCCTTGTAGTTCTCTAATGTAAATATATTCTACAACATCAGGTGCCATCTAGATCTGATTTTATCTGGAGTACCCGACCATGAATGAGAGATCCTGGAACCTGGCTATAGAATTGATCAACAAATTTTTCACTTGATGGTGGAAATCATCCTTCAGAAAATGGTGGTTAAGGTCCTAGAATTAGATTTATTCTCTATTCTATTAGTTATTCTTCCTAACAGAAACAATGTTTTCCAACCATTTGAATTATTAAACTACCTTGGTGAAGTTTTATTTGATGATCTTATCGACTTTGGTCGCAACCATAGCACTATGAGAGGGGTGAATTTGCATAGGAGGGTCTTTGAACACTTAATGACTCACTGTGAGGACGAGAAAGTGGATGGTGACCTGAGGGTATAGTGCTATAATGACATTATATCTCCATCAAAATACTTCACAATTTTTCTTTAGGAAATCTATGTACTATTGTTGATCCTCAAGATGCATAGATGCACTTATCATTGTTGCTATTGAATCATCCTCAGTACCATGGTTCACATATATCATCCCGTCGACTATGGTAGATATTCCCTCTTCAATGTTGGGAGTGGCATATTTCAATTCCTCTTCATCATTTGAGGTAGGGGAATCAGTGGGAAAGAGGATCCATTAAGGTCGAGTGATTCTGGGGAACACTGGTGCATGCATTGGATGATGTGGAATCCTCTTTAGGAGATTCATGCTTTGATAAAACCAAAGAAAAAAGAGCTGTCAATCTGATTACCTTAGACCTTCAACCATGTTGTCCATTCTTGATATTTAAAAAATGGTGGTGGGTCAGTTTCTAGTGACTCAACCCAGTTCCACGGAACAGATAGTGGTGTATCAGAATGGTATATATTGGTCAAAGAATTTTATATTTTACATGGGTAGGGTTTTTTGGAATCAACTGAGCATATCCTGTGTAGTAGTATAAGGTATTCTTTTGAAGTTCCATGTACCTAGGGGCATGTCACCTCTTCTACTCAGAAATAACAAAGTAGTTCCCTAAGACTGGTGTTGTGGCCTCCATCCAGTGAATCGGGAGGACAAAATCATCATCCAAGTATGTCCATGGATTAGCTGCAGTGGTTGTGACTTCAATATCATTTGTCTAAACATTATTATCCTTAATATTGTGATATTAGAAAAGATTGAGTGTTCATAAATGGAGTTAAATGAATATGCATCACCTCAAAGAACACCTGTTGAACCATTGAGGGGGTACATGAGGCAATGGTGGTATAAGGAACGAACTGCTACATGCATATAAATTGAGGGCCTTCCCATGAATTCATTGTAGGTTGTGTCCTATGAAAATCATTAAATCAATGCTTGTTTGAAAAAAAATGAACTGGGTCTTCAACCAGATTCTTCTACACGGTCTCTCTTCATTCCAATCATTACCCAGAATCTTTAGGTCAGAGGGAAAAAAACACACTCCAGTCAATCGTAGATAGGGGAGCATCTGGGAGGGGATGAGATTGATCCCAGAACCTATGTCCACCAAACATCAAGGTACCTCCATTTCATTGAATTTACTTGTGATGCACTGTGGGAAAAGGTTCCCATGTATGAAGGAGCACTTTTATTCTCATGAGAATGAGATAACATCTTAGAACTATTCAGTATCATCCTCCTCAGCATATAAGGTCTTTGTGGATGAAGTCTCTATTTTGATCTAGAGGGTGATTATTAAGGATTTGATGAGATCCCCTATCATCTATTCTAATTGATGAATTGCCTTAAGGAGTGTGTGATTTGTAGGTATTCTGGATTGGTACTTCAACACTTCAAACTTCGACTCCAAACACAAATTTATGACTGATGGGGGTCTTTCATTAGAAGGATTCATGGTTGGAACTGCTAGATGAATCATCAAATATTGGCTGATGCTGGTAATGTCTGGCTACTTATCACCTAAATCACCGAAAACCACTATTTTCCAACTTTGGGCTTTCTGAGAGAAAACATTAACTAGGAACGACCGATTATGATTTTGTTGTATCTATTCTAGTAGGTCAATGAGCATGGTCACCTATGGTAGTGTGTCTAATGGAGCATGTTGGGAGAACTTTTCCTACTGAACTTTGTTTGATGCTTGTTTTCTAGTCTTCGTAGCATGCACAACTTAACCTAAAGCACCGTATCGTGAATTCCAAAGGATTTATTTCCCTATAATTCTACTTGGAGACATCGACTAAGGGTTACTATAGAATCTGTGGGGTACTCTTTATCATCATGAACCACAGTGGCATTCATAAGCTCAATAATATTCATAGATTTATAATACTACTCTTCATCATAGGGGCCTTCCAATGTTTGGATGACCCTAGGGGTGATGTCTAAACATTAAGGCATGAAATCATTGAGTTTTCATTATGATTTTTGTACTGATGGGGGAATATTCTTTCCCTAACACTATCAGAACCAATACTTCCTATACTTTAAGGGATGTTTTGTGGATAAAAAATCCTCAAATAGAGTAAATGGTATAGATGATGCCACTCAATAGAACCTTCACTATCACTGTTGGGATTAGTGGAGACATGTGTCACCTATTCATGGATATCACCCAACTTGACCATGCCATTATAGACCTAGTACACGAACAGTTTTCATTACTTAATGGTATATCTAAGGATCATGTGGTATGGTAAATTATCTAGATGATCAATGATCTTGGCCTCATGGGGTTTCATACACTCTAGAAGCTTTATAGTCCCCTGATCCAGAGCATTGTAGATGTACCCCGAAACCAGAGAATCATTAAAGGAATATGTCATGATTCTCCAATTTGGGAAGGAAAATATGGGAGTCAAGTGCTGTTGAGGGGCTGGAGCCTAGAAAGGGGCTAGAACCTGATTCTCTCACCAAGGTGGTTGTCCTTGATGGGGTGGTTCTGAATGATTTTACATTTGGTTAGGTTGCGCTTATTGATGTTGTTGTATTCAGTGAGGTTGTGCATTGTGAGGATCTGTCAGTAGTAACTCTGATGGTTCGGGGGTCTCTATATATACAATGATGGTAGTATCTACCTTGGGGGATCTTCTTCCATGAGTTGGAAGAGGCAAAGGACATGCCTTATTGGATTTCTTCAAGGATTCTTCTAGGCATTGTTCTATGTTATAGAAATCATGTAATCTGCTTGGGAAGTTCTAGTTGATAATGGTGGGGTCCAATTCATTCTTGACGTTCCCCACACAAATTGTTAGTAGCTTCCCTTGGTTCAGTACCATGTCGATTGAAGACATGAGACCCTTCAACCAGGTGATAATTTCTATGACACATTCATTTGGTAGTTTCATGCCCTTGAATAGGTTTCCAATAATCATCATGCATGTGGTGGAGTTGAACTGATATAGAAACTCCCTATAGTGTTCATCCTAAGATTTTATAGACCTAATAGGTAACATGATGTACCAGATGAACACATGCCATTTTAATGTTTGAACGAAACATCGAATCTTAGAAGACTCCTACTACTATGGGGTTTCCAAAATTGGTCAGCGCCTTGAGATGAAGTAGTCATGATGGTGTAGTGGGTTACCCATCCCATTGAAGGGGAAAACCTAGGATTATCACAATCTAAGGGTTCTCGCATATCATCAACCCATTATAGGTATGGCTCCGCATCATGTGGGATTGACACCTTCCATGTCACAAGGGCTTTGAGGCAAGTAGTGAGAGTGGATATTAAGTCATCTTAGTGGGAATTATTATCGTGACGAGGATCCTTGACCACCAATTCATTTCCAAGCTCATCAATATGGTAGGAAGGCTCAGTTTCTTGGGGAGAATCTTGTGGAGTATCTTAATCTAGGTCCCAATGAGGATTATCAACCTTCTTGAGCATATTGAGTGATGATAATCATAAAGGAAACATGATAAATGTGGAAACAACATAAAACACTACATCATAAACATAGGTCAGGGATAACTACCAAGACATCAAGATAGACAAGGTATCACAAATGAATCCAGTTCACTCCCAATTAAAACCTGAAATATCATGAGAGAAAACATTATCCAATGCATTAGATAACTTTATATTTTCGGGTGCACCCGTCACTTTCATTTCATTCTCACACATAAGTGTGGCTTATAGGTCATACAACAAGTATTCATTTATCATCATATTTAATTAAAAAATTAAGGATTTTGGAATACATACTTGTAATTCCCATTTCAAAGAAACAAAAAAGTAAAAAGGTGAATACCCCTGATATTAAATTAGAATGGTATTCACTACAAAATTGTTTTGGCATGAAAATATCATGTTGAAATTTTGATAGCATAATGACATCGTTTAAAATTTAATAAAAAAGTGTTAAAGAGAGAGATAGGGGTATCTCATTATTTTTGAAAAATTTGGATAGTAAGGGGGATATGGAATGACATATCCCGTAATAATTAAATGATGATAAAAGACATCATGTAAAGAGGATACTTGAATAGAGATGATAAATGAAAATATCCCTTACATGAGTTTGTGAATTTAAATGCTTTAGAAGAGCTTCATGAAGATTTGGGAACCTTGTGATGACTTTGGATAGGGGAGGTCAGAGTTCATACATGATCAAATGATTTTTAATGATGTTAAATGGGATCTTGGGGGGGTTTATATAGTAAATGAGTGAGGTTTTATTTAATATTTCAGAAACTTCGGTTTTGTAGTATAAATAATAATATAACCAAAACCAAAAACCATCCAATGGGGTTTCACCATGTTTTCTTCTAAACGGGAGTGGTTTTTATTATTTTTTATGTCCAAGGTCTGAACGTAATAAAAAAATACCCTTTCTTTTGTATAAGTGACTCATACTCTTAAAGAAATGATATAAATACCTTAAAATATATTTATGGTAATGGAGGATTAAAAAAGACTTTATTAAATTTATCATATAAACATAAAATCACATTATTTTATATGGAAAACATATATTTGGTAGTTTATTCCTTTTTTGTAATTTATTACATCAATTTGGGGTCATTAGGATGTCATAGTACACACCGTAAATTTATACTATATTTAATTTTTACCCAAAACATTGATTATATCATATATTTATGAAAAATTAACTTTTAGTAAATTTCAAAATTATTATTAAAAATATAATATTAATTTTTTCTAAAAAATATTATAATTATGTTTATTATAACTTTTAAAATAATAATCAACATTTATTGAGAAATGCTATGTTTTTTTAAAATAACAGCTTTCAAACTATTATAAAAATTAAATTGGACTTCATACAAATTATATGATAATATATATTTAATAAAATTTATTTAAAATATTATATTTATTTAAAATATTTTTTTAAATAAATTAATTCATCAAATTTAACTTCATGATTGAATTTGAGTATTACCCAAAAAAATATCATTTTTGTTTTATTGTATCCAAATAAAAATCTATAAAAAAGTAACAATAATAGGATGAAAATATGTACAATATTATATAAAAACCCATTTAAATACTCATATTTCTAGTTAAAATATATATATCCCTTTAATACACTATCAAACTATCTATGTTAAAGGTGCATGACTCTGGGACTCTTATAGGGGGGTCAACGTACATAGTTTGAGTTGTGATCTTTATGAGTTTGAGATTATCTTGTAAATGATTTCTATCAGATTAATTTGTTGGCTCTTAGCTGAGGATTTATTAAGGTAAAATATTTGTGATGCTATCTCCCTTTAAATCTCCGATGAATGGGATTCATAGGGTACAATCCTACTAGTTGAGGTCATCACTTCATTTGTCTGTGTCAATTTGATTTTTCAAAAACCTATATTTATAATAATCATGTGATCACTAATTAATGGATATATTTAAAAAGGTAAAAATGATTAATGTGATTTTAAGTCTGATAGAATATAATAAAACAAAAGAGGTGTATATGTTTTCTATAACCGTATTACGTAATAATAAATTTAATTAATTCAAAATAAAAATTTTATTTATAATAGTTTGGGTAGTTACAATCTTTCCCAATTAAGAAATTCCTCCTTCAAAATTTTCTTTTCCCATATTTAAATAGACGAGGGTAACTCTATTTCATCTCCTTCTCAAGTTCCCACATTATTTCTTCAAAATTGTTGTTTCTCCATAATACTTTTATAAGGTTCATTTTCTTATTCCCTAGAAATTTTTCACTGTGATATAAGATCTTCACCAACTAATCCTCATAGGAAAGTTAATTATCCAATGGTACCACCCCTAGATTTATTACATGTGAGGGGTATGGTATGTCATTTCTCAATAGTGGTACATTTAATACATCATTTACATGAGATAGGGTAGGTGTGAGTTGTAGTAGACATGCCACCACTCTAATATGATCAAGGATCTTAATGGGGATGATGTATCTTGTAATAAGCATTACCTTCATTCCAAATATCCTCAATTTCTTCCTTGTAGATATGTGTAGGAATACCATGTCTTCAACATCAAACTCTAGGTCTCATTGACAATTATAATTATAGATATTATATTGACTCTGAGCCCCCTTAATGTGATATTAAATAGTCTTGAAGTTTTACCCTAATTTATCAACCATTTCAGGACCTAAGAGTTTTAGTTACCAAATATCATATCCACATGAAGGTGTCCTGCAACTCTTCCCATAATGGGATTAATAGATACCCATTTTTATACTCGAGTGGAAATTTTTGTTTTAAGAGAACTCAACCAGAGGAAGATATTGATCTCATCCTCCTTAGAAGTCTATAGAATATTCTCTCATCACGTCTTCTAGTGTATGAAAAGTATTATTAGATTGTCCATCATTTTTAGCATGATAATCCCTACAAAAGTACATCTCACAATTTACAGAATTTTGGAGACTCTCCTATAACATGGAGGTGAATTTTAGATCTCGATTAGATACAGTTGATAGTGGTACTCCATGATGCCATAAAACTTCCCTGATGTATATCTGTTCAAGTTGATATTTTGAGAAGTCCTATTGAATTGTGATAAATTGAATTGTCTTTGTAATACGATCCACAAAAACCCCTATAGAATTATTTCCTATAGATTTCTTTGTAAGTCCGGTGACAAATTCCATTGTGACATTTTCCCATTTATATTTTGTTGTGGATAATGTTTTCATCACGCCCTTAGACTTTCTATTTTTTGAATTCACTTTCTAAAAAAAGTACCTTTTATCTATATATAATAATCTCCAACTTCATATTTTCCAACCAATAGTTCTCTTGGGGATCCTGATATATCTTCATGCTCCTAGAATGGATATAGAAGGTCAGACTCTGTCAATCATCAAATAGATCCTTATTTAGCTTAAGATTTTATTGAACAACTATCCATGAAAAAAAATATTACAACTCCTTCTCCAATAACATTGATCTCTAAGGATTTTTCTTTTGTTATAGTTTCCACTTTCATCTGAATTACTACATCATCTATTTGATCATTCGTTATTTTCTCCAGAAGAGATGGTTGAGCAATCATTTGTGAGGGTCTTGATGATTTTACATCATTTATGATTCCAATGTCCATCCTCTTCATGTCTATGAAGATTGGGTCCCTCCCTATACTAACCAATGATTAAATTCATGGATACATTCTACTTAGAGAATCTACCACTTTATTCACATTCCAAGGATAGTAGTGGATTGAGAAATCATAGTCCCTGATCAGTACTAATAATATTCTTTGGAACATATTCATCTATTTCTGTGTATATATACTTATGGATTTTTTTATTAGTATATATTTCAAACTTCTCCCCAAAAAGAAAATGCTGCTAGATTTTCAACACGAAGACCACTACAACCAACTCTATATCATGTGTTGGGTAGTTCTATTTGTAAATTTTCAACTGCCTTTAAGCATAGTATATCACTTTTAAATTTTTCATTAACATGCATCCCAATTTTTCTTCAAATAATCATTGAATACCATGAGAATTTCTCCACTTTTGTGTTTTATGAGAACATGGGTAGTGATAATCCCCCTTTGAAATCCCAAAATCTCTCTTAACATTCAGCATTCCAAGTAAACTGGCTCCCTTAAGAGTTACCTTGGTAAGAGGCTTTGATAATCATGAGAAATTACTCGCAAATCTATCATAATACCCTACTAACTCAAGGAAAATATGGATATATATAAGATATATTGGCCTCATCCATCTTTGATTTGATTCTATTTTTTAAGGGTCCATAGATATCCCATTGGTTTTGATGATATTTTCCAAGAAATAGACATCCTTTAATCATAACTCACATTTTTTTACTTGGCATAAAGCTTACCCTTTCATATGGTATTTAGCTCAGTGCATGGATGATTATCTTGGTCTCCTTGATTTTAGAGTATATTATAATATTATTTATAAATAATACCAAAACATTTTCAAGGAAATATATAAAGACTCTATTCTTTCAGTCTATGAATTTTTATGGGGAATTAGTGAGTACAAATGGCATTACTATGAACTCATAAAGCACATACATTGTAAGAAAAGTGTCCATGGGGATATTTCTTCAACCGTGATAATATCCCAACCAAATATCCACATTGGAGAAGTATTGTGCACCATGTAGCAAATTGAACAACATATCAATACAGGACAGATGATACATGTTCTTTATCATGATCTTTTTTAGCTAATGATAATTGATGCAAATGCGCATTGATCCATTCTTCATCTTGATGAAGAGGACTGGTTCACCCCATTGTGAAGCACATAGGTGTATGAGTACATTATCCATATTAAAAAATTTTAATTCTTCAATATATTGTGTTGCACGCAATAATGAGTGTTAACGAATTGGAAGAATCCATAATATAAAATTACCATTGTAACCTAGAAATTAATTTAGCTGGAATACATATAACTATCAAATGAAAATATATGTTGAATTAATTGACAACCAATTACTTATGAAAAATATAAACCAATTAAATATAAATGAAATATTTGAATTTTTTGTGTTAATAAATTATGATAATTATAATTAGTAAATTAAATTAATGAAATATATATGTTATATATTTATTAAATTATTTTTGGTATTCATACAATAGATATTTTTGTCACAGGGTACGAATAAAACACTTTTTATGTATACAAATCTATATTTTCAGAAGGGTAATTTTAACAACAATTAAGGGAGAAACCATTTTAAATTAATATTTTAACACATTAATAACTTTTATATGATAAAATTAACTTCTTATTTGGAATCAGGATAAAGAATTTTTTTATTAATTTTATATATTTTTATGATAACTATCATGTTTTTTTAAATAGAAAAAATATACTAAATGTTAATTAAAAAATACTTTTCATTGAAATAATTTATATGGATAAATTAAATTATTGATGGTTTTAAAATATAAATATATTTTATTTTTATTAGTTAATATAAATTTGGACATTGGAAGAAATTTTACAATGAATTTTAATGATAAAACATTTCAATATTTGGCAATGTTTTAACTTTAAAAACCCATTTTCTCATATGGAAAATGTGATTACTTTCAAATTAATTACTAAAACTTTCATTATTTTAATGTTGAAAAATAGATTCCATATTTATAATAATTTTGTCCAAATTATTTAAATTATTTTATTTTATTTTTTTCACATTATGAATAGTAACTTCAATAATTTTTAATAATACAGTAAAAGGGTAAATCAGTTATTTAAGAGTAACAATAATAGTATAAAGTAACCCTAAAAAATTTCCCAATATCACTGGATGTGTTTTTATGAACTAAATCATCCTTTGGTCGAAATGGTATCCTTTGGAAGCAACCTGGATAAGATTATGACATTTATTTAATTTCATTTATCAAAAAGTAAAATATTTCTTACTCAAATTTTTATAACAACATTATTTTTAATATAAGGATAGAAAAAAGATAATTTTTACTATAAATACTAATATGGATGATAACATATTATTCTTTATCATGGTAATTTATTTTTAATTTTTGGAAAATATATAATCACCTTAATGGATTATACATTGATGGTGTTGATGAAAAGTCAATAATATACTTTTATTAAAATAATAATATCCATTTAATGACCACAAAACTTTTCGAAATATTATATGTCGACTATATCTCGAACATAACCATCCAATGGTCGATTTATTGACCATTTGGAACTATATGAAGAAGATTATGACATTTATAATATTTTATTTAAAGTAATGTTAAAGTTTTCACATTCGTGCTTTAATAAATATAACATTTTAAATATATGATTTTACAAAATTTAAATTCCACTATAAGTGTTCTTATAGAATATAGAGGATCTATCTTCATCGTAGTATTTTATTTTTCATTTTTAGTTAAAAATAAGAATATTAAATTATTACACAAATCTAATGTTGTAATTATTTAATTAATGGAGATAATAAATAAATTTTATTAATAATATTAAAAAAAATATAATTTTGGATATTTAATATATTCAATGAATTTTATATATTAGCTTTAAATATCATGAGTATAATAAAAAATTTATTTCAAAGATAAATAATTATCATTATATTTGTAATTATCAATGAATTGAATAGTGTAAAAACTAACACTATTGATTGTTTATCAAAATAATGTATTATTGAATTATTTAAAAATCACAAAAAAATTAAAAATATAATCGAAAGGCCCAGGAGCGAAAGCTCACTCCTACCAAATTTTATTAAAAAAGAAAGGGGAGAAGAGGAGGTCAGCAGTACAAGGGAGGTTTACAATATCTGGTCAAAATCATGCCACGCACATCAGCCTCCACAAGGTGCGTGCAACAAACCGGAGCATGAAAGGACCATTCCGAAGAAGAGTCCAAAATAGCTTTCTTTGACAGGGCATCAGCAACCTGATTCGCCTCCCTGTAAACATGTGTCACGTCAATGATTCGCCTCCCTGTAACTAAGTGTCAATTAAAATGATAAGGATTAAATTAATAGAAAAATATTTCCAAAATTTATTTTTTGATGATATTTTATCATTATATAATATAATATTATAAATTAGAACATTTTTTAGAATTTAGGATGTGGTTTTATATTATTATAAATTAATACTTTTAGAGATTCAAAAAGTGCCTCTCACCTCAATTATAAAAAAGAACATCCCCCATCACTTATTAACATCACTTTGAGACTTCGAGTTTCAGCATACCCTGCCTATTTCCATTAAAAAATTACCTACTAACATTTTAGAGGATCTTGTCTTCTCCAATGACCATATATAATGCATTAAGATGAGATCTAGTAAGAGAACATTAAAGAAGAGGTAATCTTTTCTACTGATTCCTTCAAAATTATCTCTTCTTCTTATTCCACTTAATTTATTTTTTCTAATATAAAGTAATAAATATAGTATAAAATATATAATTTTTTTAAGATTGTTATTTAACCCCCTTATTTATTATATATTAAATTATAAGTCCTAATGTTATAATTATTGAAAATCATGTTTATATCTCATATTCAATACATTTATTTGTAAATTAGCTTCCAAAAAATCATTTTATTCTTCACCTAGTTTAATTTTAGGTTATTTTTTGTCATGGAATAGATTTATTTATATAGATATTATATCAATTTTTTAGAAAGAGAAGTGAAATTTTATATTCCAAATTAACCAATGATTTTCTATTGGGGAGAGGAAGAATATGAACTTCGAAAGGAAACTATATCCATTATATGAGTGTTAAGGCCAATTTATGGGGGGTATTTTTCGGGAATGGTAACAAAAAAACTCAGAATTAATGATATTCCTATTTTTTGTAAATATTATAATGAATTTATTGAATTGTTCCCTGGTTTCCCCCCAAACTGTGATGATTGTTTTTCAGTAGAACTCATTTTTATTTCTACTCATATTTAAAATAATCCATATAGAATGTCCTCTATTGAGTTACTTGAATTGAAGAAAACATTCTAGGTGAATCTAGAAAAGTAACACCTATTCACATAACTATGGGACTAACTTTTACTTTTTGTATTATGAGTAATAATGGTTTATCATGTGAAAAATATAGAATGAAATATCATATAAAATGATTTAAGGGTATGGGAGTTTGTTACAATCGTGGAAATAAGGGTCATCTAGCTAATGAATAATAGTGAAATAAAGATACTACTATGATCTGATTCTTCAACTATAAATAAATGGTGCATTATTTAGACCAATATCTCAAACATAAATAGAACTTACCATTGAATAGGATAAGGATTGAAGGACAAGTTTATGTGATCACTACAGTTGAGGTTGAGATTCCTAAAGATGTGGTGGTGGGTAATTTAATCATATATTAAAATTTATCCAATAAAATATTTAATTCTAGATCCTATAACTTTTTTATATCTTCCATTTTTTCTAATAAATTTAGATATTTTTGTATCACATTATAAAGGGAGTTTTTATACAAAATTCATAGTAGAAATCTCACTATAACAAGGACATGTCAAGAAATTCCCATTATGACACATAAAAAACCCTATTTTCTTACCTATTATTATAACTATGGTTTAATTTTATATAATACTTAGTAAAATTTGGATTTCAAAATAAGATTCCGAAATTTATTATAATGATAATGAAATTAAAATTCACACTACTACAAAAACGGCCTATACCAGCGCTCAAAACGGGATTTAACGGCGCTAAAAAGTGTTGTAATGATCAGTGCTAATATAGGGGATCCCTTTTATCAGCGCTCCGAAAAGCACTGATAAAGGCCACTTTTATTAGTTCTAAAAAAATTCCTGATAAAAGACCCCTTTATCAGCACTTTTTTTAGCGCTAATAAAAGGAACCATTATCAACACTTTTTTAGCACTGACAAAAGTAAAAAAATATAAAAAAATAAACAAGAATTAAATAATGCCGGGAGAGATTTTAACAGAACTTGACCCCCCCCCCATTATCCACGCTAGGAGGTCTCCCGTGCACTTCCCTTCCCATGCATCCTCACATGTGTACACCCCTTTGCGCTTCCAACCAAACTCGAACCCGCTACCCCCCCCCCCCCTTCGTGGCTGCACCTTTACCACTAAGCTAGTTCATTTTTTATCTATTTAATGATATATCTATTTATATATATATATATATAGTTATATTTATTCTTATATTGATAAAGATTCATATTAATATAAATATATTTATTCATATATTAGTATATATATATTCATTCGTATATTAATATATATTTATATTTCTTTATATATATATATATAGTTATAATTTGTTATCCGTATATTTATTTGTATATTAATATATACTATTAATATTAGTTTTAAATACATTTAAGTAATATGTTTTTTATGTGTGTTTATAATTAAATAAATAAATACATACATACATATATACAACACACACACACACACACATATATTTACAAATAAATACATATATATGTGTATTTGAAAATCCATAGAATTTTAAAATGTTCATAACTTATAATATAGAAGCCCATTTGAACTCCACAACTACTAAAATCGAATAAAATTAAATAATCTTTGATATGATATGTGGTACAGGGCTAACGGACATCTGGATCATAAGTTATACCTGTTTGAATGTTAACAAATCGGAGTATCCCGACTAGAAACTCAGTTTTGGAGTCCTTATAAGCCTTTTCTGGCCTAAAAATGTTATAGAGGCTTCTCCTGGGTTATCAGCGCATAGATTTCATCACAGGATTCGATTTGATATGTTGTATAGCTCAAACGGACACCCGGATGAAAAGTTATGTCCGTTTGAAGTTTTAGTTACATTTTCAACTTATTTTAGATATTTTATTAATTGTTTGGATTTTTTGTGTCTTCAAATTGTTATTAAATGATTTTTAATCTATAATAATTAAAAAATTATTAATTAATAATATTTTTTTAAATATTTTAAAGCCATTTTCATTAAATTTCTCATATATTAAATTTAACACACTATTTATAAGTATCTAAAACATATTTAAAATATATTTATATTATATTTATATTTATATAAATATACTTATATAACAATAAATTATTTTTCATGATTTTTTTAAACCTAAAATTTATCACCGGTAGGAAAAATCACGGATAAATCCCCCATTTATCAGTGCTACTAAAAAAATCACTGACAAAGGGGTAAGGCTTCCCTTGCCTATTTCTGTAGTACTATCATGATAAATATGTGGAATTATTTATCTTTATAATGGAGACTTAATCATCTGAGTCATGTCTAGATCCACCTATAGTATCTCTTTTAAATAATATTATAGGGGAAGAAGAGAATACATAATCAACATATGGAAAACTTAGTCTTTAAATTGAGAATATACATTTTTTATAGGAACACATTGATGTATTTCCTGAGGAATTAGTTGGACATCCACCAAAGTGTGAAGTTGAGTTTTATATTGATTTAATCCCTGATTCAAGAACTATATCAAATACTCCCAATATAATAGGATTTTTTGAATTAGTGGATTTAAAGAAACAACTAGAGTATATGTTTTATAATGGATTTATATTCCCTAGTACTTCACCTTAGGAAGACCTTGTTCTTTATGTTAATAAGAAAAATGGATCTGTGTGGTTTTACATTGATTATAAGAAACATCAATGCTATTATGATAAATAAAAATTATCATATTCCTCATATTGATGAATTATTTGAACAATTTCATGAAGCTCAATATTTTTGAAAGATTGAACTTCACTTTGTGTATCATTAATTACGATTAAAGAAGGAAGATAATCTAAATACAACATTTTGAATGAGTTATAGGAATTACAAGTTTAGAGTAATACAATTTTGATTAACTAATGCACCCTCCATATTTATGGATCTAATGAATAGGTAATTCAAGTAATATTTAGATGATTTTAAGGTATTTATTGATGATATATTATTGTGTTATAAAATCTATGAGGACAATGGAAATAACTTTTAGATCACTCTTGATTCTCTTAGAAGGAAATTTAGAATGTTTGAATCCTAACTTTTGAAATTTTCTTTTCATAGACATATTCTCTCTAAGGATAGAACTGCATTTGATCCTATGAAGACAAAGGAAGTCAACAAATGGATTACATCAATGAATAAAAATTAGGTACATAGTTTTTTTATTTTAGAAGGTTATTATCATTTATTTGTTAAAAGATTTTTCTGATTAGAAAAACAATAAATCAAGAGTACATGTAAATGCATTAAGTTTGTATGTACAAAGGCATGTGAATAATGTTTGGAATAATTTAAGAGTATATTGTTCAATACTATAATTTTGACTTTACCATAAATAATTGGTAGATTTTCGATATATATTATAGCATAAATGAAGGTACTCAGTTGTGTCCTCATACATGATGATAAAGTTATTTCCTATGCATCAATCTAGTTAAATATTCATGAACAAAACTATTTAACTCATTATTTTGAGTTAGTTGTTGTATTATTTTCATTAAATATGCGGATTCATTATCTATATGGTATAAGATTTAAGATATACATAGACCATAAGATCTAAAAATATATCTTTTTATCAAAATATCTCAACATGAGGTAAAGTTAAAGGTTAAAAATAATTAAGGATAATAATTTCTCAATACACTTCCACCCAAGGAAAATTAGGTAGTATATGTATTGATTAGGAAAGTTCATGGATTCCTAACCAAAGTGAGGATTGATAAGGATCATGTGTTCATAGATTTAGTAAAGATATATATGGTAATCATTAAGAAAGGGGAAACATCGCTCCACTTTTAAATTATTTCCAAATCATATTTATTATAAAAGATAGAAATTCCTCACTCAAATGATGAGAATTTTCAAAAGAAAATTAAATTCTTGAATGCTGGAAAATTTAAAACTTCATATATGAAGTTGTAATTCTGAAATTTGGAAAGATACTACATTTTTCATCAATACATGTGTTGAAAAGGTAATTATTTGATGATTCTTATTGCTTGAATTTCTTTATACACCCTTGTATCACTAATATGTACAGTGATTTCATGTAACATTTTTGGTTGGATAATATGAAACCAAAAATTGATGATTATGTATCAAGATTCTTCATTTTTCAACTGTTGAAGGATGATAGATATCATCCTAGAAGATTCATGCAACCTATAACTATTACTATATATAAATGGGATCACATTAATATGTAATTTTTCATTGGATTTCCAAAAACACCTAGAAAGAATGATGCAATATGGGTTATTTTTTATTTCCTTACAAAATTTTCACATTTACTTGTTATAAGAAAAGATTTACCTCGTGAATTCCGTGAAAACCCTTATATTAATGATGTTTTAAGACTTCATGGTGCACCTATTCCAATTTATTATGATCATTATCCATGATTTACATCGAAATTATGGAAAATTATTTAGAAGTATATGAGTATTAAGCCTCATTTAAGCACTACTTATCTCCCTCAAACTAATGGACATTTCTAAAGGACTATTCAAATGATAAAATAAATTTTTAAGGTCATTCTCAATTGAATTTCATGTTATGTGGGATCATATTTTAAATCATTTAGAGTTTTCCTATAAAAATATCTTCTATTTAAGTACCAAAATTATGTCATATGAATCATTTTATGGAAAGTGATTTTGTACTCTAACTTGCTTCCATTAAGTTGGTGGAAGGGGTCTTATAGGCACAGAGCTTACTGATGAGAAATTTTTATGGTAAATAATATTTAGACTCATATTAAAGAATCTCAAATTAGTTAAAATATTTATACTGATAACTAAAGGAAATATTTTTAATCTCAAGTGACTGATCATGTTTTATTGAAAGTTCTATATGGATTGGTGTTATATGGTTTGATTTGAAGGATAAATTGTTCCCGAGGTACATCATACCATTTTAAATTATAGAAAGAATTTAAAATATGGATTACCATTTTCAAATGTGACCAACACTCTCTAATTTAAATGATCTGTTCCACATATCATTCTTAGTGATTTTCATGGAAAACCCAACACATGTTCCCGCCTCAAAAAATATAATTGGAACCTAGTCTATCATAATATGAAGAGCCTATCTAGATTATTGAAACTATAGAATAATTTCTATGTAATAAGATAACTCAACTGGTAACCTTACATTAAAGAAATCAAAAAATGGATTATACAACATTGGAACCAGAGTATGTTATGAACAAGAACCACACTCATCTGTTTAGAAAGTAATATCCATGAAATTTTTGAAGATAAAATTTTTATAGGAGGAAAAAATTAAACACCTGAGCTTCAATTATAGTAAGTGGACAATATATTTTAATAAAACAATAATAAAATTCACATTTTATTATTTCATGGGAAAAAATTATCATTTGGTAAGATGATTATTTATTTTGAACCTACTTGGTCAAAATAAGACTAAAATTTGTTTTTGAAATTTTTTCTTAGAGATAAGATTTAAGAATAATTTAAAATTTAATATTAAAATATTTATAATTTTCCTTTAATAATACGTTATAATATATATAATTAACCATGTATTTACCATCAATTTCATATAAATAAAGTTAATTACTATTGGATGTCAAAATTAAATGTTTTCAGAAAATGATTTTTTAAAATCATAATGTATTTCCATTTTAATTAATTAAAATAATAATTAATTGTGAATGATTTAAATAAAATTTATAGATTATATATGTAAATATATGAATTTAAATCCATATAATTATTATTACTAGTCCAATAGTTATTGTAATATCATCTTATGCATGAAAAAAGTATTTATGGAAAAATTGTTTTTTGACATGTTTTATATTTTATTTATTAATAAAATTATTCCAATTATTTGAATTGAATTATATTAAATGTATTAAAAAATTTGAATCATAATTTTAAACTTTTAAATAATTACACATTCAATTTTTTCATACTGAATAGTAAATACATAAAAAAATTTACCATGATTAAGGTTAAAAGGAGTTTACCGGGCGATTAAACTAAAGAGATATGGGTTAAAATGACCTAAAAATATATGAAAATAAATTGGTTGGTTTCATTTTTCCTTAAACTTACCAATTATAATATGAACCATTTTGGATCCCTTTTCCCAAGAAATTTACTTGAAATTATTTTAAATCTTTTAAAATTTACAATTTTTCCACGCACATCAATTATAAAAGGTCACCTCCTCCCCTTACTTATTAACACATATTAATCCATTTAGATTAACCAAAACCAGATAACGTATATTCCCAACATATTTAAACATGTTCTATAGCTAATTTTATTCCAAAAATATAATCCATAGGGTTCATAATAAGAAATACAAATGAGGTTTTTCTAAGTTAAGGTAATCGTCTTCACTAAACCCTTTCTTTTTTACTTATTATTTTTCCACATTTAATTTTTTATTAATAATACCAATATAGTAACACTATTATATAACATATAGTGAGATTTAATTATGTTTATGTTATAATATTTATCCATATCCTTCTCTATCAATGGGGAAAACCCATTGCTCATGTGTTTGTGAGACTACCGCCTCACAAACCAATGTAATTGTTTTCCTTCACTGACTCACATAGATAGTCATAATGATGGAAATAAAGAATATAAATGAAACATATGACATAATATTTATTATTTATAATTAATATATCATTCACTTTATTAACCTTTTACCAATTAGGGAAATGATAATGTTGTTCATGTGTACGTACGGCCTACCATCCCGACGAAGCGATATGATTCATTTTACATGTAAAAATTTCAATAATGATTATAAAAATGTATATAATGAATAAATATTATATATTTTAAATTAATATAATACTTTAGGTGATTTAACTTTATCCCATTCACAAGAACCAAAATTTCCATGATAAAACATGCATGAAAAAATGTAGTTGTTAATAGCCGAAACAATGGTGATAGTGAAATATTATTAGGGAATGGGTGATAAGATTTTATAAGAGGATAATATATGATATTATAAATATGAATATGGTTTTTTAATAAATTAATAAGACTTTTAAAAACATTATATAGGATTTCAAATCATGTTCAACTAAATTGAAGCATGAGGAAAGGGATTTCAACTCAATTTCCACTCTATTGGGATATATATAGTATTATTTACATATTTAATTTTATGGGGTGTTTATGATAAATTTTTGATGTATTTAACATTAATATATATTTATTAATTATGATTAAAAATTACAATTCACTTTAGCCTTTCAATAAGTTCCAGTTGAAATGTTACTAAAATAGTAAGAATTTATTTTACAATCTCATTTGTTTGGGGATTGCTATTATTTTCAGTAAAGGAATATTATAATATATCCTTCTAAAATACATATAATTTCTAATCTATAGATATTTAATGAGTTTCCATATTTTCTTCCAAATTTTATCCTCCTTGAAAATTTAATCAAGTAATTAAATATCTAAAATAAAATGTAATATTTTTTTCTTTTAATTGTGTATATTTTTATTCTATGACTCTATTTTTTGAAATTATTTTAAAAAATTAATTTTATTTAATCTAATGATATTTTATGGATTTTTTTATCCTTAATATTTTCCAAGGATTGAATGGAGTATTTATATTTTTCTCAAAAAGGATCATTAGTTAAACGTGTTGGACTCCTCATGTATTAATCATGTTTTAATGATCCCAAATCTTATTAATTATCACAAATTTCGTTAACAATCACAAATCTCATTAATGATCACACATCTTATTCAATCATGTGTATTTTTGTTTCAAATTCACTCATGATTTATAATGGTTACACTCAATCCAATTTATACATATTTTTGTTTAAGTATGAATACAGTTATTTGCCTAAGTACAGGACAACGTGAAGCCAGACACAGTTAGCCAGACACCATAAAGATCAGACACTATGAATCCAAACACAGTTATCCTGACACCATAAAGATTAGAAACCATGAAGCCAGACATAGTTAGCCAGACACTGTAAAGATCAGACACTGTAAGCCAAGACACCGTGAAGACAAGACACCGTGATCGAGACACCGTGACCAAGACACCGTGAAGACAAGACATCGTGAAACTCAGACCGTGACTCTCAGACACCGTGACACTCCGATCGTGACTCTTAGACACCATGACAATCAGACCATGACCCTCAAACACCGTTAAAGAGACACTATTTTCTCAACTTACTGTGACACCATTTCTTAAAAAAATCATCTTTCAATTTAATGTTTAATGGCCATATTTGATGCCTTTAATGCACTGACATAATAAATGTTTCTTTGTATACATAGTACGAGGTACGAGGCATGTAACACATGGAACCTGTCTGCTAAATCTCATGCATTCAAAGATAAAGAGTAGAGAGTGTCAACGACAAGCGCGTGATACCGAACAGAAAACTTGCATGTGAGAACAACCACGAAGAACACTTTTGCAAGATTTTCAAAGAAAGCATTTTCACATGATTGAAATCTGACTCTGCTAAAGAATATACAAAGTACACTATAATCCAAAGAACATCTTCACATTGTCAAAGCTCATCGAGAACACAAGCTGAATCACGACACTCTGTTTTTCAATAAAAAAACCAAAAGAGGACTCAGAAGCACTTATGCTAAATCAAAGGAGTTCAGAGCTGCAATTAAAATCACTAAAGCATTCTAAACTCATATCTACTATCTCTTACTGATTATTTTACTTATATTTTGAGCAATGTGTGTACTCTGTATATTCCACACGCACAATGACTCCTATGCTAAACTGAAAAATTTCTAAATCCGTACACCAAACTCTCTATTTCTATTTACCCACGACAACTATGGAAGATGCCCCTGTGTGGCCTGGTTATTGTTTTTTTTTACCCACAAAAACTGTGGAAGAGGTCCCTATGTGACCTGGACAGTCTGTGTACTGTTGTTAACCCCGATCCAGGGTGTGGATCGAAGTTTATTTATATAAACTGCTTGGTGTCAGGTGATCCCCAAGTAGAGTGGATTAGGTCTCGGCTTGAGACTGAACCACTTGTTTTATATCTGCTATGCCATTTTAATTTAGTCTTCTTTGTGTTACTGCTTTATTGTATAATCCAGAAAACTCTAATTTAACTTTGATAGTTAGTCTTGGAAAGAAGTTATAACTGATTTGTCTTATTATGATAACTTCAAAAGTAATATTAATAATACATATTAAGATTACTGAGAACTAATCAATCTTCTAAGAAGTTGTTTAAACAGTAAAACTCTTATAATTGTATAACCTTGATTAGCTGGGATGTATCTATTTTTGTGGAAAACCATTTCTTTTAAAATAATATTTTTTTTGTAATAGAAATTTTTATAGTCACTCAATTCACCCCTCCCATCTTGAGTGAACTACTCAGAACAACAAAATGTTTTACAAAAATTCAAAATAAATGCTTTTTTTGAATTTTTATGGCATTAACTATGTTTCCCAGTGCAACAACCATTTTATGATATTTATCTTCTTATATATGTTTTATATAGTTTTAAAATAACTGTAACAAAAACTTGTTTTAATGTTTTAATTATATTTTTTTTCTCCAAAAGACATTAATCTAATTAAGAAACCTCTATTAATGATGAATTAATGGTCCCCTTTCATCTATTATTAATTTTTTTTCATTAAGATTCTCTTGAAACATTTAATTTCTTGTGATAATTAGACATTAAATTTCCCTTAAATATCCATATTCTTTGTATCATTTATATGATTATTTCATAATCTTTATAACATTTATATATATGGTTTATTACTATGAAAGTTATTTAATTAACTAGAGAAATGTTGATATTCCATATTATTTATTCAATATAGACATTTACTGATAAGGAATTTTTTGTGAAATAAAAGTTTCATTAAATATATGAGGAATTTATTTGAAATACAGTGATGGGTGGTTACCAAAATTATATATCCCCCCAATAGATCAAGAGGTCTCAGGAGGAAAATTAGTTAGCCAAAATTATTAAATGATTTTTTGGTATATACTTACCTATAGATTAAACTCTCTTGGTAAAATGATTTAACAGTAAAGATATCTTGATATTTGAAATCATGATATCCAATATTATTTATTTACTTTATTAAGAATTCAATTATTATTATCCATGCGATTGTTTCATTGATATTATCCATGGATTAAATTCATACTCATGTTATTTATTAAATGAAATGTGTTTTTAGTTATCAAACTTTCCATATTGATTATTCATTATTTACTCATGGTAGATTCAGTTGTATGTATCATTTGTTGGTAATTTGAGATCCCCCTTATTTTTTTCTTTCCTTGTGTTATGTAGAGGAAATATTTTAATGATTTTCAACGATGTAGATTATTCATTTTTTTTATATTTTATATTTTATTAGCTATGTAAAATGTTTATTATATATGCATATGGCTCTCTAAGACCGGTAAAATGGTCAGTCCATTAGGATTAGATCCCTTTAATTTATGAAAATGTAAAAAATTAGACACTGACTCTAGGTTATTGGAGTTTGGGTTGTTACACCATCCACTACATGAAATCAATGACATATTTTCCTTATTATTCTTAATCAGAGACTACTATCGATGGAATTCACCATCAAAATTATAAATAGTAAGTGTAAACGTTTTATATTCAATATATACCACAACTTTAGATACCTTATATAGTGAATTTATCAATCCTTAATCTTCCACTAGGATTGAAGAATCACTAAAATATAAAGAGTTATATTTCAGGAAATGATCTAATATAGACAAGTTTCTATATAGATAATTCTTTAAAAATATTTTAGGGGTTCCTCCATTAATATAATTATTCAAATATGTTAATAATACCACAAATATCTCTATTCCAACCACTATAGGTTTTTTATTCAAGATGTTATTATCCCCTTGATTCCTTCTTACTTCAGCTGTGTTGTTTCCTATACAGAAAACCATTTAGAACAGCCATGGATTAGATGAAGAAACATGGAAATCCTCAAACTATTTCTCTTGATAATATATCCATGAATTATATTCCAATTAAATTTTATTTTAACATCATCTTATCCTTAAATTTTATCTAAACCTTTCCTTTGATACTAACTATAGCACCATGTATCAAAATCAACCCATCATTACATGTGATTATAAAAAGGATTTAACTATATTATATTTCTAAGATATTTTAGGTTTAATGTTATAGATATTTAAGATCACCATTAGATAAAAAAACTTGTACATTTCCACATATTTTAAATTTTTTCCAAAAATAATAGCTTCTTTAATTTTCACCTTTTTATTCAAGACACTTATTCATTTGATTTGAGTCATCATAACAAAAATACCAAACTATCTATAGTTTTTAAACAACCTTGTATACAATTTAAAATATTTGAAAATGTGGTATAAGGAAAAAAAAGGTTAGTATGGGATATAAAAATAAATGAATCCTATTAATCTAGTGAAAACATTAAAACCAATGAAAATGTTTACCTTTTTCACAATAAAACATTGATAACATAAATTAAGCATATCCACATGATAAAATAAAATTTTTATCAAATAAAACCCCAAATACCATTATATGTATAGAAACTAATTCATTATAAGTGAGGAATATGTGATCCCATGAAAAATTTTCCTAAGAAATAAACAATTCACCTTCAAAAGATTAGAAACGTTTTTCCATCATGAAATAAAAAAATACATAAAACCCCTTAGAAAAAAATGAAATAAGTGTCTTAGAGAATCACATTAATAAACCATTCTCACTCATATTTAACCAATATCATAATAACCAATTCTTATTAAATGTTATAGGAGAATCCTACCAAGTTATCTCCCTAGTTTTTCAACTTTTAAGACTAATCATTAACCAATGCATTAGATATAAATATTGAGCTCATCTATCCTTATGAGCTATATCAAGATCACCCATCATCATCTATAATTTTAAAGTACTATATCATGAAAAAAAATAAAGTTGTACTTTTTGATCATAAAACCCTTGAAAAAGTCATTTTAATCCCTATGAAAAATCCATTTTCATTTTCACATAAAAATAGGAGGAATCACCCCTTTATTTTGAAAACTATATAACAAAAATCTTCCCTAAAGAATAGTAATAGGATACTCTATGAAAAATAATTAAAGAATATAGAGTGTTATTAATAATTAATAATGGATATGATGGATGTAAAATTCATTCAAACCAAGTATGTTAAAAAATATTCTTTTTCATTTTGGTAAAAAATTTCATACTGACTCATACATTAAATGTTAAAAAGATACTTTTTAAAAAAATAGAAAGAAAGTAAAAAATTTTTAGAAAATGATATTTACCAATATATAATATATTAATAATAAATTTCATGTAATTACTTGAAGAACATGGATATGAGGGAGAAATATTTGAAAGGAATACTTTAAAATGAGGTTTTGAAGAAAAATTGTTTACCATAAGTTACGACTAGATTCATAAATTATATAAATCTCAAATAATTAAATTATATTAGTTATTTACTCAATTAAAAGAATTTATAATTTTCATTCCAATATATATTTTCATTTTATTTCATTTATTACCACGGTTTATATAGTTACTAAAATGGTTAAGTTCACATTGATCATTTTGGAGTTATTTGGTTTATAACCTCAAAATAAAATCAGTGTTTTGACCATGGTCAAATGGTTCATTCATATACTATTGAGAAAATATTCAAAATGTTATAATTATCATTTTTATACATTAAATATACTTTTATAACTATCCATGTAAGGTGTTAATGAAAATTTATTCACATCATGTTATAGAAACGGTAGTTCCTATGTAAAGAATGAACGACATTTAAATTTTTTCCTACTTAGTGGAAGATAGATGAATAAATAATATTTTAATTTTAAAAAATAATAAATATGTTATTGGTGTAATATTTATTGATTAGTTTCATCCTTATGACCATACATGTGAGGTAGTAATGAAAAAAAATTGTAATGCTTCATGAAGGTAATAATCCACAGGTACGCATGAGGGAGGTTATCATTTTCAAATGGATTGAAGGGTAAAAAGGTAAGTAATATATTATATTTTAAAAAAATAATTATTTTATAAATATAATATATATTATTTTTATCTATCATTTTAGCTATAACATGAGTCAGTGATGAAAATTGAAACACGTTGCTTCATGGAGGTTGTAGTCCACACCTTTGCACGAGGGAAATTTTCATTTCCCATAGGATATAAAAAGAGATTAAAAATGCTTTTACCAGAAATATAATAAAATTTAAATATATGGAAGATAGTTAAGTTATTATAAAATAATGTTTAAAAAATATTTTAAATAGATAAAATAATAAATAAATTTGAAAACACTCAGTTAATAGTTATACCTCTCCTTTGGGAAACATCCTTTGGTTTTCACCTTAATGTTTTTTAGGATGGTCCTTTAGTGAGACCAGTACATCTAGAACATGGGGATGTATGATTGAAATGTATTTTTTAAGGTATTAGTAATGATAAATGGCTCAAATTGTTTTAATAAGAGAGGAAAAGGGTGTCTATTTATAAGTGAGAGGAGTACAACTCTTGAAATTATTCAATGTTTTAAAATAATATTTATCCACTATCATGGTAAGGTGGAAGTAAAATAATTAAATTTCAAGGATAAACTAATATGTTTTTTAATACTATAATCTAAAAAAATTAAATATAAGATTTTTTGACCTTATAACTTAGTTTTAAACATAATTTAAATGTTTTACCCTTTACCATGGTGACAACTTTTTTACATGGTTAATATTCATTATGAAAAAAAATAAAATTAAAATCATCACTAAATTCAAATATCATGGTTCTAAATATGAAATCCATTTTAAAAAATTCAATTTCAAAAGGTATTGTAAATTACTTTTAATATAATAATGAAAAATGCATTGGAAGCCATTTTTTTAGAAAAATGAATTTTTAATCCTAAAAATAAATTTATAGAAAAAAAGTATAATGTTTATTAATATGGAATTAATTAGATAATTATAAGTGAAACAAGAATAATTTACTTTTGAAACCAATCCAAAAAAAATTAAAACTTTTAAATACATTAAAATAAATTATTTTTTATATAACAATCGTTATCTTTTCATTATTCATCCAAAAATAAATCTTTTCAGAAAAATCCTAAAAATTGTCCCTAAGATGAATTTGATATCTTGATATCAAAAATGAATTCCATTTTCTGAAATTTAATATCTAGTATTTATAAATTTAATTTTCATATAAAACCATATAATTTATTAAAAATAATTTTGGTAGAAAATGTTATTTCCTTTTCAACATAAAAGTTTTTTAAAATTAGTATAGTGAATTTGAGTCCATAAAATCTAGTCATGAATATTAATAAGACATTAAATTGATATATAATTAAAATTTATCTAGGTTTTCACATAGAACTGACCAAACCTATCTAAAATTCCAAATTCAAATATATTTTCTTTGCTGTGATCAATCGTGTAATTTTTTCTCACTTTAACACTGTAAGAAAATGATCTCCTTCCTCAAAAGGAGAAATCAAAAGGATTGATCCTATAAAAAATATAAAATAGATTTCCAAGTATAAATTTCATTCTATATGATATAGAAATATCACACTTCACTTCCCTCCCCATTCTTTGATTCTTGAGATATTATGTAGCTACAACATCAACCCTACTTATTTTTATTCTTCTTAAATAGTCAAGGTGTTCTTTAAATAATAGATGTATTGGATATATATTCACTTAAACACATAGAATATGAAATAGGATTAAATTTTTTGGAATTCTATCCTTTTATTCATTAATGATAATATATCCATAATAATAATAGCATTAGGTCAACTCCAAAATCCACTCTTCTCTTCCTTATCTTATTCTACTTTTATAAACTCAAAATTATCACATGAAATATTATACATAATTTGAAATATAGAGATATCATGAAACTAGTGATATGAAATTATTATAAAAATATTTAGTAAATACCAAATAAAACCTCCATCATTTGATTCTCATTTATTTTCTTCAAATATTCAATCAAGAATACTCAAAGATCCTTATATTATTATACTTTTTATTCTCTACAATTATTAGCTCGAATCTCTTATAAATCTTAAGAAGCATCATGATATTTAAATTTTAATAGATAAATAAACATGTTCAAATTTTAAACTATAGAATTATCAAATTCTTTAAAACATAAAAACATAGGTAATAAATAATTATCTTACATGTCACAATAGTGAGCTCAAGTACTTTTCTAAAATTGAAACAGGGATATTAATTATCAATTTCAATATATTCCATAATAAAAATAATATCTTACTTTCCTTATATGATATATTAAATATTATCTAAAAATATTATTTATTCTCTAAATATATTATGTATCATATATCGGTCATTACTTTGTTAGATTATAGTACGAGCTTTAAAATATATCTTTAGTATCCACGGGAATATGTTACCTATGAACAAAATACCTTACATACCAAATAAAACGTGTTAAAAATCATAGTATAAACTCTAAGGTAATTTTCCAACACATTTTTAATTTTTTGATTTTGAGGAATATATTACATATGCCTTCTAACCCTAATCAAAATTCCAAAACTTCTTCTACATAGATCAAAACTTCCTCAAACCTTTTTATGGAATCTCAAAATACATAAAATCATTATAAATTAGGAAATATTAAAATATTCTTATATAGATTATAATGATCTAATAGATCCAGAAAAAAATAAAAAATACTTTGTGTACTACAATGTTTTTCCACTATATCTACAACTTTATCTCTTCCTAAAACAACATACAAGTGTATTCTTCACATAGAAATTTGCATCACATTATGATATTGATTAGGATGAATATTTATAAAAATATCATCCATAGAGGATTTATTCTACTTTGACATCAACCAGATCCCCAAATTCCTCAAATATCATCTTCCTTCATCATATGAATAATAAGAACAACTCACTTTCAAGTTCCATGGTGTTTGTTCACTCCGATCAACTTAGTACATATAGATAACCTTTTCTTGGTATTTTTAACCATTCAACTAGATTTTTATTCCAATATTATCATGTCCTTGGGTACTTCACTATTTTTCCATGACTATCATATCAACACATATTATCATGATTATTATTGAAGACAAATTAAACTTCACATCATGTGGGTCCATCAATCTCCCCATTTGTATTTGTTTTTAATACCCATATAGAAAACATATTTCAATATGTATTACTCCATTTTATTCCCCCATATCCTATTTTATAATAGAAAAATAATATTAAAATATGGCGGTATCATTTCACTTAAATCAATGTTCCCTTAATTATTACACTCTAGGTCTACGTGAATATTGCTTGATGTAAAAAATAAGAGGGACTAATTTATACAATAAATATAGCCATAAAAACTAAAATATTATACTAAGTCAAAATTATTTTCTCAGGGTCTACTCAGATATATTTCCATGGTGGTGCTTATTATTTAATATATTCTCATGTGATTTTAAACATGAATTCCTACGCTCATCTCGACCAAATAGTAAAAACATTCAAAAACAAAAATTGTTTTTAGTTTTTTAAGTTAAATTTTGAAATTATCAAAAATATTATTAATTCCATTCCATTGATCAATTTAATATCTCCCTCTTAACAATAATAATTTCTTTTCCAAAAAAAGAAGAATGAATATGAAATCATACCTCTTAAATGACACATTCTAATCATTTTTTCAATATTTCTGATATCCATAAAATATTATCTTATGACATATTTCTCATATATTCTCAAGGTTTACATTATCAACTTAGATCTCTTCATAAAATAAACTCCAAGATAAAAATGATAATTCAATTCTAATATGGATAATTCTTATGTTTTTTCATATTTCACATTAGTATTATCTCCCTAAGTTGTATCTCTAAACACATGAGTCACATTACATTCCTTATATAGAATGAATAAACATAATATATATAGAAATAAAATGGGATTACTTTTTATTATTAGTGAGAGAAAAAAGGATGATATTTTCCTCTAAAAAACTATACTCTATTCATTTCAGATTCATATTTGAGAGAACTCTTCATGCTTGTACTTCTGAATTTTTTACATGGTTCATTATAGTCAATATGGTCATCTTTATTTTCTCAATAATATTCTTATGTGGAATTACCTTCTTTACATCTTATAATAAAGAAAATTTATATCATCTTAATTCTTTAATATTTTTTCTAATCACTACATATGATGGAATCACGATCAAAAAATATTTGGAATTTGGTTTTTCCTACTTTTACCATCCACTAAAATCCTCAAGAACTCTCATTTTATCAATATTTGATAAACACTCATGAAATTTGAATTTTTATTTATTTTTAGTGATGAAATGCACCAAACTAATCCTCTCATTTCCCTCTTGGATTGATTCTCTTCTTTTTATTACTCCATCAATACCAATTACCATGGTATGACTAGAATAATCCATAGTGTGACCTCTTCTATGGTAATAAAATAATATTTTTATTCTTAGTGTGGTTTCTATCTTGGTCTTCTTGGTAGTATTCTAGTCAACGTTATCCTTTACTTTCACCTAAAACCCTATCGAAAACTCACCATGTTTATTGTATTGATTTTTTATCATCTTTTATGGTATTCTTTATTTAAATTAATTAGGCCCATTATTGTTTGATCTGAACCAGTATTCCTCATTAGAATTCCCACCATGATTGTAATTTCCATAGTTATCTTCCAAGATTCCAAAAAAAATGTTTGAGATTGATAGATTTTTCAAATTACACTTGTATATAATTTGTTTAATTTATAACTTACGCCTCCTTGATATAAGATTTCCTCTAGGAATTGACATATTATACCAATAGTCCAAAGCCTTGTTCCTGAAT
This sequence comes from Viscum album, assembly GCA_963277665.1. Taxonomy (NCBI): domain Eukaryota; kingdom Viridiplantae; phylum Streptophyta; class Magnoliopsida; order Santalales; family Viscaceae; genus Viscum; species Viscum album. The sequence goes on along the minus strand of OY728119.1, from coordinate 455,473,299 downwards.
CTATTATGGCACCATTAGTAGCCAAAAAACCTTTTTTTTATTCCCATGAAATTTAATATATATAAGATGATCACCTTTATATTATTATAAAAAATAATCCTTATTTCAAGAAAATTTTAGAGAGAAATATTTCTTATACTTTCTCAAATCCACATTTTATGTAATTGTGGGGTTATGGTGAATTTTCATCATCCATACTTTCTAAATTTTGATATGATTCCAACACTATGAAAATAAATAGTATAATCATAATTTTCTAGAGTGGATGGTACATATCTCTTTATACCTAAGGTGGTATTATCATAGAATGATTTCAAGACCTTATTTATAGTGTTTAGATATCTTTAAACTAACATATCATACTTATTAATTTTTATTGAAGTAATTATTTTCTCAAAATCTTATACAGAATCAATTCATATCACCTTTAGATTTATTAATATCACTTTTAACTCAATACACTTAAAATAGAGGATATTTTATCATTATATACTAAATTCAATCAATATTCACACTCCTTTTTAATATTATTAATATTCTTAAAAAAATCATGCATTTTATCCTTCTCTTTAAATGAATTGTCAAGATCTTTTATTTTGTTTTTATTTGAATTCCGATTGATTATTATTAACAAAAATTATTGACCATTAATTTTATTCTAATGTGTGGAATTTATCTTCAGTAATTTCTATGGATTTATCTTTCATAAGGATTACATCAATACATTCCTTCCTACTATTGGTGAACTTTTCTTCAAACTCCATAAATATTACACTCATTTCTATAAAATGTTTAGGGATATTTATGCTCATAAAAAACTTCTATTCCAGTAATTTCTCCCTATTCTCACACTCTTATTCAAGGTGGATGATATACTCTAGTAAGTCTTTGAAAGAGACAAAAACATACATTAAAATTCCTTTAATAATATTCTATATGGTCTCCCTCAAAATAGTATGTGAATCATAGTTCAATTCTTCTAAGATATGATCTTCCCCACTTTTATATAGATCCTCTAGAGGAAAATATTTATAAGAAATATCAATTACCACTTCTTTATGTAAATTCTATAAAATACTTGATGTATAAAAGTTTTCTATCTCCTGTGTAGTAGGATAAACCAAAACCTCTTCTTCTTTCATTCCAAATTTTCCCTCCAGGATTATAGATTGTGGAAACTAATTTTTCTCTAAGTTTTCATAAGGTGAATGCCTTATTTATATTTTTTATATATTTATTAATTTTATTTCTTAGGGTCTTGGGGGAGATATAATCTAGATCATTAATGATTATAAATTCTCTAATTGTTTACACCATTATTATTTTAGGAATATAAACACAAAATATTAAAAAAACGTAATGTATTAATAATAAAAATATAGGTGGAACTATATCTTAGATACAAATTGATGTTCCCCCAACACTGTTACAACACCACTGAGAGGTGGGACAAAAAAACTATGGGTGACTTTTTACTAATTTAAATCTAGTTATTTTATCCTATATAGATATATATATATATTAAATAAATAAATATATCTCTCTTACTATCTCAGTTGATTTGAAAGTATATATTGGTTAACGATAAATAAAAAAAGGAACACAAATATTTTTGTGGTTCACTCACAATGTGTGAGATTTTTCTAAATGTATGGTGATTTTTATCCCCCACACACACAACTAATCTTTTATTATCAATAATTTAACAAGGTAAATTGGATTTCCTTGAACACTTTTATATCTAAAACCTACTAGAGTATAAGAAAGTAGAAACATGTGATCTTATTAGAATCTAACACAAACTAGTCATGCCTCAAATACCAAATTTGGTTATATCCTTTTTGAAGTACAATCATCGTCATAGGAACTTATCTCTCCTATAAATTATAAACCTAATCTTGTTACTCAAATGAATTAATGGAATGAATTCCCCTAAAATTAAATCTCAAATAGATATATTAGTTTCACCTTTTTACCTTATGATATAGAGATATCACAGGGTGATCATATTTTAGTTCTTTGATGCTTGAGATATTTTGTATCAGTAACATAAAATCAAATTCCTTATCTTATTATTTAATCCTTTAAATAGTTATAACATTGGGTCTTTCTTCACTTTAACATAGAGAATATGTTTTAGTAGTATTAGTTTAATAATTCTCTCCTCAGAATAATAATATTTTTGGGTCAACTCTAAAATCAAATCCTTTCTTCTTAATCTTCTTCTAATTTTATAAACTCATATTTATGATGTGATATATTTTTTATAATAAAAAAATACATTAAAATCAGTAATGTGCATGATTCATAAAATTGGAAAAATGATATCTTGGAGAAATTATAGATTTTGATCCCCATAAATGGTCTCTAAATAGTTAAACATGAATATTCAATGACCCTCACATTCTTCCACTTTTAATTCTCTATAATTCTTGGCTTGAGTCACAGCTGAATATCCCTAAGTATCATGATTTTTAAAAGTTGAGAGACATCTCTTCATCTACACATTTAAAACATCAAAATTCTCTCATTATTTCAAATTGAAAAACTTTACAAAAGAAATAATTAGTTTCATATCACAGTAGTGATCTCATGTGTTTTGGAAAATTTGATCTGGTAAAATATTATGTATTATCTATAATATATAAGGGTCCTAGGTGCAGGGGAAGCTTGTGGGTGGATGTTCCCACTTGACTTTTTTTATTACCAAGGATCAATCAGAGATCAATACGATGATAAATGCCAGAATCCACGGATCAAATCAAAGAAATAGAGAAATAAGAAGAATAGTCCTAGAACCGCACAAGAGGATCATCATAAGTTGATTATAATTAATTTAATTAATTTACAAGAAGCACCTTTTATGGTGTTCTTTCTTCTTTGATATTTCTGATCACATTCTGATATGATTCGTCATTACATCACAGAAGTCAAGTGTAGACTTTCTCTAGTAGTGATTCACATGTACACCACATATCTCAGGACATCGCCAAAGGAATATCTGAGTGCTAGCATGGAGAAGCCTTTACTTATGTTGTCTACCTTAGATCACCTTGATCTGATGGAGGAGGATCTCTCTCAGTCTTCAGAGAGTTATTGGAGGAAGGAGTTCATTCGCCTTGAGAGAATTCTCCAGAATTGTTGCGCACAACAATTAGGGAAAATTTTTGGGGTTGTGAGGACATTTATAATCCAGTTAGAGTTTATAGAGTTGTGACAATAAATAAATGCATTACGTGTTTTATTTATTTCATTAACTCTTATTGAAACCCCCATATTGAATCATTAATTCCTTGACATGCGCCCACATGGATTGTAATAAATATCATTTAATAAAATGATATTATTTCCTCAAAAACATGACTGGAAAAACTACATGGTGTGTAATCATTAATACACGGCATGTACTCGCTTTTTCATTTCCTTTCCAAAATGAAAACTACACAGCGTGTACATTCAATGTACATGACATGTATATCTCATTTTCATTTTATTCTTCCGCCATCATTAAAACAATTTACGCTTCTTTGAATAATTATTAAACCACATACAAGAATAATATTTGTTCTACTTGAGATACTTGGATACACTTATTGTGTGACCCTCTAGGCCTCTTTCTCATTGGCATTAGGCGGGCTTGCCTAAATTCCAATATTACTATCTAGAAACAGGTCAAGGCACCCAAGAGAAAAAATTTGATGCCACATTGATGTGTCAACTCATATTAAAGATTACCATGTAATTTAATCCCTTTGTCTCAATATCTCATCAACCATGTTCATGGCAGTGTCATAAACATATATATTTGATCCATCATTCTTTGACTTCCAGAAACAAAATCGTCGTGACACCATGGCCATTGAATTTGGGCGACAATTCTATTTCAATCAAAGGGTCTGAGATATCTACTTCCATAAATATGGAAGGTAAAATACTTCCTCGACTTATCCATTAACAACATGTCATTTGTGACGTGCCCAACGTACCCTACTTCCTAAAAACTGTCTTCATGACAGTTTTCGTTAGTAAATCTAAGTTTGTGAGTCATGACATGAGATAATGATAATAATCCAGTCTAAGGATAATTACACACGCTTGTAGATTGAAATGTCTGATGACACCAAGACATGGAGAATTACTACTAGCGGGTATGTTCTCATAATCTCCCATCTTGGAGATTACCAAGTGTGAACTCCATGAGAGCGAGTCTCATCTTATTACGATTACTTACACATGACGGTCTGTATACTATGTGTCATATCATAGTATTCCATCCAACTGTAGAAATTTATTTAAGAATATTTTTATATCATTTCAAGGTTCTCATTATAGCTGGGATCTACCATGACCTTATTAATGCAACAAATATTCCAGGACATTATTATATTAAAGTCATGCAGAACAATGAACAATATATAATAAGTGTACATTCATGTAATCAAAGTATAAACAGTTGGTTCTCAAGACACCAACTCTAAAAAACTCCCACTAGGACTAGAGCCAACTGCCTATGACTTTTAGTCCGCTAGACCTCACATGTTGATCATGTTCCTGCTGAGTCAAAGCTTTAGTAAAGGGGTCTACCACATTGTCTTTTGTGGAAATACTCCTCACTGCAACTTCACCTCTCTGAGAAAAATCCCTTAATAGATGATACTTATGAAGTATGTGCTATGTCCGCTAATGTGACCTTGACTCTTTTTCAAGTGCCACCGCTGCAGTATTATCACAATAGAGTGTGATATGATCTTTACTACTAGGTACCACATCCTGATCTTGGATAAATCTTCACATCTATAATGCTTATTTAGATTCCTTAGAAGCTGAGATATAATCAGACTCTACTGTAGAATCTGCGACCACACCTTTGTTTGAGCTCTTCCAGCTCACTACACCTTCATTCAAACTGAAGATGTATCCAGTTTGTGACTTCATGTCATCTAGATTAGTCTAGAAACTAGCATATACATGTCCTCTGATGAATAGTTCCTCATCCCCTCCATAAACCAGGAACATATCCTTAGTATGCCTCAGATACTTAAGGATATTCTTGTCTACCATCCAATGGCAGTCTCCTGGATCATCTTTATATATGCCTACCACACTTAATGCATAAGAAACATCTAGACTTGTACATAGAATAGCATACATTACTTACCCAATCGCGAATGTGTAAGGGATCCTTTCCATTTTCTATCTTTCCTCATGTATCTGAGGACACATTTTCTTGGAAAGATGAATGCCATGTGACACTGGAAACAATCCCCTCGTAGACTATTCTATGTTGAATCTCTTCAATATATTGTCAATGTTTGTACTTTAACTCAGGTCCAGAATTCTCTTGGATATATCACGATATATCTTGATCCCACGAATATATGCTACCTCACCCAAATATTTCATAGAGAAGAATTTATCAAACCATGCCTTAACTGACTATAACATAGGTACTTTGTTTCCAATTAGAAATATTTCATCAACATATACTATTATGAAAATGAATGCACTTCCTCTAAACCTTTTGTAGACACAAGGCTCCCATTCCTTCTTAACAAATCCAAATTCCATTACGGCTTCATCAAAATAAATGCTCCATGACTTTTATGGTTTCCTTAATCTATAAATGGATTTCTGCAACTTGCATACCTTGTTGGCATCCTTTCGAGTCACAAAACCTTAAGGTTGTGTCATGTAAACATCTTCTTGGAGGTTCTCATTAAGGAATGTTGTTTTGACATCCATTTTCCAAATTTCATAGTCATGGTAAGTGGAAATGGCCAATATGAGTATGATGTATTTCAGCATCACAACCAGTGAAAAGGTTTAATCATAGTTAATTCCTTGACATTTTCTAAATCCTTTTGCAACCAATGGTGCCTTATAGGTGTTGTCTTGTCCCTCCATGTCCAGTTTATTCTTGAATACCCATTTATTTCCAACAGGATTTACATCAAATAGAGGATCTACCAAAATCCAGACTTAATTTTGATACATGGAATCCATTTCAGAATTCATGGCTTCTTGCCACTTAGAAACATCTGTGCCTTAAATTGCTTCCTTATAGGTAAGAGGGTCATCATTTTCTACCAATAATGAGACACCATCCTCAATGACAAAAAAACAATATCATTCTGGTTCTCTCACCTCTCTTGTTCTCCTATGCAGTTCTTGTGTCTCTAAAACAGATTGTTCTTCGATGGGAATTTGTGGAATATGTTCTTGAATGAACTCCTGTGTATCTTAAGCCTCGACTTCATAGATTTCTATCTCCCTCCCACTATCTCTTTTGGAGTTGTTCTCCCTCTCAAGGAATATGGAATATCTTTCCACTGTAACCTTTTTATTTGATGGGTTGTATAGGTAATATCCCCTTGTTTTCTTGGAATATCCAATAAAGGAACACTTTGTACCTATGGGTGAAAGTATGTTACCTAAGGAGGCCTTAACAAATGCTTCACTACCCCACACATGAAAATTTGATTGCATGGCTTTGCGTCCACTGCATAACTTGTATGGAATACCATTTATCGATTTAGTTGGTACTTGGTTTAGTATGTGTGCTGATGTTTGTAATGTGTATCCCCAAAAGGATCATGGAAGACTCGCATGAATCATCATTTATCTCACCATGTCCAATAGGGTGTGGTTCCTCCTTCAACATACACCATTCCACTAAGGCGTGTAAGGAGGAGTGAGTTGAGATTGAATCCAAAACTCCTTTAAAAAATCAATGAAGTCCTGATTAAGATAGTATCCTCTTCTGTATGGGCAGAGTTTCTTGATCTTCTTACCAAGATGGTTCTCAACTTCATTCAAATATTCTTTGAACCAATCAAAAGAATCTAACTTATACCTCATTAAGTAAATATATCCATATATACTAAAATCATCAGTAAAAGTTATGAAGTACAAGAACCCACCCATTTCTTCAACTGAAAATGGTCCACACACATCTGTGTGAACTAATTAAAGAAGCTCTTTATCCATTTCAACTTTCCCACTAAATAGGGCTTTGGTCGTTTTTCCTTGTAGACCCAGAAGACATACACCAAGTTGTTTTAGTTTGAACGAATCTAAATATCCATCTTGATGTAATTTTGTCAAACGTTTCTCATTAACATGACCTAGCTGGTGATGCCAAAGTTGGGTGTGGTATGAGTCATGTGAATTAACATTTTCATTGATTTCCATAACTTGGTTTTTGTAGTCTAACACATAATGGTCATTATATAAATGTGCCATATCAAAACAAATGTTATCCTTATAAAATTAGCAACATTCGTTTCCAAACTTGAAGATGAATCCATCATTATCTAATATGGATACTTAAATATTGTTTTTGGTTATATAGGGTACATAATAACATCCTTTTAATACTAAGACCATCCCAATAGCCAATGTGATGTGGTAGTCTCTGATAGCTACAATAGCAAGTCTAGCTCTGTTGGCTGCTCACAGATCCACCTCACCTCGGTCAATCATTCTGAATCTACTTGGTTCCTGTATTTGGATACATATGTGAGCACCACAAGAAGTATCTAATACCCAATTTTTAGAAATAGAAAGATTGAATTCGATTACAAATTCACTTGAAGCTTCCTCTTTCTTCCTTGGATGGGTGTCATTTTTCTCCCAGTGGCCCTTCTTGCCACATGCAAACCAAACAGCCTCATGTTCTCTTGCTACCCCTTTGATCTTCGTTTTCTTGGAAGGCCTTGAAGAAGATTTGGGTTTAAATTACTTCTCCTTCCCTTTCCTTTTATTCACCCTAAATATTGACGTCTTTTCACGCTTAATATCATTGTCTGCATGGAAAATGAGGATAAGAAGATCAGATAGAGACTTCTCAATGTTTTTCATGTTGAAATTTACAACAAAGTTAGAGAAGCTCTAGGGGAGTAATGAAAGAATGATATTGGTACCTAGTTCTTCGAGGAGTTTAAACCCTAGAACTTCCAATTGCACAATATATCCAATGAGCTTGACTACATGAGGCCCATATAGGTCACCCTCTCCAAGATTTCTCTAAAATAAAGCCTTAGAGATCTCAAACCATTCTTGTCTTTCTCTCTCCAAGTATAGACCACGGAGGTGCTCGAGCATGATATAGGCATTCATTCCTTCATGAGACTTCATGAGCTCATTAGACATTGATGAAAGCATCAAACATTGAATGTTGGGTGCATCATTCAAATGTAGATCATAGACCAGAAAACTTTTATCACTCGCCCCTTGGGTAGGTGAATCCGGAAGTGAGGACTCCAGCACGTAAAACTTTCGTTCATGGATTAGGATAACCCGAAGGTACCTAAACTATTCCTAAAAGTTACTTCCAATGAGGATATTGTCTTTCTCCATAATTGATCATAGAGAAAATGTGGTTGATGAGTTTTTCATATTGATTCTACAAATTAAAAGAGCATATTTATCTATTCCTTTTGATTACATTTTATGAAAAATAATAAATGAATTTATTAATTATCCCACTATTTTATCATTTCCCAAAGTCCCCCACCATTGAACTTGAAATTCCTAGTTTCTATGACATTATAGTGTCAAGGATCCATATTCCCCTTCGCATAACCCCAACAAGGGTTGGTAAATCTATTTAAAGGTATTAAGGTAGGTAGGCCTTTGCCAACTGTGATCTTACAGTTCCTTGATCTGTTGAGTAGACTCCCCAATCCTAAAATCCTGACATGGATTTCCTCAACACTTGCCTTCATTTTACAAAAAATATAGCAAGGGATACTCCTCTTGATGTAAAATGATTAAGGCAACCCAAAACTTTTATAAGAGCTTCCTTTATACAAGTAAGTGTCACAACAAGGTTTGGTCAAACACATAGTTTTATTGAGTCTTGCCCTTAATCAAGTAACAGAAGGCTTGGTCTGACTTATTATGGTATTTGAGGTATTTCAATCCTTTATGCGTAGTTTCGAATTATCGCATGCTTGTTAATATTAAGTGATGCTTGCTTAAGTAATTAACCATGTTTTGATAATTTTTACGCATAGTCCGGTTTTTATTTTATTCAATATTTTCATGTTCATTTATTTCATTAACTATGTGATCACAACAACACATAAATAATAAATAAACCATGAAATCAGACATAAATAAAATAATATGGCATGATCATGAGATTCTATTGGTTAGCTTATCTAGCTGTTTTGATAAGATAACCCTGGCCTAGGGAAAACACCTTGAACCTGATGGTTCATGTTTTGCAGCTCCCACATGTCAACCTTTATATCTTCTTTGGTTGGTTACGCCTTAGCATTGGATTTTGAACCATCTCCTCTGGCTTGGGAGATATTCCATTACATGTGATTTCCATTAAAGAAACCATGGGCACACAGGCCCTTCATTTTATTGGAAGAAGGCTCGTAGGCCAACGAATTTAAATTAAATAATTTTAAATGAAACCATACACACACAAATGGTCTTTTGTCTAGCTTATGACCATACATATCATGCAACAACATTTACTTATATTTATTATTCAAATTCTTTTAATCGTTATTTTATTCAAGATAAGTCATGCTTGAATTAAATTAATTATAATTTTATAACTAATCAATTCTTTATCTTAAATTCCTTTCTAAATATCATTGATATTCTTCTCATTTATATTCCATGTACGGGTCTTTGTACTTTAGAGGAAACCTGTTGAAATTCCATTTCTGGAAAGAACATTTTGTGTAGGCTATATTACATGGAGTGTATTTGTTTTCACCCTTTATACAAAGTACACACCAGGGCTTTGGCATGTTTTCTATAATTTAGAAATTTTAGAGTACATGGTGTGTTGATTAATCTAGCATTGAATATACTTCCTTGTTACGCAGTTACAGGCCTGGAAATCCCGTGTATGCGGTTACACGGCTTCTCCTTGTACACTGTTTCACTTGGGCCAGATCGGACTACATGGCATGTTGATTCGACATACACGTCGTGTATTCTCGTTTCCATGCGCCATTTAGTTCTGGTCAACACGGTGTATTAACAAACCTCGGTATGCTCAATTCACATGATGTGGTTTGGTGGACCTGTACCAGTTTTTTGAACCTAAGTACACGGCATGTAGATTTCACTACATGCAGTGTATTCATGTGTTGTAAAGACAGAATGATCGGCTCCTCTGGATGAGTTCCTCGTTTTTATTTTAATCAAAATTAAAATTAAAAGGTCATTTCTGTGATGTGAATCAAGAAATGGAGGAATAACAGATCTCGTTCATTTAGTTTTAGAGAACGATTTATATTGAATTGAATAAAATATAAATTCTTAAATAATCAATGAAAATTAAATAACTATAATCAATGTTGTAACCTCCCTCTAATACCACTTGAAGGTCCTGGGCTCAGGGGAAGCTCGTGGGTGGATGTTCCCATTTGAGTTTTTTCATTACCAATGATCAATTCGAGATCAATACAACGATAAATGCTATACTCCATGGATCAAATCACATAAATAAATATAGAAGAAGAATAATCCTAGAACCATAAAGTAGGGTAATCACAGGTTGATTATAATTAATTTAATTAATTGACAAGAAGTACCTTTTATGGAAATATTTCTTTGTTGATATTTCTAATTATGTTCTGATATGACTCGTCGTTGTGTTGCAGAAGCCAAGTGTAGACTTCCTCTAGTGGTGATCCACACGTGCACCACGTATCACTGGATGTCTCCAAAGGAATCTTTGAGTGCTAGCATGGAGAAGCCTTTGCTTGCATTTTCCACCTTATATCACCTTGATCTAATGGAGGAGGATATCTCTCGGTCTTGAGAGCATTCTTGGAGGAAGGAGTTCTTTCGGCCTTGATAGAATTCTCAAAAATTGTTGTGCACTGCGATTAGGGAAAATCGTTGGTGTTGTGATGATATTTATAATCAGGTTTGAGTTTATAGAGTTATGACAATAAATAAATGCGTTACACGTTTTATTTATTTCATTTACTCTTATTGAAAACCCCCATGTTGAATCATTAATTCCTTGACATGTGCCCATGAAGATTATAATAAATATCATTTAATAAAACGATATTATTTCCTCAAAATCCGGACTGGAAAAACTATATGGCATGTAATCAGTAATACATGGCGTATACTTGTTTTTTCATTTCCTTTCTAAAATGAAAACTACACGGCGTGTATATTCAATGTACACGATGTGTATATCTTGTTTTCATTTTATTCTTCCTCAAATATTAAAACTATTTAGTATTCCTTGAATAATTATTAAACCACATATAGGAATAATCTTTATTCTACTTGAGATACCTGGATACACATAGTGTGTGACCCTCTAGGTCTATTTCTTGTTGGCATTAGGCGGGCTTGCCTAAAGTCCAAGATTACTGTCTAGAAATGGGTCAAGGCATCCAAGAGAGAGAAGTTGATGCGACATTGACATGTCACCTCATATGAATGCTTACCGTGTAATTTAATCCCGTTGTATCAATATCTCATCAAGAAGGTTTCATGGAAGTGTCATGAAACTAAATGCTTGATCCGTCATTCTTTTTCTTCCAGAAATAAACTCGTCATGACACCATGGTCATGGAATTTGGGTGATAGTTCTGTTTCAATCATGTGGCCCAAGATATCTACTTCCATAAATATGAAAGGCACAATCCTTCCTCTACTTATCCATTAATAACATGTCATTTGTGATGCACCCAACGTATCCTACTTCTCGCCAACTATATTTGTGACGGTTTTCATCAGCAAATCCATGTGCATGAGTCGTGACATGAGTTAATGTTAATATTCCAGTCTGAGGACCATTACACACACTCGTAGATTGAAATGTCCGATGACACCAAGGCATGAGGAATTACTATTGTCGAGTCTATTCTCATAATCTACCTTCCTGGATATTACCAAGTGTGAACTCCATGAGAGAGAGTCTCATCTTTTTATGAGTACTCGCACATGACGGTTTTTATACTATGTGTCCTATCATAGTATTTCATCCAACCGTAGAACTTTATTTAAGAATATTGTTGTATCATTTCAAGGTTCCCATCATACCGGGGATTTACCATGACCTTATTAATGCAACAAATATTCCAGTACATTATTATATTATATTCATGCAGAACAATGACCAATATATAATAAGTGTACATTCATGTAATCAAAATATAAAAATTTGGTTCTCAGGACCCCAAATCTGACAATATATTCTTTATCAACTATAATATCATAAATTTCACTTGTGATATATTGTGTATACTCTAAAAACCTAATGTGTGCTCCAAATATCTTTCATATCACATTTTGGTGGAGAATTTAATAAATTATAGTATGAGCTTTAATATATATCATTTTTATGCATCAGAATAAGTTATGTATCTGTAGAATATCTTTCTTATCATATAAAATTTATTATATATCACTACGTAAAATATTTGGGAAATTTTTAATTCTTTATAATACCTTTTTTATCTACGTTTGAATATTCTGTACCTTAGTGGGCTTCACCACTTTACAAATATTCTGATTCTGAGGAATATCTTACATATGACTTCTAAATCTACTCAAAATTAAAAAACATCTTCAACTGAAATTTAAAATTATTCAAAAAAATCTAAGGAAATCTCAATCCACTTCATATTCTTCCAAATCCATGTAATATATCTTTAAATATTCCTTAGATAGATTATAATTATATCAAATATTCAACATCAAATAAGAACACCTTTGAGTGCTATAATTCTCTTTCACTACCTCCAAAACATTATCTCTTCCTAAAACATTATCCAATTCACTTCTTTACCTAGAAATTTTCATTACCCTATGATATTACTTAAGATGTATCTTCATCAAAATACCATCCATCCATCCTTTATTCTACTCTAACCTCATCCAAATCCTCAAATTCCTAAAATATCATTTTCACTTTTTATATGAATAATTATATGAAATCACTTACAATATCTATGGTTTCTCATCACTCTTCTCAACTCATTACATGTAAAAAAACCTTTTCATAGATTATTCAACCATATAACCAACCTATTAATCTAATTTTATCATGTTATTGGGTACTTCACTCTTCTTACGAGATTTTATTCTCAATATATATTCACATGATTCTTTTTGAAAACAAATTCAACCTAACAATAAGTGGGTTAATAAACTATATAGGTATCCATCAACCAATTAAATCATATACCACTTTGTTAGGATCTATTATTATTTCAAATAGAATTCTTGCACCACCTCTAAGATTAATAAAGAGAAGATAATGAAAGACATATTTTACATGTTATAATGAATCGAATGATATCTAAAGAGGTAAGTAACATTTAATATTATGATTTAAAATTATTCAATAAATAAAAATCAAGAATTTATAATGCTTGACCCACTTCTGGAATAATTATATTATAATATTTTTTACCAAGGAATACATGTTTAAATATTTCATAAAATATTAACTAAGAGGGGGTGGGGTGAATTAGTTAATGAATTTTCTCTTATTTTGTTTTATGACCCTTTTTTCATCCTTTTTAAATCAATTATATTTACTCTTAACCAATGGACACACCCATGGCCACATGATTCACCTTAAATATATGGTTAATACATACAAGAAAAGTGTGATTTTCACTAGTTAAATTGAGGTTTCTTGAATTTTTATATTCTCCCACACATAATATAAATCATCATGAAGTCTATTATCATGTTTGAACTTCACTGAGAAATTATTATTCTTACTAAAACTATATCTTTAAATGAGTCTTAAATTCCAAATCTAAGATAATTTGCTTTGACTTCAAACTCTAAGAACAAACTTAAAACCTTTATATAGAAAAAAATAATAAAACTTCCTTATTCAAAGTATAATTAACAATATCAAACTAAAGTTATCATCATTAAAAATTTGAGAAAATTATGTTCCAACCTCATGTAAATTCACTTATATTCCCACTACACTCTCTTGGGTTGAGTCACTTCTTTCTCAATCACTATAAACCTCTAAGTCACTTATATCACTTTTTTCATTTCAATTATACAAAATTAATATATATATATATAAGAAATTATAATGTAGTGCCTCCCATTATGGAATTCCACCCATATTTGCCAAAATTTTAAGAAAAACTACACCAAAAGTCATAATTGACTTCAAAATCATTACACCATAGTCAAAGTCATTATTGTGTAGTTTCATTTCTCATTTATTATAACTTGTAAACCATGACTATCTGATTAATCAAATCAAACAACCTAACTGTATTTTTTATTACTCCCTATATTATAATTTATTCAAAAATTCTATTAACCCAATAATTTCAATTCCAAATTTTCAACATATAGACCAAAATATAATAACATTGTGGTAACTTGTGGACACATGATAACCATAATATATCATTATAGTGTGATCCTCAAGTTATTTTGTCCAGTCCAATCATATTCATCTCTAACCATAAATCACAAAATAATAAATAATAATTGTGGTTTGATAATATACAGACCTATTTATACAGAAACTCCTTGTAAATATTTTTTTATGATATATATAATCATCAATTTATTTCCTCTATAACTCTAAAACATTATGAAACTAATAATCAAAAATTCATATCTATTCCAAACTATCATAGAACTTTATTAACATGTTTATCAACCAATGTTTTCAACTTTGGTCATTGTTTTAGTTAAATCAATGTTACATATTTAAAGATCATATATTCAATAAAACCCAAGAATAACTTGAACATATGTTTACTTCTTCAAATTCCAAATTCTTCAACCATGATGAGAAATGGTCTTCAAAAATATACCCCATTAAATTTTGATGGAAACCAATAAATCAAACATAGAGCACAAATCGGCATCACTCAAAACATCCACTTTATTAAATTAAATGATAATAAGTGCATATATAAATATTTGATAAACAATTATCAGAATAGAAACTATGTATACTAAAACATAATTTTTTAATTTTAGAAAAATAGATTGATAACTTCAACCAATTATTTAATTCTTATCAATGAGATTAAAATTAGTAAATTTTAAGACTGTGTGAGTTAACTCATTACATGAAAAGGAATGACTAAAATGAATTATTAATGATATAAATAAAAAATAATATCACTAAATTTACTAACTTTGGTAACAGTTGAAAAAATAATTCACAAAATACCATACTATTTGAACCAATATTTATACCAATAGATTCATTTTCATTCAAATCTTTACAAAACTTTTATCACTCACACGTATACTTATAAATTTTTTTGATAAATATTGTTGCTAACTTTACTTTAATACATGTTTAACGAATTACCTATTGAATTTATCAACAAAACCTCAAATGATTTTAGTTTTATGCAATGCATACAAGATAAAATCACAACTTCATGAACACACACACATGTTGATGTTCATGCTGAATTTATATCTTCCCTATTAAAATCCTATCCTAAATATACACTCTCCTTTAAATTTTTTTGATTCATTCTATTATCTCCATCTTTTGGAAAAAAACAATATGATATAAGTTGATCGGCCCATGTAACATCATTAATTCCACATGGTCATGTTTGAATTATAAATTTATAATGTCCCAAATACACTAGATATAAAGGAATAACATATAGATAGTAAGGGTTAGTCCCATACAGATTGAGGAACACAGTAGTAGTATTTTGAAAAAAACATCAGGTCACCCAAATTTCAATTATATTTATCTAAATGAATTAAATGAAAAAAAATAAAATAACTAAAATGTAGGAAGAAAGATAAGAAATACTGAAGGGAGAGACTCCAATTTACAAGGGTGGTTTTTTAAAAATAATTCAACTTCACTCATAGGGAAATTATATTTTATTGTCATCCAATCATAAATGTATTTTAAATCAACATGGTTAATTCCATAAAAAATATCCTAAAATGACAATAATCATGGTAAAATGAATTAAAATGAATATAATTCATTAAGACCTGAGTGTAAACATAGAATAATAATTTAACCCTATGATTATGAATTAATTATCTTTACCGTACAGTTGTTTATTCACCACTAGACATGCTTGATTAGTGATCCAATGGAGAGTAAGGTAATTAATTAAATCATAAAAAATACTAAATAAGAAAATTATTCTTCAATTGAATAGAAATTTGTATATATGGGTATGCACCACATTTTACCAGAACTGCTCTCTCCTATAGATCTAGCCAACCATCATCGAGTGATCACCAATGAGAAAAAACACAAAACCATATGACGGAGAGAAAATAAGAGAAATAATGGGAATAATATAAAAGAAAATAAATTGGAATTAAAATAATGAAATTAAATGGTACATATAATCATAATAAAGTATATTAAAAAATAAAACCTATCTATGAGAAACATTCTCTGGGTCATAACCCTAGTAACAACCTCCTGATGATCAAATCCCTGCACCTTTAAAATCTTCATATTACTTAGGCAAAACTCTTATTTATAATATTAGATGTATTAATAGGGTTTCCCTAGTTCAAAATAAACATTTGATATCCATTCCAGGTTAAACTCATAGGTCCCTATCACAAGAGAGGAATCAACTTAACTTTATGGGAAAGTCCTCATAGTTTCAAGGTGTGACTTATAGTGTCATATCATGAAAACCATGGGGACTCCACATTTTTAATCTTTTTATGTTTTGATCTCACATTTTGTACATTATTTACATCCTAAACTTTATTCAAATCATGAATTTTATTTTTCTAGCATTGGAACCTATATTTCGCCTTGTTTCTTTAGTTTCAAGCCTCCAAAATATCTTGTGGACATCCTACATCATGGGAAAAAAATTAAAATGAATTATTGATCTATTAGGATTTAATATTAAATATTATGTTCATCATCATTTTATTTTTTCACCCCATAATGCTTCAAGACACTGCATGAAGTGTCTTCATATTCATCAATTTCCATGTTTTACATTAATTTATTCCAAATTTCACTTTACTGAATCTATTCCATAAAAACACATAAAACACTAATATTAGGAATTTATTTCATATTAAATCATTTAATATTAAACTAAAACACATGAAAATATAGATACAAAATTGAACTATAGAATATCCCCACACTCAAACCTTTTCTCTTCCTCAATAAAAATCTCAACATCAAAACAATAAGGGTCTAAACATCAATAATGGAATTTTCAAACTATGATGCTCATAAAAACATGTTATAAAAAATTATTTTGAAATCATAGTCATACATAGTAAATAATTAATAAATTAAAATTGATTTATAATTTTTAATTCAATTAATTTCCCCTTTTCATATATAGATTTCAATCATTCATCAACACTCGTTCCATTTAGGATTTACCTCACCATGAATTTTTCCTCCCATCCCACAAGGTAACAATTTAATGATGTTATTCTCATACCTCCATTACATGCTACAAACTATAGGATTTCATTTAATCTACTTTCTCCCCCCCCCCTCATAAATACAAAATCACAATTAATCATAAGGTCTTTGTAATTATGATCAAATGTCTCTGAGGTTGGGGGTTAGTATGAATTTATGTCTGAAAATAATTAAGTCTCAAAAGGGATGTAAAAATCTAAATTTAAATGCATGATATACAAAATAAAATCTCAATGAACTATTCCTTACCAAAATACAATGTCATATCAACCCCGAAATTACAAAGGAAAGGCTCACGAATGATGCAATCATAATGAAATTTTACCATATCTTTTTGTTATTTTTGTTATTTTTTATTTTTATTTTTTAAAAAAATTTACTTTAGAGAAGCCTCATATCCACCACCTAACGATAAATTATTTTTGAGATCATCGGTCTAGAAGTGGTGATTTTTGACCTATCTGAGAAACAAGCCTTTTTTCAAAAGATAGGATTGGAATAAACCTCACATCCACCACTTATCCACATATGATAAAAAAAATTAGTCCTGTAGTGGTGATGTTTTATTTTCCAAAGTCACAACCATTTTTTTATTTTTTATTTTAATTTTTTTAACATTTTTTTACAAAAATAGGGATTAAAATGAAATAAAATAAAGTTAATCCTGAACCTAAACCCCAAATCCCATAGAAACAACCTATATTCTTTTCTCAAGATACAAAAACCCATATACACCCTGAAAAACCTCTCCCCCACACTCATTCAATTTAATATAATGAGAAATACTAATATTTGGATAAGAAATAAAAATAATGGTCTATAACCTGGCTCAATCCTAATAGGGTAATTTAGGTTTTCTATGGGCTAAGAACAATAAACATTTAGGTGGGTCTCAGAATAATATGTCTCATTAATAAAATGCTTTAATCATTTCAAAAGTAAATTTTTCATTCATATCTTTGATAGTATATTAATGAAATAACTAATATTTTGACATGTCCCAAGTATCACTAAAGAAATATATAAATAAATATGAAATATTTTCTCTAAACTCCTATCATGAAGGATAAAATAATATAATTCAATATTTTCATGCAATAGACATCAACAATTACTTTACTCAAAGTAAGTTTCTAGGAATCAACATTAAGAAAAATAAATCATATCGAAAATCATTTTTAAAAAACTCAAAATTGAAGTAAGAATGTGACTTTTAAAATTTAAATTTATATTTTTTCATTTATGGGCATGATAAATCAAATTTAAAAACATATCAATATACTTTATCTAAGTGTTGATTTCTCCTAGAAAAGTGAGTAAAAAATCAAGTAGTTTTGGGAGAATATAATTAATTACACTTCATGAAATAATTCAACATATTACTAAAAACATGTGACAGAAAAACTAAGGATGTAAAAACATAAAAAAGTAAAAAATAGTACTCCACTTACATGAACTGTTTCCCTTATTATTTCATCCTCTAATTCTTGTTATATTATTTTTTTATTAGGTTTTTATTTATTCTTTGATCATAAAAAATTATAAATAAAACTTGTTAAATTATAGGATTCAAAAAAATTATTCTCAAAAAGATAAATAGAATGATGATAGTGATAGTTATTAAACTAATAAAATAAAAATGAATACTATAAATCAATTTAAAAATCTAGTTTTTATCCCATTAGTTGTTCTTTTATATCGTTGTTTATCTGTACATTTTATCTTTTCCATGTGCCAGAAGAGTGGTATAATATTTCTTGATTTGGTTATAAAACTTACTTTGAATTTGGATCATCTAGTGTAAATGTACTCTTCCTCATTCATTATTTCTTCTTTAAAATTTACAGGAAAATAAAAATAAATTTAAATCTGGTCAGATTTTATAGTTCTCTTATTCCCCCACTTCTTCATTATTCCTTTCATCAATTTCTGGATTGTGTTCTTCAATTGGGGTCTCCTTTTTCTCCTATTCTTCATGAAATTTTAAGAGGGAGTCCCATTCTTCTTTAGTCTCTAGTATACCAGTGAGGTCAATGAACATATTCTTATTATCAAATTACATTAATTTTTAATCTTCCTTGTTAAAGTTAATGTCTTTTACTACTTTAACCCCATGTTCCTCTTTCTCTTCAACCATCACATCAATGATTTTCATCGGGTTTATTTCTTCTTACTCTTTAAGTTATAAACAGTATTCTCATTGTTCTTATATATTTTTTTATGTGTATAAGGTATTCCTTTTGTTCTAATTATTTTTCTTCATAATCCATAGGTTCACCACTTTCAAAGATTTTATCATTCTCTTAATAGTCTTCTTTTATAACTACCACCATCTTTTCTTCTTCTTTTTTCAAAAGATTTTACATCCTCTCTTTCTTGATCTTCTTCTTATTTAAACCATTATATCCATGCATTGTAAATTAAAGGTATATTATTCACAATATAATTTAAATTTTAAATAAATTAATAAATTTGAGTACTCAATTATCTCTCTTTACTAATATGGGCCTCGTGTTCATCTATCCATTTATCCATCACTTTTTTAAACGTTTTCAACAATCTGGTTAGTTTTTCTTCAGAGGTCTAATATTGAGGTTTTATAAGTAGGGATCTTCTAAATTTTACTAATCACACTTGTATCTTCCTTGGTAGTCTTGAAAATTGGGGCCTCCCCCATATGGTTGATAATTGGTTTAATTCAATTTATGCTATTGGAATTCATTATATTCAGAAGAATATGAATCATTCTGACTTATTTCTTATCATAACCACCCTTCTAAATTCAATATTTCCTATATAGAAGGATACTCCTAGTATTTGATATATTATTATGGTGGGGTAGATTAATACAGATATGACAGGAACTCCATCCTGCTCAACACTAATAACTTCCATGCTCATAAAAAATAAAAATACAAATTAAATCAAAATCCTACTTTAAAATTAATAAAAATAAATGGGATAAGAAAATTCTTTGACCTAAGAAGTCATTACTGAGTCATATAATACACTCTGTTAATCCCTAGAAATAATAACAAAATTTTATTGGCCCATGAAACATCTTTAATTTCACATGGGAGTGATCAAATTATAAATTTATATTGTCTCCAACGACACTAGCTATAAAGGTATAACATAGAAGCTGTAAGGGATCAATCCTACAGAGAGTGGGTAATGCAGCAGTAGTCTTTTGACTGAATGTCAGGTCAATATGATTTCAATTTGATTTTACCAAACTAAATAAATTATTTAAATTAAATAATTTAAATTTAGGAAGAAACATACAAAAGGAAAAAGTGAGACACTCTGGTTTCCAAGACTGGTTTTTCAAAAATTAATTCAACTTCGCTCACAAGGTAATTACATTTTATAGATGCATAATCCTAAATATATTTGAAATAAAATTGTTCAATTCCATCAAAAATATCTTATTATCTCAATACTAATGGTTGGATGAATTAAAATAACTAGAATACATTATGTCCTGATTGAAAACACAGAATAATAATTCAACCCAATTATTGTAAATTAATTATCATTATCAAACTACTATTTTTTCACCATTTGACACTCTCGGTTAGTGATCCAATAGATAATATAGTAATTTAATAAATCACTGAATGATACTAAATAAATAAATTATTTCTCAACTGAAGATAAATCATGACATATGGGTATGCACCCCCTTTAACAGGAACTTCTCTCTTCTATGGATTTATCGAACCATTGTCAAGTGATCACCAACGATGAATAAAACCAAAACCATAGGAGAGAGAAAATAACATAAAGAATGTTAAATATATAAAAGAAAAAAATTAAAATAATTAAATTCAACAATAAATCAAAGTCTAATAAAGGAAAGTAAAAAAAATAAAAAAATATCTATAAAGAACGATCTCTGGATAGGAACCCTAGCAGCAGCCTCTCGGTGATTGAATCCATGTGTCTCAAAAACATCATATTCTTTTAACTATAACCCTTATTTCAAATCCTATAAGTATTCCTATGGTTTTCTTAGGTCAAAATTGGTGTTTAATTGTCATTACAGGTCAAACATATAGTTCTATCTCACAAAATACATATCAAAATAATTTTTTACGCAAATCTAGATGGTTTCATGGTGTTGCTTATAGTGTCACACCTTGAAAACAATGGGGCCTTGTTATTTTTTCTTTTTCGCATCTTTAGTTTAAATTTTGTTCTTGATTCATGTCATATACTTGATTAACATACTGAATTGTCTTTTTCAGCATTGAAACCTCTATTTCACCTTGTTTCTTCAAATTCAATCTTCTAGAACATCATGTGGACATACTACATCAGGTGAAATCTTATTTCAATCAAATTATTTATTTTATTGGGCTCAATAATAAATATTGGATTTATCATAAATTTCTTTTATTACACTATTCTGCTTTGTGATGTAGTGCGAAGTGTCTTTATGTTCCTCAATTGCCACATTTCACTTCAATTTATTCCTGATTTCACTGTTCTGAAGCTCTACCATAAAAAACAAATAAAACATTGATATCATGAATTCATTTCATATTAAATCTATTAATGTTTAACTAAAAAGAATCTAAAATACATGAATATATATATACAAAATAGAGATATCATAAGGGGATAAAACAAATACCTTAACATTGTGAGACATGAGATTCAAATCCCATCATCAAACTTAATCGCTAAAATGTATCTTTTGGCAATGGTTTTGTAAATATATTTGTTTAGTTGTCATTTTTTGAATAAAATTCAAATTCAAGATATATTGCTATAATATTTATTTTATAAAGTGGTACTTTATGTCAATATTCATTATTATATAGTACTGAACAAGGTTCATTAATAGGTTAATTGTACTCTAATTATCATATACAAATAATATAAATTCAGTTCCACCATGAGGTGTTCCAATTTAATTCTTATATACATCAAATGAGTCACTACTTGATTCAAAAATATATACCATACTTTAGATATACTCAAAGTCATAGAATTTATATTTGTGTGTGTTAAGAAACATATTTTCCCCTCCTAACATGGACTTCCAATAATCAATACTTCCATCTCAATCAGTATCAGTGGATACAAAAAGATTAAGCATTCCCTTATTTTCATACACCAAACCAAAATCAATAATACCTTTTATGTACATTATATTTTTATTTTCATAATGAGATAAGATTAATTTAGTTTTTTTTTGAAATCAATTTCCTAATGAAATAGTATTGACAATAACTAGTACAGAAGCTATCAAATAGAGAAAAAATACAACGTACTTTTTCAACACAATTTTATTAACTTATTAAAATTTAACATCCTTAAAAAGTTCATTAACACTAATATTAGAGTATAAATATCTTTTAATCTTACATTATAATTTTAATTAGTGATTCTTCATCATACTTATTTCGATAAAGATAAATTAGGTATGTTCCTTGTATTATCCAAAAACAATTCCATTTCACCAAGTATTTATATCTTAAACTTATTTATATAAGTATAAAACTCCTTGAAAACTTATACATTATTTCCAATAAAAATAATATCATATATAATATAATGATGAGTGAATTATATGAATACTCCTTTAAAAAATTTATTGGTCACTTTTAAAACTCTCCATTGTGAAATGTGGACTTGACATCTATTGGAAATATCTTATATATCCTTAGAGTTATGATATAAAGAAATATTCCTATGGTTTCAAGTATTTTGATAAGAGAAAATGTATCATTAAATTAAACTCCTTAAACTTTATATTATATATTACAAACTAATATCCCACTATTTTTTCCAATTCACCTCATTCGTTAAGTTTGTTACAAAATACCCTCTTTTTCTAATAAGATTTTTATCTCTTGACCTATGAACCAACACCAAATTTTTATTCTTATTAACCTAATAAAGTCTTAATTAAATTACTTTTTCCATTTATAATTTCTTGATGCTTCATTTATATCCTTCATTTTAATTTCATAAATCAAATGGGTATGAGATGTTTCCCTTAAATACCCCCTTATTTAAACCATTTCATTTTATTCC
Source organism: Viscum album (assembly GCA_963277665.1). Lineage (NCBI taxonomy): Eukaryota > Viridiplantae > Streptophyta > Magnoliopsida > Santalales > Viscaceae > Viscum > Viscum album. The sequence continues at coordinate 455,449,847 of OY728119.1, read as the reverse complement.
CCAATGATTTTTTATGTCTTTACCTTTTTTATTATTATTAGATGAAATCAATAACTTTTATATACTTCAAATGAAAAAAATAATTCTTCTTCCTCACACTAATCTATAATTTTAACATTTTTTTAAATTAAAACTTGTTGTTTAAATAAATTAGTACCTTTATTTGCTTTCTCCACCAATACCTTATTCTTTCCATAATCATAAAAAAGGGTTCCCAAACTCCTTCACATTAATGTTATTTATAATCATTCTTTATTCCTATATATAATAGTGATGACATCTTCATGCTAATGAATATCCTATTAATATTAAATCAAATCTATACTACTCAAATTTTCTTAAGTTATGGCCTTTAACATTGATTATATAAGGACTTTTGAATTACCTAAAGTATTTAAAACAATGTGTCTTCTCGTAATACATATAATATAAATAATTATTAATCTTTAGAAGAAATAGGAACTAATTTTTGTTATAAATAATTGATAAAATATCTTGTCTCTAAAATTAGTGACATGTTCCATATTAAACCAACATGGTCTAATCCATCTACCCCAAACTTATATTATTAATTTTAACAACTCTATTTTTTAGTATGTATGGTGCACTATATTCGTATCAAATTTCATTCTTATCAAATTATACATTTAACTTCCTGGTAATATATTCACCCTCTTATTTGATATAAACATTTTCACCCTATAACTTTATTCCATATATTAAATCAATTCAATGTACCAGACTTATGTGACATGAATATAATATTTTTAATCTCTATAAAATCGTCAATAAATGAGTTAAAGTACTTATCATTTTTTTAATTCATTGGTCCATATATATTAGATTGAGTCATCTCCAAGGGCTGAGTCATTTTAATATCCACTTTCTTGTTTAAAGAATTAAATTTATTCACTTTCTAGTAAATAGAACACATCCATTAATTTTATCTCATCATCATAGAAACATCTTGAACTACTTTTCCCAAGATAATTTTTTCAAGTTTCTTTGGACAATGAGATAAATTATTAAATGTCATAAATCAATTTCATCCTTTAAAATGATCTACTTAAAATGATCCCCTAAAAACTCATTTTTTCTAATGATCACCTCATTTTAATTATCAAAAACCTTAAACAAACAAAGTAACTTATGATTTAAACCATCAAAAAATAATTTTTTCTTTAATTTCAACCTTCTATAACTAACTTCCATTAATCCAAAACCTTTTTTTTTGATATTACCATCATTTATTATCAAAAATCATAAAGTATTAATATCACTTGTAATGTAATATGATCATCCATTATACAATATCTAAGGTTAATATTTTTTTAAATACTTTAGTGAAACTTCAACAGCACATAGCATTTATCTTTTTTTAATCTAAAACACCATGAATTATTTCTTCATATTAATAATTTTTGACATTATGGTAAATAAGTCCTCTATATAATTAATTTCAAAGTTACACATTAAAAAATATTCATTAATTGAAATTAATTCTCCACTTTTACATATAAATACTCGACATGATTTTGAACCTATTTTCTTGAAGTGGGTTGCCACCCCCTCAACTCTAAATTTCAATGTATTAAATAATTACTAAACTTTATCCCATTAAACATGTAATTACATGACACATAAATAATCCATTTATAACACCTACAATATCCATAAAAATAGTATTTGTTTTCAAAACCATATATACTTATTCTATAAAATACTTTATTTTTTTACTTGTTTAACCATTATTATTAACATTTTTAATTGAGTCTGATTTATTAGATATTATACACCCATAATATATTGATGTAGAATGTCACGAACCAAATCTGGTCGCCGCCAAAATCGACACCAAACCAAGCCCGTGACAAGGCCCGAAGGGCGTTCCCGATCCCCACGGGCTGGCACAAGTGCCCGAGTATCATAAAATGAGAATTGGGAACGATTTACCCGAGTTTATAAACTTAAAACAACAAAAGAATCCAATAAAACGAATCTGGATTTTTCAAACCAAACAATCTTTTACATAAATTCAGAACTGAATTACATAGCTTAAAATAATTCAAAAAGACTATACCAAAGGTACAAAACAAAAATGTAATAGCCCAAGAACCCTCATGGCATGGGGCAACTCCCTCAAGCCACCTCCACGACACTCCATCACGATGGACCGCTAAAAACCCGAACCAAAGGCATAAAACCTGTACCCAAACCTGTGACATAAAATAAGCAAGTCTACTTACACCCAAAGGTGTAAGTAGGGTGTGAGCGAAAGCCCAGTAGGATACCACCTCTATGAGATTCCATGTGATAAACATTTCATGACAAAAAGCATTGCATGTTTTGTAAATAATAAATGCTAGTTACAATTTTCTAAAGGATGAAATAATAAATGAAAACAGTTTTCATGTGAGATAATTTTAAAGGAAAAACAATTTTAAAATAAATGACAAAGCTACTGAATTTTCCAGCCAACAATACCGTATACCGACGGTAAGTACAAAGGATCTAATGAGCACAAGTAATAGGAAATAACCCCTAGGCACTAGCTAGCTGTGGGTCCCAGGTACCTCGTATCTCGGTGAGAGTAACCACAAAAAAATATCCATTCTCGTGCACGAGCCACTAGTAGGGATCATACCCATAACCTAGTGGTCCCCAATCATCATCATCATTGTTTAGTTAGAGTTGTAAGCGTCAATCTTGCTAAGTGAAACTGAGGCCAAACCCCACGGATTCACTAGCATACTAGTACACATCCACCCACCTAGATACCCGGGTTTTCCCTTTGTGCTCCAACAAGTTCAGCAATCCAAGAAGTATAGTTTTCACTTGAAAATATCACTTCCACATCACAAATTAACCAAACAGCCCCATGTAAATCACACAAGTCAAAAATTCCACTTTTCATTCAAATGAATTTTGAAATCAAACTCACTCCAAATTGCCTACAACACTTTTCAAATTTCATTAACACTTCCACAAATCCATTAAACAATTTTATAAAACCATTACAAGATATTCAACTCACATAACAGCCCACACACATGTCACACAATACCATTATCACCTTCACAATTCATTTTATAAATAAACTCACATGAAATATCCCACACCCGTGTTTCGCACACAAAACACAATTTTGTAAAACATTTCGACAATTTATAAAAAAAATTATAAAAATGTTCAGCATCTCAAATCACCACTTTACCATTCAAAAACCCACATTAGGTGAACACACTCACCCAAACAGTACATATACACCCTTTCCCAACTTTGTGTAACCAAATAAAACATTGGCAATTTTTATAAAACAAACCCAAGAGGTATAACAATTGTTTGCACACTAAACCCATTTCAAAACCCTCATTTAAAAGCAAAATCATACCAATACCAATCCAAAACAGAATTGTTCAGCCCTAAAACAATTATTAAACCATCCCCAAATGTTATAAAAATACATCAAATAATACCACAAAGATACACATGAAAAACACATGTTTTCATAAATCACCTTCAAGAAGTACAACATGTTTTTACTCCTTAAACTCATTAAAAAAAACTACATTAAAGGCCAACATGACAATAAGGAATTAACAAACCAGAATTGGAATCCCCTTTCAAGACTAATAAATCAATTTCATATGTTATAAACTAAACCCAAACATTACCCCAAGAGTCACACATGAAAAGTACCCAATTTCAAGCTATAATGCAACTAAAAATTAAATGTTCAACCAAATCCATAAAAACTGTTTTCACAACACATAAAACAAATTATAAACATGCTAAATTAATAATCCATGCAAGCTAACTCATCATAAAATGGCTACACATGGAATCACCTACCTTTTGAGTCGAAATCCTCAAAACTTTGTGCGAAACCTTAAGCGCACCACCGCCGCACCACAAGGAATATAAATCCATACCTAGACCACCAAAAATTGACCCAAAAGATACCAAATCAGACCTTAGGATCTAACCCTAATTTCTGGATATTTTAGAATATAATGAAAGAGTGAGGAAACCCTAAGGAGAATGAAAAATTGAAGAGAGAAACACTTACTCAAAACAATCATGAATAAAACGACCCAAAATCCACCAGATTCTGAATCTGAAAACATCCAACCATTCAAGGGATGTTCGAACAAGGATTATGAGACCATGTAGGAATTTGAATGGGGAAAAAAGAGTGAGAATTGAAGGATTTATGAAGGAAACAAATTACCTTTATTAATCTGCCCGAAATGTGAGTGCTTCAGAGGATTCGACCTAAACCGCGATGAAACGGAGCTTCAAAGAGGGTGGGAGGATATGGGACGCGCGGCTGGGTTCAAGGGGAGTGTTTGGGACTTGGAATCACCGAAAAAGCCTTAATATTGTATAATTTATTAATTAAACAAAATTTATTTTTAAAACTGGAATTGGGCTTTCGGGCAGGCCCAATCCCTTAAATAAAAACCCATATACAACTTGTTTATGGTTTTCTAAAGGCTCCAAACTACAATGGTGGTGTTTCTATATCAGGGTAGACCATTTAGGAACTTGAATGGGTGAAAAATATTAATAATTGAAAAAGTTATAAAAGAAACAAAATTTATTTTTAAATCTGAAATTGGGCTCACGGTTTGGCCCAATTCATGAAAACTCACCCATTCCACCATAAAAGCTTGACAAACCCCAAAAACAAATCATAAATGAAAAATAAATGAAATTTAACTTTAAAATAAGTCATGTATGTGACAATTCTCCCCACCATGAAAACTTTCCGTCCCCGGAAAGTGACCACAAGGCCAGATACCAAAACCATGCCCAACCGATAAACTAAGATGTAATTCTTTGCCAAGCTTTGCCCCCAAGGGTCAAAACACCTCCAGTGATCAATTAAGGAATGATTAATCTCACAACCCAAACTTACACCACATTACTGAAATGATCAATCACATTCATACATTATCCCAAAATTAAACTCCTCGAACGCTATCCGAACAAGACTCAAGCAATTCACCCAAACGAACAACAACTTCAAACAAGGTTACACATACCTTGCTACAACTAAACCATTGGGCACTCTCCAATCTCAATGGTTACCTAAAGAAGATTTAGGTAGCTTGATATATCTGAATGAGACTACCTACCAACAATCCTTGACCTTGGATAAGACTAAGTTATTTGTACGGGGAAAAAAAATAGGCTCCCCACCATAAGAACCAACAATCTTAATCGACCAGCATGGGCCGGTACAGAAAGACCCCAAAATATAAAGTGTTGGGACGACCACATGGTGAGTCTTCACGGTTTGGGAAACCATGAACCAACAGTGGAGATTCTTCTATCTACATGGTTTTTTTTTTGTTCATGGTTAGAACTAACCATGTGAAAACCGCGTGCTCAACTTTTCAAGCCAAATTTCCAACCATTCTTCAAAGACTCAATGGAAACCAAATGGGGAGGGAATAACATTGTGTGATGACATGGGTACAAAACCCTCCACCTATTTCCACAAAACGGGAACAACAGAAGAAATATTATGACACCATAGGTTTAAACTCTTCCTATCATTCATACTGAGGATAGGACTTTGTACAAGGGTTTAAACGACACTGGGGTTTCCCCTGACTACGCGCCAGCTTCTCTCCGAGACCTATGGCTGGAGCTCAAAATATTGAAGCATCTTCGGCCACGCAGTTTGGCTGTTGAAACCCCTATGTGGAACTTCTTCTTTCGGTGCCACAAACAACTACACCGCATACCCTGATGGGTTCATAAAGACGTAACACACTCCATAACTCACTTTACCAAAACCAGACATTTCACTGAAACAAGGGATCAGAATAAGCACACACATCACACCTTTTTTTCTTTGGCTGAGAAACAACAGAAGGGCAGTACATGTATAAACATTGTCCTCTAAGGTAGAGGATTTGATGTTTTTCCCAAGGGATGCATACTCCCAACATAACATAGAACCTAAGAGGATAGTGTGACCTTGACCTTTATAGTCAAAAGAGCACACAACATCAAAATGCATCACCGAACATGACCCTTGTGATTGATAGAAACAATACATGGAACATGACCATATTCCAAGTCCCTAAACAACAGACAAGTCCAAAAAGTGGACACAATATCCTATCAGGACCAAAATCTCAAAATTGGTGGTTTAATAATAACTCTTGCTTCAAGGAAACTATGAAGAACCCAGAGGCCCTCTTAGACACCATCATGACACTCATCCACACTAACAACCAAAGAACACTTCCACCATCGATGAATCAAGAAACTTAAGAAACCAAGGCCTCTTTCAACCTTCCACAAGAACTATCCCACTACAAGAGGATCTACAAATCAACTAAATGAATGGTTGTAGACTCAATCAACAATGATCTATAAAATATTCCTTATATTGATCAACTGGAGGATTTTCCAATGGAGAAACAATACGGGTTGCACTTCAGTTCTGCACTAACCCTAAATGGGGGCATACCTTATCCAATGGGAGAACCCAAGGAACCAACCAAGATGGTTCATTGGTCAAAATATACCACAAACCAGATCCAAACACATGAAGGGAACCATCATAAAGGCGCCCCAAAACATTTTTCAAAAGAGACCGCTAATTATTCCTATAACACAACTTACTGACCAAACCCAAACCCAAAACACAGTTCAAACAGGAGGGGTTCTTGGACTCAAAACATCCCACAACATCAACATTTTCCAAAAACACATAATATAAACCATTCCATACAATTCATCAAGTCTTCATGTTTCTCTTTAAAAACAGTTCTTTAAAAACAAATGGTTCAGCGGTTAGCACATCCACCAATGGTACCCCATGGGCCTTACACATGCATGTTTCTGTGCCACACTGGGCACCCTCCTCGTATCCATCTCGACACTCATCCAGTCATTTCATCAACCATCCATCTTCCCATATAACCCCATGCATGTGGTTGCTCACGAAAATACCAAAGGTTAAAACAAAAATTTGTTCCACTTTTCAAAACCAAAACGGTCAACCAACACATCCTTTTTCCTCAAAACCGCTAACCACGAGATCAAAATCCCAACTCACATCTTAAAAAAAAATTCAGAAAGTCACAACCATTTAGAAAATAACTCACTTTCAAGATATTCACATCAATTTCAAAACATCTCATCCCATTAAAGCACACTCTGATTGTTTAGAAAACTCTATTGGAAACACTTTTCAAAACCAACTTCAATATAGTTCCCGCTTTCAAAGAGGTGTGAGCACACCATTTTATATTTCAAAACAATTCTGAAAATTCAGTTCTGCCATTTCATAAACCCAACCATTCCCTCTTTATTTGAAAATCATTTCATAAAAACTTTAGGCTTCTTAAAACCAAGTCACCTTAAAACCAAAATGCCAAGATTTCAAAACTAAAGAACACCAGACAATACAAGAGGAAACTAGTTTCAGTGGGTGACTTGGACATATGGTTGGCGGCCATATTCCAATCACTTCACTATCACAGAGAGTGTTCTAGGGAATATCCCCGGCTCCACATGGCTTGCCAGACCCTGCGAGCTCATTGAGACCATTAACCCAACTCTCTTTTCATTTCCCCTAATCATCATCAAACCAAGAAAACCCAAAGACATAGACAAATCCCAACTTCCCCTGGCGACTTGAATCCCGAAATGAGGTGTGGTGATCAAGCACACTACCCATAACCAGAATTCCATGTCCCAACAATCATAAATCTAGACTATGTTGACTATTTCCCAAATAACATGACTCAAATGGAGCGAACCTCCTCTGATACCATTTTGTCACGAACCAAATCTGGTCGCCGCCAAAATCGACACCAAACCAAGCCCGTGACAAGGCCCGAAGGGCGTTCCCGATCCCCACGGGCTGGCACAAGTGCCCGAGTATCATAAAATGAGAATTGGGAACGATTTACCCGAGTTTATAAACTTAAAACAACAAAAGAATCCAATAAAACGAATCTGGATTTTTCAAACCAAACAATCTTTTACATAAATTCAGAACTGAATTACATAGCTTAAAATAATTCAAAAAGACTATACCAAAGGTACAAAACAAAAATGTAATAGCCCAAGAACCCTCATGGCATGGGGCAACTCCCTCAAGCCACCTCCACGACACTCCATCACGATGGACCGCTAAAAACCCGAACCAAAGGCATAAAACCTGTACCCAAACCTGTGACATAAAATAAGCAAGTCTACTTACACCCAAAGGTGTAAGTAGGGTGTGAGAGAAAGCCCAGTGGGATACCACCTCTATGAGATTCCATGTGATAAACATTTCATGACAAAAAGCATTGCATGTTTTGTAAATAATAAATGCTAGTTACAATTTTCTAAAGGATGAAATAATAAATGAAAACAGTTTTCATGTGAGATAATTTTAAAGGAAAAACAATTTTAAAATAAATGACAAAGCTACTGAATTTTCCAGCCAACAATACCGTATACCGACGGTAAGTACAAAGGATCTAATGAGCACAAGTAATAGGAAATAACCCCTAGGCACTAGCTAGCTGTGGGTCCCAGGTACCTCGTATCTCGGTGAGAGTAACCACAAAAAAATATCCATTCTCGTGCACGAGCCACTAGTAGGGATCATACCCATAACCTAGTGGTCCCCAATCATCATCATCATTGTTTAGTTAGAGTTGTAAGCGTCAATCTTGCTAAGTGAAACTGAGGCCAAACCCCACGGATTCACTAGCATACTAGTACACGTCCACCCACCTAGATACCCGGGTTTTCCCTTTGTGCTCCAACAAGTTCAGCAATCCAAGAAGTATAGTTTTCACATGAAAATATCACTTCCACATCACAAATTAACCAAACAGCCCCATGTAAATCACACAAGTCAAAAATTCCACTTTTCATTCAAATGAATTTTGAAATCAAACTCACTCCAAATTGCCTACAACACTTTTCAAATTTCATTAACACTTCCACAAATCCATTAAACAATTTTATAAAACCATTACAAGATATTCAACTCACATAACAGCCCACACACATGTCACACAATACCATTATCACCTTCACAATTCATTTTATAAATAAACTCACATGAAATATCCCACACCCGTGTTTCGCACACAAAACACAATTTTGTAAAACATTTCGACAATTTATAAAAAAAATTATAAAAATGTTCAGCATCTCAAATCACCACTTTACCATTCAAAAACCCACATTAGGTGAACACACTCACCCAAACAGTACATATACACCCTTTCCCAACTTTGTGTAACCAAATAAAACATTGGCAATTTTTATAAAACAAACCCAAGAGGTATAACAATTGTTTGCACACTAAACCCATTTCAAAACCCTCATTTAAAAGCAAAATCATACCAATACCAATCCAAAACAGAATTGTTCAGCCCTAAAACAATTATTAAACCATCCCCAAATGTTATAAAAATACATCAAATAATACCACAAAGATACACATGAAAAACACATGTTTTCATAAATCACCTTCAAGAAGTACAACATGTTTTTACTCCTTAAACTCATTAAAAAAAACTACATTAAAGGCCAACATGACAATAAGGAATTAACAAACCAGAATTGGAATCCCCTTTCAAGACTAATAAATCAATTTCATATGTTATAAACTAAACCCAAACATTACCCCAAGAGTCACACATGAAAAGTACCCAATTTCAAGCTATAATGCAACTAAAAATTAAATGTTCAACCAAATCCATAAAAACTGTTTTCACAACACATAAAACAAATTATAAACATGCTAAATTAATAATCCATGCAAGCTAACTCATCATAAAATGGCTACACATGGAATCACCTACCTTTTGAGTCGAAATCCTCAAAACTTTGTGCGAAACCTTAAGCGCACCACCGCCGCACCACAAGGAATATAAATCCATACCTAGACCACCAAAAATTGACCCAAAAGATACCAAATCAGACCTTAGGATCTAACCCTAATTTCTGGACATTTTAGAATATAATGAAAGAGGGAGGAAACCCTAAGGAGAATGAAAAATTGAAGAGAGAAACACTTACTCAAAACAATCATGAATAAAACGACCCAAAATCCACCAGATTCTGAATCTGAAAACATCCAACCATTCAAGGGATGTTCTAACAAGGATTATGAGACCATGTAGGAATTTGAATGGGGAAAAAAGAGTGAGAATTGAAGGATTTATGAAGGAAACTAATTACCTTTATTAATCTGCCCGAAATGTGAGTGCTTCAGAAGATTCGACCTAAACCGCGATGAAACGGAGCTTCAAATAGGGTGGGAGGATATGGGACGCGCGGCTGGGTTCAAGGGGAGTGTTTGGGACTTGGAATCACCGAAAAAGCCTTAATATTGTATAATTTATTAATTAAACAAAATTTATTTTTAAAACTGGAATTGGGCTTTCGGGCAGGCCCAATCCCTTAAATAAAAACCCATATACAACTTGTTTATGGTTTTCTAAAGGCTCCAAACTACAATGGTGGTGTTTCTATATCAGGGTAGACCATTTAGGAACTTGAATGGGTGAAAAATATTAAAAATTGAAAAAGTTATAAAAGAAACAAAATTTATTTTTAAATCTGGAATTGGGCTCACGGTTTGGCCCAATTCATGAAAACTCACCCATTCCACCATAAAAGCTTGACAAACCCCAAAAACAAATCATAAATGAAAAATAAATGAAATTTAACTTTAAAATAAGTCATGTATGTGACATAGAACCATTTTTTAATACTTTATATTCATATTTTTTAGTATATATATTAGTATAATTGAAATTTTATGAATAACTAGATTTCTATATTTTTTATTTTGTTTTTATCCATGTCATCTCCTTTTAGTTTGATTAATCCTAGAGATTGTTATTCTTAAATCTATGACCAAATGAATCCATTGGATGGTGTTTTTTATTATTAATATGGCCAATATGATTATTTTATGTATCTCAAGTATTTTCATTACCTTTCGAACATTCAAAAACAGCTCACATAGAAATTTCAAAATAAAACTTGAACTTTTTTAAATGACATTCTTCTTTCAATAATTTTTTCAGAGTATTTTCAAGTTATTTTTTATGTGATTTGATTTTCTACTCCAATGATATACTCATATTATTCTCTTTGGAAGGTAAGACTTTAAAATTTTAAATTTCTTTCACTAATGACAACTCCCTTTCACCTTAAACTTTACCAACTTCATTTTATATTTTTGTAACCATCATGAACATTTTATTATCTCTCATTAATTTTGGTATCTCTACCAAACATTACATCAAGTCAATTTTCGGTATGAAGTTACAATCTATTTCTCTTTCCTCCCCCTTATTATATAAGTCTTGTTTTTTTACTTTAGAAAAAAACAACATAATCATTAACTAGTGAATTAGCTTTACTTTCACTATCATCACTCTATTATTTATCCATTTTGTATAAATGATTACTTTACTTAATTCTTGATGAGTTTTTTTTTTAGAAAGAAACCATTGATTTATTATATCATAGAGAATTATTCCTTGGAATTCTTCTTGATGAATCATTATCTCCATCATTTTCATCTTCTATTGACTCAGAATAATTATTTAAAAGTTACCAAATGCTCTATAACTTAAAACTTCAATGGTAACTTTACATGATATATCCACTTTCCTTTTAGAATGTTATTTCAAATATAAAAATTAATTTTTTTTAAAAACATGACCTCAATGTATTTATCAAAAATATAAATCTCTTTATCTTTATTCAAATCCTTTATATTATTTTCATTATTTAAGGGTTTAAAATAAATTTTTTTCCCACCCATAATTTTCATCTTGAAATAATAACCTTTATTCATTCCATACATGATAAAAATATGAAATTAATCTATCAAAAAAGGATCCAAGTCAAGATATTCAAGAAGAGAAACTTTTACATCAGCCCTATCTAGTAATATACAAAGTATATTTTGGACAACTATGGAGTCTTCTATAGTTTTTATCAGTCCATGTATAGAGATCACTTTAGTAAATAAATTATCCATTTTTTATCCTTCAAGATTAAAAATATCATAAAATTGGGAACAACAAATTATGAGTCATTTTTATTTTGAATCTAATGTTACCTTTATGAATATTATATAGCTTATAAAAAATACCTTTCACTATCTTAAACCTTATAAATTTTATGAATTTATTTTCTAAAATTGATTATATGTTAAAATTTCTTATAGAGCCGTCATTATAATTATTTTTTCTATCAAATATAGTTGTTTTAACACCATAAATAGTATAATTGAAACTGTTAGTAACAATATCTACCATTTACAGACCTGTAGTAAGTATGGGAGAATTGTTCCTTCTAGACACAGTATGTTTTTCCCTAAAATGTGGGATATATGTTTTGATCATGGAATTGATATGATCCATTAGGATAATTAAATTCAAAAGATTATATTTTCTTCAACCTCTCATAAAACACTAAAAATATATCATTAAGACATATTTTATTAGAAATTTATACAATTTATCCCATATTGTGATAATTTTGATCATATGTGAAAGGACTTATTAGGATCTATGTGACACTAAGGGGGTGAATAAGTGCTCTACCTTTTATGTGTTTTTCTTTAAAAATAACCTTCACCTCTGGTTAGAGAGAATTGAATCTTCTAAAAACAATACATAAGAACATCCATAGTAATACAAGAAATTATAAGGCATACTACTCAATTACAGTATCTAGTCCATGATATGGTTTGGAAATAATCCAATACCATGTGACCATTATAAAAAAATCCTTTTTGGTTTATAATAAGTAGGTAATATCCACCACTTTCATAGCACTATATTCCTTTGATAGTTTATTTTCTTCAAGCATAGATAATATGATAAATTTATTTTTGAAACAAAAAAAATGTACCTTCGCCAACATGCTTTAATATTTTGTTAATGTGCTGCTTAAATTATTCACACTTTCCATCTTGCAAGTCCTTCTCTTTCCTCTTAAATTTCTTGCACATAAGTAAGAAATAACTTCTATAAGATCTTTTATCTAAACATTTTCTCTTAATTACATCTATTTATGGTACCTTTTATTGAGTACTTAATCTATATAATTCCCTCTATCTGGTATCCTCTATCTAAATCTACTTTGTATAATACTTTGAACAAAATGAAAACACTCTAGAGCTTCTTGTCTAGCACCTAAATTCTTCAACAACAATAATAGATACAACAACCACTTCATGGCACTCCTTCACCCATTCATAAATGAAATATTTCATTGAAAAATAATGTAAAAGCACAAAATTAAAATTTTAATTTCCCACATCCAAATTTTAATTTTTTTTCTCAATTATTTCTTCGGTTTATCACCTTCAAAACATCATATAATTTGATTTAGAAAAATTCAAAAGAACTTCCTCTAATATTATAATCAATGCTATTCAAAACATCATAAAATATTTTCTTGAATCATGATAATTCCTTCAAGATTATCAGGGTGTTCAGTGTATAGCTCAGCATCATCACAATGATTGAATTTACAAAAAATATAATGATACTAAAACCTTCATCTAATATATCTTCGTAATAACTTTTCTAGAAATTAATATTAAGTTTAATATACCTTTATAAGGTTCTTCATCATCTGAATTCCATCCATTTGATGGACTCATAAACATTTCCCATCTGGGGGGTTGACTAGAACACTATGTTTGATGTCTTTTTTAGGTAACCTCAATTTTAAGGCTTCACTCAAAAACCTCTAACTGATCATTCACAAAGCCCCATCAAAAGACATTGTTTAGAAAATATTTTTGGTAGAGTAATAAATATTGATTGATGGACTTTATGCATCCCAAAATCTAATAAAAATTCATCTAATCATAATAATATCTGCTTAATCAATGATAACTTTTAGTTTTCATGATGTTTATTACTTTGAAGAATAGAATATAATCACCTAATTTACTTTGTTTTGAAATTTATGTATGATGGAACTATGAATATATTCATTCAAAATTTTTGTTTTATCCCCCATTTTATCACCTCAGTGTATTCAACTCAAACATATCTTTCTAGAAAATTCCATCTAGAAACAATATAAATATTTGTCAATATTGTCAAGTGATTTATATATTCACAAAAAAAGACACCATAATGAATTTTTTTAAAACACAATACACTACCTCTTGGTCTAAAAAATCTCCCCCTTTGTATTTTGTTGTTAAACAAGGAAAAAAATATTGAATCTATAAAACTCAACAAATGGATCAATATCTAGTTGTTCAAAGCTTATATGATTGAACTCGGGGTAAGAAATAAAAAAAATTGAACAACATTACCATGTTTTACATGAATAGGTAATTATCAATCTTTTTTAACTTATTCCTAAACTCAAATATTTATACTTAAAATAAAAAATTTCATTCAAAAATTTCATTCATCTATATCAAAAAACTAACCTTCATCATCTAAAATCAAAATATAATTCAATAATTTTCTATAAAAACTTCAACAAACTGTCAAAATAGTTCACACATTTTGACATCATAGCCTACCCCTTTTAATAAATCCTCATAAATATATGATCTCCCTAGATAAGTAAAAACACATATCAATGGATATTTTCATATTTATCCCCATTTTAAAACAATATAAATATAAATTATAGAGAGTGTACAAATATTACATATCTTATCCATGAAGAGAGTGAGGTTGAATGATCATAATCAACATCGTCATCTGAAATGTTTCTTTAATTAAAGGTTTAGTAAAGATATCTGATAATTTCTCCTATATAGTTAAAAACTATATATTTAGTTCATTTCTTCCTTTACCTTCATTAATAAAGTGATATTTAATATCGGTGTTCTTAGATCTGGAATGTTTTTTTGTATTCTTAGTGATATTGATGGCACTTTGATTATCACAACCCAAGAGATGGGGTTGTTTCAGATCAACCAAAAAATCTTCTAATTATGTCTTTATCTATATTAACTATATATTAGCTTAAGTGTAAGCTATATAATTATCTTTCATAGAGTTGAGATTTACTAAATTATTTTTCTTTGTATGATATCTTACACATATTTCTCCAAAAAAACTCCACCAAATGTGGATCTTTTGTCATCAACACATCATACCTAATCTATCTTTGTGTAACCAAAAAGATAAACATTTCTTTTGTTGTAATATTACAACACAAAATTATTTTTCCTTTAATATATGTAAAAATTATTTTTTCAGCAACAATATGGGACTATTTTAGTGAACATTGATAGTTAGAAAAAGGTGTAATGGCATACACTAAATCTGGAGAAGAAACAATAAGATATAACTGGATTCCAATCAACTTCCAAAATTCGTTAATATCAACATCCTTTCCTTTATCATATTTTAAAAACATTATTCCCATTTAAATGGGTTTCAAAATTGGATTTGAATATTCCATTCCAAATATCTTTAAGATATCCTTATCATAATTCCCTTGAGAAAGGAAAAATGTACCTTTTCTTTTGAGATATTTTTAATCCAATAAAATTCCACATTTCTCCAACCATAGACATTTCAAATAAATCATTCATCTCCCTAGTAAACTTTTAACACATTTCAATATCATTACCTTTAAATATAATATCATTAATATAAATAATCCCTATAAGATAAACCACTTGATTTTTTTATATAGGTTTTTTCAACTATTTCTTTCTTGAAATACAACTTCTTAAAGAAAGTGTTTAGATAGTAATACCAAACTCTTATAGATTGTTTCAACCCATACAAAGCCTTATTCAACTTTTAAAAATATTTTTTATTATGACCAAGCAATAACACACAAGTTTTCTTGGTATAAACGTTTTTCCCTTGTTCTCCACTGAGAAAGGTATACTTAATATCCATTTGGAATATCATATATATAGGTTTTATATAAATATCAAGAAATATTTTGATGGTTTAAAGTTTTTTACTGGTGAAAATGTCTTATAAAAATCAATTCCTTTAACCTATAATTATATCTTGAAAACTAGTCTTTACTTGTTTCTTACCACTTCACCCTTTTCATTTTACTTGTTTTGGAAAATACACTTTTTTCAATTATGTTTTTATCTTTTAGTTTGGGTACAAGTATCCATGAATAATTTTTTTAATCTTTTTTAATCTTAATTCATGGAATAAATCCACTCTTGGTGATCCAAATCTTCCTCAACTTCTCTTTCTTCAACCTGTGAATAAAAATATATATGTGAAACTATCTTCAATGTTTATCTCGTTTGAACCAGTTGTCTCTCTAATGATATTTTAGACCTCCACTTATTTTATCATCCATGGTTGATATGAACTCACTTTTCCCCCATCAATTTAAATTGATGAAACTATATCTTCATATTGTATAAATTTGATATCATCATTTCATTCAAAAAAAATTATCATATTGTTTAATAGGAATAACTTCATCTCTACTTCCTCTTTTATCTACTGATGCATATAAACCCATTATATCAAGATGTTCTAGCACTTTAATATATATATATTCAAAAATATTTCTTGTTTCCTTGTTATAGTAAATGTATCCACTGCCATTATTAGGATATCTACGAATGATATCATCAACACCTTTTTTATCTAACTTCCCAAGATTCACACCTTTATATTTGATAATACAGTGGTTTTTGAACACACTTACGTATTTCCTACTTTAGGTTTCTTTATAGTACATATTTTATAGAGTCATATAAAATTTTGTCCTATATAAAAAAAATATTATGAATGTAAAATAAAACTCTAATAACAATTATCCAAAATAATTGAGAATTATCAATTGAAATTAGCATAGTTTGAGTAATCTCAACCAAACTTGTATTATTTATTTTAGAAAACCCATTTTGGTATGGTGTGTATGGTGCACTAAATTCATGATTAATTCTATTCTTTTTAAGATATTCATTAAAATTTACATCTTTATATTTGGTTCAATTATATGCTCAGATATTCTTAATGGGATATCCATATTTTTTTCAATACTTCTCTTGAAAATATTAAACATTTAAGATCCTTAGGGTTTTTTTTTAAAACATAATATATTTAATATGAGTGAAATCATAAAGAAAGTAAATAAATTTCTTATCATAATTTATTGATTACTTTATCATGGGCCAACAAATTTTAGAATAGATATGATTCAAAGGATGGGTTGAATGTATCTCAACTTTCTTATATACTAAGTTTGAAATATTTTCTTTCTATAATATTTAACAGCACAAATCTTTTAGAATTATAATATCAAGAACATCAAAAATACTTACTCTATTTTTTATCTTGTTTATATTCATATAGCACACATTTCCATGCCTTTTATGACATAACTAATTTTTTCCATCATGCATAGATAGCATAAACCTTATGCATCTCCAACCTAAAACATATTTCTCTTGGTTAATTTCCTACTTATTAAAACCTTAATATATACAATAAATTTAATAATAAACCCATCTCTTATAAATAAACTATGTTTTTTTTCAATAAAGATCTATGAAACACTTTTCAATTTGTGTTTTAGTCCATTAACAAGTAATGCACTTATGGAATTTAATTTTTTTCCCAATGACAGTAGATCCAATGCTTTTGATTCCAAGTGAATCATAATTTCCAAAATTAATTTTCATTTTTTAATAATCCTTTATATTTTCCAAAAAAAATAAATATATAGTCATATGAGAATAAAACCCATTATCCAATATCTAGGGTTATTCTCCTTTTTTGGTCTTTAAAGAATTTTCGACAACTAAGGACTTATAATTTCCATTTTATCTATTCATATAAGGCTTTTGAGAATTTTAATATAGACATTTTTGATCTACTCACATTACAAGACATACTTTAGTGATATGTTTAATTTCATCAACTGTTTCAAAAATATTTTATAGTGGTTGAAATATATTTTTAGTTTTTAAGATGTATTTTTTAGGTTATCTTCTTTGAGTGGATTAAATACCCATAAAACTCTACCTCGAATACCTCTTGGGTTTATTTTACAATTGACCATTTAACTATAACATTGTTTTTGTACACCCAAAGCCTCTATATTGCAATTAATATCCATGGAAATTATATATTCCTATATAACCATCATATTTTCCAAAACTATGTACATTTTTCCATCATATTTATAACCATCAACCACGGATACTTATTGTGAACTAAAATTTTTGAATTCTTCTAACATATTATTCTTTATCTTAGACTTGTTATCATCCTTAAAAAAATCAATAGTTGTAGTAGTTTTTTATCAAAGCATTGGTTCCTCATAAATTTCATATTTTTTTACCCCACTTGTTTTTTCTATATAAATAGTCCTCTAGACATTCTTATTCTTCTAAATATTTTCAAACTTTTTTTAACCTCTGAGGATTATCTTTGTGGATCCTACTAATTTTTACACTTATTATAACATTAACTAACTTCTAAAACCAATTTTTGGAATTTTTTTATTCCTTTATCATCTTGAAATAGTTTCTATTGAATATGTTAAAATTATTTATCCTTTACCTTTATCTTTTCATCAAGATTGATGTTGAGGTTTTTCTCTTCATCAAGTAACTTCTTCAGATCATTAATCTATTTAGTAACCTTTATTTTAATTTAAGTTTTTATTCATGCATGTTTATTGATAGATCTTTATTATTTGTCTTCTTATTCTCTTCCTCATGTATAAAAATCATTGAAATAAATTATGTCAATTCTATTTTAAGCATAAAATATAACTAAATTTCCTCTTCATCTTATTTATATTTTCTTCTTTTATCACAAGTAAAATCCTCATCATTTACTTTTTCAATGAGAACCTTCTCTCCACTATCATCACCATAATTTATATATTTCATTTCTCTATCTTCATCTTTATCAAACATGAAAAACAAACTTCTATTTTTATACTTAGAGAAGTTATTATCATTTAATTTTAAATAAAAATTTGATTTTTTTATCTTCTTATTCAGATATTTTCTTGAATTTTAATCTTTTTCATAGTTATCTTCAACTTCATTTTTTCCCAGATAGTTTGTAGTGAAATTTCAAAAATGTAGTTAAAGAAATTCAATTGTAAATTTCTCTTATACTTCCATGTTTCTATTTTCAACATTCTAAAAAAATGACATAAATTCATCAAAACACTTACTCGCTCTATCTTCAGTGTCAAATTAATTATCTTCTTCCTCATTAACATTCATATACTTTCCTTGATAAGAATGTTTGAAAGAGATTTAACAATAAACTATTTCCTTTTTTTGATAACTTTTTATCTTATCATTTCATATATGATGATAATACTATGAAAATATTCTAGATAGAGTTTCAGGATCTCTATCATTTAATAATGATACCTTAAACTCAAATTTATCTAGACTAATTATTATAATATTTCCCATAATTGTTGAATCTTATTATTTCTCAAAAAAGAGTCTTATGGTTAATACAATGTCATTAACCTTTATAAAGAACTCCCAAAAGGATCCATCATCACCCATTTTAATATATTCATACCACAATCTCTCAATTAGTAATTTGTATTTCTTCACATTATTATTTCCATTAAAAATATTTTTCAACTTTTCCCATATGCTTTTTTTGTTCCGATTTATTTATCACTAGGAATTTCACTTTTATTGAAGGAGTAAAGTATAATATTTATGTATTTCCCATAATTTCCTAGATTCTTATTATCTACAACTTTAAATTGTGTACCATTAGTAATAGTATTGAAACCATATATAGAAGCTTCATGAACTTCGTATCTAATAGATAAAATATAGGGAAACATTTCATCCTTCTAAATATAATAGCTTTTATAATTAAAGATAGTAATCACCTTACTATAAATTGAGTTATAAACATCCATGGAAGCCTTATTTTTCTCCAAACATCAAACATCCAACAGTAAATGAAGGAACCTTGGCTCTAATAACAATTTAAAAGACCTATTAGGATATTGTTTACCACTGATAATGGGTGTGAATAAATAGACTTTCTTTTTATGTTTTTTTCCTTCAAAAACATTTCCTTTTATAAGAGATAATTGAATCTACTAAAAAACAATGCATAATAACACCCATAGGAATATAAAAAATTACAATGTTCACTTCTCAATAAGAGTATCTAGCCCTTAGCCTGGTTTAGAAATAATCTAACACCACACATCTACTAGAAAACAATCCTATGTGTTTTATAGTAAGTAGGAAATATCCATCACTAGTATAACATTATATTACATTAACTATAAATGAATTAAACTTTATAGCTTATTTATTTTAATGTTTCAATGTTTTTTGGTGATTAGAGGAATCCTAGAGTAGGGTAAGTAGATTTTGGGAGCTAGTATCTGAAACCAGGATAATTTCATGGCATGAATTGTTTATCATGACATGAGAGTTTAGTTTGTGGACCAAAGAGGAATACACATCCTAATAAAAGAAGTTCATAAGGTGTAACTCATGATATGTACTATTAGCTCATTATGCGATGTAATGAGGGATTGAATATGGTTAATCTGTCTCCAAAAACGCATAAAATGAATGTTTTTTCATGACATGAATTAATCTAGTTGGATTTAGAAAATTCATTTCTTGGTTGGCCATAAAAATGGTATATTCTTGATGTAAATGAACCATTCAATTTGGGAATGTGTGTTTGTAATAATGCCTATAAATCCTCTAACACCTGAAAATTTTCTAAACCACTAATTCTCTCCCAACCCCAGGTATCTAGTGGTTCTCTTTTAGGTTATTTCAATCCCTTTTTTAAGGTATTAATCTTCAACTATCCCTATTCGATCTATGATGATTTGAGGTGAGTTTATTCTATTTCTATAGTAGTTTCTTCTCTAACTATGTTTTTCTCCTATTTTATCATTCCATTCTATAGTGGTTTATATCCTTATATATTAGGGGTTTATTTGAAATTATTTTCCATGGTTGGGGAACGACATTTTTATTGGGATATAGATTCTTTGTAAGAATGTATAATAGATATCTTCTCATTTTTTTTCTTTTTCAAGAACATTAAAAGACTTCAGGGTAGAAATTATTTTATTCTCCTATTATTTTATGTGAAATTATAAATTAGTCATAGTTTATCTATTTGGGTGATATTTGAATTAACCTTAATAATGAATAATCCAAATAAATGAAAATAAATGGTTTATAGTTGTAGTGATTCCTTGTGTTTCCATCGTGATAATTGTTTGCCACTTATTTTAATAGATAGTGTGCTATTAATGTGTATACTTTAATAAGAATGTTTTTTGTACTTGGGTTTAGCATATTGATTTGATTGAAATTGTTAAGAATGTAAATTTAGTGATTTTTTTGACTAATAATTAAAGAGGAATGTTTATTTAATTCGTTGATTCTAATAATTTAATGGAAATAAAAGTAATGTTTAATTAATGTTTAATTAATTTTTTCTTCCATATGTTAATTTAATTGGATAAATAATGTTATTATTCTATTTTCATTGATTAAATAATAAATATGCATGTTTTAATTTAATTTTCTTCCATAAAGTTTGATAAAGTTGGAAGTTATGCTTGGATTAATATTTAAATAATTTATAGATTTTAATAACCAATTGCAAAGGTTACCTGTGTTCATAACTATGATTAATGAATTAGTTAATCTAATATGGTAATAGAACTAGTTATCTGATAAAGATTAATGTTTGGGGCTAAGTGGTCATATTTATATGTGAAAGATGGATGCCTTGTTTGTAGGGCACATATGACATATTGTGGTTATTTGTTGTTTCTTTCCTTCTTCATATCCTTTGTATGTGACCCTTACTATGGTAGATGATTTTATCCTGAGATGGCTAATGGTTAAAAAGATATAAGTAGGGAGGCTTGGGTTTGTGGAATCAGTTGATGCATATGATGGTGAGATGCATTGTGATATGCATGATTGTGTTAGGGATGACACCAGGACTAATGGAATGGGTTGAATATGGGATTACCTTATAATGACTCTATTTTTTTTGTTTATACGTTTGAACATTTATACATATACCTCTATATTTTTTCATATAGTTAGCACTGTCTTTTGGGTGTCACAGGACATTGGAATTAATATATTAAAAATATTGAATATATTAAAATAAGAACATGAATCATTTTAGAATAAATGTTTTTCCAATTAATTAGGAACTTAGATGATAAATATGAGATTTCACTTGTTTTAAGAATGTTGGGTTTATCCTTGGTACAATGTAAAGTTTTTTAGTATTAGATGTTTGGTTGAAGGTGATTGTTGGTAGGTACGTTAAGTTAATTAAATAATTTATTTATTTATTTTTCTAAATATCCGAAAAACTAATATTCTTCTACAAGTACATCATTATTAAGAATCTATAGGGTAGGATACATAACCTTGGGAGATTATAGAGGAGAGTGGTAAAGCTTTTTTGGTGTTGTAAAACTTAAGAACATGGATCTATGACAATAATCAAGGATAATCGAGAGAGAAATGATGAATGTTATGGTATCTTCACCTTCATCACTAGAAAAAATGTTCTTTACCAAAAATAGATCCATTATTGATAGTGGAATCGTTATTTTTTTATCTTTTTATTTAATTTTTCAAGTATGTATTTCATATCTTCTTATTTTTATGTGATTTTTGTTATTTAGATGATCATAGTTTTAATTATCATTCCAAAATATAGTTTTTTATATCTTTGGCTCCCTTGATTCACCCTTTGATTCTGTAATATGCAGTCATTGGCTAGGATCACATTGTCCAATGATGTTGTCACTTTTTTTCTTGTGCATTTCCAACTATCATTCTTTTTTCTTCTTAATCATTGGCCTACATGGTTAGTGATTCAACATTTTTATGTCATATTTAAGAGTGATCAAAACCCAAAATTCATTATGGATGAATATAAAACATATGTATTGGTGCTTTGAATTTCTATTGAGATGGATTTTTGTATACAGATCATAGATTCATGTGTCATGACCCCAAATAGAAATGAGAGACATGGTGGTTATCATTTGGGTAACTAGAATCTTTTTTTCGGACAACTGAAGGCCAATAAAATATGATTGAAGAAAAATTCCTTGTAGTTTTGTGGTTTTAGGTGAGTCAAATTGTTGAATAAGTAGTGGGAATGATAGATTTGGTGTCCACATGAAGACAGAATTCTCTGTCTATGAAAAATGTGACTATCAGTTGTGTATCTTGGAGTAATATACATCATGTATCATGGGTTCTCGCAATATCTTGGGTGTTATCCTAAGTTAAATATCACATGTTGTGTGTTTGTACCCATATGCCTTATGACCCAGCCTAGGTAGTGAATCCTTGTTCTAAGGGTACACACCCAAAACATCGGTTAAACATACAAATTGTGTACCCATAGGGACATGCCATGTAGAGCCACATGGTTATGCAAGCCATGTCTAGAAGTGGAAACTCCTTGGTGTATAGGTGTAGTAACACACTATATAACCCTAAGTACACATCATGTACATTTCCTAGAAACTTTTACCTTGTGTATATCCTTCTTTGGGACTTAGATTTGGGCCTGCAATTAGCTTATTCTGAGTTATTTTCCACAAAGGATGCAATAGTGGCCATTATTTAATCATCAGTGGCATGATATAAGGTGATGTAAGTTAGAAAATTCTTTCAATTATTCTTATCTAGTATAAGTGTTTAGGTTTTTTCATTCGAGTGTTACCAAGTTTGATGCTACCTATCTCTCAAGGTGTTGGGTCCCCCTTATCTTTTATACAGTTAGAGATGAAACTCCCCCCATTATAGATAGAATGGATCCTCTATCTGAAGAGTGTTACTCCCCATCTTTGAGCTCAGGTGGTGTGGTTTGGATCCTCCAAACTCATTCTTGAGAGGTTATACAAGATGATTTTATAGGAGGTAGGACCTTTGTATATGGAAGAAGAATCTTCAATCTTAACTAGTTGTAAAGATATAGATCCCCTTTATTTCTTTTTTTGGGGTTATTTATGATAATATATGATGTTGGGTTTCTTTACCCTATTACCTTATGGGTTGATCTGGATATTTTATTCTTTTTCTTCCCTTTTGGTTTTTGGGGTGTCCTATTGAGTATTTATATACTCTCCCCTATATAGGTTATAACCATACATGTCATGTCATATTAAAATGATGGGAAGATTAGTGGTGACTTCAATAGACCTGATATTTGAGGAGCATAGTATTACACGAAGGTGTTGACCATGATCGATGTTCATCCTTGGATATTATGACTGGGACTCTCTTTTTAGATTCCCCCTTCATAGGTAGTTTCCAATTTGGGACCTAATTTCTGGTTGTTTGTGTATTTTTTCATTTTATATCATTTTTATTACCTTTCTATACATTGATGTATTTCTTAGAGTTTATTTAATTCATTGATTACACCTTGGTAATTTAATTCTTTTATCAAATATCTAAAAAATTTCATTGATATGATTGTGTGTGTGCATACAGGTATATGTGGATAAGGCCTCCCATTTTAGTGATAACTCTACTAAAAACATGTTACTAGCCCCCATTCCATTGGAGGTAGGCTTGTGGTGTCACCCTTGGATTACTACCATCCCATATGGTGTCCCTATGGGTAGTTTCATGAAAGTGTGTTATAAAATGAGGTTTCTACATGTTTTAGTTTTTACAGTTGGTCATTCCATGAGGATTGGTTTGGGAACTTTGGAAAATGATGTTGGGGTTCATTTAGTTCATCTTTTAAGCTAGGGAACCTAGTGATGGTGTGGAAACCAACATATCTATACACCAGGACTCTGGCTACATATTTTTCAATTCTATATGACAAAAAATTATTTACTGAGAACCAATGTTATATGAACCATATAGGATTGGGTATTTTTACTTTTATATCCTTCTTAAGTCAACAGCCCATATATTTTCATCTAATCATGGTATGTCTTATTATCTCTCAAGATTATTCTATAATGACAGTAAGTTAGGGAATCGATATAAGTTTTTGAAAATAACAAGTTTAGTGGGGATTCCCTTATGCAAGGTCAAAGTGATAGCCATCTTAGAATCATGGCTTCATTTTAGGAGAAAGTTCATGAGGTGGTTTCACTAGTTGAGTGTAGAGAAATGTTCCACCCATCAAGAAGCAAGAATACCCATCCTAAGTGGGTTATTTTGATGTTTCACACCATATATAGTAGCTTTTATTTCTATTTTTTCAAGATGATAATGTGTATAGTCTGAGCATTCTTCTAGAGTTCAAGGATTTGGAAAAACCTAGATTTCGAGGCGAGATAGGCCCCTGAGAATAATATTCTTGGTTGAAGTCTGTAGTTTTAGTTTTCTATTTTATGTTAACACCACTCAAAGTGATGGTGTAACTTTCAAAAAACCACCTTCATAGGGTAATAAGAAGTTAGTGGGTCTTGGTCACCTTGGTTTTTGATGAGGTGACACTCTCTTGGGGAGAGTATGAGTATCTGTTACACAGTGAGTTTTCTCCCTCTATCAGACCCCAAGTTACTGTATAGGAGATTGTTAAGTAGGCATGGTATATGGAGTGCTTCCAAGGAATTGAGAATTAAGGAACAAGATTTGGTAGTGTACATTATGGAACTAAGTCATATATAGTATCTAGAAGGCATCTGTTATCTGATTCATGACGCTGGAGGCATACTCATACTTAGACTCGGACATAGAGATATGAAATATAAGAATCGTGTGGTGGAATCATTCATCTTGATGGTTATTCAGTATGGATTTCTTGTGAAATACACAAAAATTTCATTCATGGGTGATGTTATTCTTATGATAAGAAAGTTCATTATGCTCGGTACTTCCAACCCATCATGTTATAGTGGGAGGATATCTAACAGAGGCTACCAATCTAGGGGATCTCTTTTTCATTTTTTTCTTCAATTATTTTCCTTTGGTATTGCTTCTTTCTTCTATGTCTTATCCCTAGTGATGATATTAAGTTCTTAGTGGTGTATTCCACCATTCCTCCCTTTTGGCCTATAGTGTGAGATGACTTCTAACTGAGGTAAAGTTTCTCATGGGACCTCTTGTTCATTGTGATAAAACCTTATGATTTCATCTTGGGTATGGATTTCTTGACCATATTGTGTTCTATAGTGACTATTACTCAAGGAGGGTTAGATTTTTATAGGAAAGTGGGATGATACTATTCTTCAAGTGTAAGTGGTATCTCATGGATGAATGACTGGGGGTCATTAATAGGAATCTACAACCTATCACCCATTTGTTAGCAATTCTATCCCTTAGTGTAGTTGGTTTTAAGGTATTTAGCTTCTAGTGGCAATGTAGGATTATATGGATGTATTTATTGAAGATGTTTTGGAAGTACCTATGGGATGGGAGATTTTCATGTGGATTGACTTGGACCCAAGGACCACACCGCTATCTTCTATAGAATATCATATGGCCTCCATATATCTTTGAGACCTGAGTGTGTATTTGGAAGACCTTTAAGAAAAAAGGTTTTATCAAAACCAGTGTGTCCCATTGGTGGATCCAATTCTATTCAAGAAAAAGTTGGATATTATCTTGAGTCTTTACACTATTTACCATCACCTGAACATGGTGATGATCAAGAACATGTGCATCTTGTCAAGTATTGACTGCCCTTTCAAGCAGTTTAAAGGTGTGAGTTGGTTTTCAAAGTCTAACCTTAGATCCATCTACCATTAGTTGAGGGTTTTCGAGAATAATATTATGAAGATAGAATTACTATATTGCTATAGTCATTATGAGTTCCAAGTTATGCCTTTTAGTGTGACTAATTCCCCCTTGTGTTCATGGAACATATGAACTAGATATTTCAGCCATACTTGGACCGATTTATTTTTGTCTTAATCGATGACATTCTCATATACAATGTGTCTGAGGAGGAGCATACAGATCATTTTATAATGGTCCTATACTTACTATGGGATAACCAGTTATACAATAATCTCTCAAAGTGTCAGATTTGGATCTTAGTGTAAGATTGGTATAGAGTATGAGGTTTTCAACCTCTGATACCAATTGTAGGATCGAAATAATCATGTAGATTCTCAATATAGAAGAGGGGGTGAATTGTACACTTTAAAAATTTCCTTAAACAAGGAAAGATCCACTACTGGAAAACTAACTGTACCAACGGTTTGGAACTGTTGGTATAGGCCTCCAAACCGTTGGTATAGCCTATACCAACGGTTTGGAGAACCGTAGCCAAGTAAGCCGTTGGGATAGGTCTATACCAACGGTTTTCCAAAAACCGTTGGTATAGACCTATACCAACAGTTTTGGAAACTTTTGGTATAGGTAATATGAAATCTATACCAACGGTAATGGAACTATTGGTATATAAATTCCAAAAATAAATCATCCGCTGGGATTTGATCCCAGGACCCCTCGTTTATCATCGAACGACTCAACTACTAACCTAACATGTCTTTTGTGATCATAATTACATAAATATATATATGTATTCTCATAAATATTTTAAATTTTGATTTATATAATGTTCTCGGTACGAAGGTCCGATAAAAAATGAAAGTACCTATACCAACGGTTTTTAAAACTGTTGGTATAGGTCTTTGGTTGTGATTTTCATTCTATGGAGGATGTTGAATTTTGGCCCACTTTTCCCAACGGTTTGGCCAAACCGTTGGGATAGGTCCACCTTTCCCAGCGGTTCATCCAAACCGTTGGGAAAAGTGTCCAATTTGGGGGCCTTTCCCAACAGTTTGGCCAAACCGTTGGGAAAAGTGTCCAATTTTGGGGCCTTTCCCAATGGTTTGGCCAAACCGTTGGGAAAGGGGACCTATACCAACGGTTTTTTTAAACCGTTGGTATAGAAGCGTTGAGAAAGATCTAATTTCCAGTAGTGATCTAATTTTAACAAATTTAAACTAAGAAAATTCACAATACCTATAACAACAATGAACGATTTGGACAAAGTATGATGTTATAAACTTCTTAGTTCTATGCACTTGATTAAATCTGGAATGTGATTCAGAAAACAGGTTCTGGAAATATAGATCCGGAAAATTGAAACTTAACCAAAGATTACAATATGTGATTCTACCTTATAGCGTATAGAATCTAAATTAATCAGAGTATAAGTGTAAGGAAATATAAGAATATTATACTTTCCTTACAATACAATATGCAGTGGAAAAACTTGTAACAAAAACAAGTACCAAGATATAAATATTTTAACCCAAAGAGAATGGTATCCAACAACCTTGGATAAAGGTCCCTTGATTTATACTTTCAAGCAAGTCTGTCATACCCACTCCAGGGTAAGCCCACAATACGAAGATCGGAGTCTCTATCTTGCTATCCTCGTAAGCCCTCAACTTTAAGGTAGTTGGAACCTCTATCTTCCCCAACAAGGAAGCCCTCAAACTTTAAGGTAGTTGGCACCTCTGTCTTCCTCAACAAGGAATCCCTCGAACTTTAAGGTAGTCAGCACCTCTGTCTTCCTATCCCCGGAAGCCCTCGAATGTAATCACCAGTATTTGGAGTCGCACGAAGCAAGTCTGCACAAGGAAATTTTTGAAAAATCTATTCAAACTTTCTACACGAAACTTGAGAGTTAATAAGAGACTCACTCTCTAGAAATCACTTCAACGTCATGTATGCACAGATGTCAAATTTGTCTTTTAAGCTCGTTCAAATGAGTTCTTATTTATAGGCATGGTTGGAATGGTCGGCTCCCTCCTCCAACGGTCATATTTTCCTTAAATTTCAGAGGGACCTGCACATGTGTAACTCAACCAACGGTTTGTTAGAAACAGAATGGATGACATCATTTTATAACAAAACATGTGTAACTAAATGCACGACATCGTTTTTATAATGAAGAAGGTGTAAGCATAAGAAAAACTAAAGTTCATAATGTAAGAAAATAAAAGTTCGGAGTCTAACCAAAATGGAATTCGGAGTCTATAATAAAAGGATATTCAGATTCTGTTTTATAAGAATTCTGAACCCGAATTCTATAGAAATCTGGAGTCTGAATTTCTATGGAAATTCAGAGTCTGGTTTCATCAGAGTTCAGAATCTGAACTTACAGAGTTCGAAGTCGAACTTGTAAAATTTCGGAGTCGACCTCATAATATTTCAGAGTCGAACTCATAATAGTTCAAAATCGAACTAGTAAAAGTTCATAGTCGAACTAGTAAAAGTTTGGAGTCCAGAATTTAGAGTTGAAAATTGTAAGAGTTCGTATCCAGAATTCGGAGTGGATCTTTATTAGAGTTCGTATCCAGAATTTGGAGTGTCACTTTATTATAGTTCATATCCATAATTTGGAGTGGAACTTCATTACAGTTCACATTTAGAATTCAGAGTGGAACTTCATTACAGTTCACATCCAGAATTCGGAGTGGAACTTAATTATAGTTCACATCCAGAATTCAGATCCTAAAATAGAATTCTTCATATCTTACCATTATATGATTCCGAGGTGTTGGTTATGAATCCGATTTTTACACTTAAGAAAAATATTGATATGTATAAGGAAATCTAGATTAGGGTAAAATTCCTTATGGAGGAAAATTTTCCTTATAGAAGGAAAACATATATTTGCTTAAGTATAAGGTGTTTGTGATTTTCAAAACAAGAAGGAATGGAAAATTCATAAGGAAAACCATATTGACTCAAAAATCTCCCCCTTTTAGAAAGCACAAACATCATTACGAAAAAGAATATAAGGAATTTGAAAATTTTCATCAGACTTTGAAATTAAAACTTATCTCTGTTGTTCATGGATGATACTAGATACAACTAACTCCCCCTTAGGCATTGAAACTCTAAGGATTGTATTCTGAATTTCCAGAATGGAGTTTTCATTATCATGGGAATGAAAAACTTCATAATGAGGAACTCCCCCTTATTTTAAGGATATCTTCACTTAGAAATTTTTCCTTCTCCATTTTAAATTTTTCTTTCTCCCCTTTTAAGTAGTTCTTTTTACTTCTCCCCCTTTTTGATTTTCAAAAATAATTTAAGGGAATGGAAAAGAAATAAGGTACCTGAAACATTAGTATATAACAACACAAGATACAACCAAGAAAAAATTTCATTAGAGTTGAGAAAATTTTACAAGGAAATACAAATACAACAAAATATCGGATTGAGTTTATTTGTCTTCCTTTTACTTCAGAATCAGATTCTTCCAAAAGTTTTTCAGTTTCTTCAAATCTCTTTGATCCTCCTCAGCTTTCCTCTCCAAAGAATTTATCCTTTCATCTTGAGCTTTCAAAGATTCTGCCTGATCCTTCATGGCCTCTTCCTGCATCTTCACAAACTCATCTTGTTTTACAAGTCTTTTTTTGAGCTCAATCCGCAGATCTCCATCCCTTATAAAATTTTGAGTAAGAGAGTTAGCCATATCATTCATTTCTTTCACTTGTTGATTCCTATAACTTTGTTCAAAGATCAGCTCATCCTGAAGATTCTTAATCTTGATATTCTCAGTGTCAAAGGATTCTTTTACCTCATTCTGAAATCATTCAAACTCATCCATGTCTTCTTCAATTTTCTTAGACCACAAAGTGATTTTACTTCATGATTTCCTATGAAAATCATAATTGATAAGAAAATTTCTATGGTTGGCCTCAATCTTTATACACTTATCCATCACCATAGATAAGGATTCTGACTTCTTATTTAAACTATGTTGTAGTATTTGACACCTGGAGTCTATAGTGGGAAAAATCAGAATGGTGTCCACAAATTTTTTTAAAGACTCGACAACAAAGTCATGACCGTGTGCTGATGACTCCGAATCTAATAACTTTCTTGGGGATTGTTCTTCTTCAATTTGCACAAACTCCCTTTTAGAAGAACCACCAACCTATTTCTTCCAGATGATGGCTTTTGTTGGTGTATCCATGAGCACTTTCTTACCTTTATCATCTTTCGGAATGGGTTCCTTATTAGGAAATTCTTCCTCGAGTTCAGATAATTGAAAAATCTTGTCTTCATCTGGTTTCTCCTTCTCTACTTTTTCCTCAAGAAAAGTTTTCTCATAGGTCACTTCCTAATCAGATAACTCATTTTCATCTTCCTGAACATCATATGCCTTATCATCTTTCTCAACTCCCTTTCTTAGAGTGACTAACTTTGAAGATTCAGACTTTTCTTGATAATCTTCCACTTGTTTAATCAAGTCATCCATATCAGCACTTCCTTCTTCTTCTACTTCTTCCTCTACTATTTCTTCTTCTACTTCTTCATTAGTTGTTTATTCTCATTCTTGACCAACTTCTTTTCCTTTAAACTTTTCCTAAGTGGAGTACTTCTTCCTAGGTGTCTCTACTACATATTGAACATCAAAATTTTCTAGAATGGGAATCTTCTCAGAGGAAATTTCTGTATCCCTCAACAGAGATTGAACAACATCATCTTCAGACATCTTATTTTTCATTTTCTTCGATTTAGATTGCTTTTCTAACTCATCAGCAGCTCTTTATCTTAAGGCTTTAGCCTCAGCAGGGTCCAATCCGAATTTTGAATCCCCTTCTTTTATCTTCTCCTTGTCTTCTCTCCATTTAGCATCCACCTCATCTGGATAAGCTTTTTTTCGGTTTGGGAGGTGTAGAATGGGTTTCCTTAGACTTGGGGGTCTTGTCTTCATAAATTAATTCCTTAAACATCCTCTTCTTAGTAACTTTCTTCACTAGTTCAGCCTTCTCCACACTTTCCGGAATGATTTCAGCCTCTTCTTCTAGAAAACTATAAAACTCTCTTGTTTCCTTAGAAAAATCCATAATCATTCTTTTCAGCATATCATCACTAACAAGCATAATCTTACAATTCCAAACTTTAGACATACATGCCTCCTTGAAAGAATCTATGCACCGAACTATCATCTTTGATAGTAAGGTCGGGTATATGATGATTTGAGCTCTCAAGTTCCCTTCCATGATATTCTTGATCGTCACAAGGACATGCATCATCATATTTATCTTTCTTAGATTCACCAAGAAGTCTAAGAAATATATATCACTTTTCTTCAGGGTATCTCTATCACCCTTTCTCGGAAACAGTAAACCTTGTACCCAGAGCTGAAGAATCCAATTATTAGTAGATAGATGAGAAATATTTGTTGTCTTGATATCAGCAAGTCTAAGACATTGTAAGTCCTTAACCTTAACAAAACAACCTTGAGCATCTGGGAGTTTGTGTGAAAAAAATTCAGATTCTCCTAGATATGCTAGCCCCACCAAGCTTTCCACCTTGGTGTAAGTAAGTTTGTAAGTCTTTCCATAAGACTTTAAAGAAAACTTTTATCTTCCGCATTCCTCATAAAAACATGCTGACTCATAAAATTCTATAAGTAACTACAGATAGATAGCATCTTGATCACCTGCCTTGAATAAACATGCATCTTCCCAAACATTCAACTTGATATTCTTGGAGATGATATAATCATACATGTAAAAGTTTGGATAGACCAGTATTTCTTTGTATACTTTCCACATTGAAATTGGATTTGAGGTAGACATATCATGGGAAGTAGCTTCAATAGATATTCGGAATGAAGAGTTCTGGAAGATTCGGAATGAGCTCAACAACGATCGGAACGGCCTTAAGAAGAGAGGCAGATCTTAGAGATGTGGGAGCTTTGAAAAAATGATGTGGACGACCCTCGGGGGTCCCCTTTTAATAGGTGATGGATTTGACATTTGAACTTCCAAAAATGATCTAACAGTTGAGAATTTCTTTGATCTGATCTGACGGTTGAAAACATAGCCAAAAGGAAATCTTGAATCCGATATTTTGAGGTTTTAATAAAAATAATTGGATTTAAGAAAACTAGAATCCGAAAGAAAAAACATTAAAACTCATAGGAAAGTACCATCGAGCAATATATGACTATGAAAACTTAAGTAAGGAAATCATACCTTTCATATTGTCCAGGAATTTTATTCATAACAGGTAATATTCTTCCTGAAGAAAAATTTGACTACGAAAAACTAACTATGAAAAATATGAGTACGAAAATCTCAGAATGAAAAATATGATTACGAAAATCTCAGTACAAAAAATATGAGTACGAAAATCTCAGTATGAAAATTCTCATTATGAAATTCTCATTATAAAAATTTTTATTACGAAAACTTCATTACGAAAATTTCCGGTACAAAAACATCATTACGAAAATTTCAGTATGAAAAGTTTATTATGAATGATTCAGTACAAAAATTTCATTACGAAAGCTTCAGTATGAAAATTTCATTATGAAAGTTTAAATTACAAAAATTTCCATTATGAAAAATTCAGTTTCGAAAACTTCATTGAGGAAAAAAATAGTTACAAAAATTCCAAAAAACTGACTACTAAAAATTTAATTATGCTAACAAGCAGATGTACTCCCCCTATGAAAAGGAGTTTATTACTGTAAGAAGAATTGTTCAACAAGAAGTTAATGAAGAAGTATTTCCTCATGGTTATCATCCCTAACTTCTGTTTAATATATTTAAATCTATCGGAGGGTAAGGATTTTGTGAAAATTTCAGCAAGTTGATCTTGCGTTCCGATAAACTGAAGAATGATATCTCCTTTTTGTGTGTGATACCTAAGAAAGTGATGCCTAATATCTTTGTTCTTTGCAAGAGAGTTATGTTCAGGGTTTTTACTAAGGGAAATGGAACTTGTGTTATCACACAAAATTTGAGTCTTAGTAAAACTCAAGCCATAATCTGTGACTGTGTGTTGCATCCACAACACTTGATCACAACAACTTCCAACTGCTACATATTCAGCTTCAGCAGTGGAGAGTGCAACAGAGTGTTTCTTCTTGTAGGACCAAGAAACTAATGAATCTCCTAAGAAATGAAATGTTCTGAATGTACTTTTTCTATCCATTCTACACCCACCAAAGTCAGAATCCAAAAATCTTTTTAAAATAAAATCATTTCTAGAAGTATAAAATAATCCCAGATCCATGGTTCCCTTTAAGTAGAGAAAAATTCTTTTCACTGCCTTTAAATGAGATTCCTTAGGTTTGGATTGATATCTAGAACATAAGCATACTGAGAACATTAATTTTGGTCAACTAGCGGTCAAGTAAAGTGGGCTTCATATCATACCTCTAAAAGATGTTTGATCTAATGGTTTTCCAGCTTCATCAAGATCAAGTGTGTTTGAGGTACCAATAAGAGTACTTATACTCTTAGTGTTTTCATAACCATACTTTTTAAGAAGATATTTAATGTACTTATGTTGAGATATATAAGTTCCTTCTGGTTTTTTAGAAATTTGAAAACTAAGGATAAATGTTAACTCACCCATCATAGTCATTTCAAACATAGAATTTATTAGATTCGCAAAGGAATCAGTTAAAGACTGTTGAGTTGAACCAAATATAATCCCATCAACATATATTTGAACAAACAAAACATTTTTCTTATCTTTCTTTATAAAAAGGGTTGGATCTACATTTCCCTTAACATAGTTATTTTGAAGCAAAAATATTGTAAGCCTATCATACCAAGCTCGTGGGGCTTGTTTAAGGTCATACAAAGCTTTGGTAAGTCTAAAAACATGATTAGGATGTTTTGTGTCTTCAAATCCATGAGGCTGTTCAACAAAAACTTCCTCTTGAACATAACCGTTAAGAAATGCACATTTTACATCAATTTGAATATGTTTAAAATTGAATAATGCTGCAAAGGCAAGTAATATGTGAATAGATTCAAGTCTAGCTACTGGAGCATAGGTTTTTTCATAGTCTATTCCTTCTTGTTGATTATAGCCTTTACCAACTTGTCTAGATTTATTTCTAACAATGAATCAATTTTCATCACACTTATTTATGAAGACCCATTTTACTCCAATAACAGAAGTTTCCTTAGGTCTTTCAACCAAGGTCCAGACTTTATTCCTTTTGAATTCATTCAGTTAATCTTGCATTGCTTTGATCCAATCATCATCACTTAAAGCTTCATCAAACCTTTTTGGTTCTAATTGGGAAAGGAATGCTAGATGTTATACTTCATTTCTCAAGGAAATTCTAGTCCTTACAGGTTGATTTACATCACCAATGATACTTTCACTGGGTTGATTCTTAAGAAACACCTGACTTGGGTTTTTTAAAACTTGTTCATCAACATAGGGTATAAAGTCTTCTGGGGTAAATGTTTCAGAATTATCTCCTTGAAAATTTTCCTTATTAGAAGGATATTATATCACAGGTTGATAATCAATTTTTTAAAACACATCTGAGGATGTAGGTTGGGATGGTTTAAAAAAAGTACTAGTTTCATCAAATTTTACATGTACTGTTTCCTCAACAGTACAAATGTATTTTATGAAAAACTCTATAATCCTTAGAAGTTTGGGAGTAGCCTAAGAAAATTCCTTCATCAGATTTTGGTGCAAATGTATGTATGTTATCTTTGGTATTCAAAATGAATACCTTGCAACCAAAAATTTTGAAGTAGGAAATTCTAGGTTTTCTACCCTTCCATAACTCATAAGGAGTTTTATTAAGAAAAGGTCTAATCAAAACATGATTTATAGTGTAACAAGTAGTACTTACAGCTTTAGCCCAAAAATGTCTAGCTATAGAATATTCACTCAACAAGGTTCTAGTTATCTCTTGAAGAATTCTATTTCTTCATTCAACTACACCATTTTGTTAAGGATTTTTGGGTGCTGAGAAGTTGTGAGTAATACCTTTTCTACAACAAAAAGTTTCAAAATCATAATTTTGAAATTCTCCTCCATGATCACTATGAATAGTTTCCAATGGAAGTTTTTTCTCATTTTTAACTTGGGCTCTAAATATTTTAAAATAATAAAAATCTTCAGACTTATTTTCTAGAAAATATACCCATGTAAATGTAGTGTAATCATCAACTAGAACAAACACATAGTATTTTTCCCCCAATGCTTCCAGTTTGTGTTGGACCAAAAAGATCCATGTGCACCAACTGTAATGCATCAGTTGTTGAGACTTCACCGATTGATTTAAAACTATATTTATGTTTCTTTCTATATTGAAAAGAATTACAAACATTAGAAGAATCAAATCTAAAATCTAGTAGATCCTTAACTAAACCTTTCTTAGAGTGTTTTCATTGGTTTCTATGGTTACAGTGACTTAGTCTTCTATGCCATAACCAATAACAATCTTCCATTACACTTAGGAAAGGTATGTATTGGCTCCTAAGGTCTTCTACATTCAATGTGTAAACATTAACTTGCCTATGGGAAGAAAGAATAAACTCTTCCTTGGAATTGTGTACTAAGAACTTCTTATTCCTAAAATTAAAAAGGTATCCTTCATCACATAATTGACTTATGCTAATGAGATTGTTCTTAATACCATTAACAAACAAAAAATTTGAAATCAAAGTTTTACCAAGAAGAACAATGTTACCTATACCAACAATTTCTCCCTGAGCATTATCTCTGAAAGTTAGTTTTCCTCCTTTCGTCTTGATAATCTTTTCGAAATACTTTTTGTTGCCAGTCATATACCGGGAACATCCACTATCCATGTACCAAGTATTGTTGTTGGTACTTCCTTTATCTTCCTGAAAGTAAGAAAAGAATTATACTTTCAGGATCCAAATTTGATTGGATCCGAGATTTTCAGATAAAAAATTTTTGGGTATCCACATTTGTTTAGAGAAATATGCTTTATGAAACCCAAGAGATTGAACTCTATTCAAATAAAATCTTTTCTTCCAATACCCACCACTTTTACACTTAGTGCAAAAAGGGGCTCTAGAAGGAACAAAATAGTTGTTTTTGAAAACTGGTTTTTGGTGAGTATAACCTACTCCAGTAGTATTTCCATGAGATTTAATTTGAGAATACATCTTGTCAAAATTTTCCTTCCTGGAAGTAAATTTCGCAAGAAGCTTCTTTAGAGAAAATATTTCATATTTTAGTCTAATAACTACATTCCTATCCTCAGGAATCATTTTCTTAGAGTTAGATTTTTCCTCAAAAACATTCA
Organism: Viscum album; assembly: GCA_963277665.1. NCBI lineage: Eukaryota > Viridiplantae > Streptophyta > Magnoliopsida > Santalales > Viscaceae > Viscum > Viscum album. Next base: position 455,412,846 of record OY728119.1, on the reverse strand, counting down.
TTTTTGAAATAGCATTATTAATATCTTTAGAAAGTTCTTCCTTATCAGAATTTGCTTTCTCAAGGTCTTTATAAAGTTTTTCTAAAAGCTCTTATTTATCTTTAAGATCTGAAGAAAGATCTGAAATCTCTTTTGTAAGAATTTCTTCCCTAGTATTTTCCTTGCCTAATTTCATATAAATTTTACAATTTTTTGCTTCATGTAACTTGTAAAATCTAGATACTTCTTTATATGAAGGTTCTTCATTTTCTGAGGATGAAGTATCTTCATTAGAGGTAATATTTTCATAATAGTAATTCTTATCAAGAGATAAATTTGTTAAAGCCTCGGCAGAGCGTACCTTGGCCATAAGACATATATGTGGAAAAGAAGTATTAGAAATGAATCCCATATTCTTCTGAGCTGATGAATCATATTCTGAAGATTCACTTTTTGAAGAGTCTCCACATCTAGAACTCCAAGTTGTATTATCTTTCACACTTTTCTTAGCTTTATCTTTGTAGAACTTCTTCATGTTACTTTCATAATTATTCTCTTTCCTTTCTTTCTTTTTAAGCATAGGGAAATAAGGTCGTATGTGTCCACTTCTCTTGCATTCATAGCAAGTGACCTTTGAATCTTTCTTATCTTTCCTCTCCTTCTTCTTATACCTGGAATGGAAATTTCTTTGACCAGCTATCTTGTTCATTCTTTGAGAAAGATTAGCTAACTCATTCTCTGAGACTTCACTCTCAATGGATTCGGATTGAATAGTAACATTTTTAGACTAGGATCTAGTTACTCTCTCATGAGTCTTTTCTTTCATGTGATTTGACATTGTAGTAAAAGCAATATTACCATTCCCATTCTTCTTCTTGATGTTGTCAGCATCTCTCTTCATCCTTGTTTCATATTGGAGAAGAGTTCCAAATAATTCATCAAGAGAAATTTGAGTTACCTTCCTGTTATCATCAATAGTTGTTCTCTTTGATTCCCTCTTATTGGGCATAATATCAATAATCTTATCCACAATAGCTTCATCATCTAGACCTTTCTCTCCCATAGATTGTAGGCTATTCACGATAGTCAAAAACCTTTGTTGTACTTTACAAATGGTTTCTTCATAAGGAAAGTTAAAACCATGGTACTCAGCTCTCAACATAGATCTTCTAGTCTTAATCAATTTATATGTACCAAAATGAGTAACTTCAAGTTTCTTCCATATACAGTTAGCTGTTTCACAAGAAGAAATTTGGCTATATATGTTCCTAGTCATTGAACATAGTAGAGTATTGCATACCATACAGTTTAATTGATAATCATGCTTCTCTTGGTTAGTGAAAGCACAAACTTCCTTATCATGAATTTGATAGCCTTTAGTAAGCATAAAAAAGTTATCTACTCCATTATTGATAACAAAATTCATCATTCGATCTCTCCAATACTCATAATCATGCCATCAAAAATTGGTGGTCTTGTAGGATTTAGGTTGTCGATGGAACCAACATTTAAACTTGTCATCTTAAAAATCTTTCTACACAAAAACTTGTTAATAACAAAAGTTCGGATTTAAGGAGAATATTAATAAGCAAGGAAAATATTGAATAATGAAAAACTGAGCAACAAAAACTTATATGTGAGTATAAGTATTTCAAAAACCCGCTCTGATACCAAATGTAATATTGGTACAGAGTATGAGGTTTCCAACCTCTGATACCAATTATAGGATCGAAATAATGATGTAGATACTCAATATACAAGAGGGGGGTTGAATTGTACAATTTAAAAATTTCCTTAAACAATGAAAGATCTATGTTTAACAAAGTTAAACTAAGAAAATTCACAACACCTCAAATACCAATTAAATATTGGGACAAAGTTTGAAGTTAAAAAATTCTTAGTTCTATGCACTTGCTTAAATCTGGAAAGTGATTCTGAAAACAGGTTCCGAAAATATGGATCTGGAAAATTGAAACATTACCGAAGTTTACAATATGAGATTCTACCTTATAAAGTATAGAATCTAAATTAATCGGAGTATAAGTGTAAGGAAATATAAGAAGATTATACTTTCCTTACAATACAATTTGAATCAAAAAAACTTGTCACAAAAACAAGTACCAAGATATAAATATTTTAACCCAAAGAGAAGGGTATCCAACAACCTTGGATAAAGGTCCCTTGATTTATATATTCAAGAAAGTCTATCTTACCTACACCAGGGTAATCCCACAATACGAAGATCGGAGTCTCTATCTTTCTATCCCCGCAAGCCCTCAACTTTAAGGTACTTGGAACCTCTGTCTTCATCAACAAGGAATCCCTCGAACTTTAAGGTAGTCAGCACCTATGTCTTCCTCAACAAGGAATCCATCGAACTTTAAGGTAGTCGGCACCTATGTCTTCCTATCCCCAGAAACCCTCGAATGTAATCACCAACATTCAAAGTCGCACGAATCAAGTCTGCAGAAGGCAAAGTTTCAATAAGCTGTTCAAACTCTCTACATGAAGCATGAGAGTTAATAAGAGCCTCTCTCTCTAGAAATCACTTCAACAGCATGTATGCACAAATTTCAAAGTTTTCTTTTGAGCTCGTTCAAATGAGATCCTATTTATAGGCATGGTTAGAACGGTCGGCTCCTTCCTCCAACGGTCATATTTTTCTTAAATTTCAGAGGAACCTATACACGTGTAACTCAACCAACGGTTAGTTAGAAACAGAATTGATGACATTGTTTTATAAAAAAACATGTGTAACTGAATGCACGACATCGTTTTTATAATGAAGAAAGTGTAATCATAAGAAAAACTAATGTTAGGAATGTAATCAAATAAAAGTTCGGAGTCTAACCAAAATGGAATTCGGAGTCTATAATAATAGTATATTCAGATTCTCTTTTATAGGAATTCGGAACATGAATTCTGTAGAAATTCGGAGTCTGAATTTCTAAAGAAATTTTGAGTCCAGTTTCATCAGAGTTCAGAATATGAACTTACAGATTTCGGAGTCGAACTTGTAAAATTTCAGAGTCAAACTAGTAAAAGTTCGAAGTCCAGAATTCGTATTTGAACTTTGTTAGAGATCGTATCCAGAATTCGGAGTGGAACTTTATTAGAGTTCGTATCCAGAATTTGGAGTGGAACTTTATTATAGTCCATATCCAGAATTTGGAGTGGATCATCATTACAGTTCACATCCAGAATTCAGAGTGGAACTTCATTACAGTTCACATCCAGAATTCAGAGTGGAACTTCATTACAGTTTACATCTAGAATTAGGATCCTAAAACAAAATGCTTCATATCTTAGAATTATATGATTCCGAGGTTTTGGGTATGAATCTGATTTTTACACTTAAGAAAAATATTGATATGTATAAGGAAATATAGATTAGGGTAAAATTCCTTAAGGGGGAAAATTTACCTTATAGAGGTAAAACATAGATTTTCTTATGTATAAGGTGTTTGTGATTTTCAAAACAAGAAGGATGGAAAATTCATAAGGAAAACCTTATTGACTCAACACTTAGTGGTTCCCTTTCTGGGACATGTCATCTCTAAGAATGGTGTAGTTGTTTATCTAATGAATATTTCCATATTGATCATATATGATCCACCCAAGAGAGTGTCAGTGATGTAGAGGTTCCTTAATTTAGAAGGGTACTATTAAAGGTTTGTGTACTTTAGCAGGATTTCATACCCTCTAACAAACTTAATGCTGAAAGGGTAGTCATTTTCCATGATTGAGCAGTTTAAAAGAGAATTCAAGGAGTTAAGGTAATGGTTGACCCGTGCTCCTATCCTAAGTCTACCAGAGAAGGTATTTGAGTACATTATGTTTTGAAATTCCTCTAGAGATGGGATTATATTCATATTACTGCAGAGTCGGGTAGTGATCCCTTATGGGTCAAGGTAGTTATGACCCCATAAGTATAATTACATGACTCGTGACTTAGAGTTAATGGTGGTAATATTTATCCTAAATATGTGGAGTCATTATCTTTTAGTTAAGTGTTTCTTTATTTACGTAGACCTATTGATTATCGGATAAATCTTAACCTATAAAGAGATCAACCTTAGACAGAGTCCCTGGTTAGAGTTTCTGCAGGACTATGTCTTCAAGATAGACCTCACTCAAGAGAGTGTAAATGTATTAGAAGTTGTCCTTATCATGAAATACCATTATATATTATTGGGGAAATCATTAGAGTAGTTTTCATCATTGTGGATAACCCTAGTAGAGGAGAAGGGTGCATCTTTTCTTCAATAAATAATAGTGTCTTGACTTCTTCTTTAGAGTATGAGATAATCTCAGTTGGGGGATGTTAACTACGAAGTTTTTAATGACTAGATATCCTTAGAAGATACACCAAATGAATTTTTTAAACGTGGGTATTGTAACACCCTGAGATTTTATGAGATATATTCTTTTAATTTCTTTAATTTCTTATGTTTTACACTACACCAAGATTATCTTTCACTATAATCAACACTGTATTAGTTTTTAGAATACCCAACACTATTCTTGGCTTGTGTAGCGCACAATTTCAAGTTCTTTTGATACAATTAATTTCACGTAACATTGAGTATAGATTTTTTTCAATGTATAAATGAATTATGTTTGGATTATGTAATACACAACACCAAAGGAATATTTCACTACACGCAACATTGCACTATCTTGTGTTACCCATAAGAGTGACCTTCCTCGATAGGTTCTGTTGTATGTGATACTGAGTTTCACTAAACAATGATATATTATTAAAATATTGTTATTTAATGAAATATAAACTAGCTGTTATGAATAGTATAAACCACATTTTGAATTTTATATAACATTTAAATTCATCTTACACGTTTTCTAGAAAATAATATGAGAACAAAATCAATTTTTCAGATAAAAGAAGTATTTTTTAAAAAATAACGTTTTACCGCCTTTCGATGTCGCCCCCATTTTAAATATTTTTTTTGACACTTTTATAAGTTAAATTTGAAAAAAATAAAATTCTTATTTGGAATCAGGACATGAAATTTAATTTTGTTTAATTTTTAGTATTTTTCTAATAAAATTAAAATTTTAATGAATAGTGAAAAATACTGCATTTTAATTCGAAACTATCATTTTATCTAATTTATTTATATAGTTTGATTATATGTTTAATTGGTTTTAAAGTGTAATTGGATTATTTTTTTAACATTTAATCCAATTTTGGTAATTTTAAGTATTTTCACATTTTAATTGTACATAAACACCTATCAATCTTTTAGTAGATTCTACTACCTAAAAGCACGCCTTTTAGTTTTGACAATGAGAATTTATTTTCAATTAACTTATGAAAATACTATTTTTTGAATTTGGAAAAATGGATTCCATATATTTAATCATAAGGTTCAAAATTTTTAAATAGGTACCTTTTATTTTTCGTACGTTATGAATGGTAACTTTAATAAGTATTGTTTTCCCATGGTTAGAGGGTAAATCTGGTAATAAGGGTAAAAAAATAATATTATAATAATATTAAACTGCAATAAAACATGTCCTAATCCTATTTGATATTATATTTCAGACCATAGTCATCCTTGGGTCGATTTTGGAACACCATGGATTCACTTATATGTGAAAATGACATTTTATAAGAATTAATTTAAAGTAAGGATAATTATAACGTAAAAATATATATTTTACAAGATCAATTTTAATATGGGGGTATATAATTGATATCTATGTCTATAAATAGTAATTATAAATCTAAAAAGATTTCCTATATCATGGTATTTTATTTATAATTTTTATACATTTGATAAATATATTTATTTAAGACACAGTTATGATGTAGTGATTAGATCATTAATGAAAAATTCATATAAATAAATTTTTAAATATTAAAATAAATTTCATTTGAACATTTTGATTCCATACAAGAATTTTTTTTATATTAAGGGTGATTCAATGCCTTTGTTTCCAAGGAATCAGGTTGATATGATTTTTTTAAAATTTAAGTATGAATAGTGTCCAAAATTGACATAATTCATAACATAAAACATAAAATAGTTTATTAAATGATTTTGAATTCTTAAAAATCTAAGATTTGGAAATATTGTTATTATAAGTCCAAATATTTCATAAATAACTTTTTCTGGGTCTTTTGACAAGATATGGTAATTACATTGACCAACAATCTGTAAATAAGATGGTATCACGGTAAGATTAAAAAAGGTAAAATAAGGGTTAATCCAAAAAGATACGGACAAAAAAAATTCAAAACATGTCTAAAAATTATAGGATGATGGGTATTCAAACCAACATTATCTTATTTTCTAATTAAATATGTTTTGGTCCATTTTTAATTGAAATTTAATTTATAATAAATTAATATTTTGAGAGTTTCCTAAAGTTCCCCCCTCCTATCTTATAAAAGGGCACCTCCTCCCTCTCCTATTAACTCCATTTTGACACTTCATGATCAGAAAACCCCTACCCATTTCTATTCTCAACCTCCTTAGTTACATTATAGAGGATTTGGTCTTCTGAAAATACTAACTCTAGTGACCTAAGATGAAATTGAAAGGAGGCATGTTGAGGAAGAGGTAATCTCTTCTACCGATTCTTTCAAAATTATTTCTTCTTGTACTTTCTATTCATTAGTTTTTTAATTATATAGTAACAACATCAGTATAACTAATATACTTATATGTTATTATAAATATTAAAAAACACTATTTCATCTTATATCCATCCAATGAAAAACAAAATCACCGCGTGTGGGTACGTATGGCTTACCGTCTCCACGTCGTGGTGTAATATATTTTTCACCACCACCATACTTGGATGAGTATAATGGTGTAAATAATAACTATATATAACATGATACTAATTCGGATATATTATACATCATCCACTTCAATATCATTCAACAATTATGGGAACGATATCGTCACTCGTGTGTACGTACGGCTAACCGTCTCCATGACATGATGAGATTAATTCTCCATGTTAACCATTCAAGAATGGTTATAATGTATATATAATAATTAATAATGAAATATATAAAATAATAATTCTAATATATTTATTTATATATATGTCATTTACTTACTTTCATTCAATTGTGTAAGGAAATGAAAACAGCATTCATGCGTACGTACGGCCTACCGTCTCCATAAACGGTGTATTCCATTTCATTTATCTATCTATTATATATTTATTTATATATATATTATATATGATATATAAATCATTTTATAATTTATGTAAGTAATTAAATCATGATATAAGTAATAATATCAAGAATAACATGTCTAAACATGTATGATAAATAAAACAATTATTACCCAAAACGTTTCTTTAACATGGAATTGACAAATGAATGGGTTATATAAAGTTATGAGTAAATAATATATGATATCATAAATATTATTATGGTTCTATTATAGGTTAATAATATGTTTAAACCCACTATAAAGGAGTTTCAGACACATACAGAAGAAATAGGACCAAAGGTAAGGGATAAGTTTTCAATCTTATTTTTATCTGAGATTGTTTTTACATAAGTATTTACTAGGGATATATTTAGCATCCATGTCCATGTTTTCTAAAAATGTTATCATAAAATATTTATTATTATTCTATTTATTTTTAAAGTCATTTTTACCCATTTTTGACTTTTACTACATGGTATGGAATGAATCTTTCTTTTGTTTACCATACAAGGTACTTTTTGACTTATCTAGAAAAAGTACAAGAAAATTTTTTTTTTAACGTAAACAGCATGTATGAAATTTTAAGTTTTCATGACACCTTATTTACATAAAGACTCCTCTACATTATTTTAATATTATTTTCAACTAAATTAATTTCTTATAAAATTGGGTGTCATTTTGAGAAAAGAAAACATTTCTTTAAATGAAAGTTTATTTTTATTAGGAATTTAGTTCAAGTGTTTTATAAAAATTATTTTCCATATCAGATGAAATAGGGTTATGTTTATATATATATTATTACAATGATATGATTGTGTTAGTGATATAATGATATTTTATATGGATTATGTTATGATGGAATGATGTTTAAGATTACCATTTTATTTCATGGGTTATTCTATGGTGAATGATTTATGTTTTTTTGGAACATGTAAGAATGATTTAATTATGAGATGGGTGGGATCTATATCTTCCTCTAATAAAATGGTTAAAGATTTATATTTCATGAGATTGACATGACTGGAATGGAAGGTAAATATGGTTCAGTAATACAAGGTTGGAACAGAAAGTAAACCTGGTTCAGAAATGGACTTTGTCCACTATGATGGTCTTGGCTGTAATGCCTGGACTACTATAGAAATCATATTATGTGATTATTAGTTTTCCATAATTAACTATTTTAGGCCAATGACATTATTTTATTTTCAATTTTACTTTATGATCCATGCCTTACATACTACCAAGATTTATTTAATGACTCAATATTTTTTTGTTTAAACTTTATATTCATGTTTTTACATTCAAATATTTATGGTTTGTTTTATGTTCTCCATGTTTACCCTTACTGAGCATTTGAGCTCATCCTTTTTAGGTTTTCTTTTCCCTAGCATATAAATAAAGGTTTTAGGTAGAGAAAAAAATAAGGATGATCTTTATGGGAGATGTTGAAGATATTTCAACCATAATTAGAATATTATTTTATGAGTTTCCAAAGATACTAATATAATAAGGTCTTTGGGCATCTGTTTGTATCATGTATTAAGTATTATACAAAATAAATGTATTGTACTTCTATATAAAGATTGGGTATCTACAGTTGGAATCAAAGCGAATGTTTAGTTAACCTTTGGAAACTAGGATGTGAAAACTTTATTGAGATCCCTAGAGATATTTCTAAGGATATGCCTAGGGATGTCCTAAAGATAAGTCAATTATAGGTTACAATCCTAGAGTTTTTTTGATAATCATGAATAGCATATAATTAAATATAAGATATCATAGATTGAAATATTATTATTAATTTAACTTACTAATGATTTTTTAATATCTAATATGTATTTTTAACACTTTTCTTTATGTTCTTAATCAATAACAAGAACTGCATAGAATGTAGTTTCAGATGTGGAAATTATGGGAATAATTAAGATCAATTTCCTAAGTAGAAATATCATGAAGAGAATCATAAACATGGTACTAGTATTGGTCATGCTATTGAAGATAAAGATATTGTAAATGACTTGCAAAAGTTCTGTGATGTTCTTGAAGTACTGTTTACATTAAACCTAGGAAGATTGTGTTTGAGAAACCTTAAGACCGGATTCATATTTTAGGAAAGACGAAGATGATTGATCGTGAGTAATGGTTTATGAATAAAGTTGGATGATTGAGGTGTATATATTTTGGATTTTAAATATTATGTTATATGAATCATGAAATATATAACAGTTTTCAGTATAATTATTATGGATTGGAAAGGATGTGTTGAATAGTTCTATGGAGATAGAAAAGTGATTTAAGAGTAATGTAATTTATTTTGAGAACACATGATTAAGGGGAATATAACCCTTAATATGTACCTTATGTTCCGATAATGTTGTTTGGATAAAGATATTTTGGATTTGAATAAGTAAACTGGATGATGCTAGTTTCTTGATAACTAATTATGTAGTTATTTATAGGTGGGTTATGCTATCATGGATTAAGTATATAAATTTTTGGGACTTATGGAATATATCCAATAAATATTCTAATAAGGAAACATAAATGTTTTCAATAAGGATTTATGGTAATTTGGGTTATTACCATGATTCAAGAGAATAAATGATGAAGTCATTCAGATGTTTGGAATGTCACCAACAAGATATATCTTATGATTTATGGGGGATAAATAAAGGTATTTACATTCTTGTTATATGACCTTTAATTGTTTTTTTATATAATGTGAGATTGGACAGAAGTATTTTGGAAAATCCTAAAGGTTGGAATCGATTAAGTTAGATATCATATATTATTGTTTAAGGGAAAAACATTTTTTTATAATTATTTCTTGAATTTTATAATATACTAGTTTTAGAAAAAGGAAAACCTGCAGGACGAGCGACAACCCACCGTGTCAGACAAGGCTGTGGGAATTGAACCCAAAACCGAAGTGTGACGGTCCTTTATCACCTACCACTGGCCTACGAGAAGTCCCTGGTTAGTATAAATTAGTTTTATTTTATTTAAGTGGTATCATAGATGAATTATAAGTCACTTTTGGAACCGTATAAGATTAATCTCACTATATATGGACTTATGTATATTTGATTACCTGTGTTAACCTTTTTGTTTAGATAGATGGAATGACCTATCATTCTATCGCATGATCTTCTAACACTTCGAGAATGAAAAATTCAACATCATTTCTTTAAATAAGAGATGAAGTGGAAATTTTTTAGGGAACTACCCATGGTGAGATTATATAGAAATAAAGTATGTATTTCTCCTTGTGAAAAAAATCATCAACTTTTGGAAAAAGATCTTGAAACCAAAAAAAGTTATTATATTACCTTCTTATCTAATGAATCATATAGTCCCTTAAATCATCTCAGATATATGGCTTTATGGTTAGTAACTTTCTCCAAACCTTATTCTCTATCACTATCCATCAGAACTTGATGGTTTCATTTCTCTTCCATATCCATGTTTTCACATCCCACTTATGTTCTCTAATGTGGAAACCTAGTGATGAATTAATTTGGGTAACCTTTATGTTTCTAACTTTACTTTTTAAAATGAAGTTTTAGTATTCCTTTTTATGATGTGAGCTTATATGAACAAAACTTTCAAGTAATAAATCGTTATAACCTCGATGAATTTAAAGGGTGAAATTCATTTTAAGGGGGGTAGAATGTAACACCTTTATATTTTATGAGATATATTCTTTTAATTTCTTTGATGTCTTATGTTTTACGCTACACCAAGATTATATTTCACTATAAGAAACATCTTATTAGCTTGTAGTATACCCAACACTATTCTTGGCTTGTGTAGCACACAATTTCAAGTTCTTTTGATAGAATTCATTTCACGTAACACTGAGTATAGATTTTTTTCAATGTATAAATGAACTAAGTTTGGATTATGTTATATGAAACACCAAAATAAGCTTTCACTAAATGAAACACTGACTTAGATTGTGTTATAGGTAAGAGCGACCTTCCTCAATAGCTTGTGTTGTATACGATACTGAGTTTCACTAAACAATGATATATTATTAAGATATTATTATTTAATGGGATATAAACAAGAAGTTATGAATATTATTAACCATATTTTGAATTTTATATAACATTAAAATTCATATTACACATTTTCTAGAACATGATATGAGAACAAAATCAATTTTTCGGATAAAAGAAGTATTTTTTAAAAATGCAGTTTTACCGCCTTTTGATGGAGCACCCATTTTAAATAATGTTTTTCACACTTTTATAAGTTAAATTTGAAAAACAAAACTACTTATTTGGAAGTGGGACATAAAAATGTACTTTTTTTTAATTTTTTGTATTTTTTGATAAAATTAAAATTTTAATGAACAGTGAAAAATATTGCATTTTAATTCGAAACAGCCTTTTTATCTAATTTATTTATATAGTTAAATTATCTTTTAAATTGGTTTTAATGTTTAATTGGATTATTTTTTTATCACTTAATCCACTTTTGTTCATTTTAAGTAATTTCACATTTTAATTGGACATAAACACATGTCAACCTTTTGATATATTTTACTGCTTAAAAACACACTTTTTGTTTTTGACTATAGGAATTAAATTTAATTTAATTTCTGCAAATTATATGTTTTGAATTTCAAAAAATATATTCCATGTTTTTAATTATAAGGTTAAAATTTTGTAAATAGTTAACTTTTATTTTTTAACATTATGATTAGTATCTTCAATAATTATTTTATTTACCATGCTTAAAGGTTAAATCTGTTAAATAATGGTAAAAAAATATTATTATAATACTATTAAACCACCCTAACACATGTACTAATCCTATTTTATGAGGTATTTCCAACGATGGTCATCCTTGGGTCGATTTTGGGACTTCATTGATTCACTTGGATGTGAAAATGAAATTTTATAAGAATTAATTTAAAGTAAAGATAATTATAACCTAAACATATATCTTTTACTAAATTGATTATAATATAGGGTTATATAACTGATATATATGTATATAAATTTTCATTATTAATATAATAATATTTCCTACATCATGGTATTTTATTTATAATTTTTATACATTAGATAAATATATTTATTTATGACACAATTATGTTGTGGTGATTACCTCATTAATGAAAGATTCAAATAAATAAATTTATAAGTATTAAAATAAATTTTGTTTGAAAATTTTGATGCCATACACGAATTTTTTGGAAATTATGGATGATTTAATGCCTTTGGTTTGAAATAATTAGGTTTATATTATTTTTTAAAAAGTCAAGTATGAATTGTGTTCAAATTTAACGTAATTCGTAACTTAAAACGTAAAATAGTTTATTAAATGATATTAAATTCCTAAATATTTAATATTCTTCCAAATGGTTATTAGAAGTCCAAATGTGTAATAAATAACTTTTTTGGGTATTTGTACATGATATGGTACTTAAATTAACCCACAATGTGTAAATAACATTATAACATGGTAAGATTAAAAGGGGTAAAATAAGGGTTAAACCAAAAATATAAGGACAAAAAAATATTCAAAACATGTCTAAGAAATATTTGATTATGGTTATTAGAACCAAAATCATATTATCTTAAAATTAAATAATTTTTGGACCATTTTTAATCGAAATTAAACTTATAATAAAATAATATTTTGAGAGTTTCCTAAAGTGCCCCCTCCTCTCTTATAAAAAAGAACCTCCTCCCACTCCTATTCACTCAATTTTGAGCCTTCATGCTCGACCTAACCCTCCCCATTTCTCTTATAAACTTCTCTAGTTACATTCTATAAGTTCTGGTCTTCCCAAAATACCAACTCTAGTGCCCTAATAAGAAATTTAAAGGAGCCACGTCAAGGAAGAGGTAATCTATTATACCAATTATTTCAAATTTATTTCTTCTTATACTTCATATTCAATAGTTTTTTTCATTATAAATTAACAACCTCAGAATCACTAATATACTTATATGTTTTTATAAATATGAAACAAAAATATTTCACCTTTTATAAATCCTATGGAAAACAAAATAATCGTGTGTGCGTACGTTTGGCTTACCATCTACACACCATGGTGTAATATGTTTTTCACCACCACCTTACTTGGATGGGTATAATGGTAAAAATAATAACTATACATAACATTATACTAATTAGGAGATATTATACACCATACACATCAATACCATTCATAAATTATGGGAACAATATTGTCGCTCATGTGTATGTACGGCTTACCGTCTCCACAACACGATTTGATTCATTCTCCACATTAACCATTACAGAATGATTATAAAGTATATATAATAAATAATCATGAAATATATGAAATAATAATTCAACAATATTTATGTATTGGTATTTCATTTACTTACTTATATTCAATTCAATAAGGAATTGAAAACAGCGGTGATGTGTACGTAGAGTGTACTGTCTCCATGAACGGTGTATTCCATTTCATTTATCTATCTATTATATATATATAATATGTATGATATATAAATCTCGTTTTACATTATATAATTAAGTAAATCATTATATAAGTAATAATATCAAGAATAACAAGTCCAAACACATACGATATATAAAACGATTATTACCCAAAATGTTACTTTAACATGGAATTGACAAATGAACAGTTAATATAAAGTCATAAGTAAATAATATATGATATCATAAATATGATTATGTTTCTGTTACAAGTTAAAAATATGTTTATACCCACTATACATGAGTTTTATACACATAAATAAAAAATGACAACTAAGGTAAGGGATTATTTTGCAATCTCATTTTTATCTAAGATTGTTTATATGTAAGTATTTACATGGGATATATCTATCATCCATGTACATGTTTTCTAAAAATGTTATCATAAAATGTTAATTATTATTCTATTTATGTTTAAAGTCATTTTTACCCATTTTTTGAATTTTATTACATGGTATGGAAGGAATCTTTCTTTTGTTTTCCGAAAGAGGTACTTTTTGACATTTCCAGCAAAAGTACGAGGAGAATATTTTTTAACTTAAAATGAATGAATGGATTTTTATAGTTTCATGACACCTTATTTACATAAAGCTTCTTCTATATGATTTCAAGATTATTTTCAACTAAATTATTTTCTTTTAAAATTATGATGCATTTTTAGAAAAAACACATTTCTAAAAATGAAAGTATATTTTCCTCAGGAATTAAGCTCAAGTATTTTATCAAAATTATTTTTCATCTAAGATGACATAGGGTTATCTTTATATCCCTATTATTACAATGGTTTGATTGTGTTAATGAAAGAATGATCTTTTATATGGATTATGTTATGATGGAATGATGTTTAAGAATCCCATTTTATTTCATGGGTTGTGCTATGATGAATGATTTATGTTTTTTTGACACATGTAAGAATGATTTATTTATGAGATAGGTGGGACCTATATCTCCCTAAAATGAATTGGGTAAAGATTTATATCTCATTATATAGACATGACTAGAATAGCAAGTAAATATGGTTCAGTAATACATGGCTGGAATGGAAAGTAAATTGGGTTCAGTAATGAACTTTCTCCACTATGATGGTATTGGTAGCATTACCTTGGCTACTATGAAAATCATATTATGTTCTTATTAGTTTTCTACAATTAAATGTTTTATTTCAATGTTATTCTATAATGTTTAATGTTCCTTTATGATCCATTCGTTACATACAACCAATATTTACTTCATGAATCGATATTTTGATGTTTAAACTCTATGTTCATGTTTTTACGTTCAAATGTTTATGGTTTTCTTTATGTTCTCCATGTTTACCCTTATTAAGAATTTAATCACACCCTTTTTATGTATTCCTTTCCCCATGATATAAAGAAAGTTTTTAGGTAGGAAAACAAAAGTAGAATATATTTATGGGAGATGTTTAATATCTTTCACCATGATTAGTAGATTATGTTTTGAGTTTCAAAAGACACTAAACTAATATAGTCACTGGGAATCTATTTGTGTCATGTATTAATTATTCCGAAAAATAAATATAATGTCCATGTACATCAATATTAGGTCTCTATAGGGATCATGTCATTATTTTTAGGAATATATGGTGGTTTTGATCACATTGTGTAAGGAGGTGTTGAGGGAGTTTCATACCTCCCCCTTGGTTATGAATTTTGGTATGGAAAAGATGTAAGGGGACCTTCAGTAATATTTTTGTGCGATAGAATGAGGTAGAGAGTTTCTGAGTTTTTCTATCGATACCCCACATGTTAGAAGGTAAAGGATAAACATTAGGTTCCAGGAGGCTTGAATCAACCTCTTAAGATTCTGGAAATCAATTGAGATGGAATATCGATAGATTTTGTGATGTTACTTACAAATAAAGTGATGTTCCATGATTTTATAAAGGTTATTATTGAATTACTTACCAACTAGGTATAATTTCTTTCCATTTGGGAGTAGAGATCAGTTGAGAACTAGGGTAAGTTATACATGCATGATATTATCTAGATTCGTCAAGCACCGGTGATTGACATGTTTGAACATGGTTCTCGGTTCATGTCATGCTTGAGTAGTGGTTTATAGGAGGATTTTGAGACCTTTTATGGATGAACATAGTGTTTCACCACCAAAATGATGCACAGATCGTGTAGACCATCCAGGTTTTGGAGGATATGCTAAGGGACTATGTGTTTGACTTCAATTAGAGATAATATGATAACTTACCATTGGTGTAGTTTTCTTATTATGACAAATATCACTCTACTATTGATATGGAACCTTTTGAGGAACTGTATGGGAGACTCTACATGTCCCCCTTGGGATGGAGAGTGATTAGTGATACATCTCTTATTGAACTAGAACTAGTGTGGGAAATAATAGATAAGGTTCAAGTGATCTATGAATGTATGAGGACATCTCAGAGTCAATAAACATTTTATGTGTACCAATGTTATAAGCCTTTGGAGTTCGATCAGGGAGACCATGTTTTCATGATATTTTCCCTATAATGAGGATTGTGGCAATTTTTATAGGGAAGCAATCTATCCCCAAGGTTCATCGGGCTATTCTATATCAAACAGAGGGTTTTCAAGGTTTCTAACTACTTCCCCCTACCCCCATAGTTATAATGGGTGTATTAAATCTTCCATGTGTCGTAGTTGAGGAGATGTGTGAATAACCCAACACACATTTTTTACTAGGTTGTTCTATGAATTGAGTATTGGAAAACCCTCTTATAATACCCAGGGATAATCAAGGATTGGAAGGAGATGATCCTACATGGATAGACCATTCCCCTAGTTTGATTTCTTTTGTAGCGTAGGAATGTGTAGGAGAGATCATGGGAGTGTGAGAGCCATAAGAGAGCTAAGTAACCCCACTTTTTTATGTAGCATGTGTTTTTATGGTCTAAAATCCTTAAAGGAGTAGATAATGTAATAACTTCAGCTTCTATGGTTTGATCCTTGGAATATTTCTATATATATATCTAGATTTTTATCTCAAATTTGACATTATGTTTTGGGTTTTGAAAGACCTCAGAATTAATATATTAAATATATTAAAACACGTGCATTCATATTTTTCAAATAAATGGTTTTCCCATTGATCAGGGCCATGGATGGGAAATATGATACAATAGATATTTTGGGAACATGGGTTTTACCCTAGGTGTATCCTAAAGTTGGTCGATGTTTGGAATTAGGTTAAAGGAGACCATTGGTGAGTACATTAAGTAAATTTAATTATTTATCTATTTATTTTACTAAATGTCCTAGAACATAATCTAATTATATAAATACATCATTATGAATAATCTCAAAACTTATTCTCAAAACCCTAGAAGATTATATAGAATAAAGGTAGAGCTTTATTGTCCTTGTCATGATTGGGAATGTGAATTGATAGTAATAATCAAGGAGAATCATGAGACGAATGAAAAAATTAAGCGAGAATATTCACCTTTATCACTATTTATTGAATTATACATCAATAATTGATCCATTCATGATGTAGGGATCATTATTTTGTTTATTTCTACCAATTGGTTGAATGTTTAAATCATAGATTTCATATATGACAGTTTTTAGGAGATTTATATTCTTCAAATGAGCCTAATTTTAATTAGAATTCTTGAAACTAATTGATTGTATATTTGTATCCCTTAATTCTCCATTTATTTCCACAATATGAAATTTTTTTCCAAGATCACATTATCCACCAATGAATTCACTTTTTTCTTGTGCTTTTCTCACCATCATTCCTTGTGTTCTTTTTTGATGGACCAAAGAGTTTGTAATTAAACATTGTTAGGATATATTTGTGCATGGTGAAACCCCTAAATTCAAAAAAGATGCATGTATGACTTAGGGATCAAAATTATATAGATGGATTGAGATATATGTTTATATCTAGGTCATGTATTCATGGATAAGGACCCTGAATGGCAATGGGATCCACAATAGTTACTGCTCGAGTAACCAAAATCTTGTTTTTTCTCCAACTAAGGCCATGAAATGATGATCAGAGATGACTTCATTTGATTTCAATGTTTTTGAGAAATTAAAATAGTGTATGAAGAAGTTCTAATGGAGGATATAGAATCTATGTGAAGACAATATTATTTTTATATGAAAAACATTATTACACATTATGTATCCTGAAGGTACACACTTTGTGCATCATGGGATCTTGTAAAAACTAGGGGTTTTTACTGAGTTAAATATCCCATTCCATTTGGTTAGGACCACACTCCATGTGATCCTACCTAAGTAAATTATCCATTTTCTAAGGGCACATGCCTAGGACCCTGTGTAAATGTATAAATCATGTCCTCATAAAGACATGTTGTGTGGAGCCACATGGCTGGAAAAAACTTGTCTAGGAGTGGAAAAAACTAGGTTTCTAGGTAAATTCACACACCATGTGTCCCTGTGTACACATCATTTAATTTTTCAAAAAATGTATACCTTGTGTATCTCCTTCTTTGAGACTCTAATGGCCTATAAGTATCCTATTTAGAGTAGTTTTCTACATAGGGAAGGATAATGGTCTTCATTTTGGAATCATTGGTAAAACAGGAGGTTATGTCAGTAGGATTACTATTTTAATGATGATTATTTGGTGGAGGTGTTTGGTTGTGATCATCAAAGTGTTATCAGGTTCGGTACTCCCCTATAACTCTAGGAAGAGGGTACTGAGTATCTTTTATATAGGAAGATATGGAACTCCCCCACATTATAGTTGGTGCGGGTCCCCTTTATATAGAGTTTTACTCCATATATTTGATCTTAGGTGATGATAAATTCATCTATTTTAGTTTTTCTCCCTTGGTTTTTTCATGAATTTTCAAGGTGTGAGTCCTCCATACTCATTTTTTAGAGGTTACGTGTGATGCTTGGCTAGGAGATGGGACCATTGAAACTATGGGAAGACTCTTCATTATTATTTTTATGGGAAGATGGAGACTCCATTTCTCTATTAATTTGGGTTTCTTTATGATCATATCTGATGTTGTATTTTTTTACCCTCTTGCCTTATGGGTTGATATTATTGTTTTATTCTCTTACTTCCCTCTTAGTGTTGGTGTGTCTTACTAGGTATGTATATACTCACCACTATATGTTCTATGCTAAAATGTGGTGTGTATTATATAAACAATAGGAAGACTAATGGTGGCTTCTATGGACCAAGTATCAGATGAGTACAGAAATTATTATAGGTTCTAACTATGTTCAATGGTCAGCCTTAGAGATTGTGATTGAGGCGCTCTTTTTAGTTTCCCCCTTCATTTTAGTTGTTAGGTTGGGACCTCATTTCTAGTTGGGCATGTATTTTTCACTTTTATATCTTTTTTGTTACTTTTTTACACTTTGATGTATTCCATAAAGGTCATTTAATTCATTGATTACAATCTATATATTTTAGTATTTTATCATATCTCTACACTATTTCATATAACCAGTTGTATATGTGCATATAGATATAATAGGATAAGGCCTCCCATTTTAGTGATAATCATACTTGGTTCTTATTACTATACCATGTCCTATTAGAGTCAAGCTTGGGGTGTCACCCTTAGATTACTACTATCCACGGTAGGGTAATAATGGGTTGGGTCGTGACATACATGTTGTTGTGCTGAAATCTGGTATGCTTTCCTGTTAATTTTCTTCTTTAAAGGTCAAATGGTTGAGTTGGTTTTTTTATCCATTCCTCTCCCACTAATTAAATTAGTTATTTTCTCTTTTTTATTCATCTCCTTTATGGTATCTTAGGATGTTTCCTATAGTACCTATAATTATGCAATGATAATGAATAATAAATGTTTTAACCCATGGGGTTGTTTCCTGAATGAAATATAAATGTTAATAATATTGATAAATCATGGAATCTATTAGGTTATGGATGAAGAGAATAGATGTCACTTAGTAGTTAATAAAATGTTAATGGAATAATGTTAATTAATGTCCAATGAATTCATTAATGTAAATTGAAATGTTAAAAGGAAAGAATTAATTAATTAAACCTCCTTTAATACTTTTGTGCTTATAGGATATCTAGTTCGAAGTGGTGGTACCTATGTGTCTAAGAGAAGATCAATGTAGTTGAGTCTAAGAAAAGATTAATTACCATAGTGTGGTTATGATCTATATTATATCTTGTATGTTAGGTGATTTCATATGCTACCCCAACCATGTTGTTAGGGAGACTGGAACACAATGGACTCTGGGAGGGTATTTTTTCTAACATCCAAGGTGGCGAGAAATGGATGGATGACTACCCACAATGACCTCTCTCTCTTCTCTTGGTAATATTATGTGTTTTTATACTTGGTGATTATCTTTCCCTAGTGGTATGTAATATATTAGGGTTATTTCACACATGTATCTATAGATATAGTATTCTATGGACTATTATAGGTATGTCGTGTATGTGATGTGGTGGATTAAGGTATAATACACAACATATGGGCTATGGTGGCTCCTATAAACTACTAAGCTACAATCTGGAGATGTCTCATGGGGTGATGGGATGAGTGATGTAGGGGGTGCTTGGTATTATGCTTTAGCCCAAGTTTCTTTGAGATGGATTCTTTTGGATAGATATGGCTTGGGATGCGCAACGGTGGGATAGAGAGAAAAGCTCGTGGTAAATTGGTATCGGGGTACCTTATTTTAATATTCTATTATATGATCTGTTGTATGTGATACTTGGTGATAGATATCCATAGTGAGGCTAGGAACTTATAATACTTTTTTAAGTGAAATTTTACCTTTACTTTTTGTTCATTGGGCATTATAATTCATTCTTTATCTTTTTTAGGGGAGTCTCTTATAATTATCTGAATAAGTATACATGTTATGTTCACCCAATGTATGTATAAAATGTTTTTCATGTTAGCATAATCATACTAGTGATTGATCTGGAAATTACTAGTTCATGGGTTATTCATTAACTATTTATGAATTAATAGTCATTGTCGAGTATTATCTTTTAGTACCTTTACTTCCCTTTTTTCAATTCTTTTATTTTTATGACATTATAAGAATGTACTTGGGATATTTTAATTTTATATTGAGCTGGTTTTTATAGTTATTTATATCTTATCTCTCTTTCCTCGTGTTATTTTATATGTTAATGCCTCGCATCTATCTATATGATCTTCCCTCAGTGCTATTCAACAACCCATGGTCTATTAGAGGTGGGATTTATGCATCATTATCCCCCTTCTCTAATTGTTGGTATATGAGGGGTACCTTTGGGGGAGGGGTCAATAAAGATTAGGATAAAATGTTTATGATGAGGGATAGGATGGATTTTGAATATAGGTACAGTTGAGGACTCTATGGGCTAGTAGGGAAATAGTGTCAGCTAATTTTAGTAATAAGATAAAATAAGGAATACAAGATAAGACAAGGGTATTTAGGTCCACTCGTGATCTGAAGATAGGAACATTAAGTTATTGTTCCTACTAAGAGAAGAAATACTGGTTGAGGTTAAGAGACCTGATAAAGGATTGTGTATCATTATTATTTTTGAATGTATTTGAAATGGGTTGACCATGGGATTAGGTTGAACCTTGAATAAATAAATGATTAAATGAATATTAAATATTCTATAATATATTTTTAATAGTTCATTATAGTTTTATATTTTGTAGCTATGGATCTAGGTTGATGACCTCATTAGGATCACACCAAATATGTTCACCATTATGTGTCAATAGATCTCCAAAAAATAGAGGCTAAAGACAATAACACTTGGTGGAGGACACTCTGAGAGTTTTAGTGCTAGAGTCTGTATAATTATGAGAGATATATTTCAGAATTAGTGATATAAGACTAATTAGATGAGGTGGAGATAGCCTTCTATTTAATCTATTCTCAGAAGAAGCAATGGGTTTCATTTGAAGGGACAGTGATGCTTAGATCAGTAAGGAAGTGGTGGTTCTTATTCCTCAAGGGTTATAAAAAGTCAACAATCTCATAGGAGAAGTTTTGAGACTAGTTTTGAGAATATTTTTTTTCTTTGATCATAAAGGTGTATAGTCATTAGGATCTTCTTACCCTTTGAATGGGGAGTTCAAGCATGTGGTAGTTCATGATCCATTTCTGAAACCATCTCCATTGTACTTATGAAATATTTATAGATGATGAGACAAAGGTGATACATTTCAAGGATTCTATACATCTATAGATCCAGTTATGTGTTTCCTCATTTATGATATTGATGTATCTCAACATGATAGAAAGATTATAGGTCATTTAGAAGATGTTAGACAAGATCATGTCATTATGAGAAGGGTACATCAATATTCCTCATGAATGAGGGTTGTGATATGAGGTTCCCAATTTCCTGGATATAAGAGATTTCCGATAGCTAGGGGTTGGTCCCATCCCTCATCATTTAATTTCTCTAGGGTGGAAACTCTCATTCCCCATCAAATAGATTAGATGCATATTTTTTCATATAAACTTCAATTTCATAATTTATGAGAAAGCCTAACCTTTTTGAGAAGTTTCAATTAAGGTAGAAGTAGTAGGGTTCTCTAGATTTTTATTGGTAGAGAAGATATGGGGTAGGTAGAAGAAAAACCTAGTGATTCTCCTCATACGCATAGAGAAAAACATATATTCATGTGTGTGTTCTTCATCAGGGTTAGAGAGGTCATGGAGTAGATCGTGGTCAGTTTTATGCTCTAGATTTTCCATCATAGGATGATCTAGATGTCATTTGAGGTAATCTTTGACTATTTTCTACTTTTGTGCATGCTTTCTTTGAATCAGGTGCTATGTACTCCTTTATATCACCTAACCTAGTCCCTGATTTGGGAATTTAGGTAGAGAGGCTTCCATCTCCCTTGGTGTTGACTATGGCATTTGGAGGTCCAACTTATCTATATGAAGTTTGTAGAGATTGAAAGGTAGTGATAAGGTAGAACCACTATTGGGGAGATATTCTATGTTTATGGATAAATCTATACAACATCATCCCTAGCATAGACTGGCAGTATTCAATTTGGGCTATTGTTTATTTCTTTGGGATATAGATATTGTTATATGATGCTAATAGAGATCATGTGGTGTTTATTATTGATCAAGACACTTGGATGGGTCATTGGCATGTTCTTTCATTGTCTTCCTTGATGGGATGTCTAATGATGATTTCATCAGAGGATCATCTTATGATGTTTCCTAGAGTTGTAGAATAGTACCCTAATTTCTTTGTTAAGGAGTTTTTTATCATTACCCTCTCAATGGGATATAGATTTTTTAATATATCATTAACTGGGAACTTCTATATTCTCAATTTCTTTATATAGGATGGTTCCTTCTTATTTTTTATAGCTAAAGGTGTAGATCGATGATATTTTTTAGTGAATTTTTTTATCTAAGCATATCACTTTGGGGTTATCTAGAACTATTTGTAAAGAAGTATAATGGAATTTTATGTATTTGTATCAATTGTCATCACATAAACTAAGTCATAATGAAGAACCATTATACTCTTCCATTGATTGGTGCTTTATTCAACTAGCTTAAAGGATATAGTTTTTTATTGAAGATTGATCTATGGTTGGGGTATTAATAGATAGAGGTAAAATATGAGGATATTCTGAATACTACTTTCATATTTTGTTATGGGAATTATGACATCATTTTGATCTCATTTGATGTGATGAAAAAACTATCCATCTTCATGTGTTTGATGAACATAGTGTTCAAATATTTTTAGGATCCGTTCATGGTGGTTTGTGTTGAGGATGTCCTTGTGCATTCCATGTCTGAGGAGGATAATACAGAGAATCTAGGTGCCATTTTGGGAGTTCTTCATCATCATCTGCTATTTGGGATGATATAAAAGTGTCAGTTTTGGGATTTTGATATATTTTCTGGGGGTAATATCATGTACCAGCATGGTGTAGTTGTGGATCCTTTAAAGATCTAGGTTTTCGTTTCATAGGAAACCCCCAAGACAGTTTCATAGGTGTAGAGTTTACTTGGTATTGTATGCTATTATAAAAGTTTTGTATCCAATTTCTCTTAGGTTTATACTCCTTTGATACTCTATAACATAAAGGATCAAGTGAACTTCTAGATGGACTATTTTTAGGAAGCTTCTGAGTACCTAATAGAGATGTTGGTCAGTGCTGCAGTTCTTCTTTTTCCAGAATAGGGGGTTTATTTTGAGGTCTTCTATAGCATGTCATGTATTGGATTAGGCAATGTTATGATAAAAAATAGATTATTTTTTCTTTAAGGGTATCAGAAATTACATTCCTATGAGAAAAACAATTCCACTCATGATCTCAAGTTGGTATCAGCCATGTTTCTCTTGATGTTGTGTCTGCATTGCCTCATCGGTGAGCATTTATTGATTTCTTCTAATCATAATAGCCCAATTTAAGTCTATTTATATCATGACTTGAACTTCTAATAATGATAGTGGATAGAATTTTTATAATGTCATGACTTCAATATTTCATATACACCAAGAAAGGGAAATATAGTAGCTAATGTGCTATGTGAGAAGTCATGTAGAAACATCGTGTGTGATTCTGGATATTCTTGAAGATTAATGGAGGTCCTCTTAGTGATGAATCTTGATATGGTATAGGTTGTTAGTAGATGATTCCTTTTTTATAATACAGTGTAGGAATGTTTGATGTAGTGGGTGGCAGAATCCCACCTGGGGGATATTAAGGTAGAGATCTGAAGAAACTGAGAAATCTTTGGTGATTCCCTAGATTGATGGTTTAAGGATGAACAATAGTATGTGTCATTCCAAGGGGATAATTATCTTACATTTATAAATTTATGATTTAGTTCTCAGTGAGTTCCATATTTTATGCTTATCTAAATATCATAGCATGAAAAATATGTATTAAGATCTAAGAGTTCAGTTTTTGTGGAATTGGATGAAGCATTCAGTTGTAGATTTTGTATCTTAATCTTTCATCTACTAGAAGTTGAAGGCTGGTCATCATATTCTTTGTGATCCAAACAATCCATTGGATATTCCTTAGTGGAATTGGAAGAATATATCGATGGACGTAATAATTGGTTTACCTAGAGGTAAGGGGGGATTTAATGATATATGGGTGATAGTGGACCATTTAATGAAATCATACCACTTTATATTGATCAAGGAGTTAACCTCGTGGGGTTTTTATCAAGGTAGTTTCTGGAGGATGTGGTGAGACTCCATAGTTTATTGAGGATGGTCATATATAATAGTGAACCTCATTTTACCTCTAGGGTTTAGAGAGGTCTCCATAATTCTTTTAGCTCTCATTGGTTCCTTATCACTACTTTACATCCATAGATATACAGTAAATAAGATCGGATCACTAAAACTTTTGAGGACATGGTTTATGCTTGTGTCTTGGATTTTGGAGGTCTATGGATGAGGCACCATACATTGGTCAAGTTTTCATACAAAAAAAGTTTTCACTCTACCATTGGAATAGAACTATTTAAATATTTGTATAGATTACCTTCTTATTCCCTATTGTGATGGACTAGGGTCCAAGATTCATCAATTCATTGTCAAAAACTAGTGCTGATAATGATGGAGTTGGTTTAAGTGATTCAAGAGAGAATGAATTCAGCACAAGATCATCAAAATTCCTATGTCAATCATAGGAGGAGTCCACTAGAGTTTGATGTTAGAGAACATGTTTTCCTAAATCTGTCTCTTCATTGAGGTAGTGATGGTTTGGTCATGGGAGTAATCTTTCTCTAAAATTTGTTGGTCCTTTCAAGGTGTTGTCTCATGTTAGAGAAATTGCGCATTGGATAGAACTTCCATGAAAATGATCAAGATACATGATATCTTCCACTTATCACAAATTATTCATTATCATCATGATGACTCCCACATTATCTATTGGAGAAAAATTGCGGTTGATGATGATTTTTCCTTCAAGGAGTGGCCTATAGATATCCAAGTTCGCTTGGAGAAGGTGTTATAAGGGATTGTTATTCCCTTGTTTAATGTATTATGGAAACATAGTGCCATAGAGGATATCACTTGGGAACATGAGTCCTCGATATATACTATGTATCCTAATATGATTTATGTTTAGATCATCTTTTTTATTGATGATTTGTGGTTGTAGAACTTTATCTAGAATACGATATATTTTTCTCTTCCTTTATGCCTTATTTGTGGTCTTTATCATGTTTGATAGGTATCTCTCTTGGGATAGTGTTTGGGATCTCGTTATTTCTGTTTCAATATTTTTCACTTTGTTCCTCTAAGTGATGTGGTTACAATTATCTAGTGGTGAGATTCTTGAGAGGTATCACATAAAATGGTTGTTTAGACAACCCATTTTTCTTTTCCTTATATCCAAGTTTAGTCTTAAATTATCAAGGAATATAATTTTTTGATAGGTATGTAATTTATGCCCTAAAACCTTTTACCCCATTTCTTTGTATGTTTCCAAGTTCTTATGTGCTTGGAGGAATCCTGGAGCAGGATCAGTGGATTTTAGGATATAGTATTTGGAACCCAGAGAAGTTCACAATGTGAATTGTAGTTCATGGCCTTAGAGTTTGGTTTTTATCTTGAATATTAATTCATAGCCTGAGAAGAGAAGTTTGTAGTGTGTGATTCACAATGTGTATCATTAGTTCAGAATGTGAAGAGATGAGGGTTCACAATTAGTGAATCTATTTTGGAAAACTCCTTGTGTTAATTTTTGTTTCATAATTTAAATTAATCTCAGGTTTTTTGGATCTGGTAAATGTTCTTTTTAAAAGGACTTAAACTTGAGGTATTCACGATGTGAATGACCCATTAACATAATGAAATTATATCTATAAAAATCCTTATAAATCGTTTTTCACCCTTGAATTTTCTCAAACCCTCTAATTCTCTTCCAACCTCTGGTGGAAAAATGTTCTTCTTTGGGGTTTTTTTAGGTCCTTCAAAAGGGAATGATCTACAGATTCCCAAGTTTAATCTATGGTAATTTGAGGTGATTTTTCCCACTTTTTCCTTTGTTTTATTCTCAAATAATTTTTCCCTTCCTATTTTAAATTTCCATGCTATGAAGGATGATCTCATTTGTTCTTATAGAGTTATTTAATTTTTATTCACATGGTTTTCTTATGGGTTGGTAGTTTCCTTGTGGGATAAGAGATCAGATATTCTCTTTTTTTTAAATTCTCATAAAAGAATCTTTAAATCCTAGAGGTCAGAGATTTAATTCTTCTACTATTATTTTATGTAAAATAATAAAGTAATCATGATTTATCTATTTGGTTGATGGTGGAATTAAACTTAATAAATAACAAACTGGATTAATGAAAAGAAATGTTTTATTATTATAGTAATCGCATGTGTATCCACTATGATAATAGTTTTCCTCTTTTTTATTAGATATTTTTCTATCAATGCTTATTATTCAATTAGAATGTTTTCAATTATTGGTTTATTCATGTTAATTTGATGTAAATTGTTAATAATGTAAACATGGTAAGGTTGTTGAATATAAAATTAAAGAGTTTTTTTATTTAAAACATTAATACTTATAATCTAGTAGAAATAAAAGTAATAATTAATTCATGTTTAATTAATTTGTTCTTACATATGTTAATGTAATTGGATAAATTACTTGAATCATATATTGTTATTGATGAAATAATAAAGAGGCATGTTTTCATTGAATTTTATTCCATAAAATTTGGTGAAACTAGAAATTTTTATTGGAAGCATGTTTAAATAATTTATAGCTTTTAAAAGATTATGCCTTTGGTTAACTATGTTAATAACCTATGTTAAATGAATTAATTAATATAACATGGTAATAAAACTATTTTTTTATAAATATAAATTTTTGGGTATAAGTAAACGCATTTTCATATAAAGTCTATATGCCTTGTTTCTAGGGCCTATATGCCTTATTGACTCTATTTTTTGTTTGTTGTCTTCTATGTTTTCTCTATATGTTCTCCTTCTATAAAACATGATGTGATCCCTAGATAGATAATGGTTGGTGAGATATGGGTAGGTAGGACCAAGATTGTGGAAATAACTAACACTTGTGATGGTGAGATACATAGTGATATGCATGATGGTGTCAAGGATGGTACCAGGACTAATGGAATGTGTTAAAACTAGGTTTAGCCATTCTTTTGTTGATATCTAGGATAATTTCTTTTTAATGTTCTATTTTGAATTTTGGATGCCAAGGTTTCTTATTTCTCCATTCCTTTCCCCACTACTGGAGGTGGATTATTGTGCTTTGTTTTGAATCTCTTTTATAGTAGCTTAGGATGTTTCCTATATTACCATGAGTTGTGGAATGATAATGAGTAATAAATGATTTAACAAATGGGTTTGGTGTCTAAATGGAATGAAAATGTTGATAATCATGTGGAACTATGGAATCTATTAGGATATGAATAGAGGTCATGGACTTCACTTTGTGGTTAATGAAATTTGAATGAAATAATTTTAATTAATAGACATTTAATTAATTAATCTAATGTGAAATGTTAAAAGGAAATAATTAATTAAATGGATATCATTTAATCCTTGTGTGATTACAGAATATCTAGTTATTAGTAGTGGTAGTTGGGTATCTAAGAGACGATAGATT
This sequence comes from Viscum album, assembly GCA_963277665.1. Lineage (NCBI taxonomy): Eukaryota > Viridiplantae > Streptophyta > Magnoliopsida > Santalales > Viscaceae > Viscum > Viscum album. The sequence continues at coordinate 455,384,571 of OY728119.1, read as the reverse complement.
CAGTTATGACTAAGACTAGGTTAATGTTCACAGTGTGGTTTTGAGCTATATTATATCATTTATGTTATGTGATTTCATATTCTACCAACTCATCTTGGTAGGTTTCCTGACACCTAATAGAATTTGGGAGGGTGTTTCCCAAATATCTAGTTTTATGAGGAATGAATGGATAACTACCCCCTCTAAGTCTTCTCTCTTATCTATGTAGTATTTTGTGTTGGTATGCATGGTGGTTATCCTTCCCCATATATGTGTGTAGAGGGTTGTAACTTCTTATGGTTATATTACCCACATGTATCTCATGATATAGTATCATATGGATTATTATAGGTATGATGTATATGGGATTTGATATCTTGAGGTATAATACATTGTATATGGGGTGCATGGTATGGTACTTATTCCCAGGTGTCTTTGGGCAGGCATATTTTTTAGAGAGATAGATGAAGATGTGTGATGTTGGGGTAGAGTAGTAAACTAGTGGTGAAGTGGTAGTTGGGTAACTTATTTTGATATTATATTATATGATCTCTTCTATGTGATATATTTTGAAAGATAGCCATACATTATGAGTTATCTTCTCTTATTATTCACGGGGATTTAACATGATTTCTTCATCATTTCCATGATAGGCTCCTGGGAGGATCCTATTTATTATACATTTTACACTCACCCTATTTATATATAAACTATTTTTTAGGTTAGTAGGAGCAGGTTAGTAGTCAGGGTAGAAATTACTAGATTATAGATTGCTCATGAGTTCTTTGGGATTTCATGGTCACTTCCAAGGATTATATTTTGATACATATTGTTTTCTTTTTTAAGTTTTTTCATTTTTATGCCATTACATGCATGTATTTTGGATCTTATAATTACATCTTGATCTAGTGTTGAGGGATGTTTTTATCTTATCTAATTCCTTGTGAATTTTTAGAGGATAATGCCTCCCATCTATGTGTATGATATATCCTTAGTTCTTGTCACCAACTCATGGACTATTGTAGGAGGGTTTCGAGTGTCACTATCTCCCTTATCTCATTTCTGACCTAGTATTAGTACATTTAGGGGGACCGGGTCATGAAATTGATGGTTCATTTTCTTCTTTCATATATTATATGATAAAATAATTTTTACAATAATAAAATAAAACTTCAGTAATAATATTTAATGTTTTGTCACTCTGCTTCTTGAATTCTTCACATTTTTCTTCTTATAATTTTTTCTTAAACCTCTTCAATTTCTTGTACATTAGTGACCAAGAATATCTATTTGAACTTCTTTTAGAACATTTCTATATAAAGAACACTATGTTTGGTACCCTCCATCTATTACGTTGTTTATTTGATACCCTCTTTCTAGTATACTTCATATAATACCATATTGTATATCTGATACCCTCTATCTGGTATCGTTTATCTAAATCCACTTTTTTTTATACTTCAACCAAAAGGAAAACAATATTGGGCTTCATGTTCATCACATCACTTCTTCAAAAAAAATCACAGTGTAAAAACTGCTTCATAGCACACCTGCTCCCATTTATATAGGAAATTTTTCTCTAAACAACAAGGTAGAATCAAAAAAATTGAATTTTAATTTCCCAATTCCAAATTTTAATTCTTTATTAATTATTTATTTATTTTACTTACTTAAAACCTCAAAATAAATATTATTAAACAAACTTCAAAGAAACTTCCTCATATCATGGCATTAATTATCATAAAAACATTCTAAATTTTTTTCTGTAATCCTGATCCTTCATTCTTGATTATTAGGTATTTTAACATAAATCTTAACATCTTCACAATTAATGAATTTATATAAACTTTGTAAATATCCAAAAAACCTTAATCCAATAAATATTCATTGAAACTTCTCTAAGCATTAATGCTCTATTCAATATACCTTTGTAAGGTTCTTATTCATCTAAATTCCCTTCGTATGATGTATTCACAAACATTTCCTCCTAGTGGAATCTTTCTAGAACACTCTATCCGATAGATTATTTAGTAAACCTATATTTGAAGACTATTCTCCGAAACATTTATCTAATCATTCAAATAACCCTATCCGATGACATTATTCAAGGGGATATATATAATGGATTTAAACTTTTCATCTAATAAGTATCATACATCTCTCTGTATGATAAAAAAATTGATTAGAATAACATCATCTTGAACCATGATAAATTTTAGTAATCATGGTGCTTGTTAAATTTAATAACATAAAATCATCACCTGATTTTCATCACTCAAAAATTTCATTTTTCTGGAACTATGAATACATTCAATTAAAAATTTTGTTACATCCCTCATCTAATCACCTTAGTTTGTTCAAATCAATCTTATCTATTTGAAATGTTCCATTTATAAACTTTATAAATAATTCCCAATATTATCATGTGATTTATATATTGACAAAAAAATACATCACAAATAAATCCTTCAATTTTTTCAAAAAAACATACAACACCTCTTTGTCTCAAAAAAATGTTGTGTGAAACCTGATTATAATAATGATTCCTCATATTAGAATTCCATTAATATAATTATTCAAAATCATCCAGTGGTTTGTACCGTACAATTAGTGATCATATAACCTTGTATATTTAGTTATAGATATAGAAATTGTTAAATAATATTTCATTTGGATACTAGTTTTATGTTGAGATTTCTTTAGGACTCTTCATGGTATATTTGTTACTATAAATAAGGTATCATGTCAGTCCTTTTTAATTGGAAACATCTTGTGATCAATTTTAGAGTCATATTCGCTTTGTAATACCCATATAGAATTTATCTAGCATTAGTTTCAATTTTATTCCCATTCTGTTGATTTAATCAAGGATTGATATTTTTCCAATGAGATACCCTTTATGATATTTGATAACACATGATCATGACTAAGAATAATTGATGTTTTAATATCAAGAGATATTTTCCCCACTGTTGGATTACTTTATATGATTTTTTATTCAATTGAGTTGATTTGATAATGAAACTTATAAAATTTTGTGGTATTTTATTGATATGGTGTTTTTAATAGAACTATCTCTCTATATATTGGTCTTATTATTTTATTTAGAGAACTATAGTTAACTACTACATCATGTTATTATTATAAAACCATAATATTGAGACACTATGTATCGTATACATCCATGAATACTAGATTAAAATACTGTTTGGGTATTACTTTTAATGATGTTATTATTAGAACTATATGATTCTTCATCAAATGACACATGGGGTTTGAGTATTATTTTTCACTATATTATGCTCTACACAATAAAATAATTCATTAGGGGGTTTTGGTTTTCCTATATCTGACACCTTACTCAGTACTTTATGATCACCCAGTTGTTTAGTGATGTCCTTAAATATCTAAGGGTGTGGTTTATTGGGACTTATTTTTAATGTGTTGGGGTGTTTATGTGTGTTATATACTTATGTATCTCATTTTTTAGGGAAAGTTATTTAAGGTAATATATAATATGTTTAGAATATTTTGACTATTTTTATGATACATGGTATAGAGACATTAACATTGATATTCTCTCACATATTTCACTATATTTATTTGATATTTTATTAGATAATATCATGTTCATAGGAGGACTATATTGTATGGTTTTAGTTTCTATTATATATATTGCTTGGGTTATCCTTAATATATAGAACTTTCTAAAAATTATGTTCTAATATTATTTTTGGTGGATCTTCACTATATTGATATCATTGTATATTATCTTGAAGTTAATTAGATGGGGATTATTTTTTGTGATGAATTAACTAAGTACTTTTTCACTCTCTTTATTATAGGAAAAAAATGTTCCACTATTATGTTTTTCTTAAGTTCTATAATTTAAAATAATTGGATGTTGTTGTTTGGTAAATATTTTCATTTAATTGTAGGTAGAGATCCTTGATAAAGATAGTTTAAGTCACATGTATTATTTTTGTTTCATTATCCATGATATTTGATTAGGGTACTTATATTTATTATCATAGTATTTTTTTCCCACTTGTTTTTCAATCATATATTGGTACTTAACATCATTGTGATTATTCAAGAATAGTATTCATCTAACATATATTTCAAATATTTAAATTTAGTTATGTTTAGATGTTATATGTTCTATATTAGAGGTTAGTGTCTCCTATATTTTTGATAATACATTCTATTCTAGTAACAAAGCCTTAACATATTGATGATGACCTTGGGAGGAACTCCTGGTCTCATTACAGTCTTGAATGAGGTTCTTATGTGGTTGATTCATGTCTTCGGTTATAATCTTGTTAAATTGTTTTATACTAACATTTTTTCACATTTTAGATATTTTTATTGAAATTTTTTATTTTCAGTTATGTTGGATTTGATGTTTCTTTAATTCTGATGATGAGAATATGGTGCTTTAATTGTGGGGAATTTTTTTAAAATTTTTTATTTCTTTATTTTATATTTTTTTCTAGGTTAGAGTAAATATCTAAATGGGATTGAAAAAAAATGAAATAATTCCATGGCTTTTCATTACGGAAAAAACTATGAATTTATTTCATACTTTTAGAGAAAACATCACATGATAAAAGCATGAAATCACTTCATTTTTTTTGAATCATTAGAAAAAAATAATCAAAAAGTTTCACACTTTCATTGAATAATTCCATAATAATTGTGCATCCATTTAACCCTTATAGCCTAGCCACCTATAACCCCCCCCCCCCCCCAACTAATTATTTTCCAAGAATCTTAAACTCTTCCCCATCAAAAAATTATGAAAGAATCTCCAACACACTCTATTTTTTATAATCTTCTAAATTTGAGGTATTCTTTATAGTTTTTTTAATATTTATTTTTAAATTAGTTTTAAGTAGATATAATATTTAATTTCTTTAGTTTTTTTATAATTTCTAATTTAGTTAGAAATAAAATTTATAATAATAATTAAAAATAAATAAATTATATAGAATTATAGAATAAGTAAATTTGTATTAATGTAGGTACATTTTTGATAATTTTAAATAATATTATGAATACTTAGGAATTTAAAATTTATGATTTATTAAAATATAAATACGATAATAAAAATTTAAAAAATAATATATTAAATATTATTTTAATTAAAAAGTTATTTAGATTTATTCATTGTGAGAATTGTTGATATTGGGGTATCACTTTCAACCTCTCCTACATAGATCTATGGGTTTTACTAAGATTTAGATCAGTGGGACATCTTGTTATTACACCACCATAATGACACTGAATAATAAATTCAGAAATTATTAATTAGGATTTTAACACTTTCAATAAATTTTAAAATTGTATTTTATTGTTAATAAGTATTTATATAATAATAAAAAATTTAAAAGTAATTGATAAAAATGAAATTAATTAATTTAAAATTTAAAGTTAATAATATTAATGAGTTAAATGATTTATATGACTAAAATTTTGATAATTTTAATAGTATTGTTTGTTATATAAAAAATACTAAAGTCTAATTATATTTATTTAAATGGTGAATTAATTATTCTAGATCGAGAAGTTGGTTATAATATAAAACCGGTAAGATTTTTAAATTTGAAATATTATACAGTAATAAAATATTTTCATAAAAAAAATCCATAGTTAGTTTAACAGTATCAATAACTATGTTATGTGGTCAATCATTTATATATTTATTTATTATAAAGTAGGGTTAGGTTATATAGCTCATACCATTATTGGTAATGATAAATGGAAGGAATAATTGTCAATATTTATGAAATAATGTAAATTTTATAATATATAACTATATGTAAATATATTTGTTGTTGAGGAAGTTCATACTATAGGATCTACATGAAATTATGGGGTACCAGTAGAAGTTATCCCATCACACCCACATGATACCATTTTGCATCATCATACTATGACACCTCCAAAATAAAGTAGTTATTTTTGAGAAATTATTATACATAATGAAGACATGATAGAGGAGAATTTCATGAATGATGAAGACACATATGATGGGATGGAATGGGATATAAACAAGAATAAGGCCCTGAAGACTTTTCTTAATTGACACATGAGTATTTACATTGAATTTTAAATCATCCTCAACCAATGGAAATATGTTCATATATTTTTCATTATTTATTTGGAATTTCTATTATTAGAGAGAAATGAGTATCATATAACAACCATTTATATATGGGTTCACTAAATGAGAAATTTATAGTTTTTCATAAAAAGTCCAATGATATAAAATTTATCAAATACATATGGGTAAACATTCTACAACCTATAATAGGAACATTGTTTATTAAAAAAATACAATATAATAGTACACTTTATATACTTACCATTTTCGGCGGACCAGGATAGGACATATTTATACAAGTGGGGATTAGTTTTATCATTATACACATATAGATTTCCTACATAGCTTATTGACCATATCACAACCATATTTCTAGTTTTGTTATGCATCTATTAATATTGGAATGCGAGTGTTTTCCTCATGTTTCACCTTGATTTTTTCTTTCACTTTCCCAACATCTATTATAGGACTATCCTAAAGTACACTAGTATTTTTATATAAGTAATGTTAGAAAAATTATTGACATATCATTTTTATTAATTAACTAAGCTGATTTTAATTTATTTTACATGTGAAATCATGATCAGTTTTATGTCCACACTATAAGGAATAGTTTTCATAGCTTCTTAGCTATAATTTATAGCCTTTGACCACATGTTATGAGAAAAAAACATAAGTTACGTTAATTTACATTATTATATTAAAATTAAAATTCACTTACATTATTTATATAATTTTTATGAAATCGTCTTCAATATCATTTCATATTTAATGGGGGATATATTTTTAAGACATAATCACATCACTTCAAATATAATATATTGTAATTATTGAAGATCATAGAGTTGTGGTACGACTCATTCACTTTCATATCATTGAGTGAAACCGACCATATAAGGTCACATTATAGTTTGGATACATTTAATGCATTCTTGATGCACCCCAATGGGTATCTAGTTAGAATAATATTAGGATTTTCAGGTGGCATGATGTTAATTTGGTGTGTTTTCATGAACACCACATCTTAAATTGAATCATATATGAAAATTATAATATATTTCAATATGGGGCATCCATAATACACTTGTTCTGATCTAATTCGGGTGACTACACATATTGATACATGTATGAATTTCAATTATACCTCATACACCATAGGGGGTCTCCATGGATTTCTGAGTTAACTATATTTCATTATAGATTTTATTTAATATTTTGTATTAATATAAATATTAATTTATTTATTGTCAAAGGAACTTGAGTGTATTATACATTTCTATAATCCTCATAAAGAGGAATTTTTTAGCTGAAACATTTTTAAAAAAGATTTTTTATCCCTTATAGATTTTTTATATTCCCTATATGACATTTCATATGATGAAGAGCCACAAACATATCATGATTCACATGATCCGGAAAATCACCCCTAAGAAAAATTAACCTCTATGTCCACCACAAAAAGGGTGATGGTATCGTAAAGATCCCTTATGTCATTTGAATTTTCATAGACATTGGTTATACCTTCATTATCTTAATCATGACTTGCTGCAAAAAAACATTCACCCTCTCGGGTTTTTTCTAAAATTTTTGGGGATTAGGAATGGTGGAATTGATTTATTATGACACAGTTCCATTCATAATTGGATTATCTATCATTAGTGGATTTAGATCCTATCTAAAACCCATTCATGATAACATATCCATATACATATTATGATGTTCATATGTCTGTATCACTGATGAGGTTCTAGTAACATCACAACCAGATGTAGCCCTTATATAGGAAAACCAATGTAAAATAAGAACCACATATTTTAGTTATTATGTCATCACACCACAAAATATTGAATTGATATGAATGTGATATATATACACCTTTGTGTAAGATGTTCCTCATAAATGATAATGATATTATTTATTCCATTTCTATTTACTTTTATAGATATTTTATTTATAAAGTTATTTAAAAGTTTGATTGTGTTATGTTTTATTTTCTGCTCATTAAATTTTAGAAAAAAAATTAACAAAAAAAATTATTAATTACTAACATGTTTTCCCATCTTGAAAAATGAATAAATATGTTATTATACAATACCTTTCATTTCCAAAATTAAATGACTTAATTACTTCTTGATTATATGAATCAAATAATTAATAATTAATAAATAACCATTACCCAAAATATTATAATATTTTAAGAAAAGTTGTCATATATTCATTATGCATATAAATTGATGAAAAAAATTAAATATGTTATATCCTGTTATGAAATAGAATCATTAAACTTATTGAAAACATGATATATTTCAAAATTGGTACCTCATTATTGATTTAAAATCAATTATAATGTTGATCAAAGATAGAATATAATGTTGAATGTAGGAGAATGATAAAATAGTGAAATTAAAAATTAAATTAATTAGAAAAGATAAAAATAGAGGGTATGTATTTAAAATTCCTCTATTTATTATCACATTATCATATATATATATATATTACATGATATTATAGTAACACCCCAGTTCAGATCACCCTAACAATATCCAAGTGGAGGGTCATCACTTGACCTCAAGCATGCATCTCCATATGAAAAAGTTTTATAACTATAGGTGAGAGCTTAATAATTCTATAAGGATTCTATGTACTAAAAAATAAACCCCAATGGCCATTCCCAAATATTCTAAAATATTGGCATGACCTTTTTGTATAATGGGAATCTCTAAAGTTCTTAGAGAAAAAAGGGGTCCAAAACGTCCCTCATATTCCATAATAGAAAGTATTAAAATGTCTATATAATGAATCAAAACACAACTGAGTAAAAATACATAACATGTAATAATATGAATTATATAAATAAATAATGAGACAGTATCAAGTATACTTTCTGGATAATAATGAAAAAATAAAAACATCGACCTCTAAACCCAACTCACATAATATAAACTATTGAGTCTTAAACCTCTAAAACTGAATAGTCCTAAACTAGGTGTCCATATTCAAGAGATACTTATACAATAAGAGAAAACATGAAGTTCTACCCACATATATAAAAACCCGTGTCATGTATTCATATAGAGGGATATTCAAACAATATAGTAGGAATTATCAATTTCTCAATAGTACTAAGTGTTTTTGTGATCATGTTTATGTGCGTGAAATACATATAAGGTGCATAAATCATGATGTTTCAACACACACACATAGAAACATAACATATTATGCACATAAAAGAATTTGTGTTAGGTAATCATGTGTGAACCAGGACACCATGACCCCTGGGATCACCTGCTTTAGCCAATACTAGAAGGAATACATTCTCCTCATACTATAATCTAAAACAATACACAATGATTCTAGGTAGGTCCCACATAAATTCCATCAGTCATCCCTGTTCATAGGGGATGTTTTATAACAATTTCCATGGTCTATTACCCTTATAGAATTCCATACTAAATAGTTTCCATGATAAATCCCTTATACGTGAAGCCTGTATGTAATAGTACCTAACAGTCACCCTCCAGTACCAATCCTAATTCCCCTCAGGGAAGGAAACAATATATACATCCTAAACCATTCCATTATAGGGCAGAGTGTACTAAATAGCACCCATGTCACCCCCCCCCCCCCATAGTGAAGGTGATGTGACATGTTTTTATTCACTTAGTCACACCCTCTTGGAGAATTAATTGAAGTATTTATTTCAAAATGGGATGTTAATGGTGAATTTTTTATTATGGATTAATCTATTGTTAGATATTTAATTTATTGAATATTTTTATGATAATGAGCCATTTGGGGGATTAAGTGTTTATGGTTTCCTTATCTTAAATTTAATATTTTTAAGAATCTATATCTTTATTTTTTTTAATGGAATTTTAATTTAAATTTCATTTTCAAGTAATTTTGAAATTGGGTTATTCTCAAAAATAATTCTTTCATTTTTCCATTATTTAATTTTGAAAATAAATTGTTATAATTAATTTCTATGTTTGGAAAATTCTTTAAAATTTTAAAACTCTCATTTCATGACCTAGATTTCATTTTCAAATGACTTAATATATATTTTCATCTTGATTCATTTTCATTTGGTCATGACTCTCAAAGTTAAAATCCTTAATATTCAAAATGAAAAATAAAATCATTTTAAAAATCAAAAGAAAAGGGGGAGCCCAGATTGAATCTGGTGATATGCACTAGAAACTTCTATAATTTTTTTTTGAGATGCTTGAGGTTCACCACATGAGAGGCTGAATCTTGCTTCCATGTAGGTGAGAATAATTTTTTGAGGGTTCATCTTGAGTTGTGTGAGGAGGATGATGAATAGTGATTGGTGCATCATGTAGTGACTCAATATATGTGTATAAAGTATATTACTATGAGATGTATGGTTGAGTTTTTAAATGATTTTTTTTAATTATAGGAGTATGATTGGATACAAAGAGGACCATAGATTGTGATTACACCAAATAGAGTGGATCTGGAGACTCAAACTAGAAAGGTTGAAGCTGCGTTGAGGAATCATGGAGTGGAATAAAATCGACTAGATGTAGGATATTTTTTTCTCTCCTAAAACTTTTTCTTTTATAATTTATTTTTTCTATATCTTTTACTTCTATTATAATAAATCAATTATTGAAAATTTTTATTTCAAAAAATATTGTATAATAAACTATGAATAGGGAATTAGATATTTCGGTTTCTTTTATTTCTCTTTTAATGTGTCATCATTTCTTTGTTGGATAAAATTCCTTCTTATATTTATATCTAGATATACCATTCTAAAAATATCTAGAATCAATAATATTTGTTCTTGATTTCAATTTTTCAAAATTTTAAGAGCACATATATTTTGAAACTTTTTGATAATAAATATTTTAATCAATTGAAAGAAAACACATAAAAAATAATGATAGTTTGTTCTTTGTGATTAGTCTACTTATTCTTTGTGTAGGGTTTATTTTCACAGTTAACAAGTTGTGGATTTTAACATACACTTTTCTCCTCCTTGAAAATTTCAGCAGAAAAAAATTAGTGTATTTTTTTGAATAAATTTTCACATGATTCAGGAAATATAAGAGTTATTAGATAATATAAATTTTCATTGCTCTACCACTTTTTCTACACAACTTTATTTATTAGTCTACTAGTTTTTTAAATTGTATTCTTCCTATTTACAATATCATTTTTATTCACTTATTTCTTGCTTGATTTTTTCTCTTTTTATTTTTCTTTCACTTTTTCTAGTCATTTTTCTTTCATGTTCTTTATCTTATTCACTCAAACATTTTTTCATTCCTTCCCCATGGTTTGACCCTACCTAAAACTATAATAGTTTTATGTAGTAAAATAAATAATTAAATTTTTGAGAACAATCAGGGTATTTAATAAATTTTTAGTGTCATTATCAAGGAGGAAATCTATGAACATTTCTAAAAAATAATTAAAAAAATCAAAAAAATATATTTTTTCACTCAAAATAAAAAAAATAAAAGAAACATCAATTAAAAAAATTAGTTTAATTTTTTTTAATGATATTTTAAAAAAAATTGAATTTTATTTTGTGTATGAAAACATGAAAGAAAAATATAAAAACATAGAACCTTTAACACCCAAAATATAAAAACACCGGAGTGCTCTAAAAAAGTAAAAAATGAAATTCAGTAGGGAGTAAGTGGATAACTGAGAAAATATTTACTCAAATCACCATAGAAATCAAGTAGTTTAGAGACATAGATTATGGAGTTTTAGTATCCCATAGTTTTTATTAATATTTAATTCATTAATCTTATATATAGCTTTAAAAAATATGACATTAAATAGTCATGATTTTACAAGATTTCATTCTTCAATGGAATGCCTAGTGAAGAATCTTTAGTCCTCATTAGGGATTTCCACAGTGTGCTGCAGTAACTTCCACTATATGGGATTATTGAGGAAGAGTTAAAACTGAGAGTTTTTTTATTTTTTCTCAAAGTTAATATTATAACCTACTTTTAATGGTTATAAGAGGAGATATTTGAAACATAGGATCTTATATTTAATAACCTCTTTATTAAGTTATACCCTATGAGGATGACATCTTAAATTAGACATAAGATCGCTGAGTTTTTTCAAGATGATGGTGATTCATTTTATGAAACTTGGGACCAATTTAGGGTTCTTATTAGACAACATCCTAACCATCATTTTTCTCAATATTTTCACATGGTAAATTTTTATAACTGACTCTCCCATTATAATAAGACAATTATAGATAAGTTTTATGGATGAGACTTTTCCAATATGGCATATGAAGAACTTTCAAAATAAATTTAATTCCACAAAATTAACAATAAAAATGTTCTATAAGTAGAACCTTTCACAAAAAAGATACAAAATCTCTTCAAGAAACCTATTCAAATGTTTCTCTTATTTCTAATAAAAATTTACTTAAGGAGAAATTCCACCACAATGGTGTATGTTTGGCCATCCAAATTCTTGTTATTCTAACTTGGATATGCATACCTAGTCCCTTGATAATGATAATTTTCTTAATGTATTATGATTTATCCTATGGATGATCCCTTTTAAAAAAAATTACCTCCAATGTTTTTAGAATCATCCTAAAATATCTTAGAGAGATCAGGTATTGTATAGAAAAACTACTTCTCATGGATTTCTACAACATTCTTGGAAACAATTCGAAAACCATAATAGGTTTAAATCATCAAATTCAATAACCAATGTAAAAGGTATATTGAAAAAATCATAATTAGTATGGATTCACAATATGTAATACATAAATATGACATGGAATCTAAAAAATGGATTTTAAAAATTATATGAATAATCTGAAAACTGAAAAAAGTTACATGGATAGAGTATTAGGAGGAATATAACAAGGAAATATACCTAGTAAAATAGAAGTGGAATTTATGTGTGTATCATTTTAATTCCTTGAACACTGATTGAAGTTTTTAGATTGGGATAACTTAATCCTACCACTATTATCTAATAATTGGATGATCATTCCATCACAAACCCTATTAGTAGGGTAAATAAAATTCTTATTGGTGTTGGGAAGTAATTTCTACCTAATTATTTTTTTATCTTATACATAGAGTGTGACAAGGATTTCCCTATCATCCTAGGTATGCCTTTCCTTTACATAGTAGTAACATTGATTAATGTTTCTTAAAGAAAATTTATTTTCAATTTTGGTGAGAAAACCAAGTAATTTATTGTTTTTAAAAAAATCGTAAAGAACCTACACTTTAAGAGAACTAATCTAGAGTAAAAATGATATAATATGAGGTCTCATTTGAACTTATTGAAATTAAATTATTGGATTAAATATAAATTTTAGTAAGAAAAACTTTCAATGGAGAAACCTATGTAGATATTTTTATAGGTGAAGTGGGGGAAAATTTTGATGAGTATGATGGTAAATTTATGGATCATTTGGATGATTTTCTTAGAAACATATATTTACTTCATATCTGATTCTTGAGTGTAGTGAGTTGTCCACTATTTATTATTGTAAGGAATAGATGTTATCTATATCTCATTATTTCTTTAAAAGTCACACTATAGACCTTTGGTCACTTAGGCCTAAGAGTCTCCCTTTTAGTAAACAATATCAATATGTGGGGTTTAATCAACTTACATATCATTTGAAATGTTCCTTTTTAGGTGAAATTTTTATACTATAGGTAATCATTTCTATTGAGATCCAGGATATTAAAGAGGAAAGTGTATTTAATGGGTTGAAAGGGTTCAAATATTCTATAGTTTGGACCATTTTTTATATCAAATGGATCATGACTTGTTAATTGATGCATAAAATTCCTATAAATATTGATTCTAATCCAAGGGTCGATGGTTAAATAAATCTCAATCCTAACATGAAAAAGGGTTTTATTAAATAATTAATTAAATTTTTAGATGCTAGAATAATATTTCATATCTTAGATAATGATTCTGTCAGCCCAGTCCAATTTTTTTCTAGGAAGAAAGGTGGCATAGTCCTCACAAATGAGAAGAATAAATAAATTATATTGGTCGGAGTGAGTATCTCAAGAGGGGGTGAATTGAGTACACAATAAAAATTTATATTCAAAATACATTAAAATAAATTCCCCTAATTTATTTAAAAAATGGCCTATTTAACCAAAATATCAAATCATTATAAATTTTAATCTTTCAAAATATTCTTAGAAGATTGATTGGGTCTCAAATAAAATAATATACAACATTAATTAATCCTTTGAAATGAATTTACATAATTAAAATTTTATAAAAATACTAATTAAGGTTAACTGTCAAATTATTAAATTTTTTTATAGTTTAAAACAATTTTCAGTTTTAAATAATATATAAAAAATAAAACAAGTAGAGTAATTTTGAATACAAGAGGTTCAGTCACAAGATGAGACTTAATCCTCTCCACTTCATGATATCTTACCATGAAGAAGTTTATATAAATAAATAGTTTGATCCATAACATGGATTGGGTTTTCCAATAGTATATAACATCGAGACCACACACAACCTCTTCCCCTATTATTTGTTGGAATATAGAATATAATGGGTTACATAGGAACTCTTCCACTATTATCTGTGGGAGTACAGAACATAATTGGTCACACAGGACCACTTTAAATATTATTTGTGAGAGTATAGGTATAAAAAATGTTACAAATATATCTATCTATACTCGATTTATTGTAGGATATAGTGTGCATATATAAAATAGAGTATAGCACACATTTCTCATTATGTATAGAACATAAATAGACTGAGAAGATGAAATAAGTAAAGGGATAGAAATGCTTAGTCTATTATGCAGTGCAACTCATGACTCCTTGATTTTGATTTTTAGTGTAGCTAAAGTTGGGTTCTCATGAAAAATTCCTTAAAATAGAGTTTCATAGACACTTTTGTTCTTGACTATAGGAAGACACTATATGTGTATTGTTCTTCTACTTCCTTAGTCGAGTATAGTCAGATGCACCAGGTAAGTACTTTGTGTTTTTGCAATTAAGTTCAGGTCTCTTTACATGTACACCTTTCAACACATCACCCTCATTCATTTTTCACTTATATTGAACGAGGGATTATGCTTATCTTTTATCAAAAGTAGCATGAGTGTCCATATGAGGATCTAGATATTATGTATCCTCTTACTAAGAGCTAGCACATACTTTAATGCATTCTGTCAAAAAATTAAGAAACAATCATTAAAATAATACATGGCATTAAATTCAATAAACTAGTTGTTAGAAATATTTATTTAAAATAAAATGTTTTAGAAATATTACTTGTGAGTCCTGAACAGTGACTAATTGTCTGTTAGTGTCTTATTGTAGTGGTGACTCGGGCTGGCGGTGTCTCATTCAGGCAATATGTCATAATGGTGATGTGATATTTTATATTTACCCAAATTTCTAAGTTGGTGGTAACTCAGCTTATGGTGAATCATCCTTCTAATGGTGACTCATCTGATGGTGGGTCAGGCTGGTAGTGACTCATACTTTACTAATTTTTTGATCCAGCGGTATGACACTATTTATGGTGTCTCATTCCATACTTTTCCAAATTTATATGTCAGAGGTTTGTTGTGTCAATGATGACTCATTGGTGACGGCGGTGTGATATGGTTGGTGGAGATTCATCCTTGTTGGTGACTTATCCTCAGTAGTGTCTAAACCTCAATTTTGACTTGTATTTAATAAAACTTTCATCACATATCTCAGATTATATAATGCCTACATAAAACATGAAACTTATTAATATCATTAGAAGCATGATTTATTGATCATTTAAATAAGGAGGTCAATAATATCAACCTTTTTTATGATCAAAAATCATGACATCAAAGGTAAAAAAAATTATGGCATCAAATATAAGATCAAAATAGGATATCAATGATAAATTATAATAGTGTTCATATATTTCAGTGTGGTTTCAAATAAATAGAAGAAATATTATTAAAAAAATATCACTATAATAGAAAGAAATGAATCAGAAATAAATGTCATACACTTCTCCTTTAACCCATTTTGGGATTATCAAAAAAGGTAAAACATAATTAAAATAAAAACAATAAAGGAAGTAAGAAATGAAATACAAAGAGTAGAAGAATATGGCATTAAGAAAGAGGATGAATAGTCATCCAAAGGTTGCAATCATAAATTTATTACAAAACTTTCCCATCAAAACAAAATTTATAAACCAACAACATTGTCATGGCTGAGAATAAGTATCCATAGGAGCTTGTCTTTTGTCATTGTCTGGACTCAGGTATGAGGCAGTAGGTTCTGCATCATATTATGAAGAAGCTTGAGGAAGATTAGTTGGAACACTAGTTGGGATTCTAGTTATAGCTTGAGGATTTTGGAGCTCAATAATAATAAATGTCATGAGTTGTATCATGTCTCATGTAGGGGGGAAAGGAAAGCGTTGGAATTTGGTAGGCAGAGGTGCAGATGGATTCTTGGTAACTCCTAGTCTAAGAGATTCCTATAAGGTAATTGTAATTTCTTCCTTAGCCAAAAAAGTTTTTCCATGCACATGGAAAAATATTTTCATAAGGTTTATAAAATAAATTATTATATGAATACATCTCTCCATGGAACTGAATAAATCTTCTTTCTCCCTTATAAAATGATTCATCACTGGATTCATATCCTTCAACAGTCAAACCTTATCATTAAAGGCTTGGGTAAAAGGTGGAATCCTCAAATTTTCAGCAAAAAACATGAAATTGGCATCCATGGAATGTTTGGAATAAATTCTTGAGAGATAATATTTTATGGATTTGGTAATTTTCACTTTCTATGAATTCATATCCTTAGTATAATTTCTTATCATCATGTGATCATGTTCAGCGATTTGCTCAAACTTCCTCAAAATTTCCAAAAAAATGAAAGGTTTCCCACTTAAAGGTATACTAGTCATAGTAGAAAATTCTTCTCTAACCATGGCTCTAATAATATCATTATCAAATTGAGGTATAGAAGAGGTATAAAGATCTAAAGATATATTCTCAATACTTTTAAGGATTCCATCCAAATAAGCTATAAAAGTAGAGTTTAAATCTTCAAATGTAGATTTTACGGACTCCATCTCACCAGTAATCCTCTTATTTTTAAAATTAATCTCTTGGATGTGATGCATCATTTTCATTTGAATATGGTGGATCACCAATTCAAATAGATATTGTAAATAATTTTCACTTAACTTTTTCAAGAGAGCTGCTTCAATGTTCACAACCATATCCCAATCTAAGACAATATAATCTCTAAAAACATCCAAGTCACCCTTGGTGACTAAGTCAATTTGGATAATAGGTATTAGAGTAGAAGGTTTTGGTTCCTTAATAGAAGTAAATTTTTCTAACAGACCAACAACATCAATTTGATGCAAAATTGATCCCTTGGGATCTCTATCATCTTGAAGATCACGTCCATCATCCTCTGGTGGAATCATAAATTAATTTGAGAACTTACCCCATTATTTTTTCATCAGTATGATCCATCTCTCTAATGTCTTGTCAATAAAAGTTTTAGAAGAAATACGTATAAATCCAGAAGGTAAAACAGTAGAAATATCAACATTCTAAGCATTTTCACTCTGTGCAGTATCAGTTTGTTCACCACTAGAAGGCTCTTCATCCATTTGAAAATCATATTTCTAAACATCAATAGCTAGTTACAATTATACACTTTTATCAACAGAAGGCTCATCAAGAGTATCTATATCAACTAACTATACATAACCACCATCTTTCTCTCTCAAAAATGTTCTTTATCCATTTTCTTAGCCACATGCTACTAAATAGAAACAAAAATTCTCATCTACTCAGTAATAGCAGAATTAGAAATGGTCTGATCAGTAATAAACTCATCACTTAGATATTGACCTGCTTAAAAAATAAGTCATTTTCCTTAGAAATAGGTTCCACCACTACTATCAAGTTGGGTCTATCTATAGATATATTGGGGGAAGCAAGTATATATAAAAATATTTCTACATATCTCCTTCTAATTTGGCCAGCTAAACCATCAGATTAATAATCATTATCATCATAAGCATCACCATTATTACCATTTCTATCATTTCAATTTCCACTACCATTACCATTATCATAATCTTCTTCTTCTTCCACATCTTTATCAGACATTGAACTATTTTTAAAATGTTCATATCTAGAAACATTAGTTTCTTATTCATCACTTTTCACTAATTTTTTTATTTTGGGAAGTCTCCTTGGAATACTAGGACCTCCATAAGTAATTGATGTTGATTTTAGAGATAGATTTGGGTCACCCTCTTTATCAATAGAAAGTTATTTCTCCTCTACTTTATTTTAGGGGGTAGTCTCTTCTTCATAGTCATCCAAATACTAAACAACCTCATCAGGTTCTAGATCAAGTTCAATAAGATCCCTTGGCCTGGATGGATGATCCATAAAGTTAAAATACACATACATTTTTCACCATCATCTACACACTAATTCTTCGTGGGGTTCCAACTAATTCTCATTCTTGAATTAATTTCTTTAGAAATAAAAAAACCGACCATAGTGTATGATATACTCTTCATCATCTGAAACTAACCCTTTTTCTTTTAACAGGGTTGAAATAGAATTTGGGTAAATTAGGGAATTATATCTTGAATTAGGCTTGATAATTTCATACAAGTGGACCATAAGGTATCTAAATAAATTAATCTTATGTATTCTTTTTACAATATATATCAAGTAGACATCCTGATTCCTTAAAGTGGAAAATTCACCTTTTATGGGGCATAACATGTTCTATATAAACTTGATGAGTAGTCTACATTCCCCATCCAAATCAGAAGCTACTGGTCTTTTAGTTATTTCATCACAAGTTAGTTCATTTAAATCATCTTCAAACACAAAAACATCACTGTCTCCTGGTATAGTTCCTTCATAATCATTATAAAATATTTCATGGGGTACCTTCATACTTTCAGCACATTTATTCGAAGAAAAAAATATTTTGTGTCCTTTGACATGAATTATTAATCATTTAGAAGAATCTTGGTCAAAAGAAAACTCCACATATTGATAGAACTTAT
The DNA here is from genome assembly GCA_963277665.1 of Viscum album. Classification (NCBI taxonomy): domain Eukaryota; kingdom Viridiplantae; phylum Streptophyta; class Magnoliopsida; order Santalales; family Viscaceae; genus Viscum; species Viscum album. The sequence goes on along the minus strand of OY728119.1, from coordinate 455,365,400 downwards.
AAACTAGATTAGGATATAAGGGTATCTTATTTAAAGAGAACCAATCCAACCAACCTTGGTTCTGGAGTACTTTGATAATGAAAGGCGTACTTGAGATTAACCACTCTACTTCAACTTCTTTTTAAACTACAAAAACTCTTCTTGAAAGCTCTAGGAAAACTAGTTCTGCAGAAGTAGGAACACTTAGCTCACACTTTTGTTTCTTAGCTATTATTGACTTAGATAGTGAAGACATATAAGGATACTTTAATCATTCGTTGTAGATCTGTCTAGTAAGATCAGTCAAAGGTTGAAAGAAATGTTAAATATTTGAGGGTCAGGAGATGAAGGGTTGCACTAGGCTCACGAGATAATATAATGGTGCAAGAAATATGGTGTATTGGAACTAGACAAACATCTAATTCATATCATTTGGGATTTTAGTATTTGAATAATAAAAGTTAAAATAATACTTAAATATAAAATTTATTAGTTGAGAAAATATTTTTGTAGGGTTACATAAATAAATTCAACTTTAATAATAAAAATAAAACTAGAGGTTCAAAAATTTTGAAGTGAGAAAATTTTCAAAGGCATGAGAACAAATGGTGTGAAAATACAATGGTGTGACAAACCAATAGCGTAATGTTTCACAGAATTAAGATGATCACAACGATGAGACACCCAATGGTGTTTCATCCAACACAAAATTAAATTTAATCAAAGTTAATCATTACTAATTCATGTCTGATATAGTTCATTCTCTCATAATTTCATTTCTTAGTAAAAATAATATCTAACTGATGTTATGTACAAATGTATTCAAGACTGATATCACCTTTCTGAAAATGATCTCTAAAAAAGTGATGTCTTACATCAATACATTTTTTTCTATAATGTGAAATGGGATTTTTAGAAATATGCATAGAATTTGTGTTATCAAAATTTATAGGGTCATATCAGAATTAATATCCACATTCTAGTAGAGTGTGTTTCATCCACAAAATATGTGCATAGAAACTATGTATTTAGCTTTAGTAGTAGACTGTGCAATAGAATTTTTATTCTTACTACACCCAGAAACTAGATACTTTCCTAAAAAGTGACATGTTCTTGATATTCCTTTTCTATCTAACTTTCATCCACCAGAATTAGTATCAGAATAACTAACTAGATTAAATACTTTTCCTCTAGGTTAAAACAATCATAAATTGGAAATATATTTAAGGTATTTGAAAATTATTTTGACAGAAACTAATTATGACTCTTTTGTATTAGATTGAAAGTGATCACACATAAACACACTAAATATTATATCAAGTTGGATAGCATTCAAGTAGATAAGACTTTCAATCATACCTATGTAACTAGTTTGATCCACTAGTTTCCCAAATTTATCAAAATCTAATTTATAGGTGTTACTCTTATGAGTATCACTAATCTTAGTTGTATCCAAGTTAAAATGTTTTAGAATATATTTTTTATATTTACTTTGATTTAAAATTGTTTCTTCTTTATTTTGAAAAATATGAAATCCAAAAAAGTACTTAAGTTCACCCATAAAACGCATTTTAAAATCATTTTGCATCATTTTGGAAAAATTGGTACATAAATAATTTTTAGAATATCCAAAAAAACTATCATCCATGTAGATTTGTAATATTAAAACATCTTTTGAAATTAGTTTTATAAAAAAGGTAGGATCGGATATACCTTTTGAAAATTCTTTTGAAAATTCTCCTGGAGCATTTTTAAAACCATATAAAGCTTTTGATAATTTGAAATATTGATTTGGAAAATGGGGATTTTAAAAACCATGGGTTGTTTAAAAAATATATCCTTAACTATAAAACCATTAAATAAATAACTCTTGACATCCATTTTATAATTCTTTAAATCCAAATGAGCTAATTGGTAGATCAAAATTGTAATGGATTCAATTAAAGATATAGTGTAAAGGTTTCTCCATAGTTTATTCCTTCTTATTGACTATAAACTTGTGCAAAAAGTCTTTCCTTGTTTCTAACTATCATTTTTGACTTATATACCTTATTATTAAACACCTATTTAGTGCCTATAGTTAATGTTTCCTTGGGTATATCTACAAGTTCCCACACTTTGTTTCTTTCAAACTGATTTAATTCCTATTACTTTTCCATCACCCAGAATTCATCATTAATGGATTCATTGACGTTCTTAGGCTCTATATAAGACAATAATGATTTATGTTCAACCAAATTTCTAAGATAATATCTTATATGATTACCTCTATCTATATTTCCACCAATAGAAACTCAAGGGTGGTACTTAAGAGTTAAAACATCTCTTGAAAAATTTGGTCTTGTCACTTCAAGATTTTCTATAGGCTCAGGTTTAGGATGTTCTAGTAATTCTTCAAAACTAGATGATTTTTTTCATGTTTCACATCAGGATCAAAAGGTTTATAATTTAAGTTTAGTGTTTAAAAATCATCCTCATTATTTTTTAAATAAGTATTGGGCTCTTGTGGATTTGTTTCACAAAATTTTACTTGAACATATTTTTCCACAGTCATAGTCATTTTTTTAAACTCCATTGAAATTACTAAAAATAGAATAACCTAGTAAAATTTGTTCATCACTTTTGGAGGAAATTTTGTAAATATTAAACTTAGGGTTAAGAATAAAGACTTTGAAACCAAAAACTCTAAATTAATTATCCTTAATAATCCTATTATTCTAAAGGTCATAAGGGTTCTTATTCAAAATTGGTCTAATTGAAAATTTATTTATAATGAAGAAGGATGTATTAATAGCCTCTTCCCAAAAATATATAGGTAGTTCATACTCATGAAACATGGTCTAGGATATCTCTTGAAATTTTCTATTGCTTATTTCAACAACTCCATTCTGTTGTGGGGTCCTAGGAGTAGAGAAGTTATGATTGTAGACATTTTGTGAGAAAAAATAGTCAAAATCTTGATTTTAAAACTCCCAACCATGGTCACTTATTAATTTATTATTTCTAAGTCCACTTAGGATCTCTATAGATCTAGCGTACTTAGTGAAATAAGAACAAGTTTCACTCTTGTGATATAAAAAAGAACACCCAAGTATACCTAGAAAATTCATCTACTAATACATAGACATAGTATTTCCCATTTAAACTATAAATTATAGATTTTATAAATATATATATATATGAACCAACTCAAGAGGTTGATAATTTTACACTTATTTCTTTAATTTAAAAGAATCTTTTCCCCCTTTTTGACAGGGGTTACAAACTTTATAATTTGGGAACTCTAGTTTAGGTAGAACCTTTGACTAACCTTTTCCTAGTAATATTTATATGTTAGTGAATATTTCAATGGTCTATTCTCCTATGCCAAATCCAATATTATTTGTGAAAAGAACTCAAGCAGGAAACATTTTGAGAAATTAAATAATTTAAATCAATGGAATAAACATTATTATTCCTTAAATCAATAAAAATTAAAATATTAGTATAGCCATAAACATTGCTAGAATCATTCTCAAATTTAACATAAAAACCATGATCACATAATTTTGAAATACTAAGTAGGTTATATTTAAAACCATAAAAAATAATACTTTAGAAATTAAAATATAATTATTGTTAACAATTTGGCCAAGACCAATGATTTTATCTTTTTCATTATCACCAAAGGTGCCATGACCACCATAAAACTTAATAAATCTCTTGAATAATGAATAATATATTATAATATTTCTTGAAAAATCATATTCCAAGTACCATAGACTCTTATAGAAGTTCTTAAAATAGTTTCCTTTCAATAATGAATTTATAAAAGGAATGACTTTGGTACCCAGATTTGTTTAAGTCCAGAGATATTAGTAATTAAAGATTTTGGAACCCACAATTTCTTTATGGGTTTCCTATAAATAGATTAAATACTTTTTGAAATTAAAACATTATTAGTTCCATTGAAAAATATAATTAGAAGAAGAACTTTATGTTCTATAATTAGGAACAAAAATAATTTTTTTACTCTCCTCGGTCCAGGTTGGTATCCAATACTAGTAACATATTTGGGTGTAACTTTCTTTCCGAAATTCTAAGTGAGAGTTTCTCTATAATTAGGAAAAAAATTATAAGTATTTATTTATTTTATCATTTAAAATTTTAAGTTCAGTGTTATCTTTCAATATTTGATCATTCTTTTCCTTTTCAACAATTAGATCATATTTAATTTTTACAGATAAAGCATGTTATCTATTAGGAACTGTGTACTTATCCTTAAGATCATTAAAATTATCTTCCATCATAATAAAATATTAAAACATTTATTTATTAGTAATATCATCATAATTATATTAATTTTCATAATTATCATAAATATGTATAGACAATACAGTGGGTACCTTAGTGGTGTTTGTTATAAAGCACATATTTTCTCTATCTGATTTCTCTTCGGGAGCTAAATCAGAATCACTAAAGTTTTCTTCAAAGGAACTCCATATTATTTTCATGTCCTTATTATATCTTATGTCATTTTCATCATATCTATTTTTTTTACTTTAGTTTTGGACAGTCAGCTTTTACATGTCCTTTACTCTTACACTCATATTAGACAACCCCATTTTCATCTTTCTTCCAGTATTTCTTCTAGGTTCCCTTGGAATCATATTTTCCTTTATAATTAGTCTTTCTAAAAAAAATTCTTCCTATAGAATTTTTTTAATTTTCTGGATAAATGAACCATCTCCCCATCGCTATCTAGAAGTGACTCACTTTCACTTGAGCTAACATCTTGGAATTTCTACTTTTCCTTTTTTTTAGATGCAATAGACTTAAAGGAAATAGATTTTCTCTTTGTATCTTCATCATCTTCTCATTTGACCTTTAACTCTTTTTCATACATCATCAGTTTACCAATCAACTCTTTGATAGGTAGCTTACTGATATCAAATGATCCTCTAATTGACACAGAGGTGCCTTTCCATCTTTCATGTAAACATCTATGCATCCACATGATCAGGTCTTATAGGATACAAGATTCCCAAGTGTGCTCATTATGTCCAAGATCTCATTGAAACTGAGGTACTTGTCCATAATAGGTTCATTGGGATTCATATTAAAGTTTTCATACTTAATAGTATGTGTGTTAAGTCATATATCCTTAATATTAGTTGTTACCTTATGTGAAACTGATAAATTATCCCAAATTTCATATGCAGTTTTACAGAAAAATATTATATTAAATTATTCATCTACTCAATCACAGTAAATGGGTTTCATTGATTTATAATTATTAATATAAGAAAACTATGTAGCATCATCCTAATCATTGATATCAGTATCACATATAACATATTTATCTTCTATAGCAATACAAATTTTGAAACTCAAGCTCTCAATGTGCATTTTCATTTTAATTTTCGATTAAGCATAATTATTACCATTGATAAAGGGAGTTCTCTTAGTAGTAGAACCTTCTTATCAATAATCCATTTGATGAAATAAATTTATAAATAACAGGAATTTAAGATCATTAAATATTAACAAAAATCACAGTTGAAATGGTTTTGAAGAACTTTGATACCTAAGATTAAACCTATGATACGAAATTTTGGTTAGAGTGAGTATCTGAAGAGGGGGTGAATTGAGTACCTAATAAATTTTTTTTGTTAAAAATGGATTAAAATATATTCCCCCAATTTTATTGAAAAATGGTCTTGTTACCCAAAACAACATATCATTATAAATTTCAATATTTCAAAATATTTCTTAAAATATTGATTCAGTCTCAAATAAAATAATATACAATATTATTTAACACTTTAAATAAATTTACTTAATTAAAATCCTAAAAAACACTAATTAAGTTCAACTATCAAATTATTAATTTTGTTTATAGTTTAAAATAATTTTTATTTTTAAATAATATATTCAAAATAAAATAAGTAGTAGAATTTTGAATACAATAGATTCTGTATAAAGCTGAGACTTGGTCATCTATAATTTGTGATCACCTAACACAAAGTAGTTTATATAAATAAATAGTTTGATCCACATCCTGGATCGGGTTTTACAACAATAGAAAACTTTCCAGACCACATAGGGCCTCTTCCACTATTATCTGTGGAAGTATAGAATATAACAAGTCACACAAGATCTCTTCCATTGTTATCCGTCGGAGTACAAAATATAACAGGTCACACAGGACCTGTCACATACATGACTTATTTTAAAGTAAAATTCTATTTAATTTCCATTCATTCTTTTTTTTTAGGGTTTCCCAAGATTTTATGGAGGAGTGAGTGAGTTTTCATGAGTTGGGTCTGCCTGAAAGCCCATTTTCTGCATTAAAAATATATATTAATTGTTTAATATATCGTTCCATATTAGTTTTTTTTTGTGATTACAACTCTCACCTGATCCCACTTACCTAAGGCGCTCCCCCATTTCTTCCTCCCACAATTTTGAGCTCAATAGAGTCTCGAAAGTGGTCGAAACTTCTCTGAATTTCAGAAATCTCCCAGATTTGGAGAGGTAAATTATTCCTTTCATAAATCCTTTTATTTTTAATCTTTTTCCCCCATTCCAGTTTCTAAATGATCTCTTAATCCTTTTTCGAACCTCCCATGAATGGTTGGATGTTTTCAAATTCAGATACTTGTGGATTTTGGGTCATTTTCTTCAAGATTGTTTTAGGTAAGTGTTTCTCTCTTCAATTCCTCCCTTCTCCTTAGGGTTTCCTCCCTATTTCATGAATATATATAATTTCCAGAGGTTAGGGTTTTAACATAGGGTTTTCTTTGGTGTATATTTGGTCAAATATTGTGTTCTAGGGCTGGATTTATCTTCCTTGTGGTGTGGTGGTGGTGCGATTGATGTTTCGCACCAAGTTTTGAGGGATTTGACACTTTCGGTAGGTGGTTCCATGTGTAAATAATTATTTATGAGTTATATTGATGTATTTATTCATTTTTCATATTCCTCATATGTAAGGTGTGGTGCGAAAACTGTTTATAATTAATTTGGATAAGTGTTTAATTTTATAGTTTCATTTTAACTTGAAATTGGGTGTTTTCATGTGCAACTCATGGGGTATTATTTGGGTGTATTTTATAACATATGGATTTGGTTTAATAAATATTTTTTGGCCTTACAATTCTTGTTTGGTTATGTATTAGTGTCATGTGGGCCTAAAAATAGGGGTTTTGAATAGGTTTTATGTGTAAAGAAATGTTATACTTCTTGAGAGTATTTTTTAAAAATGTGTGTTTTTATTTGGATCATTTGTAGTATTATTCAAGGTGATTTTATAAAACTTGAAAGTGGTTTCATAAATGTCTCTAGGGCTTCAAATTCTGTTTTGGATAAGAATTCGTATGGTTGTTTGTCTTAAATTGTGGTTTTGAAATGAGATTTGTGTGAAAGACATATTTACAACACTTGGGTTCTTTTTATGAAAATTGTAAATGTTTTAGTTGGTTAAACAAAGTGGGAAAAGCATGCATATGTACTGTTTGGTATGTTTGTTTACCTATTATGGGGTTTTGAAATTTGAAATGATGTTTTAAGATTTCAAACATTTTTATAATGTTTTGTAAATTTATGAAATGTTTTATTAAATTGTGGTGTTGGAGCGAAACTTGTTTGTGGGCTGTTTCGTGTAAGTTTGACGATAAAATGATTTTGAAGGTAAAAAGGCTATTATTTAACAAGTGAGTGGGATGTTATGATAGTTTTAATATATTTTTATGGTTTTATAAAAAAAAAATATGGATTTTTGGAAGTGTTAAAGAAATGTGAAAACTGTTGTGGGCTATTTTGGTGGGAGTCGGATTTCAAAATCAATTTAAATAAAAAGTGGACTTTTATGACTTGTGTTGTATAAATGTGGGTTGTTTTGTGAATTTATGATATGGAAATTATATTTTCTTGTGAAAAAGTATATTCATTGACTTGTTGAACTTTTTTGATCACAAAGGGAAAACCTGGGTATCTAGGTGGGTGGACGTGTACTAGTATGCTAGTCAATCCGTGGGGTTTGGCCTCAGTTTCACTTAGCAAGATTGACGCTTACAAATATAACTAAACTATGATGACGATGATTATTGGGGACCACTTGGTTATGGGTATGTTCCCTACTGGTGGCTCGTGCACGATAAAAGATATTTGTGATGGTTACTCTCACCGAGATACGAGGTACCTGGGACCCACAACTAGCTAGTGCCTAGGGGTTATTTCCCATTTCTTGTGCTCACTAGATATTTTGTGCTTACCGTCGGCATATGGTATGAGTGGATGGAAAATTTAGTAGCTTTGGTATTTATTTTAAAATATTTTATTATTTAAAATTAGCCCACATGAAAACTATTTTTATTTAATGTTGCATCTTTTAGAAATTGTAACTAGCATTTAATGTTTTTGAAAACTTACATTATTTTAGTCTTTAAATGTTTATAACATGGAATCTCTTAGTGGTGGTATTCTACTGGGAATTTGCTCACATCCAACTTACACTCTTGGGTGTAAGTATACTTGGTTATTTGTTTTATCGCAGGTTGGGTACAGTTTTTAGTGTCATTGGTTCGGGTTTCTCGCAGGTCCTTGGTGGTGAAGTCTTGTGGGGATGGCTTGAGGGAGGTGCCTATTGCCCTGTGGAGGTTCTTGGGCTATCCTTATTTGGTTTTGTAACTTTTTAATGGTATTTAAAAATAGTTTTAACTTATGTAATTCAGTTCTGAAATTTTTTAAAAGACGGTTTTAGTTGAAAAATCCAGATTTGTTTTATTGAGTTTGTTTGTTGTTTAATGTTTATAAAATCGGGTAAATCATTCCCAATTCTCATTATATGATACCTGGGAACTTGTTCCAGCCCTTGGGGATCGAGAACGCCCTTCAGGCCTTGTCACGGGATGGTTTTGGGGTCGGTTTGATGGTGACCAGATCTGGTTCGTGACAAAATGGTATCAGAGGAGGTTCTCATTAACTCTTTGGGTCGCATTATTTAGGGAACAGTCAGGATAGTCTAGAGTAAGGATTGTTGGGACTTGGTATTTTGGTTCTGGGTAGGGTTCCTGATCACTACACCTCATGATGGGATTCGAGTTGCTAGGGGAAGTCGGTATTTATCTAAGTCCTTTGGTTTTCTTGGTTTGATAATGATTAGGGGAAATGAAAAGAGAGTTGGGTTAATGGTCTCAGTGAGCTCACAGGGCCTGGAAAGCCATGTGGAGCCGGGTATATTACCTATAACACTCTCTATTATTGTGATGTTATTGTAATATGGCCCCCAACCATATTTCCAAGTCACCCACTGAAACTAGTTTCCTCTCGCATTTTTTGTGCTTTAGTTTTGAAATCTTGGCACTTTGGTTTTAAAGTGACTTGGTTTTAAGAAGCATAAAGTTTTTGTGAGATGATTTTAAAATAAAGAGAGAATTGTTTGGTAAATAAAATCGCAGAACTGAATTTTCAGAATTGTTTTGAAATGGAAAATGGTGTGTTTACACGTCTTTTGAAAGAAGGAACTATATAGATGTTGGTTTTGAAAAGTGTTTCCAATAGGGTTTTCTAAACAATCAAAGAGTGTTTTAATGTGATGAGATGTTTTGAAATTGATGTGAATATCTTGAAAGTGAGTTCTTTTCTAAATGGTTGTGTGTTTCTGAAAACTTTTGCAAGATTTGAGTTGGGATTCTGATCTCGTGGTTAGCAGTTTTGAGAAAAATGATGTGTTGGTTAACCGTTTTGGTTTTGAAAAGTGGAAAGAACTTTTGTTTTAACCTTTGGTATTTTCATGAGAAACCACATGCATGGGATTATATGGGAAGATGGATGGTTGATGACATGACTGGATGAGTTTCGGGATGGATGTGAGGAGTGTGCCTGGTGTGGCATAGAAACATGCATGTGTAAGGCCCATGGGGTACCATTAGTGGATGCGCTAACCACTGAACCATTTGTTTTCAAAGAAAAGTTTTTAAATAAAAACATGATTCCTTGATGAATTGTTTGGGATGGTTTATATTATGTGTTTTTGGAAAATGTTGATGTTGTGGGATGTTTTGAGTCCAAGAACCCCTCCTATTCGAACTGTGTTTTGGGTTTGTGTTTGGTCGGTAACCTGGGTAGAAGTACCGGTTAGTAGTCTCCTCTGAGATATGTTTCATGAAACCTTTATGGTGAATCCCTTCATGTGTTTGGATATGGTTTTTAGAACTTTTTGACCAATGGACTTGCTTGGTTGGTTCTTTAGGTTCTCTTGTTGGATAAGGTATGCCCCCATAAAGGGTTAATGCATAACTGAAGTGCAACCCAGATTGTTTCTCCATTGGAAAATCCTCTAGTTGATCAATATAAGGAATATTTTTTTCTTGAGATCTGTAGATTGAGTCTACACCCATTCCTTTCTTTGATTTTTAGATCCTCTTGTAATGGGAGAGTGCTCATGGAAGGCTGAAAGATACATTAGTTTCTTAAGTTTCCTGATTTGTCGAAGGTGAATGTGGTCTAGGGTTGTTAGTGTGGATGAGTGTCTCGATGGTGTCTAAGAGGTCCTTTGGGTTCTTCAAAGTTTCTTTGAAGCATGAGTTCATGTTAAACCACCATTGTGGGAAATATAGTCATGATAGGATATTGTGGCCACTTTCTAGAACTGTGTGTTGTTTGGGGATGTTTTATAAGGTCCCTCTCCATGCATTGTTTATATTAGTCGCAATGGTCATGTTCGGTGATTCCTTATGATGTCATGTGCTCGATTGACCGTATAGGTGAAAGTTGTGAAATCCTATGAGATACCCTGTTATGTTGGGTGAATTTCTCCTGTGGAAAAACATCAAAATCTTCCATTTTAGAGGATGGTGAGTGTAGGTGTTCTTTACTTCTATTGTTTCTCACCTGAAGAAACAAGGTGTGATGTGTGTGCATCTTCTTAGCCCTTGTTTCAGTGAAATATCATGATAGGGTAAAGTTAGTTTGGAATTTTTATGTCTGAAATACTTATCTGGGATTTAGGTGTAGTTGTTGGTGGCACTGAGAGAAGAATTCTGATTTAGTGGGTTTTTAAAGACTAACTGCAAGGCCGAAATCATTTGAGCTCCAGCCATAGGTCTCGGAGAGAAGTTGGCTCATAGTCAGGGGAAATCACCGGGTCGTTTAAACACTTGTATAAAGTCGTATCCTCAGTATGAAAGTTAGGAAGAGTTTAAACCTATGGGGTCATTATCTTTCTTCTATTGTTCATGTTCAGTGGAAATAGGTGGAGGGTCATGTATCCATGTCATCACCCAATATTATACCCTCCCACTTTAGTTTCCACTGAGTCTTTGGAGAAAGGTTTGAAGTTTGGCTAAACTAGTTTAGAACACGGTTTTCACTTGGTTAATAGTGACTATGCCCCAGAAAACCATGTGGATAGAAGGATCCACGCTATTAGTGCACGGTTTCCCAAATCGTGCGGACTAACCTTGTGACCTTACCAAAACTTCAAATTTTGGGGTCTTCCTGTACTGGCTCATGCTGGTCGGTTAAGATGGTTGGTTCTTATGGTGGGTAGGCCCACTATGAGTCCTATATAAGTTCTTTCATAAAGGTCCGATGGAATTATAACCATTATACTGGGGATTCCATTCAGGCCTCCCCCTATTAGTGTCATGATTTTATCTTGAGAAAAATATAGGTTATCTCTTATGGTGGGGAGCCTATTTTTGTTCCCACGTACCAGTAACTCAGATTTATCCATGATCATGGCTTGGCGGTAGGTAGTCTCTTTTTGATCTATCAAGATACCAATATCTTACTTAGGTAAACGTTGAAATATGAGAGTTCCCAATGGTTTAGTTATAGCAAGGTAAGTGTAACCTTGTTCGATGTTGTTGTTCGTTTGGGTGAATTGCTTGAGTCTTGTTCGGATAGTGTTTAAGTAGTTTTATTTTGGGATAAAGGTTTAATGTGATTGATCATTTCAGGAAAGTGTTGTAAGTTTTAGTTTTGAGATTAATCCTTCATTAATTGATCACTTGAGGTGTTTTGGCCTTTGGGGGTGAAACCTGAAAAGGGTGTACCTCTTGGTTTCTCAGTTGGGTTTGGTTGTTACTTTGGAATTGATGTGACTTTCTGGGGTGAAACGTTTTCATGGTGGGGAGAATTTTCACATACATGACTTATTTTAAAGTTAAATTCCATTTAATCTCCATTAATTCTTTGTTTTGAGGGTTTCCCAAGCTTTTATGGAGGAATGAGTGAGTTTTCATGAATTGGGCCGAACCGTGAGCTCAATTCCAGATTTAAAATTAAATATTTATTCCTTTATAACTCATTAATTTTTCAACATTTTTCATCCATTCCAATTCTTAATTGTCATACCCTGACCTATTAACACCACCATATTAATTTTGACCATTTAGGAATCCATAATCATGGTGGATATGAGTTTTTATTTAAGGGATTGGGCCTGCCCAAAAGCCCATTTTCTACATTAATAATATATTTTCATTATTTAATATCTCCTTCCATATTAGCTTTTTTCGGTGATTCCAACTCTCACCCTAGCCCACATACCTAAGGCGCTCCCCCAGTTCCTCCTCCAACAATTTGGAGCTTAATAGAAGCTCTAAAGTGGTCAAAACATCTCTAGATTTTAGAAATCGCCCAGATTTGGAGAGAGAAATTAATCCTTTCATAACTCCTTATATTTTTACTCTTTTTCCCCCATTCCAGTTCCAAAATTATCTCTTAATTCCTTTTTAGAACCTCCAATGAATGGTTGGATGTTTTCAAAATCAGATACTGGTGGAGTTTGGGTCGTTTTCTTCAATATTGTTTTAGGTAAGTGTTTCTCTCTTCAATTCCTCCCTTCTCTTTAGGTTTTCCTCCCTATTTCATAAATTTATAGAATGACCAGAAGTTAGGGTTCGAACCTAGGGTTTTATTTGGTGTATGTTTGGTCAACTATTGTGTTCTAGGGCTGGATTTATCTTCCTTGTGGTGCGGCGGTGGTGTGGTTGATGTTTCGCACCAAGCTTTGAGGGAATCGACACTTTCGGTAGGTGGTTCCATGTGTAAATAATTATTGATGAGTTAGATTTATGTATTTATTCATTTTTCATTTTCCTCATATGTAAGGTGTGGTGAAAAAACTGTTTATAATTAATTTGGATAAGTGTTTAATTTTATTATTTCATTTTAACTTGAAATGGGGTGTTTTCGTGTGCAACTCATGGGGTATTATTTGAGTGTATTTTATAACATATGGAATTGGTTTACTAAATATTGTTTGACCATAAAATTCTGGTTTGGTAATGTATTAGTGTCACTTGGACCTAAAAAGAGGGTTTTTGAATAGGTTTTATGTGTAAATAATTTTTATACTTCTTGAGAGTATTTTATGAAAATGTGTGTTTTCATTTGGTTCATTTGTAGTATTATTCAAGGTGATTTTATAAAACGTGAAAGTGGTTTCATAAATTTCTATAGGGCTTCAAATTCTGTTTTGGATATGAATTCATATGGTTTTTGGTTTTAAATTGTGGTTTTGAAATGAGTTTTGTGTGAAATACATATTTACAACACTTGGGTTCTTTTTATGAAAATTGTAAATGTTTTAGTTGGTTAAAAAAGTGGGAAAAGGGTGCATATGTACTGTTTGGTATGTGTGTCCACATATTATGGGGTTTTTAAAGGTTAAATGATGTTTTAATATGTCAAACATTTTTAGAATGTTTTTTAAATTTCTGTAATGTTTTATTAAATTGTGATGTTGGAGTGAAACTTGTTTGTGGGTTGTTTCATGTAAGTTTGCTGATAAAATGATTTTGAAGGTAAAAATGGTTTTATGTAACAAGTTAGTGGTCTATTATGATATTTTTAATATATTTTAATGGTTTTATAAAATTGTTTTTTGGATTTGTTGAAGTGTTAAAGAAATGTGAAAAGTGTTGTGGGCTATTTTGGTGGGAGTCGGATTTCAAAATCAATTTGAATGAAAAGTGGACTTTTGTGACTTGTGTTGTATACATGTGGGTTGTTTTGTGAATTTATGATATGGAAATGATATTTTCTTATGAAAATTATATTCATTGACTTGTTGAACTTGTTTGAGTACAAAGGGAAAACCTGGGTATCTAGGTGGGTGGACGTGTAATAGTACGCATGTTAATCTGTGGGGTTTGGCCTCGGTTTCACTTAGAAATATTGACTCTTACAACTCCCACTAAACAATGATAATAATGATTATTGGGGACCACTATGTTATGGGTATGTTCCCTAATAGTGGCCTGTGCACAAGAACAAATATTTGTGATTGTTACCCTCACTGAGATACAAAGTACCTAGGACCCACAACTAGCTAGTGCCTATGGGTTATTTCCCATTGCTTGTGCTCACTAGATATTTTATGCTTATCGTCGGCATACAGTATGAGTGACTGGAAAATTCAGTAGCTTTGGTATTTATTTTAAAAGTTTTTATTATTTAAATTAGCCCACATGAAAACTATTTTTATTTAATGTTGCATATTTTAGAAATTGTAACTAGCATTTAATTTTTTTGAAAACTATAATGCTTTTCATCTTTAAATGTTTATCACATGGAATATCTTAGTGGTGGTATCCTACTGGGAATTTTATCACACCCTACTTACACCCTTGGGTGTAAATAGACTTTTTTTTCTTATCGCAGGTTGGGTACATTTTTTAGTGCCAGTGGTTCGGGTTTCTAACAGGTCCTTGGTGGTGAAGTCTTATGGGGATGGCTTGAGGGGGGTTCCTCTTGCCATATGGAGGTTCTTGTTCTGTCCTTATTTGGTTTTGTAACTTTTTAATGGTCTTTAAAAATATTTTTATCTTATGTAATCCAGTTCTGAAATTTTGTAAATGATGGTTTTAGTTGAAAAATTCAGATTTGTTTTATTGAGTTTGTTTGTTGTTTAATGATTATAAAATCGGGTAAATCATTCTCAATTATCATTATATGATACCTGGGCACTTATGCCAGCCCGTGGGGATCGGTAATTCTCTTTTTGACTTGTCACGGGCTGGGTTTGGTGCTGGTTTGATGGTGACCAGATCTGGTTCATGACAGGACCTCTTACACTGTTATCTGTGGGAGTACAGGTGTAAAAATAGAGTTAAGAAGATATCTATATATCTTCCAGTTATTTCCAGAGATAGTGTGCATATATAAAACAGAGTATAACACACACTTCTCATTATGTAAATAATATAAAAAATTATTTAGCTAAAAGTAGTAATGGAATAGAAATTTTCATCCTATTATGCAGTGTAGCTTGTGACTCCTTGATTTTGATTTCAGTGTAGCTCGAGTTAGGTTCTCATGAGAAAATTAGTATAAAATAGTGTCATTGACACTTTTTAATTGACTACATGAAGGAAATATATGTGTATTATTCTTTTTCTTCCTCAGTTGAGTATAGTTGTATTCACTAGGTAAGTTCTTTATGTTTTTCAATTGAGTTCAGCTCTCTTCACATGTACATATTTTAGCACATCACCCTCACTTATTTTTTACCTATATTTTATGAGGAAGTTTGCTTATCTTTTATTAATAGAATCATTCAGTATCCAATTGAGAATTTGGATATTATACATCCTTATATTAAGGACCGACAAATCGTTTAATTCATTTTATTGAGCAATTAATAAATGATCATTAAAATAACACTTGGAATTAAATTCAATAAACTAGTCATTAAAAATATTCAATTTAAAAAGTTAAGTTCGAGAAATAGTGGTGGTGAGTCCTGAATGGTGACTTTTAGTCTCATAGTGTCTTGTTCTGGTGGTGTCTCAGGCTAGTTATGTATCCTTCTAGTAGAATGTCAAGATGGTGGTGTGATATTTTGTACTTAGCATAATTTCTATGATGGCGGTGAGTCATCCTTCTGACGGTGACACCTCTAGTAGTGGGTCAGGATAGTGGTGACTCATACTTTACTAATTTTTTGATTCAGTGGAATGACACAGCTGATGGTGTCTCATTCCATACTTTCCTAAATTTATATTTTGGTTGTGTGTTGTTTCAATGGTGACTCATTAGTTTTGATGGTGTGATATGGTTGGTGGTGAGTTATCCTTGGTGGTGACTCATCCTCGGTAGTGTCTCAACCTCAACGATGACTCGTACATAGGAAACATTTCATCACATGTCTTATATTATAATATGCTTAAAGAAAACATGAAACATATTATTATCATTAGAAGCATGATTTAGTGATCATTAAAATAAGGAGGTCAAAAAACCAAACTAGGACAATGAACAAATGGAGAGTCTATATTTACTATAGAAAAATTATTTAGGAAACTAGAAATGATCATTTTTCAATTTCATTCTTAGATCAAATACTTGTGAGGTTGGCTAGAAATTAATTTTTCTATATTCTTGATGGTTATTCTAGTTATAAACAGATTCCAGTAGCCCCTAAAGGCTAGGAAAATACCACCTTAACTTATCTATTTGTAACATTTTCTTATCAAAAAATGCATTATGACTTGTTTGGTTTCCCAGACACCTTTCAAAGGAGCATGATGGTTATTTTCTCAAACATGGTTGAGAGGATAACTGAGGTTTTCATGGATGATTTCTCTATAGTTCGAAAAAAAATTAAAGTTGTTTATAGAATATGGAAATAGTTTTGAGAATATATCTAGATACTAGACTTGTGCTTAATTAGAAAAAAAAATTATTTCTATTCATTGAAAGTATAGTGATTGGTCATAAATTATCTAATAGGGTAATTTATGTGGATGATGTTAAAATTTTGTTCATTCAATAACTTCCTCCTCTGGAAAATGTGAAAGGTGTAAAAATCTTCCTAGGGAATATCGGTTTCTACCAGAGGTTCATTAATTATTTTACAAAAAACATAAATCCCCTTTATTCACTATTGGTTAAGGATTCACCATTTTTTTATGATAAATTTTTAGATCCATTCAATCTTCTTAAATAGAAACTTACTTCTTCACCAATCATCATTTCCCCCAATTAGAAGTTTATATTTGAAATAATGTGTAATGCTAGTGATGTGGTTGTGGGGGAGTCTTAGGAAAAAGAAAATAAAAGAGGCCACATGTGTTGTACTATGCTATTAGGTTACCAAATGATTCTAAAAGGAATTTCACCACTAATAAAAGGGATTTACTGGATGTGTTTTCTCTCTTTAAATTTTATGTAATACTTGATTGGTTTAAAATTAATTGTCTTTATTATTCATTAACCCATAAATTATTTATAATCTAAAAAATAAATCTAACCCTATATTAATCATATGTATACTCCTATTTTAATAATTTGGATTGTAAATTAATGATAAATTCGATTGTAATAATGTATTAGTCAATCACTTTTCCAAGCTATCTAGAACTCAAAACAATATACCTAGAGAGATAAACTCATATTTTCCTAATGAATAAAAATTAATTATGACATCAGTTAAAGCTTCTTGGTTTTTATATTTTACTAATTTTATAATTATATGAGTCTCCCAATGATTTCACACTAAATAAAATAAAGAAAAAAAAAATTCCACTAAAATACTACTTTTGGGATAATCTTTTACCATCCAAGTGGTGTGTCGATGATATTCTATGGAAATGTGTGGATGAGGATGAAATGTTATAAATTATTGAGATTTTTCACTCTTCACCAAGGGTTAAATACCATATGGGATAAAGGAATACCCAAAAAATATTTCTGGCTAGTTTTCATTATACTAATTTTTCAAGGATATTAGGATTCTTTATATAGGTTGTGATAAGTTCTATAGGTTAGGAAATATAGGTGAGAAGTAAGAGATTCAATAAAAAAGGTATTTCTGAGTTTGAAAGTTTTTATGTCTAGGATTTAGATTTTATGGAACCATTTTTATCATCTCATAGGAATGAGTATATTCTTATATATGTAGACTATGTGTTAAAGTGGGTTGAGGTATTGGAACTTATGAACAACCTAGGCATTAGTGTTGTTAAATTCATCAAAAATAACGTATATTCTAGATTTGGGGTGCCCAAGGAATTTATCAATAATAATGGAATCCATTTCAAAAACATTATTTTAAAAACTTTAATGTAAAAATATTATCTTTTTTCTAAAACTAAATATGTATTTCACTCACATCTAGGTGGAAAAGATGAGGTGTCAAAAAGGGATCTTAAGTTAATTCTGGGAGTAAAATATTTTTATATATAGAAAATATTGATCTTTAAATATATATGGGGCCTTGTAAGAATATATAAATACTTAAAATATATATATATGAATGTATCTTTATGTAATTCTTTTTTATAAAACATTTTATTTTCCTATAGATCTTCATCATAAATCCTTTTGGGATATGAAAGCTTTAAATTTAGATTTCAAGACTATTGGTGAGAGGACAATTCTTTATTTAAGTGGACTTAAATAGATAATAAGGAATAATTTTGAAAATTATGTGATATAAAAAGATATAAATAAGGCTTTCCATGATTTCATAATTCAGTATAAAATCTTTAAGGTTGGGTTGAAAGTGTTACTTTTCAATTCAAGGCTTAAGATCCTCCCTTGAAAGATGAAATCTGAGCCTTTTAGACATTTTATAATATTAAGGGTGTTATTTAATAGATATTTATATCTTATAATTTAGTATAATAGGCTATTATTTTTTAATGTTCAAATAATTAAACATTATTTTAAGGGAAAAACAAAGGGTTATCTACTATTTTTCCCTTAATTCTTGGTATTAATCTATGTCTAACTAAAGGATATAATCTAGATGATTTATAGGAGATAACCTGTGGTTCTTTGTTTTTTTTTCTTTATTTTTTATAATAATAATAATAAAACAAATTTTTTAACACCCATATACTCTAGAAAATAAAACTATATTCTATAGCATATTTGACACCCAACACTAAGCTTAAACGACCCGTGAAATATATAACCATTATAACTGAACTGTTAAATTGTTGAGTATAAATACTATTAAATAAGTTATGATATATATATATATATATATCCAACTCAGTATAAATTATTGATAAATTTTTAGTAAACGATGAATCAATATTTAGAAAAGTAATTTTATTCTTTAAAAAAATGTTTTTTTTCAAAAATTATTTTTATTTCTTTTCATTAAATAAATATTATAATTATTTTTTAAAATTTTGAGAAAATGTATTTGATTAAATTAACTAAATTTTTAACATAAAAATATAAAAATTTACTTTGGATGAATGTTTTGGATTTTTCATAAAATAATAATTTTTCAATGAATAGTGAAAAATATTGATTTTTTGTAAAAATGTCATTTCTTTTCAAAATAATAAGAAATTAAAAATTACCATTATAATTTAAATATGATTTAAAAAAATTAATTATTTTTTATTTATATTTAATCAACTTATTTTCTTTTTAATCAACTTCATATTGGATTTTAGTATATGTTTGTCTTTGGGTTTTAAAACGATATTTTTCTGAAAACTGTTTTAAAGTGCATAATATTTTCCATTTTTAATTAATTAAAATAACCCATAATGAAGAATGTTTTAGATAAAATATTTATATTATATATAAATAAATATTAATTTATATTCATAAAATTATTATTATTATTCATATATTTTATATAAAATCATATTCTCTCTGAAAAATACACTGCTTGAAAACCTATTTTGTCATCGTATCTATGGGTTTAATTTTAAAATAAATTTTTTCAATTATGTGAATTGAATTTCATAAAATGGATTCAATATTTATAATATTAACAATTTATATTTTAAAATAAGTTTAACTTAGTTTTTTAACATAATTTATAGTGAAAAAAGTAAATATAAATTATCTCAATTAAGGTGACAATAGTTTTACTGAGCAGTTAAACTAAAAAGATAAAGATCAAAATAACCTAAAAACTTATCTAAAACCTATTTTATTTAAATATTAATAACTTAATGTATATAATTATTGATAATAATTTATTTTGGACCCTTTTTCATGTGAGTAACATGGGTACACCTTTTTCTGTTCAAAAATCACAAGTGTGCCTCTCACCTCACTTATAAAAGGCCACCCCCTCTCCTCTATTCTTCATGCCTTAAAACCATTTTGATTCATAAAATAACTTATAAAATAACTTTACATATTCCATAAACTCATCCTATAATCCTTTTTTGGGTCATAAATCCATTATAGTAAATCCTTAGGTATAATCCTGAAGCGTTGGTCTGAGAAGAGGTAAATTTACTAACTATAAAATTTTGATTTATTTATTCTTCCAACACCTTAAAAACTTATAAAAATATGATAATTTTTTATATAAAAAGTATCTATTATATACTAAAATGATATTATTTAATTTAATAACCTAAATTCATCTCCTCTTCCATCAAATGGGATACAAAATCCTTATTCGTGTGTACGGCATACTATCTCCCCGCAAACCAATGTAAATTGTTTTCCATAATTGACTCTCATGTATTGTTTTAATGATGTATTAAAATTATATATATGAAATTTTTAACATATTTATACATATGAATTTATTAAATCACATTAAACTTCTTAATTTTCATTCTATGGGGGAAACTATAACATCGCTCGTGTATACGGCAGACTACCACCTCGTGAAGTGATGTGATTATTCTTATAATAACACTTTACATGGAAGGTAATAAGGATAAATTTAATGAATATGTGTGATATAAATGAAATAATAATTATATTCATGACATATTTATCATTCTCAAAAGATAATATATCATAGTCCTTTTGACACTAAAAATGATAACGTCGTTCATGGATGGGTACACTGTCACCTCCACGAAGAAATGTGATTCTTTTTTCATCATTAAATAATAGGGATAGTATATATAAGTATATTTAAATAATTAATATAATATTTATGATATTTTCATCATCTTTAAATATAAAATAATATATACATTCTTTCCATAATTATCATTGAAAAATGGAAATGCTACTCAGGGGTAAGTATGGCCTACCATCTCCATGATCATAACGTAGTTCATTTTTCATAATCGTCTTTTATGATTGGTTTTAAAAATTATAATTAACAAATAAATATGATAATAATTTAATGATTTTTTTATATTTTTAAATAATGACCTCTTTTACCATGACCAACACACTGAAACTGTAATGAATTAGCCCGGGAAGCCATCCTCCCCGACACTCGACCTGATTTTCCATAGGGCTCAATGGGAGCTCCCGATACACATGGAATGGAGACTAGCACTTGGGAATCACATGAATTACATTGGGAATGATTTCTCCCAAATAAAAGTTAATCAACAATAAAATATATAAATAAAATAATTAAAATAATTAAATAAGAAGGAAATAAAACTATAGATAAACAAACTAACTAAAATAAATAACTGTAAGAAAGTAAGAAGGGAAAACTAACTAACTCAATCCAAGACCACAAATATCTCCACTCAACTCTCCCTGAAACAATCTAATAAGAACAAAAGGAATCCAACTGAGAACCTAGAAGGATATAGGCATGAGCTAAAATCCTATTAGGTCACCACAACCTTCTGAAGCTATGAAATTGGTTTCCTAAGGTTAAGCATTAATGTTAGTTTAAAAATAAATCTATATTGTGGTATTTACATACATAATAATCTCTATGAAAAACAAATCAAATTCATAGATAATTTTCAAAACATTTCCATTTTTTCCTAAACTGAACACACATGTTTCAAAACCAAGACATAGGCCTAAGCCTTATCAAAACTATGCATCTTATTTTCATTTTTCAAAAACAACTCACTTTTTTTATTTAAATAGAAAATAATCACTTTAAAACATTTTCCAACCATACTAAAATAATCACCCAAGTTCAATTAGGCACATGTACCCAATTATCCAAATATGTCATGGAAAATGTGGTCATAAACATAAACATGTACTCAATGTATAAAAAATTACATAACATACCTCATTATAACATCTCAAACATGACACTAAAAAAATTCATCATGAAAACAAACAAGCCCAACCAAGCACCAAACATCCCAAGGAATCCAGAATGCCATGTCTGATCATCCCAACCCCTAGGTCACAATTTATAAAACATGGAGTAGGTGCTAAAGGAATCACAAGGTAAATAAGAATAAACAAGGTTCCATTAGCTAATAATACTAACTTTAATCATATTCATTGTTTTTTCTATAGTTAGGCATTTGCGTCTATTACACTATGGGATATGTCGGTCAACTACTCTGCATAAAGGGATGAGTGAAGTTCCCTATCTCACTAAGGAAAATATTTCAAACACATATATCTCACTTACCCTAGAGAATCAGTCGAGGTAGTCTATCACACATACCTTAGAGCATCAGTCTAGGTAGTCATATTCACCGCATTCGTTAGGGAAATAGAGCTTTAATATAACTCCTAAACCATGCATTCTAGTGGTGGGATTAAGAGCCTCGGTCCAACCTGACCCATGGGAGGATCCTCATTTCTTTATCCCACACTACCATGCCATGTGACCATGCATCTTTAACCATTTACCACATATAATATTTCAAAACTGTAGATAAAAAATAATATAACATTCACAATTTATAATTCATCAATACCTAAACAATTCTTATTCCAAAACCCATGAATATGTTACCATATGGAAATAATTTCTCATTAACCCATTAACATTATATTAAACACTACCTCATGCCATGCTATCAGTTATGTAAAATTAACATCAATTTAATTTACAAACCATGTTAACCAACTAAACCCAATTCTCACCATTTATTTTTATAAACCCATGTTAACATGTTAAGCATAAAAATACTATGTTTAATCTCCTAACTTCCACCATTTTCATTATTAACAACCCACACCCAAGTTCACGAACATGGAACACCCCATGGGTAGCCTCAATCCCAACCCTGACATACTCCATGCATCCCACAGGGATCATGAGGGTTTGAATTTATCATTTAATCAATTAATATATCATTTCTCACCAAGGGAACCAAAAATTACAATAAGATGATGTATGATCGAAATAATGATGTAGATGCTCAATATACAAGAGGGGGGTGAATTATATACTTTAAAAATTCCTTTGAACCTTTAAAGTTAGTTACGAATAACTATGTTTTCCTTAAACAAAGGAAAGAGCTAAGTTTAACAAAGTTAAACTAAGTAAATTCACAACACCTCTAACACCAAATTAAGACGTGGAATAAGGAATGAAGTTATAAACTTCAAGTCCTTTGTACTTGCTCAAAACTGGAAAGAGATTCTGAAAGTAGGTTCCAGAAATATGAATCCGGAAATTGAAACTTAACTAAAGATTACAATATGAGATTATACCTTAATGAGTATAGAATCTAAATAAATTAGAATAAAAGTAAGGAAGTGTAAGAAAGTTATACTTTCCTTACAATACAATATGCAGCGGAAACAAACAAGTAGTAAAACTATAAGTAACAAGATATAAGTCATTTAACCCAAACAGAAGGGTATCCAACAACCTTGGATAAAGGTCCCTTGATTTATACTTTCAAGAAAGTCTATCTTACCCACACCAGGGTAAGCCCTTGGTACAAAGGTCGGAATCTTTGTCTTTCTATCCCCACAAGCCCTCAACTTAAAGGTAGTTGGCAACCTCTATCTTCCTCATCAAGGAAGCCCTCGAACTTCAAGATAGTCGGCACCTCTGTCTTCCTATCCCCGGAAGTCCTCGAATATAATCACCAACATTCGGAGTCGCACGAAGCTTTGAGAGTTAATAAGAGACTCTCTCTCTAGAAATCACTTCAACAGCATGTAAGAACAATGTCAAAGAAGTCATCTTTTAGCTCTTTCAAATGAGCTCCTATTTATAGGCAAGGTTGGCCTCCTTTCCAGTGGTCATATTTTCCTTAAAAGTCGAAGGGACCTGTACACATGTAACTTATCCAACGGTTAGTTTATAACAGAATAGACGGCATCATTTTATAACAAAACAAGTGAAACAGAAAGTATGACATTGTTTAAAGTCTAACTCAAAAGTTCGGAGTGAAGGTTCGGAGTGTAAACAAAAATAATTTTCTGGAGTCTAAATAAATTCGGAGCGTATAAAACAAAGATGATCAGATTCTGTTTAATAGGTGAATTCGGAGTGAGAATTCAGAATGAGAATTCATCAAAAGAATTTATAATGAGAATTCGTCATCAGAATTCATAATGAGAATTCGTCATCAGAATTCGTAATGAGAATTCGTGATCAGAATTCGTAATGAGAATTCGTCATCAGAATTCGTAATGAGAATTCGTCATTAGAATTCGTAATGAGAATTCGTATCTAGAATTCGGAGTAGAACTTTATTACAGTTCTCATCCAGAATTCCGAACCTAAAACAGAATGCTTCATATCAAAGTTTCAAACGATTCCGAGAATATAGAAATGAATCAAAATCTTATAATTAAGAAATATATGGTTGAAAATATGATAAGGATAATTTTTATTACAAAAGTGATCTTCCTTTTAAAAATGACATTCCTTATAAAAGTAATTTTCCTTATAAAAGCGATTTTCCTTCAAGATAAGGTGTTTGTGATTTTCAAAACAAGAAGGAATGGAAAAGTCATAAGTAAAACCTTATTGACTCAACAATCTCCCCCTTTTTGGAAAGCACAAACATCCTTATGAAAAAGAAAGTCTAAGAAGAAATAAAAACATTAAGTCTTATCTCCCTTAACTTATGGATGTTGATGAATACGACTAACTCCCCCTTAGGCTTTGAAACTCTAAGGATCGTATTATATATTTCCGGAATGATATTTCATTAAGAATAAGAATGTCTTCTTTAATGAAAAACTCCCCCTTAGATAAACTCTATTAGAGTTCTTTTTCTTTCTCACCCTTTGTTCAGATTCTTTTTCCTTTTCCACCTTTATTAGGGTTCTTTTCCTTCTCCCCCTTTGTGATTTTCAAAAAGAATTCGAGGGAATGGGAAATATAACAATGTACCTAAAAAATTAGTAACAACAACAAAAGGAATGAGCAAGCACAATTTTCATTAATTTTGAAAGTTCAACAACAAGGAAGTTGAGATAAAACAAAAGATCGGATTTGTCTATTTTGGATCTTTTTCCTTCACCATGAGACCCTTGAGAATAGTCTTTATCTGCTTAAAGTCTTTATGATCTTCCTCGGCTTGCTTCTCTAACACAACAATTCTTGCATTTTGAGCTTCAATATTTTCTTCCTGGGCTTGAAGCTTTTCTTCCTAAGCCTTCAAGATTTGTTCTTGCTTTAACAACTTCTCTTCAAACTCAATCCGATGATCCCATTCATACATCCAGTTTTGAGAAACAGAATTCAGCTTCCCATTCAGATCTCTGACTTCTTGAATCCGTAAATTCTTTTCATATGTTAGCTTTTCTTCAAAGGATGAAGTAATTTCATTTATCTTCCTGTCTTCTGTCTCAAAATCATCCTTAACATTATCTTGGAATTCATCAAAGAGCCTCATCTCTTCAACAGTCTTTCTCGAACAACTAGTCATCCTCTTGCAAGATCTTTTGTGGGCTTCATAGCCAACAAATAAAGTTTTGAACTGAGCCTCAATCTCAACACATTTGTCCATAACCATGGATACAGAGTCTGTTTTCTGATTCAAAGCATGTTGGAGCATCTGTCATCTTGAATCAATACTTGAAAAAGTCCGAATAGTACCCACCAACTTCTTTAATGACTGAACAACAAAATTGTGCCCCAACGAAGATGACTCTGAATCCGAGACTTTTCTTGGAGAATTTTCTTCTTCAAAATGCTCACCCTTATTCTTAGAAGAATCACCAACTTCCCTTCTCTTTACAACCACTGAGCTCGGGGTATCAACAACAAGTTGTTTTCCCTTGTCCTTTTTTGGAATGGATTGTTGTTCCAGAGTCTTCTGTTCACTATCAGAAACTTGAACAACATTGTCTTCATCATCAGAAACTTTTTGAGCGCCATCCTCTATGTTCTCCATTTGAGCAACATCATGTAGAAGTTGTTCTTCCTCTACATGATAGGCTACTTCTTGTTCTCCTTCATCCTCACCCTTTCTTGGAGTGACTAACTTTTATGATTCATCTTCTGATGTTCGGAGTGACAAATGTTCCGAAGGTGTCCCCTTATAATCATCTACTTGTTTCAAAACATCTCCGGTCTCACCACTACCTTTAGCAACTGCTTCTTCCTCTTCCACTTACTCAATCTGCTCAATTTCCTCAATAGGCTTAGCAAGTGCCTCTTCCGAAGCGACCACGTTTCTTCCTGGAGTCTCAGGTAGAGATTCCAAAGAAAAAGATCTCGGAACGGGAATGTTTTCGGAGGCCATCTCAGTAAACCTTAATAAAGTCTGAACTACCTCAGCTTCAAACATATTCTTCTTAAGCTTCTTTTCTTTCACTTGTTTTTCTAGCTCATTCATTGTTCTTTCCTTCAAGGCCTTAGCCTCCGCAGGATCCAAGCCAAACTGAGGCTCCCCTTGCACTCTTTTCTCTTTGATCTCCCTCCACTTAGCAACTACCTCATCAGGGTAAGCTTTCTTATTCTTTGGTTTTGGAGGTGCGGAATTAACTTCCTTAGATTTGGGATTCTCTGCTTCAACTTCAACTTCTTTCAACTTTCTCTTCCTCACTAGCTTAGAGGATTCAGGTTCACCAACTTTCGGAACCACTTCTTCTTGAACAGGTAAACCAATAAACTGACCAGTCTTCTTGTCGAAGGCTACATCCATCCTTTTGAGGGTACCATCACTCACCAACATAATCTTTCAAACTCTTGGCTTAGACTTACAAGCCTCCTTGAAAGACTCAAGGCACCGAACTATTAGCTTCGGCATAATTGCTGGAAACATTATAATCTGAGCTCTCAGATTCCCTTTCTTAACATTATCAATGGTAATAAGAATGTGTTTCATCAGATTAAACTTCCTCAGATTTATTAGAAAATCTAGGATATAGATCTCGCTTTTTTTAGACTATCTTTGTCACCCTTTCTCGGTACGATAAGGCCTTGTACACATAATTATAGAATCCGAAAATTTGTAGACAGAGTAGCAATCTTCAGAGCCTTGTCATCCTCCAGTCCGAGAGTTTCCAATGCCTTTTCCTTGTCGAATCTTCCCTTTGAATCTGGAAAAACATGAGAGATGAACTCGGCTTCTCCTTTATTGTTCAGCCCTACCAAGCTGGGAGCCTTGGCATACAAAAGCTTATAAGTCTTGCCATAAGACTTAAATGACAACTTCTCCCTACCATCTTCCTTAAGGAAGGAAACTGTCTCATAAAACTCTATGAGAAAATCTCAATATACTTCATCTTGATTTCCGGGCTTGGACACAGCAACATCTTCCCATCCATTAAGCTTTATATTCTTGGATACAAGAGAATCATACTTGTTGAAGAAATCAGGATGAACCAACATTTCTCTATATACTAACCACTTGGAAATTGGTTTAGAAGAAGAAATGTCTTGAGAAGCTACTTCCACAGACATTCGGATCTGAAGACTTCTGAGAAGTTCAGAACGGAGTTAACTGAAGATCGGAATGGCCTTAAAATAGAGAGTCAGATCTTCGGGACACTGGAGCTTGAAAAACCAATGTGGGATGACCATTTGGGTCCCCTTTATATAGGCAACGAAAAGATGGTTCATCTTCCTCGGTTGATCGAATGGTTGTAACAAGCCGAGATCAGATCTGACGGTTGAAATCCAATTCTCAAGAAAACTTGAATCCTATCTTTTAAGGTTTTTATTAAAACAAGTATTTAAGAAAACTATAATACAAAAAAAATATAAGAAAATACCAGAAAGTAAATTATGATTACGAAAACTTGAGTAATGAAATCATACCTTTCAGATTGGCTTAGGAGAATTATTCATAATGGGTAATATTCTTTTTGAAGAAAAAAACTTTAATACTATGAAAAGACACAGTTCGCAAAACTCACTACGATAAACTCAACAAAGAAAAAAACATTACAAGATTTTCAGCATGAAAATTTCATTACAAAAGTTTGAATACAAAAAGCTCATTAAGAAAGTCTTGGTACGAAAATTTCGTTACAGAAACACCAGTACGAAATTGTCCATTCCAGAAGTTTTCAATACAAAAATTTCCATTCCAGAAGTTTTCTATACGAAAATATCCATTCTGAAAAATTTCTGTTCCGGAAATTCCATTCCGGATATTTAGTTCCGAAAAGTTTAAAAGACTAACTTTGGAAAAAAAAATTAGTTACTCTAACAATCAAATGTACTCCCCCTATGAAAAGGAGTTTATTACTGTAAGGATAATTTTTCAACAGAAAGTTAATTAAGAAAGATTACCTTACGGTTATCATTCCTAACTTCTATTTAATGTATTCAAATCTATCATAAGGCAAAGATTTTTTGAAAATATCAGCAAGTTGATCTTGCGTTCCGATAAACTGAATAATAATATCTCTTTTTAGTGTGTGATCCCTAAAAAAGTGATGCCTAATATCTATGTGTTTTGCACGAGTTTGATGTGAAGGATTCTTACATAGGGCAATGGCACTTGTGTTATCACACAAAATTTGAGTTTTAGAAAAACTCAAGCCATAGTCTGTGAGTGTGTGTTGCATCCACAAAACTTGAGCACAACAACTTTCAGCTGCTACATATTCGGCTTCAGCAGTGGAAAGTGCTACAGAATGTTTCTTCTTGCAAGACCAAGAAACTAATGAATCTCCTAAGAAATGACATGTTCCGGATTTAATCTTTCTATCCATTCTACATCCACCAAAGTCAACATCAAAAAATATTTTTAGAACAAAATCGTTTCCAGAAGTATAAAATAATCCTAGATCCATGGTTCCCTTAAAGTAGCGAAAAATTCTTTTTACTGCCTTTAAGTTAGATTCCTTAAGATTAGATTGATATCTTGCACATAATCATACTGAAAACATTATGTCTGGTCGACTAGATGTAAAGTAAAGTAAACTCCCTATCATACCTCTAAAAGATGTTTGATCTATTGGTTTCTCAGCTTCATCAAGATCTAAAGAGTTTGAGGTACCAATGGGAGTACTTATACTCTTAGTTTTTTCATAACCATACTTTTTGAGAAGATCTTTAATATACTTATGTTGAGATATTTAGGTTCCTTCTGGTTTTTGAGAAATTTGAAAACCAAGGAAAAAAGTTAACTCGCCCATCATACTCATTTAAAACTCAGATTTCATTAGACTTGAAAAAGAGTCGGTTAAAGATTGCTGAGTTGAACCAAATATGATGTCATCAATATAAATTTGAACAATCAAAACATTTTTCTTATCTTTCTTTATAAAAAGGGTGGGATCTGCATTTCCCTTAACATAGTTATTTTGAAGCAAAAATCAGGTGAGTCTATCATATTATGCTTGTGGGGCTTCTTTAAGACCATACAGAGCTTTAGTAAGTCTAAAAACATGATCAGGATGTTTTGCATCTTCAAAGGCAGGAGGTTGTTCAACAAAAACTTCCTCTTGAACATAACTGTTAAGAAAAGCACATTTCACATCCATTTGAAAAATTTTGAAATTAATGAAAGCTGCAAAGTCAAGTAGAATACGGATAGATTCAAGTCTAGCTACTGGAGCATAGGTTTCTTCATAGTCTATTCCCTCTTGCTGATTATAACCTTTAGCAACAATTCTAGCTTTATTTCTTACTATGAATCCATTTTCATCAAATTTATTTCTAAAAACCCATTTCACTCCAATAACAGAATTTTCCGTAGGTCTTTCAACCAAAGTCCATACTTTATTCCTTTCAAATTCATTTAGTTCATCTTGCATGGCTTTGATCCAATCATCATCACCTTAAGCTTCATTAGTGCTTTTTGGTTCTAATTGGGAAAGAAATGCTAGATGTTCTACTTCATTTCTTAAAGAACTTCTAGTCCTTACTGGTTGATTTATATAACCAATGATACTATCACTGGGATGATTCTTAAGAAACACCTGATTTGGGTTTTGAAAAGCATGTTCATCAACATAGGGTAGAAAGTCTTCTGGGGTAAATGTTTTAGAAGTATCTTCTTGAACATTTTCCTTATCAGAAGGATCTTCTATCAAAGGTTGATAATCAGTTTTTGAAAACACATCCGAGGATGTATACTGGAATGGTTTAAAAACAAAAGGATCAGACTCATCAAATTTTACATGCACTGTTTCTTCAATAGTACAAGTATTTTTATTAAAAACTCTATAAGCTTTAGAATTTGTGGAATAACCTAAGAAAATTCCTTCATCAAATTTTGGTGCAAATTTATATAGGTTATCTTTAGTATTCAAAATGAATACTTTGAAACCAAAGACCTTGAAGTAGGATAGTCTTGTTTTTCTACCATTCCATAACTCATAAGGTTTTTTATTAAGAAAAGGTCTAATCAAAACTCGATTTATAGTATAGCAAGCAGTACATACAGCTTCAGCCCAGAAATGTCTAGCTATAGAATATTCACTCAACATGGTTCTAGTTATCTCTTGAAGAATTCTATTTCTTCTTTGAACTACACCATTCTGTTGAGGAGTTCTAAGTGCTGAAAAATTGAGAGTAATACCATTTCTAATACAAAAAGTTTCAAAATCGGAATTTTGAAATTCTCCTCCATGATCACTATGAATAGTTTTCAATGGAAGGTTTTTCTCATTTTTAACTTGATCTCTAAAACTTTTGAAATAAGAAAAAGCTTCAGACTTCTTTTCTAGAAAATAAACCCAAGTAAATCTATTGTAATCATCAACTGGAACAAACACATAGTATTTGCCTCTAATACTTCCAGTTTGTGTTGGACCAAAAAGATCCATGTGCACTAACTATAATGCATCAGTTGTTGAGACTTCACCGATTGATTTAAAACTAGATTTATGTTGCTTGCCATATTGACAGGGATCACAAACTTTAGAAGAATCAAATCTAAGCTTCGGTTGATCCTTAAATAGTTTTTTCTTAGATAGTTTACATAATTTTCTAAGGTTACAATGACCTAGTCCTCTATGCCAAAGCCAGGAATGATCTTCCCTTGCACTTAGGCAAGGTAAATCTTGGATCCTAAGGTCTTCTAAATTTAAGGTGTAAACATTCTCCTGCCTATTGGCTGAGAGAATAAATTCTTCCATGGAATTGTGAACTAAGCACTAATCATTCCTAAAATTCACAAGATATCCTTCATCACATAACTTACTTATGCTAATGAGGTTGTGCTTATGACCCTTAACAAAAAGAACATTTGAAATCAAGGTTTTTCCTAGAAAGAACAATATTACCAATATCAACAATCTCTCCCTTATCATTGTCTCTGAAAGTTACCTTTCCTCCTTTCGTTTTGATAATCTTTTCAAAATAGCTTTTGTTACCAGTCCTGTGCCGGGAACATCCACTATCCATGTACCATGTGTTGCTGCTGGTACTCTCTTTATTTTCCTGAAATCAAGAAAATAATTAGACTTTCAGAATCAAAACTTGTTTAGGATCTGAGATTTCCAGATAACAAAATTTTAGGTACCCACATCTTCTTAGAAAAGTATGATTTGTGAAATCCTAAAGATTGGGTTTTGTTTAAGGAACAATTATTTGCCCAGTGACCACCACAATGACACTTGGTACAAAATGGGGCACTTTGAGGAACAAAATAATTGTTGCTGAAAATTGGTTTTGAATGGGTATAACCAAATCCAAATTTGTTTCTTAAAGGTCGTATTTGGGAATACATTTTATCAAAATTTTCCTTACCATGGCTAAAGTTTGATAAAAACTTCTTTAAGGAAAATATTTCGGACTTGAGTTTGATAACCAAGTTTTTATCTTCAAAATCATTAGATTTAGAACTAGAGCTAGGCTCGAAAATACTTTTCTTAGAAATTACTTTTTCTAACTCTTTAGAAAGTTTGTTCTTCTCAGAACTTACTTCCTCAAGATTTTTTGAAATACATTCAAAATCAGCATTTTTTCTATCAAGATCCTTAGAAAGATATTATATTTATTTCGTAAGGATAGAATTCCTAGAGTTTTCCTTTTCAAGTTTCTTATTGAGTCTAGAGTTTTCAATCTTAAGAAGTTCAGCAAACCTAGAGACTTCTACATAGGTAGGTAAAGTATTTTCTTCATCAGAAGAGGATTCTTCATTAGAAGAATTATAATACTTACTATCATTATAATTTAAAGAAACATTGGTCAATGATTCATCACTTTGTACCTTATCCATAAAGCAATGATTTTCAATAGGTAATATGGCTATAAGACCAAGATTCTTCTATCCTGAAGGTTCATAATCAGAAGATTCATCGGAAGAGTCACCACTACTGGCACTCCAGGTATCACTAGCTTTCAGAAATTTCTTAGCTTTGGATTTATAATACTTCTTTCTGTTCCTATCTGAATACCTTTCTTTCCATTCTTTCTTTTTGAGCAAAGGGAAATCTGGTCTAATATGTCCAGCTCTCTTGCATTCATAACATGTGACTTATCCATCTTTCCTATCTTTCCTGTCCTTTTTCTTATACTTGGATTGTAAATTTCTCTGACCAGCTATCTTGTTCATCCTTTTAGCAAGATTTTCTCATTCATTTTCAGATACTTCACTCTCACTAGATTCGGATTGAACAACCATCTTCTTAGACTTGGATCTGGTTACTCTCTCAGGAGTCTTAGCTTTCATATGATTTTATGTTGTTGTAAAAGCAACAGTACCATTCCCATTCTTCTTTTTGATGTTGTCAGCATCTCTATTCATTCTAGTTTCATGTTGGAGAAGAGTTCCAAATAACTCATCAAGATAAATTTGAGTGACCTTCCTGTTCTCATCTATAGCAGTTCTTTTGGATTCCCACTCATTGGGAAAAATATCAATTATCTTATCCACAAGTGCTTCATTATCTAAACCTTTTTCTCCCATAGACTGTAAGTTGTTGACTATAGTCATGAACCTCTATTGAAATTTACAAATTGGTTCACCATAAGGAAAATTGAATCCATGATATTCAGCTCTAAGCATAGCTCTCCTAGTCTCAATCACTTTAGAAGTTCCAAAGTGTGTAACCTCTGACTTCTTCCAGATACAATTAGCTACTTCACAAGAAGAAATTTGGATATATATATTTCTAGTCATTGAACAAAGTAAGGTATTGCGTACCTTATAATTGAGTTGATACTCTTTCTTTTCCTGGTTAGTAAAAGTTCTAACTTCCTTATCAGTAATTTTATAATCTCCAGTAAGCATAACAAAGTTGTCCACTCCAGTATTGATAACAAAAGTCTTCATTCAATCTCTCCAGTATTCATAGTCATTACCATCAAAGATTGGTGGTCTTGTAGGATTTAGATTATCAATGGAACCAACATTAACTCCTGCCATACTTAAAATATCCTTCGGCACACAAAGTTGTTAGTAGAATAAGTTCGTAATCACAAAGTTCAGAATGATAAAGTTCGGAATGACAAAGTTCGGAATGATAAATTTCGGAATGACAAAGTTCGGAATGATAAAGAGAGCAAGAAAAACTTATACGTGAGTACAAGTATTTCAGAGACCTGCTCTGATACCAAATGTAGGATTGGTATAGAGTATGAGGTTTCCAACCTCTGATACAAAATGTAGGATCGAAATAATTATTTAGATGCTCAATATTCAAGAGGGGGTGAATTGTATACTTTAAAAATTCCTTTGGAACCTTTAAAGTTAGTTACGAATAAATATGTTTTCCTTAAACAAAGGAAATAGATAAGTTTAAAAAAGTTAAACTAAGTAAATTCACAACACCTCTAACACCAAATGAAAACATGGAATAAGGAATTAAGTTATAAACTTCAAGTCCTTTGTACTTGCTTAAAACTGGAAAGAGATTCCGAAAGTAGGTTCCGGAAATATGAATCCAGAAATTGAAACTTAACTAAAGATTACAATATGAGATTCTACCTTAAAGCGTATAGAATATAAATGAATCAGAATACAAGTAAGGAAGTGTAAGAAAGTTATACTTTCCTTAAAATACAATATGCAGTGGAAAAAAACATGTAGTAAAACTAAAAGTAACAAGATATAAGTCTTTTAACCCAAAGAGAAGGGTATCCAACAACCTTAGATAAAAGTCCCTTGATTTATACTTTCAAGAAATTCTGTCTTACCCACACCAGGGTAAGCCCTCGATACGATGATCGGAATCTCTGTCTTTCTATCCCCACAAGCCCTCAACTTCAAGGTAGTTGGCAACCTCTGTCTTCCTCAGCAAGGAAGCCCTCGAACTTCAATGTAGTTGGCACCTCTCTCTTACTATCCCCGGAAGTCCTCGAATGTAATCACCAACATTCAGAGTCGCACGAAGCTTTGAGAGTTAATAAGATCCTCTCTCTCTATAAATCACTTCAACAGCATGTAAGAACAATGTCAAAGAAGTCATCTTTTAGCTCTTTCAAATGAGCTCCTATTTATAGCCAAGGTCGGCCTCTTTTCCAATGGTAATATTTTCCTTAAAAGTCGGAGGGACCTGTACATGTGTAACTTAACCAACGGTTAGTTTATAATAGAATAGATGACATCTTTTTATAACAAAACAAGTGAAAAAGAAAGTACGACATCATTTAAAGTCTAACTCAAAAGTTAGGAGTGAAGGTTAGGAGTGTAAAAAATAATAATTTTTTGGAGTCTAAATAAATTCAGAGTGTATTAAAAAAAGATGATCAGATTCTGTTTAATAGGTGAATATAGAATGAGAATTCGGAATGATAATTCGTCAACAGAATTCGTAATGATAATTCGTCATCAGAATTCGTAATGAGAATTCGTCATCAGAATTCGTAATGAGAATTCTTCATCAGAATTTGTAATGAGAATTCATCATCAGAATTCGTAATGAGAATTCTTCATCAGAATTCGTAATGAGAATTCGTCATCAGAATTCGTAATGAGAATTCGTCACCAGAATTCGTAATGAGAATTCTTCATCAGAATTCTTAATGAGAATTCGTATCCAGAATTCAGAGTAGAACTTTATTACAGTTCTCATCCAGAATTCGGAACCTAAAACAGAATGCTTCATATCAAAGTTTCAAACGATTCTGAGAATATAGAAATGAATCTCAATCTTATACTTAATAAATATATGGATGAAAATATGATAAGGATAATTTTTCTTAAAAAATAGATCTTCCTTTTAAAAACAACTTTCCTTATAAAAGCAATTTTCCTTATAAAAGTGATTTTCCTTAAAGATAAGGTGTTTGTGATTTTCAAAACAAGAAGGAATGGAAAATTCATAAGGAAAACCTTATTGACTCAACAGATGAAACCAATATCACAACCACATATGTAAAAATCCATATCACATCACAATTACCAACCAGGCCTTCACTCATATTATAATCATTTTAAAACCCCTTTCTAAAAAAATGTTAAATTAACCACAACTCCAAGGGAAGAATAAATACTCCCAAGAACACCCGCATATGTCTAGGTACACTCCATTTTTACTTTATATAACCAAAAAATCCTTTTTAGAACATAGAAACCCATCAAACACAACAAGGGATCCCACTTTAAAACCCCATTCCAGTGCATGAAGTAATCCACCAATTATTTCCAAAGGAATAACCCAAGCCATAAAAGTATATCAAAGTCACCACCACACAATTGATTTCTTCTTTGAAACTCCAAAACAAGGCCAAAGTACGTTCTTTTATCACAATTTCCATAAAACACCACTTAAACGTTTTTGAAGGTTCAAAAAAATAATTCATTTCATAAAATATTTCAAGATACCATATAAAAACACATAACAAGGAACACAACCTTTTAATTTCCACTAAAAAATCCCTAAAAAGTCTCTATAGGCTTTTACACAAAAGGTAAACCATCCACACATTTCAAATCACGATTTTAAGTAAAACTAAAAAACCCATTTTAAGTCATTTGAGGTCAATACCAAAATTTAAGATAAATTCCCCTTGAAACCATACTTTCAATTAATGAAAACAAAAACTAGTTCAAAACCAATCACCCACTTTTCAAAAACATTTCAAAAGGGACAAAATTGATTTCATAAATGCTTTGTAAGACTAAACATTCCTTTTCAAAACATGAACATGGATTGCGCATGAAAAACCAACTATGCCATGTCCAAAACACTCCAAAATGGATTCAACACATCACAAGGCTATCCATATATATATATATTCATAAAAATGGAATTTAAAAAAGGCACAAGCATATTATAATTGCAAAAATAAAATTCATGGCATAGTAACGCCTACCTCAAGGAGAAGAGGATTAAGTCGGAACACATCAGAACTTGACACTTTCGTCTGTGACCACTCGAAGCTTCTCTTTCCCACCTCCAAGAGGATGCAAATTCACATATACATAGGGAAACCTATACCCTATGCACATATTTTCATTTCCATTAATATGTACTTGGGGATGCTTACATATAAGCTTATATGTGCATATACCTATTTACACTTCCACGCATATGCATTTTTCATATATATACATAAGAACACCTAGCCCAAATATATATATTCACCACCATGAGTGAATATATATATAGTGGGAGAACTTATATATAGATATTCCTACCTATTCATACGTAGGTAAGTCTCCTTTGGCTTTGGTGACTCGAACCCACCTGAAGGATGAAAAAAATTCAATAAAAATTACTAAATACCAAAAATTTCAAAAAGGACCCAAATAAAAAATTTCTAAACAAAACATTGGAAGAAATCCTACCTTAGGCAGTGGTGGAAAACTGAAATGATTTGAAATTACTCACTTTCAATAGAAAACTCTAAAACATACACTAAGTCGATCTGAGTGGCCCTTTTCACATCCTAGCAAAGAAAGAAACAACCAAAAATCAGGTCAACCCTAACCCTAGGGTTAGGTCAATCCAAATAAAGAAATAGTGAGAGGGAAAATTTGCCAAATAAGGGATGAGGGAGGGGAAGAGATCTTACCTCAAATAATTAAACAAGAAACAAGAATAAATCTAGTTGAAATCATTGGAGAAAGAAGATATGAGAGGGAGGGGTGAAGCATGTATAGAGAGGAAGGGGTAGTGGCTCATGTGACACATAGGGAGGAGAATATGGGAGGAATATGGGAAATAAAATATGGAAAAAATAAAAATAAAAACAAAATAAAAAATAATTGGAAACTACACTATTTTTACATGATTTACCAAATTGTGTGCTTACCATGCATTAGAAACTTCCAAGCCCAGGAACACCCTCACACGGTAACCTATAGGTAGACACACATTTAAGAAAACTATTCTCAAACCGTGACACTCGTCACTTTCAACTTACATATCCAAACTATACTCTTTCTACATTGTTTAATAGACCATGTGCAATCTGTGCGCCACACCACTAACTCACCTAGGAACCTTCATAAGCACCGTATGGTTACTACTAACTATGTGGGATAACCATGGAATAGCTAAAACGCCTCAAAAAATTAAATGTGTATCCAACCAACTACCATAGCTCAAACCCTCTCCATAAAAAGACAAAATAATACAAAAATAAAAAACACCGTGACACCCAGGGTATTACAATATCCCCACTATGCCACTTTTTATCCCCAGAATGTCTCACATGAAGGAATAGAAAAGGAAAATGAAATATACAAAGTTGTCCTAACCAAAATAAACAGTCAACATGGCTTAACCTCAAAGAAAATTACTGAAATACTAAAACATTATCACTCCAATCAACTAATAATCATCCAAATCTCTAAGTAATACTCGAATAGAAACCTTAAAAAATAAAGCTTATTCAGCATGGGAACCTCTAACATGGTCTCCCAACTATTTAGAGCTACTCTAAAATGGTGTTACTAAAGAGAACTAAAAAAATACATATCCTCAAACAACTGAACATCCATGAGAGACACATTCTCAACAAAAAGAAAATCCACACCAAAGAAATAAAGAACCACCAAAAGGATCCATAAAAGATGATAAGAGGTCTCACCTCGGGTCACAACACACACGGTTAACCTTGGTTCAAATGCATGGATCACCCCCACATGGTGTATCCAAAATGACTATGGTTAAACAAAAACCAGTATACCAAACTCAATTGGTAGATCTAAAACCCTAGTTACCTTATTGTGCACCCAAGACCTCTCTCATATCCAAAAAACGAGAACCTCAACAACATAATAGGAAAATAGTTGAAATATCTGCAAGATCTAAACAACCACAACTAAATCTGTAAAACCAAGATCACAACCAGTAAAATAAAGGCTTCCTAAATAAAACTCAACTCATCCAAATCAACTGGAATAAAAAATCAAAAAATCAACCACTCTCATGAGGACAATTACACATCCACTACTCCCCTCAGATTTTGGGTAGGCACTGAATCTGTTGAAACTATTTTGACCATCTAGGGAGTATTAATAATTTAACTAGACATGGACCTAGGAAATCCATGTATCTTAACACAAACCAAATTACTCCTTATAAATCAAGGAATCAAAACAAAACTTCAAGCCATAACAAGGTGCACAAAACCCCTTAAAAGAGGCACACACAATTACACTAAAAGAACTTTTCCTTTGAAAACATTATTTTCACCAATGAATTTTTAAAATACACTCTTCAATAAGATATTTTCCAAAAACCAAGACATCTCACTTTGAAACCAAAAAAAATATGTGGAACCCAATAATTTCCCAAATATGGAAAACCACATGAAATCATGTTAAAAATTCCGTTTTATTTTGAAAACTAAGCACCCAAGGATTCCCATTCAAAAATCACTTTCATTTTGAAAATAGAATTTCATAAGGAGGAAACCATTTTTATAAATCACTTCATAAAACCTAGTAAATTCTCCCTTCCTTATTTTCTACAAAACCAAATTTGAAAATAAATGTTTTCCTCAAAACCCCATTTTACTTCTCAATAAAATATTTAAAAACCAATCACACAGAAGTACTATACAATTACCCTCAGAAGAATCACAATAAACCACATCCCAAAACACTTTTCAATCCACCTCCAATGTGTGGAAACCACCTTTGGAGAAATCCAGAATCGCAAAGAGTCCAAAAAAGTACAACCAGAGAAGTAATAGTGTTATGGATACATTGGCCCCATGGTTGGGGGACCGTGATCCAACCCTACAACACACTCTATATAAGTGGTAGACTTGACCGCAAGGTCACCGCTTGTTTTCCTATTATGTGAGTGCCAACCACGCAGCTCATGTTCTCGTTCCTTTCAACCCTAAGACCAATAGAAACCCCTAATATGAATCACATGCTCAAATGGGATCAAATCATCAATAAAATAAAAAACAATCAAAACTTCCCAAGGAAACATTGAATCCATGATTCAAACCCTAACTTTTCTGGACACCTTAAGGCTCTGGACAAGAAAGAGCTAACTAGAATCTTTCTTCACTTACCTCTCAAGCTCTGATAACCTTAGTCTCCCTTCTACATGAACAAATCAAAATAACATGGGCTATACCAAACCTAGGTCCTATTAGGAACTTATTCTCTGATAAAAATTTGTACCGAACTAGATTGGGATTCCATCTTACCTGACACCCAACCCGATTTTCCACAAGGCCCGAAGGTTGTTCCTAATCCCCACGGGCTGGAAACTAGTTCTTATCTGTCATATAAATTCTTTTGGGAATGATTTCTCCCAAATCATAATTAAATGACAGAAAAAGATATAAATTAAATTGTCAAAATAATTAAATAAGTTATCAATAAGGCTATACATAAATAGACTAACTAAAAGAAATAGTTTCAATCAAGAAAGAATGAAAAACTAACCAACTCAAGCTGAGACCCCAAACATCTCCACCAAAATCTCCCCCATGCAAGCTAACAAGAACAAAAGGAATCCAACTGAGAACCTGGAAAGATATAAACGTGATCTAAAATTCCAATAGGTCACCAAAACCTGCTGAAACTATGAAATAGGTTTCCTAAGGATAAACATCAATGATATTTTGAAAATAAATCTATAAAGTAGGATTTACATATATAATCATCTCTAGGAAAAACAAATCAAATCCATAGACAAATTCCAAAACATTTCCCTTTTTTATAAAATTGAACACACACGTTTCCAAACCAAGCCATAGGCCTAATCCTTATCAAAACCACACACACCTTTTTTCATTTCTCAAAAACAAACTCACTTATTTTATTTAAATCAAAATTCAACACTTTAAAAAAATACAACAAGGATCAAATAATAACCTGAGGTCACTTAGGCGTATATGCCCAACTATCTAAATAAGGCATGGAAAAGGTGGGCATAAACAACAAAATGTACTCAATGAACAAAAATGGGAATAACATACCTCATTACATCATATGAAACATGACACTAACAAAATACATCATGAAAATAAACAAGACCAACCAAGTAGCAAACGTCCTAAGGGATCTGGAATGCCATATCTGGGCATCCCACCCTTTAGGTCATAAGCTGAAAAGAATGAAACGTGTTCTAAAAAATGACATGGTATATAATAATAAACAAGGTGTTAGTAGATAACAACACTCACTTTATTCATTTTATTAATTTATTCTATAGTTATGAATTTCCATTTATTACACTATGGCCTATGTATGTTAACTACTACGCATAAAGGGATAATTAAAGTTCCTGATCTCACTAGGGAAAACATTTCACACAAAAATATATATCTAAATTTCCTAGGAGCATTATTCCAGATAGTCTATCACACTTACCTTGGAGCATCAGTCTAGGTAGTCTCATCCAATGCATTCATTAGGGGAATAGATCCTTAGTCCAACTCCCTAACTCGTTCATTCTAGGGGTGGGGTTTAGATCCTCATTCCAACCCAACCTGTGGGAGGAGTCTGATTACATTATCACATAACACCAATCCATGTTCATGTTCTTCTTAAAAAATTAACCACATATACTATTTCATTACCATAGTCAAACAATAAAATAACATTCACAATTCATAATTAATCAATACTTAAATCATTCTAATTCCATAACAAATGAACATGTTACCATTTGAAAATAATTTTTCATTAACCCATTAAAACTATACCAAACATTCCCTCATGTGATGCTATCAATTAGGCATAATTAAAATCAATTTCATTTACAAACCATGTTAACAAATTAAACCCAATTCTCATAATTTCTTTTCATAAATCCATATTAACATATTAAACATAAAAATTGTTGGTTTAACCCAAATAGTGCCACCACATTAATATTTAACATCCCAAATTCAATTTCATGAACATGTTACACCACATGGGTAGCCTCAATCCCAACCACAAAATCCTTCATGTATCCCAAAGGGATCATGGGGGTTTCAATTTTTCATTTAATCAATGAATCTATCATTTCTCACCAAATTCACCCACAATCAAAATAAGAAGAAACCAATAGCGAAACCATATATGTACAAATCAACATCACATCACAAGTTCCAACTGAGCCTTTACTCATATGATAAGAATTTAAAAATCCTTTTCTAAAACAATGTGAAATTCAAACACAATGCCAAGGGAATAATCAACGCTTCCAAGAACACCTATATATATCAATGGAAACTCCATTTTCAATTTCTAAAACCAAAAACCATTTTTAAAACAAGTAAACCCATCAACACAATAAGGGATCCCACTTTAAAACCCCATTCCATTGCACAAACCAATCCATCCATTATTTACAAAGGAAGAACCCAAGCCTTACAAGTATATCAAGGTCACCCCCGCACAATTTATTTCCTCTTTAAAAATTTTAAACATGTCCAAAGGCCCTTTTTCTATCACACATTCCATAAAACAACACTTAAACCGTTTTTACAGGTCAAAAAATCATTCATTTTATAAAAAAAATCATGATACCATGTGAAATCCCAAAAAAAGGAACAAATAATTTTCATTTCCACCAAACAACCCCTTAAATAAGACAAATGGGCATTTCCAAAAATGTTAAACAACCCACACATTTCAAATCACCATTTTAAATAAAACAAAAAACCATTTTTAAATCATTTGATGTCAACACCTAAATTTAAGAATAAATTCCCCTTAAACCCTTAATTTCACTTAATGAAATACAAAACCAATTTAAAACCTATTTAAAACCCATCACCCACTTCTAAAAATAATTTAAAAACGGCCCAAATTCATTTCATAAATGATTTTTATAACTAAAAAATTCCATTTCAAAACATGAACATAGATTGAGCATGAAAAACCAACTATGCCAAGTATAAAACACATTGAAATGGTTTCAACACATCACACAGCTATCCATATATCAATACTTTAATGAAAATGGAATTTAAAAAGTCCCAATCATATTATAATTCAAAAAAGGAAATTAATTTCATAGTAACACCTATCTCAAGGGGAAGAGGATTAAGTCGAAACACTTCGACACTTGATGCTTTCATTAGCAACCACTCGAAGCTACTCTTCCCTGACTCCAAGAATATGCACCTTCACATATAAATAAGGACACCAAGACCTTCTGTGCATATTCACATAGTGATGAATATTAACAATGTTATCCTTATATATATTCTTATATATGAATATACTCACTTACACTTATACACGTTTTCATTTTTCATATATTTATATAAGAACACCTAGCCCCAATATATATATTAACCACCATGAGTGATTGTATATATATATATATAGTTATATATGTATATATATATATAATGGGGGAACACACATATATATATGCCTATTTATGCATACAAAGGCAATCCACCTTCGACTTTGGTGACTCGAACCCGCCTCAAGGACGAACAAAATGTTTTAAAAAAATTACTAAGAACCTAAAATCACCGAAAGGAACCAAATAAAAATTTTGATTAAAAAATAGTGGAATAAATCCTACCTCAAGTGGTAGAGGAAAACATAAACGATCAAAAATTCCTCTCGTTTAGCATCAAACACCGGAACATACACAAATCTATCTCGAAAGTCCCTTTGCCTGACATAGCCAAAGAAGAAACAACAAAAAATCAGGTCAACCCTAACCCTAGGGTTTGACCAATCCAAATAGAGAAATGGGGAGTGGGAAATTGGCCAAATTAAGGAAAATCTAGGGAGATTATATCTTACCTCAAATAACCAACCAAGAAACTAGAAGAAATTTGGTGGAAATCACTATAGAAATATGAGTCGAGAGGGCGGGGAGGTGTGCGACTAGAGAGGAAT
The DNA here is from genome assembly GCA_963277665.1 of Viscum album. Taxonomy (NCBI): domain Eukaryota; kingdom Viridiplantae; phylum Streptophyta; class Magnoliopsida; order Santalales; family Viscaceae; genus Viscum; species Viscum album. Next base: position 455,322,228 of record OY728119.1, on the reverse strand, counting down.
GGGGAAGAGATCACATGATTTCTAGGGAGGATAAGAAGTGGCGAAAATAGGGGAAAGAAAAAATGAAAAAAAAAGTAAAAAGAAAATAAAAACCTAAATTTTAAAATACTGGATAATTGTATGGTTTTCACATGGTTTACCAAGTCATGAGCTAACTGTGAGTTGGCCACTGCTAAGGCTAGGAACCCCTTCGTATGGTTACCTGTAAGCAGACACATGGTTAAGAAAAATGTACTCAAATTATAATAATCAACACTATCAACTTACAAACCCAAAATTCAATCTTTCCACATAGTTTAATAGACTTTGTGCAAGCCATGTGCCACACCACTGACTCGCCTAGGCAGCAACACAAGAACTGCACGGTTACTACTAACTATGTGGGATAATTGTGCAATAGTTAAAAAGCATCAAAAAAATTAATTTTTTGGCCTTCCAACTACTGGTGCTCAAACCCTCTTTATTACAATAAAAAATAATTCAAAAATGAAAAACATCATGACACCTGAGGTATTAGATAAGACATTTTTAAATAATGAACTAAAAATATTCAAAACAACCGATATGAAATTAACTCATAAAGTGTTTTAATATATGAATAAAAAGAAACAAAATAAATGGTTTAGTGTAAGGTATTAATATTTTAAAATGTTCATAAGAAATAAAATAATTGATATAAGCTTATTATAGTAAAGTTAAAGGACATACATGGAAATTTTGCACTCAAGGTAAGGGTTTCTCATCTCACTTTTACATCTGTGAGACATGTTCTATATTCACCACTTTTTATTATTTTTTTGTGTATATACTATCTATTTTACATGAAATATCATGAAAGATCCATAAATAATGGTATTTTAAGTTTCAATTTTAATTAATTTATCCAAGGGTAGTGACTTTAATGTTACTAAGTGGTAAAGAGTTTCTTAATGCAATTTCATTTCGTTGGCTTATAAAACTTCTTCATTGACTTAATTATGATATGATTATGTGTTAATTGATAATTAAATTTTATATATACTCTATTTACACTTTTTTGGTATGTATTTACATTTTTTACACTTAATATTACCTATGAATAACTCTCAATTTAGTGATATGATATTTATAAGGGTTAACCATCCCAAATTCCATTCTTTGGGTCATATGTTTAAGGTATACACCTGTATTCTTTATGAGGTGTATATACTAACCTTTTAGAATTTCATATCATGTATTTACTTATTTTTATTATATTTAAAGTTTAATTTGAAGTTTTTATTTCATGGGGCTTATAATTAAATAGTTACCAAAGTGGTAAGTGTTTTATGATATTATCTAATCATTTATTAGGATTTTTTATGATTTTATTTTTGATGATAAAATATTATGATCCATCTACCAATAATATCATTAATTTTATTCTCTTATTATTAGGTCGTAAGAATATATGGTTTCCCTTCATTTTCCTCTCTTAATATACTTAAGAGTTAAAAATAATGTTTTTGTGAAAAATCATCTTTATTTATCACTTCGATCTAAAAACCTTTTTCTTCTAAAATATTTTTTTCTAAAACTGTTTTAAAAATTTAAAATTCTTCAAATTATTTATTAAATATATTTTTACCCATTTTTTAATTTTTGAAAAATATTTTGAAAAGCATATGCATGTCCTTTTCCAAAAAAATAATTTTGATTTTACCGAAAATGTGAAAGGAATCATTATTTTAATGTGTACAACGGGAATGGAATTTCCTTCCACCATAGCCATTATTTTATTTGAATCTTCCTTTATAATTTTTCAATGTTGTTTTCAAAGAAAATTATTTTCAAATAAATATGTTTTTAAAAAGTTTTTTTTCAATATGAAAAGGATATTTTCCTTAAGAAATTTTTTAAATGATTTTTATGATTCTTTTTTATGTCTCTAAGGTTGTTTTCAAAGAAAAATATTTTTAAAATATTTTTTAATTTTTAGTTATTTAAAGTGATTTTAAAAATGAGAAGTTTATTTTCAATAAAAATGTTTTCAATGATATTTAAATGGTATTTACATTCATCAACATCAATAAAACTTGTTTTTACTTATACTCTAATGGGGATATTTTATAATGATACCATTCACATTATTTATCTATATGGATTAAGATTATTTCAAAGAGGTTTTTATGCAACTTGTTTATTTTCCATTGTTTAATCATGTTTCAAAGAGATTTTTATAAAATCCATTTATTTTCTAGAGGTTAATCATGTTTCAAAGAGATTTTTATGTAACTCGTTTCTTTTCTAAGGGTTGGCCATGTCTCAAAGAGTTTTACATTGAACCTATTTCTTTTACATGGGTTAATCAAGTTAGAAAAGGATTAATTATTATTTATATGAGTTTTATGATGAAATTCATGATTTATTTACTTTATTTATGATTCTTGGACATTATATATAATGGATAAACCCATATTGTGTTGGGTGAGCCTAATATATCTTATAAAATGGGTGTTCTTAGATAGATCTCAAATACATTGGGTAATTATTATTTTCTCTGGATAATTATATTGGAAGTTAGTCATATGATTATTCCAATTTTAAGGGTTCTGTTAGGGTTTTATGATGATGATGATCCTAGATACCAATAAGTTTTATTTATGCTTTCTATGTGTTTATAATGTTTCTTACGATAAAGATTCTTATCACAAGTATCATGATTATTTATTATGATGACTCATGTCTTTTTTTGAATATTTATACCTTGTTTTCATGTTTAATGATCCATGTATTCATGGGTATGAATATTTTTATGTTATACTCATTCACTTTGATTATGTCATCGTACACTTATGATCTTCTTATACTCACTGATGACATTCAATTGGTAATGGTTATGTTTACTCTCGTTGATCATTTTAGATCACCCTTCTTATGTCTTTCCCTAGGTTATAAATATTGAGTTTGAATGTGTTAGTTCTTGAATGGTTTTATATGGATGATGATGTTCACTTAATGTGAAATAATAAAAGCTAAGTTAAGTGGGAGTAATTCTCATTTAAATACATGGTTGTTGTTTATCTAATATTTTTTCCTAATTAACTAAAACTATAAACTAAAAAGGTCCTTAAAATTAAATTGATCCAATATTTCCTTATGATGTTACAGAAACCCTCTTTTTCATACATTGAAATTACATCAATTTTTTGGAACAATTCATACATTATATAAAAACATGCCAAAAAACCATATTAGTTTAATGCCTCTGGAAATATGGAACACATTATTATAATTTGGTGAAATATCTTCAACATATCCCATAAATATCTTACCCTTTAGTTTTCCTACTTAAAATATTTCTTTATATCCTAGTGAAAATAAAACATATGAAAAAGGTGAGATTATATGCTCAGTAAGGGTAAAAAAGGGAGATATGTAAGAATAATCATGTGCATAGGGGTATGAGATCATGATCATGAAAATATAATATCATACCATGCATATCAAAGACCATAAACATAAATTGTGGAATAAATATTGGAATTTCATAAGACATGAATCATAAGGAAATAAATAACATAATCCATAAAAGAATAACAAATGAATAGAATTTTGGTAGACACAAAAGTATATAAAATTATTTTCATAGTAGTCAAGGCATCACTTCCAAGGCCATATTAGTAGTATGGGTTCACTGCCATTGCCATCTTAGTAGAAAATGTCTTTTATTTCTATCTCATGAGATATAAATATTTATCCAATGAATTAGAGGGAGATATAGGTCTCAACCATATCATAATGAAATCATGCGTACATATTCCACAAGATCATAAAAAAGTCATATCATAACCAATGAAATGTAATGGGTTTCATAAACATGTAATAATATCATAGCATATGGAAAAGATATATGTTTCATAATTATTTCATAAAAAGAAAAACTCATGAAAATAAGTAGGTCTATTAAAAATCAGTCCATCAAAACATAAACCATTTTGAGAAAAAATATGAATGGTATTCATGAAATATAAAAAAATTTGTCATCTTAAACGGGGAAGGATTCTGAAATCACTTGGAAAATGAAATTTTATTAAAAATCACTCTTAAAAAATTAAAACATTTTCAAAACCCTTTTATTTGAAACCACTTTGAGAACATATAAAGGAATCATGAAAACCCATTTAAACAAATCTTGAATAAAATATCTTTTATTATTTGAAAAATGTTTTTTGAAAGAAAAAAACTTTTGAAAACTCTTTTCTTTGAAAATAAACATGAAAACTTGGAAATACATATTTAAAACATTTTGAAAACAGTTATCCTTTAAAACATATAAAGGTAGCTTGAAAAAACATTTAAATCCATTTTCCTTGAAAATAAATTTTTAAACTTATAAATTAATCCTTGAAAATAGCATAAAAATAAAACATTTATTTAAAATCTTTTTCCTTTAAAATGAGCTTATAAGATCTTTTAAAAACATTTCTTGAGGAAAATAATCATTAAACATGTTAAAGTGTCTCATACCACTTTGATACATTTATACATAATCCCATTGAAATAAAAACATTACAAGAATCTTAAAATATAATTAATGTATGGATATTAATGATATAACATATTAAATGTTAGTATATACACCTTTTAAAATAACATAGTTTCATAACAAGACATGTGTCTCAAAGAAAGAAAATTGAGACAAAACTACCTTACTCATTTGGTAACTTTTAAACAGTAAAAACCAGTGAAACAAATATCATAAAATGGATATGTAAATAGCCATATAATTAAATTATAAAAGTTATATAATACATTCATGGTCAGTATGTGCACAATACAAAATAAATGATAGGTGAATAAGATCACAAAAATAAAAAAGTGAGATGAAATTTTATTTCCTAATGTCTTGATTCTCATTGTACTCATGAAAAAATATTATATAATAATTATAAATTTATTATACATATATTAAAGAACCAAATTCATATATATAATAATATATATGATTTATTTATGAATTTATATTACCCGTTTAGTAACAGTTCCTTGTTAAAGCAACGTTTCGGGTAATAATTGCTTTTTTATCGTGTGTGTTTTGACTTCCATTCTTGATACTCTTACTTAAATCATGATTTACTTATTTAAATAAATTAAAACATGACTTATATATAATATATATTCTATATATAAATATTTATTATTATCTTATAAAATATATCTATGTGAAATGGAATACACTGTTCATGGAGATGGTAGACCATATTTAGGCATGAACTGTGTTTCTATTTTCTTAGGAGGTTAAAAGAAATGAAATTATATGATATATTATCCTTAAAGAATAATTTTTATGTCATATAAGATATATATATTCATAAAAATTAATCCTTAATACCATTTATTAAATATATTTGAATAATGAATCACGCCGCATCATGGAGATGGTAAGCCATATGTACGCACGAGTGACGTTATAATTTTCCAACAATATTAGACTGTAAAAAGTTAGAAATGATATTATAATTATATAAATATAATTAAATCATAAATTCATAAATTTTTATATAGAAATAGAGTTTACATTATAATTCCTAACCATGATAGGTGGTAAAGGAAAAAAACGAACAACACTGTTTCATGAGGTGTTAGTTTGTCGAACAAAAGAACGGTAAGTTCGTTACCCATTATATGGAAGTGTATGTGAGTGTAGGCCGAACAATTAATATAAAAAATATAATTATATTTATGATACCAGGGTTATTATATAAACATGAAATAAAAATAACTTAAGGAGTTTAAGGAAGAAATAAAATAAAAACATTCGTTGTTGAATGTTGCCACTTTTTTGGGTATCTCATTTTTGTTTGAACAAAAGGAATCTTTTGGTTGGATTTATGACCAAATTAAGGATTCTAGGATTAATTTATGGTATTTGGGAGGATAATTGGGAATATTTTGGGTGATATAAAGTTATTTAAAGGTGTTAATAAAAGAGGAGAGTTTCCCTTTTATAAGAGAGGGGAGGGGCACTTTTGGAAACTCTCAAAATACTAATTTAATATTAATTTATTTTCTATTTCAAATTTCTCCAAAGTGAGTTATTTATAAACTAAGATGATTATGGGTATAAATTATCTCAAAAAAATAATTTTTATACAAGTTTATGTCTCATTCTTACCCTTATCTTTCAGATTTAACCCTTGGTTAAATCCTTTTAACTCTTACCATGACAACATGTGTTTTTACTACTTATGGGTCAATATAGTTACTATAAAATGACAAAAGAACCCCAAATGGATAATTTAGGGAATATTTAACCTTAATATATCCATTATATAAAATTTGAAATTTTTATAAATTTTATTTAATTTAATAAGATATTATTTATTTTAAAGTATCATTTATGTCAATTTTGATACTATTCATTATTTTTCTTTTTAAAAATATAAAAAACATTATAACTTAAAAAAACTTTTAATATATCACTAATATATCAAATTTATTTATAAAATTTATAGATGTGATTAATTATGTTATATTATATTTATTTTAATATTTTTATTATCATTTTTTTGATATTTCTATTAATTAAACAATTACTACATCATCATTATATAATCCTTTAATTATATTATTTCTTCCCCAAAAATTGAAAAAAATATCATGATGAATATAAATTTATTATATTTTAAATTACTATTTATAGTCTAATTTATCTTCATTATAAACCTATATTAAAAATTATTTTCTTATTAAATATGAGTATGTCATTTTTCAATTTTCCTTAAATAAAATATAATAAATCTCATATTCTTACCAAAGTGGCGTAAAAATGTTATAATTTTGGACTAAGTTTTATTCTGGTCAAAACCCACTCATCTAATAAAATTGAGAAAAGTTTTAGGGTAATTTTATAATATTATAACATTATTTTTACCATTAATTACCTGACTTACCCATAAACATTGTAAATAAAACATTACTAATGTTACAGTTCATAATATCCAAAAAATTAATTTGATCTTATTAGACTCTAAATATAATACTGATTATAACCATTTATGTCTATTTTTTAAATTCAATTCATAAAAGTGGAAAAAGTAACTTATTACTAATCCTGTAGATGTTGTGCGAAGGCGGGTAAAAATAACTTTCAAATGTTCAATAAGTTTTTATATCTAATTTAAATATAAAAAATGATTCAAATGAACTAAATTGGATTAATATATGTATAATTTATCTATTTTGGCATTTAAAAATCAATTTAAAATATCATAATTATTTAAACGAAAAGTTAATTTTTAACTACAATGTAGTATTTTTCACAATTCATCAATAATATAAACTTTACATAAAAATACCAAAAATTCACCATAATGTAATTTTGAAATTATGAATTAAAATATATTTTTATTTTATCAAATTCAATTTCTCATACTGTCTAAAATTAATTTTACTATTTTTCATATAATAACATAAAAAGTAGTTCTTTAAAGAAAATATTATTCATAAACATATCAATAATTTACCAAAAATTATACATTTCATTATAAATATGTTTTATTTATGTGAAAAAATTTAAAAATTAGTTATTAATATTAAAATTAATATGTTTAATAGAGAGGTTATAAGTATCTCATTTAAAAATTATAGTAATAATGTATTGTTTTACAGAAACTCAGTGTCGCGTGTAATGCAGTCCAAGTTGGTGTTGTGTGTATCGCAAGCTAAACATGGTGTTGTGAATAACATAATCTAAAATTAGTGATTTATATAATAATAATAAATTATATTCAATGTTTTGTAAAGGTAAAAATATCAAAAGGATTAAATTAATTCGAAAAAATAATTCACAAAATCTCAGGGTGTTCCATTATACCCCCCTTAAAATAAATTTTTTCCTCAAAATTCATCTGTGTTATCAAAGGATTAATACTTGAAAGATTCTTTCATATAAACCCACATATTAAAAAAATATTAAAAATTCATTTAAAAAATAATGTTAGGAATATAATGGTTATCCAAAGTAACTCATAACTAGGTTTCCACATAGGAGAACATAGGTGGCAAGTGCAAACATTGACATAGAAGAAAAATATAAGAATCAATATCTGATGAAGAAAGATAAAGAACATGGTCAAAAGAAAGTTAAAAATCACATATATGTAACTCAAATATTCTTGAAAATAGTCATTCATATCATCAAAATTATGATAACAGGACAACCTTTTACATCACGATTCATTTCATAATGTTGAATATTTTTCATGAGAAGACATACTTACTTGATTTTAGCATAATATCCCACTTTGTTGTGCCTTGATTAATTCCCACTTCATATCTTATTCCAATAAATGAAGTTGATATTTTCATTCTTAAAATGTTAACAGATCATAAATATAATGATATGTCATTCCATATGTCTTTATTACAAAAAAAAGGTTACCACAAGTTATCTAATATGCATAAATCAACCTATGGTGTTATAATAATTTAATCTCACAAACTTATAAGATGTTTAAATTAAAATGTATATAAATAGATAATCCTAAAATCCTTCTAAAATATAAAAATCCAGAACTTTAAAAATAATTTCACAAAATTAGCTTAACGTTTATCTCCCATAAATCATAAGGTAGCTCTTTATTTTCACATTCCAAACATGTGAATACCTTCATCATATATTATCTTAAAACAAGGAAATCTCCTAAATTACCATACATACTTATTAAAAAAATGCATGTTTCCTTCTTCTATAGTTTATTTTATATATTTCTTAATTCCCAAAAATTTGTAAACTTTGTCCATGATAGAATAACCCACTCATAAAAAATTCCTTAAATATCGAGTATCATCCAATTTTAATTATTAATATCCAACATATTTTTATCCAAACATCCTTATCTTAAATATAAGTAACATATTAAGGGTTATATTTCCCTTAATATAAATATAACTTTTCCATTAAATTACATTTCTATGTCATCAATATCCATTTAACATATCCTTTTAAATCCTTAATGAAAAACTTATACTCCATTCATCTAATTTTATACTTAAACCATTACTCAGACCATATCATCTTATTCCTTAATACAACTTTATAATAATATGAAATATTAATTATTTCTTAAAGTACCTCAACATAAATCTAATCATGATTCTTAAATTTAATATAAAAAATACTTTTTGAACATCCCATACCTTTTACATGTCATTCATGGTCTCTTTACCTTCAACAGTAAAACTAATACTCATACCACCTTCTTGATTATCATCCTGAGATTTCCACTTAGGAAATTGATTTTTATAATTCCCATAATTTCAACATCTGAAATATTCAATGTTAACCAAGTGCCTTCAAGTTCCCTCCATTTACTATAATAATAAAGAATAATATAAGAAAAATTTATCATAATGGCCACGTAATCATGAAAAATGCCTTATAGGATGTCTAAATCATGACACATACTTATTTGATCTATGAAAACTTAGGTTTATCCCAATTAATTCATAGAAAACTTATATTTAAATCCTTCATGATGGTTCATAAAAAAAATTTAAATTCCCAAAGCATATCCCCTAGGAGTGTCAAACCAGGTTTGTAGTAAGGCTCGTTATCATGTATCAGGTTAAGCCATGTCAGGTCTGATGCACCTTATTGGATTTTTTTCCCCTAAGTAAATTTGTTCTTGATCCACAACCACTTGTAGTATCTAGAAAAAGATGTAATTATAGGAAACAAATCACTCTATATTTATCAAAATTCTAACACATTTTCCTAAACATTAACTCATCCTTATACTTATCCTTAGAGAAATCCCTATACATATCCTTAGAAATATACCCAGGGATCTAACTAAAGTTTTCTAAACCTAGTTTACAAAGGTTAACTAAAATTATATTGTGATACCAACTTTAGTGACCCTCACTTTTCATATATTGAAATTACATCACTTTTGTAGAACATTTCAAACATTGCATAACAATATTCCCAAAGACCGTATTAGTATAGTGCCTTTGGAAACTTGGAAACAATTATTATAATTGGTAAAATATCTCTAATATATATCATAAAGATCTTACCCTTTATTTTTCTTACTTAAAAATTTTCTTTATATCCGGGGGAAAAACATATGAAAAGGTTAATCTCAGATGTTTAGTAAAGGTAAACAAAGCAGATATATAAGCATAATCATGAGCATAAGGGTATGAGAATATGATCATGAAAATAGAATATCATACCTTGTATATCAAATATCATAAACATAAATCATGGAATAAATATCATCAATTCACAAGACATGAATTATAAGGAAATAAAGAACAAAATCTAAGAAATAATAACATAGGAATAGAATTGTGGCAGAAACATAAGCATATAAAATGATTTCTAAAGTAGTCAAGGCATTGCTGCCAAGGCAATATTAATAGTATGGTTTCACTCCTAAGACCATATTAGTGGAAAAGGTCCTTTATGTATATCTCATAATATATAAATCATTACCCATTGTATTGGATGGAGATATAGGTCCCACCTATCTCATAATGAAATAATACAGACATGTTCTAAAAGTTCATAAACAAACATATCATAACCAATGGAATGGAATGGAATGGGTGTCACAAACCTGTAATTATATCATAACTTGTGGAAAAGATACAGGTTTTATAATCATTTCATCAAAAGCATAATTCATGAAAATAATCGTGTTCAATAAAAATCTTTCCATCAAAACATAAACCATTTGGATAAATAATATGAATGGTGTTATTGAAATAAAACAAAGTTCCTCATCTTAGATGGGGAAGGATTTTAAAATATAACTTGGAATAAGACATTTTATTAAAAATGAATTTAAAAAAAACATTTTCAAAAAAAAATTCTTGAAACCAATTTGAAAACATATAAAAGAATGATGAAAATTAATTTAAAAATTATCTTAAGAAAAATATACTTTATTCTTTAAAAAATAATTTTTGAAACGTAAAACCTTTTGAAAACCCTTTTGTTAGATAAACATGAAAACTTTTAAAGAAATACTAAAAACTTTTTGAAAAACGTTTTCCTTTAAAACATATGAAGGAAGCTTGAAAACATTTTTAAGTACTTTTTCCTTGAGAATGTCTTTGAAAACTTATAAATGAAGCCTTGAAAAAAACTTTAAAATATAAAACATTTCTTTAAAATCCATTTTCTATAAAATGAGATTATATGATCTTTTAAAAACATTTCTCGAGGAAAATAATGTTTAAACATTTCAAAGTGGCCCATACCACTTTGAAACATTTGAATATTAATACCCATGAAATAATAACATTACAAGAAGCTTAAAATATCATTAAAATGATATTTATGAAATAACGTATCAAATGGTAGTATATACACCTTGTAAAATAATATAGGTGCTTAAAAACATGTGTCCCAAATGAAGAAAAGTTTGACCAAATTGCCATACTCATTTCGTAACTTTTTAACCATACACCCCTATTAAATAGAGACCATCAAATGGATATGTAAATACCCATAAAATTAAATTATAAAAGTTATATAATACATTCATGGTCATTATGTACACCACACAAGAAATGAGTGGTGAATAAGGTATGTATCCCGCAAAAATAAAAAGTGAGATGAAATTCTCTTGCCTTATGTATTGACTCTCGTTATACTCATGAAAAAACCTTTTATAATAAATATAAATTTATTATACATATATTACATAACCATATTCATATATATAATACCATATATGATTCTTTTATGACTTTATATTTCTTTTTTATTAATAGTTCCATGTTAATGCAACGTTTCAGGTAATAATTGTTTTGTTTATCATACATGTTTGGACTTTTCATTATTGATCCTCTTATATAAATCATGATTTAATTATTTCCATAAGGTAAAAAATAGATTATGTATCATATAGAATTAGTATATAAACATTTATAATAATCATATAAATGATAGATATATGAAATGGAATACACCATTCATAGAGATGGTAGGTCGTACATATGCAGGAACATTGTTTCTATATTCTTTTCAGGTTAAAAGAAAGGAAATTATATGATATATTATCATTAAATGAAAAATTTTATGTCATATAAAATATATATATTCATAAAAAATCATTCTTATTACTATCCATGAAATATAGGTGAATAACAAATCACATTGTATCGTGGAGATGGTAAGCCATACATATGCACGAGCAACGTTATCATTTTCCCAAAATATTAGATGGTAAAAGGGTAGAATTGATATTATAATTATAGAATTATGATTATATAATAAACATTATATATATTATATAAAAACAGAGTGTTCATCATAATTCCCAACAATGAGAAGTGGTAAAGGAAAAATGAACAACATTGTTTCGTTAGGTGTTAGTTTTTCATACACAATAATGGTAAGTTCATTACCCATTAGAAGTAAGTGTGTCTGAGTGTATATTCAAAACTTAAAATAAAACCATACTAGTATATTGAAGATTATTATTTTATTATATAAACATGAAATAAAAATAACTAAAGGAGTTCAATGAAGAAATAAAATAAAAACATTTGTTGATGAACGTTACCTCTTCTTTGGGTATCTCCTATTTATTTTCTCAAAATGACTCCTTTGGTTATATTTATATCCAAATTAAGTCTTAAAATATTAATGGAAGGAATTTGGGAGGATAAGTATTCAGGTTTTGGCCGAGCCAAAGGGATTTAGAGGTGTTAATAAAAGAGAAAGAGAGGTTCCCTTTTATAAGAGAGGGGAGGGGCACTTTTGGAAACTCTCAAAATATTAATCTAATATAAATTTATTTTAGATTTTAATTAGATCTAAAGTGAGTTATTTAAAATATAATATAATTATGGTTATAAATCTTCTCAAAAATTAAATTTTAGACAAGTTTAGGTTTCATTCTTATCCTTATCTTTTGGATTTAACCCTTAGTTAAACCCTTTAACTCTTACCATGACAACATGTGTTTTTACTACTTATGGGGTAATATAGTTACTATAAAATGACAAACAAACCCAAAATGTATAATTTATGGAATATTTAACCTTATTATATTCATTTTTATGAATTTTATATTTTTATGAATTTTATTTCATTTAAAAAATTATTATTTATTTTAAAGTATCATTTATTTCAATTTTGATACTAGTCATTATTTTTCTTTTTTAGAAATACCCTAACAACATGATAACTTCAAACCAACACATCTAATATATCACTAACATATCAAAGTTAACTATAAAATTAATTTATTTCCTTAATTATATAAATTGTATTTATTTTAATATTTTTAATATCATTTATTTGATATTTCTATTAATTAAACAATTACTGCATCATCATTATGCAAGACTTTAATTAAATTATTTATTCTCTAAAAATTAAAAAATAATTATCATGATGAATATAAATTTATTATATTTAAAATTATTATTAATAGTAGAATTTATCTTCTGTTTAACCCTATTTTGAAAATTATTTACTTGTTAAAAAAATGAGTATGACATTTTTAACTTATCCTTAAATAAAATATAATAAATGTCATATTCTTAACCAAGTGGCTTAAAAAGGTTATAATATCTACCTAATGTTAATTTTGGTCAAAACACACACATCTAATTAAATTGGGACTATTATTAGGGTAATTTTATAATATTATAATATTATTTTTCCTTTGATTACCCGATTTACCCTTAACCGTATTAAATAAACAATTACTAAAGTTATTATTAAAAATATCCAAAAACTTAATCTGATCCTATTAGAATCTAAATATAATAATTATTACAACCATTTATGTCCTTTTTTTTGAAATTCAATTCACATAATCACCAAAATTATGTTTAATGCTAATCCTGCAGACGTGGCGAGAAGGCGGGTAAAAAATGTTCAAAAGTACAATAAGTTTGTATATCTAATTTTAATATAAAAAATGATTCCAATGACCTAAATTGGATTAATATATTTATACTTCATCTATTTGTAAATTTAAAAATCAATTTAAAATATAATAATTATTTAAATGAAAATCTAGTTTTTAACTACAATGTAATATTTTTCACTATTCATCAAAAAGTGAAACTTCTCATAAAAATCCAAAAAATTCACCCTAAGCTAATTTTGATATTATAAATTCAAAAAAATTATTTTATCAAATTAAATTTATAATAGTGTCTAAAATTAATTTTATTATTATTCATAGAAGGACATAAAAAAGCAGTTCCTTTAAAAAATATTATTTTTAAACATATCAAGATTTTACCAAAAATTATAAATTTAATTAGAAATATGTTTTATTTATGTGAAAAAAATTAATAATTAATAATTACTATTTATATTACTTTTTTTAATGGCTATTTTATAACTATATCATTTAAATAATTATAGTAATAAAGTTTTTTTTCATAAACTCAGTGTTGCATGTAATGAAAACCAAGTTGGTGTTGCATGTAGCGAAAATTTAACTTGATTTTGGGTATAATTTAATCTAAACATAGTGATTTTATATAATAAAAAAACTATATATATTCGGTGTTTCATGAAGTGAAAATATCAAAAATATTAAATTAATTCGAAAAAAAAAGTATTCACAAATTCTCAGGGATTTACAAAGGTTGTATGTTTTGGATGATGAAAATTGGATCACTTTAATATATATTAAACCCAAAACTTTAAGGTTTATGATTTCAGTACCTAATCTGAGAGTGCAGGTTCTGGGATATTATAGTTTATTTTAAAAGAAAGGTTTAGATAACTTTGGACATTAGTATGTTTTCATGAGAGGATATATTAATATTTATGGATTCTATATTAGGTCTATAAGTTTTAATATGATCATAATTTCAAAGTATTAGACACCCCTTTGAGGTTTTAAGTGAAGTGATCTTAAAGCGATTAGTGATATTTTAGGTGATGTTTTATTAGGTTGAATTATATAAAAATATTTGTTTTAACATGAACTATAAATTTACATTTTTTTGAGATAAAATTTAATCCATTTATAACCTTTTGGGTTTATATGATCTTGGATATTTAGGTAATTATGGGAACATAAGTTTTGTCAAATAGATAACTGTGTAATTAAAAATTTATTTGATGACTTAGTGATTACTGTTATTTCAATAGGATATCACCATTTTTTTTAATTTTAAGCTAAAAGGTATTGTATAACCTTTGAGGTTTCAAAAAGTCTTTAATATTGAAGTTATTTAATAATTATTTAGTTTGTACCTTGGGTATTATTATTGAATTGTTTAGAATAATGTTTTATTTCATCATATGAAGGTTTACTCATTTGGGAATTATATTACCATGTTCTAACCATTTTGGTTAGTGTTTAATTATAGGTGGAATATATTTTTATCCCTTTTATGATTTTGTATTCCTTTAAAAGTTTATTTTAGTTCTTTGGGAATAAATAATTCATCTAGAATACTCATCATTTAGAGAAAAAGATGAGATCATGATGGAAATTAACAAAAGTATGAAATTATATTCATCTAGCAAGAACATTTTTGTATGATCCTAGTCTATATGGAAAATAATTATTCAAATCTAGGAAAAGGATCATGAAACAAAATTTTGTCATATTACCATCCTTTTTATGAAATCAATGACCTTTTTCACACCACTTTTCTATGGTTTTGTGCTTGTTAACTTTCTCTTAATCATTCACTTTCTTGTGATTAATGATCTCTATCAATACATATAATTATTTGGGAATTATTATTTTCTTACATGTTAAAATATTCACTTATCACTTTTGTTGTCCTATTTGGAAACCTAGTATGTGTTATTTCAAGTGACCTTTGTACATCCCTTTCACTTTTATCAAGAGGATGTTATATAAACCCATTTTATGATGTGGGTTTATAACAAAAGTATTTTCAAATATCCAACATTTTATTACTGATATAGAGATAAAATTTTGAGGAAACAATTTATTAATGGTGGGAGGATGTAACACTGAGATATTTTATAAAAGTAAACTATGTTTGATAGCATATTCGACACACAACGCTGAGATTAAATGACCCACGAAATATGTACCCATTATAACCTAGCCGTTAAATTGATGGGTATAAATGGTATTAACTAATTTTTTAAATACATACATACATAAATATATATATATATATCCTAATCAATATAAACTATTGATAATTTTTTAGTAAATAATCAATCAATTCTTAGTAAAGTAATTTTATTCTTCAAAAATATGTTTTTTCAAAAAATATTTTTATTGACTTTTATGACAGATTTATTATAATTAATTTATGGAAATTATAGAAAATTTATTTTATAAAATTAAACTTATTTTTAAAATAATATTATCAAAATTTACTTTGGGTGAATGTTTGGGATTTTTTAGAAAATATTGACTTTTTAATGAATAGTGAAAAATAAAGAATTTTGTAAAAAAGTCATTTATTTTTCATAAATTAAGAAATTAAATTTTTTATTATTGTTTGAATATGATTTAAATAAAAAATAATTGTTATTTATTTATATTTTATCCATTTATTTTCTTTTTAATAAGCTTCATATTGGATTTTAGTATAGGTTTGTCTTTGAGTTTAAAAAAACGTTTTTTTTTCTAAAAACTATTTTAAAGTGCATAATATTTATCATTTTTTATTATTTAAAAACCCCTAATGGGGAATGTTTTAAATGAAATTTTTATATTAAATATCAATAGATATTAATTTATATTCATATAATTATTATTATTGGTCATAGACTTAATATAAAATCATATTTTCCTTAAAAAATACACTTTTTGAAAACCTGTATTTTCATCGTGTCTACAAGTTTAATTTTAAATTTAATTTTTTCAATTATGTGAATTAAATTTGTTAAAATGTATTATATATTTAAAATAATCATAATTTATATTTTCTAAAAATTTCAACTTAATTTTTTATAATAATGAATAGTGAAAATAATAAAAATAAATTGTTGCGCTTAAGGTGAAAACGGGTTTACCTGGGAGTTAAACTACAAATATAAGGCTAAAAATGACCTAAAAATTTTCTAAAAACTATTTTATATACATATTTAGTCCTCATAATTTATAATTATTATTAAAAATCTATTTTTTATCCTTGAGTCATGTGAAAAACATGGGTATGCTTTTTTCTTTTCAAAAATTGCAGGTGTTCCACTAACCCCACTTATAAAATGTCACCCCATATCCTCTCTGATTAACAAAAAAACCATTTTGGTATATAAAATACCTGAATAAATAACTCCCAACTTCCATAACCGCATCATAGAATCACTTTTTGTGATAAATCCATTTTATTAATACTTTAGTTATAATCCTAAAGAGGTGGTCCAAGAAGAGGTAAAATTCTTAACTATACATTTTTGTTTTATTTATTATTCCACCCCCTTAAAATATTATTAAAATATTATCATATTATAATAAAAAGTATCTAATATATAATAATATGTAATTATATTAATGTAATTACCTAAATCTATCTCCTCTTCAATCAAATTAAATACAAAATCATCATCTGTGTGTATAGCGAACTACTGCCTCGTGAACTGATGTCATTCATTTTCCATCATCACCTCTCATTTACTATTTTAATGATGGATTTAAAGTATTTATATGATATTTATAACATATTTATACTTATTTAGTTATGATATCACATTTATCATCTTAATTGTTTTTCTGAGGGGGGATACGATAACATCGCTCGTGTGTACGACAGACTACTACCTCGCGAAGCAATGTGATTCTTTTTTCACTAACACATTACATGGAAGGTATTAATGTTAAATTTAATGAATATATTTGATTTAAATTAAATAATAATTATATTAATAACATATTATCATTTTGAAGAGATAATATATCATTTTATTTCTTAAACTGAAAAATGATAACGTCGTTCGTGGATGTGTGGACTACCGCCTCCACGAAGCGATGTCATTCATTTTCATTAATAAATAATAGGGATTATATATATAAATATATTTAAAAAAATAATATGATATTTATGATATTATTATCACTCTATAAATTTAAAATAATTTATTCCTTCTTTCCATAATGATCATTGAAAAAGGGAAATTTTACTCATTAGTACATATAGCCTACTGTCTCTATGATCATAACATAGTTAATTTTTTATAACCATATTTCATGATTGATTTTAAAAAAGTATTATTTATATATAAATATGGTTATTATATCATGATTATTATTCTTAATATTTTGAAATAATGACCTCTTTGACCATAGCCAACACACCAAATTCTTTTTGAAATAATGAACTAAACGTCCTCAAAACACTTGACATGGACTTAATTGATTAAGTATTTTAATATTTAATTAAAATAAATAAATTATTTAAGTATAAGGTATTAAACCTTTAATATTTTATTAATAAATCAAATAATTGATATAATTGTATTATACATGAGTTAAAGGACACACCTGGAAAGTCTGGTGTAATGACCCTGACCCCAGTAGCCCGGAGTTAGTGCCTTACTTTAATACATTGGCATAAGATAAAAGGTATTTCATCCCAAGGGACCAAATAGTTTTGTATTATTGGTAAACTGAATATATAATTTTAATCCATATTACATTTTGAAACATAAAATACCCAAATAATTTCATTGTGTCTACTATTATCCCCCCTTTGTGTAACCATGAATATCAAACATAACATACATCTGGAAATCTTGGGAAAAAATGAAAAATATGAAAGGGGTGATCTCAAATGCTTTGTAATGGTAATCATATGGATAAATCTATTAGTAAATATCTCATTAATAATATGGAAAGGTGAATAACTGATACACATTCCATTTAGATAATCACATGAGCTAAGAAAATTAACCATGGTTATTCTAACTTATCAAATAATCATATGGAATAATAATAATGAAGGAATGAATAATGTTTGACATCTAAACTACCAACATCTATCCTTAATATAATTATTTTTATGATCCATCCTCATGACAGTTTATGTTTGTTGGAAGAAACCCGTCTGATTTGTGTCAAGATCTATCCTCCTGACAATTTAAAACTACTTGGAAACAAACATGAAGGGTTTTTCACAAAATGATATTGTCTCAATAGACTACCGATTCATCTTGGAACTATATAGGGACTCACCCTTCACTTACTAATTCCAATGTATTCCTCATATAAAAAAGGTGAAACATAAACAACATTAACATTCATATTGAAAAACTAGTATAAGAAATGTGAATACTTTATCCAGAGATTGTGAATAGTATCAAAATAGAACATCCACAATCAAACTAAATCATAAACATTAAATAAAATATGTTAAATGATATCATAATAGATCAACCTCAATTAATAATAATATTCAACATAGTATGTTCACATAGATGAAAATAATCTAATAAAATCAATAAAAATTTCTTGAGAGAAAGATCCAATTTTACTTTAAAAATACTTATTTAAAATGTCGCAATATTTTAAAAGGAAAAAAAATTCATTGAAATGAATTTTTTAAACTTTTAAATGAATATTAAAAACATTAAGGTGTTATGGTAGTGGAAAAAACTTCTCATTCAATATAAGTTAAAAAAACATTTTTTTTGTATTTTTTTGTCAAAAAATCCTCAAATGACCTTATTTAGAAAATAAAAAAATATATATTTTAAATAATTTTTAAAAATTAAAAAGGGGTTGAAATTAATTTAAAAATATTTACAAAATAGTAAAAAAACATTTTTATAAAACATGGACTTGGAGAAAAAGATGTGCTAATTAAATCTTTAAATATTCACGGTGTCTTATACCACTTTGAATATTTAAATCATAAGCCCTGTGAAAGAATAAAATTTAACAAAATATTAACTATCATTATAATAAATTAATTAATTTCATGAAATTTCAAACGGTTTTTATATACACCTCATAAAATAATTTGGGGGTATAACATCAAAAATTGCCTCAATGAAAGGAGATTGAGATGAAATCTCATATGTTCTGTTTCCTTTTGGGTAAACTTCCTTTAACCTCTTGTATAATAGTTTTAAGAATGTTAATAAATTATTACAGAACCATATTAATATTTATGATATCATATATGATCCTATTATAAAATCCTTTTACGCGTTTGTTTGTAATATTTCATTATTTTCACTATTTTGGGAGTTAGTTGCATAGTTTCTTGAGTAAGTTTTGACTAATTATTTGTTGTTCCCTTTAATTAGATCATGGTTTCATTATCTCTATAATTTAAAAAAATATTTAAATATCATATATATATAGTATATATTTATTTATAATAATCCATAATATTTAGAGATAAGAAATGAAATGCACCGTTCATGGAGACGGTAGGTTGTACGAATGCATGAATGTTACTTCCATTTCATTGTTGTTTTTTTATAATGAAAGTAAATGATATATATGTATATTATAATTAAAATATCATATATATTTCATATATATATCATATTATTATTAAAATCATTCTTAATACGTTTCATGTATAGTGTGAACGAATCACATTGCTTTGGGGCAGGTAGTCAACACTTTGACAAATAATGTTATAGTATTTATACAAAATGGAAAGAATAAGGGTATGTGTTATAAAATAATTATAGAAGCATAAAAACATAATAAATAAAATATATTACATATATAAATATATTATCCATCATAATTCCCAACCATGAAAGGTGGTAAAGGAAAAAATGAACAATCATCGTTTCATGAGGCGATAAATTCACCTTACAGATAAATAGTGTACTAATTACCTGTTAGATGGAAGTGTGTGTAAGTGTAGGTCAAACAATTATCATAAAAATATATCAATATATTTATTATACTATTGTTTAAATAATAATAGAATAAGGATATTTGAGTGGGTGAATAATGGAAATAAAACTAAAGAGCTTGAGGAAATATGTTACCTCTTCTTGGGGTAACTCCTTTTAATTTGCACCAAATGGATTACTTGGATGAATTAATTCCCAAATTGAGGATTCTAGGATAAATAAAGGGAATTTTGAATCTTATTTAGGAAGATCTTGGTTGATCCAAAGTGTCTTTATATTTTTAAGGAAGTGGGGGAGGATGTGCCCTTTTATAATTGAGATGAGGGTCACTTTTGGAAAGTCTCAAAATATTAAATAATTATAAATTTATTTTCAATTAAAAATGGGTAAAAAGTGGTGTTTTATAATATTAAATGATTATGGGTATAAATACTCTCAAACAATAATTTTTTGACTAGTTTAGTTCACATTATTACCCTTATATTTTGGATTTAACCCTTAGTTAAACCTTTTAACTCTTACAGTTACAACTTGTATATTTAATCTTTAAGGGTTAATATAGTTACTATAAAATAATCTAAAAACCAATAAATGAGTAATTGATGAATGTTTTAGATTTATACCAATTAGTTTTCTGAAATTGATATTTAAAAAAATATATATCATTTAATAAAATAATATTTATTTTAAAATATCATTATTGTCAATTTTGACACTATTCATTACTTGAATTTTTAAAAATATCATAACAATAAGATAAAATCAAAACAAGACTTCTAAAAAATTAATAATAGGTCGAATTCATCAATAAAAGTTTTTGATGACATTAAATCTCTTAAATTTGTTTTTTTTAATAATTTTAATAGCATTTATTTGATTCTTCTATTAATTTACCAATTATTACATCATCATTGTGTCACCATTCAATTTAATTATTTTTTCCTAAAAATTATAAATAAATTTTGATAATGAATATAAGAATTTCATCTTTAAAATTATTATTTATAGTCTAATATATCCTTTAAATAAAAATATAAAAAATGTAATACTTACCAAAACAAGAGTCTGACATATTGGACTTCCCTTACTATAAAATACTATAAATGCCTTAAATTCATCCAAGTGGATGCAAGTAGCCATAAAATCAGCACAAAGATTATTTTTTAGAAACTAAATCATCCAATAAAATTATTACAAGTGTTATGTTGATTTTAAAATACTTATAATATTATTTTTACCCTTAATTACTTGATTTACCCTTAACAGTAGTAATTAAAATATTATTAAATTTACTATTCATATGTCCAAAAATAAAATAAACCTATTTAAATAACTTGGACCCACTACTTCCAAATATTTAATCCATTTTATAAAATTAAAAACATATAAATTGTAGTAATTAATTTAAAATTAATCGCGTTGACGAAATGAGTAAATGGATTTTTAAAGTAAAAATGTTTAAAAGATTGAAATGTTATTATATCAGATTTCAATGTGAAATTTATTCCAATTACCTATATTGGATTAATTGATAAAAATCTAACCTAATTATAATTTAAAACCAATTAAAGATATAATTTAACATGATAAATCATTTAGACAAAAACAATTTCAATTAAAATGTAATATTTTATCATTATTCATCAAAACATGAAACTTATCAGAAAAATACCAAAAATTAAACCAAAGTAAATTTTTATATTATTATTTAAAATAATAATTTTATATTTTTTAAATATAATATTAAAAAAGTGTCAAAAAAATTTTTTTAAATGGCTTCTTCATTAAAAGACAGTAAAATTACCTTTATAAAAATATCGGTTTTTATGTGTAATATTGGATTTTTTACTCTATTATTCCTATAAAATATATTCTATTAATGTAAAAAACATTTAATAGAATATATAAAATATATATTTCATTAACATAATTCACCAATAGTAATAAATTTAATTTTTTAGGATAAAATTCATTTGTGAACATAAAAATAATTTTTATAAAATCTTTATCAATATATTCAATTAGATCTTATAATTCATTCCTAATTAATTTTTCACTAATGAATTAAAACATATATTTTCATGATTTAGTTAATATTATTCATAACCATAAACTTAAAATCTATTTTATATCTTATTATATTAAATAATAATATTTTAATAATATATTATTGTTCGGTAAATCTCAGCCATGCGTGTAACACACGCCAGCTCCTTATTGTGTGTAGTGTAAGATTAACATGGTGTTGTGTATAAAGAATTATAGAAAAAAAATATTCAAAAATAATGTGTTACATTCCCCCCTCCAAAAAATTATTTCCTTGTAATTTGAAACTGCACTTCAAAAATCAAAGGTCGATACTTGAAAATTCATTTGTTGGATACCCACATAAGAAATAGGATTAATAAAAAATCATATTAATAAAACGTAAAAGGAAATGTGAAGGCCACAACAAAATAATTATTTTTAATATGAAAGAATTAGTGAAAACCTAGACATGGGAGAGAAATATAAACATCAAGTTCTGAAGGAGAGTGATATACAAAATTTTCATGAGAGATTTTTTGTCCGCAAAAACATAAACCATTGGTGTTAATAAAGTTCATTTATAGCATAAAAAATGATGATAATAGTAAAAAAAATTATTTCAGGACCTTTTTCCATTAGCAACTTAATTATTTTACTCTCTAAGAATATAATTAAATATACATTTTTAGAAACATAATCTTTTCCTTTGATTACACCTTGAATTATTTCTACTTCATCTCTTAAAATAAGATGTATCATATTGTGAAGTAATAAATTATCCTATAAAACATTTTCTGAAGAAAAACCATTTCATAAATGGTTAAAATTTCCTAAATATTATTATCCAACACTTGAGTATCATTTCCAAGGTAGTTAGTAATACCCAATTTACTATATCCATATAAATCATCTCTTTGTCCAAATGTCATTACCTCATCATCAGAAACATATTAAGTCTTATATTTCCCTCAACCATGTGTTTTCCAAAAAGTTTAACATGCTACTAAATCTCATTTCTTTGTTATCAATACCAATCAACACAAGCTTTTTAATCCTTTATGAAAAATTATTGCAGTACAATCCTTACATATTTCATCATTCTTATAACCAGTACATCATTGATAAAATACTCAAATGACATAATTATTGAATCCAACCATAAGAACATTAATCATTCATCTTCATCTGTGGTAGTATCATAATATTGACCATGATTTATTAGCCTCTTTTTGGGTATATTCCTTTCACACATGAGATATTAATTTAAGTAGTTCCACATCTCCTTGTAGTTGAACCGTTGTGAATTTGAAACCTTTTTATTATCCTTAAAATCTCATGTATGGTGGCCTTTCGCTCCACACTTTTAGAAAACTCTCATTCCATTTAAGAAAGTACCAGGGTGATTATTTCCACAGTTATTTCATGTGGTAAAACACTTCTTTCTTTTATTCCCTTTATCCTTGTTTTTTCCAGACGTACTCTTATTTTCATGCTTCCCACCAAAGACATAATACTTATAGTACTCTTTTCTTGTCTTTTTATCACATAATATCATGTCCTCAAATGATGATAATGCTTAGGAGACTATTTCCCTTTGAAATATTAGATTAAGACCATGAAATATGTGATCTTTCTTACTCTTTAGAACATGTGAATTGGTGATGTACACATTCCATCTACTCGGAGCCATTTCTAAACATTATAATACATTAAATTGTGTTATGAATCAGAATTCATAATTTCAACCTATAAAAATAATTAACATAAAATGAAAATTTATGCACAGATAATCTCAAAATCATAAGCATGGTTTCATTGGGGACATATTTAATTTTAAATCCTTCATAATGGTTTGAAAAGAAAATTTGAATTAACCTAAGAATATCCCCTAGGAGTGTCAAACCAGGTGTGTAGTAAGGACTATTTTCACCTACTAGGTTACACTGAGTTAGACCTAACACACCTTCTCAAAGTTTTTACTCCTAGTTAAATCTATTTCGGAACCACATCCACTTGTAGTATCCAAACAAGGATGTATTATTAAAAAGACTCACATAATCTATAATTTACCAAAATTATAGGTTGTTATTCTATACTTATCATCAATTCTATTTTAGCATTAAGTTCCCAAATTTTTGTTTTCAAAATCTAGCTTCTTGGGTTTCTACTAAACTTCCTCTGACACCAACTATAACGACCCCAACCCAGTATCCTGGAGCTAATTCCATAATTTAATACATTGGAATAATATACAAGGGATCACATCCCAACGGACCTAATAGTTTAGTATTATTGGTAAACTAGATACATACTTGTAATCCATATTACATTTGGAAACATAAAATACACAATGAATTTCATTAATTTTTCAATTATTCCCCCTTTTTGTAACCTTGTATATTAGTCATTACATACTTCTCGGAATCCAAGAAAAAAATGAAACATATCAAATGGGTGAGCTCAAATGATCAGTAAGGGTAAGTGTACAATGAAAACTATGATTAAATATGGAATAAACAATATTCTAAGGAAAATAACTGATACACATACCATTTAAATAATCACATGAGCTAGGAAACTTTACCATGGATATTATAACTAATCAAATAATCAAATGGAATAACAATAATGATGAAATGAATAATTTTTTATGTCTACACTATCAAAATCTATCCTCAAGACAGTTTTTGTTATAATCCATCATCAATATAGTTTATGTGTGTGGGTTTAAACTTGTTTAATTTGTGTCAAGATCTATCCTCCAGAAAACTTAAAACTACTTGGAAACAAATGTGAATGGGTTTCCCCCAACTGATTTTATATCAAGAGACTAATGATTCATCGAGGGGATATAGTTGGTCTCACCCATCACTTAATAAGTCAAATAAATTTCTCATATGAAAAGGTTGAAACATAAACAACATAAACATTCATATTGAAAAACTAGTATACAAAATGTGAATATTTTAACCATAAACTATGAATTGTATCAAAATAGAACAAACAAAATGAAACTAAATCATAAAACATTCAATGAAATATGATAAATGATATCATAAGATACAAACTTCAATTAATAATAATATTCAACATATGATGTTGGTATAGATGAAAATACTCTAATAAAATCATTAAAAATTAGAGAAATAACCCATTTTACATTGAAACATTTATTTAAAAGGCCACACAATTTTAAAATAAAGAATTTTCATTGAAAATATTTTTTTAAACTATAAATGAATCCTCAAAACATTAAGGCATTATGACAGTGGAAAAATCTACGCATGTCATATAAGTTAAGAAAAAAAATTCCTTCCATATTTTTTGTCAAAAAAACCTCAAATGACCTTATTTAGAAAATGAAAAAAATATACATTTTAAATAATTTATAAAATTAAAAAGGGGTTAAAAATGAATTTAAACAATAATTTTATAATAGTAAAAATAATTTTAAAAACATTTTTAAAAAACATGGACATAGGGAAAAATATGTGATAATTAAATATTTAAATATTCAAGGTGTCCCATACCACTTTATATATTTAAATCATAAGCATAATTAAAAAATAAAATTTAAAACCATTAAATATCATGATAATAAAACCATTAATTACATGATAAGTCAAAGGTTCTATATATACACCTCATAAAAGAAGGTGGGTACATAACATCAAACCATGCCTAAAAGAGATTAAGACAAAGTCCCTAACCTTGTGTTTTCTTTTTGGTGAACGTCATTAAACCTCATTTATAATGGTTTTAATAATGTTACTAACTTATTCCAGAACCAAATTAATATTTATGATATAATATATGATCCTATTATAATATCTTGTTGCCCGTTTGTTAGTAATATTTCATTATTTTCGCTATTTTGGGTGTTAATTTCATAGTTTCTTGAGTAAGTTTTGACTTGCTGTTTATTGTTCCCATTAATTTGATCATTATTTCATCATATAAAGAATTAAAAACATGATTTAAATATCATATATATTTAGTATATATTTATTTATAATAATCCATAATATTTGGAGATAAGACATGAAATGCACCATTCATGGAGATGGTATATCGTACGTATGCATGAACGCTACTACCATTTCTTTGTCATTTTTTTAAAAGAGTGAAGAGTAAATGATATATATGTATATTATAATTCCATTATAAAATATATCCCATATATATCTCATATTATTTTTAAATTCATCCTTAATATGTCCCATGTATAGCATGAATGAATAATATCACTTTGTAAAGGTGGGAATCCACACTTCCACAAATGATGTTATCATATTTATACAAAATGGAAAGAATAAGGGTATTTTTTATAAAATAATCAAATAAGAATAAAGACATAATAAATATCATAAATAACATTTATAAACATAGTTTCCATCATAATTCTCAACCATGAAAGGTTGTAAAAGAAACAATGAACAATCATCATTTCAATAGACGGTAGTTATCTGTACACATAAACAGTATGTTCGTTAAACATTTGATGGAACTATGTGTGAATTAATGTAAAAATATTATAATAAAAACATCTCATTATATTTATGATACTGTTTTTTTTCATATAATCATGTAATAAAGATAGTTTATGGGGTGAAGAATGGAAATAAAACTGAACAACTTGAGAAAAGATGTTACATCTTCTTTAGGTAAATCCTTTTGGTTTTCACCAAAGGGCATATTTGGATGGATTTATGACCAAATTGAGTCTTATAATATGAATATAGGAAAGTTTGAATCTTATTTTGGTAGATTTTGGTTGATCAAAAGTGGCATGAGAGGGTGAGAAATTTAGGGAGGAGGTGTTCTTTTACAATTGAGGTGAGGTTCACTTTTGTAAACTCTAAAAATATTAAATTATTATAAATTTATTTTCATATAAAAATTTCTAAAAATTGATTTATATAGAATATAATATTGGTATGGATTTAAATCCCCTCAAAAAATAATTTTTTGACAAGTTTAGGACACATTATTACCCTTATCTTTTAGTGTTAACTATTAGTTAAAGCCTTTAACTCCTACAGTGATAACTTGGCTCTTTACTCTTTAAGGGTAAATATAGTTACTATAAAATTAAAAAAAAGACAAAAAAATGAATCTTTGATGACATTTTGAGACTTATCCTAATTATTTGACCAAAATTAATATTTTTATAAGTTTTATAGAATTTAATAAAAGAATATTTCTTTTAAAATATCATAAAAATATGATAAACTAAAAACAATATTTATAAAACATTACTAACATGTAAAATACATCAATAAAATTCATGGATGGAATTTTTGATTCTTGCATTAATTAAACAATTACTGCATCATCATTGTTTCACCATTTAATTTAGTTATTTCTTTCCTAAAAATTATAAATAAATTTCCATAATTAAGATAAATATTTTATATTAAAAATTACTACTTATAGTCTCATAAATCCTATAAATAACCATATAAAAAATGTGATACTTTTTAAAACAAGAGTGTGACATATTAGTCTTAAAATAAAATACTATAAAATCCTTAAAGTCATCCAAGGGGATCCAGTAGGTAATAAAATATTCCTAATGATGCTTTTGGTTTAAAATCACTCATCCAATAAAATTAGGAGAATTTTTAGGGTAATTTTATAATACTTATAATATTATGTTAACCCTTAATTTCTTAATTTACCCTGGACTGTGGTAATTAAAATATTACTAAATTTACTATTCATATGACCAAAAATAAAATAAATCTATATAAATAATTTGGACCTACTAATTCCAAATATGGAATCCATTTTTCAAAATTCATAACACAGAAATTTCTATAATTAATTTAAAATTAATATCATTGATAGAACGAGTAAACGAGTTTTTAAAGTAAAAACATTCAAAATATTTAAATGTTTTTATATCCAGTTTCAATTTGAAATTGATAAAAATGACCTAAATTGGATTAATTGATCAAAATATTACCTAATTATACTTTAAAACTAAATAAAAATATAATTTAACACTATAAATTATTTTGACAAGAAATATTTTTCAATTAAAATTCAATATTTTATCACTATTCATCAAAACCTGAAACTTATCAAAAAATACAAAAAATACATGAAAGGTAAATTTTTATATTATTATTTAAAATAATAAGTTTAGTTTTTGAAATATAACATATAAAAGTGTCAGAAATTGTATTTAAAATGGGTTCTCCATCAAAAGGTGGTAAAATTTATTTTATAAAAATATAGTTTTTTATGTGTACTATTGGGTTTGTTCCTATCTTATATCTATAAAATATATTTTATTAAAGTAAAAAATATTTTATAGAATACATAAAATATATATTTCATTAATATATTTCACCAATTGTAATTAATTTATTTTATTAGGATAAAATTCCTTTGTGATAATAAAAAATAGTTTTTATATAAACATTCCCAATATATTCAATTGGTTGTTATAATTGATTTCTAATTAATTTGTAACCAATGAATTCAACCATATATTTTCATAATTTAGTTAATACTATTCATAACCTCCAAATTAAAGGCTAGGATATATATTGTTATATTATATAATAATATTTTAATAATATATTTTTGTTTGGTAAAACTCAACCTTGCGTGGAACACAAACCAAATTGTTGTTGTGTGTAGCATAAGCTTAACATGGTGCTTCATATAAAGAAAGATATAAACAAATTTAAATTTATTCAAAAATGAAAATATTTTAAAGTCTTGGGATGTTACATCTTGACTTGAGATAAGGATTTCTCATCTCTCTTTTACTTCTATGAGACATATTTCATATTTACCACTTGTTGTTATTATGTGGTGTATATATTGTCCATTTTATATAAAATATCATGAATCCTCCATAAATAATGGAATTTTAAGTATAATTTTGAATTAATTTATCCAATGGGAATAACTTTAAAGATAAAAAGTGGTAAAGAGATTCATAACTCAGTTTCCATTCATTGGGTTATAAAATTTATTCATTGACTCTATAATGATATGATTTTGTGTGAATTGATCTATGGATTTTACAATATTATATTTCCACTTTTTTTATTTATGTAAATTTGTTACACACAATATCTCCTTTGATTAACTCTCATTTTAGTGGTATGATATTTTTAAGGGTCAATGTTCCCAAATTCCTTTCTTTGGGGCATATGTTTATCGTATGCACCTATCTTATTTATGAGGTTTATATACAAACATTTTTTAATGTTATATCATATATTTACTTATTTTCGTGATATTTAATGTTTCATTTGAATTTTTTCTTTCTTGTGTCTTACAATTAAATAATTAATAAAGTGGTAAGTATTTTATGATACAATCTCACCATTTATCAGGATTGTTTAGGATTATATTTCTGATGATAAAATCATATGATTCATCTCCAAAGAAACTTGTGAATTTTATTCTACTCAAGTTATTTCAAGATAATAAATTTTTTCCCATCATTTTCTTCTCTTTATGTACTCAATAGTTCAAAATAATGTTTATGTGAAATATAATCTTTATTTCTATCTTCTGTCAAAAACACTTTTTATTCCAATACTATGTTTTCTAAAATAGTTTTCAAAAAAATTTTTAATTTTTTTCAACTAATTTATTAAATAAATTTTTACAAAATATTTTAAAAGTAATATTCATTTTGTTTTTAAAATAATTGTCATTTGGATTTTACTAAAAAATTTAAAGGAATATTTTTTAACGAGTATGACATGAATAGAATTTCCCACCATCCTAGAAATTATGTTCTTTGAAGCTTTATTTATAATTTTTCAAGGTTATTTTCAAAGAAAATAATTTTCAAAATATTTTATGTTTTTAAAAAAATAAAAAGGGAAATATTATTTTCATCAAGAAATGTTTTAAATTATTTTAAAATCTTCCTTTATATGTTTATAAGGTTGTTTTAAAATAAAATTATTTTTAAAATATTCATGAATTTTTAATTTTTAAAAGTGATTTTCAAAATGAAAAGGTTATTTTTATCAAAAAAATATTTTTAATGATATTTTAAGGGTATTTTCATTCATCAACATCAATTAACCGTATTTTTAATTATACTCCAATAAGGATATTGTGTAATGATACCATCCTCATTCTTTCTATGGATAGATTATGATTTTTTCAGAGAGATTATTATAGAACCTATTTCTTTTCCATAGGTTAATCTTGTGTCAAAGATATTTTTATGGAACCCATTTATTTTCCACAGGTTATTCAGATTTCAAAGATTTTTTTATGTAACCCATTTCTTTTCCATGGGTTAGTCATGTCTCAAAGAGTTTGACATGGAACCCATTTATTTTCGAAGGTTTAATCAAGATATAAAAGGAATAATGATTTTTTCTATGAATTTTAGGATGAAATGAAATTTATGTGTACTTTATTTATAGTTCTTGGACATTATATATGTTGGGTGCCCCCAAATAGTATCAGGTTGAGCCTGATATAGCTTATATGATGGGTATGAACATATATCACTCCAATGCATTGGGTATTTATTATGTTCTTTGGATAATTATATTGGAGTTCCACCTTATGGTTATTCCAATTTTAAGGGTTTTGTAAGTGTTCTATGATGATGATGTTCCAAGATAACAATAAGTTGTATCTATGATTTCTATGGGTTTATAATGTTTTATATGATCAATATTGATATCACATAGGTCCTAATTATTGATTCTGATGACTCTTATCTTTGTTAAATTTTTATGCCATGTATTTATGTTTAATTATCCAGGTATTGATAGGTGTGAATATTCTTATGTTATACTCATGCACTTTTATTATGTCATTATACCATTATTCTATTCTTATACTTATAGATGACATTCATTTGTTAATGCTTACATTTACCCTTACTAATAATTTGATCTCTCCCTTATTATATATTTTCCCTCGGTTATAAATATTGAGGTTGAATGAATTATGACTTTAAGGGTTTCATATATATATTGATAATGACTTAATTTGAAATAAGAAAAGTTAGGTTAAGTGGTATAAATGCTCATTTAAATACATGGTTATCGTTTATGTAAGATTTCATCCAAATTATCTAAAACTCTAAACCTAAAAGGTCCTTGATAATATAAGTGATCCAATATATCTTTCTGGTGTTGTAAGTTTTTTATGGTGAAAATTGGTTCACTTTCATCAATATGAAATCCTAAAATCTAAAGTTTATGGTTTTAGTACTATATTCAAGAGTATTGGTTCTAGGATATTATAATTTATTATTCCCTAACTAGTTTTCTCTTGCTACTTCACTGGTTAAAATTTAGTTGAATCTATAATTCTTATAGTCACTTTTGAACTAATAGTCACTTGTTCACTTTTATTCAATACATGAATTGGTCAAATTCCTCTATACAGTCAACTGGTTCCACTTATGATCATTTAGCATGGTAGTATTGGCATTTTCCCTTGTCTTATTATGTTCACTCCATGAAGTAGTTGAATTTTTCACTTGAAATTTATTGACTCTTGCAATAGATCAAATTTTCTTCTTATGGTCACTTGAGTCTTCTTGTGGCTGATCCATTACTTTTCAAATTTTCAATGTGCGGTTGATTGATCTACTATAATTATTTTATTTTCAATGTATTTATGTTGTCAATTTATTTGCATATTCGTTCCAAAACTTGTATAATTTTTAATGTGTGGTTCCATGTCTTTCCTTTTTGTTCAAATGGTTATTCTCATAGTTAGTTTTCATACATGGTTGTTCTAGTTATTAGTTGAATTTTTTACTATGCATTTAGTTCTTTATTTCAGTCAATTAACCTAACGCACAAGTCTATTATCACTTTTATAAGTCCATGGTTGAATGGGATGGTCAACATACAGTAGAATTACACTTCTTATTGTGGTTGATTTGATGGTCTTGGAATAGTCACTCAGTACGGTTGATCGAGTTTTAATTAATGTGATCATTCACTTTTCAAGGTCACTTACACTATTGTGGATAATTGACCAACCATAATATCCTCATGGTTATTTGTTTACATAGTTAGTTGAATTCTTTTTATGATCATCAAAATCATAGTTCAAGATTCTATTCAAGGGCTAGAAAGAGTTTCATAAATATTTTAATATTAAATCACTTCCCTCTCATCTTAAACTATGTTCCCATTTTAATATTGATCTTTAATGTATATAATCTTATGTTTTTCTACTTACCCTTATAGGGGTAGTGGGATATTGTTTTTTATTGGAACAAAAAGGGCATGTGAAGACCAGATTCAAGTGATTAAAGTTCTACATTGTTTCCAGGAAGTGAATATCTTTTTTTCATTTATTAATACGTTTTTTATGATTTCTTAAATGATTGATCTAAATTTATTAAATTTATATTTATTTTTGGGTGAATACATAGTTGATATCTAAATATTTTTAAATAAAATAGAAATAAATTTAAAATATTTCTAACACCATTAAAATTCCTTTGGAATAAAATTTTTATTAGTATAATATTTTTTGTTCAATATACAATATATTGAGTTAACTTGTGAATTATTTTTTCTATTTATAAAATAAAAGTGTTTCATTGAGAAAATCCATTTTGAAAATAGCTTTGGAAGTGTGTAAAGTGTTCTATTTTGAAATTTCTTATGACCTCTTCAAAGAAATTTGAACTTTTGAATTATTCTAAACCAATAAGTTTTTAATTATTCTCCCACTTAACATTATACATTGTCAGAAATTTTGGATTTTAAATGTGGATTTTGGGGTTTTTCAATGTGATAAACTATCCTTTAATGGTGTACACATCAAAGTTCATCAAAAAAAATAAAATTTGATTAACTTTAAGATATATTTTTCACTTTCAATGGATAAAACTTATTATGAATTTTTAATGTTTTTCAACTTTGATGTGGTTAAATTTCTATTTCCACATGGATTAAATTATGAAAATAATTTTATTTCCCCCTAAAAAGGACTTTATTATGGAAAAAAATGGCAGTATGCCTTATAATAATCATTCTCTTTGAAATTTTTTATTTGAGTTAAACTCATAAGATATGCATCCAAATTGGATATAGAAAGAACTCTAAATCCTATTTGAACTTTTATTATTTATTATTTTACTATTGGTTGGGTTATTTATTCCACTAATAATTAAATTATTCCTATCCCATGGTGTGTATAAATTATTTTGGGCTGCTAGATTATGTGTGTCAATTCACTTGGAGAAAAGGATAATTTTGTAAGATTTAGTTGGTTGCAAATCGAAGTGTGTTTAATTCTTATAAAAAAATAAATTTCAATCATTTTTATAACATAGGAAATAAACTTTAAAATAGAACCATAAAATTTTTATTGGTAGATAACATTGAATTGTTGAGAGGGTCCATGGGAAAATTTTATGTGAAAACCAATTCTTTTTGGTATTTTTTTCAATCATGAGATTTATTTTCATCCACTGAACATGATAAATGGTTATCTTGAGAAAATTAGTTTTACAAAGTGTACGGGAATATGATGTGGAATAATTTTAATGAAATTGTCCACATCCTTTTGAGGAAATATTGAAATTTTTATTTAAAAATTTTATTTTAATGGTGAATTTATAATGATTGGTTAATCTAATATTGGATTTTTATTTTATTGAATATTTTTATGATAATGATAAATTTCACTGATTAAGTGTGTAATGGTTTTTTTCTTAAATTTTATATGTTTTAAGAACAAATATTTTGGTTATTTTTTATAAAATTTTAATTAAAATTTCATTTTAAATTAATTTTAAAATTTTATTATTCTCAAAAATAATTATTTCAATTTTACATTATTTAATTTTGAAATTCAATTGTTTAAATTAATTTATAAGTTTTAAAAATTCTTAAAAAATTAAAAAATCTCATTTCATTACATGGATTTCATTTTCCAATGACTTACTGTGTATTTTCATCTAACTTTATTTTCATTTTTTATGACTCTTAGGGATGAAATCCCTAATTTTCAAAATAAAAAATCAATGTATTTGAAAAATTGAAGGAAAAATGGGTATATGAGCTAAAATTTGTGGAGATGCATTGAAAACCTCAAGATATTATTGGAGATTATCGAGGTTTATCTCATGAGAGGGTGAAACATAGTCCCACATGTGGGAGTGAAATTTTTTTTAGGTTTCTTCTCGAGTTATGTGAGGAGGATGATGAATAGTGATAGCTACACCACATACCGACTCAGAATATTTTCATCAAGTAGCTAACTTTGAGATCAATATTTGAGTTTCTTCATGAATCATTTTTAAATTAGATTAGTGAAATTGTATATAAATAGGAATGATGATTTATTTTACTCTAAAAATAGTGGAGTATGAGACTAAAACTAGATAGGTTATAGCTATGGTGAGGAATCATAGAGAGGATCATAATCGACCCGACAAAGGAGATTTGTTTTCTCTCCTATAAATTATTATTCTACTAGCTATTTTTACTACCACTTTTAATTTTTTTCTAATTAATTTATTGTTAAAAATTTTTGTTTCAAAAAAAAATTATTAGCTAAACTATGAATGAGTAATTATATTGTTTTTTTAATTTTATTTCTCATTGATTGTATCATAATTTCTTTATTGGATTGCTTTCCTTATTATATTTCTCTCTAGTAGTACTGTTATTCAATGCTTAATAATAAATAATAGTTCATCTTGATATCAATTTTTTAAACTTTTAATAGAATATATATTTTTAAATATTATGATATGGAATTTTTAAATCAATATAATTAAATCACGCCAAATCTAAAAAATTATTCAGTCTTGGTGATTCATCAACTCATTATTTGTCTAGTGTTGAGTTTTACAATTAATAAACTATGGATTTTAACCTCCACTTGTTTGATCCTTGGAAATTTTAGTAGGAAAATTTTTTATTGTATTTTGTTTTAGTATATTTTTACATGATTAAGAAAATATAAGAGTTATAAGATAATCAAAATTCACCTTGATCTTCCATTATTTGTTCACATATCACTTGTCAGGTTTTCTACCTTGTTGGAATGTATTCTTCCTATTTACACATTCATTTCTCACTTGTTTTTTTCTTGATTGATTTTAATTCATTGCATTTTTTTCCTTTTTTTCATTTCTATCTCTTGGTCACTCAAACATTTTTCCATCCCTTCCTTGTGAATAAACCCTACATAATACTATGCTAGTTTAAGTAGGAAAATAAATAATTATATTTGTAACCAATTATGATCTTCAATAGAAATATTTATTAAAATTTACCCAACCCAAACTAGCTCAAGAAAGGGTACACCATAATGCTAGATACTTCCCCCATTTCAAAAGGGAAATTTTCAATATGTATCTAGTTATGTTATCTAGAATCCATGCATGGGTAACATGTATAAAATTTCAATTGAGACATACAACCCCTCTCACATACTCACCAAAACATTACTAGGTCACTGTTCACTTGGGACCTAGCCCCACATAACATCATCCATCTAGCCCTATAGGATAAATTCTTCATTCCTAATTGGTCACACATGTATAACATAATGAACATATTAATATTATCATCCCTATAAAAAGGGAATCTTCTGTTGTCCCTTGATTCTATATCTATACTTTAATGGGTTAAGCACATCAATCCAGATAAACCTAATTCCTTGATACCAAAAAAATCATCATCATCCAATACATATAATCTTGAATCATCATGCCATGTAAAAACATACTTGGCAATCACAACTATAATTGGGACAATTATGAAAGATTTAGAAAATAAGGTTTCCCACTCTCAAGGTCAAATGGACCAAACAAACCCAAATAGTACATTTTGTATTTCCTTTAATAACTAATCCAAATCCTCCATTTAAACTATTTAGAAAACATGTAATTTTATTGATTCTAGGAACTTTTCCAAATTCTCACTAAAATGATTTTTAGTAAACCTTAATTTTGTTTTGAAATAACATCTTAAAACCCAATTCTAAAATCACCACTTTTCATTTAATATACAATTTAACTAAACCACTTTTTAAAATCACATTTTAAAAGGAAACTTCTTTCTCTGTGGAATCCAAAACACACCACTGAGCAATCGATAAAGAGGTCCTCCAGCACTCGTCCGACTAAGGCATCACCATCAAACTATTTAGTAAGTTATGCATTCCATGTTGACTATTAGGTAAAGTAAGTCAAATACCAATCTATGGTTAGTATCCAAAAAGGGATGAAATATGATGATGCTAATGATGATGATAATGGAATATGAACGTAAAATTTTCAAAGGAGAAAGAGGCCCAATAAAGTCAAGGTCAGCTATCTAAAATAGAGATGTATAATCTAATATCACACTCATACCGAACTCCTTTGATTCCATGAGTTCCTATCTCAATAATAAACACTATTAAATTAATAAATCAAAAAATTAAAATCAAATCCCAAATTTTCATAACTGATGCCAAACTCATCGGGCGACCACACAGTGTTGAAACCACAAGAAACAACGTGTGGTACACTCCTGACATGCAATCAAACTTAAGCCACACAAAATCCCCAAATTAAAAAACTAGATAAATAGTAAATTTAACCCAAAATTTCCCAAACCGATAAATAAATCCATGAGAAACATACCTTAAGTTAAATTATAAACAACAGCATAATCTTTCCTCCAGGGACCTCCCCAAAAAGTTATACTTAAAGGATCCATAAGGTAGGATGATTCCACCATGTTCTAGTGGAATTGTGCCCCTAAAACCCTAACTAATGGGAAAAAATCTAAGGAAACAATGTTAAGAGACCAAGGAGGGTAAGGAGAGAGATTCTACCATAAATACGTGTGAAAAAACTCTCCCAAAACCCCATGTTAAAAGGAAACCAAAATGGGAGGATGTGTCACACCCCACCCCCTCCCACCCAAGATTCTATAATAAAGGGAGAGAGATAATAACTCCTGAGTCCCACCTCTAGTAGGCCTCGGGTTGGCGACTAGCACTAAGGGTATAAAAATATGGGACTCATTACCCTCTATAAATGAATAGGGTTGGGAGATAGGATAAATAAAAACCAAAAAAATCTAACAGAACATATAAAGATAAACCAAAAACCATCCCACATTTCATGAATAAAATAAAACTGATACATATAAAAATCACAGAGTAAATACCAAGAAGATGATTCTATGATAATGACTCAACAGAAACTCCAACCCAGCTAGTAATGTCCATCTTTGTCCCCAAAATCCTCCTGGAAACATGAAAATTGTTTATATACATAGGGTGAGCATAATAGGCATACTCAATAAATACATAACCAAGGAAACAAGTGCACATGTGAAAAGAATATTCTAATGCGCCAATGAAAAAATAGTAGAACCAACAAGCACCTATGTAGTTTATTTAATTAAAACCAGCCTCATCATGGATCACTCACTAAATCGGGCATCTAATATAATAATATAATAGAGAGATCCTAACATATCAAGGTTCACCATCGCCTCTTCCCCATATATTTTTCACTCTCATTCCCCAATGTCAAACATACTATGCTCCCATCCCTTCCAAGAATATCACATCACATCCTACCCACACACATCTGGGTCACACGTCACATCAAGTCCCTCCCACACACACTTAGGCCACACATCATATCATATCACATCTCAAACACACTGGGGACCACACATCACAGCTCATACCAAAGACACCAGGGACCACATGTCACATCTCATCCCAAAGACACTTGGGACCACATGTTGCATCTCTCCCGAAAACACTTATCCTACATATCACATCTCAATCGAAGACACTGAGTATAACAAGACACTACTCAAGGAAGAGTGGGGGAGAGGGGGTAGCCAACCATCTGTATCAATACCATCCTAGATGTTGGGTAAAACACCCAGAACTCAGAACCTCTATGCATTGGTAAGGTTATCCAACTCAGGTGGGTGCATATAAAATAACATAAACATACATGATATTGAGATAACATGCAATACTCAACCTAAGGGTTCACATAAAAAACTAGCACACATCACATCACCACCATGTACCATACGTCCACCATCACAACTGGTTCCAACACTATATGCAACACACCACACAATAGACACACAAAGCCACACAACATTTCCCACTTTCAATATACAACTTCCACCACTTATATTCATTACCCTTTTCATTTCACATTACACCACACATTCAATTTATTCAATTTAAATTTAATCCATTAATCACATTGCAATTTCCATCCCATTATATTCAATTTCTAACTCATTCATTTATTAATTTTATTCAACGTTGAAATTTATTCCACTACTACCCAGGAAACTAAGACAACCAGACTACACAACTATCATCATAGCACCACATATCCACTGCTATTGTCGCATCACATTACCAATCCATCTCACAACACAATAGCCACATATCATTCACATCACACAATCACAATTTCTACGTACCACAACCACTCTTCCATAACCTCATCATACAACTTCCTACATTGCATCCATGCTAACCAACCATCGCATCACTACCCCACACACTGCATAGCCCAGCCGACCACTAACATCACCATACAAAAATCACAAGCCCTAAAAATCGTCACAAAAAACATAGATACACACATGAAACATATTACGTCTTCCAAATTTATTATGGGGCTTCAATACATTACTTCTTTAAATTATCATGGGTATTATAAACCAAACTATATATCCAGAGGAAACTAATTATTAGTCAAATATAAGTTCTTTAACCTTTTATTTAGGATGTGATCACACAAAAACACATCAAGGGTCATCACATATATCAACTACCACATAACCAAAGCTTCCAATAGCTTTTATTTTTAAAATTGGAAATAGGAAAGAAAAAAAACATCAAAAACATATAACAAAACAGCAAATCATGTGATAAATACCCATACCCATCAATTTTAGATATTAAAATTAATTATATGATTACAAAAACCCTTAATATCCACCCAAAGGTAAGAAAAAACATACAATTCCAACACATAGCATGTAAAAACGGAGAGAACAAGGATCTCCTACCTTAATGAATCTTTATGATCTCTCTATGCACAACAGGGAAAAAAGGAAACCACCTAAGGACCACCACCACACAAGAAACTTATGGTTCAACCTACACCATACCTAGAGATCATCGAAATATAGCCCAAACACATAACCCAAACCAGACTATACCACTGTAATAAACTTTAAAGAATAACGAAAATGAAATGGATGAGAATAAAAAGAGAACTCACCACAGATCAATAATGAGAAGCCAAGGATCAAATATGGGAATCCACTAATCAACCTTCATCGAAGTAATCCTAAGATTCCTCAAGAGTGCAATATCAGTTACCTAGAATCATAG
This sequence comes from Viscum album, assembly GCA_963277665.1. Lineage (NCBI taxonomy): Eukaryota > Viridiplantae > Streptophyta > Magnoliopsida > Santalales > Viscaceae > Viscum > Viscum album. Next base: position 455,282,063 of record OY728119.1, on the reverse strand, counting down.
AGGTATCATAGGGCTTAAGGAAAAACTTGAGCCACCCTAACCTTTAAGGGCATGATATATAGTAGATTTATATGGTGTGTAAACCATTTACATGTTGTGTAAATTTTAGGGTCATATCTCACCAAAAAAATGAATTTGATTTTTATTACTTAACCCCTAAAATTTATACATTATGAACTGTACCTATAAAACATGTGAAACAATTTTACACATTGTGTAAACATTACACTACATGTACTCCCTCTATTTCTAGATTTTTAATAGATGACACCTCCAAGCATGCTCTAGACCTCCTCCAAGAAACTTTAACACCCAAAACTAGAAATGTAATGGACAATGAAGGCATGAACCATTGAATTAGATACCTCTTAAATGATTCTCTCCCTCAATAATCCAAAACCAATATCATAAGAGAAGGTGTCCAAACAACCACCCCATGAGATACCTCTCAAATATCTCATCACACCTCCAATGCCACCACCATCCAAACACACCGAAAAAAGGACACGAAACACTGCATAGCCACACCACCACCTCTCATCGGGAAAAAAACTACATAATATGGTACCATGCATAGACACCAATTTTCCAAACAACCACTACACAACCATCTAACCTGCACACATCCCAAACCAACAAGCCATGATGCCCCGAACATACAAATCTCAGAATCTCATTATACATGTCAATATATTATCCGCTCTGGGCATCACTAACTCACTCGCATGGGTTTAATCACATCATAGTTAATGTGTCTTGATTAGGATTTAGGACCTCTAATTTCCATATGTCAGAACATTATCATGCATCACAACATCAAGGAAAGTAGTACATCCCATAACATAGCAAGATCCAAACATCACATCACATACAAAACAGAACATGCCAAAATCAAAACATCTATAGGTACTGAGATTTCATCTATATATCTCACTCCCAGTTAATCTTCTCTATGCCACCGTGGATCCAAAATACATGAACCAATGGAATAGTCCTTCCATGTATCACCTTCTCTCGATGATCCTAGATCACTATTGGATGCACCATGAACATCATGTCATCCTCGATATCCAGGTATCTTCAATCAATGACATGGTATTAATCATGAAGATATCGATAGATTTTAGAGATGTTAAAGAAATAATGGATCTTGTCTAGTCATTGTGGCAATGACATATGATATTCTGGCTCGCCAACATGCCCCAACACCTCAAAGGGACCAACAAACCTGGGATAAATCTTACTCCCTCTACAAACTTCCACTTCCCACGCTGAGGCGAGACTCTCAATAACACATAGTATCCAATGTCAAATTCTAATGGCCTCTACCTTTGATCATCATAGGAATTATGATGGTCCTACACCACCCACATCCTCTCTTGAACCAATTGGATCTTCTCAGTCATACTCCACACTACATCAGGGCCAAGAACTACTGACTCTTCAACCTCTGTCTAACACAATAGTGAATGACATGGTCACTAGTATAATGCCTCAAATAGAGCCATACCAATAGATGAGTGATACCTATTGTTTTATGAAAACTTGAACAAAGGAATGTTTCATACCCAAGATCCACCAAATTACATGATGTATTCCCATAACATATCCTCCCACATCTAGATAGTTTTCTCTATCTTCCAATCTATCTGAGGTTGGGAAATGGTGCTAAGGTAAATCTAGGAGCCAAAAGAACATTGAAATACCTATAGAATCATGCGGTAAAATGAATATACATATTACAGATGATGTTCCTTGGTACCCTTTTAATTATAACCACATCATCCATATACCACCTCGCCAAAACATCCATGACACTCAACTCATGGATCTTCGTAAAGTGATCTAGTTTCATCATCCAGTCCACTATCACCCAAACCGCATCACATGCCTTCATGATATCAGGGAAACCCAGTGAAGAAATACATTGATTTGTCATCCTATTTCCACTCAAGAACATTCGATGACTATAACAGACCTCCAAGAACATGGTGTTACACTTTCACCTACTAATAAACCAAACATATTTTCACAAACTCTGCCACTGGCCATTTCATCCCTGGCCAAAAAAGTTTTATCCTTAAGAAATGATACATCCTTATAAAACCAATATGTACTGCTAAAGGTTAGATGTGAAAATCATAGATAACTCCTAGATTCATAGCTTTAAAAATAAACAATCTCCCCTATAACAACATTTGGTTCAAATCATCCTCTGTCATCCCTTAGTAGTGTCACCATGGCCAACATGATCACGCATCATCTCTTCCTTTGAGTCTCCCTAGTGATACTCCTCCACATTTCGCATCAAATAAGACTCTATGGTCATATGGTAAATAAAACATTAGCCAATTATCTCTCCAACATCAAGATGCATCACTACAAGCTTGTCCATTCCTTTCCAAACATTTGTATACTCCCAAGCCATGAAATCTTGGTACTTATAACTCAACACATCATCAACTACATTACCATTACATGGGGTTTAAGTGATCTCCAAATCATAATCATGAAGAAAATATATACACCTCCTCTGGTGTAGATTCATATCCCATTGAGAGAAAACATATCACAGTATTTTGGGGTCTATGAAAACCACAAAGTGTTCTTTGATGAGGTAATACCGCCACAACTTTAACAAGAACACAATTGTCACCAACTCTAGATCATGGGTGGAATAGTTACACTTTTTGGGACATAACTACCCAAAAAAATAAGATATTATCACCCTTTTATGTATTAACATGCATCCAAATCATAGACGGGATGCGTCATAGAAAACCTTAAACAAGACACCCTCCTCGGGAAACTGAAGCACTAGAGAACTAACCAAATTATCCTTCAGAAAAAAAATGATATCTAGAACTAATATACCTATATAAAATCATGGTCCTTCCTATCCAATGCTATTAGCTATGCTACAAATTGAGAGGAATCAAAAACAAACCTTTGATAATATCCTATGAGAACAAGGAAACTAAAAACCTCTAATACATTCTTAGGTGATGCCCAAGAAACAATTGCTTCAACCTTTGAAAAGTCCACTACCACACCCTTTTGAGACACCATACATCCAATAAACACACCTATAACATCCACAACTCACACTTGGACAACTTCCAAAAAATTTAGTGGTGTTGAAGGACCTTAAAAACATCTTTGAGATGAACGACATTCTTCTCCTATGGATTTTAGTATACCAAGATATCATTTATGAATGCAACAAATAAATGGTCCAATAACTCATTGAACATGAAGTTCATAAGTCCCATGAACATGGATGGTGTGTCTGTAACACCAAATAGCATAACCACAAATGTGAGGTTCCCATACCTACATCTAAAGGAAATCTTCTGAGTATCCTCATTTTTTTCCCACAATTGTTGATTTCCAAAACACAGATTGATATTTGAGAACCAACTATATCCTCTAAACTGATCAAACAGATCATCGATCCTTGGGAGAGGGTAATGATTTCTGAAAATTACGCGATTTAACCTCTATTAGTCTACACATAACTTCATACTACTTTCCACCTTCTTAGAGAACAACACTAGAGTGCACCATGGAGACAAAATGGTTCAGATGAAACCCATATGCATCAAGTCATCCACCTATAATCTCAAATCATGAAACTTTGTGGGCACTAACCAATAGGGATCCATCAAAATCAGAGACATGCCTGGATGAAACTCTATCCCAAAATCAGCATCTTGTCAATGAGGTAGTGTCATAACCTCCTCAAGAAAAATATCAAGGAACTCCTCCACAGTCCTAGGAATAATCCCAACTTGAGCTTCTATAGATAGCTCTACCAACTGCAACAAAAGAGGATCTACTTTCCTACCACCCAACTGATAACATCACTCACCAACGAACACCACTCATTGGCCCTCCACATCTAAAAACATGACTCTCCTCCAAAATCATTTGATGACTACACACATGGAATACAACCAATCCATATCAAGTATAATATCATTTGGTTGTATTTGTAATAAGAATAAGTCCCCCATTGATTAGTTTTTCCCCATAACCAGTCTACATTCCCTACACAGATCAAATAAGAAAGCCTAGCCTCTAACTGGTGTAGATAACATCAGGGGAATTGGAAGTCTCTCCACATCCATTCTCAACATGTAGACCAAATCAGGTGAAAAAAAGAGCATGAGGATCCCAAATAAAACAAAACACACACAAGTGTATATGGTAAAATAATAATATCTCAAAAAAATCCAATCTCTTCTGGTGTGGTGCCTCTAATATGTTCATCTAACCACACCTAGCTTCTATACCTCTCTACTATAGGCCTCCATAGCCACACTCTAACCTGGGTCCTTGTAGAGTATGACTATCATGAGAATACCCTCTTCCAACTCCACCTGTTATCGGCTGCTAAACAATAACCTACAGTCTCTGTTGTTGGGACTATCTCATAGAAAACTACTGATACTAAAAAGGGGCATGCCCATCCATCTAAAATCAGCCTCCCTGGGTATTAATACACTAATCCTGGTGGTTCCCATGTCTCCAACATATATTTAATGTAAACAAAAAATACCTAAAATGTGCTTGAAAATCACTTATCTCGGATAGTTGGGAGAGAAACTATCCTGGCTGGTTCCCCATTGAATGGAACCCAGACTGTCTAAATGCATGCGGCCCACAGCAAGAATTCATGCCCCTCAAAACACCCTATTGACCACTCTGTTGGGGATCAAATCCCAAGGAAATCATCTTCTCAATAACCTTATCCTTTCTTGTACCTCTAGATATGTTGACAGTGTAAATAATGTGATCACATACCAGATCATTGGGTACAAAGCCTCCTCCAGATGTCGTGCTCTTGAATCCCCATCTGAAAAAACATCTAGAGAAAAGTACAGGAGATCCTTAAACTTGATCCCAAGTTCCTACAATCTAATAATCCCCTACTAAAGGTAAGGAATATCCATCCTCTTGGATTACCTCATCATCGATGATAGAAACTATTCCCAGAACTCCTTATAAAAATCGGGTCACAAGACATATTCCTCCTTACAGTCACTAAGAAATAGCATCCACCACTGACGCACATCTCTGCAAATTTGACTAACTATCGGTGGAATTAAAAACTCTTCTCATGCTCGGATCAGACTAAAAGTGATCTTGATCTCCTCTATCCAATGCTCTATCTCAAAATCTAAGACATTCCCGTCATACTTATCCAAACTGTACTACTGAAAGGCATGAAAATCACTCTTACATTCCTCATTCTCCTCTATTATTTCAACCTCCTAATGATCATCCAAATTCTCTTGCTAAACCTCAAATTCCTCAACAACTCATAGATGACGAAAAGGAGGCATTCATAAAAACAAGTAGAAAATCCTACACTCGGTAACATGAAATTTTATCACATATTATTTAAATTTTAGTCATTTTATTTTTCCAAAACACCCAATTCCAACATGAACCAAACTCATAATGATGTATATACCTCTCCTAGGACTTTACCCAGCAAACAGGTGCACCTCACTTGGTTGTACAATAAGTTTAGAATCTGTGTACTGGATCATGGGGGCCCAAAAATACGATGTCCTAATCAGTCTCTCTAGACTATGTCAGACACTTAGGTCAACTGGAACTGCTACCATACCAAATCATAAAATCCCCATTATTCCGAACTCCAAACTATATCCTATACCTTAACCATAACCTATTATATCACTCTATCATGACCCCCTCCCTCCAAATATGTTGTAATGAAGGGAGAGTTATGATGACCCCAGAGTCCCACCTCCAGTAGGCCCTGGGTTGGTAACTAGCACTGAGTGTATAAAAATATCACAATATGGGATGCATTTCCCTCTATAAATGAACAGTATCATGATATAGGATAAAAAACACCAAATTTCTCCAATATACTATATAAAGATAAACCAAAAAAACATCCCATAATGCATGAATTAAATAAAATTGACAAATATAAAAGTCTCTAAAGTAAATACCAAACATAAAAGTATATGTTAGTGAATCAACAGTAACTCCAACGTTTCTAGTAATATCCAAATAGGTCCTCAAAGTCCTCCTAGAAACCTAATAATAGTTTATATATATATGGTAATCATAATAGGTATACTCACTAGGGACATAACCAAGGCCTCAAGTGCACATGTGAAAAGATCATGATAATGATCCTGTGAAAAAACAGTAGAACCAACAAGAACCTACACATATCATCAAACCAAACCTAGACTCACCATATCTCACTCACCAAATCACACATCCAATATAATAATATAATATCGAAATCATAATAGAGAAAGGTTCCAGGTAACCTCTTCCTCGCTGATTTTCTGGTCTCATGCCCCAATTTCAAATGCTCTATACTCCCATACCTTACACACATATCACATAACATATTGGTCACACACAACTTGGCCACACATGACATCACATCTCACTTGCACACACCTAGTCCAGACATCACATCAAATCACATCCTGAAGACACTTGGTACTTCACATCACATCTCGTCTTGAAGACACCTGGGACCACATGTCACATCTCATCCTGAAGACACTTGGGACCACACATCACATCTTGCATGAAAACACATGGTCCACATATCAAATCTCACCTAAAGACAACTAGTCCAACACATCACTGCTCAATAAATAGCGGGGGAGAAAGGGTAGCTAGCCATTCATATCACTACCATCCTAGAAGTTAGGGAAAACACCTAGAACTCAGAACCTTTGATCAATGGTAAAGTAATCTAAATTGGATGTGGAATGTATAAAATAACATAAACATACATGATATAGATATATCAAAAAGTACCCAACCTAAGGGTTCACATAAACAACACTAGTGTACACCATATCACCAACACATACCATATGTAAATAGTCACAACTGATTCCACCACTATATTAATCACACCACACAACCACCACACAAGCCACACAATATTTTCCACTTTTAGCTTACATGTTCCACAACTTTTATTCATTAGAATTTTCATTTCACATTACACCACTCATTCAAATTAAATTTAATCCATTAATCACATGTCAATTTCAACCCCTTTATATTCAATTTCCAACTCATTCATTTATTAATTTCATTCAATGTTGAAATTTATTCCACTACTGCCTGAGAAACTAACACAACCACACCACACAAGTATCATTGCAGCACCCCACATCCACCGTCGTGGTCACATCATGATTACCAAGACATCTCACAACACAACAACTGTATATCTTGTTCATCACATAACCACAACCTCCATGTGCCACAACCACTGCACCACAACCTCATCACACAATTGCCCACATCACCTCCAGGCTAACCAACCATCACATCACTTCCCTACACACCACACATCCCACAAGGTCACTAACATCAATGTACAAAAATTACAAGACACACAAAGCATCACAACAAACACAACCACACAAAAACACACATTCCATCTTCCACATTTATTCATGGTCTTAAATGCTTACTTCTTTAAATTAGCATGGGTATTATCACACAAACTAGATATAAAGGGGAAACCAATTATTAGCCAAATATAAGTCCTTTATTATTTTATTCAGGGTGTAATCACACAACAACACAACAAGGTATATTATATATATCAACTATAATGAAAAAAAGGATTCCAACAGTTGATATTTTCAGAATTGGCAACAGGAATGCATAACAACATCAACAACATATAAAAAACATGTAATAACTCCCCATACCAATAGATTTTAGACATGAAAATTAATTATATGATTACTTCGACCCTTAATATCCACCCAAAGGTAAGAAAAATCATGCAATTACCACACGTAACATGTAAAAAGGTTAAGAATAATGATCTCCTACTTCAAAGAAGCTTTCTAATCTCACTATACACTATAGGGAGAATAAGAATCTTCCCAAGAACCAACACTGCATAATAAACTTGATCAAACCCCAAAATTCATGATGGATGAACATAAAACATATGTATTGGTGCTTTGAATATTTATTGAGATGGAGTTTTGTATACAAATCATAGATTCATGTGTCAAGACCCCAAATAGAAATGAGAGACATGGTGGTTATCATTTGGGTAACTAGAATCTTTTTTTCTGACCAGTGAAGGCCAATAAACTATGATTGAAGAAAAATTCCTTGGATTTTGGTGGTTTTAGGTGAGTCAAATTATTGAAGTAGTAGTGGGAATGATAGATTTGGTGTCCACATGAAGACAGAATTCTCTGTCTATGAAAATGTGACTACAAGTTGTGTATCTTGGAGTAATATACATCATGTATCATGGGTTCTCGCAATATCTTGGGTGTTATCCTAAGTTAAATATCACATGTTGTGTGTTTGTACCCATATTCCTTATGACCCAGCCTAGGTAGCCAATCCTTATTCTAAGGGTACACACCCAAAACATCGGTTAAACATACAAATTGTGTACCCATAGGTACATTCCATGTAGAGCCACATGGTTATGCAAGCCATGTCTAGAAGTGGAAACTCCTAGGTGTATAGGTGTAGTAACACACTATATAACCCTAAGTACACATCATGTACATTTCCTAGAAACTTTTACCTTGTGTATATCCTTCTTTGGGACTTATATTTGGGCCTACAATTAGCTTATTCTGAGTTATTTTCCACAAAGGATGAAATAGTGGCCATTATTTAATCATCAGTGGCATGATATAAGGTGATGTAAGTTAGAAAATTCTTTCAATGATGCTTATCTAGTATAAGTGTTTAGGTTTTTTCATTGGAGTGTTACCAAGTTTGATACTACCTATCTCTCAAGTTGTTGGGTCCCCCTTATCTTTTATATAGTTAGAGATGAAACTCCCCCACATTATAGATGGAATGGATCCTCTATCTGAAGAGTGTTACTCCCCATCTTTGAGCTCAGGTGGTGTGGTTTGGATCCTCCAAACTCATTCTTGAGAGGTTATACAAGATGATTTTATAAGAGATAGGACCTTTGTATATGGAAGAAGAATCTTCAATCTTAACTAGTTGTAAAGATATAGATCCCCTTTATTTCTTTTTTTGGGGTTATTTATGATAATATCTGATGTTGGGTTTCTTTACCCTATTACCTTATGGGTTGATCTGGATATTTTATTCTTTTTCTTCCCTCTTGGTTTTTGGGGTGTCCTATTGAGTATTTATATACTCTCCCCTATATAGGTTATAACCATACATGTTATGTCATATTAAAATGATGGGAAGATTAGTGGTGACTTAAATAGACCTGATATTAGAGGAGCATAGTATTACATGAAGGTGTTGACCATGATCGATGTTCATCCTTGGATATTATGACTGGGACTCTCTTTTTAGATTCCCCCTTCACAGGTAGTTGCCAATTTGGGACCTAATTTCTGGTTGTTTGTGTATTTTTTTCATTTTATATCATTTTTATTACCTTTCTATACATTGATGTATTTCTTAGAGTTTATTGAATGCATTGATTACACCTTGGTAATTTAATTATTTTATCAAATATCTAAAAAAATTCATCGATCTGATTGTGTGTGTGCATACAAGTATATTTGGATAAGGCCTCCCATTTTAGTGATAACTCTACTAAAAACTTGTTACTAGCCCCCATTCCATTGGAGGTAGGCTTGTGGTGTCACCCTTGGATTACTACCATCCCATATGGTGTCCCTATGGGTAGTTTCATGAAAGAGTGTTATAAAATGAGGTTTCTACATGTTTTAGTTTTTACAGTTGGTCATTCCATGAGGATTGGTTTGGGAACTTTGGAAAATGATGTTGGGGTTCATTTAGTTCATCTTTTAAGCTAGGGAACCTAGTGATGGTTTGGAAACCAACATATCTATACACCAGGACTCTGGCTACCTATTTTTCAATTCTATATGACAAAAAATTATTTACTGAGAACCAATGTTATATGAACCATATAGGATTGGGTATTTTGACTTTTATATCCTTCTTAAGTCAACAGCCCATATATTCTCATCTAATCATGGTATGTCTTATTATCTCTCAAGATTCTTCTATAATGACAGTAAGTTAAGGAATCGATATAAGTTTTTGAAAATAACAAGTTGAGTGGGGATTCCCTTATGCAAGGTCAAAGTGATAGCCAGCTTAGAATCATGGCTTCATTTTAGGAGAAAGTTCATGAGGTGGTTTCACCAGTTGAGTGGAGAGAAATGTTCCACCCATCAAGAAGCAAGAAGACCCATCCTAAGTGGGTTAGTTCGATGTTTCACACCATATATAGTAGCTTTTATTTCTATTTCTTCAAGATGATAATGTGTATAGTCTGAGCATTCTTCTAGAGTTCAAGGATTTGGAAAAACCTAGATTTTGGTGCGAGACAGGCCCTTGAGAATAAGATTCTTGGTTGAAGTCTGTAGTTTTAGTTTTCTATTTTATGTTAACACCACTCAAAGTGATGGTTTAACTTTCAAAAAACCACCTTCATAGGGTAATAAGAAGTTAGTGGGTTTTGGTCACCTTGGTTTTTGATGAGGTGACACTCTCTTGGGAAGAGTATGAGTATCTGTTACACAGTGAGTTTTCTCCCTCTATCAGACCCCAAGTTACTGTATAGGAGATTGTTAAGTAGGCATGGTATATGGAGTGCTTCCATGGAATTTAGAATTAAGGAACAAGATTTGGTAGTGTACATTATGGAACTAAGTCATATATAGTATCTATAAGGCATATGTTATCTGATTCATGACGCTGGAGGCATACTCATACTTAGACTCGGACATAGAGATATGAAATATAAGAATCGTGTGGTGGAATCATTCATCTTTATGGTTATTCAGTATGGAGTTCTTGTGAAATACACAAAAATATCATTCATGGGTGATGTTATTCTTATGATAAGAAAGTTCATTATGCTCGGTACTTCCAACCCATCATGTTATAGTGGGAGGATATCTAACAGAGGCTACCAATCTAGGGGATCTCTTTTTCATTTTTTTTGTTCAATTATTTTCCTTTAGTATTGCTTCTTTCTTCTATGTGTTATCCCTAGTGATGATATTAAGTTCCTAGTGGTGTATTCCACCATTCCTTCTTTTTGGCCTATAGTGTGAGATGACTTCTAATGGAGGTAAAGTTTCTCATGGGACCTCTTTTTCATTGTGATAATACCTTATGATTTCATCTCGGGTATGGATTTCATGACCATATTGTGTTCTATAATGACTATTACTCAAGGAGGGTTAGATTTTTATAGGAAAGTGGGATGATACTATTCTTCAAGTGTAAGTGGTATCTCATGGATGAATGATTGGGGATCATTAATAGGAATCTACAACCTATCACCCATTTGTTAGCAATTCTATCCCTTAGTGTAGTTGGTTTTAAGGTATCTAGCTTCTAGTGGCAATGTAGGATTATATGGATGTATTTATTGAAGATGTTTTGTAAGTACCTATGGGATGGGATATTTTCATTTGGATTGACTTGGACCCCAGGACCACACCGCTATCTTCTATAGAATATCATATGGCCTCCATATATCTTTGAGACCTGAGTGTGTATTTGGAAGACCTTTAAGAAAAAAGGTTTTATCAAAACCAGTGTGTCCCATTGGTAGATCCAATTCTATTCATGAAATAGGTGGATATTATCTTGAGTCTTTACACTATTTACCATCACCTGAACATGGTGATGATCAAGAACATGTGCATCTTGTCAAGTATTGACTGCCCTTTCAAGCAGTTTAAAGGTGTGAGTTGGTTTTCAAAGTCTAACCTTAGTTCCATCTACCATTAGTTGAGGGTTTTCGAGAATAATATTATGAAGATGGAATTACTATATTGCTATAGTCATTATGAGTTCCAAGTGATGCCTTCTAGTGTGACTAATTCCCCCTTGTGTTCATGGAACATATGAACCAGATATTTCAGCCATACTTGGACCGATTTATTGCTGTCTTAATCGATGACATTCTCATATACTATGTGTCTGAGGAGGAGCATACATATCATTTTATAATGGTCCTATACTTACTATGGGATAACCAGTTATACAATAATCTCTCAAAGTGTCAGATTTGGATCTTAGTGTAAGATTGGTATAGAGTATGAGGTTTTCAACCTCTGATACCAATTATAGGATCGAAATAATCATGTAGATTCTCAATATAGAAGAGGGGGTGAATTGTACACTTTAAAAATTTCCTTAAACAAGGAAAGATCCACTACTGGAAAACTAACCTTTACCAACGGTTTGGAACTATTGGTATAGGCCTCCAAACCGTTGGTATAGACTATACCAACGGTTTGGAGAACCGTAGCCAAGTAAGCCATTGGGATAGGTCTATACCAACGGTTTTGGAAACTATTGGTATAGGTAATATGAAATCTATACCAACGGTAATGGAACTGTTGGTATATAAATTCCAAAAATAAAACATCCGCTGGGATTTGATCCCAGGACCCCTCGTTTATCATCGAACGACTCAACCACTAACCTAACATGTCTTTTGTGATCATAATTACATAAATATATATATGTATTCTCATAAATATTTTAAATTTTGATTTATATAATGTTCTCGGTACGAAGGTCCGATAAAAAATGAAAGTACCTATACCAACGGTTTTTAAAACCGTTGGTATAGGTCTTTGGTTGTGATTTTCATTCTGTGGAGGATATTGAATTTTGGCCCACTTTTCCCAACGGTTTGGCCAAACCGTTGGAAAAAGTGGCATATTTGGGGACCTTTCCCAACGGTTTGGCCAAACTGTTGGGAGAAGTGGTATATTTGGGGACCTTCCCCAACGGTTTGGCCAAACCGTTGGGATAGGTCCACCTTTCCCAACGGTTTGTCCAAACCTTTGGGAAAAGTGTCCAATTTGGGAGCCTTTCCCAACAATTTGGCCAAACCATTGGGAAAAGTGGCCAATTTGGGGGCCTTTCCCAAAGGTTTGGCCAAACCGTTGGGAAAGGGGACCTATACTAATGGTTTTTTCAAACTGTTGGTATAGAAGCGTTGAGAAAGATCTAATTTCCAGTAGTGATCTAATTTTAACAAATTTAAACTAAGAAAATTCACAATACCTCTAACACCAATGAAAGATTGGGACAAAGTATGATGTTGCAAACTTCTTAGTTCTATGCACTTGATTAAATCTGGAAAGTGATTCAGAAAACAGGTTTTGGAAATATAGATCCGGAAAATTGAAACTTAACCAAAGATTACAATATGTGATTCTACCTTATAGCGTATAGAATCTAAATTAATCAGAGTACAAGTGTAAGGAAATATAAGAATATTATACTTTCCTTAGAATACAATATGCAGCGGAAAAACTTGTAACAAAAACAAGTACCAAGATATAAATCTTTTAACCCAAAGAGAATGGTATCCAACAACCTTGGATAAAGGTCCCTTGATTTATAATTTCAAGCAAGTCTGTCATACCCACTCCAGGGAAAGCCCACAATACGAAGATCGGAGTCTTTGTCTTGCTATCCTCATAAGCCCTCAACTTTAAGGTAGTTGGAACCTCTATCTTCCTCAACAAGGAAGCCCTCAAACTTTAAGGTAGTCGGCAACTCTGTCTTCCTCAACAAGGAATCCCTCAAACTTTAAGGTAGTCAGTACCTCTGTCTTCCTATCCCCGGAAGCCCTCGAATGTAATCACCATCATTTGGAGTCGCACGAAGCAAGTCTGCGCAAGGAAATTTTTTAAAAATCTATTCAAACATTCTGCACGAAGCTTGAGAGTTAATAAGAGACTCTCTCTCTAGAAATCACTTCAACATCATGTATGCACAGATGTCAAATTTGTCTTTTAAGCTCGTTCAAATGAGTTCCTATTTATAGGCATGGTTGGAACGGTCAGCTCCCTCCTCCAACGGTCATATTTTCCTTAAATTTTAGAGGGACCTGTACATGTGTAACTCAACCAACGGTTTGTTAGAAACAGAATGGATGACATTGTTTTATAACAAAACATGTGTAACTAAATGCACGACATCATTTTTATAATGAAGAAAGTGTAAGCATAAGAAAAACGAAAGTTCATAATGTAAGAAAATAAAAGTTCGGAGTCTAACCAAAATGGAATTCGGAGTCTATAATAAAAGGATATTCAGATTCTGTTTTATAAGAATTCTAAACCCGAATTCTATAGAAATCTGGAGTCTGAATTTCTAAGGAAATTCGGAGTCTGGTTTCATCAGAGTTCAGAATCTGAACTTACAGAGTTCGGAGTCGAACTTGTAAAAGTTCGGAGTCGAACTCATAATATTTCGGAGTCGAACTCATAATAGTTCGGAGTCGAACTAGTAAAAGTTCATAGTCAAACTAGTAAAAGTTTGGAGTCCAGAATTTGGAGTTGAAAATTGTAAGAGTTCGTATCCAGAATTCGGAGTGGAACTTTATCAGAGTTCGTATCCAGAATTCGGAGTGTAACTTTATTATAGTTCATATCCATAATTCGGAGTGGAACTTCATTACAGTTCACATCTAGAATTCGGAGTGGAACTTCATTACAGTTCACATCCAGAATTCAGATCCTAAAGTAGAATTCTTTATATCTTAGCATTATATGATTCCGAGGTTTTGGGTATGAATCCGATTTTTACACTTAAGAAAAATATTGATATGTATAAGGAAATCTAGATTAGGGTAAAATTCCTTAAGGAGGAAAATTTTCCTTATAGAAGGAAAACATATATTTGCTTAAGTATAAGGTGTTTGTGATTTTCAAAACAAGAAGGAATGGAAAATTCATAAAGAAAACCTTATTGACTCAAAAATCTCCCCTTTTATAAAGAACAAACATCCTTACGAAAAAGAATATAAGGAATTTGAAAATTTTCATCAGACTTTGAAATTAAAACTTATCTCTGTTGTTCATGGATGATACTGAATACAACTAACTCCCCCTTAGGCATTGAAACTCTAAGGATTGTATTCTGAATTTCTGGAATGGAGTTTTCATTATCATGGGAATGAAAAACTTCGTAATGAGGAACTCCCCCTTATTTTAAGGATATCTTCACTTAGAAATTTTTCCTTCTCCATTTTAAAATTTTCTTTCTCCCCTTTTAAGTAGTTCTTTTTACTTCTCCCCCTTTTTGATTTTCAAAAAGAATTTAAGGGAATGGAAAAGAAATAAGGTACCTGAAACATTAGTATATAACAACACAAGATACAACCAAGAAAAAATTTCATTAGAGTTGAGAAAATTTTACAAGGAAATACAAATACAAAAAAAGATCAGATTGAGTTTATTTGTCTTCCTTTTACTTCAGAATCATATTCTTCAAAAAAAATCAGTTTCTTAAAATCTCTTTGATCCTCCTCAGCTTTCCTCTCCAAAGCTTTTATCCTTTCATCTTGAGCTTACAAAGATTCTGCCTGAGCCTTCATGGCCTCTTCCTGCATCTTCACAAACTCATCTTGTTTTACAAGTCTTTTTTCGAGCTCAATCCGAAGATCTCCATCCCTTATAAAATTTTGAGTAAGAGAGTTAGCCATATCAGTCATTTCTTTCACTTGTTGATTCCTATAACTTTGTTCAAAGATCATCTCATCCTGAAGATTCTTAATCTTGTTATTCTCAGTGTCAAAGGATTCTTTTACCTCATTCTGAAAGCAGTCAAACTCATCCATGTCTTCTTCAATTTTCTTAGACCACAAAGTGATTTTACTTCATGATTTCCTGTGAACATCATAATTGATAAGAAAATTTCTATGGTCGGCCTCAATCATTATACACTTATCCATCACCAGAGATAAGGATTCTGACTTCTTATTTAAACTATGTTGCAGTATTTGACACCTGGAGTCTATATTGGAAGAAATCAGAATGTTGTCCACAAATTTTTTTAAAGACTCGACAACAAAGTCATGACCGTGTGCTGATGACTCCGAATCTGATAACATTCTTGGTGATTGTTCTTCTTCAATTTGCACAAACTTCCTTTTAGAAGAACCACCAACCTATTTCTTCCAGATGATGTCTTTTGTTGGTGTATCCATGAGCACTTGCTTACCTTTATCAGCTTTCGGAATGGGTTCTTTATTAGGAAATTCTTCCTCGGATTCAGATAATTGAAAAATCATTTCTTTATCTGGTTTCTCCTTCTCTGCTTTTTGCTCAAGAAAAGTTTTCTCATAGGTCTCTTCCTCATCAGATAACTCATTTTCTTCTTCCTGAACATCATATGCCTTATCATCTTTCTCAACTCCCTTTCTTAGAGTGACTAACTTTGAAGATTCAGACTTTTCTTGATAATCTTCCACTTGTTTAATCAAGTCATCCAGATCAGCACTTCCTTCTTCTTCTACTTCTTCCTCTACTATTTCTTGTTCTACTTCTTCAGTAGTTGTTTCTTCTCATTCTTCACCAACTTCTATTCCTTTAAACTTTTCCGAAGTGGAGTACTTCTTCCCAGGTGTCTCTGCTACAGATTGAACATCAAAATTTTCTAGAATGGGAATCTTCTCAGAGGAAATTTCAGTATCCCTCAACAGAGATTGAACAACATCATCTTCAGACATCTTATTTTTCATTTTCTTCTATTTAGATTGCTTTTCTAACTCATCAGCAGCTCTTTATCTTAAGGCCTTAGCCTCAGCAGGGTCCAATCCGAATTTTGAATCCCCTTCTTTTATCTTCTCCTTGTCTTCTCTCTATTTAGCATCCACCTCATCTGGATAAGCTTTTTGTTTTTTTGGTTTGGGAGGTGTAGAATGGGTTTCCTTAGACTTGGGGGTCTTGTCTTCAGAAATTACTTCCTTAAACATCCTCTTCATAGTAACTTTCTTCACTGGTTCAGCCTTCTCCACACTTTCCGGAATGATTTCAGCCTCTTCTTCTGGAAAACTATAAAACTCTCTTGTTTCCTTAGAAAAATACATATTAATTCTTTTCAGCATATCATCACTAACAAGCATAATCTTACAATTCCATACTTTAGACTTACATGCCTCCTTGAAAGAATCTAAGCACCGAACTATCAGCTTTGATAGTAAGGTCAGGTATATGATGATTTGAGATCTCAAGTTCCCTTCCATAATATTCTTGATCGCCACAAGGAAATGCATCATCATATTTATCTTTCTTAGATTCACCAAGAAGTCTAAAAAATATATATCACTTTTCTTCAGGGTATCTTTATCACCCTTTCTCAGAAATAGTAAACCTTGTACCCAGAGCTGAAGAATCCAATTATTAGTAGATAGATGAGCAATCTTTGCTGTCTTTACATCAGCAAGTCTAAGACATTATAAGTCCTTAACCTTAACAAAACTACCTTGAGAATCTGGGAGTTTGTGTGAAAAAAATTCAGATTCTCCTAGATATGGTATCCCAACCAAGCTTTCCGCCTTGGTGTAAGTAAGTTTGTAAGTCTTTCCATAATACTTTAAAGAAAACTTTTATCTTCCACATTCCTCATAAAAACATTCTTACTCATAAAATTCTATAAGTAACTACAGATAGACAGCATCTTGATCACCTGCCTTGAATAAACATGCATCTTCCCAAACATTCAACTTGATATTCTTGGAGATGATATAATCGTACATGTAAAAGTTCGGATAGACCAGTATTTGTCTGTAGACTTTCCACTTTGAAATTGGATTTGAGGTAGACATATCTTGGGAAGTAGCTTCAATAGACATTCGGAATGAAGAGTTCTGGAAGATTCGGAATGAGCTCAACAATGATCGGAACGGCCTTAAGAAGAGAGGCAGATCTTAGAGATGTGGGAGCTTTGAAAAAATGATGTGGATGACCCTCGGGGGTCCCCTTTTTATAGGTGATGGATTTGACCTTTGAACTTCCAAAAATGATCTAACGGTTGAGAATTTCTCTGATCTGATCTGACGGTTGAAAACATAGCCAAAATGAAATCTTGAATCCGATCTTTTGAGGTTTTAAGAAAAATAATCGGATTTAAGAAAACTAGAATCCGAAAGAAAAAACATTAAAACTCATAGGAAAGTACCATCAAGCAATATATGACTATGAAAACTTAAGTAAGGAAATCATACCTTTCATATTGGCCAGGAATTTTATTCGTAATAGGTAATATTCTTCCTAAAGAAAAATTTGACTACGAAAAACTAACTATGAAAAATATGAGTACGAAAATCTCAGTATGAAAAATATGAGTACGAAAATCTCAGTACAAAAAATATGAGTATGAAATTCTCAGTATGAAAATTCTCATTACGAAAATTCTCATTATGAAAATTTTTATTACGAAAACTTCATTACGAAAATTTCGGGTACAAAAACTTCATTACGAAAATTTCAGTATGAAAAGTTTATTATGAAAGATTCAGTACAAAAATTTCATTACAAAAGCTTTAGTATGAAAATTTCATTATGAAAGTTTCAATTACGAAAATTTCCATTACAAAAAATTCAGTTTCGAAAACTTCATTGCGGAAAAAAAATAGTTACAAAAATTCAAAAAACTGACTACTAAAAATTTAATTATGCTAACAAGAAGATGTACTCCCCCTATGAAAAGGAGTTTATTACTGTAAGGAGAACTGTTCAACAAGAAGTTAATGAAGAAGTATTTCCTCATCGTTATCATCCCTAACTTCTGTTTAATGTATTTAAATCTATCGGAGGGTAAGGATTTTGTGAAAATTTCAGCAAGTTGATCTTGCGTTCTGATAAACTGAAGAATGTTATCTCCTTTTTGTGTGTGATACCTAAGAAAGTGATGCCTAATATCTTTGTTCTTTGCAATATAGTTATGTTCAGGGTTTTTACTAAGGGAAATGGAACTTGTGTTATCACACAAAATTTGAGTCTTAGTAAAACTCAAGCCATAATCTGTGACTGTGTGTTGCATCCACAACACTTGAGCACAACAACTTCCGACTGCTACATATTCAGCTTCAGCAGTGGAGAGTGCTATAGAGTGTTTCTTCTTGTAGGACCAAGAAACTAATGAATCTCCTAAGAAATGAAATGTTCTGAATGTAATTTTTCTATCCATTCTAAACCCACCAAAGTCAGCATCCAATAATCTTTTTAAAATAAAATCATTTCTAGAAGTATAAAATAATCCTAGATCCATGGTTCCCTTTAAGTAGCGAAAAATTCTTTTCACTGCCTTTAAATGAGATTCCTTCGGTTTGGATTGATATCTGGAACATAAGCATACTGAAAACATTAATTTTGGTCGACTAGCGGTCAAGTAAAGTGGGCTTCATATCATACCTCTAAAAGATGTTTGATCTACTAGTTTTCCAGCTTCATCAAGATCAAGTGTTTTTGAGGTACCAATAAGAGTACTTATACTCTTAGTGTTTTCATAACCATACTTTTTAAGAAGATATTTAATATACTTATGTTGAGATATATAAGTTCCTTCTGGTTTTTTAGAAATTTGAAAACTAAGGATAAATGTTAACTCACCCATCATACTCATTTCAAACTTAGAATTTATTAGATTCGCAAAGGAATCAGTTAAAGACTGCTGAGTTGAACCAAATATAATCCCATCAACATATATTTGAACAAACAAAACATTTTTCTTATCTTTCTTTATAAAATGGGTTGGATCTACATTTCCCTTAACATAGTTATTTTGAAGCAAAAATCTTGTAAGCCTATCATACCAAGCTCGTGGGGCTTGTTTAAGGCCATACAATGCTTTGGTAAGTCTAAAAACATGATTTGGATGTTTTGTGTCTTCAAATCCATGAGGTTGTTCAACAAAAACTTCCTCTTGAACATAACCATTAAGAAAAGCACATTTTACATCAATTTGAAAAAGTTTAAAATTGAAGAATGCTGCAAAGGCAAGTAAGATGTGAATAGATTCAAGTATAGCTACTGGAGCATAGGTTTTTTCATAGTCTATTCCTTATTGTTGATTATAGCCTTTACCAACTTGTCTAGATTTATTTCTAACAATGAATCCATTTTCATCACACTTATTTATGAAGACCCATTTTACTCCAATAACAGAAGTTTCCTTAGGTCTTTCAACCAAGGTCCAGACTTTATTCCTTTCGAATTCATTCAGTTAATCTTGCATGGCTTTGATCCAATCATCATCACTTAAATCTTCATCAATGCTTTTTGGTTCTAATTGAGAAAGGAATTCTAGATGTTATACTTCATTTCTCAAGGAAATTCTAGTCCTTATAGGTTGATTTACATCACCAATGATACTTTCACTGGGTTGATTCTTAAGAAACACCTGACTTGGGTTTTGTAAAACTTGTTCATCAACATAGGGTATAAAGTCTTCTAGGGTAAATGTTTCAGAAGTATCTCCTTGAACATTTTCTTTATTAGAAGGATCTTCTATCACAGGTTGATAATCAATTTTTGAAAACACATATGAGGATGTAGGTTGGGATGGTTTAAAAAAAGTATTAGTTTCATCAAATTTTACATGTACTGTTTCCTCAACAGTACAAATGTTTTTTATTAAAAACTCTATAATCCTTAGAAGTTTGGGAGTAGCCTAAGAAAATTCCTTCATCAGATTTTGGTGCAAATTTATGTATGTTATCTTTGGTATTCAAAATGAATACCTTGCAACCAAAAAATTTGAAGTAGGAAAGTCTAGGTTTTTTACCCTTCCATAACTCATAAAGAGTTTTATTAAGAAAATGTCTAATCAAAACTTGATTTATAGTGTAACAAGCAGTACTTACAGCTTCAGCCCAAAAATGTCTAGCTATAGAATATTCACTCAACATGGTTCTAGTTATCTCTTGAAGAATTCTATTTATTCTTTTAACTACACCATTTTATTAAGGATTTTTGGGTGTTGAGAAGTTGTGAGTAATACCTTTTCTACAACAAAAAGTTTCAAAATCATAATTTTGAAATTCTCCTCCATGATCACTATGAATAGTTTTCAATGGAAGGTTTTTCTCATTTTTAACTTGGTATCAAAATATTTTAAAATAATAAAAATCTTCAGACTTATTTTCTAGAAAATATACCCATGTAAATCTAGTGTAATCATCAACTAGAACAAACACATAGTATTTTTCCCTCAATGCTTCCAGTTTGTGTTGGACCAAAAAGATCCATGTGCACCAACTTTAATGCATCAGTTGTTGAGACTTCACCGATTGATTTAAAACTAGATTTATGTTTCTTTCTATATTGACAAGAATTAAAAACATTAGAAGAATCAAATATAAGCTCCAGTAGATCCTTAACTAAACCTTTCTTAGAGTGTTTTCATTGGTTTCTATGGTTACAGTGACCTAGTCTTCTATGCCATAACCAATAATGATCTTCCATTTCACTTAGGAAAGGTATGTCTTGGCTCCTAAGGTCTTCTACATTCAATGTGTAAACATTCTCTTGCCTATGGGAAGAAAGAATAAACTCTTCCTTGGAATTGTGTACTAAGAACTTATTATTCCTAAAATTCAAAAGGTATCCTTCATCACATAATTGACTTATGCTAATGAGATTGTGCTTAATACCATTAACAAACAAAACATTTGAAATCAAAGTTTTACCAAGAAGAACAATGTTACCTATACCAACAATTTCTCCCTGAGCATTATCTCTGAAAGTTAGTTTTCCTCCTTTCGTCTTGATAATCTTTTCAAAATACTTTTTGTTACCAGTCATATGCCGGGAACATCCACTATCCATATACCAAGTATTGTTGTTGGTACTTCCTTTATATTCCTGAAAGTAAGAAAAGAATTAGACTTTCAGAATCCAAATTTTATTGGATCCGAGATTTTCAGATAAAAAATTTTTGGGTATCCACATTTTTTTAGAGAAATATGCTTTATGAAACCCAAGAGATTGAACTATATTCAAATAAAAGCTTTTCTTCCAATACCCACCACTTTGACACTTAGTGCAAAAGGGGCTCTAGAAGGAACAAAATAGTTGTTTTTGAAAACTGGTTTTTGGTGAGTATAACCTACTCCAGTAGTATTTCCATGAGGTTTAATTTGAGAATACATCTTGTCAAAATTTTCCTTCCTGGAAGTAAATTTCGCAAGAAGCTTCTTTAGAGAAAATATTTCATATTTTAGTCTAATAACTAAATTCCTATCCTCAGGAATCATTTTCTTAGAGTTATATTTTTCCTTAAAAACATTCATTTTTTAAATAGCATTATTAATATCTTTAGAAAGTTCTTCCTTATAAGAATTTGCTTTCTTAAGGTCTTTATAAAGTTTTTCTAAAAGCTCTTATTTATCTTTGAGATCTGAAGAAAGATCTGAAATCTCTTTTGTAAGAATTTCTTCCCTAGTATTTGCCTTGCCTAATTTCATATAAATTTTAAAATTTTTTGCTTCAAGTAACTTGTAAAATCTAGACACTTCTTTATATGAAGGTTATTCATTTCTTGAGGATGAAGTATCTTCATTAGAGGTACTATTTTCAGAATAGTAATTCTTATCAAGAGATAAATTTGTTAAAGCCTCGGCAAAGCGTACCTTGGCCATAAGACATATATGTGGAAAAGAAGTATTTGAAATGAATTCCATATTCTTCTGAGCTGATGAATCATATTCTGAAGATTCACTTTTTGAAGAGTCTACACATCTAGAACTCCAAGTTGTATTAGCTTTCAAACTTTTATTAGCTTTATCTTTGTAGAACTTCTTCATGTTACTTTCATAATTATTCTCTTTCCTTTCTTTCTTTTTAAGCATAGGGAAATCAGGTCGTATGTGTCCACTTCTCTTGCATTCATAGCATGTGACCTTTGAATCTTTCTTATCTTTCCTCTCCTTCTTCTTATAACTGGAATGGAAATTTCTTTGACTAGCTATCTTGTTCATTCTTTGAGCAATATTAGCTAACTCATTCTCTGAGACTTCACTCTCAATGGATTCGGATTGAATAGTAACCTTTTTAGACTAGGATCTAGTTACTCTCTCATGAGTCTTTGCTTTCATGTGATTTGACATTGTAGTAAAAGCAACAGTACCATTCCCATTCTTCTTCTTGATGTTGTCAGCATCTCTCTTCATCCTTGTTTCATGTTGGAGAAGAGTTCCAAATAAGTCATCAAGAGAAATTTGAGTTACCTTCCTGTTCTCATCAATATTTGTTCTCTTTGATTCCCTCTCATTGGGCATAATATCAATAATCTTATCCACAATAGCTTCATCATCTGGACCTTTCTCTCCCATAGATTGTAGGTTGTTCACGATAGTCAAAAACCTTTGCTGTACTTTACAAATGGTTTCTCCATAAGGAAAGTTAAAACCATGATACTCAGCTCTCAACATAAATCTTCTAGTCTCAATCACTTTATATGTACCAAAATGAGTAACTTCAAGTTTCTTCCATATACAGTTAGTTGTTTCACAAGAAGAAATTTGGCTATATATGTTCCTAGTCATTGAACATAGTAGATTATTTTGTACCATATAGTTTAATTGATAATCATGCTTCTCTTGTTTGGTGAAAGCACAAACTTCCTTATCATGAATTTGATATCCTTCAGTAAGCATAAAAAAGTTATCTACTCCAGTATTGATAAAAAAAGTCTTCATTCGATCTCTCCAATACTCATAATCATTGCCATCAAAAATTGGTGGTCTTGTAGGATTTAGGTTGTAGATGGAACCAACATTTAAAGCTTTCATCTTAAAAATCTTTCTACACAAAAACTTGTTAATAAAAAAAGTTCGGATTTAAGGAGAATATTATTAAGCAAGGAAAATATTGAATAATGAAAAACTGAGCAAGAAAAACTTATATGTGAGTATAAGTATTTCAAAAAACCGCTCTGATACCAAATCTAATATTGGTACAGAGTATGAGGTTTCCAACCTCCGATACCAATTATAGGATCGAAATAATGATGTAGATACTCAATATACAAGAGGGGGGTTGAATTGTACACTTTAAAAATTTCCTTAAACAATGAAAGATTTATGTTTAACAAAGTTAAACTAAGAAAATTCACAACACCTCAAATCCCAATGAAATATTGGGACAAAGATTGAAGTTACAAAATTCTTAGTTCTATGAACTTGCTTAAATCTAGAAAGTGATTCTGAAAACAGGTTCCGTAAATATGGATCTAGAAAATTGAAACTTAACCAAAGTTTACAATATGAGATTCTACCTTATAACGTATAGAATCTAAATTAATCAGAGTACAAGTGTAAGGAAATATAAGAAGATTATACTTTCCTTAAAATGCAATTTGAAGCGAAAAAACTTGTCACAAAAACAAGTACCAAGATATAAATATTTTAACCGAAAGAGAAGGGTATCCAACAACCTTGGATAAAGGTCCCTTGACTTATACTTTCAAGAAAGTCTATCTTACCTACACCAGGGTAATCCCACAATATGAAGATCGGAGTCTCTATCTTTCTATCCCCGCAATCCCTCAACTTTAAGGTAGTTGGAACCTCTGTCTTCCTCAACAAGGAATCCCTCGAACTTTAAGGTAGTCAGCACCTCTGTCTTCCTCAACAAGAAATCCATCGAACTTTAAGGTAGTCGGCACCTCTGTCTTCATATCCCCAGAAACCCTCGAATGTAATCACCAACATTCGAAGTCGCACGAATCAAGTCTGCAGAAGGAAAAGTTTTAATAAGCTGTTCAAACTCTCTGCATGAAGCATGAGAGTTAATAAGAGATTCTCTCTCTAGAAATCACTTCAACAGCATGTATGCACAAATTTCAAAGTTGTCTTTTGAGCTCGTTCAAATGAGATCCTATTTATAGGCATGGTTAGAACGGTCGGCTCCTTCCTCCAACGGTCATATTTTACTTAAATTTCAGAGGAACCTATACACGTGTAACTCAACCAATGGTTAGTTAGAAACAGAATGGATGACATTGTTTTATAAAAAAACATGTGTAACTGAATGCACGACATCATTTTTATAATGAAGAAAGTGTAATCATAAGAAAAACTAAAGTTAGGAATGTAATCAAATAAAAGTTCGGAGTCTAACCAAAATGGAATTCGGAGTCTATAATAAAAGGATATTCAGATTCTGTTTTATAGGAATTTGGAACCTGAATTCTGTAGAAATTCGGAGTCTGAATTTCTAAAGAAGTTTTGTGTCTAGTTTCATCAGAGTTTAGAATATGAACTTACATATTTCGGAGTCGAACTTGTAAAA
The DNA here is from genome assembly GCA_963277665.1 of Viscum album. Taxonomy (NCBI): domain Eukaryota; kingdom Viridiplantae; phylum Streptophyta; class Magnoliopsida; order Santalales; family Viscaceae; genus Viscum; species Viscum album. Next base: position 455,256,975 of record OY728119.1, on the reverse strand, counting down.
TTTCGGAGTCGAACTAGTAAAAGTTCGAAGTCCAGAATTCGGAGTTGAACTTTGTTAGAGATCGTATCCAGAATTCGGAGTGGAACTTTATTAGAGTTCGTATCCAGAATTTGGAGTGGAACTTTATTATAGTCCATATCCAGAATTTGGAGTGGAACTTCATTACAGTTCACATCCAGAATTCAGAGTGGAACTTCATTACCGTTCACATCCAGAATTCAGAGTGGAACTTCATTACAGTTTACATCTAGAATTCGGATCCTAAAACAAAATGCTTCATATCTTAGAATTATATGATTCTGAGGTTTTGGGTATGAATCTGATTTTTACACTTAAGAAAAATATTGATATGTATAAGGAAATATAGATTAGGGTAAAATTCCTTAAGGAGGAAAATTTCCCTTATAGAAGTAAAACATAGATTTTCTTATGTATAAGGTGTTTGTGATTTTCAAAACAAGATGGGTGGAAAATTCATAAGGAAAACCTTATTGACTTAACACTTAGAGGTTCCCTTTCTGGGACATGTCATCTCTAAGAATGGTGTAGTTGTTTATCTAATGAATATTTACATATTGATCATATATGATCCACCCAAGAGAGTGTCAGTGATGTGGAGGTTCCTCATTTTAGAAGGGTACTATTGAAGGTTTGTGTACTTTAGCAGGATTTCATACCCTCTGACAAACTTAATGCTGAAAGGGTAGTCATTTTCCATGATTGAGAAGTTTCAAAGAGAATTCAAGGAGTTAAGGTAATGGTTGACCCGTGCTCCTATCCTAAGTCTACCAGAGAAGGTATTTGAGTACATTGTGTTTTGAAATTCCTCTAGAGATGGGCTTAGATTCATATTACTACAGAGTCGGGTAGTGATCCCTTATGGGTCAAGGTAGTTATGACCCCATAAGTATAATTACATAACTCGTGACTTAGAGTTAATGGTGGTAATATTTATCCTAAATATGTGGAGTCATTATCTTTTAGTTAAGTGTTTCTTTATTTATGTAGACCTATTGATTATCGGATAAATCTTAACCTATAGAGAGATCAACCTTAGACAGAGTCCCTGGTTAGAGTTTCTACAGGACTATGTCTTCAAGATAGACCTCACTCAAGAGAATGTAAATGTATTAGAATTTGTCCTTATCATTAAATACCATTATATATTATTAAGGGAATCATTAGAGTAGTTTTCTTCATTGTGGATAACCCTAGTAGAGGAGAAGGGTGCATGTTTTCTTTAATAAATAATAGTGTCTTGACTTCTTCTTTATAGTATGAGATAATCTCAGTTGGGGGATGTTAACTATGAAGTTTTTAATGACTAGATATCCTTAGAAGATACACCAAATGAATTTTTTGAAGGTGGGTATTGTAACACCCTGAGATGTTATGAGATATATTCTTTTAATTTCTTTAATTTCTTGTTTTTTACACTACACCAAGATTATCTTTCACTATAATCAAAACCGTATTAGTTTTTAGAATACCCAACACTATTCTTTCCTTGTGTAGCGCACAATTTCAAGTTCTTTTGATAGAATTAATTTCACGTAACATTGAGTATAGATTTTTTTCAATGTATAAATGAATTATGTTTGTATTATGTAATACACAACACCGAAGGAATATTTCACTACACACAACATTTCACTAGCTTGTGTTACCCATAAGAGTGACCTTCCTCGATAGGTTCTGTTGTATGCGATACTGAGTTTCACTAAACAATGATATATTATTAAAATATTGTTATTTAATGGAATATAAACTAGCTGTTATGAATAGTATAAACCACATTTTGAATTTTATATAACATTTAAATTCATCTTACACATTTTCTAGAAAATAATATGAGAACAAAATCAATTTTTCAGATAAAAGAAGTATTTTTTTAAAAATAAAGTTTTACCGCCTTTTGATGGCGCCCCCATTTTAAATATTTTTTTTGAAACTTTTATAAGTTAAATTTGAAAAAAATAAACTTCTTCTTTGGAAGCAGGACATGAAATTTAATTTTGTTTAGTTTTTAGTATTTTTCTAATAAAATTAAAATTTTAATGAATAGTGAAAAATACTGCATTTTAATTCGAAACTATCTTTTTATCTAATTTATTTATATAGTTTGATTATATTTTTAATTGGTTTTAAAGTGTAATTGGATTATTTTTTTAAAATTTAATCCAATTTTGATAATTTTAAGTATTTTCACATTTTAATTGGACATAAACACCTATCAATCTTTTAGTAGATTTTACTACCTAAAAGCACGCCTTTTAGTTTTGACAATGAGAATTTATTTTCAATTAACTTATGAAAATACTATTTTTTTTGAATTTGGAAAAATGTATTCCATATATTTAATCATAAGTTTCAAAATTTGTAAATAGGTACCTTTTATTTTTCGTACGTTATGAATGGTAACTTTAATAAGTATTTTTTCCCATGGTTAGAGGGTAAATCTGGTAATAAGGGTAAAAAAATAATATTATAATAATATTAAACTACAATAAAACATGTCCTAATCCTATTGGATATGATATTTCAGACCATAGGAATCCTTGGGTCGATTTTGGAACACCATAGATTCACTTATATGTGAAAATGACATTTTATAAGAATTAATTTAAAGGATAATTATAACGTAAAAATATATATTTTACAAGATAAATTTTAATATGGGGGTATATAACTGATATCTATGTCTATAAATAGTAATTAGAAATCTAAAAATATTTCCTATATCATGGTATTTTATTTATAATTTTTAGACATTTGATAAATATATTTATTTAAGACACAATTATGATGTAGTGATTAGATCATTAATGAAAAATTCATATAAATGAATTTTTAAATATTAAAATAAATTTCATTTGAACATTTTCATTCCATAAAAGAATTTTTTTTATATTAAGGGTGATTCAATGCCATTGTTTCCAAGGAATCAGGTTGATATGATTTTTTTAAAAATTAAGTATGAATAGTGTCCAAAATTGACATAATTCATAACTTAAAACATAAAATAGTTTATTAAATGATTTAGAATTCTTAAAAATCTAAGATTTAGAAATATTGTTATTATAAGTCCAAATATTTCATAAATAACTTTTTCTGGGTCTTTTGACAAGATATGGTAATTACATTAACCAACAATGTGTAAATAAGATGGTATCACGATAAGATTAAAAAAGGTAAAATAAGGGTTAATCCAAAAAGATAAGGACAAAAAAAATTCAAAACATGTCTAAAAATTATAGGATGATGGGTATTCAAACCAACATTATCTTATTTTCTAATTAAATAAGTTTTGGACCATTTTTAATTGAAATTTAATTTATAATAAATTAATATTTTGAGAGTTTCCTAAAGTTCCCCCCTCCTATCTTATAAAAGGGCACCTCCTCCCTCTCCTATTAACTCCATTTTGACACTTCAAGCTCAGAAAACCCCTACCCATTTCTCTTCTCAACCTCCTTAGTTACATTATAGAGGATTTGTTCTTCTGAAAAGACTAACTCTAGTGACCTAAGATGAAATTGAAAGGAGGCATGTCGAGGAAGAGGTAATCTCTTCTACCGATTCTTTCAAATTTATTTCTTCTTGTACTTTCTATTCATTAGTTTTTTAATTATATAGTAACAACATCAGTATAACTCATATAATTATATGTTATTATAAATATGAAAAAACACTATTTCATCTTATATCCATCCAACGAAAAACAAAATCACCGCGTGTGGGTACGTATGGCTTACCGTCTCCACGTCATGGTATAATATATTTTTCACCACCACCTTACTTGGATGAGTATAATGGTGTAAATAATAACTATATATAACATGATACTAATTCTGATATATTATACATCATCAACTTCAATATCAGTCAACAATTATGGAAACGATATCGTCACTCGTGTGTACGTACGGCTAACCGTCTCCATGACATAATGAGATTAATTCTCCATGTTAACCATTCAAGAATGGTTATAATGTATATATAATAATTAATCATGAAATATATAAAATAATAATTCTAATATATTTATTTATATATATGTCATTTACTTACTTTCATTCAATTGAGTAAGGAAATGAAAACAGCATTCATGCGTACGTACGGCCTACCGTCTCCATGAACGGTGTATTCCATTTCATTTATCTATCTATTATATATTTATTTATATATATAATATATATGATATATAAATCATTTTATACTTTATGTAAGTAATTAAATCATGATATAAGTAATAATATCAAGAATAACATGTCTAAACATGTATGATAAATAAAACAATTATTACCCAAAACGTTTCTTTAACATGGAATTGACAAATGAATGGGTTATATAAAGTTATGAGTAACTAATATATGATATCATAAATATTATTATGGTTCTATTATAGGTTAATAATATGTTTAAACCCACTATACAGGAGTTTCAGACACATACAGAAGAAATAGGACCGAAGGTAAGGGATAATTTTTCAATCTTATTTTTATCTGAGATTGTTTTTACATAAGTATTTACTAGGGATATATTTAGCATCCATGTCCATGTTTTCTAAAAATGTTATCATAAAATATTTATTATTATTATATGTATTTTTAAAGTCATTTTTACCCATTTTTTACTTTTACTACATGGTATGGAATGAATCTTTCTTTTGTTTACCATACAAGGTACTTTTTGACTTATCTGGAAAAGGTACAAAAAAAATGTTTTTTTAACGTAAATAGCATGTATGAAATTTTAAGTTTTCATGACACCTTATTTACATAAAGATTCCTCTACATTATTTTAATATTATTTTCTACTAAATTAATTTCTTATAAAATTGGGTGTCATTTTGAGAAAAGAAAACATTTCTTTAAATGAAAGTTTATTTTTCTTAGGAATTTAGTTCAAGTGTTTTATAAAAATTATTTTCCATATCAGATGAAATAGGGTTATGTTTATATATATATTATTACAATTATATGAGGGTGTTAGTGATATAATGATCTTTTATATGGATTATGTTATGATGGAATGATGTTTAATATTACAATTTTATTTCATGGGTTATTCTATGGTGAATGATTTATGTTTTTTTGGAACATGTAAGAATGATTTAATTATGAGATGGGTGGGATCTATATCTCCCTCTAATAAAATGGTTAAAGATTTATATTTCATGAGATTGACATGACTGGAATGGAAAGTAAATCTGGTTCAGTAATACAAGGTTGGAACAGAAAGTAAACCTGGTTCAGAAATGGACTTTGTCCACTATAATGGTCTTGGCTGCAATGCCTTGACTACTATAGAAATCATATTATGTGATTATTAGTTTCCCATAATTAACTATTTTAGGCCAATTCTATTCTTTTATTGTTAATTTTACTTTATGATCCGTGCCTTACATACTACCAAGATTTATTTAATGACTCAATATTTTTATGTTTAAACTTTATATTCATGTTTTTACATTCAAATATTTATGGTTTGTTTTATGTTCTCCATGTTTACCCTTACTGAGCATTTGATCTCATCCTTTTTAGGTTTTCTTTTCCCTAGCATATAAATAAAGGTTTTAGGTATAGAAAAAAATAAGGATGATCTTTATGGGAGATGTTGAAGATATTTCAACCATAATTAGAATATTATTTTATGAGTTTCCAAAGATACTAATATAATAAGGTCTTTGGGCATCTGTTTTTTTCATGTATTAAGTATTATACAAAATAAATGTAATGTAATTGTATATAAAGATTCGGTATCTACGGTTGGAATCAAAGCGAAGGTTTAGTTAACCTTTGGAAACTAGGATGTGAAAACTTTATTGAGATCCCTAGAGATATTTCTAAGGATATGTCTAGGGATGTCCTAAAGATAAGTCAATTATAGGTTACAATCCTAGAGTTTTGTGATAATCATGAATAGCATATAATTAAATATAAGATATCATAGATTGAAATATTATTATTAATTTACCTTACTAATTATTTTTTAATATCTAATATGTATTTTTAACACTTTTATTTATGTTCTTAATCAATAACAAGAACTGCATAGAATATAGTTTCAGATGTGGAAATTATGGGAATAATTAAGATCAATTTCCTAAGTGGAAATATCATGAAGAGAATCATAAACATGGTACTAGTATTGGTCATGCTATTTAAGATAAAGATATTGTAAATGATATGTAAAAGGTATGTGATGTTCTTGAAGTACTGTTTACATTAAACCTAAGAAGATTGAGTTTGAGAAACCTTAAGACCGGATTTATATTTTAGGAAAGACGAAGAAGATTGATCCTGAGTAATGGTTTATGAATAATGTTGGATGATTGAGGTGTATATATTTTGGATTTCAAATATTATGTTATATGAATCATGAAATATATAACAGTTTTCAGTATAATTATTATGGATTGGAAAGGATGTGTTGAATAGTTCTATGGAGATAGAAAAGTGATTTAAGAGTAACGTAATTTATTTTGAGAACACATGATTAAGGGGAAGATAACCCTTAATATGTACCTTATGTTCCGATAATGATGTTTGGATAAAGATATGTTGGATTTGAATAAGTAAACTGGATGATGCTAGTTTCTTGATAACTAATTATGTAGTTATTTATAGGTGGGTTATGTTATCATGGATTAAGTATATAACTTTTTGGGACTTATGGAATATATCCAATAAATATTGGAATAAGGAATCATAAATGTTTTCAATAAGGATTTATGGTAATTTGGGTTATTACCATGATTCAAGAGAATAAATGATGAAGTCATTCGGATGTTTGGAATGTGACCAACAAGATATATCTTATGATTTATAGGGGATAAATAAAGGTATTTACATTATTTTTATATGAACTTTAATTGTTTTTTATATAATGTGAGGTTGGACAGAAGTATTTTGGAAAATCCTAGAGGTTGGAATCGATTAAGTTAGATATCATATAGTATTGTTTAAGGAAAAAACATTTTTTATAATTATTTCTAGAATTTTATAATATACTAGTTTTAGAAAAAGGAAAACCTGCAGGACGAGCGACAACCCACCGTGTCGGACAAGGCTGTGGGAATTGAACCCAAAACCGAAGTGTGACGGTCCTTTATCACCTAACACTGGCCTACGAGAAGTCCCTGGTTAGTATAAATTAGTTTTATTTTATTTAAGTGGTATTATAGATGAATTATAAGTCATTTTTGGAACCGTATAAGATTAATCTCACTATATATGGACTTATGTATATTTGATTACCTGTGTTAACCTTTTTGTTTAGATAGATGGAATGACCTATCATTCTATCGCATGATCTTCTAACACTTCGAGAATGAAAAATTCAACATCATTTCTTTAAATAAGAGATGAAGTGGAAATTTTTTAGGGAACTACCCATGGTGAGATTATATAGAAATAAAGTATGTATTTCTCCTTGTGAAAAAAATCATCAACTTTAGGAAAAAGATCTTGAAACCAAAAAAAGTTATTATATTACCTTCTTATCTAATGAATCATATAGTCCCTTAAATCATCTCAGATATATGGCTTTATGGTTAGTAACTTTCTCCAAACCTTATTCTCTATCACTATCCATCAGAACTTGATGGTTTCATTTCTCTTCCATATCCATGTTTTCACTTCCCACTTATGTTCTCTAATGTGGAAACCTAGTGATGAATTAATTTGGGTAACCTTTATGTTTCTAACTTTACTTTTTCAAATGAAGTTTTAGTATTCCTTTTTATGATGTGAGCTTATATGAACAAAACTTTCAAGTAATAAATCGTTATAACCTCGATGAATTTAAAGGGTGAAATTCATTTTAAGGGGGGTAGAATGTAACACCTTGATATTTTATGAGATATATTCTTTTAATTTCTTTGATGTCTTATGTTTTACGCTACACCAAGATTATATTTCACTATAAGAAACATCTTATTAGCTTGTAGTATACCCAACACTATTCTTGGCTTGTGTAGCACACAATTTCAAGTTCTTTTGATAGAATTCATTTCACGTAACACTGAGTATAGATTTTTTTCAATGTATAAATGAACTAAGTTTGGATTATGTTATATGAAACACCAAAATAATCTTTCACTACATGAAACACTGACTTAGATTGTGTTATAGTTAAGAGCGACCTTCCTCAATAGCTTGTGTTGTATACGATACTGACTTTCACTAAAAAATGATATATTATTAAGATATTATTATTTAATGGGATATAAACAAGAAGTTATGAATATTATTAACCATATTTTGAATTTTATATAACATTAAAATTCATATTACACATTTTCTAGAACATGATATGAGAACAAAATCAATTTTTCGGATAAAAGAAGTATTTTTTAAAAATGCAGTTTTACCACCTTTTGATGGAGCACCCATTTTAAATAAATTTTTTTACACTTTTATAAGTTAAATTTGAAAAACAAAACTACTTATTTGGAATTGGGACATAAAAATTTACTTTTTTTGAATTTTTTGTATTTTTTGATAAAATTAAAATTTTAATGAATAGTGAAAAATATTGCATTTTAATTCAAAACAGCCTTTTTATATAATTTATTTATATAGTTAAATTATCTTTTAAATTGGTTTTAATGTTTAATTGGATTATTTTTTTATCACCTAATCCAATTTTGTTCATTTTAAGTAATTTCACATTTTAATTGGACATAAACACATGTCAACCTTTTGATATATTTTACTGCTTAAAAACACACTTTTTGTTTTTGACTATAGGAATTAAATTTAAATTAATTTCTGGAAATTATATGTTTTGAATTTCGAAAAATATATTCCATGTTTTTAATTATAAGGTTAAAATTTTGTAAATAGTTAACTTTTATTTTTTAACATTATGATTAGTAACTTCAATAATTATTTTATTTACCATGCTTAAAGGTTAAATCTGTTAAATAATGGTAAAAAAATATTATTATAATACTATTAAACCACCCTAACACATGTCCTAATCCTATTTTATGAGGTATTTCCAACGATGGTCATCCTTGGGTCGATTTTGGGACTCCATTGATTCACTTGGATGTGAAAATGAAATTTTATAAGAATTAATTTAAAGTAAAGATAATTATAACCTATCTTTTACTAAATTGATTATAATATAAGGTTATATAACTGATATATATGTATATAAATTTTCATTATGAATATAATAATATTTCCTACATCATGGTATTTTATTTATAATTTTTAGACATTAGATAAATATATTTATTTATGACACAATTATGTTGTGGTGATTACCTCATTAATGAAAGATTCAAATAAATAAATTTAAAAGTATTAAAATAAATTTTGTTTGAAAATTTTGATTCCATACATGAATGTTTTGGATATTATGGATGATTTAATTCCTTTGGTTTGAAATAATTAGGTTTATATTATTTTTTAAAAAGTCAAGTATGAATTGTGTTCAAAATTAACTTAATTCGTAACTTAAAACATAAAATAGTTTATTAAATGATATTAAATTCCTAAATATTTAATATTCTTCCAAATGGTTATTATAAGTCCAAATATGTAATAAATAACTTTTTTGGGTATTTTTACATGATATGGTACTTAAATTAACCCACAATGTGTAAATAACATTATAACACGGTAAGATTAAAAGGGGTAAAATAAGGGTTAAACAAAAAAGATAAGGACAAAAAAATATTCAAAACATGTCTAAGAAATATTTTATTATGGTTATTAGAACCAAAATCATATTATCTTCAAATTAAATAAGTTTTGGACCATTTTTAATCGAAATTAAACTTATAATAAATTAATATTTTGAGAGTTTCCTAAAGTGCCCCCTCCTCTCTTATAAAAAAAGATCCTCCTCCCACTCTTATTCACTCAATTTTGAGCCTTCATGCTCGACCTAACCCTCCCCATTTCTCTTATAAACTTCCCTAGTTACATTCTATAAGTTCTGGTCTTCCCAAAATACCAACTCTAGTGCCCTAATAAAAAATTTAAAGGAGGCACGTCAAGGAAGAGGTAATCTATTATACAAATTATTTCAAATTTATTTCTTCTTATACATCATATTAAATAGTTTTTTTCATTATAAATTAACAACCTCAGCATAACTAATATACTTATATGTTGTTATAAATATGAAACAAAAATATTTCACCTTTTATAAATCCTATGAAAAACAAAATCATCGCGTGTGCGTACGTTCGGCTTACCATCTCCACACCATGGTGTAATATGTTTTTCACCACCACCTTACTTGGATGGGTATAATGGTAAAAATAATAACTATACATAACATTATACTAATTAGGAGATATTATACACCATACACATCAATACCATTCATAAATTATGGGAACAATATTGTCGCTCATTTGTACGTACGGCTTACCGTCTCCACAACGCGATTTGATTCATTCTCCACATTAACCATTCCAGAATGATTATAAAGTATATATAATAAATAATCATGAAATATATGAAATAATAATTCAACTATATTTATGTATTGATATTTCATTTACTTACTTATATTCAATTCAATAAGGAATTGAAAACAGCGCTGATGTGTACGTATAGTGTATTGTCTCCATGAACGGTGTATTCCATTTCATTTATCTATCTATTATATATATATATATAATATGTATGATATATAAATCTCGTTTTACATTCTATAATTAAGTAAATCATATTATAAGTAATAATATCAAGAATAAGAAGTCCAAACACATACGATATATAAAACGATTATTACCCAAAATGTTACTTTAACATGGAATTGACAAATGAACAGTTAATATAAAGTCATAAGTAAATAATATATGATATCATAAATATGATTATGGTTCTGTTACAAGTTAATAATATGTGTATACCCACTATACAGAAGTTTTAGACACATAAATAATAAATGAGAACTAAGGTAAGGGATTATTTTTCAATCTCATTTTTATCTGAGATTGTTTATATGTAAGTATTTACATGGGATATATTTATCATCCATGTACATGTTTTCTAAAAATTTTATCATAAAATGTTAATTATTATTCTATTTTTGTTTAAAGACATTTTTACCCATTTTTTGAATTTTATTACATGGTATGGAAGGAATCTTTCTTTTGTATTCCAAAAGAGGTACTTTTTGACATTTCCCGCAAAAGTACGAGGGGAATCTTTTTTAACTTAAAAGGCATGAATGGATTTTTATAGTTTCATGACACCTTATTTACATAAAGCTTCCTCTATATGATTTCAAGATTATTTTCAACTAAATTCTTTTCTTTTAAAATTATGATTCATTTTTAGAAAAAAACACATTTCTAAAAATGAAAGTATATTTTCCTCAGGAATTAAGTTCAAGTATTTTATCAAAATTATTTTTCATCTAAGATGACATAGGGTTATCTTTATATCCCTATTATTACAATGGTTTGATTGTGTTAATGAAAGAATGATCTTTTATATGGATTATGTTATGATAGAATGATGTTTAAGAATCCCATTTTATTTCATGGGTTGTGCTATGATGAATGATTTATGTTTTTTTGACACATGTAAGAATAATTTATTTATGAGATGGGTGGTACTTATATCTCCCTAAAATGAATTGGGTAAAGATTTATATCTCATTATATAGACATGACTAGAACAGAAAGTAAATCTGGTTCAGTAATACATGGCTGGAATGGAAAGTAAATTGGGTTCAGTAATGAACTTTCTCCGCTATTATGGTATTGGTAGCATTGCCTTGGCTACTATGAAAATCATATTATGTTCTTATTAGTTTTCTAAAATTACATGTTTTATTCCAATGTTATTCTATAATGGTTAATGTTCCTTTATGATCCATTTGTTACATACAACCAATATTTACTTCATGAATCGATATTTTGATGTTTAAACTCTATGTTCATGTTTTTACGTTCAAATGTTTATGGTTTTCTATATGTTCTCCATGTTTACCCTTATTAATAATTTAAGCACACCCTTTTTATGTTTTCTTTTCCCCATGATATAAAGAAAGTTTTTAGGTAGGAAAACAAAAGTAGAATATCTTTATGGGAGATGTTTAATATCTTTCACCATGATTAGTACATTATGTTTTGAGTTTCAAAAGACACTAAACTAATATAGTCACTGGGAATCTATTTGTGTCATGTATTAAGTATTCCACAAAATAAATGTAATGTCCATGTACATCAATCTTAGGTCTCTATAGGGATCATGTCATTATTTTTAGGAATAGAAGGTAGTTTTGATCACATTGTGTAAGGAGGTGTTGAGGGAGTTTCATACCTCCCCCTTGGTTATGAATTTTGGTATGGAAAAGATGTAAGGGGACCTTCAGTAATATTTTTGTGGGATAGAATGAGGTAGAGAGTTTCTGAGTTTTTCTATCGATACCCCACATGTTAGAAGGTAAAGGATAAACATTAGGTTCCAGGAGGCTTGAATCAACCTCTTAAGATTCTGGAAATCAATTGAGATGGAATATCGATAGATTTTGTGATGTTACTTACACATAAAGTGATGTTCCATGATTTTATATAGGTTATTATTGAATTACGTACCAACTAGGTATAATTTTTTTCCATCTGGGAGTAGAGATCAGTTGAGAGTTAGGGTAAGTTATACATGCATGATATTATCTAGATTCGTCAAGCACCGGTGATTGACATGTTTGAACATGGTTCTCGGTTCATGTCATGGTTGAGTAGCGGTTTATAGGAGGATTTTGAGACCTTTTATGGATGAACATAGTGTTTCACCACCAAAATGATGCACAGATCGTGTAGACCATCCAGGTTTTGAAGGATATGCTAAGAGACTATGTGTTTGACTTCAATTAGAGATAATATGATAACTTACCATTGGTGTAGTTTTCTTATTATGACAAATATCACTCTACTATTGATATGGAACCTTTTGAGGAACTGTATAGGAGACTCTACAAGTCCCCCTTGGGATGGAGAGTGATTAGTGATACATCTCTTATTGAACTAGAACTGGTGTGGGAAATAATAGAGAAGGTTCAAGTGATCTATGAATGTATGAGGACATCTCAGAGTCAATAAACATTTTATGTGTACCAATGTTATAAGCCTTTGGAGTTCGATTAGGGAGACCATGTTTTCATGATATTTTCCCTATAATGAGGATTGTGGCAATTTTTATAGGGAAGCAATCTATCCTCGAGGTTCATCGGGCTATTCTATATCAAATAGAGGGTTTTCAAGGTTTCTTACTACTTCCCCCTACCCCCATAGTTATAATGGGTGTATTAAATCTTCCATGTGTCGTAGTTGAGGAGATGTGTGCATAACCCAACACACTTTTTTTACTAGGTTGATCTATGAATTGAAGATTGGAAAAACCTCTTATAATACCCAGGGATAATCAAGGATTGGAAGGAGATGATCCTACATGGATAGACCATTCCTCTAGTTTGATTTCTTTTGTAGCGTAGGAATGTGTAGGAGAGATCCTGGGAGTGTGAGAGCCATAAGAGAGCTAAGTAACCCCACTTTTTTATGTAGCATGTGTTTTTATGGTCTAAAATCCTTGAAGGAGTAGATAATGTAATAACTTCAGCTTCTATGGTTTGATCCTTGAAATATTTCTATATATATATCTATATTTTTATCTCAAATTTGACATTATGTTTTGGGTTTTGCAAGACCTCAGAATTAATATATTAAATATATTAAAACACGTGCATTCATATTTTGTGAATAAATGGTTTTCCCATTGATCAGGGCCAGGGATGGGAAATATGATACAATAGATATTTTGGGAACATGGGTTTTACCCTAGGTGTATCCTAAAGTTGGTTGATGTTGGGAATTCGGTTAAAGGAGACCATTGGTGAGTACATTAAGTAAATTTAATTATTTATCTATTTATTTTACTAAATGTCCTATAAAATAATCTAATTATATAAATACATCATTATGAATAATCTCCAAACTTATTCTCAAAACCTTAGAAGATTATATAGAATAAAGGTAGAGCTTTATTGTCGTTGTCATGATCGAGAATGTGAATTGATGATAATAATCAAGGAGAATCATGAGACGAATGAAAAAATTAAGCGAGATATTCACCTTTATTACTATTTATTGAATTATACATCAATAATTGATCCATTCATGATGTAGGGATCATTATTTTGTTTATTTCTACCAATTGATTGAATGTTTAAATCATAGATTTCATATATGACAGTTTTTATGAGATTTATATTCTTCAAATGAGCCTAATTTTAATTAGAATTCTTGAAACTAATTGATTGTATATTTGTATCCCTTAATTCTCCATTTATTTCCACAATATGAAATTTTTTTTCCAATATCACATTATCCACCAATGAATTCACTTTTTTCTTGTGCTTTTCTCACCATCATTCCTTGTGTTCTTTTTTGATGGACCAAAGGGTTTGTAATTAAATATTGTTAGGATATATTTGTGCATGGTCAAACCCCTAAATTCATAAAAGATGCATGTATGACTTAGGGATCAAAATTATATAGATGGATTGAGATATATGTATATATCTAGGTCATGGATTCATGGATAAGTACCCTGAATGGTAATGGGATCCACAATAGTTACTGCTCGAGTAACCGAAATCTTGTTTTTTCTCCAACTAAGGCCATGAAATAATGATCAGAGATGACTTCATTTGATTTCAATGTTTTTGAGAAATTAAAATAGTGTACGAAGAAGTTATAATGGAGGATATAGAATCTATGTGAAGATAAGATTATTTTTATATGAAAAACATGATTACACATTATGTATCCTGAAGGTACACACTCTGTGTATCATGGGTTCTTGTAAAAACTAGGGTTTTTTACTAAGTTAAATATCCCATTCCATTTGGTTAGGACCACACTCCATGTGATCCTACCTATTTAAATTATACATTTGCTAAGGGCACATGCCTAGGACCCTGTGTAAATGTATAAATCATGTCCTCATAATGACATGTTGTGTGGAGCCACATGGCTGGACAAAACTTTTCTAGGAGTGGAGAAAACTAGGTTTCTAGGTAAATTCACACACTATGTGACCCTGTGTACACATCATTTAATTTTTCAAAAAATGTATACCTTGTGTATCTCCATCTTTGAGAATCTAATGGCCTAGGAGTATCCTATTCAGAGTAGTTTTCTACATAGGGAAGGATAATGGTCTTCATTTTGGAATCATTGGTAAAACAGGAGGTTATGTCAGTAGGATTACTATTTTAATGATGATTATTTGGTGGAGGTGTTTGGTTGTGATCATCAAAGTGTTATCAGGGTCGGTACTCCCCTATAACTCTAGGAAGAGGGTACTGAGTATCTTTTATATAGGAAGATATGGAACTCCCCCACATTATAGATGGTGTGGGTACCATTTATATAGAGTTTTACTCCCTATATTTGATCTTAGGTGGTGATAAATTCATCTATTTTAGTTTTTCTCCCTTGGTTTTCTCCTGAATTTTCAAGGTGTGAGTCCTCCATACTCATTTTTTAGAGGTTACGTGTGATGCTTGGCTAGGAGATGGGACCATTGAAACTATGGGAAGACTCTTCATTATTATTTGTATGGGAAGATGGAGATTCCATTTCTCTCTTAATTTGGGTTTCTTTATGATCATATCTGATGTTGTATTTTTTTACCCTCTTGCCTTATGGGTTGATATTATTGTCTTATTCTCTTACTTCCCTCTTAGTGTTGGTGTGTCTTACTAGGTATGTATATACT
Organism: Viscum album; assembly: GCA_963277665.1. NCBI lineage: Eukaryota > Viridiplantae > Streptophyta > Magnoliopsida > Santalales > Viscaceae > Viscum > Viscum album. The sequence goes on along the minus strand of OY728119.1, from coordinate 455,241,211 downwards.
CACCACTATATGTTCTATGCTAAAATGTGTTGTGTATTATATAAACAATAGTAAGACTAATGGTGGCTTCTATGGACCAAGTATCAGATGAGTATAGAAATTATTATAGGTTCTAACTATGTTCAATGTTAAGCCTTAGAGATTGTGATTCAGGCGCTCTTTTCAGTTTCCCCCTTCATTTTAGTTGTTAGGTTGGGACCTCATTTCTAGTTGGGCATGTATTTTTCACTTTTATATCTTTTTTGTTACTTTGTTACACTTTGATTTATTCCATAAAGGTCATTTAATTCATTGATTACAATCTATATATTTTAGTATTTTATCATATCTCTACACTATTTCATATAACCAGTTGTATATGTGCATATAGATATAATAGTATAAGGCCTCCCATTTTAGTGATAATCCTACTTGGTTCTTATTACTATACCATGTCCTATTAGATTCAAGCTTGGGGTGTCACCCTTATATTACTACCATCCATGGTAGGTTAATAATGGGTCGGGTCGTGACATACATGTTGTTGTGCTGAAATCTAGTATGCTTTCTTGTTAATTTTCTTCCTTAAAGGTCAAATGGTTGAGTTGGTTTTTTTATCCATTCCTCTCCCACTAATTAAATTAGTTATTTTCTCTTTTTTATTCATCTCCTTTATGGTATCTTAGGATGTTTCCTATAGTACATATAATTATGCAATGATAATGAATAATAAATGTTTTAACCCATGGGGTTGGTTCCTGAATGAAATATAAATGTTAATAATATTGATAAATCATGGAATCTATTAGGTTATGGATTAAGGGAATAGATGTCACTTAGTAGTTAATAAAATGTTAATGGAATAATGTTAATTAATGTACAATTAATTCATTAATGTAAATTGAAATGTTAAAAGGAAAGAATTAATTAATTAAACCTCCTTTAATACTTTTGTGCTTAGAGGATATCTAGTTCGAAGTGGTGGTACCTATGTGTCTAAGAGAAGATCAATGTAGTTGAGTCTAAGAAAAGATTAATTACCATAGTGTGGTTATGATCTATATTATGTCTTGTATGTTAGGTGATTTCATATGCTACCCCAACCATGTTGTTAGGAAGACTGGAACACAATGGACTCTGGGAGGGTATTTTTTCTAACATCCAAGGTGGCGAGAAATGGATGGATGACTACCCACACTGACCTCGCTCTCTTCTCTTGGTAATATTATGTGTTTTTATACTTGGTGATTATCTTTCCCTAGTGGTATGTAATATATTAGGGTTATTTCACACATGTATCTATAGATATAGTATTCTATGGACTATTATAGGTATGGCATGTATGTGATGTGGTGGATTAAGGTATAATACACAACATATGGGCTATGGTGGATCCTAGAAACTACTAAGCTACAATCTGGAGATGTCTCATGGGGTGATGGGATGAGTGATGCAGGGGGTTCATGGTATTATGCTTTAGCCCAAGTTTCTTTGAGATGGATTCTTTTGGATAGATATGGCTTGGGATGCACAACGGTGGGATAGAGAGAAAAGCTAGTGGTAAATTGGTATCGGGGTACCTTATTTTAATATTCTATTATATGATCTGTTGTATGTGATACTTGGTGAGAGATATCCATAGTGAGGCTAGGAACTTATAATACTTTTTAAGTGAAATTTTACCTTTACTTTTTGTTCATTGGGCTTTATAATTCATCCTTTATCTTTTTTAGGGGAGTCTCTTATAATTATCCGACTAAGTATACATGTTACGTTCACCCAATGTATGTATAAAATGTTTTTCATGTTAGCATAATCATACTAGTTTTATGACATTATAAGAATGTACTTGGGATATTTTAATTTTATATTGAGCTGGTTTTTATAGTTATTTATATCTTATCTCTCTTTCCTCATGTTCTTTTATATGTTAATGCCTCGCATCTATCTGTATGATCTTCCCTCAGTGCTATTCAACAACCCATGGTCTATTAGAGGTGGGATTTATGCATCATTATCCCCCTTATCTAATTGTTGGTATATGAGGGGTACCTTTGGGGGAGGGGTCATGAAAGATTAGGATCTAAGATTTATGATGAGGGATAGGATGGATTTTGAATATAGGTACAGTTGAGGACTCTATGGGCTAGTAGGGAAATAGTGTCAGCAAATTTTAGTAATAAGATAAAATAAGGAATACAAGATAAGACAAGGGTATTTAGGTCCACTTGTGATTTGAAGATTGGAACATTAAGTTATTGTTCCTACTAAGAGAAGTAATACTAGTTGAGGTTAAGAGACCTGATAAAGGATTGTGTATCATTATTATTTTTGAATGTATTTGAAATGGGTTGACCATGGGATTAGGTTGAACCTTGAATAAATAAATGATTAAATGAATATTAAATATTCTATAATATATTTTTAATAGTTCATTATAGTTTTCTATTTTGTAGCTATGGATCTAGGTTGATGACCTCATTAGGATCACACCAAATATGTTCACCATTATGTGTCAATAGATCTCCAAAAAATAGAGGCTAAAGACAATAACACTTGGTGGAGGACACTCTGAGAGTTTTAGTGCTAGAGTCTGTATAATTATGAGAGATATATTTCAGAATTAGTGATATAAGACTAATTAGTGGAGGTGGAGATAGCCTTCTATTTAATCTGTTCTCAGAAGGAGCAATGGGTTTCATTTTAAGGGACAGTGCTGCTTGGATCAGTAAGGAAGTGGTGGTTCTTATTCCTCAAGGGTTATAAAAAGTCATCAATCTCATAGGAGAAGTTTTGAGACTAGTTTTGAGAATATTTTTTTCTTTGATCATAAAGGTGTATAGTCATTAGGATCTTCTTACCCTTTGAATGGGGAGTTCAAGCATGTGGGAGTTCATGATCCATTTCTGAAACCATCTCCATTGTACTTATGAAATATTTATAGATGATGAGACGAAGGTGATACATTTCAAGGATGCTATACATCTATAGATCCAGTTATGTGTTTCTTCATTTATGATATTGATGTATCTCAACATGATAGAAAGATTATAGGTCATTTAGAATATGTTAGACAAGATCAGGTCATTATGAGAAGGGTACATAAATATTCCTCATGAATAAGGGTTGTGATATGAGGTTCCCAATTTCCTGGATATAAGAGATTTCAGATAGCTAGGGGTAGGTCCCATCCCTCATCATTTCATTTCTCTGGGGTGGAAACTCTCATTCCCCATCAAATAGATTAGATGCATATTTTTTCATATAAACTTCAATGTCATAATTTATGATAAATCCTAACCTTTCTGAGAAGTTTCAATTAAGGTAGCAGTAATAGGGTTCTCTAGATTTTTATTGGTAGAGAAGATATGGGGTAGGTAGAGGAAAACCTAGTGATTCTCCTCATACGCATAGAGAAAAACATATATTCATGTGTGTGTTTTTCATCAGGGTTAGAGAGGTCATGGAGTAGATCGTGGTCAGTTTTATGCTCTAGATTTTCCAGCATTGGATGATCTAGATGTCATTTGAGGTAATCTTTGACTATTTTCTACTTTTGTGAATGCTTTCTTTGAATCAGGTGCTATGTACTCCTTCATATCACCTAACCTAGTCCCTGATTTTGGAATTTAGGTAGAGAGGCTTCCATCTCCCTTGGTGTTGACTATGGCATTGGAGGTCCAGCTTATCTATATGAAGTTTGTAGAGATTGAAAGGTAGTGATAAGGTAGAACCACTCTTGGGGAGATATTCTATATTTATGGATAAATCCATACAACATCATCCCTAGCATAGACTGGCAGTATTCAATTTGGGATATTGTTTATTTTTTTGGGATATAGATATTGTTATATGATGCTAATAGAGATCATGTGGTGTTTATTATTGATCAAGACACTTGGATGGGTCGGTGGCATGTTCTTTCATTGTCTTCCTTGATGGGATGTCTAATGATGATTTCATCAGAGGATCATCTTATGATGTTTCCTAGAGTTTTAGAATAGTACCCTAATTTCTTTGTTAAGGAGTTTTTTATCATTACCCTCTCAATGGGATATAGATTTTTTAATATATCATTATCTGGGAACTTCTATAATCTCAATTTCTTTATATAGGATGGTTCCTTCTTATTTTTTATAGCTAAAGGTATAGATCGATGATATTTTTTAGTGAATTTTTTTATCTAAGCATATCACCTTGGGTTTATCTAGAACTATTTGTAAAGAAGTATAATGGAATTTTATGTATTTGTATCAATTGTCATCACATAAACTAAGTCATAATGAAGAACCATTATACTCTTCCATTGATTGGTGATTTATTCAACTAGATTAAAGGATATAGTTGTTTATTGAATATTGATCTATGGTTGGGGTATTAATAGATAGAGGTAAAATATGAGGATATTCTGAATACTGCTTTCATATTTTGTTATGGGAATTATGACATCATTTTGATCTCATTTGATGTGATGAAAAAACTATCCATCTTCATGTGTTTGATGAACATAGTGTTCAAAGATTTTTAGGATCAGTTCATGGTGGTTTGTGTTGAGGATGTCCTTGTGCATTCCATGTCTGAGGAGGATAATACAGAGAATCTGGTGCCATTTTGGGAGTTCTTCATCATCATCTGCTATTTGGGATGATATAAAAGTGTCAGTTTTGGGATTTTGATATATTTTTTTGGGGGAATATCATGTACCAGCATGGTGTAGTTGTGGATCCTTTAAAGATCTAGGTTTTCATTTCATAGGAAACCCCCAAGACAGTTTCATAGGTGCAGAGTTTACTTGGTATTGTATGCTATTATAAAAGGTTTGTATCCAATTTTTCTTAGGTTTATACTCCTTTGATACCCTATAACATAAAGGATCAATTGAACTTCTAGATGAACTATTTTTAGGAATCTTTTGAGTACCTAATAGAGATGTTGGTCAGTGCTGCAGTTCTTATTTTTCCATAATAGGGGGTTTATTTTGAGGTTTTCTATAGCATGTCATGTATTGGATTAGGAAATGTTATGATAAAACATAGATTAGTTTTTTCTTAAGGGTATCAGAAATTACATTCCCATGAGAAAAACAATTCCACTCATGATCTCAAGTTGGTAGTAGCCATGTTTCTCTTGATGTTGTGTCTGCATTGCCTCATCGGTGAGCATTTTTTGATTTCTTCTAATCATAATAGCCCAATTTAAGTCTATTTATATCATGACTTGAACTTCTAATAATGATAGTGGATATAATTTTTATAATTTCATGACTTCAATATTTCATATACACCAGGAAAGGGAAATATAGTAGCTAATGTGCTAAGTGAGAAGTCATGTAGTAACGTCGTGTGTGATTCTGGATATTCTTGAAGAGTAATGGAGGTCCTCTTAGTGATGAATCTTGATATGGGATAGGTTTTTAGTAGATGATTCCTTTTTTTATAATACAGTGTAGGAATGTTTGATGTAGTGGGTGGCAGAATCCCACCTGGGGGATATTAAGGTAGAGATCTGAAGAAACTGAGAAATCTTTGGTGATTACCTAGATTGTTGGTTTAAGGATGAACAATAGTATGTGTCATTCCAAGGGGATAATTATCTTACATTTAGAAATTTATAATGTAGTTCTCAGTGAGTTCCATATTTTATGCTTATCTATATATCATAGCATGAAAAATATGTATTAAGATCTAAGAGTTCAGTTTTTGTGGCATGGGTTGAAGCATTCAGTTGTAGATTTTGTATCTTAATCTTTAATCTACTAGAAGTTGAAGGCTGGTCATAATATTCTTTGTGATCCAAACAATCCATTGGATATTCCTTAGTGGAATTGGGAGAATATATCAATGGACTTAATAACTGGTTTACCTAGAGGTAAGGGGGGATTTAATGATATATGGGTGATAGTGGACCATTTAATGAAATCATACCACTTTATATTGATCAAGGAGTTAACCTCAGTGGAGTTTTTATCGAGGTAGTTTCTGGAGGATGTGGTGAGACTCCATAGTTTATTGAGGATGGTCATATATAATAGTGATCCTCATTTTACCTCTAGGGTTTAGAGAGGTCTTCATAATTCTTTTGGCTCTCATTGGTGCCTTATCACTACTTTACATCGATAGATATACAGTAAATAAGATCAGATCACTAAAACTTTTGAGGACACGGTTTATGCTTGTGTCTTGGATTTTGGAGGTCTATGGATGAGGCACCAGACATTGGTCAAGTTTTCATACAACAAAAGTTTTCACTCCACCATTGGTATAGAACTATTTAAATATTTGTATAGATTACCTTCTTATTCCCTATTGTGATGGACTAGGGTCGAAGATTCATCAATTCTTTGTCAAAAACTAGTGCTGATAATGATGGAGTTGGTTTAAGTGATTCAAGAGAGAATGAATTCAGCACAAGATCATCAAAATTCCTATGTCAATCATAGGAGGAGTCCTCTAGAGTTTGATGTTAGAGAACATGTTTTCCTAAATCTTTCTCTTCATTGAGGTAGTGATGGTTTGGTCGTGGGAGTAATCTTTCTCTAAAATTTGTTGGTCCTTTTAAGGTGTTGGCTCATGTTATATCAATTGCGCATTGGATAGAACTTCCATGAAAATGATCAAGATACATGATATCTTCCACTTATCACAAATTCTTCATTATCATCATGATGACCCCCACATTATCTATTGGAGAAAAATTGATGTTGATGATGATTTTTCCTTCAAGGAGTGGCCTATAGATATCCAAGTTCGCTTGGAGAAGGTGTTATAAGGGAGTGTTATTCCCTTGTTTAATGTATTATGGAAACATAGTTCCATAGAGGATATCACTTGGGAACATGAGTCCTCGATATATACTATGTATCCTAATATGATTTATGTTTAGATCATCTTTTTTATTGATGATTTGTGGTCGTAGAACTTTGTCTAGAATATGATATATTTTTCTCTTCCTTTATGCCTTATTTGTGGTCTTTATCATGTTTGATAGGTATCTCTCTTAGGATAGTGTTTGGGATCTCGTTATTTGTGTTTCAATATTTTTCACCTTGTTCCTCTAAGGGATGTGGTTACAATTCTCTGGTGGTGAGATTCTTGAGAGGTATCACATAAAATGGTTGTTTAGACAACCCATTTATCTTTTCCTTATATCCAAGTTTAGTCTTAAATTATCAAGGAATATAATTTTTTCATAGGTATGTAATTTATGGCCTAAAACCTTTTACCCCATTTCTTTGTATGTTTCCAAGGTCTTATGTACTTGGAGGAATCCTGGAGCAGGATCAGTGGAGTTTAGGATATAGTATTTGGAACCAAGAGAAGTTCACAATGTGAACTGTAGTCCATGGCCTTAGAGTTTGGTTTTCATCTTGAATATTAATTCATAGCCTGAGAAGAGAAGTTTGTAGTTTGTGATTCACAATGTGTATCATTAGTTCAGAATGCGAAGAGATGAGGGTTCACAATTAGTGAATCTATTTTGGAAAACTCCTGGTGTTAATTTTTGTTTCATAATTTAAATTAATCTCAGGTTTTTTGGATCTGGTAAATGTTCTTTTTAAAAGGACTTAAACTCGAGGTATTCATGATGTGAATGACCCATTAACATAATGAAATTATATCTATAAAAATCCTTATAAATCGTTTTTCACCCTTGAATTTTCTCAAACCCTCTAATTCTCTTCCAACCTCTGGTGGAAAAATGTTCTTCTTTGGGGTTTTTTTAGGTCCTTCAAAAGGGAATGGTCTATAGATTCCCAGGTTTAATCTATGGTAATTTGAGGTGATTTTTCCCAATTTTTCTTTTGTTTTATTCTCAAATAATTTTTTCCCCTCCTATTTTAAATTTCCATGCTATGAAGGATGATCTCATTTGTTCTTATAGAGTTATTTAATTTTTATTCACATGGTTTTCTTATGGGGTGGTAGTTTCCTTGTGGGATAAGAGATCAGATATTCTCTTTTTGTTAAATTCTCATAAAAGAATCTTTAAATCCTAGAGGTCAGAGATTTAATTCTTCTACTATTATTTTATGTAAAATAATAAAGTAATCATGATTTATCTATTTTTTTGATGGTGGAATTAAACTTAATAAATAACAAACTGGATTAATGAAAAGAAATGTTTTATTATTATAGTAATCGCATGTGTATCCACTATGATAATAGTTTTCCGCTTTTTTATTAGATATTTTTCTATCAATGATTATTATTCAATTATAATGTTTTCAATGATTGGGTTATTCATGTTAATTTGATGTAAATTGTTAATAATGTAAACATGGTAAGGTTGTCTAATATATAATTAAAGAGTTTTTTTATTTAATACATTAATACTTATAATCTAGTAGAAAAAAAAGTAATAATTAATTCATGTTTAATTAATTTGTTTTTACATATGTTAATGTAATTGGATAAATTACTTGAATCATATATTGTTATTGATGAAATAATAAAGAGGCATGTTTTCATTGAATTTTATTTCATAAAATTTGGTGAAACTATAAATTTTTATTGGAAGCATGTTTAAATAATTTATAGCTTTTAAAAGATTATGCCTTTGGTTAACTATGGTAATAACCTATGTTAAATGAATTAATTAATCTAACATGGTAATAAGACTATTTTTTTATAAATATAAATTTTTGGGTATAAGTAAACGCATTTTCATATAAAGTCTATATGCCTTGTTTCTAGGGCCTATATGCCTTATTGACTCTATTTTTTGTTTGTTGTCTTCTATGTTTTCTCTATATGTTCTCCTTCTATGAAACATTATTTGATCCCTAGATAGATAATGGTTGGTGAGATATGGGTAGGTAGGCCCAAGATTGTGGAAATAACTAACACTTGTGATGGTGAGATACATAGTGATATGCATGATGGTGTCAAGGATGGTACCAGGACTAATGGAATGTGTTAAAACTAGGTTTACCCATTATTTTGTTGATATCTAGGATAATTTCTTTTTAATGTTCTATTTTTAATTTTGGATGCCTAGGTTTCTTGTTTCTCCATTCCTTTCCCCACTACTAGAGGTGGATTATTGTTCTTTGTTTTGAATCTCTTTTATAGTAGCTTAGGATGTTTCCTAGATTACCATGAGTTGTGGAATGATAATGAGTAATAAATGATTTAAAAAATGGGTTTGGTGCCTAAATGGAATGAAAATGTTGATAATCATGTGGAACTATGGAATCTATTAGGATATGAATAGAGGTCATGGACTTCACTTTGTGGTTAATGAAATTTGAATGAAATAATTTTAATTAATAGACATTTAATTAATTAATGTAATGTGAAATGTTAAATGGAAATAATTAATTAAATGGATATCCTTTAATCCTTGTTTAAATACAGAATATCTAGTTCTTAGTAGTGGTAGTTGGGTATCTAAGAGACGATAGATTCAGTTATGACTAAGACTAGGTTAATGTTCACAATGTGCTTTTGAGCTATATTATATCATTTATGTTATGTGATTTCATATTCTACCAACTCATATTGGTAGTTATCCTGGCACCTAATATAATTTGGGAGGGTGTTTCCCAAATATCTAGGTTTATGAGGAATGAATGGATAACTACCCCCTCTAAGTCTTCTCTCTTATCTATGTAGTATTTTGTGTTGGTATGCATGGTGGTTATCGTTCCCCATATATGTGTGTAGAGGGTTTTAACTTCTTATGGTTATATTACCCACATGTATCTCATGATATAGTATCATATGGATTATTATAGGTATGGTGTATATGGGATTTGATATCTTGAGGTATAATACATTGTATATGGGGTGCATGGTATGGTACTTATTCCAAGGTGTCTTTGGGCAGGCATATTTTTTAGAGAGATATATGAAGATGTGTGATGTTGGGGTAGAGTAGTAAACTAGTGGTGAAGTGGTAGTTGGGTACCTTATTTTGATATTGTATTATATGATCTCTTCTATGTGATATATTGTGAAAGATAGCCATAGGTTATGAGTTATCTTCTCTTATTGTTCACGGGGATTTAACATGATTTCTTCATCATTTCCATGATAGGCTCCTGGGAGGATCCTATTTATTATACATGTTACACTCGCCCTATTTATATATAAACTATTTTTTAGGTTAGTAGGAGCAGGTTAGTAGTCAGGGTAGAAATTACTAGATTATAGATTGCTCATGAGTTCTTTGGGATTTGATGGTCACTTCCAAGGATTATATTTTGATACATATTGTTTTCTTTTTCAAGTTTTTTCATTTTTATGACATTACATGCATGTATTTTGGATCTTATAATTACATCCTGATCTAGTGTTGAGGGATGTTTTTATCTTATCTAATTCCTTGTGAATGTTTAGAGGGTAATGCCTCCCATCTATGTGTATGGTATATCCTTAGTTCTTGTCACCAACTCATGGACTATTGTAGGAGGGTTTCGAGTGTCACTATCTCCCTTATCTCATTTCTGACCTAGTATTAGTACATTTAGGGGGACCAGGTCATGAAATAGATGGTTCATTTTCTTCTTGCATATATTATATGATAAAATAATTTTTATAATAATAAAATAAAACTTCAGTAATAATATTTAATGTTTTGTCACTCTGCTTCTTGAATTCTTCACATTTTTATTCTTATAATTTTTTCTTAAACCTCTTCAATTTCTTGTACATTAGTGACCAAGAATATCTATTTGAACTTATTTTAGAACATTTCTATCTAAAGAACACTATGTTTCGTACCCTCCATCTATTATGTTGTTTATTTGATACCCTATTTCTAGTATACTTCATATAATACCATATTGTATGTCTGATACCCTCTATCTGGTATAGTTTATCTAAATCCACTTTTTTATACTTCAACCAAAAGGAAAACAATATTGAGCTTCATGTTCATCACATCACTTCTTCAAAAAAAATCACAGTGTAAAAACTGCTTCATAGCACACCTGCTCCCATTTATATAGGAAATTTTTCTCTAAACAACAAGGTAGAATCAAAAAATTTGAATTTGAATTTCCCAATTCCAAATTTTAATTCATTATTAATTATTTATTTATTTTACTTACTTAAAACCTCAAAATAAATATTATTAAACAAACTTCAAAGAAACTTCCTCATATCATGGCATTAATTATCATAAAAACATTCTAAATTTTTTTCTATAATCCTGATCCTTCATTCCTGATTATTAGGTATTTTAACATAAATCTTAACATCTTCACAATTAATGAATTTATATAAAATTTGTAAATATCCAAAAACCTTAATCCAATAAATATTCATTGAAACTTCTCTAAGCATTAATGCTCTATTCAATATACCTTTGTAAGGTTCTTATTCATCTAAATTCCCTTCGTATGATGTATTCACAAACATTTCCTCCTAGTGGAATCTTTCTAGAACACTCTATCTGATAGATTATTTAGTAAACCTATGTTTGAAGACTATTCTCCGAAACATTTATCTAATCATTCAAAAAACCCTATCGGATGACATTATTCAAGGGGATATATATAATGGATTTAAACATTGCATCTAATAAGTGTCATACATCTCTCTGTATGATAAAAAAATTGATTAGAATAACATCATCTAGAACCATGATAAATTTTAGTAATCATGGTGCTTGTTAAATTTAATAACATAAAATCATCACCTAATTTTCTTCACTCAAAAATTTCATTTTTATGGAACTATGAATACATTAAATTAAATATTTTGTTACATCCCTCATCTAATCACCTTAGTTTGTTCAAATCAATATTATCTATTTTAAATGTTCCATTTATAAACTTTATAAATAATTCCCAATATTATCATGTGATTTATATATTGACAAAAAAATACATCACAAATAAATCCTTCAATTTTTTCAAAAAAACATACAACACCTCTTTGTCTCAAAATTATGTTGTGTGAAACCTGATTATAATAATGATTCCTCATATGAGAATTCCATTAATATAATTATTCAAAATCATCCAGTGGTTTGTACCGTACAATTAGTGATCATATAACCTTGTATATTTAGTTATAGATATAGAAATTGTTAAATAATATTTCATTTGGATACTAGTTTTATGTTGAGATTTCTTTAGGACTCTTCATGGTATATTTGTTACTATAAATAAGGTATCATGTCAGTCCTTTTTAATTGGAAACATCTTGTGATCAATTTTAGAGTCATATTCACTTTGTAATACCCATATATAATTTATCTAGCATTAGATTCAATTTTATTCTCATTCTGTTGATTTAATCAAGGATTGATATTTTTCCAATGAGATATCCTTTATGATATTTGATAACACATGATCATGACTAAGAATAATGGATGTTTTAATATCAAGAGATATTTTCCCCACTGTTGGATGACTTTACATGATTTTTGATTCAATTGAGTTGATTTGATAATGAAACTTATAAAAAATTGTGGTATTTTATTGATATGGTGTTTTTAATAGAACTCTATCTATAAATATTGTTCTTATTATTTTATTTAGAGAACTATAGTTAACTACTACATCATGTTATTATTATAAAACCATAATATTGAGACACTATGTATAGTATGCATCCATGAATACTAGATTAAAATACTGTTTGGGTATTACTTTTAATGATGTTATTCTTAGAACTATATGATTCTTCATCAAATGACACATGGGGTTTGAGTATTATTTTTCACTATATTATGCTCTACACAATAAAATAATTCATTAGGGGGTTTTGGTTTTCCTCTATCTGACACCTTACTCAGTACTTTATGATCACCCAGTTGTTTAGTGATGTCCTTAAATATCTAAGGGTGTGGTTTATTGGGACTTATTTTTAATGTGTTGGGGTGTTTATGTGTGTTATATACTTATGTATCTCATTTTTTAGGGAAAGTTATTTAAGGTAATATATAATATGTTTAGAATATTTTGACTATTTTTATGATACATGGTATAGAGACATTAACATTGATATTCTCTCACATATTTCACTATATTTATTTGATATTTTCTTAGATAATATCATGTTCATAGGAGGACTATATTGTATGGTTTTAGTTTCTATTATATATATTTCTTGGGTTATCCTTAATATATAGAACTTTCTAAACATTATGTTCTAATCTTATTTTTGGTGGATCTTCACTATATTGATATCATTGTATATTATCTTCAAGTTAATTAGATGGGGATTATTTTTTGTGATGAATTAACTAAGTACTTTTTCACTCTCCTTATTATAGGAAAAATATGTTCCACTATTATATTTTTCTTACGTGCTATAATTGAAAATAATTGGATGTTGTTGTTTGGTAAATATTTTCATGTAATTGTAGGTGGAGATCCTTGATAAAGATGGTTGAAGTCACATGTATTATTTTTGTTTCATTATCCATGATATTTCATTAAGGTACTTATATTTATTATCATAGTATTTTTTTCCCACTTGTTTTTCAATCATGTATTGGTACTTAACATCATTGTGATTATTCAAGAATAGTATTCATTTAACATATATTTCAAATATTTAAATTTATTTATGTTTAGATGTTACATGTTCTATATTAGAGGTTAGTGTCTCCTATATTTCTGATAATACATTCTATTCTAGTAACAAAGCCTTAACATATTAATGATGACCTTGGGAGGAACTCCTGGTCTCATTACAGTCTTGAATGAGGTTCTTATGTGGTTGATTCATGTCTTCAGTTATAATCTTTTTAAATTGTTTTATACTAACATTTTTTCACATTTTAGATATTTTTATTGAAATTTTTTATTTTCAGTTATGTTGGCTTTGATGTTTCTTTAATTCTGATGATGAGACTATGGTGCTTTAACTGTGGGGAATTTTTTTAAAATGTTTTATTTCTTTATTTTATATTTTTTTCTAGGTTAGAGTAAATATCTAAATGGGATTGAAAAAAAATGAAATAATTCCATGGTTTTTCATTGCGGAAAAAACTGTGAATTTATTTCAAACTTTTAGAGAAAACATCACATGATAAAAGCATGAAATCACTTCATATTTTTTTTGAATCATTAGAAAAAAATAATCAAAAAGTTTCACACTTTCATTGAATAATTCCATAATAATTGTGCATCCATTTAACCCTTATATCCTGGCCACCTATAACCCCCCCCCCCCAACTAATTCTTTTCCAAGAATCTCAAACTCTTCCCCATCAAAAAATTATGAAAGAATCTCCAACACACCCTATTTTTTATAATCTTCTAAATTTGAGGTATTATTTATGGTTTTTTTAATATTTATTTTTAAATTAGTTTTATGTAGATATAATATTTAATTTCTTTAGTTTTTTTTTATAATTTCTAAATTTTGTTAGAAATTAAATTTATAATAATATTTAAAAATAAATAAATTATATAGAATTATAGAATAAGTAAATTTGTATTAATGTAGGTACATTTTTGATAATTTGAAATAATATTATGAATACTTATGAATTTAAAATTTATGATTTATTAAAATAGAAATACGATAATGAAAATTTAAAAATTAATATATTAAATATGATTTTAATTAAAAAGTTATTTAGATTTATTCATTGTGAGAATTGTTGATAGTGGGGTATCACTTTCAACCTCTCCTACATAGATCTATGGGTTTTACTAAGATTTAGATCAGTGGGACATCTTGTTATTACACCACCATAATGACACTGAATAATAAATTCTGAAATTATTAATTAGGATTTTAACACTTTCAATAAATTTTAAAATTGTATTTTATTGTTAATAAGTATTTATATAATAATAAAAATTTTAAAAGTAATTGATAAAAATAAAATTAATTAATTTAAAATTTAAAGTTAATATTATTAATGAGTTAAATGATTTATATGACTAAAATTTTGATAATTTTAATAGTATTGTTTGTTATATAAAAAATACTAAAGTCTAATTATATTTATTTAAATGGTGAATTAATTATTCTAGATCGAGAAGTTGGTTATAATATAAAACCGGTAAGATTTTTAAATTTGAAATATTATAAAGTAATAAAATATTTTCATAAAAAATTCATAGTTAGTTTAACAGTATCAATAACTAAGTTATGTGGTCAATCATTTATATATTTATTTATTATAAAGTAGGGTTAGGTTATATAGCTAATACCATTATTGATAATGATAAATGGAAGGAATCATTATCAATATTTATGAAATAATGTAAATTTTATAAGATATAACTATATGTAAATATATTTGTTGTTGAGGAAGTTCATACTATAGGATCTACATGAAATTATGGGGTACCAGTAGAAGTTATCTCATCACACCCACATGATACCATTTTGCATCATCATACTATGACACCTCCAAAATAAAGTAGTTATTTTTGAGAAATTATTATACATAATGAAGACATGATAGAGGAGAATTTCATGAATGATGAAGACACATATGATGGGATGGAATGGGATACAAAACAAGAATAAGGCACTAAAGACTTTTCTTAATTGACACATGAGTATTTACATTGAATTTTGAATCATCCTCAACCAATGGAAATATGTTCATATATTTTTCATTATTTATTTGGAATTTCTATTATTAGAGATAAATGAGTATCATAAAACAACCATTTATATATGGGTTCACTAGATGAGAAATTTATAGTTTTTCATAAAAAGTTCAATGATATAACATTTATCAAATACATATGGGTACACATTCTACAACCTATAATAGGAACATTGTTTACTAAAAAAATACAATATAATAGTACACTTTATATACTTACCATTTTCGGCGGACCAGGATAGGACATATTTATACAATTGGGGATTAGTTTTATCATTATACACATATAGATTTCCTACATAGCTTATTGACCATATCACAACCATATTTCTTGTTTTGTTATGCATATATTAATATTGGAATGCGAGTGTTTTCATCATGTTTCACCTTGATTTTTTCTTTCACCTTCCCAACATCTATTATAGGACTATCCTAAAGTACACTAGTATTTTTATATAAGTAATGTTAGAAAAATTATGGACATATCATTTTTATTAATTAACTAAGCTGATTTTAATTTATTTTACATGTGAAATCATGATCAGTTTTATGTCCACACTATAAGGAATAGTTTTCATAGCTTCTTAGCTATAATTTATAGACTTTGACCACATGTTATGAGAAAAAAACATAAGTTACGTTAATTTACATTATTATATTAAAATTAAAATTCACTTACATTATTTATATAATTTTTATGAAATCGTCTTCAATATCATTTCATATTTAATGGGGTATATATATTTAAGACATAATCACATCACTTCAAATATAAGATATTGTAATTATTAAAGATCATAGATTTGTGGTACGACTCATTCACTTTCATATCATTGAGTGAAACCAACCATATAAGGTCACATTATAGTTTGGATACATTTAATGCATTCTCGATGCACCCCAATGGGTATCTAGTTAGAATACTATTAGGATTTTCAGGTGGCATGATGTTAATTTGGTGTGTTTTCATGAACACCAAATCTTAAATTGAATCATATATGAAAATTATAATATATTTCAATATGGGGCATCCATAATACACTTGTTCTGATCTAATTCGGGTGACTACACATATTGATACATGTATGAATTTCAATTATACCTCATACACCATATGGGGTCTCCATGGATTTCTGAGTTAACTATATTTCATTATAGATTTTATTTAATATTTTGTATTAATATAAATATTAATTTATTTATTGTCAAAGGAACTTGAGTGTATTATACATTTCTATAATCCCCGTAAAGAAGAATTTTTTAGCTGAAACATTTTTAAAAAGGATTTTTTATCCCTTATAGATTTTTTATATTCCCTATATGACATTTCATATGATGAAGAGCCACAAACATATCATGATTCACATGATCAGGAAAATCACCCCTAAGAAAAATTAACCTCTATGTCCACCACAAAAAGGGTGATGGTATCGTAAAGATCCTTTATGTCATTGGAATTTTCATAGACATTGGTTATACCTTCATTATCTTAATCATGACCTGCTGGAAAAAAACATTCACCCTCTCAGGTTTTTTCTAAAAATTTTGGGGATCAGGAATGGTGGAATTGATTTATTATGACACAGTTCCATTCATAATTGGATGATCTATCATTAGTGGATTTAGATCCTATCTAAAACCCATTCATGCTAACATATCCATATACATATTATGATGTTCATATGTCTATATCACTGATGAGGTTCTAGTAACATCACAACCAGATGTAGCACTTATATAGGAAAACCAATGTAAAATAAGAACCACATATTTTAGTTATTATGTCATCACACCACAAAATATATAATTGATATGAATGTGATATATATACACCTTTGTGCAAGATGTTCCTCATAAATGATAATGATATTATTTATTCCATTTCTATTTAATTTTATAGATATTTTATTTATAAAGTTATTTAAAAGTTTAATTGTGTTATGTTTTATTTTCTACCCATTAAATTTTAGAAAAAAAATTAACAACAAAAATTATTAATTACTAACATGTTTTCCCATCTTGAAAAATGAATAAATATGTTATTATACAATACCTTTCATTTCCAAAATTAAATGACTTAATTCCTTCTTTATTATATGAATCAAATAATTAATAATTAATAAATAACCATTATCCAAAATATTATAATATTTTAAGAAAAGTTGTCTTATATTCATTATGGATATAAATTGATGAACAAAATTAAATATGTTATATCCTGTTATGAAATAGAATCATTAAACTTATTGAAAACATGATATATTTCAAAATTGGTACCTCATTATTGAGTTAAAATCAATTATAATGTTCATCAAAGATAAAATATAATGTTGAATGTAGGAGAATGATAAAATAGTGAAATTAAAAATTAAATTAATTAGAAAAGAGAAAAATAGAGGGTATGTATTTAAAATTCCTTTATTTATTATCAAATTATCACATATATATATATATATATATATTACATGATATTATAGTAACACCCCAGTTCAGATCACCCTAACAATATCCAAGTGGAGGGTCATCACTTGACCTCAAGCATGCCTCTCCATATGAAAAAGTTTTATAACTATAGGTGAGAGCTTAATAATTCTATAAGGATTCTAGGTACTAAAAAATAAACCCCAATGGCCATTCCCAAATATTCTAAAATTTTGGCATGACCTTTTTGTATAATGGGAATCTCTAAAGTTCTTAGAGAAAAAAGGGGTCCAAAAAGTCCCTCATATTCCATAATAGAAAGTATTAAAATGTCTATATAACGAATCAAAACACAACTGAGTAAAAATACATAACATGTAATAATATGAATCA
Organism: Viscum album; assembly: GCA_963277665.1. NCBI lineage: Eukaryota > Viridiplantae > Streptophyta > Magnoliopsida > Santalales > Viscaceae > Viscum > Viscum album. The sequence goes on along the minus strand of OY728119.1, from coordinate 455,222,887 downwards.
TATAAATAAATAATGAGACAGTATCAAGTATACTTTCTGGATAATAATGAAAAAATAAAAACATCGACCTCTAAACCCAACTCACATGATATAAACTATTGAGTCTTAAACCTATAAAATTGACAAGTCCTAAACTAGGTGTCCATATTCAAGAGATACTTATACAATAAGAGAAAATATGAAGTTCTACCCACATATATAAAAACCCATGTCATGTATTCATATAGAGGGAGATTCAAACAATATAGTAGGAATTCTCAATTTCTCAATAGTACTAAGTGTTTTTGTGATCATGTTTATGTGCGTGCAATACATATAAGGTGCATAAATCATGATGTTTCAACACACACACATAGAAACATAACATATTATGCACATAAAAGAATTTGTGTTAGGTAATCATGTGTGAACCAGGACACCATGACCCCTGAGCTCACCTGCTTTAGCCAATACTAGAAGGAAGACATTCTCCTCATAATATAATCTAAAACAATACACAATGATTCTAGGTAGGTCCCACATAAATTCCATCAGTCATCCCTGTTCATAGGGGATGTTTTATAACAATTTCAATGGTCTATTACCCTTATAGAATTCAATACTAAATAGTTCCCAAGATAAATCCCTTATACGTGAAGCCTGTATGTAATAGTACCTAACAGTCACCCTCTAGTACCAATCCTAATTCCCCTCAGGGAAGGAAACAATATATACATCCTAAACCATTCCATTATAGGGCAGAGTGCACTAAATAGCACCCATGTCACCCCCCCCCCCATAGTGAAGGTGATGTGACATGTTTTTATTCACTTAGTAACACCCTCTTGGAGAATTAATTGAAGTATTTATTTCAAAATGGGATGTTAATGGTGAATTTTTTATGATGGATTAATCTATTGTTAGATATTTAATTTATTGAATATTTTTATGATAATGAGCCATTTTGGGGATTAAGTGTTTATGGTTTCATTATCTTAAATTTAATATTCTTAAGAATCTATATCTTTATTTTTTTTAATGTAATTTTAATTTAAATTTCATTTTCAAGTAATTTTGAAATTGGGTTATTCTCAAAAATAATTCTTTCATTTTTTCATTATTTAATTCTGAAAATAAATTGTTATAATTAATTTCTATGTTTGGAAAATTCTTTAAAATTTGAAAACTCTCATTTCATGACCTAGATTTCATTTTCAAATGACTTACTATATATTTTCATCTTGATTAATTTTCATTTGTTCATGACTCTCAAAGTTAAAATCCTTAATATTCAAAATGAAAAATAAAATCATTTTGAAAATAAAAGGAAAAGGGGAAGCCAAGATTGAATCTGGGGATATGCACTAGAAACTTCTATAATTTTTTTTTGAGATTCTTGAGGTTCACCACATGAGAGGCTGAATCTTGGTTCCATGTAGGTGATAATAATTTTTTGAGGGTTCATCTTGAGTTGTGTGAGGAGGAGGATGAATAGTGATTGGTGCACCATGTAGTGACTCAATATATGTGTATAGAGTAGATTACTATGAGATGTATGGTTGAGTTTTTAAATGATTTTTTTTAATTATAGGAGTATGATTGGATACAAAGTGGACCATAGATTGTGATTACACCAAATAGAGTGGATCTGGAGACTCAAACTAGAAAGGTTGAAGCTGCGTTGAGGAATCATGGAGTGGAATAAAATCGACTAGATGGAGGATATTTTTTTCTCTCCTAAACCTTTTTCTTTTATAATTTATTTTTTCTATATATTTTAATTCTATTATAATGAATCAATTATTGAAAATTTTTATTTCAAAAAATATTGTATAATAAACTATGAATAGGGAATTAGATATTTCTGTTTCTTTTATTTCTCTTTTAATGTGTCATCATTTCTTTGTTGGATCAAATTCATTCTTATATTTATATCTAGATATACCATTCTCAAAATATCTAGAATCAATAATAGTTGTTCTTGATTTCAATTTTTCAAAATTTTAAGAGAACATATATTTTGAAACTTTTTGATAATAAATTTTTTAATCAATTGAAAGAAAACACATAAAAAATAATGATAGTTTATTCTTTGTGATTAGTCTACTTATTCTTTGTGTAGGGTTTATTTTCACAGTTAACAAGTTGTGGATTTTAACATACACTTTTCTCCTCCTTGAAAATTTCAGCAGAAAATAATTAGTGTATTTTTTTGAATAAATTTTCACATGATTCTGGAAATATAAGAGTTATTAGATAATCTAAATTTTCATTGCTCTACCACTTTTTCTACACAAATTTCTTTATTAGTATACTAGTTTTATAAAATGTATTCTTCCTATTTACAATATCATTTTTAGTCACTTATTTCTTGCTTGATTTTTTCTCTTTTTTATTTTTCTTTCACTTTTTCTAGTCATTTTTTTTCATGTTCTTTATCTTATTCACTCAAACATTTTTTCATTCCTTCCCCATGGTTTGACCCTACCTAACAATATACTAGTTTTATGTAGTAAAATAAATAATTAAATTTTTGAGACCAATCATGGTATTTAATAAATTTTTAGTGTCATTATCAAGGAGGAAATCTATGAACATTCCTAAAAAATAATTAAAAAAATCAAAAAAAAACATATTTTTTCACTCAAAATAAAAAAAATAAAAAAACATCAATTAAAAAAATTAGTTTAATTTTTTTTAATGATATTTTTAAAAAAATTTGAATTTTATTTTGTGTATGAAAACATGAAAGAAAAATATAAAAACATAGAACCTTTAATACCCAAAATATAAAAACACCGGAGTGCTCTAAAAAAGTAAAAAATGAAATTCAGTAGGGAGTAAGTGGATAACTGAGAAAATATTTACTCAAATCACCATAGAAATCAAGTAGTTGAGAGACATAGATTATGGAGTTTTAGTATGCCATAGTTTTTATTAATCTTTAATTCATTAATCTTATATATAGCTTTAGAAAATATGACATTAAATAGTCATGATTTTCCAAGATTTCATTCTTCAATGGAATGCCTAGTGAAGAATCTTTAGTCCTCATTAGGGATTTCTACAGTGTGCTACAGTAACTTCCACTATGTGGGATTATTGAGGAAGAGTTAAAACTGAGAGTTTTTTTATTTTTTCTCAAAGTTAATATTATAACCTACTTTTAATGGTTATAAGAGGAGATATTTGAAACATAGGATCTTATATGTAATAACCTCTTTATTAATTTATACCCTATGAGGATGACATCTGAAATTAGACATAAGATCGCTGAGTTTTTTCAAGATGTGGGTGATTCATTTTATGAAACTTGGGACCAATTTAGGGTTCTTATTAGACAACATCCTTACCATCATTTTTCTCAATATTTTTCACATGGTAAATTTTTATAACTGACTCTCCCATTATAATAAGACAACTATAGATAAGTTTTATGGATGAGACTTTTCTAATATGGCATATGAAGAACTTTAAAAATAAATTTAATTTCACAAAATTAAAAATAAAAATGTTCTATAAGTAGAACCTTTCACAAAAAAGATACAAAATCTCTTCAAGAAACCTATTCACATGTTTCTATTATTTCTAATAAAAATTTACTTAAGGAGAAATTCCACCACAATGGTGTATGTTTGGCCATCCAAATTCTTGTTATTCTAACTTGGATATGCATACCCATTCCCTTGATAATGATAATTTTCTTAATGTATTATGATTTATCCTATGGATGATCCCTTTTAAAAAAATTACCTCCAATGTTTTTAGAATCATCTTAAAATATCTTAGAGAGATCAGGGATTGTATAGAAAAACTACTTCTCATGGATTTCCACAACATTCTTGGAAACAATTCGAAAACCATAATAGGTTTAAGTCATCAAATTAAATAACCAATGTAAAAGGTATATTGAAAAAATCATAATTAGTATGGATTCTCAATATGTAATACATAAATATGACATGGAATCTAAAAAAATGGATTTTAAAAATGATATGAATAATCTGAAAACTGAAAAAAGTTACATGGATAGAGTATTTGGAGGAATATAACAAGGAAATATACCTAGTAAAATAGAAGTGGCATTTATGTGTGTATCATTTTAATTCCTTGCACACTGATTGAATTTTTGAGATTGGGAACATTGATTAATGTTTCTTAAAGAAATTTTATTTTCAATTTTGGTGAGAAAACCAAGTAATTTAATGTTTTTTAAAAAAATCGTAAAGAACCTACACTTTAAGAGAACTAATCTAGAGTAAAAATGATATAATATTAGGTCTCATTTGAACTTATTGAAATGAAATTATTGGATTAAATATAAATTTTAGTAAGAAAAACTTTCAATGGAGAAACCTATATAGATATTTTTATAGGTGAAGTGGGGGGAAATTTTGATGAGTATGATGGTGAATTTATGGATCATTTGGATGATTTTCTTAGAAACACATCTTTACTTCATATCTGATTCTTGAGTGTAGTGAGTTGTCCACTATTTATTATTGTAAGGAATAGATGTTATCTATATCTCATTATTTCTTTAAAAGACAAACTATAGACCTTTGGTCACTTAGGCCTAAGAGTCTCCCTTTTAGTAAACAATATCAATATTTGGAGTTTAATCAACTTACATATCATTTGAAATGTTCATTTTTAGGAGCAATTTTTATACTATAGGTAATCATTTCTATTGAGAGTCAAGATATTAAAGAGGAAAGTTTATTTAATGGGTTGAAAGGGTTCAAATATTCTATAGGTTGGACCATTTTTTATATCAAATGGATCATGACTTGTTAATTGATGCAAAAAATTCCTATAAATATTGATTCTAATCCAAGGGTAGATGGTTAAATAAATCTCAATCCTAACATGAAAAAGGTTTTTATTAAATAATTAATTAAATTGTTAGATGCTAGAATAATATTTCATATCTTAGATAATGATTCTGTCAGCCCAGTCCAATTTTTTTCTAGGAAGAAAGGTGTCATAGTCCTCACAAATGAGAAGAATAAATAAATTATATTGGTCGGAGTGAGTATCTCAAGAGGGGGTGAATTGAGTACACAATAAAAATTTATATTCAAAATACATTAAAATAAATTCCCCTAATTTATTTAAAAAATGGTCTATTTAACCAAAATATCAAATCATTATAAATTTTAATCTTTCAAAAAGTTCTTAGAAGATTTATTGGGTTTCAAATAAAATAATATACAATATTAATTAATCCTTTCAAATCAATTTACATAATTAAAATTTTATAAAAATACTAATTAAGGTTAACTGTCAAAGTATTAATTTTGTTTATAGTTTAAAACAATTTTCAGTTTTAAATAATATATAAAAAATAAAACAAGTAGCGGAATTTTGAATACAAGAGGTTCAGTCTCAAGATGATACTTAATCCTCTCCACTTGGTGATATCTTACTATGAAGAAGTTTATATAAATAAATAGTTTGATCCATAACATGGATTGGGTTTTCCAATAGTATATAACATCGATACCACACACAACCTCTTCCCCTATTATTTGTTGGAGTATAGAATATAATGGGTTATATAGGAACTCTTCCACTATTATCTGTGGGAGTATAGAACATAATTGGTCACACAGGACCATTTCAAATATTATTTGTGAGAGTATAGGTATAAAAAATGTTACAAATATATCTATCTATACTCGATTTATTGTAGGATATAGTGTGCATATATAAAATAGAGTATAGCACACATTTCTCATTATGTATAGAACATAAATAGACTGAGAAGATGAAATACGTAAAGGGATAGAAATGCTTAGTCTATTATGCAGTGCAACTCATGACTCCTTGATTTTGATTTTTAGTGTAGCTAAATTTGGGTTCTCATGAAAAATTCCTTAAAATATAGTTTCATAGACACTTTTGTTCTTGACTACAGGAAGACACTATATGTGTATTGTTCTTCTACTTCCTTAGTCGAGTATAGTCAGATGCACCAGGTAAGTACTTTGTGTTTTTGCAATTAAGTTCAGGTCTCTTTACATGTACACCTTTCAACACATCACCCTCATTCATTTTTCACTTATATTGAACGAGGGATTATGCTTCTCTTTTATCAAAAGTAGCATGAGTGTCCATATGAGCATCTAGATATTATGTATCCTCTTACTAAGAGCTAGTAAATACTTTAATGCATTCTATCAAAAAATTAAGAAACAATCATTAAAATAATACATGGCATTAAATTCAATAAACTAGTTGTTAGAAATATTTATTGAAAATAAAATGTCATAGAAATATTACTTGTGAGTCCCGAAGAGTGACTAATTTTCTGGTAGTGTCTTTTTCTAGTGGTGACTTGGGCTGGCGGTGTCTCATTCAGGCAATATGTCAAAATGGTGATGCGATATTTTATATTTACCCAAATTTCTAAGTTGGTGGTAACTCAGCTGATGGTGAATCATCCTTCTAATGGTGACTCATATGATGGTGGGTCAGGCTGGTAGTGACTCATACTTTACTAATTTTTTGATCCAGTGGTATGACACTATTTATGGTGTCTCATTCCATACTTTTCCAAATTTATATGTTGGAGGTTTGTTGTGTCAATGATGACTCATTGGTGACGGCGGTGTGATATGGTTGGTGGAGATTCATCCTTGTTGGTGACTTATCCTCAGTAGTGTCTCAACCTCAATTTTGACTTGTATTTAATAAAACCTTCATCACATATCTCAGATTATATAATGCCTACATAAAACATGAAACTTATTAATATCATTAGAAGCATGATTTATTGATCATTTAAATAAGGAGGTCAATAATATCAACCTTTTTTATGATCAAAAATCATGACATCAAAGGTAAAAAAAATTATGCCATCAAATATAAGATCAAAATAGGATATCAATGATAAATTATAATAGTGTTCATATATTTCAGTGTGGTTTCAAATAAATAGAAGAAATATTATTAAAAAAATATCACAATAATAGAAAGAAATGAATCAGAAATAAATGCCATACACTTCTCCTTTAACCCATTTTGGGATTATCAAAAAAGGTAAAACATAATTAAAATAAAAACAATAAAGGAAGTAAGAAATGAAATACAAAGAATAGAAGAATATGGCATTAAGAAAGAGGATTAATAGTCATCCAAAGGTTCAATCATAAATTTATTACAAAAATTTCCCATCAAAACAAAATTTATAAACCAACAACATTGTCATGGATGAGAATAAGTATCCATAGGAGCTTGTCTTTTGTCATTGTCTGGACTCAGGTATGAGGCAGTAGGTTCTGCATCATATTATGAAGAATCTTGAGGAAGATTAGTTGGAACACTAGTTGGGATTCTAGTTATAGCTTGAGGATTTTGGAGCTCAATAATAATAAATGGCATGAGTTGTATCATGTCTCATGTAGGGGGGAAAGGAAAGCTTTGGAATTTGGTAGGCAGAGGTGTAGATGGATTCTTGGTAACTCCTAGTCTAAGAGATTCCTATAAGGTAATAGTAATTTCTTCCTTAGCCAAAAAAGTTTTTCCATGCACATGGAAAAATAGTTTCATAAGGTTTATAAAATAAATTATTATATGAATACATCTCTCTATGGAACTGAATAAATCTTCTTTCTCCCTTATAAAATGATTCATCACTGGATTCATATCCTTCAACAGTCTAACCTTATCATTAAAGGCTTGGGTAAAAGGTGGAATCCTCAAATTTTCAGCAAAAAACTTGAAATTGGCATCCATGGAATGTTTGGAATAAATTCTTGAGAGATAATATTTTATGGATTTGGTAATTTTCACTTTCTATGAATTCATATCCTTAGTATAATTTCTTATCATCATGTGATCATGTTCAGTGATTTGCTCAAACTTCCTCAAAATTTCCAAAAAAATGAAAGGTTCCCCACTTAAAGGTATACTAGTCATAGTAGAAAATTATTCTCTAACCATGGCTCTAATAATATCATTATCAAATTGAGGTATAGAAGAGGTATAAATATCTAAAGATATATTCTCAATACTTTTAAGGATTCCATCTAAATAAGCTATAAAAGTAGAGTTTAAATCTTCAAACGTAGATTTTACGAACTCAATCTCACCAGTAATCCTCTTATTTTTAAAATTAATCTCTTGGATGTGATGCATCATTTTCATTTGAATACGGTGGATCACCAATTCAAATAGATATTGTAAATCATTTTTACTTAACTTTTTAAAGAGAGCTGCTTCAATCTTCACAACCATATCACAATCTAAGACAATATACTCTCTTAAAACATCCAAGTCACCCTTGGTGACTAAGTCAATTTGGATAATAGGTATTAGAGTAGAAGGTTTTGGTTCCCTAATAGAAGTAAATTTTTCTAACAGACCAACAACATCAATTTGATGAAAAATTGATCCCTTGGGATCTCTATCATCTTGAAGATCATGTCCATCATCCTTTGGTGGACTCACAAATTAATTTGAGAACTTACCCCATTCTTTTTTCATCAGGATGATCCATCTCTCTAATGTCTTGTCAATAAAGGTTTTAGAAGAAATACGTTTAAATCCAGAAGGTAAAACAGTAGAAATATCAACATTCTAAGCATTTACACTCTGTGCAGTATCAGTTTGTTCACCACTAGAAGGCTCTTCATCCATTTGAACATCATATTTCTGAACATCAATAGCTAGTTCCAATTATACACTTTTATCAACAGAAGGCTCATCAAGAGTATCTATATCAACTAACTATACATAACCACCATCTTTCTCTCTAAAAATGTTCTTTATCCATTTTCTTAGCCACATGCTACTAAACAGCAACAACAATTATCATCTACTCAGTAATAGCAGAATTAGAAATGGTCTGATCAGTAATAAACTCATCACTTAGATATTTACCTGCTTAAAAAATAAGTCATTTTCCTTAGAAATAGGTTCCACCACTACTATCAAGTTGGGTCTATCTATATATATATTGGGGGAAGCAAGTATATCTAAAAATATTTCTACATATCTCCTTCTAATTTGTCCAGCTAAACCATCAGATTAATAATCATTATCATCATAATCATCATCATAAGCATCACTATTATTACCATTTCTATCATTTCAATTTCCACTACCATTACCATTATCATAATCTTCTTCTTATTCCACATCTTTATCAGACATTGAACTATTTTTAAAATGTTCATATCTAGAAACATTAGTTCCTTATTCATCACTTTTCACTAATTTTTTTATTTTGGGAAGTCTCCTTGGAATACTAGGACCTCCATAAGTAATTGATGTTGATTTTAGAGATAGATTTGGGTCACCCTCTTTATCAATAGAAAGTTATTTCTCCTCTACTTTATTTTATGGGGTAGTCTCTTCTTCATAGTCATCCAAATACTAAACAACCTCATCAGGTTCTAGATCAAGTTCAATAAGATCCCTTGGCCTGGATGGATGATCCATAAAGTTAAAATACACATATATTTTTCACCATCATCTACACACTAATTCTTCGTGGGGTTCCAACTAATTCTCATTCTTGAATAAATTTCTTTAGAAATAAAAAAACCAACCATAGTGTATGATATACTCTTCATCATCTGAAACTAACCCTTTTTCTTTTAACAGGGTTGAAATAGAATTTGGGTAAATTAGGGAATTATATCTTGAAGTAGGCTTGATAATTTCATACAAGTGGACCATAAGGTATCTAAATAAATTATATGTATTCTTTTTACAATATATATCAAGTAGACATCCTGATTCCTTAAAGTGGAAAATTCACCATTTATGGGGAATAACATGTTCTATATAAACTTGATGAGTAGTCTACATTCCCCATCCAAATCAGAAGCTACTGGTCTTTTAGTTATTTCATCACAAGTTAGTTCATTTAAATCATCTTCATACACAAAAACATCACTGTCTTCTGGTATAGTTCCTTCATAATAATTATAAAATATTTCATGGGGTACCTTCATACTTTCAGCACATTTATTCGAAGAAAAAAATATTTTTTGTCCTTTGACATTAATTATTAATCATTTAGAAGAATCTTGGTCAAAAGAAAACTCCACATATTGATAGAACTTATAAACTAGATTAGGATATAAGGGTGTCTTATTTAAAGAGAACCAATCCAACCAACCTTGGTTCTGGATTACTTTGAGAATGAAAGGCTTACTTGAGATTAACCACTCTACTTTAACTTATTTTTCAACTACAACAACTCTTCTTGAAAGCTCTAGGAAAACTAGTTCTGTAGAAGTAGGAACACTTAGCTCACACTTTTGTTTCTTAGCTATTCTTGACTTAGATAGTGAAGACATATAAGGACACTTCAATCATTCGTTGTAGATCGGTCTGGTAAGATCAGTCAAAGGTTGAAAGAAATGTTAAATATTTGAGGGTCAGGAGATAAAGGGTTGCACTAGGCTCACGAGATAATATAATGGTGCCAGAAATATGGTGTATTGGAACTAGACAAACATCTAATTCATATCATTTGGGATTTCAGTATTTGAATAATAAAAGTTAAAATAATACTTAAATATAAAATTTATTAGTTGAGAAAATATTTGTGTCGGGTTACATAAATAAATTCAACTATAATAATAAAAATAAAACTAGAGGTTCAAAAATTTTGAAGTGAGAAAATTTTCAAAGGCATGAGAACAAATGGTGTGAAAATACAATAGTGTGACAAACCAATAGCGTAATGTTTCACAGAATTAAGATGATCAAAACGGTGAGACACCCAATGTTGTTTCATCCAACACAAAATTAAATTTAATCAAAGTTAATCATTACTAATTCATGTCTGATGTAGTTTATTCTCTCATAATTTAATTTCTTAGTAAAAATAATATCTAACTGATGTTATGTACTAATGTATTCAAGATTGATATCACCTTTCTGAAAATGATCTCTAAAAAAGTGATGTCTTATATCAATACATTTTTTTCTAGAATGTGAAATGGGATTTTTAGAAATATGTATAGAATTTGTGTTATCAAAATTTATAGGGACATATCAGAATTAATATCCACATTCTAGTAAAGTGTGTTTCATCCACAAAATATGTGCATAGAAACTATGTATTTAGCTTCAGTAGTAGACGGTGTAATAGAATTTTTATTCTTACTACACCTAGAAACTACATACTTTCCTAAAAAGTGACATGTTCTTGATATTCCTTTTCTATCTAACTTTCATCCACCAGAATTAGTATCAGAATAACTAACTAGATTAAATACTTTTCCTCTAGGTTAAAACAATCATAAATTGGAAATATATTTAAGGTATTTGAAAATTATTTTGACAGAAACTAATTATAACTCTTTTGTATTAGATTGAAAGTGATCACACATAAACACACTAAATATTATATCAAGTTGGATAGCATTCAAGTAGATAATACTTTCAATCATACCTATGTAACTGGTTTGATCCACTAGTTTCCCAGATTTATCAAAATCTAATTTATAGGTGGTACTCTTATGAGTATCACTAATCTTACTTATATCCAAGTTAAAATGTTTTAGAATATATTTTTTATATTTACTTTGATTTAAAATTGTTCCTTCTTTATTTTGAAAAATATGAAATCCAAAAAAGTACTTAAGTTCACCCATAAAACGCATTTTAAAATCATTTTGCATCATTTTGGAAAAATTTGTACATAAATAAATTTTAGAATATCCAAAAAAACTATCATCCATGTAGATTTGTAATATTAAACCATATTTTGAAATTAGTTTTATAAAAAAGGTAGGATCGGATATACCTTTTGAAAATTCTTTTGAAAATTCTCCTGGAGCCTTTTTAAAACCATATAAAGCTTTAGATAATTTGAAAGATTTATTTGGAAAATGGGGATTTTAAAAACCAGGGGTTGTTTAACAAAAATATCCTAAACTATAAAACCATTAAATAAATAACTCTTGACATCAATTTTATAATTCTTTAAATCCAAATGAGCTAATTAGTAGATCAAAATTGTAATGGATTCAATTATAGATATAGTGTAAAGGTTTCTCCATAGTTTATTCCTTCTTATTGACTATAAACTTGTGCAAAAAGTCTTTCCTTGTTTCTAACTATCATGTTTGACTTATATAACTTATTATTAAACACCTATTTAGTGCCTATAGTTAATTTTTCCTTGGGTATATCTACAAGTTCCCACACTTTGTTTCTTTCAAACTGATTTAATTCCTATTACTTTTCCATCACCCAGAATTCATCATTAATGGATTCATTGACGTTCTTAGGCTCTATATAAGACAAGAATGATTGATGTTCAACCAAATTTCTAAGATAACATCTTATATGATTACCTCTATCTATATTTCCACTAATAGAAACTGAAGGGTGGTACTTAAGAGTTAAAACATCTCTTGAAAATTTTGGTCTTGTCACTTCAAGATTTTCTATAGGTTCAGGTTTAGGAAGTTCTAGGAATGCTTCAAAACTAGATGATTTTTCTCATGTTTCACATCAGGATCAAAAGGTTTATAATTTAAGTTTAGTGTTTAAAAATCATCCTCATTATTTTTTAAATAAGTATTGGGCTCTTGTGGATTTGTTTCACAAAATTTTACTAGAACATATTTTTCCGCAGTCATAGTCCTTTTTTTTAAAACTCTATTGAAAATACTAAAAATAGAATAACCTAGTAAAATTTGTTCATCACTTTTGGAGGAAATTTTGTAAAAATTATACTTAGGGTTAAGAATAAAGACTTTGAAACCAAAAACTCTAAATTAATTATCCTTAATAATCCTATTATTCTAAAGGTCATAAGGGTTCTTATTCAAAATTGGTCTAATTGAAAATTTATTTATAATGAATAAGGATGTATTAATAGCTTCTTCCCAAAAATATATAGGTAGTTCATACTCATGAAACATGGTCTAGGATATCTCTTGAAATTTTCTATTGCTTATTTCAACAACTCCATTCTGTTGTGGGGTCCTAGGAGTAGAGAAGTTATGATTGTAGACATTTTGTGAGAAAAAATAGTCAAAATATTGATTTTAAAACTCACAACCATGGTCACTTATTAATTTATTATTTCTAAGTCCACTTAGGATCTATATAGATCTAGCGTAATTAGTGAAATAAGAACAAGTTTCACTCTTTTGATATAAAAAAGAACACCCAAGTATACCTAGAAAATTCATCTACTAATACATAGACATAGTGCTTCCCATTTAAACTATAAATTCCAGATTTTATAAATATATATATATGAACCAACTCAAGAGGTTGAGAATTTTACACTTCTTTCTTTAATTTAAAATAATCTTTTCCCCCTTTTTGACAGGGGTTACAAACTTTATAATTTGGGAACTCTAGTTTAGGTAGAACCTTTGACTAACATTTTCCTAGTAATATTTCTAAGTTAGTGAATATTTCAATGGTCTATTCTCCTATGCCAAATCCAATATTATTTGTGAAAAGCACTCAAGCAGGAAACATTTTGAGAAATTAAATAATTTAAATCAATGGAATAAACATTATTATTCCTTAAATCAATAAAAATTAAAATATTAGTATAGCCATAAACATTGCTAGAATCATTATCAAATTTAACATAAAAACCATGATCACGTATTTTTGAAATACTAAGTAGGTTATATTTAAAACCATAAAAAAATAATACTTTAGAAATTAAAATATAATTATTGTTAACAATTTGGCCAAGACCAATGATTTTATCTTTTTCATTATCACCAAAGGTGCCATTACTACCATCAAACTTAATAAATCTCTTGAATAATGAATAATATATTATAATATTTCTTGAACATTCATATTCCAAGTACCATAGAGTCTTATAGGAGTTCTTAAAATAGTTTCCTTTCAAAAATGAATTTATAAAAGGAATGACTTTGGTACCCAGATTTGTTTAGGTCCAGAGATATTAGTAATTAAAGATTTTGGAACCCACAATTTCTTTATGGGTATCCTATAAATAGATTAAATACTTTTTGAAATTAAAACATTATTAGTTCCTTTAAAAAATATAATTGGAAGAAGAACTTTATGTTCTATAATTAGGAACAAAAATAATTTTTTTACTCTCCTCGGTCCAGGTTGGTATCCAATATTAGTAACATATTTGGGTGTAACTTTCTTTCCGAAAATCTGAGTGAGATTTTCTCTATAATTAGGAAAAAAATTATAAGTATTTATTTAGTTTATCATTTAAAATTTTAAGTTCAGTGTTATCTTTCAATAGTTGATCATTCTTTTCCTTTTCAACATTAGATCATATTTAATTTTTACAGATAAAGCATGTTATCTATTAGGAACTGTGTACTTATCCTTAAGCTCATTAAAATTATCTTCCATCATACTACAATATTAAAACATTTATTTATTAGTAATATCATCATAATTATATTAATTTTCATAATTATCATAAATATGTATAGACAATACAGTGGGTACCTTAGTGGTGTTTGTTATAAAGCACATACTTTCTCTATCGGATTTCTCTTCGGGAGATAAATCAGAATCACTAAAGTTTTCTTCCAAGGAACTCCATATTATTTTCATGTCCTTCTTATATCTTATGTAATTTTCATCATATCTATTTTTTTACTTTAGTTTTGGACAGTCAGCTTTTACATGTCCTTTACTCTTACACTCATATTAGACAACCCCATTTTCATCTTTCTTCCAGTATTTCTTCTAGGTTCCCTTGGAATCGTATTTTCCTTTATAATTACGCTTTCTAAAAAAAATCTTCCTAAAGAATTTTTTTAATTTTCTGGATAAATGAACCATCTCCTCATCGCTATCTATAAGTGACTCACTTTCACTTGAGCTAAAATCTTGGACTTTCTACTTTTCCTTTTTTTAGATGCAATAGACTTAAAGGAAATAGATTTTCTCTTTGGATCTTCATCATCTTCTCATTTTAACTTTAACTCTTTTTCATACATCATCAGTTTACCAATAAACTCTTTGATAGGTAGCTTACTGATATCAAATGATTCTCTAATTGACACAGAGGTGCCTTTCCATCTTTCATGTAAACATCTATGCATCCACATGATCAGGTCTTATAGGATACAAGATTCCCAAGTGTGCTCATTATGTTCAATATCTCGTTGAAACTGAGTTACATGTCCATAATAGGTTCATCGAGATTCATATTAAAGTTTTCATACTTAATAGTATGTGTGTTAAGTCATATATCCTTAATATTAGTTGTTACCGTATGTGAAACTGATAAATTATCCCAAATTTCATATGCAGTTTTACAGAAAAATATTATATTAAATTATTCATCTACTCAATCATAGTAAATGGGTTTCATTGATTTATAATTATTAATATAAGAAAACTGTGTAGCATCATCCTAATCATTGATATCAGTAGCACATATAACATATTTATCTTCTATAGCAATACAAATTTTGAAACTCAAGCTCTCAATGTGCATTTTCATTTTAATTTTCGATTAAGCATAATTATTACCATTGATAAAGGGAGTTCTCTTAGTAGTAGAACCTTTTTATCTATAATCCATTTGATGAACTAAATTTATAAATAACAAGAATTTAAGATCTTTAAATATTAACAAAAATCACAGTTGAAATGGTTTTGAAGAACTTTGATACCTAAGATTAAACCTATGATACGAAATTTTGGTTAGAGTGAGTATCTGAAGAGGGGGTGAATTGAGTACCTAATAAATTTTTTTTGTTCAAAATGGATTAAAATATATTCCCCCAATTTTATTGAAAAAATGGTCTTGTTAACCAAAACAACATATCATTATAAAATTCAATATTTCAAAATATTTCTTAAAATATTGATTCAGTCTCAAATAAAATAATATACAATATTATTTAACACTTTAAATAAATTTACTTAATTAAAATCTTAAAAAACACTAATTAAGTTTAACTATCAAATTATTAATTTTGTTTATAGTTTAAAATAATTTTTAGTTTTAAATAATAGATTCAAAATAAAATAAGTAGTAGAATTTTGAATACAATAGATTCTGTATAAAGCTGAGACTTGGTCCTCTATACTTTGTGATCACCTAACACAAAGTAGTTTATATAAATAAATAGTTTGATCCACATCCTGGATCGGGTTTTACAACAATAGAAAACTTTCCAGACCACACAGGGCCTCTTCCACTATTATCTGTGGAAGTATAGAATATAACAAGTCACACAAGATCTCTTCCATTGTTATCTGTCGGAGTACAAAATATAACAGGTCACACAGGACCTGTCACATACATGACTTATTTTAAAGTAAAATTCCATTTAATTTCCATTCATTCTTTTTTTTAGGGTTTCCCAAGCTTTTATGGAGGAGTGAGTGAGTTTTCATGAGTTGGGTCTGCCTGAAAGCCCATTTTCTGCATTAAAAATATATATTAATTATTTAATATATCATTCCATATTAGTTTTGTTTTTTGTGATTACAACTCTCACCTGATACCACTTACCTAAGGCGCGCCCCCCATTTCTTCCTCCCACAATTTGGAGCTCAATAGAGTCTCGAAAGTGGTCGAAACTTCTCTGAATTTCAGAAATCGCCCAGATTTGGAGAGGTAAATTATTCCTTTCATAACTCCTTTTATTTTTACTCTTTTTCCCCCATTCCAGTTTCTAAATTATCTCTTAATCCTTTTTCTAACCTCCCATGAATGGTTGGATGTTTTCAAATTCAGATACTGGTGTAATTTGGGTCATTTTATTCAAGATTGTTTTAGGTAAGTGTTTCTCTCTTCAATTCCTCCCTTCTCCTTAGGGTTTCCTCCCTATTTCATGAATATATAGAATGTCCAGAGTTTAGGGTTTTAACATAGGGTTTTCTTTGGTGTATATTTGGTCAAATATTGTGTTCTAGGGATGGATTTATCTTCCTTGTGGTGTGGTGGGGGTGCGGTTGATGTTTCGCACCAAGTTTTGAGGGATTTGACACTTTCGGTAGGTGGTTCCATGTGTAAATAATTATTTATGAGTTAGATTGATGTATTTATTCATTTTTCATATTACTCATATGTAATGTGTGGTGCGAAAACTGTTTATAATTAATTTGGATAAGTGTTTAATTTTATAGTTTCATTTTAACTTGAAATTGGGTGTTTTCGTGTGCAACTCATGGGGTATTCTTTGGGTGTATTTTATAACATATGGATTTGGTTTAATAAATAGTTTTTGGACTTAAAATTCTTGTTTGGTTATGTATTAGTGTCATGTGGGCCTAAAAAGAGGGGTTTTGAATAGGTTTTATGTGTAAAGTAATGTTATACTTCTTGAGAGTATTTTTTAAAAATGTGTGTTTTCATTTGGATCATTTGTAGTATTATTCAAGGTGATTTTATAAAACTTGAAAGTGGTTTCATAAATGTCTCTAGGGATTCAAATTCTGTTTTGGATAGGAATTGGTATGGTTGTCTGTCTTAAATTGTGGTTTTTAAATGAGATTTGTGTGAAAGACATATTTACAACACTTGGGTTCTTTTTATGAAAATTCTAAATGTTTTAGTTGGTTAAACAAAGTGGGAAAAGCATGCATATGTACTTTTTGGTATGTGTGTTCACCTATTATGGGGTTTTGAAATTTTAAATGATGTTTTAAGATGTCAAACAATTTTATAATGTTTTGTAAATTTATGAAATGTTTTATTAAATTGTGATGTTGGAGCGAAACTTGTTTGTGGGCTGTTTCGTGTAAGTTTGATGATAAAATGATTTTGAAGGTAAAAAGGCTATTATGTAACAAGTGAGTGGGATGTTATGATAGTTTTAATATATTGTAATGGTTTTATAAAAAAAATTTATAGATTTTTGGAAGTGTTAAAGAAATGTGAAAAGTGTTGTGGGCTATTTTGGTGGGAGTCGGATTTCAAAATCAATTTAAATGAAAAGTGTACTTTTATGACTTGTGTTGTATAAATGTGGGTTGTTTTGTAAATTTATGATATGGAAATGATATTTTCTTGTGAAAAAGTATATTCATTGACTTGTTGAACTTTTTTGAGCACAAAGGGAAAACCTGGGTATCTAGGTGGGTGGACGTGTACTAGTATGCTAGTGAATCCGTGGGGTTTGGCCTCAGTTTCACTTAGCAAGATTGACGCTTACAAATCTAAATAAACTATGATGATGATGATTATTGGGGACCACTAGGTTATGGGTATTTTCCCTACTAGTGGCTCGTGCAAAATAACAAATATTTTTGATGGTTACTCTCACCGAGATACGAGGTACCTGGGACCCACAACTAGCTAGTGCCTAGGGGTTATTTCCCATTTCTTGTGCTCACTAGATATTTTGTGCTTACCATCGGCATATGGTATGAGTGGATGGAAAATTTAGTAGCTTTGGTATTTATTTTAAAATATTTTATTATTTAAATTAGCCCACATGAAAACTATTTTTATTTAATGTTGCATCTTTTAGGAATTGTAACTAGCATTTAATGATTTTGAAAACTTACATTATTTTAGTCTTTAAATGTTTATAACATGGAATCTCTTAGTGGTGGTATTCTAATTGGAATTGTCTCACATCCTACTTACACTCTTGGGTGTAAGTATACTTGGTTATTTTTGTTTTCGCAGGTTGGGTACAGTTTTTAGTGTCAGTGGTTCGGGTTTCTCGCAGGTCCTTGGTGGTGAAGTCTTGTGGGGATGGATTGAGGGAGGTGCCTATTGCCATGTGGAGGTTCTTGGGCTATCCTTATTTGGTTTTGTAACTTTTTAATGGTATTTAAAAATAGTTTTAACTTATTTAATTCAGTTCTAAAATTTTTTAAAAGACGGTTTTAGTTGAAAAATCCAGATTTGTTTTATTGAGTTTGTTTGTTGTTTAATGTTTATAAAATCGGGTAAATCATTCCCAATTCTAATTATATGATACCTGGTAACTTGTTCCAGCCCTTGGGGATCGAGAACGCCCTTCAGGCCTTGTCACGGGATGGTTTTGGTGTCGGTTTGATGGTGACCAGATCTGATTCGTGACAAAATGGTATCAGAGGAGGTTCTCATTAACTCTTTGGGTCGCATTATTTAGGGAACAGTCAGGATAGTCTAGAGTTAGGATTGTTGGGACTTGGTAGTTTGGTTATGGTTAGTGTTCCTAATCACTACACCTCATGATGGGATTCAAGTCTCTAGGGGAAGTCGGTATTTATCTAAGTCCTTTGGTTTTCTTGGTTTGATAATGATTAGGGGAAATGAAAAGAGAGTTGGGTTAATGGTCTCAGTGAGCTCGCAGGGCCTGGAAAGCCATGTGGAGCCGGGGATATTACCTAGAACACTCTCTATTATTGTGATGTTATTGTAATATTGCCCCCAACCATATTTCCAAGTCACCCACTGAAACTAGTTTCCTCTCGCATTTTTTTGTGCTTTATTTTTGAAATCTTGGCACTTTGGTTTTAAAGTGACTTGGTTTTAAGAAGCATAAAGTTTTTGTGAGGTGATTTTAAAATAAAGAGAGAATTGTTTGGTAAATAAAATGGCAGAACTGAATTTTCAGAATTGTTTTGAAATGGAAAATGGTGTGTTTACACCTCTTTTGAAAGAAGGAACTATATTGATGTTGGTTTTGAAAAGTGTTTCCAATAGGGTTTTCTAAACAATCAAAGAGTTTTTTAATAGGATGAGATGTTTTGAAATTGATGTGAATATCTTGAAAGTGATTTCTTTTCTAAATGGTTGTGTGTTTCTGAAAACTTTTGCAATATTTGAGTTGGGATTCTGATCTCATGGTTAGCGGTTTTGAGAAAAATGATGTGTTGGTTAACCGTTTTGGTTTTGAAAAGTGGAAAGAATTTTTGTTTTAACCTTTGGTATTTTCATGAGAAACCACATGCATGGGATTATATGGGAAGATGTATGGTTGATGACATGACTGGATGAGTTTCGGGATGGATGTGAGGAGTGTGCCTGGTGTGGCACAGAAACATGCATGTGTAAGGCCCATGGGGTACCATTAGTGGATGCGCTAACCGCTGAACCATTTGTTTTCAAAGAAATGTTTTTAAATAAAAACATGATTCCTTAATGAATTGTTTGGGATGGTTTATATTATGTGTTTTTGGAAAATGTTGATGTTGTGGGATGTTTTGAGTCCAAGAACCCCTCCTATTCGAACTGTGTTTTGGGTTTGTGTTTGGTCGGTAAGTTGGGTAGAAGGACCGGTTATTAGTCTCCTCTGAGATATGTTTCATGAAAACTTTATGGTGAATCCCTTCATGTGTTTGGATCTGGTTTTTGGAACTTTTTGACCAATGGACTAGCTTGGTTGGTTCTTTAGGTTCTCTTGTTGGATAAGGTATGCCCCCATAAAGGGTTAATGCATAACTGAAGTGCAACCCAGATTGTTTCTCCATTGGAAAATCCTCTAGTTGATCAATATAAGGAATATTTTTTTTCTTGAGATCTGTATATTGAGTCTACACCCATTCTTTTCTTTGATTTTTAGATCCTCTTGTAATGGGAGAGTGCTCATGGAAGGTTGAAAGAGACCTTAGTTTCTTAAGTTTCCTGATTCGTCGAAGGTGGATGTGTTCTAGGGTTGTTAGTGTGGATGAGTGTCTCGATGGTGTCTAAGAGGTCCTTTGGGTTCTTCAATGTTTCTTTGAAGCATGAGTTCATGTTAAACCACCAGTGTGGGAAATATGGTCATGATAGGATATTGTGGCCACTTTCTAGAACTGTGTGTTGTTTGGGGATGTTTTATAAGATCCCTCTCCATGCATTTTTTATATTAGTCGCAATGGTCATGTTCGGTGATGCCTTATGATGTCATGTGCTCGATTGACCGTATAGGTGAAAGTTGTAAAATCCTATGAGAGACCCTGTTATGTTGGGTGAATTTCTCCTGTGGAAAAACATCAAAATCTTCCATTTTAGAGGAAGGTGAGTGTAGGTGTTCTTTACTTCTATTGTTTCTCACATGAAGAAACAAGGTTTGATGTGTGTGCATCTTCTTAGCCCTTGTTTTAGTGAAATATCAGGATAGGGTAAAGTTAGTTTGGAATGTGTTATGTCTGGAATACTTATCTGGGATTTAGGTGTAGTTGTTTGTGGCACCGAATGAAGAATTCTGATTTAGTGGGTTTCCAAAGACTAACTGTGAGGCCGAAATCATTTGAGCTCCAGCCATAGGTCTCAGAGAGAAGTTGTCTCACAGTCAGGGGAAATCACCAGGTCGTTTAAACACTTGTATAAAGTCGTATCCTTAGTATGAAAGTTAGGAAGAGTTTAAACCTATGGGTTCATTATCTTTCTTCTATTGTTCATGTTCGGTTGAAATAAGTGGAGGGTCATGTATCCATGTCATCACCCAATATTATACCCTCCCACTTTGGTTTCCACTGAGTCTTTGGAGAAAGGTTTGAAGTTTGGATAGACTAGTTGAGAACACGGTTTTCACTTGGTTAATAGTGACCATGCCCCAGAAAACCATGTGGATAGAAGGATCCACACTATTAGTGCACGGTTTCCCAAATCATGAGGACTAACCATGTGACCTTACCAAAACTTCAAATTTTGGGGTCTTTCTGTACTGGCCCATGCTGGTCGGTTATGATGGTTGGTTCTTATGGTGGGGATGCCCACTATGAGTCTTATATAAGTTCTTTCATAAAGGCCTGATGGAATTATAACCATTATACTGGGGAGTCCATTCGGGCCTCCCCCTATTAGTGTCATGATTTTGTCTCGGGAAAAATATAGGTTATCTCTTATGGTGGGGGGGCTATTTTTGTTCCCACGTACCAGTAACTCAGATTTATCCATGATCATGGCTTGGTGGTAGGTAGTCTCTTTTTGAGCTATCAAGATACCAATATCTTACTTAGGTAAACGTTGAAATATGAGAGTGCCTAATGGTTTATTTATAGCAAGGTAAGTGTAACCTTGTTCGATGTTGTTGTTCGTTTGGGTGAATTGCTTGAGTCTTGTTCGGATAGTGTTTAAGTAGTTTTATTTTTGGGATAAAGGTTGAATTTGATTGATCATTTCAGGAAAGTGTTGTAAGTTTTAGTTTTGAGAGTAATCCTTCATTAATTGATCACTTGAGGTGTTTTGGCCTTTGGGGGTGAAACCTGACAAGGGTGTACCTCTTGGTTTCTCAGTTGGGTTTGGTTGTTACTTTGTCATTGATGTGACTTTCTGGGGTGAAACGTTTTCATGGTGGGGATAATTTTCACATACATGACTTATTTTAAAGTTAAATTCCATTTAATCTCCATTAATTTTTTGTTTTGAGGGTTTCCCAAGCTTTTATGGAGGAATGAGTGAGTTTTCATGAATTGGGCCGAACCGTGAGCTCAATTCCAGATTTAAAATTAAATATTTAGTCCTTTATAACTCATTAATTTTTCAACATTTTTCATCCATTCCAATTCTTAATTATCATACCCTGACCTATTAACACCACCATATTAATTTGGACCATTTAGGAATCCATAATCATGGTGGATATGGGTTTTTATTTAAGGGATTGGGCCTGCCCGAAAGCCCATTTTCTACATTAATAATATATTTTCATTATTTAATATCTCCTTCCATATTAGCTTTTTTTCGGTGATTCCAACTCTCACCCTAGCCCACATACCTAAGACGCTCCCCCAGTTCCTCCTCCTACAATTTTGAGCTTAATAGAAGCTCGAAAGTGGTCGAAACGTCTCTAGATTTTAGAAATCGCCCAGATTTGGAGAGAGAAATTAATCCTTTCATAACTCCTTATATTTTTACTCTTTTTCCCCCATTCCAGTTCCTAAATTATCTCTTAATCCTTTTTAGAACCTCCAATGAATGGTTGGATGTTTTCAAAATCAGATACTGGTGGATTTTGGGTCGTTTTCTTCAATATTGTTTTAGGTAAGTGTTTCTCTCTTCAATTCCTCCCTTCTCTTTAGGGTTTCCTCCCTATTTCATAAATTTATAGAATGACCAGAAGCTAGGGTTCGAACCTAGGGTTTTATTTGGTGTATGTTTGGTCAACTATTGTGTTCTAGGGCTGGATTTATCTTCCTTGTGGTGCGGCGGTGGTGCGGTTGATATTTCACACCAAGCTTTGAGGGAATCGACACTTTCGGTAGGTGGTTCCATGTGTAAATAATTATTGATGAGTTATATTTCTAGATTTATTCATTTTTCATATTCCTCATATGTAAGGTGTGGTGCAAAAACTGTTTATAATTAATTTGGATAAGTTTTAATTTTATTGTTTCATTTTAACTTGAAATGGGGTGTTTTCGTGTGCAACTCATGGGGTATTATTTGAGTGTATTTTATAACATATGGAATTGGTTTACTAAATATTTTTTGACCATCAAATTCTGGTTTGGTAATGTATTAGTGTCACTTGGGCCTAAAAAGAGGGTTTTTGAATAGGTTTTATGTGTAAAGAATTTTTATACTTCTTGAGAGTATTTTATGAAAATGTGTGTTTTCATTTGGTTCATTTGTAGTATTATTCAAGGTGATTTTATAAAACGTGAAAGTGGTTTCATAAATTTCTCTAGGGATTTCAATT
The DNA here is from genome assembly GCA_963277665.1 of Viscum album. Taxonomy (NCBI): domain Eukaryota; kingdom Viridiplantae; phylum Streptophyta; class Magnoliopsida; order Santalales; family Viscaceae; genus Viscum; species Viscum album. The sequence goes on along the minus strand of OY728119.1, from coordinate 455,199,386 downwards.
CTGTTTTGGATATGAATTCATATGGTTTTTGGTTTTAAATTGTGGTTTTGAAATGAGTTTTGTGTGAAAGACATATTTACAACACTTGGGTTCTTTTTATGAAAATTTTAAATGTTTTAGTTGGTTAAACAAAGTGGGAAAAGGGTGCATATGTATTTTTTGGTATGTGTGTCCACATATTATGGGGTTTTTAAAGGTTAAATGATGTTTTAATATGTCAAACATTTTTAGAATGTTTTTTAAATTTCTGAAATGTTTTATTAAATTGTGATGTTGGAGTGAAACTTGTTTGTGGGTTGTTTCGTGTAAGTTTGATGATAAAATGATTTTGAAGGTAAAAAGGGTTTTATGTAACAATTGAGTGGTCTATTATGATAGTTTTAATATATTTTAATGGTTTTATAAAAAAAATTTATGGATTTGTTGAAGTTTTAAAGAAATGTGAAAAGTGTTGTGGGCTATTTTGGTGGGAGTCGGATTTCAAAATCAATTTGAATGAAAAGTGGACTTTTGTGACTTGTGTTGTATACATGTGGGTTGTTTTGTGAATTTATGATATGGAAATGATATTTTCCTATGAAAATTATATTCATTGACTTGTTGAACTTGTTTGAGTACAAAGGGAAAACCTGGGTATCTAGGTGGGTGGACGTTTAATAGTATGCATGTTAATCCGTGGGGTTTGGCCTCAGTTTCACTTAGAAATATTGACTCTTACAACTCCCACTAAACTATGATAATAATGATTATTGGGGACCACTATTTTATGGGTATGTTCCCTAATAGTGTCCTGTGCACAAGAACAGATATTTGTGATTGTTACTCTCACTGAGATACAAAGTACCTAGGACCCACAACTAGCTAGTGCCTATGGGTTATTTCCCATTGCTTGTGCTCACTAGATATTTTATGCTTATCGTCGGCATACGGTATGAGTGACTGGAAAATTCAGAAGCTTTGGTATTTATTTTAAAAGTGTTTATTATTTAAATTATCCCACATGAAAACTATTTTTATTTAATGTTGCATATTTTAGAAATTGTAACTAGCATTTCATGTTTTTGAAAACTATAATGCTTTTCATCTTTAAATGTTTATCACATGGAATCTCTTAGTGGTGGTATCCTACTGGGAATTTTATCACACCCTACTTACACCCTTGGGTGTAAATAGACTTGTTTATTTTTCTTATCGCAGGTTGGGTACATTTTTTAGTGCCAGTGGTTCGGGTTTCTAGCAGGTCCTTGGTGGTGAAGTCTTATGGGGATGGCTTGAGGGGGGTGCCTCTTGCCATGTGGAGGTTCTTGTTCTATCCTTATTTGGTTTTGTAACATTTTAATGGTCTTTAAAAATAGTTTTAACTTATGTAATCCAGTTCTGAAATTTTGTAAAAGATGGTTTTAGTTGAAAAATTCAGATTTGTTTTATTGAGTTTGTTCGTTGTTTAATGATTATAAAATCGGGTAAATCATTCTCAATTCTCATTATATGATACCTGGGCACTTGTGCCAGCCCGTGGGGATCGGTAATGCCCTTTTGGACTTGTCACGGGCTTGGTTTGGTGCTGGTTTGATGGTGACCAGATCCGGTTCATGACAGGACCTCTTAAACTGTTATCTCTGGGAGTACAGGTGTAAAAATAGAGTTAAGAAGATATCTATATATCTTCCAGTTATTTCTAGAGATAGTGTGAATATATAAAACAGAGTATAACACACACTTCTCATTATGTAAATAATATAAAAAATTAATTAGCTAAAAGTAGTAATGGAATAGAAATTTTCATCCTATTATGCAGTGTAGCTTGTGACTCCTTGATTTTGATTTCAGTGTAGCTCGAGTTAGGTTCTCATGAAACAATTAGTATAAAATAGTGTCATTGACACTTTTTAATTGACTACATGAAGGAAATATATGTGTATTATTCTTTTTCTTCCTCAGTTGAGTATAGTTGGATGCACCAGGTAAGTTCTTTATGTTTTTCAATTGATTTCAGCTCTCTTCACATGTACATATTTTAGCACATCACCCTCACTTATTTTTAACCTATATTTTATGAGGAAGTTTGATTCTCTTTTATTAATATAATCATTCAGTATCCACTTGAGAATTTGGATATTATACATCCTTATATTAAGGACCGACACATCGTTTAATTCATTTTATTGAGCAATTAAGAAATGATCATTAAAATAACACTTGGAATTAAATTCAATAAACTAGTCATTAAAAATATTCAATTTAAAAAAGTTAAGTTTGAGAAATAGTGGTGGTGAGTCCTGAATGGTGACTTTTAGTCTCATGGTGTCTTGTTCTGGTGGTGTCTCGGGCTAGTTATGTATCCTTCTAGTAGAATGTCAAGATGGTGGTGTGATATTTTGTACTTAGCATAATTTCTATGATGGCGGTGAGTCATCCTTCTGACGGTGACACCTCTAGTAGTGGGTCAGGATAGTGGTGACTCATACTTTACTAATTTTTTGATTCAGTGGAATGACATAGTTGATGGTGTCTCATTCCATACTTTCCTAAATTTATATTTTGGTTTTGTGTTGTTTCAATGGTGACTCATTAGTTATGATGGTGTGATATAGTTGGTGGTGAGTTATCCTTGGTGGTGACTCATCCTCGGTAGTGTCTCAACCTCAACGATGACTCGTACATAGGAAACATTTCATCACATGTCTCATATTATAATATGCTTAAATAAAACATGAAACATATTATTATCATTAGAATCATGATTTAGTGATCATTAAAATAAGGAGGTCAAAAAACCAAACTAGGACAATGAACAAATGGAGAGTATATATTTACTATAGGAAAATTAATTAGGAAACTAGAAATGATCATTTTTCAATTTCATTCTTAGATCAAATACTTGTGAGGTTGGCTAGAAATTAATTTTTCTATATTCTTGATGGTTATTCTAGTTATAACCAGATTCCAGTAGCCCTTAAAGGCTAGGAAAATACCACCTTAACTTATCTATTTGGAACATTTTCTTATAAAAAAATGCATTATGACTTGTTTGGTTTCCCAGACACCTTTCAAAGGAGCATGATGGTTATTTTCTCAAACATGGTTGACAGGATAACTGAGGTTTTCATGGATCATTTCTATATAGTTCGAAAAAAAATTAAAGTTGTTTATAGAATATGGAAATAGTTTTGAGAATATATCTAGATACTAGACTTGTGCTTAATTAGAAAAAAAATTATTTCTATTCATTGAAAGTATAGTGATTGGTCATAAATTATCTAATAGGGTAATTTAGGTGGATGATGTTAAAATTTTGTTCATTCAATAACTTCCTCCTCTGGAAAATGTGAAAGGTGTTAAAATCTTCCTAGGGAATATTGGTTTCTACCAAAGGTTCATTAATTATTTTACAAAAAACATAAAGCCCCTTTATTCACTATTGGTTAAGGATTCACCATTTTTTATGATAAATTTTTAGATCCATTCAATCTTCTTAAATAGAAACTTACTTCTTCACCAATCATCATTTCCCCCAATTAGAAGTTTATATTTGAAATAATGTGTAATGCTAGTGATGTGGTTGTGGGGGAGTCTTAGGAAAAAGAAAATAAAAGAGGCCACATGTATTGTACTATGCTATTAGGTTACCAAATGATTCTAAAATGAATTTCACCACTAATAAAAGGGATTTACTATATGTGTTTTCTCTCTTTAAATTTTATGTAATACTTGATTGGTTTAAAATTAATTGTCTTTATTATTCATTAACACATAAATTATTTATAATCTAAAAAAAAATCTAACCCTAGATTAATCATATGTATACTCCTATTTTAATAATTTGGATTGTAAATTAATGATAAATTTGATTCTAATAATGTATTAGTCAATCACTTTTCCAAGCTATCTAGCACTCAAAACAATATTCCTAGAGAGATAAACTCATATTTTCCTGATGAATAACAATTAATTATGACATCAGTTAAAGCTGCTTGGTTTTTATATTTTACTAATTTTATAATTATATGAGTCTCCCAATGATTTCACGCTAAATAAAATAAATAAAGAAAAAATTTACACTAAAATACTACTTTTGGGATAATCTTTTACCATCCAAGTGGTGTGTCGATGATATTTTATGGAAATGTGTGGCTGAGGAAGAAATGTTATCAATTATTGAGATTTTTCACTCTTCACCAAGGGGTAAATACCATATGGGATAAACGAATACCCAAAAAATATTTCAGGCTAGTTTTCATTATACTAATTTTTCAAGGATATTAGGATTCTTTATATAGGTTGTGATAAGTTCTATAGGTTTAGGAAATGTAGGTGAGAAGTAAGAGATTCAATAAAAAAAGGTATTTTTGAGTTTGAAAGTTTTTATGTCTAGGATTTAGATTTTATGGAACCATTTTTATCATCTCATAGGAATGAGTATATTCTTATAGATGTAGACTATGTGTTAAAGTGGGTTGAGGTATTGGAACTTCTGAACAACCTAGGCATTAGTGTTGTTAAATTCATCAAAAATAACATCTCTTCTAGATTTGGGGTGCCCAAGGAATTTATCAATAACAATGGAATCCATTTCAAAAACTTTATTTTAAAAACTTTAATGTAAAAATATTATCTTTTTTCTAAAACTAAATATGTATTTCACTCACATCTAGGTGGAAAGATGAGGTGTAAAATAGGGATCTTAAGTAAATTCTAGAGTAAAATATTATTATATATAGAAAATATTGATCTATAAATATATATGGGGCCTTTTAAGAATATATAAATACTTAAAAAATATATATATGAATGTATCTTTATGTAATTCGTTTTTATAAAACATTTTATTTTCCTATAGATCTTCATCATAAATCCTTTTGGGATATGAAAGCTTTAAATTTAGATTTCAAGACTATTGGTGAGATGAGAATTCTTTATTTAAGTGGAATTAAACAAATAATAAGGAATAATTTTGAAATTTATGTGATATAAAAAGATATAAATAAGGATTTCCATGATTTCATAATTCAGTATAAGAGCTTTAAGGTTGGGTAGAAAGTGTTACTTTTCAATTCAAGGCTTAAGATCCTCCCTCGAAAGATGAAATCTGAGCCTTTTAGACCTTTTATAATATTAAGGGTGTTATTTAATAGATATTTATATCTTATAATTTAGTAAAATCGGCTATTATTTTTTAATGTTCAAATAATTAAACATTATTTTAAGGGAAAAACAAAGGGTTGGCTACTATTTTTCCCTTAATTCTTGATATTAATCTAAGTCTAACTAAAGGCTATAATCTAGATGATTCATGGGAGATAACCTGTGGTTCTTTGTTTTTTTTCTTTGTTTTTTTATAATAATAATAATAAAACAAATTTTTTAACACCCATATACTCTAGAAAATAAAACTATGTTCTATAGCATATTTGACACCCAACACTAAGCATAAACGACCCGTGAAATATATAACCATTATAACTGAACTGTTAAATTGTTGAGTATAAATACTATTAAATAAGTTATGATATATATATATATATATATATCCAACTCCGTATAAATTATTGATAAATTTTTAGTAAATTATGAATCAATATTTAGAAAAGTAATTTTATTCTTTAAAAAATGTTTTTTTTCAAAAATGATTTTTATTTCTTTTCATTAAATAAATATTATAATTATTTTTTAAAATTTTGAGAAAATGTATTTGATTAAATTAACTAAATTTTTAACATAAAAATATAAAAATTTACTTTGGATGAAATTGTTGGATTTTTCATAAAATAATAATTTTTCAATGAATAGTGAAAAATATTTATTTTTTGTAAAAATGTCATTTCTTTTCAAAATAATAAGAAATTAAAAATTGCCATTATAATTTAAATATTATTTTAAAAAATTAATTATTTTATATTTATATTTAATCAACTTATTTTCTTTTTAATCAACTTCATATTGGATTTTAGAATATGTTTGTCTTTGGGTTTTAAAACGATATTTTTCTGAAAACTGTTTTAAAGTGCATAATATTTCACCTTTTTAATTAATTAAAACAACCCATAATGAGGAATGTTTTAGATAAAATATTTATATGATATATAAATAAATATTAATTTATATTCATAAAATTATTATTATTATTCATATATTTTATATAAAATCATATTCTCTCTGAAAAATAAACTTCTTGAAAACCTATTTTTTCATCGCGTCTATGGGTTTAATTTTAAAATAAATTTTTTCAATTATGTGAATTGAATTTCATAAAGTGGATTCAATATTTATAATATTAACAATTTATATTTTAAAATAAGTTTAACTTAGTTTTTTAACATAATTTATAGTGAAAAAAATAAATATAAATTATCTCAATTAAGGTGACAATAGTTTTACTGAGCAGTTAAACTAAAAAGATAAAGGTCAAAATAACCTAAAAACTTATCTAAAACCTATTTTATTTAAATATTAATAACTTAATGTATATAATTATTGATAATAATTTATTTTTGACCCTTTTTCATGTGAGTAACATGGGTACACCTTTTTCTGTTCAAAAATCACAAGTGTGCCTCTCACCTCACTTATAAAAGGCCACCCCCTCTCCTCTATTCTTCATGCCTTAAAACCATTTTGATTAATAAAATAACATATAAAATAACTTTACATATTCCATAAACTCATCCTGTAATCATTTTTTGGTCATAAATCCATTAGAGTAAATCCTTAGGTATAATCCTGAAGAGTTGGTCTGAGAAGAGGTAAAATTACTAACTATAAAATTTTGATTTATTTCTTCTTCCAACACCTTAAAAACTTATAAAAATATGATAATTTTTTATATAAAAAGTATCTATTATATACTAAAATGATATTATATTAATTTAATAACCTAAATTCATCTCCTCTTCCATCAAATGGGATATAAAATCCTTATTCGTGTGTACGGCATACTATCTCCCTGCAAACCAATGTAAATTGTTTTCCATAATTGACTCTCATGTATTGTTTTAATGATTTATTAAAATTATATATATGAAATTTTTAACATATTTATACATATGAATTTATTAAATCACATTAAACTTCTTAATTTCCATTCTATGGGGGAAACTATAACATCACTCGTGTATACGGCAGACTACCACCTCGTGAAGTGATGTGATTATTCTTATAATAAAACTTTACATGGAAGGTAATAAGGATAAATTTAATGAATATGTGTGATATAAATGAAATAATAATTATATTCATGATATATTTATCATTCTCAAAAGATAATATATCATAGTCCTTTTAACACTAAAAATGATAACATCGTTCATGGATGGGTACACTGTCACCTCCACGAAGCGATGTGATTCTTTTTTCATCACTAAATAATAGGGATAGTATATATAAGTATATTTAAATAATTAATATAATATTTATGATATTTTCATCATCTTTAAATATAAAATAATATATACCTTCTTTCCATAATTATCATTGAAAAATGGAAATGCTACTCAGGCGTAAGTATGGCCTACCATCTCCATGATCATAACGTAGTTCATTTTTCATAATCGTCTTTTATGATTGGTTTTAAAAATTATAATTAACAAATAAATATGATAATAATTTAATGATTTTTTTATATTTTTAAATAATGACCTATTTTACCATGACCAACACACTGAAACTGTAATGAATTAGCCCGGGAAGTCATCCTCCCCGACACTCGACCCGATTTTCCATAGGGCTCAAAGGGAGTTCTCGATACACATGAACTGGAGACTAGCACTTGGGAATCACATGAATTACATTAGGAATGATTTCTCCCAAATCAAAGTTAATCAACAATAAAATATATAAATAAAATAATTAAAATAATTAAATAATAAGGCAAGAAAACTATAGATAAACAAACTAACTAAAATAAATAACTGTAAGAAAGTAAGAAGGGAAAAATAACTAACTCAATCCAAGACCACAAATATCTCCACTCAACTCTCCCCGAAACAATCTAATAAGAACAAAAGTAATCCAACTGAGAACCTAGAAGGATATAGGCATGAGCTAAAATCCTATTAGGTCACCACAACCTTCTGAAACTATGAAATTGGTTTCCTAAGGTTAAGCATTAATGTTAGTTTAAAAATAAATCTATATTGTGGGATTTACATACATAATCATCTCTAGGAAAAACAAATCAAATTCATAGACAAATTTCAAAACATTTCCATTTTTTTCCTAAACTGAACACACATGTTTCAAAACCAATCCATAGGCCTAATCCTTATCAAAACTATGCATCTTATTTTCATTTTTAAAAAACAACTCACTTTTTTTATTTAAATAGAAAATAATCCCTTTAAATCATTTTCCAACCAGACTAAAATAATCACCCAAGTTCAATTAGGCACATGTACCCAATTATCCAAATATGTCATGGAAAAGGTGGTCATGAACATAAACATGTACTCAATGTATAAAAAATTACATAACATACCTCATTACAACATCTCAAACATGACACTAAAAAAATTCATCATGAAAACAAACAAGCCCAACCAAGCACCAAACATCCCAAGGAATCCAGAATGCCATGTCTGATCATCCCAACCCCTAGGTAACAATTTAGAAAACATGGAGTAGGTGCTAAAGGAATCACAAGGTAAATAAGAATAAACAAGGTTCCATTAGCTAATAATACTAACGTTAATCATATTCATTGTTTTTTCTATAGTTAGGCATTTGCGTCTATTACACTATGGGATATGTCGATCAACTACTCTGCATAAAGGGATGAGTGAAGTTCCCTATCTCACTAAGGAAAATATTTCAAACACATATATCTCACTTACCCTAGAGCATCAGTTGAGGTAGTCTATCACACATACCTTAGAGCATCAGTCTAGGTAGTCGTATTCACCGCATTCGTTAGGGAAATAGAGCCTTAATATGACTCCTAAACCATGCATTCTAGTGGTGGGATTTAGAGCCTCGGTCCAACCTGACCCATGGGAGGATCCTCATTTCATTATCCCACACTACCATGCCATGTGACCATGCATCTTTAACCATTTACCACATATAATATTTCAAAACCGTAGATAAAAAATAATATAACATTCAAAATTTATAATTCATCAATACCTAAACAATTCTTATTCCATAACCCATGAATATGTTACCATATGGAAATAATTTCTCATTAACCCATTAACATTATATTAAACACTACCTCATTCCATGCTATCAGTTATGTAAAATTAACATCAATTTAATTTACAAACCATGTTAACCAACTAAACCCAATTCTCACCATTTATTTTTATAAACCCATGTTAACATGTTAAGAATAAAAATATTATGTTTAATCTCCTAAGTTCCACCAATTTCATTATTAACAACCCACACCCAAGTTCACGAACATGGAACACCCCATGGGTAGCCTCAATCCCAACCCTGACATACTCCATGCATACCACAGGGATCATGAGGGTTTGAATTTATCATTTAATCAATTAATATATCATTTCTCACCAAGGGAACCAAAAATTACAATAAGATGATGTATGATCTAAATAATGATGTAGATGCTCAATATACAAGAGGGGGGTGAATTGTATATTTTAAAAATTCCATTGGAACCTTTAAAGTTAGTTACGAATAACTATGTTTTCCTTAAACAAAGGAAAGAGATAAGTTTAACAAAGTTAAACTAAGTAAATTCACAACACCTCTAACACCAAATGAAAACTTGGAATAAGGAATGAAGTTATAAACTTCCAGTCCTTTGTACTTGCTTAAAACTGGAAAGAGATTCCGAAAGTAGGTTCCAGAAGTATGAATCCGGAAATTGAAACTTAACTAAAGATTACAATATGAGATTATACCTTAAAGAGTATAGAATCTAAATGAATTAGAATAAAAGTAAGGAAGTGTAAGAAAGTTATACTTTCCTTACAATACAATATGCAGCGGAAACAAACAAGTAGTAAAACTATAAGTAACAAGATATAAGTCTTTTAACCCAAAGAGAAGGGTATCCAAAAACCTTGGATAAAGGTCCCTTGATTTATACTTTCATGCAAGTCTATCTTACCCACACCAGGGTAATCCCTCGATACAAAGATCGGAATCTTTTTCTTGCTATCCCCACAAGCCCTCAACTTCAAGGTAGTTGGCAACCTCTGTCTTCCTCATCAAGGAAGCCCTAGAACTTTAAGATAGTCGGCACCTCTGTCTTCCTATCCCCGAAAGTACTCGAATATAATCACCAACATTCGGAGTCGCACGAAGCTTTGAGAGTTAATAAGAGCCTCTCTCTCTAGAAATCACTTCAACAGCATGTAAGAACAATGTCAAAGAATTCATATTTTATATCTTTCAAATGAGCTCCTATTTATAGGCAAGGTCGGCCTCCTTTCCAACGGTCATATTTTCCTTAAAAGTCGGAGGGACCTGTATACATGTAACTTAACCAACGGTTAGTTTATAACAGAATAGACGACATCATTTTATAACAAAACAAGTGAAACAGAAAGTACGACATTGTTTAAAGTCTAACTCAAAAGTTCGGAGTGATGGTTTGGAGTGTAAAAAAAATAATTTTTCGGAGTCTAAATAAATTAGGAGTGTATAAAACAAAGATGATCAGATTCTGTTTAATAGGTGAATTCGGAATGAGAATTCGGAATGAGAATTCTTCAACAGAATTCATAATGAGAATTCGTCATCAGAATTCGTAATGAGAATTTGTCTTCAGAATTCGTAATGAGAATTCGTCATCAGAATTCGTAATGAGAATTCGTCATCAGAATTCGTAATGAGAATTCATCATTAGAATTCGTAATGAGAATTCATATCCAGAATTCGGAGTAGAACTTTATTATAGTTCTCATCCAGAATTCCGAACCTAAAACAGAATGATTCATATCAAAGTTTCAAACTATTCCGAGAATATAGAAATGAATCCAAATCTTATAATTAAGAAATATATGGTTGAAAATATGATAAGGATAATTTTTTATACAAAAGTGATATTCCTTTTAAAAACGACATTCCTTATAAAAGTAATTTTCCTTATAAAAGCGATTTTCCTTAAAGATAAGGTGTTTGTGATTTTCAAAACAAGAAGGAATGTAAAAGTCATAAGGAAAACCTTATTGACTCAACAATCTCCCCCTTTTTGGAAAGCACAAACATCCTTATGAAAAAGAAAGTCTAAGAAGAAATAAAAACATTAAGGCTTATCTCCCTTTACTTATGGATATTGATGAATACGACTAACTCCCCATTAGGCTTTAAAACTCTAAGGATCATATTATATATTTCCGGAATGATATTTCATTAAGAATAAGAATGTCTTCTTTAATTAAAAACTCTCCCTTAGATAAACTCTATTAGAGTTCTTTTTCTTTCTCACCCTTTGTTCAGATTCTTTTTCCTTTTCCACCTTTATTAGGGTTCTTTTCCTTCTCCCCCTTTGTGATTTTCAAAAATAATTCGAGGGAATGGAAAATGTAACAAAGTACCTAAAAAATTAGTAACAACAACAAAAGGAACGAGCAAGCGCAATTTTCATTAAGTTTGAAAGTTCAAAAACAAGGAAGTTGAGATACAAAAAAAGATCAGATTTGTCTATTTTGGATCTTTTTCCTTCACCATGAGACCCTTGAGAATAGTCTTTATCTTTTTAAAGTATTTATGATCTTCCTCGGCTTGCTTCTCTAACAAAACAATTCTTGCATTTTGAGCTTCAATCTTTTCTTCCTGGGCTTGAAGCTTTTCTTCCTAAGCCTTCAATATTTTTTCTTGCTTTGACAACTTCTCTTCAAACTCAATCCGATGATCCCATTCATACTTCCAGTTTTGAGAAACAGAAATCAGCTTCCCATTCAGATCTCTGACTTCTTGAATCTGGAAATTCTTTTCATATGTCAGCTTTTCTTCAAAGGATGAAGTAAGTTCATTTATCTTCCTGTCTTCTGTCTCAAAATCATCCTTAACATTATCTTGGAATTCATCAAAGAGCCCCATCTCTTCAACAGTCTTTCTCGAACAACTAGTCATCCTCTTGCAAGATCTTTTTTGGGCTTCATAGCCAACAATGAAAGTTTTGAACTGAGCCTCAATCTCAACACATTTGTCCATAACCATGGATACGGAGTCTGTTTTCTGATTCAAAGCATGTTGGAGCATATGTCATCTTGAATCAATACTTGAAAAAGTCGGAATAGTACCCACAAACTTCTTTAATGACTGAACAACAAAATCATGCCCCAATGAAGATGACTCTGAATCCGAGACTTTTCTTGGAGAATTTTATTCTTAAAAATGCTCACTCTTCTTCTTAGAAGAATCACCAACTTCTCTTCTCTTTACAACCACTGAGCTCGGGGTATCAACAACAAGTTTCTTTCCCTTGTCCTTTTTTGGAATGGATTGTTGTTCCGGAGTCTTCTGTTCACTATCAGAAACTTGAACAACATTGTCTTCATCATCAGCAACTTTTTGAGCACCATCCTCTATGTTCTCCATTTGAGTAACATCATGTAGAAGTTGTTCTTCCTCTGCATGATAGACTACTTCTTTTTCTCCTTCCTCCTCATCCTTTCTTGGAGTGACTAACTTTGATGATTCAGCTTCTGATGTTCAGAGTGACAAATGTTCCGAAGGTGTACCCTTATAATCATCTACTTATTTCAAAACATCTCTGGTCTCACCACTACCTGTAGCAACTACTTCTTCCTCTTCCACTTACTCAATCTTCTCAATTTCCTCAACAGTCTTAGCAACTACCTCTTCCGGAGCGACCACGTTTCTTCCTGGAGTCTCAGGTAGAGATTCCAAAGAAAAAGATCTCAGAACTGGAATGTTTCTGGAGGCCATCTCAGTAAACTTTAATAAATTTTGAACTACCTCAGCTTCAGACATATTCTTCTTAAGCTTCTTTTCTTTCACTTGTTTTTCTAGCTCATCCGTTGTTCTTTCCTTCAAGGCCTTAGCCTCTGCAGGATCCAAGCCAAACTGAGGCTCCCCTTGCACTCTTTTCTCTTTGATTTCCCTCCACTTAGCAACTACCTCATCAGGGTAAGCTTTCTTCTTCTTCGGTTTTGGAGGTGCGGAATGAACTTCCTTAGATTTGGGATTCTCTGCTTCAACTTCAACTTCTTTCAACTTTCTCTTCCTCACTAGCTTAGAGGATTCAGGTTCACCAACTTTCGGAACCACTTCTTCTTGAACAGGTAAATCAATAAACTGACCAGTCTTCTTGTCGAAGGCTACATCCATCCTTTTGAGGGTACCATCACTCACCAACATAATCTTTCAAACTCTTGGCTTAGACTTTCAACCCTCCTTGAAAGACTGAAGGCACCGAACTATTAGTTTCGAGATAATTGCTGGAAACATTATAATCTGATCTCTCAGATTCCCTTTCTTAACATTATCAATGGTAATAAGAATGTGTTTCATCAGATTAAACTTCCTCAGATTTATTAGAAAATCTAGGATATAGATCTCGCTTTTTTTAGACTATCTTTGTCACCCTTTCTCAGTACGATAAGGCCTTGTACCCATAATTCTAGAATCCGAAAATTCGTAGACAGAGTAGAAATCTTTAGAGCCTTGTCATCCTCCAGTCCGAGAGTTTCCAATGCCTTTTCCTTGTCGAATCTTCCCTTTGAATCTGGAAAAACATGAGAGATGAACTCGGCTTCTCCTTTATTGTTCAGCCCTACCAAGCTGGCTGCCTTGGCATACAAAAGCTTGTAAGTCTTGCTATAAGACTTAAATGACAACATATCCCTACCATCTTCCTTGAGGAAGGAAACTGTCTCATAAAACTCTATGAGAAAATCTCAATATACTTCATCTTGATTTCCGGGCTTGGACACAGCAACATCTTCCCATCCGTTAAGCTTTATATTCTTGGATACAAGAGAATCATACTTGTTGAAGAAATCAGGATGAAACAACCTTTCTCTATATACTAACCACTTGGAAATTGGTTTAGAAGAAGAAATGTCTTGAGAAGCTACTTCCACAGACATTCGGATATGAAGACTTCTGAGATGTTCGGAACGGAGTTAACTGAAGATCGGAATGGCCTTAAAAGAGAGAGGCAGAGCTTCGGGACACTGGAGCTTGAAAAACCGATGTGGGACGACCATTTGGGTCCCCTTTATATAGGCAAAGAAAAGATGGTCCATCTTCCTCGGTTGATCGAACGGTTGTAACAAGCTGAGATCAGATCTGACAGTTGAAATCCAATTCTCAAGAAAACTTGAATCCGATCTTTTGAGGTTTTTATTAAAACAAGGATTTAAGAAAACTATAATACGAAAAAAAAAATATAAGAAAATACCAGCAAGTAATGTATGATTACGAAAACTTGAGTAATGAAATCATACCTTTCAGATTGGCTTAGGATAATTATTCATAATGGGTAATATTCTTTTTGAAGAAAAAAAAACTTTAATACTATGAAAAGACACAGTTCTCAAAACTCACTACGATAAACTCAACAAAGAAAAAAAAACATTACAAGATTTTCGGTATGAAAATTTCATTACAAAAGTTTGAAAACGAAAAGCTCATTAAGAAAGTCTTGGTACGAAAATTTCGTTACAGAAACACCAGTACGAAATTGTCCATTCCAGAAGTTTTCAATACAAAAATTTCCATTCCAGAAGTTTTCTATATGAAAATATCCATTCTGGAAAATTTTTGTTCCGGAAATTCCATTTCGGAAATTTAGTTATGAAAAGTTTAAAAAAACTAACTTTGGAAAAAAAAAATTAGTTACTCTAACAATCATATGTTCTCCCCCTATGAAAAGGAGTTTATTACTGTAAGGATACTTTTTCAACAGAAAGTCAATTAAGAAAGATTACCTTACGGTTATCATTCCTAACTTCTATTTAATGTATTCAAATCTATCAGAAGGAAAAGTTTTTGTGAAAATATCAGCAAGTTGATCTTGCGTTCCGATAAAATGAATAATAATATCTCCTTTTAGTGTGTGATCCCTAAGAAAGTGATGCCTAATATCTATGTGTTTTGCACGAGTCTGATGTGAATGATTCTTACTTAGGGAAATGGAACTTGTGTTATCACACAAAATTTGAGTTTTAGAAAAACTCAAGCCATAGTCTTTGAGTGTGTGTTGCATCCACAAAACTTGAGCACAACAACTTTCAGCTGCTACATATTCGGCTTCAGTAGTGGAAAGTGCTACAGAATGTTTCTTCTTGCAAGACCAAGAAACTAATGAATCTCCTAAGAAATGACAAGTTCCGGATGTACTCTTTCTATCTATTCTACATCCACCAAAGTCAGCATCAGAAAATATTTTTAGAACTAAATCGTTTCCAGAAGTATAAAATAATCCTATATCCATGGTTCCCTTAAGGTAGCGAAAAATTATTTTTACTGCCTTTATGTTAGATTCCTTAATATTAGATTGATATCTTGCACATAATCATACTGAAAACATTAAGTCTGGTCGACTAGCTCTAAATTAAAGTAAACTCTCTATCATACCTCTAAAAGATGTTTGATCTACTGGTTTCCCAGCTTCATCAAGATCTAAAGAGTTTGAGGTACCAATGGGAGTACTTATACTCTTAGTGTTTTCATAACCATACTTTTTGAGAAGATCGTTAATATACTTATGTTGAGATATTTAGGTTCCTTCTGGTTTTTGAGAAATTTGAAAACCAAGGAAAAAAGTTAACTCACCCATCATACTCATTTAAAACTCAGATTTCATTAGACTTGAAAAAGAGTCGGTTAAAGATTGCTGAGTTGAACCAAATATGATGTCATCAACATAAATTTGAACAATAAAAACATTTTTCTTATCTTTCTTTATAAAAAGGGTTGGATCTGCATTTCCCTTAACATAGTTATTTTGAATCAAAAATCATGTGAGTCTATCATACCATGCTCGTGGGGCTTGTTTAAAACCATACAGAGCTTTGGTAAGTCTAAAAACATGATCAGGATGTTTTGCATCTTCAAAGGCCGGAGGTTGTTCAAAAAAAACTTCCTCTTGAACATAACTGTTAAGAAAAGCACATTTCACATCCATTTGAAAAAGTTTGAAATTAATGAAAGCTGCAAAGTCAAGTAGAATACGGATAGATTCAAGTCTAGCTACTGGAGCATAGGTTTCTTCATAGTCTATTCCCTCTTGCTGATTATAACCTTTAGCAACAAGTCTAGCTTTATTTCGTACTATGAATCCATTTTCATCAAATTTATTTCTGAAAACCCATTTCACTCCAATAACAGAATTTTCCTTAGGTCTTTCAACCAAAGCCCATACTTTATTCCTTTCGAATTCATTTAGTTCATCTTGCATGGCTTTGATCCAATCATCATCACCTTAAGCTTCATCAGTGATTTTTGGTTCTAATTGGGAAAGAAATGCTAGATGTTCTACTTCATTTCTTAAAGAACTTCTAGTCCTTACTGGTTGATTTATATAACCAATGATACTATCACTGGGATGATTCTTAAGAAACACCTGATTTGGGTTTTGAAAAGCATGTTCATCAACATAGGGTAGAAAGTCTTCTGGGGTAAATGTTTCAGAAGTATCTTCTTGAACATTTTCCTTATCAGAAGGATCTTCTATCAAAGGTTGATAATCAGTTTTTGAAAACACATCCAAGGATGTATACTGGGATGGTTTAAAAACAAAAGGATCAGACTCATCAAATTTACATGCACTGTTTCTTTAACAGTACAAGTATTTTTATTAAAAACTCTATAAGCTTTAGAATTTGTGGAATAACCTAAGAAAATTCCTTCATCAAATTTTGGTGCAAATTTATATAGGTTATCTTTAGTATTCAAAATGAATACTTTGAAACCAAAGACCTTGAAGTAGGATAGTCTTGGTTTTCTACCATTCCATAACTCATAAGGTGTTTTATTAAGAAAAGGTCTAATCAAAACTCGATTTATAGTATAGCAAGCAGTACATACAGCTTCAGCCCAGAAATTTCTAGCTATAGAATATTCACTCAACATGGTTCTAGTTATCTATTGAAGAATTCTATTTCTTCTCTCAACTACACCATTCTGTTGAGGAGTTCTAGGTGCTGAAAAATTGTGAGTAATACCATTTCTAATACAAAAAGTTTCAAAATCAGAATTTTGAAATTCTCCTCCATGATCACTGTAACACCCGAGATTTTTATGAGTAATATTTTGTTTTTATGTTAGATATATATCATTAAAGGAATCTTTCACTACACACTAGGTTGACTTATTTTACACGCAATCGCGACCTTCCTCGATAGCTTGTGTTGTACGCAATACGGAGTTTTACTAAACGACGATATGCTATTAAAATATTATTTAAAATAGCCGTTATGAATAGTAATAACCACTTTTTGAAATTTTATATTTCAAAATGGATCTCATTTTTGCATTCGGAATACCGAAATTAGCCTAGGATGAAATTTTGGTATTTTTCTGAAAACTTTCAATTTTTGATGAATAGTGAAACCACTAAGTGGTAGGTTAAAAACTGAATTTTGCAAAAAACTTAATTTTACCGCTTCTGTGAATGAAATTTCGAAAATCCGACAGACACGGTTGATATTAGTAAGTAAAATTTGGTTCAATGAGATAAAAATAATTTTTTGGTGAATAGTAACTTTTTACTTTTTTTACCGCGGTTAATAGTAAATAGGGTAACTAAGGGTAAATATGATATTACTATTACCCTAACACATGTCCTAATTCTATTGGATAAGTGTATTTCGACCACAAACAACCTTATGAATATAATATGACCATTTAGGTCCACTTGGATTATATTATGACATTTAATATTATTTTATTTAATGAATAGTTAAAATAGTTAAAATCAAAGTTTAATAACTAAAACATTTTTAATATGGGGTTATACATAAGATAAATTAGACAATAAATATTCTTTAGAAAGCTAAAAATATTTCCTACATAATTATATTTTATTTATAATTTTTAGACATTAAATAAATTAATTTAATTATGACACAACGATGATGCAGTAATTACACTTTTAAGGAAATGTAAACATAATTGATGTTATAAATGCTCAAATAAATGTAATTTGAGACTTTTTATTAATTCCACTAATTTTATAGGTTACTATGATATATTAGTGTTGATTTAATCAACTTGGTTCGAACATATAATTCTGTTATGACTTTCACAAAAATCATATATCAAATAGTGTCAAAATTGACACAAAATAGTTTTTAAATCAAATATAATATTATTAATTGTTATTTTATTCCTAAAAATCTAAGGTTCGGCCAAATGACTTAGATAAGGATATATATATTAATAATAAACAACTTGGGGTTCTTTTGGCATGTTATAGTAAATGTATTAACCATATAGTGTAAGAAAACAAAAAGTCACGGTAAAAGTTAAATTATTTAACTTAGAGTTAAATCTAATTGATAAGGTTAAAATAATAACCTAAACTTGTCTAAATCCTATTGGTTGATAGTATTTCGACCCATACCCACTTTACCTTCGAAATAAGACCCTTTGGAACCATTATAAACCGATTTTGACTTTAATATAAAATAATATTTTGAGATATTCCTAAGGTGCCCCTCTCCTCCCTTATAAAAGGGAACCTCCTCCCCCTCCTCCTCACACCAATTTGACCACTCAAGCTCGGAAAACCCCTGCCAAAATCCCTTCTCCACTTCCATAGAATAATCATAGAGGTCCTGGTCTTATTCAAAGACCAATCTTAGTTCCCTAAGTGGAGGATTCAAAGAGGCGTTTCAAAGAAGAGGTAATATCCATTACCGATATTTTCAATTTCTTTCTTCTTAAACTTCTTCTTCTTTAGTTGTTTCATGATAAATTAATAACATCAGTATTACTTACATACTGATATGTTATTATCAATATGAAACAACCCTAATTCACCTTCTATCCATCCAATGGAAAAATGAAATCACCGCGCGTGCGTACGTACGGAATACCGTCTCCACGCCGTGGTGTAATCTATTTTCCACCATCACCTTACATGGATGGGTATAATGGAGTAATGAGTAACAATATATGATTATTATAAAGTGATATTGATACTGAAATATTATAAATACACATAAATACAATTCCACGATCATGGGAACAATATCATCGCTCGTGCGTACGTACGGAATGTCGTCTCCACGATGTGATGCGACTCGTTCTACATGATCATCATTACATAGTAATTATATAAATTAATTGAATGAATAAATATGATATATGTTACACTAATACCATTCTGGATATAAGGTATCTATAACCTTAAAATAAGAATAAGAATTTATTCAGAAAAACACGCATAAGAACAAAAGGCAATAAAGACCTGAGTAACAAGTAACAATGAAATACTACTAATAAGAAGCTATGAATATGACCATATATGATATAATATCAATATGTATGATTATGGAATAAGTCAATAACATTATTTAAACCATTATATAGGAGCTTCGGACACGTACAAAGCAAATCAGACCTAAGGTAAGGGAAATATCACAATCTCATTTTATTCTGAGATTGCTTATACTTTGGAATTTACTGGGGTGTATTTTATCATCCACATCCATGTTTCCTCAATATGTAATATTATTTACATCCACCTAAAATTGTTTAAATCTAATTTTACCCTTCGGTGAGTTTTTAGTAAAAGATATGAAAGGAATCTTTTGTCGTTTTTCGTACGAGGTACTTTTTGACTTTTCCGACAAAAGTATGAGAAGAATGTTTTTTTTAACTTATACGGCATGAATGTATTTTTAAAACATTATTTCTAAGAAGAATCCTTTACAAGTTTTCAAGTTTATTTTTAATCAACTTATTTTAGTTTAAAGTTGTATGACATGTTAAGAAAGGAAAAATGTTTTTGAAGAAGAAAGGATATTTTCCTCAAGAATGGAGTTCAAGTTTTTAATCAAAATTATTTTCCATCTAAGATAATAAAGGGTACTGTTTTTATCCCTATTGATTTGATTATGTTGTGATGGAATTATGAATTCCTTTATTGTATATGAATTGTTTTATGATGTCATGATTCCCATTTTTATTACATGGGTTATGCAATGATGTATGGTTTATGATTTTGTGGCACACATAAGAATGGTTTCATTATGAGATGGGTGGGACCTATATCTCCCTCCAATGCGTTGGGTAAAGATTTCTATCTCATGAGATAGACATGGCTGGAACGGAAGTTTATTTCGGTTCAGTGATACAGGACTGAAACGAGGAGTGAACTCGGTTCAGAAATGGACTTTGTCCGCTAAGATAGTCTTGGCAATGAGTCATGACTAACAAGAAATGATTTTCCATGATTATGTGTGCATTCCACAAAGTTTCAAGTTTTATGTTATGATTATGGGGATCTCATTTTCACTTCTATGATTTATTCCATGTTAAGATATTATTATCTCTTTTGCAGGTTATTATTTTCAAAAAGATATGATATGATTTTTATTTCATTTATTTGCCCTTGCTAAGCATTTGAGCTCACCCTTTTTGTATGTTTTCTTTTCCCCAGGTCAGGAAGATGGATATTAAGTAGAATATGCTAAAAGGGACCCTAGATATGATGAAATAAATGGGAGACACTGTAGAAGATTTATGAACCAGTTGTTTATGTTTCCCAGTTTCTAAAGACACTATACCTATACGGTCCTTTGTGGTTTTGTCATATGTTGAAATAAGTGTGCTTAAATTTTGAAGTATTAACAATGTATGTAAATTATGGGTCGTTATAGTTGGTATCAGAGGAAAGGCATAGTCAACCTTTGGAAACTAGGATGTGAAAGCCTTAGTAAGAACCCTAAGGATAAGTCTAAGTATAGAACACAATCTTCGTGTTTTAGAAATGGCCATGAATAACCTAGGATAAGACCTTAAGCATGAAAATTTTATTCTTATGTGGTTTTCCTATTATAATTAGTGTTTCTCACACTATTCTTCTTGGTTTTGGTCAATGGCTAGAACCCGAAGGAACCGTGTTAATGCGGAATGCGATGGGCAATGCAATGATTGTCCCCCTGAGCAACCAAACGATATGGGAGCTAGAATGCAAAATCTTGTAGCCATGCTCACACAACTTTCTCAAGCTATGAATCATGCAGGACTTCCAAACGAGCAAAGGAAGGAGCAACATTCTGTTGAATCCTTCATGAGGCAGCGTCCACCTTCTTTCAGCGGGTCTACTGATCCATTAGTTGCTGAACAATGGATTAGTACTACTGAAAAGATATTTTCAGTTCTTCAATGTTCTGAACATGATAAATTCATCCTAGCAGTGTATCGTTTGGAAGGAGATGCTGATCAATGGTGGAATCTTATTAAGAATATGAGGCAAAGGGATGAAATTGAGTCCATGGAATGGGACGAGTTCAAGAACTTATTTTTCAATAAGTACCTCCGTCGTATTCTCCAAACAAAGATGGAGAAAGAGTTTCTTGAACTGAAGCAAAGGGATGATGAATCTGTTGGTACTTATGAAGAAAATTTTACAAGACTTTCAAGGTACGCTTCTGGTATTATTATCCAACCTGAGAGTAAGATCGATCGATTCTTTAGTGGCTTAAAACCAAGTCTTCGAAGGGCGTTAGCCATAAGGGACTTCAATAGCTATGAGGAAATCGTTCGATGTGCTCTCAAAGTCGAGATGGAGATTGGAGTAACCCATCAGTCATATGGGTTTGATAAGAAGAGGAAAATTGAATTCAAAGGAAAATCTAAAGAGCACACTGAAAAGAAGATGAGCTTTCCCTTATGATCAAAGTGTGGAAAGAAACATGGAGGGAGTTGTCTTAAAGGGACAAGTAAATGTTTCAAATGTGGAAAGGAATGTCATCGGGCATTTGAATTCCGCGATAATGGGAAGAAGATGTCTAATGATGCAAAAAAAGGAAGGGATACACAGAATGAACCTACTACACTTCAATGTTTCAAGTGCAAGGAGATGGGGCATTATGCCAATCAATGCCCAAATCCAAGGGTTGATGATGATGGTCGACGTCAACAAACTCTTAAGGCTAAAGACAAAGGAAAGTCACATGCAATTTCTATCAGCAATGTGGAGTACGATAACGAAGTGGTGAAAGGTACACTTACCATCCACTCTAAAGTAGCAAATGTTTTATTTGATTCTGGATCCACCCACTCTTTTATTTCTGAAGAATTTTCTAAGGGTATCACCATATTACCTCAACAATTAGATGTTGAGTTAGCTGTGACAACACCTAATGGCACGTCAATCGCATCAAAAGTTTATAATTCTTCTCCAATTGATCTTTTTGGGAAAGTGCTTCCTGCAAATCTTGTGATCCTTCCTTTAGTGGAATTCGATGTGATTCTTGGCATGGATTTGCTTTCTTTATACGGAGCTCATATCAATTTCCAAAGAAGGGAAGTCACATTTCATATTCGAGATCAATCTATGATCGTCTATCAATGCAAGGATGAACATAACCTTCCAGTGGAAATTTCTTCCATTTTATGGGTATTGATTCCACTAAATGAAGGTTATTTATCTCAAATGGTTGGTGAGAAACTCACGATTAAGAATATGCCCATCGTACAGGAGTTTGATGATGTCTTTCCGGAGGAATTACCAGGTCTTCCCCCAAATCGTGAAGTTGAGTTTTCAATAGAACTCGTACCGGGTGCTTTGCCTATTTCAAAGACACCTTATAGAATGGCCCCAATTGAGTTGCAAGAATTGAAGAAGCAACTCCAAGAGAATCTTGATAAGGGATTCATACGCCCTAGTGCGTCACCTTGGGGAGCACCTGTTCTATTTGTTAAGAAGAAAGATGGATCAATGAGACTCTGCATAGATTATCGAGAACTTAACAAGATCACTATCAAGAACAAATATTCTCTCCCACGCATTGATGACTTATTTGACCAACTACGCGGACCTCAATACTTTTCCAAGATTGATCTTCGTTCAGGGTATCATCAATTAAGGGTCAAAAGGGAGGATATACCAAAGAAGGATTTCCGTACAAGGTATGGACACTATGAATTTATAGTGATGCCATTTGGTCTTACTAATTCCCCTGCTATCTTCATGGATCTAATGAATAGAGTCTTTAGAGACTATCTTGATCAATTTGTGGTAGTCTTTATATACGATATTCTTGTCTATTCAAAGAGCAAGGAAGAGCATGAAGATCACTTGAGAATTATATTGAAGACCCTGAGAAAGGAGAAGCTTTATGGAAAATTTACCAAGTGTGAATTTTGGCTTCAAAAAGTTGCATTTTTGGGTCACATAATCTCAAAAGAGGGGATATCTGTGGATCCAGCAAAAACAGAGGTTATCGAAAGATGGTCGAGACCAACAACAGTAACTGAGATCCGAAGTTTTCTTGGTTTGGCTGGATATTATCGACGTTTTGTAAAAGATTTTTCACGATTATCTAATCCACTCACCAAGTTGACTCGGAAAGGAGTTAAGTTTGTTTGGACAGAGGAATGTGAAGAGAATTTCAAGGAGTTGAAAAGAAGGTTATCCAGTGCACCTATGCTCACACTGCCTTGTAGTGGAGAAAGGTTTGTGATCTATAGTGATGCATCCAAGAAGGGATTGGGGTGTGTTCTTATGAAAAATGATATGGTGATAGCTTATGGCTCACGACAGTTGAAAATCCATGAGCAAAATTACCCAACACATGATTTGGAGTTAGCTGCGGTAATCTTTGCATTAAAGATTTGGAGGCATTACCTTTTTGGTGAAAGGTGTGATATTTATACTGATCATAAAAGTTTAAAGTATATTTTCACACAAAAGGAGCTGAATATGCGTCAAAGAAGATGGTTGGAGCTGATTAAGGATTATGAATGCTCAATCCATTACCACCCTGGGAAAGCAAACAAGGTGGCAGATTCATTAAGTCGACAAGACCATGCTAGTTTATCCATGATGAGGATCACAAAAGATCCAATATTTATGGATTTACAAAGGATGGATCTTGGAATTATAATGGAAGGGGAAAAATCTTATCTTTCTCAAATGAATGTTCAACCATCTATACATGTGAAGATTAAAGAGGCACAGAAAGAAGATGTTGAGTTACAAAAGAAGGTGAGAAATGTTCCTGAATTCAACCTTGATTGTGATGGGATAATAAAGTTCAGGAATCGGGTTTGTGTTCCTCCCATCCCCGAATTAAAGAAGGAGCTGCTGGATGAGGCTCATAGTTCTTCATTCTCTATTCATCCTAGAAGCACGAAGATGTATAGGGACCTGAAAGAGTACTTCTGGTGGGATGGAATGAAAAGAGATGTTGCTGAATATGTCTCTCGATGCTTGGTTTTTCAACAAGTTAAAGCTGAGAGACAGAAGTCTAAGGGGATGTTACAACCATTACCCATACCTGAATGGAAATGGGAAAACATCACTATGGACATTGTCACAGGACTTCCTAAAACATCCAAAGGCAATAATGCTATCTGGGTTATATTTGATCGTCTTACAAAGTCTGCACACTTCATTGCTATTAGAAAGGATTTCTCTCTAGATCATCTTGCCAGGATATATGTAAAGGAAGTGGTAAGATTGCATGGAGTACCACTTTCTATTATATCTGATCGGGATCCGAGATTTACCTCGAAGTTCTGGTGAAGTCTTCAGCATACTCTGGATACAGAGTTGAGTTTCAGCACTGCTTATCATCCTCAGACAGACGGTCAGTCTGAGAGAACAATTCAAACCCTAGAAGATATGTTGAGAGCTTGCTCTATGGATTTCAAAGGAGGTTGGGATCAACACCTACCTTTGGTGGAATTTTCTTATAATAATATCTTTCACTCCAGTATTCAGATGGCTCCTTATGAAGCTCTCTATGAAAATAAATGCAGGACTCCAACATGCTGGGATGAAGATGGGGAAAGAAAGCTATTAGGACCTGATCTCGTTGATGAAATGGCAGAAAAGGTCAGATCTATTCAACAACACATAAGAGAACCTCAGAGTCGACAGAAAAGTTATGCCGACAACCGAAGAAAAGACCTAGAGTTTGAAGTGGGTGATAAAGTGTTCTTACAAATATCTCCCTAGAAGAGGGTTATGAGATTTGGAAAGAAGGGGAAGTTGAGCCCTAGATATATCGGTACTTTCGAAATACTGGATCATATTGGAAAGGTATCTTACCGATTGGCGCTTTCACCGAATCTCTCTCAAGTTCACGATGTGTTCCATGTATCTCTCCTGAGAAAGTACATACCTGATCCTTCACATGTACTCAGCTCAGAAGTTGTACCGCTGGAGCAAGATCTTTCTTATGAAGAAAAACCGATAGAGATTCTGTATCGTAGCGAAAAAGTCCTACGAAACAAGACCAGTCGATTGGTGAAAGTTTTATGGAGGAACCACCAACTTGAAGAAGCTACATTGGAGCTTGAGGATATGATGAGGGATATGTATCCTCATCTGTTTGTTACAAAGTGACGAATTTCGAGGGTGAAATTCTTTTTAAGGGGGGTAGAATGTAACACCCGAGATTTTTATGAGTAATATTTTGTTTTTATGTTATATATATATCATCAAAGGAATCTTTCACTACACACTAGATTGACTTATTTTACACGCAATCGCGACCTTCCTCGATAGCTTGTGTTGTACGCAATACCGAGTATCACTAAACGACGATATGCTATTAAAATATTATTTAAAATAGCCGTTATGAATAGTAATAACCACTTTTTGAAATTTTATCTTTCAAAATGGACCTCATTTTTGTATTCGGAATACCGAAATTACCCTAGGATGAAATTTTGGTATTTTTTCTGAAAACTTTCAATTTTTGATGAATAGTGAAACCACTAAGTGGTAGGTTAAAAACTGAATTTTGCATAAAACATAATTTTACCGCTTCTGTGAATGGAATTTCGAAAATCCGACAGACACAGTTGATATCAGTAAGTAAAATGTGGTTCAATGAGATAAAAATAATTTTTTGGTGAATAGTAACTTTTTACTTTTTTTACCACGGTTAATAGTAAATAGGGTAACTAAGGGTAAATATGATATTACTATTACCCTAACACATTTCCTAATTCTATTGGATAAGTTTATTTCGACCAAAAACAACCTTATGAATATAATATGACCATTTAGGTCCACTTGGATTAGATTATGACATTTAATATTATTTTATTTAATGAATAGTTAAAATAGTTAAAATCAAAGTTTAATAACTAAAACATTTTTAATATGGGATTATACATAAGATAAATTCGACTATAAATATTCTTTAGAAAGATAAAAATATTTCCTACATAATGATAGTTTATTTAAGGAAATGTTAACATAATTGATGTTATAAATGCTCAAATAAATGTAATTTGAGACTTTTTATGAATTACACTAATTTTATAGGTTACTATGATATATTAGTGTTGCTTTAATCAACTTGGTTCGAACATATAATTCTGTTATGACTTTCACAAAAATCATATATCAAATAGTGTCAAAATTGACACAAAATAGTTTTTAAATCAAATATTATATTATTAATTGTTGTTTTATTCCTAAAAATCTAAGGTTCGGCCAAATGACTTAGATAAGGATATATATATTAATAATAAACAACTTGGGGTTCGGTTGGCATGTTATAGTAAGTGTATTAACCATATAGTGTAAGAAAAAAAAAGACACGGTAAAAGTTAAATTATTTAACTTAGAGTTAAATCTAATTGATAAGGTTAAAATAATAACCTAAACTTGTCTAAATCCTATTGGTTGATAGGATTTCGACCCCTCCCCACTTTACCTTCGAAATAACACCCTTTGGAACCATTGTAAACCGATTTTGACTTTAATATAAAATAATATTTTGAGATATTCCTAAGGTGCCCCTCTCCTCCCTTATAAAAGGGCACCTCCTCCCCCTCCTCCTCACACCAATTTGAGAACTCAAGCTCGGCCAAACCCTGCCAAAATCCCTTCTCCACTTCCCTAGAATAATCCTAGAGGTCCTGGTCTTCTTCATAGACCAATCTTAGTTCCCTATGTGGAGGATTCAAAGAGGTGTTTCAAAGAAGAGGTAATATCCATTACCGATCTTTTCAATTTCTTTCTTCTTCAACTTCTTCTTACTTAGTTGTTTCATGATAAAGTAATAACATCTGTATTACTTACATACTGATATGTTATTATAAATATGAAACAACCCTAATTCACCTTCTATCCATCCTACGGAAAAATGAAATCACTGCGCGTGCGTACGTACAGAATACTTTCTCCACGCCGTGGTGTAATCTATTTTCCACCATCACCTGACAAGGATGGGTATAATGGTGTAATGAGTAACTATATATGATTATTATAAAGTGATATTGATACTGAAATAGTATAAATACACTTAAATACAATTCCACAATCATGGGAACAATATCATCGCTCGTGCGTACGTACGGAATGCCGTCTCCACGATGTGATGTGACTCGTTCTACATGATCATCATTACATAGTAATTATATAAATGAATTGAATGAATAAATATGATATATGTTACACTAATACCATTCTGGATATAAGGTATCTATAACCTTAAAAGAAGAACAAGAATTTATTCGGAAAAACACGCATAAGAACAAAAGGCAATAAAGACCCGAGTAACAAGTAACAATGAAATACTACTAATAAAAAGCTAAGAATATGACCATATATGATATCATATCAATATGTATGATTCTGGAATAAGTCAATAACATTATTTAAACCATTATACAGGAGCTTCGGACACGTACAAAGCAAATCGGACCTAAGGTAAGGGAAATATCACAATCTCATTTTATTCTAAGATTGCTTATACTTTGGAATTTACTGGGGTGTATTTTATCATCCACATCCATGTTTCCTCAATATGTAATATTATTTCCATCCACCTACAATTGTTTAAATCTAATTTTACCCTTCGGTGAGTTTTTAGTAAAAGATATGAAAGGAATATTTTGTCGTTTTTCGTATGAGGTACTTTTTGACTTTTCCGACAAAAGTACAAGAAGAATGTTTTTTTTAACTTATACGACATGAATGGATTTTTAAAAAATTATTTCTACGAAAAATCCTTTACAAGTTTTAAAGTTTATTTTTAATCAACTTCTTTTAGTTTAAAGTTGTATGACATGTTATTAAAGGAAAAATGTTTTTGAAGAAGAAAGGATATTTTCCTCAAGAATGGAGTTCAAGTTTTTAATCATAATTTTTTTCCATCTAAGATAATAAAGGGTACTGTTTTTATCCCTATTGATTTGATTATGTTGTGATGGAATTATGAATTCCTTTATTGTATATGAATTGTTTTATGATGCCATGATTCCCATTTTTATTACATGGGTTATGCAATGATGTATGGTTTATGATTTTGTGGCACACATAAGAATGGTTTCATTATGAGATGGGTGGGACCTATATCTCCCTCCAATGCATTGGATAAAGATTTATATCTCATGAGATAGACATGGCTGGAATGGAAGTTTATTTCGGTTCAGTGATACAGGACTGAAACGAGGAGTGAACTCGGTTCGGAAATGGACTTTGTCCGCTAAGATAGTCTTGGCAATGAGTCATGACTAACAAGAAATGATTTTCCATGATTATGTGTGCATGCCACAAAGTTTCAAGTTTTATGTTATGATTATGGGGATCTCATTTTCACTTCTATGATTTATTCCATGTTAAGATATTATTATCTCTTTTGCAGGATATTATTTTCAAAAAGATATGATATGATTTTTATTTCCTTTATTTTCCCTTGCTGAGCATTTGAGCTCACCCTTTTTTTATGTTTTCTTTTCCCCAGGTCAGGAAGATGGATATTAAGTATAATATGCTAAAAGGGACACTAGATATGATGAAATAAATGGGAGACACTGTAGAAGATTTATGAACCAGTTGTTTATGTTTCCCAGTTTCTAAAGACACTATACCTATACGGTCCTTTGTGGTTTTGTCATATGTTGTAATAAGTGTGCTTCAATTTTGAAGTATTAACAATGTATGTAAAGTATGGATCGTTATAATCACTATGAATAGTTTTAAATGGAAGGTTTTTCTCATTTTTAACTTGATATCTAAAACTTTTGAAATAAGAAAAACCTTCAGACTTCTTTTCTAGAAAATAAACCCAAGTAAATCTAGTGTAATCATCAACTAGAACAAACACATAGTATTTGCCTCTAATACTTCCAGTTTATGTTGGACCAAAAAGATCTGTGTGCACTAACTGTAATGCATCATTTGTTGAGACTTCACCGATTGATTTAAAACTAGATTTATGTTGCTTGCCATATTGACAGGGATCACAAACTTTAGAAGAATCAAATCTAAGCTTCGGCAGATCCTTAACTAGTTTCTTCTTAGAGAGTTTACATAATTTTCTAAGGTAACAATGACCTAGTCCTCTATGCCAAAGCCAGGAATGATCTTCCCTTGCACTTAGGCAAGGTAAATCTTGGCTTCTAAGGTCTTCTAAATTTAAGGTGTAAACATTCTCCTGCCTATTGGCTGAGAGAATAAATTCTTCCTTGGAATTGTGAACTAAGAACTTATCATTCCTAAAATTCACAAGATATCCTTCATCACATAACTTACTTATGCTAATGAGGTTGTGCTTAAGACCCTTAACAAAAATAACATTTGAAATCAAGGTTTTTTCTAGAAAGAATAATATTACCAATATCAAAAATCTCTCCCTTAGCATTGTCTCTGAAAGTTACCTTTCCTCCTTTAGTTTTGATAATATTTTCAAAATAGCTTTTGTTACCAGTCATGTTCCAGGAACATCCACTATCCATGTACCATGTGTTGCTACTGGTACTCTCTTTATTTTCCTGAAATCAAGAAAATAATTAGACTTTCAGAATCAAAACTTGTTCGGATCCGAGATTTCTAGATAACAAAATTTTAGGTACCCACATCTTCTTAGAAAAGTAAGATTTGTGAAATCCTAAAGATTGGGTTTTGTTTAAGGAACAATTATTTGCCCAGTGACCACCACAATGACACTTGGTACAAAATGGGGCACTTTGAGGAACAAAATAATTGTTGCTGAAAATTGGTTTTTCATGGGTATAACCAAATCCAGATTTGTTTCTTAAAGGTCGTATTTGGGAATACATTTTATCAAAATTTTCCTTACCATGGGTAAAGTTTGATAAACACTTCTTTAAGGAAAAGATTTCGGACTTGAGTTTGATAACCAAGTTTTTATCTTCAAAATCATTAGATTTAGAACTAGAGCTAGGCTCGAAAATACTTTTCTTAGAAATTACTTTTTCTAACTCTTTAGAAATTTTGTTCTTCTCAGAACTTACTTCCTCAAGATTTTTTGAAATACTTTCAAAATCAGCATTTTTTCTATCAAGATCCTTAGAAAGATCTTATATTTCTTTTGTAAGGATAGAATTCCTAGAGTTTGCCTTTTCCAGTTTCTTATTGAGTCTAGAGTTTTCAATCTCAAGAAGTTCAGAAAACCTAGAGACTTCTACATAGGTAGGTAAAGTATTTTCTTCATCAGAAGAGGATTCTTCATTAGAAGAATTATAATACTTACTATCATTATAATTTAAAGAAACATTGGTCAATGATTCATCACTTCATACCTTAGCCATAAAGTAATGATTGTCAATAGGTAATCTGGCTATATGACCAAGATTCTTCTATCCTGAAGATTCATAATCAGAAGATTCATCTAAAGAGTCACTACCACTGGTACTCCAGGTATCACTAGCTTTCAGAAATTTCTTAGCTTTGGATTTATAATACTTCTTTCTGTTCCTATCTGAATGCCTTTCTTTCCGTTCTTTCTTTTTGAGCAAAGGGAAATCTGGTCTAATATGTCCAGCTCTCTTGTATTCATAACATGTGACTTATCCATATTTCATATCTTTCCTGTCCTTTTTCTTATACTTGGATTGTAAATTTCTCTAACCATCTATCTTGTTCATCCTTTGAGCAAGATTTTCTAATTCGTTTTTAGATACTTCACTCTCACTAGATTCGGATTGAACAACCATCTTCTTAGACTTGGATCTGGTTACTCTCTCAGGATTCTTAGCTTTCATATGATTTGATGTTGTTGTAAAAGCAACAGTACCATTCCCATTCTTCTTTTTGATGTTGTCAGCATCTCTCTTCATTCTAGTTTCATGTTGGAGAAGAGTTACAAATAACTCATCAATAGAAATTTGAGTGACCTTCCTGTTCTCATCTATAGTAGTTCTTTTGGATTCCCACTCATTGGGAAAAATATCAATTATCTTATCCACAAGTGCTTCATCATCTAAACCTTTTTCTCCCATAGACTGTAAGTTGTTGACTATAGTCATGAACCTCTATTGAACTTTACAAATTGGTTCACCATAAGGAAAATTGAATCCATGATATTCAGCTCTAAGCATAGCTCTTCTAGTCTCAATCACTTTAGAAGTTCCAAAGTGTGTAACCTCTAACTTCTTCCAGATACAATTAGCTGCTTCACAAGAAGAAATTTGGATATATATATTTCTAGTCATTGAACAAAGTAAGGTATTGCGTACCTTATAATTGAGTTGATACTCTTGCTTTTCCTGGTTAGTAAAAGTTCTAACTTCCTTATCAGGAATTTTATAATCTCCAGTAAGCATAACAAAGTTGTCCACTCCAGTATTGATAACAAAAGTCTTCATTCAATCTCTCCAATATTCATAGTCATTACCATCAAAGATTGGTGGTCTTGTAGGATTTAGATTATCAATGGAACCAACATTGACTCCTACCATACTTAAAATAACCTTCAGCACACAAACTTGTTAGTAGAATAAGTTCGTAATCACAAAGTTCAGAATGAAAAAGTTTGGAATGAAAAAGTTCGGAATGATAAAGTTCAGAATGACAAAGTTCGGAATGATAAAGTGAGCAAGAAAAACTTATATGTGAGTACAAGTATTTCAGAGACCTTCTCTGATACCAAATGTAGGATTAGTATAGAGTATGAGGTTTCCAACCTCTGATACAAAATGTAGGATCGAAATAATGATGTAGATGCTCAATATACAAGAGGGGGGTGAATTGTATACTTTAAAAATTCCTTTGGAACCTTTAAAGTTAGTTACGAATAAATATGTTTTCCTTAAACAAAGGAAAGAGCTAAGTTTAAAAAAGTTAAACTAAGTAAATTCACAACACCTCTAACACCAAATGAAAACTTGGAATAAGGAATGAAGTTATAAACTTCAAGTCCTTTGTACTTGCTTAAAACTGGAAAGAGATTCCGGAAGTAGGTTCCGGAAATTTGAATCCGGAAATTGAAACTTAACTAAAGATTACAATATGAGATTCTACCTTAAAGCGTATAGAATCTAAATGAATCAGAATACAAGTAAGGAAGTGTAAGAAATTTATACTTTCCTTACAATACAATATGCAGTGGAAAAAACATGTAGTAAAACAAAAAGTAACAAGATATAAGTCTTTTAACCCAAAGAGAAGGGTATCCAACAACCTTGGATAAAGGTCCCTTGATTTATACTTTCAAGAAATTCTATCTTACCCACACCAGGGTAAGCCCTCGATACGAAGATTGGAATCTCTGTCTTTCTATCCCTGCAAGCCCTCAACTTCAAGGTAGTTGGAAACCTCTATCTTCCTCAGAAAGAAAGCCCTCGAACTTCAAGGTAGTCAGCACCTCTGTCTTACTATCCCCGGAAGTCCTTGAATGTAATCACCAACATTCGGAGTCGCACGAAGCTTTGATAGTTAATAAGATTCTCTCTCTCTAGAAATCACTTCAACAGCATGTAAGAACAATGTCAAAGAAGTCATCTTTTAGCTCTTTCAAATGAGCTCCTATTTATAGGCAAGGTTGGCCTCCTTTCCAACGGTAATATTTTCCTTAAAAGTCGGAGGGACCTGTACATGTGTAACTTAACCAACGGTTAGTTTATAATAGAATAGATGACATATTTTTATAACAAAACAAGTGAAAAAGAAAGTACGACATCATTTAAAGTCTAACTCAAAAGTTCGGAGTGAAGGTTAGGAGTGTAAAAAAAATAATTTTTTGGAGTCTAAATAAATTCAGAGTGTATTAAACAAAGATGATCAGATTCTGTTTAATAGGTGAATTCGGAATGAGAATTCGGAATGAGAATTCGTCAACAGAATTCGTAATGATAATTCTTCATCAGAATTCGTAATGAGAATTCGTCATCAGAATTCGTAATGAGAATTCGTCATTAGAATTCTTAATGAGAATTCATCATCAGAATTCGTAATGAGAATTCGTCATCAGAATTCGTAATGAGAATTTGTCATCAGAA
Organism: Viscum album; assembly: GCA_963277665.1. Lineage (NCBI taxonomy): Eukaryota > Viridiplantae > Streptophyta > Magnoliopsida > Santalales > Viscaceae > Viscum > Viscum album. The sequence goes on along the minus strand of OY728119.1, from coordinate 455,166,062 downwards.
TTAGTAATGAGAATTCATCATCAGAATTCGTAATGAGAATTCGTTATCAGAATTCTTAATGAGAATTCGTATCCAGAATTCAGAGTAGAACTTTATTACAGTTCTCATCCAGAATTCGGAACCTAAAATATAATGCTTCATATCAAAGTTTCAAACGATTCCGAGAATATAGAAATGAATCTGAATCTTATACTTAAGAAATATATGGTTGAAAATATGATAAGGTTAATTTTTCTTACAAAAGTGATCTTCCTTTTAAAAACGACTTTCCTTATAAAATCAATTTTCCTTATAAAAGCGATTTTCCTTAAAGATAAGGTGTTTGTGATTTTCAAAACAAGAAGGAATGGAAAATTCATAAGGAAAACCTTATTGACTCTACAGATGAAACCAATATCACAACCACATATGTAAAAATACATATCACATCACAAGTACCAACCAGGCCTTCACTCATATTATAATCATTTTAAAAACCCTTTCTAAAAAATTTTAAATTAACCACAATTCCAAGGGAAGAATAAATACTCCCAAGAACACCCTCATATGTCTAGGGAGACTCTATTTTTACTTTATATAACCAATAAATCCTTTTTAGAACATAGAAACCCATCAAACACAACAAGGGATCCCACTTTAAAACCCCATTCCAGTGCATAAAGTAATCCACCAATTATTTCCAAAGGAATAACATAAGCCTTAAAAGTATATCAAAGTCACCACCACACAATTGATTTCTTCTTTGAAACTCCAAAACAAGGCCAAAGTACTTTCTTTTATCACAATTTCCATAAAACACAACTTAAATATTTTTTAAGGTTCAAAAAGATAATTCATTTCATAAAATATTTCAAGATACCGTATAAAAACACAAAACAAGGAACACGACCTTTTAATTTCCACTAAAAAATCCCTAAAAAGTCTCTATAGGATTTTACACAAAAGGTAAACCACCCACACATTTCAAATCACCATTTTAAATAAAACTAAAAAACCCATTTTAAGTCATTTGAGGTCAATACCAAAATTTAAGATAAATTCCCCTTGAAACCATAATTTCAATTAATGAAAACAAAAACTAGTTTAAAACAAATCACCCACTTCTCAAAAACATTTCAAAAGGGACAAAAGTGATTTCATAAATGCTTTGTAAAACTAAACATTCCATTTCAAAACATGAACATGGATTGCGCATGAAAAACCAACTATGCCATGTCCAAAACACTCCAAAATGGATTCAACACATCACAAGGCTATCCATATATATATATTTTCATAAAAATGGAATTTAAAAAAGGCACAAGCATATTATAATTGCAAAAATAAAATTCATGTCATAGTAACACCTACCTCAAGGAGAAGAGGATTAAGCCGGAACACATCAGAACTTGACGCTTTCATCTGTGACCACTCGAAGCTTCTCTTTCCCACCTCCAAGAGGATGCACATTCACATATACATAGGGAAACCTATACCATATGTACATATTTTCATGGCCATTAATATGTACTTGGGGGTCCTTACATATAAGCTTATATATGCATATACTTATTTACACTTCCACGCATATGCATTTCTCATATATATACATAAGAACACCTAGCCCAAATATATATATTCACCACCATGAGTGAATATATATATAGTGGGAGAACTTATATATAGATATTCCTACCTCTTCATACGTAGGTAAGTCTCCTTTGGATTTGGTGACTCGAACCCACCTGAAGGATGAAAAAAATTCAATAAAAATTACTAAATACCAAAAATTTCCAAAAGGACCCAAATAAAAAATTTCTAAACAAAACATTGGAAGAAATCCTACCTTAGGCAGTGGTGGAAAACTGAAATGATCTGAAATTACTCACTTTCAATAGAAAACTCTAAAATATACACTAAGTCGATCTGAGTGGCCCTTTTCACATCCTAGCAAAGAAAGAAACAACCAAAAATCAGGTCAACCCTAACCCTAGGGTTAGGTCAATCCAAATAAAGAAATAGTGAGAGGGAAAATTGGCCAAATAAGGGATAAGGGAGGGGAAGAGATCTTACCTCAAAGAATCAAACAAGAAACAAGAATAAATCTAGTTGAAATCATTGGAGAAAGAAGATATGAGAGGGAGGGGTGAAGCATGTATAGAGAGGAACGGGTAGTGGCTCATGTGACACATAGGGAGGAGAATATGGGAGGAATATGGGAAATAAAATATGGAAAAAATAAAAATAAAAAAATAATGGGAAACTACACTATTTTTACATGATTTACCAAATTGTGTGCTTACCATGCATTAGAAACTTCCAAGCCCAGGAACACCCTCACATGGTAACCTATAGGTAGACACACATTTAAGAAAACTATTCTCAAACCGTGACACTCGTCACTTTCAACTTACAAATCCAAACTGTACACTTTATACATTGTTTAATAGACCGTGTGCAATCTGTGCGCCACACCACTGACTCACCTAGGAACCTTCATAAGCACCGTATGGTTACTAATAACTATGTGGGATAACCGTGGAATAGCTAAAACGCCTCAAAAAATTAAATTTGTATCCAACCAACTACCATAGCTCAAACCCTCTCCATAAAAAGAAAAAATAATACAAAAATAAAAAACACTGTGACACCCAGGGTATTACAATATCCCTACTATGCCACTTTTTATCCCCAGAATGTCTCACATGAAGGAATAGAAAAGGAAAATGAAATATACAAAGTTGTACTAACCAAAATAAACAGTCAACATGGCTTAACCTCAAAGGAAATTACTAAAATACTAAAACATTATCACTCCAATCAACTAATAATCATCCACATCTCTAAGTAATACTCGAATAGAAACCTTAAAAAATAAAGCTTATTCAGCATGGGAACCTCTAACATGGTCTCCCAACTATTTAGAGCTACTCTAAAATGGTGTTACTAAAGAGAACTAAAAAAAGACATATCCTCAAACAACTGAACATCCATGAGAGACACATTCTCAACAAAAATAAAATCCACACCAAAGAAATAAAGAACCACCAAAAGGATCCATAAAAGATGATAAGAGGTCTCACCTCAGGTCACAACACACACGGTTAACCTTGGTTCAAATTCATGGATCACCCCCACATGGTGTATCCAAAATGACTATGGTTAAACAAAAACCAGTCTACCAAACTCAATTGGTAGATCTAAAACCCTAGTTACCTTATTATGCACCCAAGACCTCTCTCATATCCAAAAAACGAGAACCTCAACAACATAATAGGAAAATAGTTGAAACATCTGCAAGATCTAAACAACCACAACTAAATCTGTAAAACCAAGATCACAACCAGTAAAATAAAGGCTTCCTAAATAAAAATCAACTCATCCAAATCAACTGGAATAAAAAATCAAAAAATCAACCACTCTCATGAGGACAATTACACATCCACTACTCCCCTCAGATTTTGGGTAGGCACCGAATCTATTGAAACTATTTTGACCATCTATGGAGTATAAATAATGTAACTAGACATGGAACTAGGAAATCCATGTATCTTAACACAAACCAAATTACTCCTTATAAATCAAGAAATCAAAACAAAACATCAAGTCGTAACAGGGTGCACAAAACCCCTTAAAAGAGGCACACACAATTACACTAAAAGAACTTTTCCTTTGAAAACATTATTTTCACCAATGAATTTTTAAAATACACTCTTCAATAAGATATTTTCCAAAAACCAAGACATCTCACTTTGAAAACAAAAAAAAATATGTGTAACCCAATAATTTCCCAAATATGGAAAACCACATGAAATCATGTTAAAAATTCCATTTTATTTTGAAAACTAAGCACCCAAGGATTCCCATTCAAAAATCACTTTCATTTTGAAAATAGAATTTCATAAGGAAGAAACCATTTTTATAAATCACTTCATAAAACCTAGTAAATTCTCCCTTCCTTATTTTCTACAAAACCAAATTTAAAAATAAATGTTTTCCTCAAAACCCCATTTTACTTCTCAATAAAATATTTAAAAACCAATCACACAGAAGTACTATACAATTACCCTCAGAAGAATCACAAGAAACCACATCCCAAAACACTTTTCAATCCACCTCCAATGTGTGGAAACCACCTTTGGAGAAATCCAGAATCGCAAAGAGTCCAAAAAAGTATAACCAGAGAAGTAATAGTGTTATGGATACATTGGCCCCATGGTTGGGGGACCATGATCCAACCCTGTAACACACTCTATATAAGTGGTAGACTTGACCGCATGGGCACCGCATGTTTTCTTAGTATGTGAGTGCCAACCACGTAGCTCAAGTTCTCCTTCCTTTCAACCCTAAGACCAATAGAAACCCCTAATATGAATCACATGCTCAAATGGGATCAAATCATCAATAAAATCAAAAACAATCAAAACTTCCCAAGGCAACATTGAATCCATGATTCAAACCCTAACTTTTCTGGACACCTTAAGGCTCTGGACAAGCAAGAGCTAACTAGAATCTTTCTTCACTTACCTCTCAAGCTCTTATAACCTTAGTCTCCCTTCTACATGAACAAATCAAAATAACATGGGCTATACCAAACCTAGGTCCTATTAGGAACTTATTCTCTAATAAAAATTTGTACCGAACTGGATTGGGATTCCATCTTACCTAACACCCAACCCGATTTTCGACAAGGCCCGAAGGTTGTTCCTAATCCCCACGGGCTGGAAACTAGTTCTTATCCATCATATAAATTCTTTTGGGAATGATTTCTCCCAAATCATAATTAAATGATAGAAAAAGATATAAATTAAATTGTCAAAATAATTAAATAAGTTATCAATAAGGCTATACATAAAAAGACTAACTAAAATAATAGTTTCAATCAAGAAAGAATGAAAAACTAACCAACTCAAGCTGAGACCCCAAACATCTCCACCAAAATATCCCCCATGCAAGCTAACAAGAACAAAAGGAATCCAACTGAGAACCTGGAAAGATATAAACGTGATCTAAAATTCCAATAGGTCACCAAAACCTGCTGAAACTATAAAATAGGTTTCCTAAGGCTAAACATCAATGATATTTTTAAAATAAATCTATAAAGTAGTATTTACATATATAATCATCTCTACGAAAAAAAATCAAATCCATAGACAAATTCCAAAACATTTCCCTTTTTTATAAAATTGAACACACACGTTTCCAAACCAAGCCATAGGCCTAAGCCTTATCAAAACCACACACACCTTTTTCCATTTCTCAAAAACCAACTCACTTATTTTATTTAAATCAAAATTCAACACTTTAAAAAAAATACAACAAGGATCAAATAATAACCTGAGGTCACTTAGGCGTATATGCCCAACTATCTAAATAAGGCATGGAAAAGGTGGGCATAAACAACAACATGTACTCAATGAACAAAAATGGGAATAGCATACCTCATTACATCATATGAAACATTACACTAACAAAATACATCATGAAAATAAACAAGAACAGCCAAGTAGCAAACGTCCTAAGGGATCTGGAATGCCATATCTGGGCATCCCATCCTTTAGGTCATAAGCTAAAAAGAATGAAACATGTTCTAAAAAAATGACATGGTATATAAGAATAAACAAGGTGTTAGTAGATAACAACACTCACTTTAGTCATTTTATTAATTTATTCTATAGTTATGAATTTCCATTTATTACACTATGGCCTGTGTATGTTAACTACTACGCATAAAGGGATAATTAAAGTTCCTGATCTCACTAGGGAAAACATTTCACAAAAAAATATATATCTAAATTTCCTAGGAGCATTATTCCAGATAGTCTATCACACTTACCTTGGAGCATCAGTCTAGGTAGTCTCATCCAATGCATTCATTAGGGGAATAGATCCTTAGTCCAACTCCCTAACTCGTTCATTCTAGGGGTGGGGTTTAGATCCTCATTCCAACCCAACCAGTGGGAGGAGTCTGATTACATTATCACACAACACCAATCCATGTGCATGTTCTTCTTAAAAAATTAACCACATATACTATTTCATGACCATAGTCAAAAAATAAAATAACATTCAAAATTCATAATTAATCAATACTTAAATCATTCTAATTCCATAACCAATGAACATGTTACTATTTGAAAATAATTTCTCATTAACCCATTAAAACTATACCAAACATTCCCTCATGTGATGCTATCAATTAGGCATAATTAAAATCAATTTCATTTACAAACCATGTTAACAAATTAAACCCAATTCTCATAATTTCTTTTCATAAATCCATATTAACATATTAAACATAAAAATTGTTGGTTTAACCCAATAAGTGCCACCACTTTAATATTTAACATCCCAAATTCAATTTCATGAACATGTTACACCACATGGGTAGCCTCAATCCCAACCACAAAATCCTTCATGTATCCCAAAGGGATCATGGGGGTTTCAATTTTTCATTTAATCAATGAATCTATCATTTCTCACCAAATTCACCCACAATCAAAATAAGAAGAAACCAATAGCGAAACCACATATGTACAAATCAACATCACATCACAAGTTCCAACTGAGCCTTTACTCATATGATAAGCATTTAAAAATCCTTTTCTAAAACAATGTGAAATTCAAACACAATGCCAAGGGAAGAATAAACGCTTCCAAGATCACCTATATATATCAAGGGAAACTCCATTTTCAATTTATAAAACCAAAAACCATTTTTAAAACAAGTAAAACCATCAACACAATAAGGGATCCCACTTTAAAACCCCATTCCATTGCACAAACCAATCCATCCATTATTTACAAAGGAAGAACCCAAGCCTTACAAGTATATCAAGGTCACCCCCGCACAATTTATTTCCTCTTTAAAAATTTAAAACATGTCCAAAGGCCCTTCTTCTATCACACATTCCATAAAACAACAATTAAAACGTTTTTACAGGTTCAAAAAATCATTCATTTTATATAAAAAAATCAAGATACCATGTGAAATCCCAAAAAAAAGGAACAAATAATTTTCATTTCCATCAAACAACCCCTTAAATAAGACAAATGGGCATTTCCAAAAATTTTAAACAACCCACACATTTCAAATCACCATTTTAAATAAAACAAAAAACAATTTTTAAATCATTTGATGTCAACACCTAAATTTAAGAATAAATTCCCCTTAAACCCTTAATTTCACTTAATGAAATACAAAACCTATTTAAAACCTTTTTAAAACCCATCACCCACTTCTCAAAATAATTTAAAAACGGCCCAAATTCATTTCATAAAATATTTTTATAACTAAAAAATTCCATTTCTAAACATGAACATAGATTGCGCATGAAAAACCAACTATGCCAAGTATAAAACCCATTGAAATGGTTTCAACACATCACACAGCTATCCATATATCAATACTTTAATAAAAATGGAATTTAAAAAGTCACAATCATATTAGAATTCAAAAAAGGAAATTAATTTCATAGTAACACCTATCTCAAGGGGAAGAGGATTAAGTCGAAACACTTCAACACTTGATGCTTTCATCAGCGACCACTCGAAGCTACTCTTCCCTGACTCCAAGAATATGCACCTTCACATATAAATAAGGACACCAAGACCTTATGTGCATATTCACATAGTGATGAATATGAACAATGTTATCCTTATATATATTCTTATATATGAATATACTCACTTACACTTATACACGTTTTCATTTTTCATATATTTATATAAGAACACCTAGCCCCAATATATATATTAACCACCATGAGTGATTGTATATATATATATAGTTATGTATGTATGTATATATATAATTGGGGAACACACACATATATATGCCTATTTATGCATACAAAGGCAATCCACCTTCGACTTTGGTGACTCGAACCCGCCTCAAGGACGAACAAAATGTATTAAAAAAATTACTAAGAACCTAAAATCACCGAAAGGACCCAAATAAAAAATTTTCTAAAAAAATAGTGGAATAAATCCTAACTCAAGTGGTAGAGGAAAACATAAATGATCAAAAATTCCTCTCGTTTAGCATCAAACACCGAAACATACACAAATCTATCTTGAAAGTCCCTTTGCATGACATAGCCAAAGAAGAAACAACAAAAAATCAGGTCAACTCTAACCCTAGGGTTTGGCCAATCCAAATAGAGAAATGGGGAGTGGGAAATTGGCCAAATTAAGGAAAATCTAGGGAGATTATATCTTACCTCAAAGAACCAACGAAGAAACTAGAAGAAATTTGGTGGAAATCGCCATATAATTATGAGTCGAGAGGGAGGGGAGGTATGCGGCTAGAGAGGAATGGGGAAGAGATCACATGATGTCTAGGGAGGATAAGAAGTGGCGAAAATAGGGGAAAGAAAAAATGAAAAAAAAGTAAAAAGAAAATAAAAACCTAAATTTTAAAATACTGGGTAACTGTATGGTTTTCACATGGTTTACCAAGTCATGAGCTAACTGTGCGTTGGCCAATGCTAAGGCTAGGAACCCCCTCGTATGGTTACCTGTAAGCAGACACATGGTTAAGAAAAATGTACTCAAATTATGAAAATCGACACTATCAACTTACAAACCCAAACTTCAAGCTTTCCACATAGTTTAATAGACTTTGTTCAAGCCATGTGCCACACCACTGACTCGCCTAGGCACCCACACAAGAACTGCACGGTTACTACTAACTATGTGGGATAACTTTGCAATAGTTAAAAAGCATCAAAAAAATTAATTTTTTGGCCTTCCAACTACTGGTGCTCAAACCCTCTTTATTACAATATAAAATAATTCAAAAATTAAAAACATCATGACACCTGAGGTATTAGATAAGACATTTTTAAATAATGAACTAAAAATATTCAAAACAACCGATATGGAATTAACTCATAAAGTGTTTTAATATATGAATAAAAAGAAACAAAATAAATGGTTTAGTGTAAGGTATTAATATTTTAAAATGTTCCTATGAAATAAAATAATTGATATAATCTTATTATATAAAAGTTAAAAGACATACATGGAAATTTTGCACTCAAGGTAAGGGTTTCTCATCTCACTTTTACATCTGTGAGACATGTTCTATATTCACCACTTTTTATTATTTTTTTGTGTATATACTATATATTTTACATTAAATATCATGAAAGATCCATAAATAATGGTATTTTAGGTTTCAATTTTAATTAATTTATCCAAGGGTAATTACTTTAAAGTTACTAAGTGGTAAAGAGTTTCCTAATGCAATTTCGTTTCATTGGCTTATAAAACTTCTTCATTGACTTAATTATGATATGATTATGTATTAATTGATATTTAAATTTTATATATACTCTATTTACACTTTTTTGGTATGTATTTACATTTTTTACACTTAATATTACCTATGATTAACTCTCAATTTAGTGATATGATCATTATAAGGGTTAACCATCACAAATTCCCTTCTTTGGGTCATATGTTTAAGGTATGCACCTGTATTCTTTATGAGGTGTATATACTAACCTTTTAGAATTTCATATCATGTATTTACTTATTTTTATTATATTTAAAGCTTAATTTGAAGTTTTTATTTCATGGGGCTTATAATTAAATAGTTACCAAAGTGGTAAGTGTTTTATGATATTATCTCATCATTTATTAGGATTTTTATGATTTTATTTTTGACAATAAAATATTATGATCCATCTACCAAGAATCTCATTAATTGTATTCTCTTATTATTAGGTCTTAAGAATATATGGTTTCCCTTAATTTTCCTCTCTTAATATACTCAAGAGTTAAAAATAATGTTTTTGTGAAAAATCATCTTTATTTATCGCTTCGATCTAAAAACCTTTTTCTTCTAAAATAATTTTTTCTAAAAATGTTTTAAAATTTTAAAATTCCTCAAATTATTTATTAAATATATTTTTACCCATTTTTTAATTTTTTAAAAATATTTTGAAAAGCATATGCATGTCCTTTTCCAAAAAAATAATTTTTATTTTACTGAAAATGTGAAAGGAATCATTATTTTAATTTGTACAACAGGAATGGAATTTCCTTCCACCATAGCCATTATTTTATTTGAATCTTCCTTTATAATTTTTCAAGGTTGTTTTCAAAGAAAATTATTTTCAAAGAAATATGTTTTAAAAAAGTTTTTTTCAATATGAAAAGGATATTTTCCTTAAGAAATTTTTTAAAAAAATTTTATGATTCTTTTATATGTCTCTAAGGTTGTTTTCAAAGAAATATATTTTTACAATATTTTTGAATTTTTAGTTATTTAAAGTGATTTTAAAAATGAAAAGTTTATTTTCAATAAAAACGTTTTCAATGATATTTAAATGGTATTTACATTCATCAACATCAATAAAACTTGTTTTTACTTATACTCTAATGGGGATATTTTATAATGATACCATTCACATTATTTATCTATATGGATTAAGATTATTTCAAAGAGGTTTTTATGGAACTTGTTTATTTTCCATTGTTTAATCATGTTTCAAAGATATTTTTATAAAATCCATTTATTTTCTAGAGGTTAATCATGTTTCAAAGAGATTTTTATGTAACTCGTTTCTTTTCTAAGGGTTGGCCATGTCTCAAAGAGTTTTACATTGAACCCATTTCTTTTACATGGGTTAATCAAGTTAGAAAATGATTAATGATTATTTATATGAGTTTTATGATGAAATTAAAGCTTTATTTACTTTATTTATGATTCTTGGACATTATATATAATGGATAAACCCATATAGTGTTGGGTGAGCCTAATATATCTTATAAAATGGGTGTTCTTAGATAGATCTCAAATACATTGGGTAATTATTATTTTCTCTGGATAATTATATTGGAAGTTGGTCATATGATTATTCCAATTTTAAGGGTTCTCTAAGGGTTTTATGATGATGATGATCCTAGATACCAATAAGTTTTATTTATGCTTTCTATGTGTTTATAATGTTTCTTACGATAAAGATTCTTATCACAAGTATCATGATTATTTATTATGATGACTCATGTCTTTTTTTGAATATTTATACCTTGTTTTCATGTTTAATGATCCATGTATTCACGGGTATGAATATTTTTATGTTATACTCATTCACTTTGATTATGTCATCATACACTTATGATCTTCTTATACTCACTGATGACATTCAATTGGTAATGGTTATGTTTACTCTCATTGATCATTTTAGATCACCCTTCTTATGTCTTTCCCTAGGTTATAAATATTGAGTTTAAATGTGTTAGGTCTTGAATGGTTTTATATGGATGATGATGTTCACTTAATGTGAAATAAGAAAAGCTGAGTTAAGTGGGAGTAATTCTCATTTAAATACATGGTTGTTTTTTATCTAAGATTTTTTCCTAATTAACTAAAACTATAAACTAAAAATGTCCTTAAAATTTAATTGATCCAATATTTCCTTATGATGTTATAGAAACCCTCTTTTTCATACATTGAAATTACATCAATTTTTTGGAACAATTCATACATTACGCAAAAACATGCCCAAAAACCATATTAGTTTAATGCCTCTAGAAATATGGAACACATTATTATAATTTGGTGAAATATCTTCAACATATCCCATAAATATCTTACCCTTTAGTTTTCCTACTTAAAATATTTCTTTATATCCTAGTGAAAATAAAACATATGAAAAAGGTGAGATTATATGCTCAGTAAGGGTAAACAAGGGAGATATGTAAGAATAATCATGTACATAGGGGTATGAGATCATGATCATGAAAATATAATATCATACCATGCATATCAAATACCATAAACATAAATTGTGGAATAAATATTGGAATTTCATAAGACATGAATCATAAGGAAATAAATAACATAATCCATAAAATAATAACAAATGAATAGAATTGTGGCAGACACACAAGTATATAAAATGATTTTCATAGTAGTCAAGGCATCACTTCCAAGGCCATATTAGTAGTATGGGTTCACTGCCATGACCATCTTAGTAGAAAATGTATTTTATTTCTATCTCATGAGATATAAATATTTATCCAATGAATTAGAGGGAGATATAGGTCTCAACCATCTCATAATGAAATCATGCATACATATTCCACAAGATCATAAAAAGTCATATCATAACCAATGAAATGTAATTGGTTTCATAAACACGTAATAATATAATAGCATATGGAAAAGATATATGTTTCATAATTATTTCATAAAAAGAAAAACTCATGAAAAGAAGTAGGTCTATTAAAAATCAGTACATCAAAACATAAACCATTTTGAGAAAAAATATGAATGGTATTCATGAAATATAAAAAAATTTGTCATCTTAAATGGGGAAGGATTCTGAAATCACTTGTAAAATGAAATTATATTAAAAATCACTCTTAAAAAATTAAAACATTTTGAAAACCCTTTTATTTGAAACCACTTTGAGAACATATAAAGGAATCATGAAAAACCATTTAAACAAATCTTGAATAAAATATCTTTTATTATTTGAAAAATGTTTTTTGAAAGAAAAAAACTTTTGAAAACTCTTTTCTTTGAAAATAAACATGAAAACTTGTAAATACATATTTAAAACATTTTGAAAACAGTTATCCTTTAAAACATATAAAGGTAGCTTGAAAAAACATTTAAATCTATTTTCCTTGAAAATAAATTTTTAAACTTATAAAGTAATCCTTGAAAACACCATAAAAATAAAACATTTATTTAAAATCTTTTTCCTTTGAAATGAGCTTATAAGATCTTTTAAAAACATTTCTTGAGGAAAATAATCATTAAGTGTCTCATACCACTTTGATACATTTATACATAATCCCCTTGAAATAAAAACATTACAAGAATCTTAAAATATAATTAATGTATGGATATTCATGATATAACATATCGAATGTTAGTATATACACCTTTTAAAATAACATAGTTTCATAACAAGACATGTGTCTCAAAGAAAGAAAATTGAGACAAAACTACCTTACTCATTTGGTAACTTTTAAACAGTAAAAACCTGTGAAACAAATATCATAAAATAGATATGTAAATAGCCATATAATTAAATTATAAAAGTTATATAATACATTCATGGTCAGTATGTACACAATACAAAATAAATGAGAGGTGAATAAGATCACAAAAATAAAAAGTGAGATGAAATTTTATTTCCTAATGTCTTGATTCTCATTGTACTCATGAAAAAAATATTATATAATAATTATAAATTTATTATACATATATTATAGAACCAAATTCATATATATAATAATATATATGATTTATTTATGAATTTATATTACCCGTTTAGTAACAGTTCCTTGTTAAAGCAACGTTTCGGGTAATAATTGCTTTTTTATCGTGTGTGTTTTGACTTTCATTCTTGATACTCTTACTTAAATCATGATTTACTTATTTAAATAAATTAAAACATGACTTATATATCATATATATTCTATATATAAATATTTATTATTATCTTATAAAATATATCTATGTAAAATGGAATACACTGTTCATGGAGATGGTAGACCGTATTTAGGCATGAACTGTGTTTCTATTTTCTTAGGAGTTTAAAAGAAATGAAATTATATGATATATTATCCTTAAAGAATAACTTTTATGTCATATAAGATATATATACTCATAAAAATTAATCCTTAATACCATTTATTAAATATATTTGAATAATGAATCACGCCGCATCATGGAGATGGTAAGCCATATGTACGCACGAGCGACGTTATAATTTTCCAACAATATTAGACTGTAAAAAGGTAGAAATGATATTATAATTATATAAATATTATTAAATCATAAATTTCATAAATTTTTATATAGAAATAGTTTTTACATTATAATTCTTAACCATGATAGGTGGTAAAGGAAAAAACGAACAACACTGTTTCATGAGGTGTTAGTTTGTCGAACAAAAGAACGGTAAGTTCGTTACCCATTATATGGAAGTGTGTGTGAGTGTAGGCCGAACAATTAATATAAAAAATATAATTATATTTATGATACCAGGGTTATTATATAAACATGAAATAAAAATAACTTAAGGAGTTTAAGGAAGAAATAAAATAAAAACATTCGTTGTTGAATGTTACCACTTTTTTGGGTATCTCATTTTTGTTTGAACAAAAGGAATCTTTTGGTTGGATTTATGACCAAATTAAGGATTCTAGGATTAATTTATGGTATTTGGGAGGATAATTGGGAATATTTTGGGTGATATAAAGTTATTTAAAGGTGTTAATAAAAGAGGAGAGTTTCCCTTTTATAAGAGAGGGGAGGGGCACTTTTGGAAACTCTCAAAATACTAATTTAATATTAATTTATTTTCTATCTCAAATTTCTCCAAAGTGAGTTATTTATAAACTAAGATGATTATGGGTATAAATTATATCAAAAAAATAATTTTTATACAAGTTTATGTCTCATTCTTACCCTTATCTTTCAGATTTAACCCTTGGTTAAATCCTTTTAACTCTTACCGTGACAACATGTGTTTTTACTACTTATGGGTCAATATAGTTACTATAAAATGACAAAAGAACCCCAAATGGATAATTTAGGGAATATTTAACCTTAATATATCCATTATATAAAATTTGAAATTTTTATAAATTTTATTTCATTTAATAAGATATTATTTATTTTAAAGTATCATTTATGTCAATTTTGATACTATTCATTATTTTTCTTTTTAAAAATATAAAAAAAACATTATAACATAAAAAAAAATTAATATATCACTAATATATCAAATTTATTTATAAAATTCATAGATGTGATTAATTATGTTATATTATATTTATTTTAATATTTTTATTATCATTTGTTTGATATTTCTATTAATTAAACAATTACTACATCATCATTATATAATCCTTTAGTTAAATTATTTCTTCCCCAAAAATTGAAAAAAATATCATGATGAATATAAATTTATTATATTTTAAATTACTATTTATAGTCTAATTTATCTTCTTTATAACCCTATATTAAAAATTATTTTCTTATTAAATATGAGTATGTCATTTTTCAATTTTCCTTAAATAAAATATAATAAATGTCATATTCTTACCAAAGTGGCTTAAAAATGTTTTAATTTTGGACTAAGTTTTATTCTGGTCAAAACCCACTCATCTAATAAAATTGCGAAAAGTTTTAGGGTAATTTTATAATATTATAACATTATTTTTACCATTAATTACCTTACTTACCCATAAACATTGTAAATAAAACATTACTAATGTTACAGTTCATAATATCCAAAAAATTAATTTGATCTTATTAGACTCTAAATATAATACTAATTATAACCATTTATGTCTATTTTTTAAATTCAATTCATAAAAGTGGAAAAATTAACTTATTACTAATCCTGTAGATGTGGTGCGAAGGCGGGTAAAAATAACTTTCAAATGTTCAATAAGTTTTTATATCTAATTTAAATATAAAAAATGATTCAAATGAACTAAATTGGATTAATATATGTATCATTTATCTATTGTGGCATTTAAAAATCATTTTAAAATATCATAATTTTTTAAACGAAACGTTAATTTTTAACTACAATGTAGTATTTTTCACTATTCATCAAAAATATAAACTTTACATAAAAATACCAAAAATTCACCATAATGTAATTTTGAAATTATGAATAAAAATATATGTTTATTTTATAAAATTCAATTTCTCATACTGTCTAAAATTAATTTTACTATTTTTCATATAATAACATAAAAAGTAGTTCTTTAAAGAAAATATTATTCATAAACATATCAATAATTTACCAAAAATTATACATTTCATTATAAATATGTTTTATTTATGTGAAAAAATTTAAAAATTAGTTATTAATATTAAAATTAATATGTTTAATAGAGAGGTTATAAGTATCTCATTTAAAAATTATAGTAATAATGTATTGTTTTACAGAAACTCAGTGTTGCGTGTAATGCGGTCCAAGTTGGTGTTGTGTGTATCGCAAGCTAAACATGGTGTTGTGAATAACATAATCTAAAATTAGTGATTTATAGAATAAAAATAAATTATATTCAATGTTTTGTGAAGGGAAAAATATCAAAAGGATTAAATTAATTCGAAAAAATAATTCACAAAATCTCAGGGTGTTCAATTATACCCCCCTTAAAATAAATTTTTTCCTCAAAATTCATCTGTGTTATCAAAGGATTAATACTTGAAAGCTTCTTTCATATAAACCCACATATTAAAAAAATATTAAAACTTCATTTAAAAAATAATGTTAGGAACATAATGGTTATCTAAAGTAACTCATAACTAGGTTTCCACATAGGAGAACATAGGTGGCAAGTACAAACATTGACATAGAAGAAAAATATAAGAATCAATATCTGATGAAGAAAGATAAAGAACATGGTCAAAAGAAAGTTAAAAATCACAAATATGTAACTCAAATATTCTTGAAAATGGTCATTCATATCATCAAAATTATGATAACAGGACAACCTTTTACATCACGATTCATTTCATAATGTTGAATATTTTTCAAGAGAATATATACTTACTTGATTTTAGCATAATCTCCCACTTTGTTGTTCCTTGATTAATTCCCACTTCATATCTTATTCCAATAAATGAAGTTGATATTTTCATTCTTAAGATGTTAACAGATCATAAATATAATGATATGTCATTCCATATGTCTTTATTACAAAAAAAGGTTACCACAAGTTATCTAATATGCATAAATCAACCTATGGTGTGATAATAATTTAATCTCACAAACTTATAAGATGTTTAAATTAAAATGTATATAAATAGATAATCCTAAAATACTTCTAAAATATAAAAATCCAAAACTTTAAAAATAATTTCAAAAAATTAGCTTAACGTTTATCTCCCATAAATCATAAGGTAGCTCTTGATTTTCACATTCCAAACATGTGAATACCTTCATCATATATTATCTCAAAACAAGAAAATCTCCTAAATTACCATACATACTTATTAAAAAAATGCATGTTTCCTTCTTCCATAGTTTATTTTATATATTTCTTAATTCCCAAAAATTTGTAAACTTTGTCCATGATAGAATAACCCACTCATAAAAAAATCCTTAAATATCGAGTATCATCCAATTTTAATTATTAATATCCAACATATTTTTATCCAAACATCGTTATCTTAAATATAAGTAACATATTAAGGGTAATATTTCCCTTAATATAAATATAAATTTTCCATTAAATTACATTTCTATGTCACCAATATCCATTTAACATATCCTTTTAAATCCTTAATGAAAAACTTATACTCCATTCATCTAATTTTATACTTAAACCATTACTCAAACCATACCATCTTATTCCTTAATAGAACTTTATAATAATATGAAATATTAATTATTTCTTAAAGTACCTCAACATAAATCTAATCATTATTCTTAAATTTAATATAAAAAATACTTTTTGAACATCCCATACCTTTTACATGTCATTCGTGGTCTCTTTACCTTCAACAGTAAAACTAATACTCATACCACCTTCCTGATTATCATCCTGAGATTTCCACTTAGGAAATTGATTTTTATAATTCCCATAATTTCAAAATCTGAAATATTCAATGTTAACCAAGTTCCTTCATGTTCCCTCCATTTACTATAATAAGAAAGAATAGTATAAGAAACATTTATCATAATGGCCACGTAATCATGAAAAATGCCTTATAGGATGTCTAAATCATGACACATACTTATTTGATCTATGAAAACTTAGGTTTATCCCAATTAATTCATTGAAAACTTATATTTAAATCCTTTATGGTGGTTCATAAAAAATTTTAAATTCCCAAAGTATATCCCCTAGGAGTGTCAAACCAGGTTTGTAGTAAGGCTCGTTATCATGTATCAGGTTAAGCCATGTCAGGTCTGATGCACCTTATTGGATTTTTTACCCCTAAGTACATTTGTTCTTGATCCACAACCACTTGTAGCATCTAGAAAAAGATGTAATTATAGGAAACAAATCACTCTATCTTTATCAAAATTCTAACACATTTTCCTAAACATTAACTCATCCTTATACTTATCCTTAGATAAATCCCTATACATATCCTTAGAAATATACCCAGGGATCTAACTAAAGTTTTCTAAACCTAGTTTAAAAGGTTAACTAAAATTATATTGTGATACCAACTTTAGTGAACCTCACTTTTCATATATTGAAATTACATCACTTTTGTAGAACATTTCAAACATTACATAACAATATTCCCAAAGACCGTATTAGTTTAGTGCCTTTGGAAACTTGGAAACAATTATTATAATTGGTGAAATATCTCTAATATATATCATAAAGATCTTACCCTTTATTTTTCTTACTTAAAAATTTTCTTTATATCCGGGGGAAAAAACATATGAAAAGGTTAATATCAGATGTTTAGTAAAGGTAAACAAAGAAGATATATAAGCATAATCATGAGCATAAGGGTATGAGAATATGATCATGAAAATAGAATATCATACCTTGTATATCAAATATTATAAACATAAATCATGGAATAAATATCATCAATTCACAAGACATGAATTATAAGGAAATAAAGAACAAAATCTAAGAAATAATAACATAGGAATAGAATTGTGGCAAAAACATAAGCATATAAAATGATTTCTATAGTAGTCAAGGCATTGCTGCCAAGGAAATATTAATAGTATGGTTTCACTCCTAAGACCATATTAGTGGAAAAGGTCCTTTATGTATATCTCATGATATATAAATCATTACCCATTGTATTGGAGGGAGATATAGGTCCCACCTATCTCATAATTAAATAATAGACACATGTTCTAAAAGTTCGTAAACAATCATATCATAACCAATGGAATGGAATGGAATGGGTGTCACAAACCTGTAATTATATCATAACTTGTGGAAAAGATACAGGTTTTATAATCATTTCATCAAAAGCATAATTCATGAAAATAATCGTGTTCACTAAAAATCATTCCATCAAAACATAAACCATTTGGATAAATAATATGAATGGTTTTATTGAAATAAAACAAAGTTCCTCATCTTAGATGGGGAAGGATTTTGAAATATAACTTAGAACAAGACATTTTATTAAAAATCAATTTAAAAAAAACATTTTCAAAAAAAATTTCTTGAAACCAATTTGAAAACATATAAAGGAATCATGAAAATTAATTTAAAAATTATCTTAAGAAAAATATACTTTATTCTTTAAA
Source organism: Viscum album (assembly GCA_963277665.1). Taxonomy (NCBI): domain Eukaryota; kingdom Viridiplantae; phylum Streptophyta; class Magnoliopsida; order Santalales; family Viscaceae; genus Viscum; species Viscum album. Next base: position 455,146,851 of record OY728119.1, on the reverse strand, counting down.
AAATAATTTTTGAAATGTAAAACCTTTTGAAAACCCTTTTGTTAGATAAACATGAAAACTTTTAAAGAAATACTAAAAACATTTTGAAAAACGTTTTCCTTGAAAACATATGAAGGAAGCTTGAAAACATTTTTAAGTACTTTTTCCTTGAGAATGTCTTTGAAAACTTATAAACGAAGCCTTGAAAAAAACTTTAAAACATAAAACATTTCTTTAAAATCCATTTTCTTTAAAATGAGATTATATGATCTTTTAAAAACATTTCTCAAGGAAAATAATGTTTAAACATTTCAAAGTGGCCCATACCACTTTGAAACATTTGAATATTAATACCCATGAAAGAATAACATTACAAGAAGCTTAAAATATCATTAAAAATGATATTTATGAAATAACCTATCAAATGGTAGTATATACACCTTGTAAAATAATATAGGTGCATAAAAAACATGTGTCCCAAATAAAGAAAATTTTGACCAAACTACCATACTCATTTCGTAACTTTTTAACCATACACCCCTATTAAATAGAGACCATAAAATGGATATGTAAATACCCATAAAATTAAATTATAAAAGTTATATAATACATTCATGTTCATTATGTACACCACACAAGAAATGAGTGGTGAATAAGGTATGTATCCCGCAAAAATAAAAAGTGAGATGAAATTCTCTTGCCTTATGTATTGACTCTCATTATACTCATGAAAAAATCTTGTATAATAAATATAAATTTATTATAAATATATTACATAACCATATTCATATATATAATACCATATATGATTCGTTTATGACTTTATATTTCTTTTTTATTAATAGTTCCATGTTAATGAAACGTTTCAGGTAATAATTGTTTTGTTTATCATACATGTTTGGACTTTTCATTATTGATCCTCTTATATAAATCATGATTTAATTATTTCCATAAGGTAAAAAATGGATTATGTATCATATAGAATTAGTATATAAACATTTATAATAATCTTATAAATGATAGATATATGAAATGGAATACACCGTTCATAGAGACGGTAGGGCGTACATATGCATGAACATTGTTTCTATATTCTTTTCAGGTTAAAAGAAAGGAAATTATATGATATATTATCATTAAATGAAAATTTTTATGTCATATAAAATATATATATTCATAAAAAATCATTCTTATTACTATCCATGAAATATAGGTGAATAACAAATCACATTGTATCGTGGAGATGGTAAGCCATACATATGCATGAGCAACGTTATCATTTTCCCAAAAATATTAGATGGTAAAAGGGTAGAATTGATATTATAATTATAGAATTATGATTATATAATAAACATTATATATATTATATAAAAATAGAGTGTTCATCATAATTCCCAACAATGAGAAGTGGTAAAGGAAAAATGAACAACATTGTTTCGTTAGGTGTTAGTTTGTCATACACAATAATGGTAAGTTCATTACCCATTAGATGTAAGTGTGTGTGAGTGTAGATTTAAACCTTAAAATAAAAACATACTAGTATATTGAGTATTATTATTTTATTTTATAAACATGAAATAAAAATAACTAAAGGAGATCAATGAAGAAATAAAATAAAAACATTTGTTGATGAACGTTACCTCTTCTTTGGGTATCTCCTATTTATTTTCTCAAAATGACTCCTTTGGTTGTATTTATATCCAAATTAAGTCTTAAAATATTAATGGAATGAATTTGGGAGGATAATTATTCAGGTTTTGGCCGAGCCAAAGGGATTTAGAGGTGTTAATAAAAGAGAAAGAGAGGTTCCCTTTTTTAAGAGAGGGGAGGGGCACTTTTGGAAACTCTCAAAATATTAATCTAATATAAATTTATTTTAGATTTTAATTAGCTATAAAGTGAGTTATTTAAAATATAATATAATTATGGTTCTAAATCCTCTCAAAAAATAATTTTTAGACAAGTTTAGGTTTCATTCTTATCCTTATCTTTTGGATTTAACCCTTAGTTAAACCCTTTAACTCTTACCATGACAACATGTGTTTTTACTACTTATGGGGTAATATAGTTACTATAAAATGACAAAAAAACCCAAAATGTATAATATATGGAATATTTAACCTTAGTATATTCATTTTTATGAATTTTATATTTTTATGAATTTTATTTCATTTAAAAAATTAATATTTATTTTAAAGTATCATTTATTTCAATTTTGATACTAGTCATTATTTTTCTTTTTTAGAAATACCCTAACAACATGATAACTTCAAACCAACACATCTAATATATCACTAACATATCAAAGTTAACTATAAAATTAATTTATTTCATTAATTATATAAATTGTATTTATTTTAATATTTTTAATATCATTTATTTGATATTTCTATTAACTAAACAATTACTGCATCATCATTATGCAAGATTTTAATTAAATTATATATTCTCTAAAAATTAAAAAATAATTATCATGATGAATATAAATTTATTATATTTAAAATTATTATTAATAGTAGAATTTATCTTCTGTTTAACCCTATTTTGAAAATTATTTACTTGTTAAAAAAATGAGTATGACATTTTTATCTTATCCTTAAATAAAAAATAATAAATGTCATATTCTTAACCAAGTGGCTTAAAAAGGTTATAATTTCTACCTAATGTTATTTTTGGTCAAAACCCACACATCCAATTAAATTGGGACTATTATTAGGGTAATTTTATAATATTATAATATTATTTTTCCTTTAATTACCCGATTTACCCTTAACCGTATTAAATAAACAATTACTAAAGTTATTATTAATAATATCCAAAAAATTAATCTGGTCCTATTAGAATCTAAATATAATAATTATTACAACCATTTATGTCCTTTTTTTTGAAATTCAATTCACATAATCACCAAAATTAAGTTTAATGCTAATCCTGCAGACGTGGCGAGAAGGCGGGTAAAAAATGTTCAAAAGTACAATAAGTTTTTATATCTAATTTTAATATAAAAAATGATTCCAATGACCTAAATTGGATTAATATATTTATAATTTATCTATTTGTAAATTTAAAAATCAATTTAAAATATAATAATTATTTAAATGAAAATCCATTTTTTAACTACACTGTAATATTTTTCACTATTCATCAAAAAGTGAAACTTCCCATAAAAATCCAAAAAATTCACCCTAAGATAATTTTGATATTATAAATTCAAAAAAATTATTTTATCAAATTAAATTTATAATAGTGTCTAAAATTAATTTTATTATTATTCATAGAAGGACATAAAAAAGCAGTTCCTTTAAAAATATTATTTTTAAACATATCAAGATTTTACCAAAAATTATAAATTTAATTAGGAATATGTTTTATTTATGTGAAAAAAATTAATAATTAATAATTACTACTTATATTACTTTTTTTAATGGCTATTTTATAACTATATCATTTAAATAATTATAGTAATAAAGTTTTTTTTCATAAACTCAGTGTTGCATGTAATGAAAACCAAGTTGGTGTTGCATATAGTGAAAATTTAACTTGATTTTGGGTATAATTTAATCTAAAATTAGTTCTTTTATATAATAAAAAAACTATATATATTCGGTGTTTCATGAATTGAAAATATAAAAAATATTAAATTAATTTCAAAAAGAAAATTATTCACAAAATCTCAGGGATTTACAAATGTTGTATGTTTTGGATGATGAAAATTGGATCACTTTAATATATATTAAACCCAAAAATTTAAGGTTTATGATTTCAGTACCTGATCTGAGAGTGCAGGTTCTGGGATATTATAGTTTATTTTAAAAGAAATGTTTAGATAACTTTGGAGATTAGTATGTTTTCATGAGAGGATATATTAATATTTATGGATTCTATATTAGGTCTATAAGTTTTAATATGATCATAATTTCAAAGTATTAGACACCCCTTTGAGGTTTTAAGTGAAGTGATCTTAAAGCGATTAGTGATATTTTAGGAGATGTTTTATTAGGTTGAATTATATAAAAATATTTGTTTTAACATGAACTATAAATTTACATTTTGTTGAGATAAAATTTAATCCATTTATAACCTTTTGGGTTTATATGATCCTGGATATTGAGGTAATTATGGGAACATAAGTTTTGTCAAATAGATAACTGTGTAATTAAAAATTCATTTGATGACTTAGTGATTACTGTTATTTTAATAGGATATCATCGTATTTTTTTTAATTTTAAGATAAAAGGTATTGTATAACCTTTGAGGTTTTAAAAAGTCTTTAATATTGAAGTTATTTAATAATTATTTAGTTTGTACCTTGGGTATTATTATTGAATTATTTAGAATAATGTCTTATTTCCTCATATGAAGGTTTACTCATTTGGGAATTATATTACCATGTGCTAACCATTTTGGTTAGTGTTTAATTATAGGTGGAATATATTTTTATCCCTTTTATGATTTTTTATTCCTTTAAAAGTTCATTTTAGTTATTTGGGAATAAATAATTCATCTAGAATACTCATCATTTAGAGAAAAAGATGAGATTATGATGGAAATTAACAAAAGTATGAAATTATATTCATCTAGCAAGAACATTTTTGTATGATCTTAGTCTATATGGAAAATATTTATTCAACTCTAGGAAAAGGATCATGAAAAAAAAAATTGTCATATTACCATCCTTTTTATGAAATCAATGACCTTTTTCACACCACTTTTCTATGGTTTTTTGCTTGTTAACATTCTCTTAATCATTCACTTTCTTGTGATTAATGATCTCTATCAATACATATAATTATTTGGGAATTATTATTTTCTTACATGTTAAAATATTCACTTATCACTTTTGTTGTCCTATTTGGAAACCTAGTATGTGTTATTTCAGGTGACCTTTGTACATCCCTTTCACTTTTATCAAGAGGATGTTATATAAACCCATTTTATGATGTGGGTTTATAACAAAAGTATTTTCAAATATCCAACATTTTATTACTGATATAGAGATAAAATTTTGAGGAAACAATTTATTAATGGTGGGAGGATGTAACACTGAGATATTTTATAAAAGTAAACTATGTTTGATAGCATACTCGACACGCAACGCTGAGATTAAATGACCCACGAAATATATACGCATTATAACCTAGCCGTTAAATTGATGGGTATAAATGGTATTAACTAATTTTTTAAATACATACATACATAAATATATATATATATATATCCTAATCAATATAAACTATTGATAAATTTTTAGTAAATAATCAATCAATTCTTAGTAAAGTAATTTTATTCTTCAAAAATATGTTTTTTCAAAAAAAAAATTTATTGACTTTTATGACAGATGTATTATAATTAATTTATGGAAATTATAGAAAATTTATTTTATAAAATTAAACTTATTTTTAAAATAATATTATCAAAATTTACTTTGGGTGAATGTTTGGGATTTTTTAGAAAATATTGACTTTTTAATGAATAGTGAAAAATAAAGAATTTTGTAAAAAAGTCATTTATTTTTCATAAATTAAGAAATTAAATTTTTTATTATTGTTTGAATATGATTTAAATAAAAAATAATTGTTATTTATTTATATTTTATCCATTTATTTTCTTTTTAATAAGCTTCATATTCGATTTTAGTATAGGTTTGTCTTTGAGTTTAAAAAAAAGTTTTTTTTCTAAAAACTATTTTAAAGTGCATAATATTTATCATTCTTTATTATTTAAAAACCCCTAATGGGGAATGTTTTAAATGAAATTTTTATATTAAATATCAATAGATATTAATTTATATTCATATAATTATTATTATTGGTCATAGACTTAATATAAAATAATATTTTCCTTAAAAAATACACTTTTTGAAAACCTGTATTTTCATCGTGTCTACAAGTTTAATTTTAAATTTAATTTTTTCAATTATGTGAATTAAATTTGTTAAAATGTATTATATATTTATAATAATCATAATTTCTATTTTCTAAAAATTTCAACTTAATTTTTTATTATAATGGATAGTGAAAATAATAAAAATAAATTGTTGCGCTTAAGGTGAAAACGGGTTTACCTGGGAGTTAAACTACAAATATAAGGCTAAAAATGACCTAAAATATTTTCTAAAAAATATTTTATATACATATTTAGTCCTCATAATTTATAATTATTATTAAAAATCTATTTTTTATCCTTGAGTCATGTGAAAAACATGGGTATGCTTTTTTCTTTTCAAAAATTGCAGGTGTTCCACTAACCCCACTTATAAAATGTCACCCCATATCCTCTCTGATTAACAAAAAAACCATTTTAGTATATAAAATACCTGAATAAATAACTCCCAACTTCCATAACCGCATCATAGAATCACTTTTTGTGATAAATCCATTTTATTAATACTTTAGTTATAATCCTAAAGAGGTGGTCCAAGAAGAGGTAAAATTATTAACTATACATTTTTGTTTTATTTATTATTCCACCCCCTTATAATATTATTAAAATATTATTATATTATAATAAAAATTATCTAATATATAATAATATGTAATTATATTAATGTAATTACCTAAATCTATCTCCTCTTCAATCAAATTAAATACAAAATCATCATCTGTGTGTATAGCGAACTACTGCCTCATGAACTGATGTCATTCATTTTCCATCATCACCTCTCATTTACTATTTTAATGATGGATTTAAAGTATATATATGATATTTATAACATATTTATACTTATTTAGTTATGATATCACATTTATCATCTTAATTTTTGTTCTGAGGGGGGATACGATAACATCGCTCGTGTGTACGACAGACTACTACCTCGCGAAGCAATGTGATTCTTTTTTCACTAACACATTACATGGAAGGTATTAATGTTAAATTTAATGAATATATTTTATTTAAATTAAATAATAATTATATTAATAACATATTATCATTTTGAAGAGATAATATATCATTTTATTTCTTAAACTGAAAAATGATAACGTCGTTCGTGGATGTGTGGACTACCGCCTCCACGAAGCGATGTCATTCATTTTCATTAATAAATAATAGGGATTATATATATAAATATATTTAAAAAAATAATATGATATTTATGATATTATTATCATTCTATAAATTTAAAATAATTTATTCCTTCTTTCCATAATGATCATTGAAAAAGGGAAATGTTACTCATTAGTACATATATCCTACTGTCTCTATGATCATAACATAGTTAATTTTTTATAACCATATTTCATGATTGATTTTAAAAAAGTATTATTTATATATAAATATGGTTATTATATCATGATTATTATTCTTAATATTTTGAAATAATGACCTCTTTGACCATAGCCAACACACCAAATTCTTTTTGAAATAATGAACTAAACGTCCTCAAAACACTTGACATGGACTTAATTGATTAAGTATTTTAATATTTAATTAAAATAAATAAATTATTTAAGTATAAGGTATTAAACCTTTAATATTTTATTAATAAATCAAATAATTGATATAATTGTATTATACATGAGTTAAAGGACACACCTGGAAAGTCTGGTGTAATGACCCTGACCCCAGTAGCCCGGAGTTAGTGCCTTACTTTAATACATTGGCATAAGATAAAAGGTATTTCATCCCAAGGGACCCAATAGTTTTGTATTATTGGTAAACTGAATATATAATTTTAATCCATATAACATTTTGAAACATAAAATACCCAAATAATTTCATTGTGTCTACTATTATCCCCCCTTTGTGTAACCATGAATATCAAACATAACATACATCTGGAAATCTTGGGAAAAAATGAAAAATATGAAAGGGGTGATCTCAAATGCTTTGTAATGGTAATCATATGGATAAATCTATTAGTAAATATCTCATTAATAATATGGAAAGGTGAATAACTGATACACATTCCATTTAGATAATCACATGAGCTAAGAAAATTAACCATGGTTATTCTAACTAATCAAATAATCATATGGAATAATAATAATGAAGGAATGAATAATGTTTGACATCTAAACTACCAACATCTATCCTTAAGATAATTATTTTTATGATCCATCCTCATGACAGTTTATGTTTGTTGGAAGAAACCCGTCTGATTTGTGTCAAGATCTATCCTCCTGACAATTTAAAACTACTTGGAAACAAACATGAAGGGTTTTTCACAAAATGATATTGTCTCAATAGACTACTGATTCATCTTGGAACTATATAGGGACTCACCCTTCACTTACTAATTCCAATGTATTCCTCATATAAAAAAGGTGAAACATAAACAACATTAACATTCATATTGAAAAACTAGTATAAGAAATGTGAATACTTTATCCAGAGATTGTGAATAGTATCAAAATAGAACATCCACAATCAAACTAAATCATAAACATTAAATAAAATATGTTAAATGATATCATAATAGATCAACCTCAATTAATAATAATATTCAACATAGTATGTTCACATAGATGAAAATAATCTAATAAAATCAATAAAAATTTCTTGAGAGAAATATCCAATTTTACTTTAAAAATACTTATTTAAAATGTCGCAATATTTTAAAAGGAAAAAAAATTAATTGAAATGAATTTTTTAAACTTTTAAATGAATATTAAAAACATTAAGGTGTTATGGTAGTGGAAAAAACTTCTCGTTCAATATAAGTTAAAAAAACATTTTTTTTTGTATTTTTTTGTCAAAAAATCCTCAAATGACCTTATTTAGAAAATAAAAAAATATATATTTTAAATAATTTTTGAAAAATTAAAAAGTGGTTGAAATTAATTTAAAAATATTTACAAAATAGTAAAAAAACATTTTTATAAAACATGGACTTGGAGAAAAATATGTGCTAATTAAATCTTTAAATATTCACGGTGTCTTATACCACTTTGAATATTTAAATCATAAGCCCTGTGAAAGAATAAAATTTAAAAAAATATTAACTATCATTATAATAAATTAATTAATTTCATGAAATTTCAAATGGTTTTTATATACACCTCATAAAATAATTTGGGGGTATAACATCAAAAATTGCCTCAATGAAAGGAGATTGAGATGAAATCTCATACGTTTTGTTTCCTTTTGGGTAAACTTCCTTTAACCTCTTGTATAAAAGTTTTAAGAATGTTAATAAATTATTAAAGAACCATATTAATATTTATGATATCATATATGATCCTATTATAAAATCCTTTTACACGTTTGTTTGTAATATTTCATTATTTTCACTATTTTGGGAGTTAGTTGCATAGTTTCTTGAGTAAGTTTTGACTAATTATTTGTTGTTCCCTTTAATTAGATCATGGTTTCATTATCTATATAATTTAAAAAATGATTTAAATATCATATATATATAGTATATATTTATTTATAATAATCCATAATATTTAGAGATAAGAAATGAAATGCACCGTTCATGGAGACGGTAGGTTGTACGAATGCATGAATGTTACTTCCATTTCATTGTTGTTTTTTTATAATGAAAAGTAAATGATATATATGTATATTATAATTAAAATATCATATATATTTCATATATATCTCATATTATTATTAAAATCATTCTTAATACGTTTCATGTATAGTGTGAACGAATCACATTGCTTTGGGGCAGGTAGTCAACACTTTGACAAACAATGTTATAGTATTTATACAAAATGGAAAGCATAAGGGTATGTGTTATAAAATAATTATAGAAGCATAAAAACATAATAAATAAAATATATTACATATATAAATATATTATCCATCATAATTCCCAACCATGAAAGGTGGTAAAGGAAAAAATGAACAATCATCGTTTCATGAGGCGATAAATTCACCTTACACATAAATAGTGTACTAATTACCTGTTAGATGGAAGTGTGTGTAAGTGTAGGTCAAACAATTATCATAAAAACATATCAATATATTTATTATACTATTGTTTAAATAATAATAGAATAAGGATATTTTAGTGGGTGAATAATGGAAATAAAACTAAAGAGCTTGAGGAAATATGTTACCTCTTCTTGGGGTAACTCCTTTTAATTTGCACCAAATGGATTACTTGGATGAATTAATTCCCAAATTGAGGATTCTAGGATAAATAAATGGAATTTTTAATCTTATTTAGGAAGATCTTGGTTGATCCAAAGTGTCTTTATATTTTTAAGGAAGTGGGGGAGGATGTGCCCTTTTATAATTGAGATGAGGGTCACTTTTGGAAAGTCTCAAAATATTAAATAATTATAAATTTATTTTCAATTAAAAATGGATAAAAAGTGGTGTTTTATAATATTAAATGATTATGGGTATAAATACTCTCAAACAATAATTTTTTGACTAGTTTAGTTCACATTATTACCCTTATATTTTGGATTTAACCCTTAGTTAAACCTTGTAACTCTTACAGTTACAACTTGTATATTTAATCTTTAAGGGTTAATATAGTTACTATAAAATAATCTAAAAACCAATAAATGAGTAATTGATGAATGTTTTAGATTTATACCAATTAGTTTTCTGAAATTGATATTTAAAAAAATATATATCATTTAATAAAATAATATTTATTTTAAAATATCATTATTGTCAATTTTGACACTATTCATTACTTGAATTTTTAAAAATATCATAACAATAAGATAAAATCAAAACAAGACTTCTAAAAAATTAATAATAGGTCAAATTCATCAATAAAAGTTTTTGATGACATTAAATCTCTTAAATTTTTTTTATTTTAATAATTTTAATAGCATTTATTTGATTCTTCTATTAATTTACCAATTATTACATCATCATTGTGTCACCATTCAATTTAATTATTTTTTCCTAAAAATTATAAATAAATTTTGATAATGAATATAAAAATTTCATCTTTAAAATTATTATTTATAGTCTAATATATCCTTTAAATAAAAATATAAAAAATATAATACTTACCAAAACAAGAGTGTGACATATTGGACTTCCCTTACTATAAAATACTATAAAAGCCTTAAATTCATCCAAGTGGATCCAAGTAGCCATAAAATCGGCACAAAGATTATTTTTTAGAAACTAAATCATACAATAAAATTAGTACAAGTGTTATGTTGATTTTAAAATACTTATAATATTATTTTTACCCTTAATTATTTGATTTACCCTTAAGAGTGGTAATTAAAATATTATTAAATTTACTATTCATATGCCCAAAAATAAAAGAAACCTATTTAAATAACTTGGACCCACTACATCCAAATAATTAATCCATTTTATAAAATTAAAAACATATAAATTGTAGTAATTAATTTAAAATTAATCGCGTTGACGAAACGAGTAAATGGATTTTTAAAGTAAAAATGTTCAAAAGATTGAAATGTTATTATATCAGATTTCAATGTGATATTTATTCCAATTACCTATATTGGATTAATTGATAAAAATCTAACCTAATTATAATTTAAAACCAATTAAAGATATAATTTAACATGATAAATCATTTAGACAAAAACAATTTCAATTAAAATGCAATATTTTATCACTATTCATCAAAACATGAAACTTATCAGAAAAATACCAAAAATTAAACCAAAGTAAATTTTTATATTATTATTTAAAATAATAATTTTATATTTTTTAAATATAATTTTAAAAAATTGTCAAAATTTTTATTTAAAATGGCTTCTTCATTAAAAGACAGTAAAATTACCTTTATAAAAATATCGGTTTTTATGTGTAATATTGGATTGTTTACTCTATTATTCCTATAAAATATATTCTATTAATGAAAAAAATATTTAATAGAATATATAAAATATATATTTCATTAACATAATTCACCAATAGTAATAAATTTAATTTTTTAGGATAAAATTCATTTGTGAACAAAAAAATAATTTTTATAAAATCTTTATCAATATATTCAATTGGATCTTATAATTCATTCCTAATTAATTTTTCACTAATGAATTAAAACATATATTTTCATGATTTAGTTAATACTATTCATAACCATAAACTTAACATCTATTTTATATCTTATTATATTAAATAATAATATTTTAATAACATATTATTGTTCGGTAAATCTCATCCATGCGTGTAACACACGCCAGCTCCTTATTGTGTGTAGTGTAAGATTAACATGGTGTTGTGTATAAAGAATTATAGAAAAAAATATTCAAAAATAATGTGTTACATTCTCCCCTCCAAAAAATTATTTCCTTGTAATTTGAAACTGCACTTCAAAAATCAAAGGTCGATACTTGAAAATTCATTTGTGGGATACCCACATAAGAAATAGTATTAATAAAAAATCATATTAATAAAAGGTAAAAGGAAATGTGAAGGCCACAACAAAATAATTATTTTTAATATGAAATAATTAGTGAAAACCTAGACATGGGAGAGAAATATAACCATCAAGTTCTGAAGGAGAGTGATATACAAAATTTTCATGAGAGAGTTTTTGTCCGCAAAAACATAAACCATTGGTGTTAATAAAGTTCATTTATAGCATCAAAAATGATGATAATAGCAAAAAAATTGTTTCAGGACCTTTTTCCTTGAGATAATTAATTATTTTACTCTCTAAGAATATAATTAAATATACATTTTTAGAAACATAATCTTTTTCTTTGATTACACCTTGAATTATTTCTACTTCATCTCTTAAAATAAGATGTATCATATAGTGAAGTAATAAATTATCCTATAAAACATTTTCTGAAGATAAACCATTTCATAAATGGTTAAAATTTCCTAAATATTATTATCCAACACTTGAGAATAATTTCCAAGGTAGTTAGTAATACCCAATTTACTATATCCATATAAATCATCTCTTTGTCCAAATGTCATTACCTCATCATCAGAAACATATTAAGTCTTATCTTTCCCTCAACCATGTGTTTTCCAAAAAGTTTAACATGCTACTAAATCTCATTTCTTTGTTATCAATACCAATCAACACAAGCTTTTGAATCCTTTATGAAAAATTATTACAGTACAATCCTTACATATTTCATAATTCTTATAACAAGTACATCATTGATAAAATACTCAAATGACATAATTATTGAATCCAACCATAAGAACATTAATCATTCCTCTTCATCTGTGGTAGTATCATAATATTGACCATGATTTATTAGCCTCTTTTTGGGTATATTCCTTTCACACATGAGATATTAATTTAAGTAGTTCCACATCTCCTTGTAGTTGAACTGTTGTGAATTTGAAACCTTTTTATTATCCTTAAAATCTCATGTATGGTGGCCTTTCGCTCCAAACTTTTAGAAAACTCTCATTCCATTTAAGAAAGTACCAGGGTGATTATTTCCACAGTTATTTCATGTGGTAAAACACTTCTTTCTTTTATTCCCTTTATCCTTGTTTTTCCCAGATGTACTCTTATTTTCATGCTTCCCACCAAAGACATAATACTTATAGTACTCTTTTCTTGTCTTTTTATCACATGATATCATGTCCTCATATGATGAGAATGCTTAGGAGACTATTTCCCTTTGAAATATTGGATTAAGACCATGAAATATGTGATCTTTATTACTCTTTGGATCATGTGCATTGGTGATGTACACATTCCATATACTCGGAGCCATTTCTAAACAATATAATACACTAAATTATGTTATGAATCAGAATTCATAATTTCAACCTATAAAAATAATTAACATAAAATGAAAATTTATGCATAGATAATCTCAAAATCATAAGCATGGTTTCATTGGGGACATATTTAATTTTAAATCCTTCATAATGGTTTGAAAAGAAAATTCGAATTAACCTAAGAATATCCCCTAGGAGTGTCAAACCAGGTGTGTAGTAAGGACTATTTTCACGTACTAGGTTACACTGAGTTAGACCTAACACACCTTTTCAGAGTTTTTACTCCTAGTTAAATTTATTTTGGAACCACATATACTTGTAGTATCCAAACAAGGATGTATTATTAAAAAGACTCACATAATCTATAATTTACCAAAATTATAGGTTGTTATTCTATAATTATCATAAATTCTATTTTAGCATTAAGTTCCCAAATTTGTGTTTTCAAAATCTAGCTTCTAGGGTTTCTACTAAACTTCCTCTGACACCAACTATAACGACCCCAACCCAGTATCCTGGAGCTAATTCCATAATTTAATACATTGGAATAATATACAAGGGATCAAATCCCAAGGGACCTAATAGTTTAGTATTATTGGTAAACTAGATACATACTTGTAATCCATATTACATTTGGAAACATAAAATACACAATGAATTTCATCAATTTTTCAATTATTCCCCCTTTTTGTAACCTTGTATATTAGTCATTACATACTTCTCGGAATCCAAGAAAAAAATGAAACATATGAAATGGGTGAGCTCAAATGATGAGTAAGGGTAAGCGTACAATGAAAACTATGATTAAATATGGAATAAACAATATTCTAAGAAAAATAACTGATACACATACCATTTAAATAATCACATGAGCTAGGAAACTTTACCATGGATATTATAACTAATCAAATAATCAAATGGAATAATAATAATGATGAAATGAATAATTTTTTATGTCTACACTATCAAAATCTATCCCCAAGATAGTTTTTGTTATGATCCATCATCAATATAGTTTAAGTGTGTGGGTTTAAACTTGTTCAATTTGTGTCAAGATCTATCCTCCAGAAAACTTAAAACTACTTGGAAACAAATGTGAATGGGTTTCCCCCAACTGATTTTCTATCAAGAGACTAATGATTCATCGAGGGGATATAGTTGGTCTCACCCATTACTTAATAAGTCCAATGCATTTCTCATATTAAAAGGTTGAAACATAAACAACATAAACATTCATATTGAAAAACTAGTATTCAAAATGTGAATATTTTAACCATAAACTATGAATGGTATCAAAATAGAACAAACACAATGAAACTAAATCATAAACCATTCAATGAAATATGCTAAATGATATCATAAGAGAAAAACCTCAATTAATAATAATATTCAACATATGATGTTGGTATAGATGAAAATACTCTAATAAAATCATTAAAAATTAGAAAAATAACCCATTTTACATTGAAACATTTATTTAAAAGGCCACACAATTTTAAAATAAAGAATTTTCATTGAAAATATTTTTTTAAACTGTAAATTAATCCTCAAAACATTAAGGCATTATGATTGTGGAAAAATCTACGCATGTCGTATAAGTTAAGAAAAAAAATTCCTTCCATATTTTTTGTCAAAAAAACCTCAAATGGCCTTATTTAGAAAATGAAAAAAATATACATTTTAAATAATTTATAAAATTAAAAAGGGGTTAAAATGAATTTAAACAGTAATTGTATAATAGTAAAAATAATTTTAAAAACATTTTTAAAAAACATGGACATAGGGAAAAATATGTGATAATTAAATATTTAAATATTCAAGGTGTCCCATACCACTTTAAATATTTAAATCATAAGCATAATTAAAAAATAAAATTTAAAACCATTAAATATCATGATAATAAAACCATTAATTACATTATAAGTCAAAGGTTCTATATATACACCTCATAAAAGAAGGTGGGTACATAACATCAAACCATGCCTAAAAGAGATTAAGACAAAGTCCATAACCTTGTGTTTTCTTTTTGGTGAACGTCATTAAACCTCATTTATAATGGTTTTAATAATGTTACTAACTTATTTCAGAACCATATTAATATTTATGATATCATATATTATCCTATTATAATATCTTGTTGCCCGTTTGTTAGTAATATTTCATTATTTTCGCTATTTTGGGTGTTAATTTCATAGTTTCTTGAGTAAGTTTTGACTTGCTATTTATTGTTCCCATTAATTTGATCATTATTTCATCATATAAAGAATGTAAAACATGATTTAAATATCATATATATTTAGTATATATTTATTTATAATAATCCATAATATTTGGAGATAAGACATGAAATGCACCATTCGTGGAGATGGTATGTCGTACGTATGCATGAACGCTACTACCATTTCTTTGTCATTTTTTTAAAAGAGTGAAGAGTAAATGATATATATGTATATTATAATTACATTATCAAATATATCTCATATTATTTTTAAATTCATCCTTAATATGTCCCATGTGTAGCATGAATGAATAATATCACTTTGTAAAGGTGGGAATCCACACTTCCACAAATGATGTTATCATATTTATACAAAATGGAAAGAATAAGGGTATTTTTTATAAAATAATCAAATAAGAATAAAGACATAATAAATATCATAAATAACATTTATAAACATAGTTTCCATCATAATTCTCAACCATGAAAGGTTGTAAAAGAAACAATGAACAATCATCATTTCAATAGACGGTAGTTATCTATACACATAAACAGTATGTTCGTTAAACATTTGATGGAACTATGTGTGAATTAATGTAAAAATATTAGAATAAAAACATCTCATTATATTTATGATATTTTTTTTTCATATAATCATGTAATAAAGATAGTTTATGGGGTGAAGAATGGAAATAAAACTGAACAACTTGAGAAAAGATGTTACATCTTCTTTAGGTAAATCCTTTTGGTTTTCACCAAAGGGAATACTTGGATGGATTTATGACCAAATTGAGTCTTATAATATGAATATAGGAAAGTTTGAATCTTATTTTGGTAGATTTTGGTTGATCAAAAGTGGCTTGAGAGGGTGAGAAATTTAGGGAGGAGGTGTTCTTTTACAATTGAGGTGAGGGTCACTTTTGTAAACTCTAAAAATATTAAATTATTATAAATTTATTTTCATATAAAAATTTCTAAAAATTGATTTATTTAGAATATAATATGGGGATGGATTTAAATCCCCTCAAAAAATAATTTTTTGACAAGTTTAGGACACATTATTACCCTTATCTTTTGGTGTTAACTATTAGTTAAAGCCTTTAACTCCTACAGTGATAACTTGGCTCTTTACTCTTTATGGGTAAATATAGTTACTATAAAATTAAAAAAAAGACCAAAAAATGAATCTTTGATGACATTTTGAGACTTATCCTAATTATTTGACCAAAATTAATATTTTTATAAATTTTATAGAATTTAATAAAAGAATATTTCTTTTAAAATATCATAAAAATATGATAAACTAAAAACAAGATTTATAAAACATTACTAACATGTCAAATATATCAATAAAATTCATGGATGGAATTTTTGATTCTTGCATTAATTAAACAATTACTGCATCATCATTGTTTCACCATTTAATTTAATTATTTCTTTCCTAAAAATTATAAATAAATTTCCATAATTAAGATAAATATTTTATATTAAAAATTACTACTTATAATCTCATAAATCCTATAAATAACCATATAAAAAATGTAATACTTTTTAAAACAAGTGTGTGACATATTAGACTTAAAATAAAATACTATAAAAGCCTTAAAGTCATCCAAGGGGATCCAGTAGGTAATAAAATATTCCTAATGATGATTTTGGTTTAAAATCACTCATCCAATAAAATTAGGAGAAGTTTTAGGGTAATTTTATAATACTTATAATATTATGTTAACCCTTAATTTCTTAATTTACCCTTGACTGTGGTAATTAAAATATTACTAAATTTACTATTCATATGATCAAAAATAAAATAAATCTATATAAATAATTTGGACCTACTAATTCCAAATATGGAATCCATTTTTCAAAATTCAAAACACAGAAATTTCCATAATTAATTTAAAATTAATATCATTGATAGAACGAGTAACGAGTTTTTAAAGTGAAAACATTCAAAATATTGAAATGTTTTTATATCCAGTTTCAATTTGAAATTGTTAACAATGACCTAAATTGGATTAATTGATCAAAATATTACCTAATTATACTTTAAAACTAAATAAAAAAATAATTTAACACTATAAATTATTTTGACGAAAAATATTTTTCAATTAAAATTCAATATTTTATCACTATTCATCAAAACATGAAACTTATCAAAAAATACAAAAAATACAAGAAAGGTAAATTTTTATATTATTATTTAAAATAATAAGTTTAGTTTTTGAAATATAACATATAAAAGTGTCAGAAATTGTATTTAAAATAGGTTCTCCATCAAAAGGTGGTAAAATTTATTTTATAAAAATATAGTTTTTTATGTGTACTATTGGGTTTGTTCCTATCTTATATCTATAAAATATATTTTATTAATGTAAAAAATATTTTATAGAATACATAAAATATATATTTCATTAATATATTTCACCAATTGTAATTAATTTATTTTATTAGGATAAAATTCCTTTGTGATAATAAAAAATAGTTTTTATATAAACATTCCCAATATATTCAATTGGTTGTTATAATTGATTTCTAATTAATTTGTAACCAATGAATTCAACCATATATTTTCATAATTTAGTTAATAATATTCATAACCTCCAAATTAAAGGCTAGGTTATATATTGTTATATTATATAATAATATTTTAATAATATATTTTTGTTTGGTAAAATTCAACCTTGCGTGGAACACAAACCAAATTGTTGTTGTGTGTAGCATAAGCTTAACATGGTGCTTCATATAAAGAAAGATATAAAAAAAATTAAATTTATTCAAAAATGAAAATATTGTAAAGTCTTGGGATGTTACATCTTGACTTGAGATAAGGATTTCTCATCTCTCTTTTACTTCTATGAGACATATTTCATATTTACCACTTATTGTTATTATGTGGTGTATATATTGTACATTTTACATAAAATATCATGAATCCTCCATAAATAATGGAATTTTAAGTATAATTTTGAATTAATTTATCCAATAGGAGTAACTTTAAAGATAAAAAGTGGTAAAGAGATTCATAACTCAATTTCCATTCATTGGGTGATAAAATTTATTCATTGACTATATAATGATATGATTATGTGTGAATTGATCTATAGATTTTACAATATTATATTTCCACTTTTTTTATTTATGTAAATTTGTTACACACAATATCTCCTTTGATTAACTCTCATTTTAGTGGTATGATATTTTTAAGGGTCAATGTTCCCAAATTCCTTTCTTTGGGGCATATGTTTATCGTATGCACCTATCTTATTTATGAGGTTTATATACAAACATTTTTTAATGTTATATCATATATTTACTTATTTTCATGATATTTAATGTTTCATTTGAATTTTTTCTTTCTTGTGTCTTATAATTAAATAATTAATAAAGCGGTAAGTATTTTATGATACAATCTCACCATTTATCAGGATTATTTAGGATTATATTTCTGATCATAAAATCATATAATTCATCTCCAAAGAAACTTGTGAATTTTATTCTACTCAAGTTATTTCAAGATAATAAATTTTTTCCCATCATTTTCTTCTCTTTATGTACTCAGTAGTTCAAAATAATGTTTATGTGAAATATAATCTTTATTTCTATCTTCTGTCAAAAACACTTTTTATTCCAAAACTATGTTTTCTAAAATAGTTTTAAAAAAAGTTTTTAATTTTTTTAACTAATTTATTAAATAAATTTTTAAAAAATATTTTAAAAGTAATATTCATTTTGTTTTTCAAATAATTATCATTTGGATTTTACTAAAAAAATTAACGGAATATTTTTTTAACGAGTATGACATGAATAGAATTTCCCACCGTCCTAGAAATTATATTCTTTGAAGCTTTATTTATAATTTTTCAAGGTTATTTTCAAAGAAAATAATTTTCAAAATATTTTATATTTTTAAAAAAATAAAAAGGGAAATATTATTTTCATCAAGAAATGTTTTAAATTATTTTAAAATCTTCCTTTATATGTTTCTAAGGTTGTTTTCAAAGAAAATTATTTTTAAAATTTTCATGAATTTTTAATTTTTAAAAGTGATTTTCAAAATGAAAAGGTTATTTTTATCAAAAAAATATTTTTAATGATATTTTAAGGGTATTTTCATTCATCAACATCAATTAACCGTATTTTTAATTATACTCCAATAAGGATATTGTGTAATGATACCATCCTCATTCTTTCTCTGGATAGATTATGATTTTTTCAGAGAGATTATTATAGAACCTATTTCTTTTCCATAGGTTAATCTTGTGTCAAAGATATTTTTATGGAACCCATTTATTTTCCATAGGTTATTCAGATTTCAAAGATTTTTTTATGTAACCCATTTCTTTTCCATGGGTTAGTCATGTCTCAAAGAGTTTGACATGGAACCCATTTATTTTCCAAGGTTTAATCAAGATATAAAAGTAATAATGATTTTTTCTATGAATTTTAGGATGAAATGAAAGCTATGTGTACTTTATTTATAGTTCTTGGAAATTATATATGTTGGGTGCCCCCAAATAGTATCAGGTTGAGCCTGATATAGCTTATATTATGGGTATGAACATATATCACTCCAATGCATTGGGTATTTATTATGTTCTTTGGATAATTATATTGGAGTTCCACCTTATGGTTATTCCAATTTTATGGGTTTTGTAAGTGTTCTATGATGATGATGTTCCAAGATAACAATAAGTTGTATCTATGATTTCTATGGGTTTATAATGTTTCATATGATCAATATTGATATCACATAGGTCCTAATTATTGATTCTGATGACTCTTATCTTTGTTAAATTTTTATACCATATATTTATGTTTAATTATCCAGGTATTGATAGGTGTGAATATTCTTATGTTATACTCATGCACTTTTATTATGTCATTATACCATTATTCTATTCTTATACTTATAGATGACATTCAGTTGTTAATGCTTACATTTACCCTTACTAATAATTTGATCTCTCCCTTATTATATATTTTCCCTCGGTTATAAATATTGAGGTTGAATGAATTATGACTTTAAGGGTTTCATATATATATTGATAATGACTTAATTTGAAATAAGAAAAGTTATGTTAAGTGGTATAAATTCTCATTTAAATACATGGTTATTGTTTATGTAAGATTTCATCCAAATTATCTAAAACTCTAAACCTTAAATGTCCTTGATAATATAAGTGATCCAATATATCTTTTTGGTGTTGTAAGTTTTTTATGGTGAAAATTGGTTCACTTTCATCAATATGAAATCCTAAAATCTAAATTTTATGGTTTTAGTACTAGATTCAAGAGTATAGGTTCTAGGATATTATAATTTATTATTCCCTAACTAGTTTTCTCTTGCTACTTCACTGGTTAAAATTTAGTTGAATCTACAATTCTTATAATCACTTTTGAACTAATAGTCACTTGTTCACTTTTTTTCAACACATGAATTGGTCAAATTCCTTTATACAGTCAACTGTTTCCACTTATGATCATTTGGCATGGTAGTATTGGCATTTTCCCTTGTCTTATTATGTTCACTCCATGAATTGGTTGAATTTTTCACTTGAAATTTATTGACTCTTGCAATAGATCAAATTTTCTTCTTATGGTCACTTGAGTCTTCTTGTGGCTGATCCAGTACTTTTCAAATTTTCAATGTGCGGTTGATTGATCTACTATAATTATTTTATTTTCAATGTATTTATGTTGTCAATTTATTTGCATATTCGGTCCAAAACTTGTATAATTTTTAATGTGTGGTTCCATGTCTTTCCTTTTTGTTCAAATGGTTATTCTCATAGTTAGTTTTCATACATGGTTGTTCTAGTTATTAGTTGAATTTTTTACTATGAATTTAGTTCTTTATTTCAGTCAATTAACCTAACGCACAAGTCTATTATCACTTTTCTAAGTCCATGGTTGAATGGGATGGTCAACATACAGTAGAATTACACTTCTTATTGTGGTTGATTTGATGGTCTTGGAATAGTCACTTAGTATGGTTGATCGAGTTTTAATTAATGTGAGCATTCACTTTTCAAGGTCACTTACACTATTGTGGTTAATTGACCAACCATAATATCCTCATGGTTATTTGTTTACATAGTTAGTTGAAGTCTTGTTATGATCATCAGAATCATAGTTCAAGATTCTATTCAGGGGCTAGAAGGAGTTTCATAAATATTTTAATATTAAATCACTTCCCTCTCATCTTAAACTATGTTCCCATTTTAATCTTGAGCTTTAATGTATATAATCTTATGTTTTTCTACTTACCCTTATAGGGGTAGTGGGATATTGTTTTTTATTGGAACAAAAAGGGCATGTGAAGACCGGATTCAAGTGATTGAAGTTCTACATTATTTCCAGGAAGTGAATATCTTTTTTCATTTATTAATACGTTTTTTATGATTTCTTAAATGATTGATCTAAATTTATTAAATCTATATTTATTTTTGGGTGAATATATAGTTGATATCTAAATATTTTTAAATAAAATAGAAATAAATTTAAAATATTTCTAACACCCTTAAAATTCCTTTGGAATAAAATTTTTATTAGTATAAAATTATTTGTTCAATGTACAATATATTGAGTTAACTTGTGAATTATTTTTTCTATTTATAAAATAAAAGTGTTTCATTGATAAAATCCATTTTGAAAATGGCTTTGTAAGTGTGTAAAGTGTGCTATTTTGAAATTTATTATGACCTCTTCAAAGAAATTTGAACTTTTGAATTATTCTAAACCAATCAGTTTTTAATTATTCTCCCACTTAACATTATACATTGGTAGAAATTTTGGATTTTAAATGTGGATTTTGGGGTTTTTCAATGTGATAAACTATCCTTTAATGGTGTACACATAAAAGTTCATCAAAAAAATAAAATTTGATTAACTTTAAGATATATTTTTCACTTTCAATGGATAAAACTTATTATGAATTTTTAATGTTTTTAAACTTTGATGTGGTTAAATTTCTATTTCCACATGGATTAAATTGTGAAAATAATTTTATTTCCCCCTAAAAAGAACTTTATTTTGGAAAAAAATGGCAGTATGCCTTATAATAATCATTATCTTTGAAATTTTTTATTTGAGTTAAACTCATAAGATATGCATCCAAATTGGCTATAGAAAGAACTCTAAATCCTATTTGAACTTTTATTATTTATTATTTTACTATTGGTTGGGTTATTTATTCCACTAATAATTAAATTATTCCTATCCCATGGTGTGTATAAATTATTGTGAGCTGCTAGATTATGTGTGTCAATTCACTTGGAGAAAAGGATAATTTTGTAAGATTTAGTTGGTTGCAAATCGAAGTGTGTTTAATTCTTATAAAAAAATAAATTTCAATCATTTTTATAACATAGGAAATAAACTTTAAAATAGAACCATAAAATTTTTATTGGTAGATAACATTGAATTGTTGAGAGGGTCCATGGGAAAATTTTATGTGAAAACCAATTCTTTTTGGTATTTTTTTCAATCATGAGATTTATTTTCATCCACTGAAATTGATAAATGGTTATCTTGAGAAAATTAGTTTTACAAGGTGTACGGGAATATGATGTGGAATAATTTTAATGAAATTTTCCACATCCTTTTGAGGAAATATTGAAATTTTTATTTTAAAATTTTATTTTAATGGTGAATTTATAATGATTGGTTAATCTAATATTGGATTTTTATTTTATTGAATATTTTTATGATAATGATAAATTTCACTGATTAAGTGTGTAATAGTTCTTTTCTTAAATTTTATATGTTTTAAGAACAAATATTTTGGTTATTTTTTATAAAATTTTAATTAAAATTTCATTTTAAATTAATTTTTAAATTTTATTATTCTCAAAAATAATTCTTTCAATTTTACATTATTTAATTTTGAAATTAAATTGTTTAAATTAATTTATAAGTTTTAAAAATTCTTAAAAAATTAAAAAATCTCATTTCATTACATGGATTTCATTTTCAAATGACTTACTGTGTATTTTCATCTAACTTTATTTTCATTTTTTATGACTCTTAGGGATGAAATCCCTAATTTTCAAAATGAAAAATCAATGCATTTGAAAAATTGAAGGAAAAATGGGTATCTGAGCTAAAATTTGTGGAGATGCACTGAAAACCTCAAGATATTATTGGAGATTATTGAGGTTTATCTCATGAGAGGGTGAAGCATAGTCCCACATGTGGGAGTGAAATTTTTTTAGGTTTCTTCTCGAGTTATGTGAGGAGGAGGATGAATAGTGATATCTACACCACATACCGGCTCAGAATATTTTCATCAAGTAGTTAACTTTGAGATCAATATTTGATTTTCTTCATGAATCATTTTTAAATTAGATTAGTGAAATTGGATTTAAATAGGAATGAGGATTTATTTTACTCTAAAAATAGTGGAGTATGAGACTAAAACTAGATAGGTTATAGCTATGGTGAGGAATCATAGAGAGGATCATAATCGACCCGACAAAGGAGATTTGTTTTCCCTCCTATAAATTATTATTCTACTAGCTATTTTTACTACCACTTTTAATTTTTTTCAAATTAATTTATTGTTAAAAAATTTTGTTTCAAAAAAAACTTATTAGATAAACTATGCATGAGTAATTATATTGTTTTGTTAATTTTATTTCTCTTTGCTTGTATCATAATTTCTTTATTGGATTGCTTTACTTATTATATTTCTCTCTAGTAGTACTGTTATTCAATGCTTAACAATAAATAATAGTTCATCTTGATATCAATTTTTTAAACTTTTAATAGAATATATATTTTTAAATATTATGATATGGAATTTTTAAATCAATATAATTAAATCACGCCAAATCTAAAAAATTGTTCAGTTTTGGTGATTCATCAACTAATTATTTTTCTAGTGTTGAGTTTTACAATTAATAAACTATGGATTTTAACCTCCACTTATATGATCCTTGGAAATTTTAGTAGGAAAATTTTTTATTGTATTTTGTTTTAGTATATTTTTACATGATTAAGAAAATATAAGAGTTATAAGATAATCAAAATTCACCTTGATCTTCCATTATTTGTTCACATATCACTTGTCAGGTTTTCTACCTTGTTGGAATGTATTCTTCCTATTTACACATTCATTTCTCACTTGTTTTTTTCTTGATTGATTTTAATTCATTGCATTTTTTTCCTTCTTTTTATTTCTTTCTCTTGGTCACTCAAACATTTTTCCATCCCTTCCTTGTGAATAAACCATACATGACACTATACTAGTTTAAGTAGGAAAATAAATAATTATATTTGTAAAACCAATTATGATCTTCAATAGAAATATTTATTAAAATTCACCCAACCCAAACTAGCTCAAGAAAGGGTACACCATAATGCTAGATACTTCCCCCATTTCAAAAGGGAAATTTTCAATATGTATCTAGTTATGTTATCTAGAATCCATGCATGGGGAACATGTATAAAATTTCAATTGAGACAAACAACCCCTCTCACATACTCACCAAAACATTACTAGGGCACTGTTCACTTGGGACCTAGCCCCACATAACATCATCCATCTAGCCCTATAGGATAAATTCTTCATTCCTAATTGGTCACACATGTATAACATAATGAACATATTAGTATTATCATCCCTATAAAAAGGGAATCTTCTGTTGTCCCTTGATTCTATATCTATCCTTTAATGGGTTAAGCACATCAATCCAGATAAACCTAATTCCTTGATACCAAAAAAATCATCATCATCCAATACATATAATCTTGCATCATCATGACATGTAAAAACATACTTGGCTATCACAACTATAATTGGGACAAGTATGAAAGATTTAGAAAATAAGTTTTCCCACTCTCAAGGTCAAATGGACCAAACAAACCCAAATAGTACATTCTGTATTTCCTTTAATAACTAATCCAAATCCCCATTTTAAACTATTTAGAAAACATGTCATTTTATTGATGCTAGGAACTTTTCTAAATTATCACTAAAATGATTTTTAGTAAACCTTAATTTTGTTTTGAAATAACATCTTAAAACCCAATTCTAAAATCACCACTTTTCATTTAATATACAATTTAACTAAACCACTTTTTAAAATCACATTTTAAAAGGAAACTTCTTTCTCTGTGGAATCCAAAACACACCACTGAGCAATCTATAAAGAGGTCCACCAACACTCGTCCGACTAAGGCATCACCATCAAACTGTTTAGTAAGTTATGCATTCCTTGTTGACTATTATGTAAAGTAAGTCAAATACCAATCTATGGTTAGTATCCAAAAAGGGATGAAATATGATGATGATAATGATGATGATAATGGAATATGAACATAAAATTTTCAAAGGAGAAAGAGGCTCAATAAATTCAAGGTCAGCTATCTAAAATAGAGATCTATAATCTAATATCACACTCATACCAAACTCCTTTGATTCCATGAGTTCCTATCTCAATAATAAACAATATTAAATTAATAAATCAAACAATTAAAATCAAATCCCAAATTTTCATAACTGATGCCAAACTCATCGGGTGACCACACAGTGTTAAAACCACAAGAAACAACGTGTGGTACACTCCTGACATGCAATCAAACTTAAGCCACACAAAATCCCCAAATTATAAAACTACATAAATAGTAAATTTAACCCAAAATTTCCCAAACCCATAAATAAATCCATGAGAAACATACCTTAAGTTAAATTATAAACGACAGCATAAACTTTCCTCCAGGGACCTCCCCAAAAAGTTATACTTAAAGGATCCATAAGGTAGGATGATTCCACCATGTTCTAGTGGAATTGTGTCCCTAAAACCCTAACTGATGGGAAAAATCTGAGGAAACAATGTTAAGAGACCAAGGAGGGTAAGGAGAGAGATTCTACCATAAATACGTGTGAAAAAACTCTCCCAAAACCCCATGTTAAAAGGAAACCAAAATGGGAGGATGTGTCACACCCCACCCCCTCCCACCCAAGATTCCATAATAAAGGGAGAGAGATAATAACTCCTGAGTCCCACCTCTAGTAGGCCTCGGGTTGGCGACTAGCACTAAGGGTATAAAATATGGGACTCATTACCCTCTATAAATGAATAGGGTTGGGAGATAGGATAAATAAAAACCAAAAAAATCTAACAGAACATATAAAGATAAACCAAAAACCATCCCACAATGCATGAATAAAATAAAACTGATACATATAAAAATCACAGAGTAAATACCAAGAAGATGATTCTATGGTAATGACTCAACAGAAACTCCAACCCAGCTAGTAATGTCCATCTTTGTCCCCAAAATCCTCCTGGAAACATGAAAATTGTTTATATACATAGGGTGAGCATAATAGGCATACTCAATAAATACATAACCAAGGAAACAGGTGCACATGTGAAAAGAGTATTCTAATGCGCCAATGAAAAAATAGTAGAACCAACAAGCACCTATGTAGTTCATTTAATTAAAACCATCCTCATCATGGATCACTCACTAAATCGGGCATCTAATATAATAATATAATAGAGAGATCCTAACATATCAAGGTTCTCCATCGCCTCTTCCCCATATATTTGTCACTCTCATTCCCCAATGTCAAACATACTATGCTCCCATGTCTTCCAAGAATATCACATCACATCCTACCCACACACATCTGGGTCACACATCACATCAAGTCCCGCCCACACACACTTAGGCCACACATCATATCATATCACATCTCAAACACACTGGGGACCACACATCACAGCTCATACCAAAGACACCAGGGACCACATGTCACATCTCATCCCAAAGACACTTGGGACCACATGTTGCATCTCTCCCGAAAACACCTATCATGCATATCACATCTCAATCGAAGACACTGGGTATAACAAGACACTACTCAAGGAAGAGTGGGGGAGAGGGGGTAGCCAACCATCTGTATCAATACCATCCTAGATGTTGGGTAAAACACCCGGAACTCAGAACCTCTATGCATTGGTAAGGTTATCCAACTCAGGTGGGTGCATATAAAATAACATAAACATACATGATATTGAGATAACACACAATACTCAACCTAAGGGTTCACATAAAAAACTATCACACATCACATCACCACCACGTACCATACGTCCACCATCACAACTGGTTCCAACACTATATGCAACACACCACACAATAGACACACAAAGCCACACAACATTTCCCACTTTCAATATACAACTTCCACCACTTATATTCATTACCCTTTTCATTTCACATTACACCACACATTCAATTTATTCAATTTAAATTTAATCCATTAATCGCATTGCAATTTCCATCCCATTATATTCAATTTCCAACTCATTCATTTATTAATTTTATTCAACGTTGAAATTTATTCCACTACTACCCAGGAAACTAAGACAACCACACTACACAACTATCATCATAGCACCACATATCCACTGCTATTGTCGCATCACATTACCAATCCATCTCACAACACAATAGCCACATATCATTCACATCACACAATCACAATTTCTACATACCACAACCACTCTTGCATAACCTTATCATACAACTTCCTACATTGCATCCATGCTAACCAACCATCGCATCACTACCCCACACACTGCATAGCCCAGCTGACCACTAACATCACCACACAAAAATCACAAGCCCTGAAAATCGTCACAAAAAACATAGATACACACATGAAACATATTACATCTTCCAAATTTATTATGGGGCTTCAATACATTACTTCTTTAAATTATCATGGGTATTATAACCCAAACTATATATCCAGAGGAAACTAATTATTAGTCAAATATAAGTTCTTTAACCTTTTATTTAGGATGTGATCACACAAAAACACATCAAGGGTCATCACATATATCAACTACCACATAACCAAAGCTTCTAATAGCTTTTATTTTTAAAATTGGAAATAGGAAAGAAAAACAACATCAAAAACATATAACAAAACAGCAAATCATGTGATAAATACCCATACCCATCAATTTTAGACATTAAAATTAATTATATGATTACAAAAACCCTTAATATCCACCCAAAGGTAAGAAAAATCATACAATTCCCACACATAGCATGTAAAAACGGAGAGAACAAGGATCTCCTACCTCAATGAATCTTTATGATCTCTCTATGCACAATAGGGAAAAAAGGAAACCACCTAAGGACCACCACCACACAAGAAACTTATGGTTCAACCTACACTATACCTAGAGATCATCGAAATATAGCCCAAACACATAACCCAAACCAGACTATACCACTGTAATAAACTTTAAAGAATAACGAAAATTAAATGGATGAGAATAAAAAGAGAACTCACTACAGATCAATAATGAGAAGCCAAGGATCAAATATGGGAATACACTAATCAACCTTCGTCGAAGTAATCCTAAGATGCCTCAAGAGTGCAATATCAGTTACCTAGAATCATAGAGGTATCATAGGGTTTAAGGAAAAACTTGAGCCACCCTAACCTTTAAGGGAATGCTATATAGTAGATTTATATGGTGTGTAAACCATTTACATATTGTGTAAATTTTAGGGTCATATCTCACCAAAAAAATGAATTTGATTTTTATTACTTAACCCCTAAAATTTATACATTATGAACTGTACCTATAAAACATGTGAAACAATTTTACACATTGTGTAAACATTACACTACATGTACTCCCTCTATTTCTAGATTTTTAATAACCGACACCTCCAAGCATGCTCTAGACCTCCTCCAAGAAACTTTAACACCCAAAACTAGAAAAGTAATACACTATGAAGGCATGAACCATTGAATTAGATACCTCTTAAATGATTCTCTCCCTCAAGAATCCAAAACCAATATCATAAGAGAAGGTGTCCAAACAACCACCCCATGAGATACCTCTCAAATATCTCATCACACCTCCAACGCCACCACCATCCAAACACACCCAAAAAAGGACACGAAACACTGCATAGCCACACCACCACCTCTCATCGGGAAAAAAAACTACATAATATGGTACCATGCATAGACACCAATTTTCCAAAAAACCACTACACAACCATCTAACCTGCACACATCCCAAACCAACAAGCCTTGATGCCTCGAACATACAAATCTCGGAATCTCATTATACATGTCAATATATTATCCGCTCTGGGCATCACTAACTCACTCGCATGGGTTTAATCACATCATAGTTAATGTGTCTTGATTAGGATTTAGGTCCTCTAATTTCCATATGTCAGAACATTATCATGCATCACAACATCAAGGAAAGTAGTACATCCCATTACATAGCAAGATCCAAACATCACATCACATACAAAACAGAACATGCCAAAATCAAAACATCTATAGGTACTGAGATTTCATCTATATATCTCACTCCTAGTTAATCTTCTTTATGCCACTATGGATCCAAAATACAAGAACCAATGGAATAGTCCTTCCATGTATCACCTTCTCTCGACGATCCTAGATCACTATTGGATGCACCATGAACATCATGTCATCCTCGATATCCAGGTATCTTCAATCAATGACATGGTATTAATCATGAAGATATCGATAGATTTTAGAGATGTTAATGAAATAATGGATCTTGTCTAGTCATTATGGCAATGACATATGATATTCTGGCTCGCCATCATGCCCCAACACCTCAAAGGGACCAACAAACCTGGGATAAATCTTACTCCCTCTACAAACTTCCACTTCCCACGCTGAGGGAGACTCTCAATAACACATAGTATCCAATTTCAAATTCTAATGGCCTCTACCTATGATCATCATAGGAATTATGATGGTCTTACACCACCCACATACTCTCTTGAACCAATTGGATATTCTCAGTCATACTCCACACTACATCAGGGCCAAGAACTACTGACTCTCCAACCTCTGTCCAACACAATAGTGAATGACATGGTCACTAGTATAATGCCTCAAATAGATCCATACCAATAGATGAGTGATAACTATTGTTTTATGAAAACTTGAACAAAGGAATGTTTCATACCCAAGATCCACCAAATTACATGACGTATTCCTATAACATATCCTCCCACATCTAGATAGTTTGCTCTGTCTTCCCATCTATCTGAGGTTGGGAAATGGTGCTAAGGTAAATCTAGGAGCCAAAAGAACATTGAAATACCTATAGAATCATGCGGTAAAATGAATATACATATTACAGATGATGGTCCTTGGAACCCTTTTAATTCTAACCACATCATCCATATACCACCTCGCCAAAACATCCATGACACTCAACTCATGGATCATCGTAAAGTGATCTAGTTTCATCATCCAGTCCACTATCACCCAAACCGCATCACATACTTTCATGATATCAGGGAAACCCAGTGAAGAAATTCATTGATATGTCATCATATTTCCACTCAAGAACATTCGAGGACTATAACAGACCTCTAAGAACATGGTGTTACACTTTCACCTACTAATAAACCAAACATATTTTTACAAACTCTGCCACTGGCCATTTCATCCCTGACCAACAAAGTTTTATCCTTAAGCAATGATATATCCTTATAAAACCAGGATGTACTGCTAAAGGTTAGACGTGAAAATCATAGATAACTCCTAGATTCATAGATTGAAAAATAAACAATCACCCCTATAACAACATTTGGTCCAAATCATCCTCTGTCATCCCTTAGTAGTGTCACCATGGCCAACATGATCACGCATCATCTCTTCCTTTGAGTCTCCCTAGTGATACTCCTCCACATTTCGCATCAAATAAGACTCTATGGTCATATGGTAAATAAAACCTTAGCCAATTATCTCTCCAACATCAAGATGCATCACTACAAGCTTGTCCATTCCTTTCCAAACATTTGTATACTCCCAAGCCACGCAATCTTGGTACTTATAACTCAACACATCATCAACTACATTACCCTTACCTGGGGTTTAAGTGATCTCCAAATAATAATCATGAAGAAAATATATACACCTCCTCTGGTGTAGATTCATATCCCATTGAGAGAAAACATATCACATTATTTTGGGGTCTATGAAAACCACAAAGTGTTCTTTGATGAGGTAATACCGCCACAAATTTAACAGGAACACAATTGTCACCAACTCTAGATCATGGGTGGAATAGTTACACTTTTTGGGACATAACTACCCAAAAAAAATAAGATATTATCACCCTTTGATGTATTAACATGCCTCCAAATCATAGACGGGATGCGTCATAGAAAACCGTAAACAAGACACCCTCCTTGGGAAACTGAAGCACTAGAGAACTAACCAACTTATCCTTCAGAAAATAAAATTCTATCTAGAACTAATATACCTATATAAAATCATGGTCCTTCCTATCCAATGCTATTAGATATGCTAAAAATTGAGAGGAATCAAAAACAAACCTTTGATAATATCCTATGAGAACAAGGAAACTAAAAACCTCTAATACATTCTTAGGTGATGCCCAAGAAACAATTGCTTCAACCTTTGAAAAGTCCACTACCACACCCTTTTGAGACACCATACGTCCAATAAACACACCTATAACATCCACAACTCACACTTGGACAACTTCCAAAAAATTTAGTGGTGTTGAAGGACCTTCAAAACATCTTTGAGATGAACGAAATTCTTCTCCTATGGATTTTAGTATACCAAGATATCATTTATGAATGAAACAAATAAATGGTCCAATAACTCATTGAACATGAAGTTCATAAGTCCCATGAACATGGATGGAGTGTTTGTAACACCAAATAGCATAACCACAAACGTGACGTTCCCATACCTACATCTAAAGGAAATCTTCTGAGTATCCTCATCTTTTTCCCACAATTGTTGATTTCCAAAACACAGATTGATATTTGAGAACCAACTATATCCTCTAAACTGATCAAACAGATCATCGATCCTTGGGAGAGGGTAATGATTCCTGAAAATTACGCGATTTAACCTCTAGTAGTCTACACATAACTTCATAATACTTTCCACCTTCTTAGAGAACAACACTAGAGTGCACCATGGAGACAAAATGGTTCAGATGAAACCCATATGCATCAAGTCATCCACCTACAATCTCAAATCATGAAACTTTGTGGGCACTAACCAATAGGGATCCATCAAAATCAGAGACACACCTGGATGAAACTCTATCCCAAAATCAGCATCGTGTCAATGAGGTAGTGTCATAACCTCCTCAAGAAAAATATCAAGGAACTCCCCCA
The DNA here is from genome assembly GCA_963277665.1 of Viscum album. NCBI lineage: Eukaryota > Viridiplantae > Streptophyta > Magnoliopsida > Santalales > Viscaceae > Viscum > Viscum album. Next base: position 455,113,853 of record OY728119.1, on the reverse strand, counting down.
CAGTCCTAGGAATAATCCCAAATTGAGATTCTATAGATAACTCTACCAACTGCAACAAAAGAGGATCTACTTTCCTACCACCCAACTGATAACATCACTCACCAACGAACACCACTCGTTGGCCCTCCACATCTAAAAACATGACTCTCCTCCAAAATCATTTTATGACTACACACATGGAATACAACCAATCCATATCAAGGATAATATCATTTGGTTGTATTTGTAATAAGAATAAGTCCCCCATTGATTAGTTTTTCCCCATAACCAGTCTACATTCCCTACACAGATCAAATAAGAAAGCCTAGCCTCTAACTGGTGTAGATAACATCAGGGGAACTGGAAGTATCTCCACATCCATTCTCAACATGTAGACCAAATCAGGTGAAAAAAAGAGCATGAGGATCCCGAATAAAACAAAACACACACAAGTGTATATGGTAAAATAATCATATCTCAAAAAACTCCAATCTCTTCTGGTGTGGTGCCTCTAATACGTTCATCTAACCACACCTAGCTTCTATACCTCTCTACTATATGCCTTCATAGACATGCTCTAACCTGGGTCCTTGTAGAGTATGACTATCATGAGAATACCCTCTTCCAACTCCACCTGTTATCGGCTGCTAAACAATAACCTACAGTCTTTGTTGTTGGGACTATCTCATAGAAAACTACTGATACTAAAAAGGGGCATGCCCATCCATCTAAAATCAGCCTCCCTGGGTAGTAATACACTAATCCTGGTGGTTCCCATATCTCCAACATATATTTAATGTAAATAAAAAATACCTAAAATGTGCTTGAAAATCACTTATCTCGGATGGTTGGGAAAGAAACTATCCTGGCTGGTTCCCCATTGAATGGAACCCAGACTGTCTAAATGCCTGCGGCCCACAGTAAGAATTCATGCCCCTCAAAACACCCTATTTACCACTCTGTTGGGGATCAAATCCCAAGGAAATAATCTTCTCAATAACCTTATCCTTTCTTGTACCTCTAGATATGTTGACAGTGTAAATAATGTGATCACATACCAGATCATTGGGTACAAAGCCTCCTCCAGATGTCGTGCTCTTGAATCCTCATCTGAAAAAACATCTAGAGAAAAGTACAGGAGATCCTTAAACTTGATCCCAAGTTCCTACAATCTAATAATCCCCTACTAAACGTAAGGAATATCCATCCTCTTGGATTCCCTCATCGTCGATGATAGAAACTATTCCCAGAACTCCTTATAAAAATCGGGCCACAAGACATATTCCTCCTTACAGTCACCAAGAAATAGAATCCACCACTGACGCACATCTCTGCAAATTTGACTAACTATCGGTGGAATTAAAAACACTTCTCATGCTCGGATCAGACCAAAATTGATCTTGATCTCCTCTATCCAATGCTCTATCTCAAAATCTAAGACATTCCCATCATAATTATCCAAATTGTACTACTGAAAGGCATGAAAATCCCTCTTCCATTCCTCATTCTCCTCTATTATTTCAACCCCCTAATGATCATCCAAATTCTCTTGCTAAACCTCAAATTCCTCAACAACTCATAGATGACGAAAAGGAGGCATTCATAAAAACAAGGAGAAAATCCTACACTCGGTAACATGAAATTTTATCACAGATTATTTAAATTTTAGTCATTTTATTTTTCCAAAACACCCAATTCCAACATGAACCAAACTCATCATGATGTATATACCTCTCCTAGGACTTTACCTAGCAAACAGGTGCACCTCACTTGGTTGTACAATAAGTTTAGAGTCTGTGTACTGGATCATGGGGGCCCTAAAATACGATATCCTAATCAGTCTCTCTAGACTATGCCACACACTTAGGTCAACTGGAACTGCAACCATACCAAATCATAAAATCCCCATTATTCCGAACTCCAAACTATATCCTATACCTTAACCATAACCTGTGATATCACTCTATCATGACCCCCTCCCTCCAAATATGTTGTAATGAAGGGAGAGTGGTGATGACCCCAGAGTCCCACCTCCAGTAGGCCCTGGGTTGGTAACTAGCACTGAGGGTATAAAAATATCACAATATGGGATGCATTTCCCTCTATAAATGAACAGTATCATGATATAGGATAAAAAAACACCAAATTTCTCCAATATACTATATAAAGATAAACCAAAAAAACATCCCATAATGCATGAATAAAATAAAATTGACACATATAAAAGTCTCTAAAGTAAATACCAAACATAAAAGTATATGTTAGTGAATCAACAGTAACTCCAACCTTTCTAGTAATATCCAAATCAGTCCTCAAAGTCCTCCTAGAAACCTAAAAATAGTTTTTATATATATGGTGATCATAATAGGTATACTCACTAGGGACATAACCAAGGCCTCAAGTGCACATGTAAAAAGAGCATGATAATGATCCTGTGAAAAAACATTAGAACCAACAAGAACCTACACATATCATCAAACCAAACCTAGACTCACCATATCTCACTCACCAAATCACACATCCAATATAATAATATAATATCGAGATCATAATAGAGAAAGGTTCCATGTTACCTCTTCCTCGCTGATTTTCTGGTCTCATGCCCCAATTTCAAATTCCCTATACTCCCATACCTTACACACATATCACATAACATATTGGTCACACACACCTTGGCCACACATGACAACACATCTCACTTGCACACACCTGGTCCAGACATAACATCAAATCACATCCTGAAGACACTTGGTACTGCACATCACATCTCGTCTTGAAGACACCTGGGACCACATGTCACATCTCATCCTGAAGACACTTGGGACCACACATCACATCTTGCATGAAAACACCTGGTCCACATATCAAATATCACCTAAAGAAAACTAGTCTAACACATCACTGCTCAATAAATAGCGGGGGAGAAAGGGTATCTAGCCATCCATATCACTACCATCCTAGAAGTTAGGGAAAACACCTAGAACTCAGAACCTTTGATCAATGGTAAAGTAATCTAAATTGGGTGTGGAATGTATAAAATAACATAAACATACATGATATAGATATATCAAAAAGTACCCAACCTAAGGGTTCACATAAACATCACTAGTATGCACCATATCACCACCACATACCATATGTAAATGGTCACAACTGATTCCACCACTATATTCATCACACCACACAACCACCACACAAGCCACACAACATTTTCCACTTTTAGCTTACATGTTCCACGACTTTTATTCATTAGAATTTTCATTTCACATTACACCACTCATTCAAATTAAATTTAATCCATTAATCACATGTCAATTTTAACCCCTTTATATTCAATTTCCAACTCATTCATTTATTCATTTCATTCAATGTTGAAATTTATTCCACTACTGCCTGAGAAACTAACACAACCACACCACACAAGTATCATCGCAGCACCCCACATCCACCATCGTTGTCACATCATTATTACCAAGACATCTCACAACACAACAACTGTATATCTTGTTCATCACATAACCACAACCTCCATGTGCCACAACCACTGCACCACAACCTCATCACACAATTTCCCACATCACCTCCAAGCTAACCAACCATCACATCACTTCCCTACACACCACACATCCCACAAGATCACTAACATCACTGTACAAAAATTACAGGAAACACAAAGCATCACAACAAACACAACCACACAAAAAACACACATTCCATCTTCCACATTTATTCATGGTCTTAAATGCTTACTTCTTTAAATTAGCATGGGTATTATCACACAAACTAGATATAAAGGGGAAACCAATTATTATCCAAATATAAGTCCTTTATTCTTTTATTCAGGGTGTAATCACACAACAACACAACAATGTATATTATATATATCAACTATAATGAAAAAAAGGATTCCAACAGTTGATATTTTCAGAATTGGCAATAGGAATGCATAACAACATCAACAACATATAAAAAACATGTAATAACTCCCCATACCAATAAATTTTAGACATGAAAATTAATTATATGATTACTTCGACCCTTAATATCCACCCAAAGGTAAGAAAAATCATGCAATTACCACACGTAACATGTAAAAAGGTTAAGAATAATGATCTCCTACTTCAAAGAAGCTTTCTAATATCACTGTACACTATAGGGAGAATAAGAATCTTCCCAAGAACCAACACTACATAATAAACTTGTGGATTAACCTACACAACACCTTAATATTTTCAAGATGCAGAACAAACACATAACCCAAACCCAATAATACCACTATAGTGAATTTAGAATTAGAAAGGAAAAGAAATGGATGAGAACAAATAGAGAACTCACCATGAATAGATAATGGTAATCCAAGGATCAAAGATGGGAAGCCACGTATAAAATTATATCAAAGGAATTCCAGGATTCCTCGAGAGAGCACCATTACCTTCCTAGAATGAGGTAGCATACGGTTTGAGGAAAAACATGAGGTTACCTAACCTTTAAAGATTCACTAAATAGGTGAATTAAATAGCATGTAAACTATTTACACATCGTGTAAATGTTAGGGTCAAATCTCACAAAAAATGTGCTACCTTTTTATTATTTAACCCCTAAAAACGCACATCATGAACTAGCCATGTAAAAGTTTTGAAACACCTTTACATGTTGCTTCAACTTTACATAGCATGTATTCCCTCTAATTCCATCTTTTTAATAGTCAACACCTCCATGTCTACTCTTGTCCTCCTCTAAGAAACTCCAACACCCAAAACTAGCAAAGTAATGGATAGGGAAGGCATAGATAGTTATAGGATGGGAGAGACAATAAGGGTTCTCCTTCTTCTCCCATTTGAATAGACTAAGGGAAGCTTAAGTAAGGATTAAAATAGGACCCCCCCCCCCCCCCCACCCATTCAATTACCAAAATTCTCTTATAAAAAAACAACAACTAGGTTAAAGGGTGACCATGAAGGTCAAAACGTGACACCTACTCACCTGGACAGGTTACATAATTGCCTTCCTAGTTGTTGTATAATCATCCCCTAAAAGGAAGAGGAGAAAATCATGAAAATCACCCTTAATAAATTATCCTCTAAGGGTCACACTAAGAGATTTCCTACCCATGAAATCATTTTTATACAACTCCTAACATAATTTCATGATCCTTCAGGGATTTGAACTACCATGCGACAACACTCTTCACTGCATTATGGTCTCCCACCTTCACTAAAAAACACACCATAATTTCCCTTTATATAATATAGTCCTCTAGTAAGCTGTAAATTTTAATCTTTGAATGCCTATGAATTCACTCTGGGAATTCTCCCACCCAACTAACACTCCTAAAGTATCTCAAAAATCATTTAAAATGTGATCAAAACTTGCATCCCTCACTCTGAGATCAAAAATTAAAATTTTATCTAATTTTTACTAACTTGTAACAAAATGAGTAATTAAAAACTCCTCATAATAATTCTCTTTATACTTGATAATTCACAATAGTCCATCAACTATACATCCTAACCTACCCTGGTCTTCAAATTACTACCCCATACCACATCATATCCTCGAACTCCCAATGTGTTTCCACTGTGCAACTCCAATAACCAAGAATAATATTCATTGAAATCATATATACCCACTTATAGAACTTCCATTTCCCCTATCCATGACCTCTATTACATATCTAACATTTATTCTCTTTGAGATTCTAATAAACACCCCTGATTATACCATCCCATTCACGAAATTCTTCGAAAAATCTATGAAACATGTCAACTATATTCCATAAAGTTTCTCTAATAAGGTTCCCACTAGTTGGAATCACCCTATAATGCCTATATAAATATCTTAATCATGATTCCATAACTCTTTTAGATATCATGGAATAATTTCTACACACACATGAAATTCTAAAACGGAAACTCTGTGTAATATTATAGTTAGATCCTCAACCAACCACACTAGTTGTCATACTCTCTACTCGAGCAATGATGAATATATAATTTGAAACACTCTTAGATCTAATAAAATTTCATCCCAAGATCAATTACAATACATTTACTTTGATTGACACTATATCTAAATCCAAATTACATTTTTTTAAGGAACTATATGAAATTGGATTTATCTTCTCACAGGTAAATTTTGAATCATAAGCCTTATGAAAATAATAATAATAAATTGAAACATTAAATACCATTAATATAAATATGTTAATTATATAATATATCAAATGGTAATTAAATACACCTACAAAAATAATATGGGAGTATAACATAACATATGTCTCAAAGAAGACAATTTGAGATGAGCAACCCTTACAATGATCGTAATGTTAAAGTGATAATTAATCAATTAGTCAATTATGTATATCAAATGTAAATACTCATAAAAAACTGTAAATAAAACATAATATAATCTTATAATATCAAAGACAATAAATAATTAATATAACCCAATGAAAAGAAATTGAGTTATGAAATTCTTTACCGCATGGAAATTTTCAAGTAAAATCCCCTTAGATGAAATAATTAAAATTAAAACTTAAATACCATGAATTATTAATTATTAATTATTTTACATATAAAGGGGGTATTATATACACCATATAAATGAAATTTGGTTCATAATATTAAAATATTCCTTAATGAAAGAAAATTGAGACAAAATCATTTACCTAGTGATTCCTTTTGGTTGAACACAATTTAAACTCTTATATTATGGTTTTAAGCATGTTATTAATTTATACCAGAACCAAATTCATGTTTATAATATCATATATGATACTCTTATAAAATATCACCATGCATTCAATAACAATATTTCATTATTATTATTTCGGTTGTTAATTTCCTTGTTTTCTCATACGTGTTTTCTCATGAAATTTTTGGTTATTATGTATAGGATATAGGTACACCATATCTAGAATTATATTAATGTTATAAATATCATATTTACTTTTTGGATTAATTTTTAAAACCATTATTTAATGTTTTACAAGTAAAATTAATCACATCACTTCATGGAGATTGTAAGTCGTACATACGCACGAGTGATGACATAATTTCTTATTGGGTGGAAGGGTAAAGAAGTGGGAGATATATTAATTTTCAATAATAAATATAATTTCATATATATCACATATATTTATTAAATATATCATTATTACCTTCCATGTAAATCATAAGTGAAAAATGAATCACATCGCTTCGCGAGGTGATAGTTTTCCGTACACACGAGCGATGTTATCATATTTTAAATGAAATGTAAAGTAAGAATGTATATGTGATATTATAATTATAAATGTATATTTATATATTATATTATATATATATATATATTACTTCATTATTTCTAACTGTGAGAGTTTTTTATGTAAAATTATTTACTTTGATTCATGAGAAGGTAGTCCACCGTACACACAATCAAAGATTTGGTTTCCCATTTGTTGGAAGAGAAGATGGATATAGGTTATTCCATTAACATAATAAAATATTAGGGTATTTTATGTTATATTATTATTATATCATTTTTATTTAATAACATTTTAAGTATGTTTAAGAATAAATAAAATAAAAAATTTCATTTAAGAATGTTACATCTTCTTCGGACAATCTCTTTAGGCTTGCACCAAAACCCTTCCTAGGTTGGATTTATTATCAACACAAGGCCTCAATGATGTTTTTAGGGAATCAATTAAGTTATTTGGGTAGGTATTTTTAAAAAAAAATTTATTTTTAAGTGTGATGAGGGGAGGAGAGGGGTGGCCTTTTATAAGTGGGCGAGAGGACACACTTGGAATTTTCGAAAATAATGACTTACAACCACGTTTTTTACAATCCAAAAAGTTCCAAAATGGCCCATTATTGAACCTCGGATAATATAAGTTCTAACTATTTCCATAAAATAATAATTTTAGAAGTTTCAGGTCATTTTTAAACCTTTTATTCTTAGTTTAACCCCCTCAAGAAACCAGTTTTCACCTTAACTGCGGTAATTAATTTTTACTATTCTCACTATTCATTATGGTAAAAAAATTAATTTGATCTTATAATATAGTATTAATTATTATTATTATTAAAAATATGGAATCATTTTTACAAAACTCAACTCATGGAATCGGCAGAATTTAATTTAAAATTAAACCCACAGAGGTGTTAAAAATAGTTTTTCAAGAAATGCATTTTTCAAGAAAAATATGATCTTACAATAACTATATGAAACGTAATCATAATTAAATGAATTTAAATTAATATTTATAGATATATAATCTATAAATTTTATATAAATCATTTCTCATTGGGTTTATTTTAATTAGTTAAAATTGAGAAACATTATTCACTTTAAAACAGCTTTCAAAAAAAGTGTTGCAAAGCCAAAAAAGAAAATAATATTTAAATCTAGTAAAAAGATGATTTAAATGTAATTAATTAAATTAAATAAATGTAAATAATTCTTAATTTACTTTTAAATCATATTAAAATAATAATTTTACTTTTAAATTAATTAATTTATTAAAAAGAAATGATAGTTTTACCAAAAATACGTATTTTTCACTATTCACTGAAAATCAATATTTTATGAAAAATCCAAAAAATTTACCATGATTTAATATTTATATTCTTATTTAAAAAATTATTTTTGTTTTATAAAATAAATTTTCAAAAATATCCAAAAAATAATTATAATATTTTCTCATAAAAATAAATAAAAAACATTTATGAAGGAAACGTACTTCTTTATAATAAAATGTATATATTAAAGGTTGAGTACTTATTTATTAATCATTTATCAATAAGTTTTTATTGGGTTAGACCTTTATATATATTTCATAAATTATTTTATCTTATTCATACCCACAAATTTAATGGCTATATTATAACGGTCATATTTAAATAATATATTTTGTAGGTTGTTTAAACTCAGCGTTGCATGTCATATATGCTATCAAACACAATGTTATTATTTTAAAATATTAGGGTTATGTGTACTGAATACTATTTAATAGATTAAATTTATTTAAAATAAATATACTATAAAGTCATTGGGTTTAACATTCTCCCCACCTTCAATAAATTTTCATCCTCACAATTTGAACTTACACTCGAAAGTCAAGGGCTTGATATTTGAAAATACCTTTATTGAAAACTCACATCATAAAAATTGTTAATTAAACATCCTATTAAAATAGGGATAGGGAAATATGAAATTCATTTAGAATAACACCTAACTAGGTTTCTAAGTAAGGAAACATTAGTGTGAAGTGAAAATATGGACATCAGAGGAAAGCATAAATAATTATAGACACTGATAGAGATCATTGATCATAATAAAGTGAACAATCAAGAGAACATCAAAAACCATAAAAAACATAAATATGTGATGAGTTAAATAACCATTTATGAAACATATATTAAGGTAATAGGATAAAAAAAATTCAATATCATTTTGTATATTTAAGGGATTATTTTTATATAAAGATAGAGAACACCAAAAAAATAAACTTTGTTGATATCTTTTAAGTACAATTTCAACTTTTTTTGTGCTTCGATCAATTTCCACATCATTTATTACTCCATGAAATGAATATCAAATATGAATTTTTTTATGCCTCAATAAACAAAAATAATTTTTAATGTATCATAAGATCCATAAAATAATAATAATTCACTCATGTTGTCTTTAAATATTAACCAAGACTAAAATGTTTAACACAAGGTAATATAATAAAAAATGTATAAACCTTCATATAGAGAAATAATAGATTTTACTTCAAAAATTTCCATAAAAGATTTATCTTAGATTATTCCACAAATAAATAACCCTACATTCCAATTAACCACATTATTCTAATCATTAGATAATGTTTTCACAACAAAGGTTATGTTATATCTTTTAACTTACATCCCTAAAAATTTAATGGCATTCTTTCTAAAAAATATTTTATGTCAAACCTAATGGTTATATATACCTAAAACCTATAAAACATCTCTAAAAAATATCATAAATTACCTCAAAATCAAAAAAAAATTGACCCTATAATATGATTCCCAAAATCAAATTAATATTTAACTATCAAACTGTTTAAATAAAAACAATCTCATACTACCTACTACATCATGTTGGAGAGTGGTAGGTGTAATACCCTCATTTCCCTTCGGTTATGGGTTCAAACTCCATGTCCTTGTCAGGCGTGATGGGTTATCACCTAGAATGTGAGTTTTCCTTTTTCATAAAATTATCAATATAATTATTATTACCAAATTTTAATAACTCATAATTACCACAACATCAAAGATAAGATAAACCTTAGGTTACCAATACCATTAAACTTATGTCTACACAATGTAAAGGCATTATTCCTCAAATAAAATTTTCACTGAAATATATAAAAAACTAATGGGTTATATTTCCATAAATGACTCCCAAAATATTCTAAATATTAATAAACTTTCATTACATTCAGCATTAACATCATTCCTCTCATTTCTATCCATTAACTAAAATGAAAAATTATGGTGTGAGAAATAATAATTGTACAGGAAAACCCATATAATATTTTATAGGATATCTAAATCATGAAACCTACTTTCCAATATAATACATATAATCTTTAACCTAGGTTATTAATTATGTTCATTTATTCAAATCCTTCATAATGGTTTGTAAAGAAAATGTGAATTATCCAAATCATATCCCCCAGAAGTGGTAACTAAGTATATTAAGGATTATTTTCATGCCCCAGTTGATGATCAATTCAATGCCCAATGCACATTTTTCAGAGTTATTAACCCAGGGTACATATATTTTAGAACCATATCCAAATCGTTCCTCAAATATTGAATAATCGATTTAATTGATGAATAATATTCCTTGTCATAAAATATCCATATTGAGTAAAGAATACATATTTATTAATATTTCCTAGTCAATTAAATAACTTTAATAGTAAAATAAAATATGTAAAAATGATATATATTTTAGTAAATAATCATATCCATGATACAAATAATATTTATATTTAAGATAAATTAAATATATAATGATCACAAGAAGGTGAACGTTTCAAGGGAAAGTTAATGACTATAAAATCAATCAATAGAGTGAATGTAAATACTTTCCTTGGTCAAAATGATTATAAACCATCTAGAAAAATAATAAATAAGACATAAATAAAAAATATCTACCACGATGTATAATTAAAATATAGGTTTTATATCATTTATAATTATAAATACCATAAAAATATCTTTAAAAAAATTCTGAAGGAAAATACTCCTTTCACTTTGAAAATCACATTTTAAAACTAAAAATTTCTAGAATAATAGGAAAAATATTTTATTTGAAAATAACCATTTAAATTTTTTGAGGTAGCTTCAAATAAATTAGTGGTTATGATGGTGGAAAAGTTTTATTCATACCAAATACGTTAAAAACAAATATTTCGTTCACATTTTTGTAAGAAAAGTAAAAAGTATCATGTTTGGAAAACAAAAGGAAGATTAATTTTAAATAAATTTTTAAAAATACAATTATGGGTATAAATTACATTAAAAATCCTAGTAAAACATTCTTAGAAAACATGGATTTAGAATAAAAATATTTTTGACCGAAGAGAGAAATGAAGTTGGATTTTATTAAAAACATTTTCTCAGTCATTTTAAGTACCAAATAGTGGGAAATGGTACTATTACTTGAAAAATTCATGAATAACCATTTTAGAGTAAAATTAAATGGGGTTATTATACAATTATCAAATAATGTCTTTTAATTTAAATTCAAGTATAAATAATCCCAATTAAAATGAGATTGAAACATAAATCTATTACCACTATGGTTACTTTTGAATCATAATCCCCTTGAAACAAATAACATCAAGTGAAAAATTAAATACCATGAATATTAAGATATTATTGAGACAAAATATCAAAGGTTCATTAGATACATCTCATAAAATAATATATATGTATAATGTAACATACATCCCAAAGAAGACAATTTAAGACGACCAGCCCTTACAATGATCATAACGTTGAAGTGAGAATTAATCAATGAGTTAATTATATGTATAAAATGTAAATAAACATAAAAAAATGGTAAATATAAAATAATATAATCAAAATTCATTACACACATTATCTTATAATATCAAATACAATGAATAAGTAATATAACCCAGTGAAAAGAAATTGAGTTATGAAATTCTTACCACATGGAAATTTTCAATTCAAATCCCCTTGGTTGAAATAATTAAAATTAAAACTTACTATACCATAAATTATTAATTATTTATCATTTTACATGTTAAATTTTCAGTATATACACTATATAAAATAAATTAGATGCATAAAATTACAATATGCCTCAATGAAAGGAAATTTAGACAAAATCCCTTACCTCACACTTTCGTTTGATTGAATGTGATTTAAACTCTTTAATAATAGTTTTAATCATATTATTAATTTATAAAAGAACCATATTAATGTTTATAATATCATATATGATCCTATTATAACAACTTACCACCCATTCATTAATAATCTTTGATTATTATTATTGGTTCGGGTGTTAATTGTTTTGTTTTATCATGCATGTTTTGTCATGAAATCTTCAGTTCTTGTGTATAGGATATTGTTACATAATATAAAGAAATATATTAATTTTATAAATATCATATTTACTTATTTGATATATTTTTCAAAAAATTCTTTAAATTTGTACATGGAAAATGAATCGCATTGCTTCGTGGAGATGGTAAGTTGTCTGTATGCACGAGCGATGATGTCATTTCTTAATGGTGGAAGGGTAAACAATTGGGTGATATATTAATATTAAATAATCAATATAATTTCATATATATAACATATATTAATTAAATTTATCTTTATTACCTTCTCTATAAATCATAAAAAAATGAATCACATCACTTCGCGAGGAGGTAGTCCTCCGTACACAGGAGCGGTGTTATCGTATTTTAAAAATAAGGGAAAGTAAGAAGGAATATGTGATATTATAATTATAGAAATAAAATTTTATATTAAATATTATATATATATATATATTAATTCCTTCATTATTTCCAATTGTGAGAGGTGATTATGGAAAATGAGTTACATCAGTTCGTGAGGCAGTAGTCCGTCGTATACACGATCGACGATTTAGTTTCCTATTAGTTTAGAGAGAAGATGATATAGGTTAAAAAATTAAAATAATAAAATATAATTATATTTTATATAATTTTATTTATTATATCATCATGATTGAAAAATATTTGAATTTGTTGGAAGAAGAAATAAAATAAAATTTATTGTTTAAGAATGTTGCCACTTCTTCAGACAACCTTTTTCGGTTTTCACCAAAATCCTTCCTAGGTTTGATTTATGATAAAAAAAGACTATAGGATGTTCGTATGGAATTAAGGAAGGTATTTGGACAGTTATTTTACAAAACAAATGGATTTTTAATTGTGAATTGGGGATAAGTGGGGGTGGCCTTTTGAATGTGGGGGAAAGGACAAGCTTGGAATTTTTAAAAAGAATGAATTACACCAATGTTTTTTACAATACACAAGGCTCAAAATGTCTCATTATCAAACCTAGGATCCTAAAATTTGAAATATGTCCATATAATAATAATTGGATAAGTTTTAGGTCATTTTTAACACTTATATTCTTAGTTTAGTTGCTTAGAAAATGCATTTTTACCTTAATTGTGGTAATTAATTTTTACTTTTTTCACTATTCATTATGTTAAAACATTAAGTTGGAATTATTAGATAATATTAATTATTATTATCTTAGATAATTAATATATTTTACCAAATTCAACTCACATAATTGGCATAATTTAACTTAAAATTAAACACGCAGACGTGTCGAAAAAATGGTTTTTCAAGAAATGTATTTTTCAAGCAAAAGATGGTCTTGTAATAACTATATGACAAGTAATAATAATTAAATAAATTTAAATTAATATTTATAGATATAGATATATAATATATAAATTTAATCTAAATCATTCTATTTTAGTGATTATTTTAATTAGTTAAAATGAAAAAACATTATGCACTTTAAAACTGTTTTCATACAAATGTGTTTTAAATCCTAAAAATAAACTTATCTCAAAATATATTATAAAAATGATTAAAATGTAATTAATTAAATTAAATATAAATAAATAGTACTTATTTTAATTTTAAATCATAATAAAATAATAATTTTACTTTTAAATTACTTAATTTATTAAAAAGAAATGATACTTTTACCAAAAAACGGTATTTTTCACTATTCACTAAAAATCAATATTTTCTAAAAAATCCCAAAATTTCTCCCTAAGTTAATATTTATATTATTAATTAATAAATTATATTTATTTTATTAAATAAAATTTCTAAAATATCCAATAATTAATTATAATATTTTCTCACAAAAAGTAATAAAAACATTTTTGAAGGAAATGAATTTTTTTATAGAATAAAATATCTTTATTTAAAGTTGAGTTCTTATTTATTATTAAATGATCAATAAATTTATATCAGGTAGTAAATTTATATATATTTCATAAATTATTTAATCATATTCACACATTCCGATTTAATAGCTAGGTTTTTTTACCAGCATGTCCAGCCAGAATCAATGCTTATGACTATTTATTAAATAGAAGAAAAAAGTACAGAGGAGATGGGTGGGGTCAAAAAAAGGGACTTTCCCTCATCCATCAAATAAAAAATTTATATATCATAATAAGACATATCATTCCCATAATCAGAGTCATCACCAATTTCCTATTCAGATTCAGACTTACCCTGATTGAGGATCTTAAGAATATCATAATTATACTTGCCCAATAGCTTAGAAGATTGAGTACACACAGGGTAAGGTGTATTAGAATAATCCTTCTTCAGCCTTCTCTTCGAGTGATAAAGAGTGTAGTCAACCTTACCTTTTCCATAAATGAGTGCATCTTTGAAAAAAGTATGGCCACCACTACCAACTGCAATCCCTTCCACCTCCGAGATGTCACCCCACTTCCCAGTTATCCTAGAGGAGTTCAAGAGATTTTGGATCTCCTAATGAAAATAAACATATAGAGGACCCCAAGTGTTAGGATTCATATCAACATCCTCATAATATAACAAATATTCACTAGGACTATCATTCGTGCATATATTGGAGGGATCAGTACATGAAGGAGATCCTACAACAGAGAGATTATCATTTCTTTCAATCCCAACTAATCCAGTGGGAGTAACCACATGACTATACTTGGATGTAATCTTCTTAGAAAAATCAACCCAATAAGTGGATGGACCACCCATTTGGGATGTAGAATTTACCCGGGTGTTAGAAGTATTGTTATTGGATCTTAAAGGTGATTAGTCCACCATCAGTCCCTTCCCTTTTAAAGGTAGATGATGTTCTTCCACAGAATCCAGAATATCATCCTTATTGGAAGATGGCTTGGTTTTATGATCAAGGGGTTGGGACAAAGAAACATCATTCCTCTCTGATTTCCTTCTACATAGGTTGGATGGATGACCCTTCATCCCACATTTACCATAGGAGATCCTTCTCTGACATAGTTCTAAAGAGTGCCCAATATCCATGCATTCATTACCAAAAAGTGTCTTTATTTCATTATCAATATAAATTTTAATTTCATCTATCAGAGTGGAAGTATTTACCTTTTCAATTAGTATGGAGTTAAGATCAATATCCACTAACATCCTAGCGAAGTGTCCTAACTGAACATTCTCGGTCTCCTTGTCAAGTCATATTGGAGTCCAAATTGCCATGCCAATATCACACAGAATATTTGGATTCCAAAGGACCCAATTAATCCCATGAAGAAAAACCCATACCTGAGAAAAATCATTCCATTCATTCGAATAATTGAAGTTCAGGGACCATTCATGAAGTTTAAGCAATCTAGGATACAAGGAAATAGATCTAGTGCTGCACACATGAATTTTAGAAGAATCTGAAGAAAAAATATATTGAAAGAAATCATGTCCAAGAGATACACATAAGTAATCTAGTCATCACTAATCATAGTAGATTCCTACAAAAAATTACCCTAATCAATTCCCTTTAGGGAAAGAAACACTAAATATTACCCAAGCCAAATCTCTCATTAGATAAGGCTACACTGAATAGTACCCAAGATACACCCATTATTGAAGGCCACACTAAAAAGTAACAAGCCCAATTTATTATAGGGAAGAACGTAATGAATAGATATTAAAAAATTACCACATAGGGAATGGATCACTAATTATTACTCAATACACTCCCTATAGGGAAGGCTACACTAAAAAGTACATATCCCAATCCCACTCTATAAAGGGAACACAGTAAGGCCTGGTTTATCCCATATTCCATAGGGGAATCCATTTATCTATATCTAATCATTTCATCTAGTATCCACACATTAGAAATGTGAATAAAATATCAAATAGGGCATGCAACCCATCCCACAAGATCACCAACTTGTCACCAAGGTGCTAGTCACTAAAGACCTAGACCCTATTTCATCACCATCCTACCCATATAGATTAATCTCTACAGACTATCTCCATCTCACATGTATAACATACCAAGATTCTAACCATTATAATCCTACCTATAATGGAATCCTTTAGGGTCCCTCAGACCCATCTATACCCTCAAGGTATCAATCACATCTATCTTGATAGACCCAATACCTTGATACCAAAAAAACAATCATCATCCAACACATATAAACTTGAATCATCAAGAAATGGAATAGTATACTAGGAAATTACAACTAGATTCACAAGAAGCATACAATATTTAGAAAATAGGGAATCTACCTCATGAAGTCAAACAAACCATGTCATGACCCCCACCCTCCCAAGATACCCCTCATGGGTTGGCAATGAAGAAAGGGGGATAATTACCCCCGATTCCTGCCTCCAGTAGGTCCCAGGGTGGTGACTAGAACCAAGGGTATACAATCTAAAAAAATGGGAGGCATTTCCATTTTTAGGAAAACAATATTTGGAGATAAGATAGTTCATCCCAAAACAACACCAATATATATATATAAGAAAATCCAAAATCCATCCCACGTGCATGTTTAAAATAAAATTGTTACAAGTGAAATAAAAAAACTCTAAGTAAATACCAAAACTAAAGCTAAGCAGCGACACATCAACTATCAATATCCAAGCTAGTAAGGTCTTGCATGGTCTTCAAAGTCCTCCTAGAAACTTGAAAGTAGTTTTATATACATAGGGTGAGTATATAGATTTAATCAATAGGAAAACCAAAGTCTCTTATGCACATGTGAAAGGGAACATACTAATGCCTGTGTGAGAAAATAGCAGAACCAAAAATCACCTAACAAGGTATACCAACCATCTCATACTCACTAAGGCATACTCACCAAGTAATACAAGTCAAGTAAAGTAATATAGTAATCACATCGATGATTTGGGTACCTCGCACCACTTCCCATTATTTTAGCTAATCTTTCCAAACGACAAACTTCCTCATGCTCCCATATCTTATGAAAGAACTATATCACAACCCACCCGCACACACCTGGGACCCACAACCACACATCATCCTATAACTTGGGCCATGAGCTACATCACATCTCACCCACAGACACATGGTCCACATACTACATCACATCCCGCCCAAAGACACCTAGTCCACATACCACATCACATCCCACCCACAGACACCTGGTCCATATACCACATCACATCACATCTCAAAGACACTAGGGAAATCACAACTCATCTCGTCCTGAAGAAACTTAGAAAAACACAAACCATCTCTGTAACATCCCAGGTAAATAAAGAATATGAATTTTTTCATATTTATTAATTTTTGAATTAAATATTAACTTTACTTTAAAAAGTGTTTCTATGTTCGATAGCGTACCCAATACGCAACAACGGGTTTCTTTGAAATCTTATGTGGTACACAAATAATATAATATTATTATTTTAAATGGTAGTTAACTCCTAGCTGTTGTATTGGTGGGAATGAACAAAACTAACCACAATATGATTATACATGATTGTTAAATTTATTTACTTTATCCACTAAAAAATTAGAGTTTTAAAATGTGAATGGATCTAATTTTAAGCATAATTTACATTAAAAGGACGATTTATCGCCTTTTAATTGAGAACCCTTTTTTAATCAAGTTTTATTGACTTTAATACATTCCATATGACCAAATAAAATCCTTCTTTATAATGGGGATATTAAAATTTATTTTGTGTAAATTTTTGGAATTTTTTCGATAAAGTTCATTTTTTAATGAATAGTCAAAAATGTTGTATTTTAATTTAAAAGTGATTTTTAATCTAATTTATTTATATGGTTAGATTATATTTTTAACTGTTTTGAAAGTGAAGTTAAAATATATTTTTACCATTTAATCCAATGTTATTCATTGGAATTTATTTCACTTTGATATTAGACATAAACAAGTATCAATCTTTTGATAGTTATTGTTTCTTAAAAACATGCTATTTGTTTTGATAACGGGAATTAATTTTAAAATTAATTAATTCCACTTATATGTTTTGAATTTATAAAAATATACATCATTTCTTAATTTGTAATATCAAATATATCTTAGGCTGAATTTTTGGTATTTTTGTGAAAAACTTCAATATTTGATGAATAGTGAAACCACTTAGTGGTAATTAAAAAAACTAACTTTTTCATTTAAATAAAATTTTACCACTTCTGTGAATTGAATTTCAATAATCCGACATACATGTTTGTTATCAAGAAGTAAAATTTGGTTCATTAAGATGAAAATAATTTTTGGTGAATAGTAACTTTTGACTTTTATTTACCGCGGTTAAAGGTAAATAGGGTAATTCAAGGTAAAAAGAATATTATAATGATTTAAAATTACCTTAACACTTGTCCTAAACTTATTGTTTGAGTCAGGGCCGACCATGGGCATATTTGGGTCGATTTTGGGACCCCATGAAGCCACTTAAAAGTGATAATGACACTTTAGATTAATTAATTTAATGTGAAGGCAAAAATGACATATACAAAAATCTTTTAGTAAATTAATTTTTATATGGTGTTATATAAGGAATAATTTTGTCTATAAATATTAATTGGAAATATAAAAATATTTCCTACATTTTCTTATTTTTTTTATAATTTTTATACATCGAATAAATTAAATTATTTATGACAAGATAATAATGCAGTGTTTACCTCATTAATAAATCATCTAAATAAATAAGATTATAAATATTAAAATAGCATCCAAAACTTGTCCAATTATTATTGGATGATTTTATTTCGAATATTAGTCATATTAACTTTGACCTTAATGATTTTTGGACTATTAGAAACTGAATATCATTATATAATAAAATAATGTTTTCACACTTTCCTAAAGAGCCCCTCCTCTCCCTTATAAAATGAGACCATTTCTATCCAATTCCTCACACCTCTCAAGCCATTTGGCTCGTCCAAAATCTTCCCAATTTATCTTCCTACATCCCTCTCCACCTCCTAGAATCCTTACTCTAGGTAGAATGAACTTCAAGAAGTCCTTTGGTTCAAATTAAAGGGAGTTACCCAAATTAAAGGTAACGGTTTCTCTTAATTTGTTTTTTCTTTTATTTTACTTATCCAACCCCTAAACTCTTTTTATTAATTTATTTTGTAACAACACCATTATTATAAATATACTATGGTGTTTTTATGAGAAGTATTCAAACTAAACATACAAACACCTCCATCTAATGGGTGAAGAACATAATGTTTCTGTGGATGGAAAACTAACACCTCACGAAACGATGATTGTTCAATTACATCTTACCGCCTCTCATGGTGGACATTATGATGGCACTGTATTTATATATGATATCTATTATGTTTATTATTTCATTATGCTTCTGTAATACCCAATTTATATCAATCCTTTATGGTTTCCTTAGTGGGTAAATACGATAATCTCATTTGAGGAAGCGCGGACTACCGCCCCCTCAAAGTGATGTGACTCATTAATGCCTTATGTGGGATGTATAAAGGATATAGTTAATGATATTATATATGATATTACACTAGTATTATAATATAACTATGTATAATTATGTTTTAATTCCATCAAAATAAGAAATAGAAATGAAATTAGTGTTCATGCGTACGTACGACTTACCGTCTCCATGAATGGTGCATTTCATTTCTTACCTCTAAATGTTATGTACTATTATAAATAATTGTATATACTGGAAATATATAATATATATGATATATAAATCATGAATATCATTCTGGATATAATGAAACTTTTACCACATGAACAACATGTAATTATAAGAAGTCCATTTTTGACTCAAGTACCAAATATCGACAAAACGAACATTATTAACTTAAATGATTACATAATGTTTATAACATGGTAATAAGTGATATAAAAGGAATAATAAACTTGAAAAAGGTTCTTAAGAAATTATAAATTAACTATAGTTTACTATTCAGGAGATTAAAGAATGATCGAGTCAAGTTGGACACGAGGTAAGGGATCCGACCTCTCTCTTTCTTTTCAAGTACTCTCTTTTATGTCATTTCATGTATTCTCCATGTTCTTATGTTTGAGGATGTTCTTTTATATTCACAATAATTTAATTTGTATTTTAATATGATGAGAGACCCTCTATTACTCTCATCAATTCATTTTAAGAATTTTTAAGTGGCGCTGTTAGGCTGCCGAATTTTTGTAAGGGATTTTCTTACCTCATTTTTAATTCAGTGAGATTTCCATTATTCACCACTTATTCATTGCATGTGGTGTATTTTGTACTGCCATTTTATATATATTATCATGATTATAATTATATTCATGGTATTATATGATTAATTTGGTGGTTATTAAGTTTTGGTCATACGACTTAGTTGATTACAACGTGGTAAAGGGTTTCGTCTCACTTTTTATTCCTGTGAGATTCATGTTATATTTGCCACTAATTCTTTTTGTGTGGTGTATGTACTGCCCATGATTTTACTCTTTATGTAATATAATTTCATTTATTATTATTTAAATATTTATTTTATGATCCTTATTTCATGTGGCATATGTTTTGAAAATTACCAAATCGGTAAGGGAACCATTCACCCTCCTCTTTATAAAAGACTTCTTTTTGTTATGTCTTTTAATTTACATATTATTATGTTGGGATATGTTATTATATATCCTTATTGATGTAAAATTTATATCAAAGTGATGATATTACCTTTTTTATCTCATCAACTCATTTTCTTAATTTTAAATTGACGTTGTTAGGCTGTCGAATTTTTACAAGGGAACCTCTTAACCAAATTTCAATTCTTCAGGTTCAACTTGTACTTATTGAATATGTCATCCAATGAATATGTGTGAATGACCTATGATTGTTTTAAACTTAATATACAATTATATTGGGTGTATTTATATTTTTCACACATAATTATTTGAATGAATTATCCTTAATTTAAGGATATCATCTTTATGAGGGATTTCATCTCAATTTACATGTCCATTGAGACTTCATTGTTGTTATGCACCAATTCACTCTAATATGATTTATATACTGTAATTTTACATATTATATCACGAATAAATTTATTCTAATGATATTATAAAGTTCTTATTAAATGTTATTCCTCAATTATTTGTATTCAAGTGTCTCCATTTTTGTTAAAAACTCTTTAACTAAAATATCATTTTAAATGTTTTAAAGATTTATTCTTCAAAATATTTCTCATTAATGTCCATGTTTTCAAATTGGGTTTTAGGATTTATTTATATGTAAATTAATTTTTTCAAATGATAATTCATTTAAAAGCTTCAAAGTGGTATGGGACACTTTGATTCAAAAATATCTTTTTTAAAAGGTTTTTGAAAATGATTTGATAAAACATTGTTTTTTTCAATATCTTGATTTGATATATTAGAATATGGAAATGTTATCTTTAATTTATACATGTGTTATATGTTATGATTATGTTATGGTTATTGGGAATTGTTTATGTATACGGGTGGTTCCGTGATAAACCTAGGGCGGGTGAGCCCGAGATAGCTCCCCAATGCATTAGGTAACGTGACGGAGGTAAACGTGATGTTTCTCCTAAGAGATTTTGAGAATATAATGTGATGGGTATTACAAGTGTAACTCCCTACGTATCTATGATAGATACAATGTAATTTTTATATGTATTCCATAAGTAACATTTATGATTTATGATTTCTGTGTTCTATTCATAAATCTTATGATTTCATAAGGTATGTTATGATTAAAAAGTCTGGTTTCAGGTATTTGTATTTATTGTTGGGATAATGTTTTCCTTCCTTATTTTATAACCCTTAATGATCTTTTTATGATCATCCCAAGTTTTTGAAATGTTTTCCACATGACTTAATTATGAATAGGTTCAAGGATGGGATCAAGGAAAATTCATGTTGTCTAAAACATGGAACTAGACATGTGTCTTTTTAAGAGTTTTTATTTTATGAAAAAATGGATACTGATTAGTAGTGTCTACTTGTAATATTAAAGTTTTATGTAATAGTTATGGCCTAATTCCCTAAAACTCTAAACCTGAAAAGAACCTCAATTTGAATTATCCATTTAATTCAATATTATGTAATTTTTTAAGGTCGGGTCCTTATAGTTGGTATCAGAGGTCGGTTTAGACAACTTTAGGGGTTAGGAATTTTCGTTAGACATATGGTTAGTCTCTATCTATTATTTCAGTTAAATCCTTGTTTTATAACTTTTTCAGATCAAGGAAAGTCAGTTACAAATGGAAGGAGGAGGATCTCAGATGACATTCCTGTCTCTTCCTGATGACATGCTTGCAATATTTTTTGCAAAGTCATGTTCAGATGATTGAGAAACTTTTTCTAGAATACAACTCACTTGAAAGAAGTTGTTTGAGATATCAAACACCTCCACTATACCTCGTTATCACCGTGGATCATGGGTTATATTTAGAAAAATCCTATTTTCACAATATTATCATATTTTCAAGAAATGTAAATATTATCAAGTCATTTTCAAATATTTTACCTTATCAGAATATTTTTAAGCATATTATGATTTTAAAAAAGGTGCTAAAGAAGGATACCCTTGCTCAAACTATTTATATTTGATTTTAAAATATAGTCTCCCAGCACATACTTATGGTATTTTAAAAGGACCGTTAATTGAAAGTTTCAGCTCAAATTTGGTTTGACTATTTTATAGAAATCATGTTTTATCAGATGTTTTGAAATAATATGTCATACATGATTATTTTCCAAAACTATTTTTCTGTGAACACCCATATGACCCATGTTGTACAAGGTGTATTTGGATGGAGGAAGCAAATGATTTTGAAGGATCTCTAAATCATTTTTTCAATGCATGGACCTTCTACCTACGTGAACAAGATAACAATGAAACCAAATGGACACCATGATCAAGGTATGATGTTTTTAATTTTGGGGATTGTTTTATTTTATCATATGGTGGTGAAATAAGACTTCAAGAATTAATATGTTGAAATCATAATGAATTTGGATGAAAATGATAGGTATAAGGAAACCTTTTAGGCTAAAACATGTTAGGGTTATTTTTGAGTTTTACAAAAAGGACAACCTTTAGGATGGGTGACAACCCGTCGCATCTAGAAAGGCTGTAGGAACCGAACCCACAACCGAAGGGCGACAAGGGTGCATTTCCTACCACTAGCCTACTTGAATTCCCTGGTTAGTATGACTTATTATTTTAGTAAAATGATTTTATAGAATAAGAATAAGTTGATTTTTAGAACTTATTTTTTATCAAATGGATATACATTTTATAGAAAAATTATTTAGTGAGTAAGTGATAAAGGTTTTTTTAGAAGATGTTCTATATTTTGAGGAAACACTATATGCCTAAAGAAGATAGAATACTATGGAATTTCATTGTGAAATAATGGTTGAAATTTTAGTTTGGAAGATTCTATGTTTTTATTACGGACACATGATGATTTAATTTATTTATGAAAATGATTAACCCATCATGGAGAATATGTGATTAGGATAATTACTTTTCAATATGAGACATTATGAGTAATTGGTGTTACTTGGATATAAATTTTAAGATGTATCTTGAAATTCTATGTAATTAAATCCTTATGAGATTTGGGTTACAATCAAATTTTAGATTAATTTTGAAGAATTTTCGGGACCATTATTTATTGAATGGTCTATCTTAAACCTTGGGTTCTTTTTGTTGAATTTTGAATATTAAGAGTAGTATTTATTTTTATAAAGGATTATACTTTTGGTGATTATCTGATCTTGTACTAACAATTTTGGTTTTATTTGATGTTGAAATACAAGGGAAATAGATAGTTCTCATTTTGTGGATTATGTGATTCTCTAGAAGATGATTCTTGTGCTTTTTATGTGACTAAGTCTTTTTTAATTCTCATCGTTTAGAGAAATGATTAGTTTTGGTAGAAACTTATTAAAAGATGAAACTCTACTTAAAGGTAAGTATATTTCCTTATGTTTTTATTCTATGTAGAAAATGAATTCCTTAAAATTATGAAAAGGAAAGTAAAACAAAAACATTGTTGGTTTACATTTCCTACGGGGTAATCAAAGACTGTTTACACACATCATAAGTTTGTGATTTTCTTGTGGTTAACTTTCTCCTAATCATGTTTCATATCACTGTCCATTAGAACTTGACCCTTTTTTCTCCTCAATATCCATGTTTTCACGTAATATTAGTATGGGTTAACTTGGGTGACCATTTTACTTCTCTTTATTTCTTTTAAAGTGATAGTTTTATTGACTCTTTTTCCGATATGGGACTTTTAATAAAGTTTCTGAGCCCAAATTTTAAAATTGTGAGGACGCAATTCCCAAAAGGGGGGAAGGATGTAACATCCCAGGTAAATAAAGAATGTGAATTTTTTATATTTATTAATTTTTTAATTAAATATTAATTTTACTTTAAAAAGGGTTTCTATGTTCAATAGCGTACCTGATATGCAACAACGGGTTTCTTTGAAATATTACGTGGCACACTAATAATGTAATATTATTATTTTAAACAGTTGTTAACTCCTAGTCGTTGTATTGGAGGGAATGAAAACAAATAACTACAATATGATTATACATGATTTTTAAATGTATTTACAATATCCAATAAAAAGTTAGAGGCTTAAAATGTGAATGAATCTAATTTTAAGCATAATTTACATTAAAAGGCTGATTTATCACCTTTTAATGGCGAACCCTTTTTAAATCTAGTTTTGGTCACTTTAATACATTCCATATGACCAAATAAAATCCTTCTTTATAATGGGTATATCAAAATTTACTTTTTGTAAATTTTTGGAATTTTTCTGATAAAGTTCATTTTTTAATGAATAGTGAAAAATATTGTATTTTAAGAAAAAAGTGCCCTTTAATCTAAATTATTTATATGGTTAGATTACCTTTTTAGTTGGTTTTAAAGTTAAATTGAAATATATTTTTACCATTTAATCCAATTTTAGTCATTGGAATTAATTTCACTTTGATATTGGACATAAACATGTATCAATCTTTTGACAGTTATTGTTTCTTAAAAACACGCTATTTGTTCTGATAACGGGAATTAATTTTAAAATTAATTAATGCCACTTATATGTTTTGAATTTTGAAAAATAGAAATCATTTTTGAATTCGGAGTATCAAATATATCTTAGGCTGATTTTTTGGTATTTTTCTGAAAAACTTCAATTTTTGATGAATAGTGAAACCACTTAGTAGTAGTTAAAAAAACTGACTTTTTCATTTAAATGAAATTTTACCACTTCTTCCAACTGAATTTCAAAAATCCAACAAACATGGTTGTTATCAAGAAGTAAAATTTGGTTCATTAAGATGAAAATAATTTTTGGTGAATAGTAACTTTTGACTTTTATTTACCACGGTTAAAGGTAAATAGGGTAATTTAAGGTAAAAAGAATATTATAATAATTTAAAATTACCTTAACACTTGTTCTAACATTATTTTTTGATTCATGGCCGACCATGGGCATCTTTGGGTCGATTTTGGGACCTCATGAAGCCACTTAAGAGTGATAATGACACTTTAGATTAATTAATTTAATGTAAAGGCAAAAATGACATAAACAAAAATCTTTTAGTAAATTAATTTTTATAAGGTGTTATATAAGGAATAATTTTGTCTATAAATATTCATTAGAAATATAAAAAGATTTAATACATGATAGTATTTTTTTATAATTTTTAGACATCGAATAAATTAAATTATTTATGACACAATAATTCTACAGTGTTTACTCCATTAATAAATCATTTAAATAAATAAGATTATAAATATTACAATAGCATCCAAAACTTGTACAATTCTTATTGGATGATTTTATTTCGAATATGAGTCATCTTATCTTTGACCTTAATGATTTTTGGACTATTATAAACTGAATATCATTATATAATAAAATAATGTTTTCAAACTTTCTTAAAGAGCCCCTCCTCTCCCTTATAAAAGGAGACCATTTCTATACAATTCCTCACACCTCTAAAGTCATTTGGCTCATCCAAAATCTGACCAATTAATCTCCCTACATCCCTATCCTCCTACTAGAAGCCTTACCTTAGGCAGAAGGCACTTCAAGATGTCCTTTGGTTCAACCCAAAGAGAGTTACCCAAATTAAAGGTAATGGTTTCTCTTAATTTCTTTTCTTTTATTTTACTTCTACAACCCCTAAAATCTTTTTATTCCTTTATTTTGTAACAACACCAGTATCCTAAATATACTAGGTTGTTTTTATGAGAATTATTAGAACTAAAATTACACACACCTCCATCTAATGGGTGAAGAACATAATGTTTCTGTGGATGGAAAACTAACGCCTCACGAAACGATGATTGTTCAATTACATATTACCGCCTATCATGGTGGCCATTAAGATGGAACTGTATTTATATATGATATATATTATGTTTATTTTTTCATTATGCTTCTGTACTACCCAATTTATATCAAGCCTTTATGGTTTCCATAGTGGGTAAATACGATAATCTCATTTGAGGAACTGCGGACTACCGCCCCCTCAAAGTGATGTGACTCGTTAATGCCTTATGTGGGATGTATAAAGGATAGAGTTAATGATATTATATATGATATTATACTGGTATTATAATATACCTATGTATCATTATGTTTTAATTCCTTTAAAATAATAAATATAAATGAAAGTAGTGTTCATGTGTACGTACGGCTTACCGTCTCCATGAATGGTGCATTTCATTTCTTCCCTCTAAATGTTATGTACTATTATGAATACATGTATATACTGGATATATATGATATATATGATATCTAAATCATGAATATAATTCTGGATATAATGAAACTCCTACCACATGAACAACATGTAATTATAAGAAGTCCATTTTTGACTCAAGTACCAAATATCAACAAAACAAACATCATTAACTTAAATGATTACATAATGTTTATATCATGGTAATAAGTGATATAAAAGGAATAATAAACTTGAAAAAGGTTCTTAAGTAAGTAGAAATTAACTTTAGTTTATTATTCAGGAGATTAAAGAATGATCGAGTCAAGCCGGACACGAGGTAAGGGATCCGACTGCTCTCTTTCTTTTCAAGTACTCTCTTTTATGTCATTTCATTTACGCTCCATGTTCTTATGTTGTAGGATGTTCTTTTATATTAACCATATAGTAATTTGTATTTTCATATGATGAGATACCCTCTCTTACTCTCATCAATTCATTTTAATAATTTTTAAGTTGTGTCATTAGGCTGTCGAATTTTTGTAAGGGATTTTCTAATCTCACTTTTAATTTCGTGATATTTCCATTGTTCTCCACTTATTCATTTCATGTGGTGTATTGTGTACTTCCATTTGATATATATTATCATGATTCTCATTATATTCATGTTATTCTATGATTCATTTGGTGGTTATTAACTTTTGGTCATATGACTCAGTTGATTACAACGTGGTAAAGGGTTTTGTCTCACATTTTATTCCTGTGAGATTCATGCTATATTTGCCACTATTTCCTTCTGTGTGGTGTATTTACTGACCATTATTGTACTCTTTATGTAATATAATTTCATTTATTATTATTTACATCTTTATTTTATGATCCTTCTTTCATGTGGTGTATGTTTTGTAAATTACCAAATCGATAAGGGAACCATTCACCCTCCTCTTTATAAAAGACTTCTTTTTGTTATGTCTTTTAATTTACATATTATTATTTTGGGATATGTTCTTATATATCCTTATTGATGTAAAATTTATATCCAAGTGATTATATTACCTTTTTTATCTCATCAACTCATTTTCTGAATTTTAATTTGACGCTGTTAGGCTGTCGAATTTTTACAAGGGAACCTCTTAACCCAATTTCAATTCTTCGGGTTCAAATTGTACTTATTGAATATGTCATAAAATGAATATGTGTGAATGACCTATGATTGTTTTACACTTAATATCCACTTATATTGGGTGTATTTATATTTTTCACACATAATTATGTGATTGATTTATTCTTAATTTAATGACACCATCTTTATAAGGGATTTCATCTCAATTTACATTTCTATTGAGACTTCATTGTTGTTATTCACCAATTCACTCTAATATGGTGTATATACTGTACTTTGACATATTATATCGTGAATCCCTTTATTATCATGATATTATAAAGTTATGATTAAATGTTATTCCTTAATTATTTGTATTCAAGTGTCTCTCTTTTTGTTAAAAAACTCTTTAACTAAAATATCATTTTAAATGTTTTAAAGATTTATAATATTTCTAATTATTTTACATGTTTTCAAAATGGGTTTTAGTATTTATTTATATGGAAATTAATGTTTTCAAATGATAATTCATTTAAAATCTTCAAAGTGGTATGGGACACTTTGATTAAAAAATCTCTTTTTGAAAAGGTTTTGAAAATGATTTGATAAAACATTTTTTTCAATATCTTGATTTGATATATTGGAATGTGGAAATGTTATCTTTCCTTTATACATGTGTTATATCTTATGATTATGTTATGGTTATTGGGAATTTTTTACTTATAGGGGTGGTTCCGTGATAAACCTAGGGTGGGTGAGCCCGAGATAGCTCTCCAATGCATTGGGTAACGTGACGGAGGGAAACGTGATGTTTCTCATAAGAGATTTAGGGAATATACTATGATGGGTATTCCAAGTGTAACTCCCTACATATATATGATAGATAAAATTTAAGTTTGATATGTATTCCATAAGTAATCTTTATGATTTATGATTTGTGTGAGTTATTCATAAATCTTATGATTTCATAAGGTATGTTATTATTGAAAAGTTTGGTTTCATGGATTTGTATTTATTGTTGGGATAATGTTTTCCTTCCTTATTTTATAACCCTTACTGATCTTTTTATGCTCATCCCAAGTTTTTGAAATGTTTTCCACAGGAATTAAAGATGAATAGGTTCAAGGATGGGATCAAGGAAAAGTCATGTTGTCTAAAGCATGGAACTAGACATGTGTCTTTTTAAGAGTTTTTATTTTATGAAAAAATGGATATTGAGTAGTAGTGTCTACTTGTAATATTCAAGTGTTATGTAATAGTTATGGCCTAATTATTTAAAACTATAAACCTGAAAAGATCCTCAATGTTAATTATCCATTTAATTCAATATTATGTAATGTTATAAGTTCGGTTCCTTATAATCTCATCCCGAAGACACCTGGTAAATCACAACTCATCCACACACACCTAGGCCGCACAAACCACAACCTTCCTGAAGAATCTTAGGGTATCACCAACTAGAATAGGGAGTAGGGATGATCGGGTGGCCATCCATCCATCCTCCCTCCAAAATTTTTGGGAAAGACACCCTCCCCCTGATGATAGGGGTTTTCAGTATGTAGTGCTCAACTAGGATGGGGTACCTATAGAAAACAAAGGGGAAAATACAAGTATATACATATATGATACCAAACACTGAAGTCCAAACTATGGGTTCTCAACAACCAACCATATCACAACACTACCAAATTTGTTGCTACCACTAAATGCACAACCCCACACATCAATCCACAACATCCTTTCAATTTCCATCTAACTTAATTAACCATTACCATCTTACAAATCATTTATTCATTCCATTAACCAAACCAACCCAATCCAGTTCCAAACATTATTAACCAATTATTTATTCATTTATTCCACTACTATCTAGGAAACTACCAAGCATGACACACAACATGAAACACATCAACACATCACCACACAGCCCGATCATAGCCCCACTATGCAACACTTCTCATATATTCCACAATAAATAAATCTATCAAAACCATCCAAACTAACACACGTCACACACATGTGCTTCACAACGTACCACAGTACAAACTAGAGTATATATACACATCACAACATAGCCACTTCACATCCCATTTGTCCTATAAATATAACCAAACTATCCCACACAACACATTACCCCACATACCAAATCATAAAACAATTCCATATTTAATGAGGCATTAATTATTTTATTCAACTTATTAATTCAGGGGTTTTCACAGAAACTGGGTAATACTAGTGAATATTTTTATTATCCCAGTATACATGATTTAAAAATTTCCATATACAAGTGTTTAAAAAGAATCAACCAACATAAAACTTGTTTATTACACAAACAAGGACCACAAATGGCCATGATTTTTAGTAGTTCGTTTAGCCTGTATAGTTTAAAACATTACAATAATATCAAATCTAGAAAAACATGCACATCAGATCCCTCTACCCCTTTTAATCTATTTACTATATTATTATATTTGATTAGTGTGGCACAACTATCATCCACAGGGAAAAAAATTATCCCTCCCACAAGATACATAATCAAAGATAAATGAAGGAAGACCCTACCTTGAAGAAGTTTTTCAAATCATCTGTGCACCTTAGGGTGAAGAAGAATTCCTGAAAGTGACAACTACACCACTAGAAATGTTGATCAACCTATTCTATACCAGAATATTATCAAAATGCTACCCAAACATATAAAGCAATCCAACCCATAATATAGAAACAAATATTGTGTAAATAACAAGATTAAATATATGAGAAATATGAGAAAAATCACCATGGATCAATCATGGATCACCAACGAACAACCATCAGGATTCATATATCAAAGAGGGAGGAGTAGGGCTTGAAGGACTTCTTAGATGCCTAGGGTTTGTCTGGAACAAGAGGAAAATAAAACCACATCAGAATGAATAATTTTTCAGCCGAAATGAATTTTTAAAACTACACATTATTAGGGTATTACATGATGTGTAATCCCCTTTCATGTTGTGGAATACTCAGGGTTCTATTTCCTCTGAAAAACACGTCAAATCTTGATTTTATTTTATTTTCAAAACCTCAAAATATTAAACATCATGAAAACTCCATGAAAAGTCATGAAGTAGAGTTTCAAAACATGTAATATAGTTACACTATGTGAAATTACCCCCTTTTTCTAGACTTTAGCAACTAAAACTCTCCAAAATCCTTCCAAGCCTCCTCCAGAATCTCCCAACCACCAAAACTATAAAAGTAACATGCCGGGAGGCACAGACCATTACATTAGATACCTCTCAAATTATTCTCACCCTTAATAATCCAAAACCAATCCCAAAATAAAGCATTTTCTGAACTATCACCCCATAAGATACATCTCAAAAATCTTACTACATTTGAAACACTGCTAATAACCAAACACTCTAATGTTCAACAATAAACCACCCTATGTTGTTCGAAAGATAGAGCGGAAACTCCCCACATCCACAAATACCTCCTTATATAGATACTACCCAATGAAAACAAGGAACATCATATAATCACAACAACCACACTATCCAAACATCTGAATCAGGTAATTTCGTCCTCCTTGTGAAGACACTATCCGCTCTGGGCGGCACTGAATCGCCCGCATGAGTTTAATTGCATAATAGTTAATGCATCTCGATTAGGAATGTGTTCTTCCCCTTTTCACATGTTAGGACCTTATCACATATCACACCAAAAATATATTAACCCATGGGAAAACAACTCATTTCATAAAACAAGGTTCAACATTACATTTCAAAACAAAACTGAATAAGAAAAAACTCAAATAAAAACTCTAGGTACTCAGCACACATCTGTGTTTCATGCTCCCAAGTACTCTCATCTAGGCCACCATGCCTCCACAACACATGAATCAAAGGAATGGTCCATCCACAAAGCACCTTATAACAATGATCCTGGATCTCTACCGGTTGCTCCGCGTACGTCATGTCATCCTCGATATCCAACTCTCCCCTATCAAGGACATGGGAGTCATTGTGAAGATACCGACGTAGTTGATATATGTGGAAGACATCATGGATCCTCTCTATCTACGGTTTTAATGCCAGATGGTGTGGTACCTCACCAACTTTCCCCAACACCTCAAAGGGTCCAATGAACCTCATATAAAGTTTAATACCTCTTCTAAACCTTCGCTGCCCATGTCGAGGGGAATCCTTCAAGAACACATGGTCCCCAACCTCGAACTCCAAGGTCCTCCTTATATGATTTGAATATGACTTATATCGGTCATGTGCTACTTTCATCCTCTCAAGAATGAGCTAAAACTTTTATATCATGCTCTACACTACCTCAGGACCAAGAATAGCTATCTTTACAACCTCTATCCAACACAAGGGTGAACGACATGGTATTACATAAAAAGATTCAAATGGATCCCTACCAAAGGAATATTGATAGTTTTTATTGTAATCAAACTATACCAAGGGTGATTATAACACCCAAGATATTCCAATGTCCAAGATTCATGCTCGCAGCATATCTTCCAATGTTTGGATAGTCTATTCTATATGCCCATCTGTCTGAGGGTGGAAAGAATTATTTTGGTGTAATTGGGTGCCAAAATCATATTTTAATCCTTCTAGACTCGTGAGGTAAACTGAAAATCCCAATTTGAGATAATGGTTCTCAAAACACCACGCAACCGCACCATCTCATCCACATAACTCTTAACCAAAGTATCTACTACACCTGACTCCATAATCACTAAGAAGTGGGCCAATTTCATCAATCGATCCACCATTAACTAGATAGTATCATAGCCTCCCTGAGATCTGGGTAACCCCATGATGAAATCCATTCATATTTCATCTCACTTTCACTCAGGGAAATCCAAGGGCTGGAACAAACCACTAGGAACCTGGTGCTCAGCCTTCACCTCCTTGAAAACTAAGCACCTTTCCACAAACTCCTCAACTTCCTACTTCATCCTGGGCCACCAAAACTATGTTTTCATTCCATAGTACATCTTAGAAACTCATGGGTGTACCAATAAATGTGATCTATGAAACTCAATAAGTACCCCATCGTGCACCCCTACCAAAAAAACAACCTTTCATTGAACAACATTCAATTTTGACCATCCTCCAACCATCCCTCTGAAGCATCACCATAGAAAACATGATCACACAACACATATGCCTATGAATCTCCCCACTGAGACTCCTTAACCTACTACATCATAGAATAATGCACTATCATCTGAAATAAACATCCTCTACCACCTTCCACTAGTGCATATAAGTGAAAGGTTGGCAACTCCTCCATCGCCTTCCAAGTATCTGCAGACTCCTAAACAACTTTCTTTTATGACTTCCTACTCAAAACATTTTCCAAATAATTCCCCATTCCTGAGGTGTAAGAGACCTAAAAATCAAAGTCCTGAAGACACTCCATCCACCTTCACTACTATATGTTCATATATCACTGAGAAAAGATATACCTCAAGGTCTTGTGATCTATAAAGACCACAAAGTGATCCCCAATGAGGTAATGTTTCCAAAAATTCAGCGCAAACACAACTACTGCCAACTCCAGATCATGGGTGGAATAGTTACATTTGTGAGGATATAACTTCCTAGACCCATAAGAGATCACTGCTCACTGCTTCATCATGATACATCTCAAGCCTAGACAGGAAGCATCAAAAAAAAATCAAACATAACCCCTTCCTCTAGAAAGCAAAGCACTAGAGAACTAAAAAACTTCCCCTTTAAATATCCAAACTCTGCCTATAACTTCACACTTCACATAAAATATTAGTCTTTCTTGGTCAAATCTATCAACTGGGCTATAACTCAAGAGAAATCAAGCACAAACCTCCAATAATACCATGTGAGAACAAGAAAACTACAAACCTATACCACATTCTTGGGTTCTTTATAAGAAATAGCTAATTAAACCTTAGATGGGTCCACTACCACACCCTTTTGATATGCCACATGTCCAAGAAAGTGTACCTCATGTGTCAAAACTGTACACTTAGACAACTTTCTATAGATCTGGTGGCGTTGAAGAACCTGCAGGACGGTTATGAGATACTCGATGTGATTCTCCTCTAACTTTAAGTAGATTAAGATTTCATCGATGAGCATGATGTTGAACCCATCTAGGAACTCATTGAAAATAGATTTAATAATCCCCATGAACATGGTTGGTGTGTTCGTAACACTGAACAACATGACTATGAACTCGATGTACCCATACCTGCATCTAAAAGCATTCTTCAGGATATTTCCTTCCTTCACCCTCAACTAGTGGTATCCAGACCTATATCAATCTTATAAAACCAACATTCCCCTATAAAATGGTAGAAAAAATAATTTATCCTTGTAAGAGAGTAACATTTCTTGACCATCACCTGATTCAACCTTTGGTAGTCTATGCACAACCTCATACCGCCATCCACCTTCTTTGGAAACAACACCGGAGCACCCCATAGTGACACACTGGGATGAATAAATCCCTTCTTCATCAGATCAACTATCTGAATCCTCAACTCCCACAAATCAAAAGGTTTCATATGATAAGGATCCATAAAAATCGAAGAATCATCGGGATATAGGTTTATCCTAAACTCAACATCACGTCGAGGGCGTAGCATCACAACCTACTCGGGAAAATAATTCAGGAACTCTTTAACAACTCTAGGAACCTCCATTGTCTTAACGTCAATTTATTCCACTGAAATATCATCCATTAAGGAAAGAAGAGGCTCTATAAACCAACTTCCAGCCTGATAGCTCTTCTTACCAATGAAAACCACACACTGACCATCCATATCTAAAAACATGACTCTCCTCAAGAAGCATTAGATAATGAAATGCATGGAATAAAACTAGTTGATGTTGAGAATGAAATTTTATGGCTACATCTATATCAAGAAAATATCCCCACGTGACTAATGTGGTCACATCATCAGTCTACATCTCGGCTATATATCAAACAAGTTGGTCTGACCTCTGACTGGTGTACTCAACACCAGGGGAACTGGAAGCCTCTATATGTGTATCCCTAGAGCATGGGCTAGAGTGGATAAAAAAAGGAGTGTGAAGCTCCCAAATAAAAAAAATCACAATCAAGGGAACTAAACAAAAATATCGTACCTCTAATGATCTCTAGTCCTTCCAGAGATGTTTCCTATACTGTGTGAAACTGAACATACACACCCCCTCTGTCCCTCAGCTGACAACTGCCTCCACAACCATGCCCGATTTGAGGCCCCTGAGGTACATCCTGAGTTCAGCCCCTAATTTATATGACAACCCTGCTTTTTATTACAACTTAAGCATGCTTTATTACATAAAACTTCACTTGATACAACAAAGAAGATCGAGAGGTTTAGTGTCTTTGGGGATTAGGATCATTACATAAAAACTTTAAACTTGAAATACAATATCTTTATTGAAAACTTCCTTTACATGACCACTACATTCCTTCGTACTTAGCATTGCATGGGATAACCTGAGGACATGCATAAGAAAAGGGTGAGCTATAAATCCCAGTAAGGGAGTACACAATGAATAACATGAGGAGTACAATACATGTTAGGCAATAGGAACATCAATAGAGCATTAGAGTAACATGAACATAAAGGCATGATAAATCATGATAACCATAACATGGAAATGTGGCAACAACACTTAACATTGAATTACAATGATCCAAGGCTCATTGCACATGGAGCATGAGTAAACCCTCATTGCACTTGAAGCACGAGTAAACCCTCGTTGCACTTGAATTAGCATGAGTCAACACTCATTGCACATGACGTATCATGATACTATACTTTACCCAATGCATTGGAGAACTATAAAGGGCGCACCCTTCTTAAACATTTCATTTCATGCATAAGTGTGCCACATGGATCATAAAACATGGATTCATAAAACATAATCATTTATTCCATGGTAAAGGGATGTGGAATTCATACATGAAACTTTATAATCAATAAGTAAATGTGCATAAAGGTGAATACCCTTTATGGAGAAATGGGAATGGTATTCACTACATAATGATATTGGCTTAGAAATTCGGTGTGATTTCGGCAGCGTAACGGCGTGACATAAGAATTCATAAAAAAGGTTGATGAGAGAGAAAGGGGTTCCTCATCATATTTATATGTAATGGATAGTAAGGAGGTCATATAGATACATGCCCCAACAATTGAAAAGTAATTTAGATTCATGATACAAAATTATTGCTTGAATATAAAAGAAGAGAAAAAGGTTTCTTTCGGAATTTTGGCATAGTAACGGGTGTACATGGGAGGCATTTAATGAAGATAAAGGGGTCTCCCATAATTAAAACAACAAGAGGGAAGTATGGGAGAGGTTCTAAACCATACCCCAACATTCATAATTGAAAATAAAAGGGCAATACAACTTAAAGAAAATTGACAAAAATGAGAAAGGAAGAAAACCCCTTACTTGGAAGTGTGCTTCCAAAGGCTAGAGAGAGGCTTGTGAGAGGCTTCTTGGGAGCTTGGGGCACCTTGGGAGGATTATAGAGAGAGTAGGTCAGAGGTTGGAAGAACTCCAAGGGATTTTAGTGAGGAGGAAGTGGGAGCTTGGGTGGGTTTATATAGGAAAGGTGAGAGAATTCTTTATTATTTAGGTTTGGGACCCCTTATATTAAAATAATCCAAACCACAAACCATCCCATGGTATTTGACCATGGTTTCTGGAAAAGGAAAGAGGAAAATAATATTTTACAAGGCCAAGGTCCGAACTTATTAAAAAATTAGGGTTACTTATGTGGAGGTGAGTCACACTCCCATGGAAATTAATTTAAAAAGGCAAAGTGTTGAATAAGTCTTGAGGGCTCCATTAATGCTTTGAAAAGTAAGTCAAACAAACCCAAAACCTCATTATTTTAATGATAAAACACATATTGGCCGAACATAAGGATTATGGTATTTTATTACATCACCATTGGGTCATTATGATGTCATAAAACACATTATATATTTAAATGGTATTTAATTTTTACCCAAAAATTTGACTATCTCGGAAAATTATGAAAAATTCACGGTTGGATAATTTCGACGTCCGGATTCCAAAAATAATAATTATTTTATCTAAATAATTTTCTAAATATGTGAATTTTCACTTTTAAAATAAAAACCGACATTTATAAAAAAATCACGGGTTTTGACAGAAATGGCTTTCAAACCTTAATAAAAATTTTAATTGCATTCATAAAATTATAAGATCATTTATACTTAATAAAAAAATTAATTTAATATTAATAATAATATTTTATTAAAATATTATTTAATTCAAAAATCCTTTAATTTAATAAAATATAATTCTTAATTAAATAATAACTAAAAACATCATTTGTAATTTAAAAACTAATTACAATGTATCAAAAATGACTAGAAATTATATTCATTGTTATATACAAAAATAATGTACATGAACATGGTGCTACTTATTTTTTACATAACCCCTTAAAATAGCCACATAAGACCTAAGGGTAAGGTGTGCGATGGTGACAGACTCTTGGGGCGGCTCGGATAACATCGCTCGAGTGGTAATTTCAATCAACTTCCACTTTTCCCGTAGACGATCACATTCGAGCTTGACTTGATGAAGCTCAGCTTGGGCTTGGTCGAGGGCAAAGCCCAAAGACGCCACATCTTTTCCGAGCTCTAACAAATGGGCTTCGTAAGGGGAAATTATACTGGATGAGGCCATCGTATTCTTTGTCTGAGTAGAAATGGGTTCGTTAAAGCCTTATATTTATACTACTCAGATGATCACTGTTCAACGGCTATAAAAGTAACGGTCACAAATCTTAACGTAAAACTAAAGAAGTTGACATCTTATAAAAACATTTTTCATAAAGAAATATTTAACTAGATCAAGAGGTATTTTCTATTAATAAAACTTTGGGTCGTTACAATATTCCCCCCTTAAGAAATTTCGCCCTCGAAATTTTCCTTTTCCCACACTAAAAAAAATGTGGGTAACTTAGCTTCATCATATCCTCCGACTCCCAAGTTGCTTCTTCAAACTTGTGGTTTTTCCACAACACCTTGACGAGGGGCATTGTCTTATTTCATAGAACTTTTTCTCTATGATCTAAGATCTTCACTGGTTGCTCCTCATAAGAAAGATCGTCTTCTAATTGTACCACCTCGGAAGAGAGTACATGTGAAGGGTCTGGTATGTAATTCCTTAAGAGGGATACATGGAAGACATCATGCACCTTGGCCATAGTAGGTGGAAGTTCTAGTCGATAGGCCACAGCCCCAACATGATCAAGAATCTCGAAGGGGCCGATGTACCTTGGACTTAACTTCCCTTTCTTTCCAAACCGCACAACCTTCTTCCATAGAGATATGCGTAAAAACACCATGTCTCCGACTTTAAACTCAAGGTCTCGTCGACGATTATCTGCATAACTCTTCTGTCGACTTTGGTCTGCCTTGATATGTTGTTGAATGGTTTTCACCTTCTCCACCATTTCTTCGACCATTTCTGGTCCAAGCAGCTTACGTTCACCGACCTCATCCCAACATGTTGGTGTTCTACACCTTTTCCCATACAGGGCTTCATATGGTACCATTTGGATGCTCGAGTGGAAACTATTATTATAAGAGAACTCAATTAGAGGAAGATGTTGATCCCATCCTCCTTTAAAGTCCATTGAGCACGCTCTCAACATATCCTCAAGTGTTTGGATAGTCCGCTCGGATTGGCCATCAGTTTGAGGATGATAGGTCGTACTGAAGTTCAGTTCAGTATTCAGAGCTTGTTGAAGACTCTTCCAAAACTTAGAGGTGAATCTTGGATCTCGGTCAGAAACAATAGATAGTGGTACTCCATGAAACCGTACCACATCCTTGATATATATCTGTGCCAGTTGATCCAAAGAGAAATCCTCTCGAATAGCAATGAAGTGTGCAGTATTTGTAAGATGATCCACAACAACCCAGATTGCATTGTTGCCTTTGGATGTCCTTGGAAGTTTAGTGACAAAGTCCAAGGTGATGTTCTCCCATTTCCATTCTGGTATGGGCAATGTTTGCATCATCCCCTTAGACTTCTGCCTCTCTGCCTTCACTTGCTGACACACTAGGCACTTTGATGTATATTCAGCGATCTCCTTCTTCATATTATCCTACCAAAAGTTTTCTCAGAGATCTCGATATATCTTTGTGCTCCCTGGGTGAATAGAGAAATTTGAACTATGTGCATCATCCAAAAGTTCATTCTTCAGCTCCGAACTTGATGGAACACATAGTCTTTTCCCAAACCGCACAATTCCTTCTTCATTAACATTAAACTCGGAGGATTTTCCCTTTTTGATAGCTTCCACTTTTTCTTGGATTCCTGCATCATCCTTTTGAGCATCCTTTAACCTTTCCAAAAGAGATGGTTGAGCAATCATTTGTGAAAGGATTGATGATGTTCCCTTCTTTATGATTCCTACATCCATCTTCATCAAGTCTAAGAAGATTGGATCCTTTTCAATTCTCATCATTGATAGAATCGCTGGATCCTTTCTACTTAGGGCATCCGCCACCTTGTTCGCCTTCCCAGGGTGGTAATGTATTGAACAGTCATAATCCTTGATGAGCTCTATCCATCTTCTCTGGCGCATATTAAGCTCTTTCTGTGTGAATATATATTTAAGACTCTTGTGGTCAGTATATATCTCACATTTCTCTCCATATAGATAATGCCGCCAGATTTTCAAGGCAAAGATCACTGCCGCCAACTCCAGATCATGCGTTGGATAGTTTCACTCATGGATTTTCAACTGCCATGAGGCATAGGATATCACTTTATCATTCTGCATCAGCACACATCCTAAGACCTTCTTCTAAGAATCACTGAATACCACAAAAAGCTCCCCACTTGTGGGTAAAGTGAGCACGGGTGCAATGATAAGTCTCCTTTTCAACTCCTTGAAGCTTTCTTCGCATTCATCACTCCAAGCAAAATTTACTCCCTTTCGAGTTAGCTTGGTAAGAGGGTTGGACAATTGTGAGAAATTTCTCACAAATCGTCGATAATATCCATCTAACCCCAAGAAGCTACGGATATCAGTTACCGATGCTGGCCTCGGCCATCCCTCAATTGCATCTGTTTTGGAGGGGTCCACAGATATCCCATTGCTTGTGATGATATGGCCCAAGAATGAGACTTCCTTCAACCAAAACTCACACTTTCTGTACTTTTCATAGAGCTTCTCCTTGCGCAAAGTCTCTAGTATTGTTTTTAAATGCTCCTCATGGTCCTCCTTGGTTTTGGAGTATATTAGAATATCATCTATAAAGACTACCACAAATTTGTCAAGGTAATATCTAAAGACTCTATTCATCAAGTCCATGAATATTGTTGGACCATTGGTGAGTCCAAAAGGCATTACTATGAATTCATAGTGCCCGTACCTTGTATGAAAAGCAGTCTTGGGGATATCTTCCATCTTCACCCTTACTTGATAATATCTCGACCGCAAGTCCACCTTGGAGAAGTATTGTGCTCCACGCAGCTGATCAAACAAGTCATCAATTCTTGGGAGAGGATACTTTTTCTTTATCGTTATTTTGTTAAGTTCACGATAATCGATGCAAAGCCACATTGACCCATCCTTCTTCTTGACGAAGAGGACTAGTGCACCCCATGGTGATGCACTTGGGCGTATAAACCCTTTATCCAAATTCTCATGTAGTTGTTTCTTCAGCTCTTAAAGCTCAACAACAGCCATTTTATATGGAGTCTTGGATATTGGTAGCGCCCCAGGTATAAGTTCAATTGAGAACTCAACATCTCTTCTTGGAGGAAGACCAGGAAGTTCCTCGGGAAATACTTCAGCAAATTCCCTCACAATAGGCATTTCTTCAAGGGTGGTTTCTTCCTTGGACTCAATCATCTGAGCCAGATATGCGTGCTCATAAGGCAGTAATATCCATGCTTGAGATGATGGAGCTAAATTAGATTCATCTTCCTCCTGACACTTGTAAAGAATCGGGGTTCGATTCTCCATATGGAGTGTGATTTCCCTCTCCCGAAAATTTATGTTGGCTCTATATAAGGAAATCCAATCCATGCCAAGAATTGCATCAAATTCCACCAGAGGGAGTATGATGAGGTTCGCCGGGAAATTCAATCCACAGATTATAACAGGGGAGGACTTATACTCATGGGATGCAATGATTTCCCCATTTGCCGTACTCACCGACATCTTTACTTCCATGATTTGTGGTGGTGTAGGGATTGTTCTTCTAAACTTTTGAGATATAAAAGAATGCGTAGAACCTGAATCAAAAAGTACGTTCTCTATTCTTGAATGAATAACTAGCGTACCTGTCACCACTTCGTTGTCGGGGTTCACTTCGGTAGAAGTGATGGCAAAAGTTCTTCCTTGCTGTCTTGGAGGTTGCTGGTTGCCTCCGATAACCCTTGGATTAGGGCACTGATTCGAAAAATGACCCGGTTCTTTGCATTTGTAGCATTGAACAATGCGTTGAGGTTCGAACGGAGCGTTCCTCTCCTCTTTCGCAGTTGCGGGTCCTTCTTGCTAACAGTTAACAGCTAGGTGCCCTTCTGTTCTACACTTGAATCATTTTCTCGTCCCCCTAAGGCAATTTCTAGGGTGCTTCTTTCCGCACTTTTGGCAAGTGGGGTGCTGGAACTTCTTAGCACCGTTGGATTTATCCATCGGACCACCAACATTGAAGTCCACCTTATGCTTCTTGTCCCAATGATACCCCTGTGATTATCCGATCTCCATTTCAACCTTGAGGGCACATCGGACAATTTCCTCATAGTTGTCGAAGTCACAGATCGCTAATGCTTTCCGCAAGCTAGGCTTCAGCCCACCAAAGAAGCAGTCAACCTTGCATTTGGGGGTAACGACAAAGCCGGAATCGTATCGTGCAAGCCTTGTGAAGTTTTCCTCGTACGCTCCCACAGATTCTTCATCTTTCTACTTGAGGGAAAGGAAGTCCCTTTCCATCTTAAGAGGGAGGGTGCGCGGAAAATATTTATCGAAAAACATCTTCTGGAATTCCTTCCATTCCAAAGCCTCGATCTCCTCCTCAGGCTTCGTATTTTTTATCAACGTCCACCATTGATCATCTTCACCCTCCATATGATAAGCCGCCATGAGAACCTTCTCTTGTTCAGAACATTGAAGGATAGAGAAGATCTTTTCAATGGAGTTGATCCATTGCTCAGCGATCGTGGGATCAGATGATCCACTAAAAGTAGTAGGCCTTTGTCTCATGAAGCTCTCGATAGCGACTTGTTCTTTCTTAGGGGGGGTTGAACGTTCCTCTTGACCCGTGTTTCTATTAAAAACTTGAGTTAGCTGAGAGAGAAGCGTGACAAAGTTCGTGATTCCAGCTCCCATTGGATTAGGCATCTCATTAGTACAATCATCACACTGATCTTCACAACGGTTGTTAGCCCGAGTTCTCCTATTACCGGCCATTGGCTGGAATAAAAGGAAAGTTAGGGGTAACACATAAAGGGTAATCCAAAGACAAAAGTTGATGACTTATAAATAAACTTTAATCTCTTTAACTCATGAGTCTATAGGATTCAATCCAGGCTTTTCATGATCTTCCTTCTAACATATAATCTTAGGGGCATTTTTCCCTTAATAAGGGTTCATACTAAGATTGTGAATTTATCAAAACATATCCCTCGGGAGTGTCGTAACCAAGAGTGAAGCAAGGCCTGTTGTCGTGAACCAGTTCTCGTTCGAGTCTAGCTCAAAGCGTTGTTTTCAGGTTTTACCCCTAGGATACATCTGTGCCAGAGCTGCCTCTACCTGCTCGTATCCAGACAGGGATGTATTTGTTTGATAAACCACTTACTTAGTATTTACCAAAACTTAGGGATGTTTTAATTATGCCTAGTCTTGTATCTAAGGCTTTACTAGGGTTTCTTAATCCCAAAAATAACTAAACCTATCCTCTGATACCAACTATGACAACCCTGCTTTTTATTACAACTTAAGCATGCTTTATTACATAAAACTTCACTTGATACAACAAAGAATATCGAGAGGTTTAGTTTCTTTGGGGCTTTGGATCATTACATAAAAACTTTAAACTTTAAATACAACATTTTTATTGAAAACTTCCTTTACATGACCACTACATTCCTTCGTACTTAGCATTGCATGGGATAACCTGAGGACATGCATAAGAAAAGGGTGAGCTATAAAGCCCAGTAAGGGAATACACAATGAATAACATGAGGAGTACAATACATGTTAGGAAATAGGAACATCAATAGAGCATTAGAGTAACATGAACAGAAAGGCGTGATAAAGCATGATAACCATAACATGGAAATGTGGCAACAACACTTAACATTGAATTAGCATGAGCCAAGGCACATTGCACATGGAGCATGAGTAAACCCTCATTGCACTTGAAGCACGAGTAAACCCTCATTGCAATTGAATTAGCATGAGTCAACACTCATTGCACATGAC
Organism: Viscum album; assembly: GCA_963277665.1. Lineage (NCBI taxonomy): Eukaryota > Viridiplantae > Streptophyta > Magnoliopsida > Santalales > Viscaceae > Viscum > Viscum album. Next base: position 455,069,992 of record OY728119.1, on the reverse strand, counting down.
GTATCATGATACTATACTTTACCCAATGCATTGGAGCGCTATAAAGGGCGCACCCTTCTTAAACATTTCATTTCATGCATAAGTGTGCCACATGGATCATAAAACATGGATTCATAAAACATAATCATTTATTCCACGATAAAGGGATGTGGAATTCATACATGAAACTTTATAATCAATAAGTAAATGTGAATAAAGGTGAATACCCTTGATGGAGAAATGGGCATGGTATTCACTACACAATGATATTGGCTTAGAAAATCGGTGTGATTTCGACAGCGTAACAGAATGACATAAGAATTCATAAAAAAGGTTGATGAGAGAGAAAGGGGTTCCTAATCATATTTACATGTAATTGACATTAAAAAGGTCATATATATACATGTCCCAACAATTGAAAATGAATTTAGATTCATGATACAAAAGTATTGCTTGAATATAAAAGAAGAGAAAAAGGTTTCTTTCGGAATTTCGGCATAGTAACGGGTGTACATGGGAGGCATTTAATGAGAGATAAAGGGGTATCCCATCATTCAAACAATAAGAGGACAGTATGGTAGAGGTTCGAAACCATACCCCAACATTCATAATTGAAAATAAAAGGGCAATACAACTTAAAGAAAATTGACAAAAATGAGAAAGGAAGAAAACCCCTTACTTGGAAGTGTGCTTCCAAAGGATAGAGAGAGGCTTTTGAGAGGCTTCTTGGGAGCTTGGGGAACCTTGGGAGGATTCTAGAGAGAGTAGGGAAGAGGTTGGACGAACTCCAAGGGATTTTAGTGAGGAGGAAGTGGGATCTTGGGTGGGTTTATATAGGAAAGGTGAGAGAATTCTTTATTATTTAGGTTTGGGACCCTTATATTAAAATAATCCAAACCACAAACCATCCCATGGTATTTTCACATGGTTTCTGGAAAAGGAAAGAGGAAAACAATATTTTACAAGGCCAAGGTCCGAACTTATTAAAAAATTAGGGTTTCTTATGTGGAGGTGAGTCACACTCCCATGGAAATTAATTTAAAAAGGCAAAGTGTTGAATAAGTCTTGAGGGCTCCATTAATGCTTTGAAAAGTAAGTCAAACAAACCCAAAACCTCATTATTTTAATGATAAAACACATATTAGCCGAACATAAGGATTATGGTATTTTATTACATCACCATTGGTTCATTATGATGTCATAAAACACATTATATATTTAAATGGTATTTAATTTTTACCCAAAAATTTGACTATCTCAGAAAATTATGAAAAATTCACCGTTGGATAATTTCGACGTCCTGATTCCAAAAATAATAATTATTTTATCTAAATAATTTTCTAAATATGTGAATTTTCACTTTTAAAATAAAAACCGACATTTATAAAAAATTCACTGGTTTTGACAGAAATGGCTTTCAAACCTTAATAAAAATTTTAATTGCATTCATAAAATTATAAGATCATTTATACTTAATAAAAAAAATTAATTTAATATTAATAATAATATTTTATTAAAATATTATTTAATTCAAAAATTCTTTAATTTAATAAAATATAATTCTTAATTAAATAATAACTAAAAACACCATTTGTACTTTAAAAACTAATTACAATGTATCAAAAATGACTAGAAATTATATTCATTATTATATACAAAAATAATGTACATGAACATGGTGCTACTTATTTGTTACATAACCCCTTAAAATATCCGCATAAGACCTAAGGGTAAGGTGTGCGATGGTGACAGACTCTTGGGGCGGCTCGGATAACATCGCTCGAGTGGTAATTTCAATCAACTTCCACTTTTCCCATAGACAATCACGTTCGAGCTTGACTTGATGAAGCTCAGCTTGGGCTTGGTCAAGGGAAAATCCCAAAGACGCCACCTCTTTTCCGAGCTCTGACAAATGGGCTTCGTAAGGGGAAATTCTACTGGATGAGGCCATCGCTTCCTTTGTCTGAGTATAAATGGGTTCGTTAAAGCCTTATATTTATACTACTCAGATGATCACTGTTCAACGGCAATAAAAGTAACGGTCAAAAATCTTAACGTAAAACTAAAGAAGTTGAAATCTTATAAAAACATTTTTCATAAAGAAACATTTAACTGGATCAAGAGGGATTTTCTATTAATGAAACTTTGGGTCGTTACAATTTATCTATCTCCCCTTGCTGGATCATGATCCTACTATCCCTAGTGCTGAAATGGCCTAACTGGAAACTACTGTTGAGGCTAGCACTGAACCTATCCAACTCCACCATACTAAGCTTGAAAGGCCACTAGACACTGATTCTAAATATGGTTATAGACTCCAGGGAAGAAAAACCTCATTCCCAAGCCCACAGAAAAATCACAATGACTAGATGGTTGAAAAGGAAGGTTAAATGGTCAACTATATTCCATTCTAAACCTCGAAGGTCCTGGCACTTGAGACCTTCCACTAGTAAGTCTGCCTCTCAAAGAACTCTATTAGATCCCCTCTCATGGTAAACCTCCTCATGAGTGCATCTGATCGATCACCTCCACTTTTTCTTTACCTCCAGATACATTGTAAATTTAAAGGGACTAACAGCATACTGGATAGAAGGGTGGAGAGCCACCTCTAAACGTCTCGCATGAGACTCCTCATCTGGAAAGAGATTTGGGGAAAATGGAGGCGATACTTAAAATTTATCCCCAACTCTCGTACTGTCATACTCCCTTGATATAAGGAGAGTAAATCCTACCTCTTCTCATCCTTCATGATTGATAAAATGAATTCTGCTCGGAACTCCTTCTCAAAATTGACCCACATAATGTCAACCTCCTTCCTCTCCCCCAGGTACAGCGTCTACCACTTACTCATACCTCCTCGCATCCTAATAACTATCAAAGGAAATCAGCACTTCATCGGGTCCTAGATCATGATGAATGTGATCTCAAAATCCTTAAGCTATCTCTTTGTCTCTATGTCTGAAACACTGCCCTCGTACTTTCCGAATGCCTGCTGCTAGAAAGTATGTAATGTTCTCTGCCACTAGTTTTCCTCTTCCACTGGATCAACCCCCCACCAATCAACCATATCAGCCTACTAATCCTTAACCACTTGATCCACACACAGACGATGACTGATTTCTATAGATGAAAGGTAAACAAGTAATTCAAAATCATGAATATAAGAGAATTTTATTTAAGATTAATTTTAACTCATTTCGTATCATTCATTCCCAATTTCCAAAAATAACCAATTCATACAAGAACACAAGTCGTTATGATGCATGTACCTTCTCTAGGGTCTCTTCCCTACAATTGGTGTAGCCTAACTTGATCGTTCGGTAGGCTTAGAGTCCTAAAATTGGATCATGGGGGGATAAAATCTCATGTCCTAGTCAGTTTTCCCTGGCCTATGTCACATACCAAGATCACCTGACACTGTTTCCCTACCAAGACATGCAATCCTCATTATGCCTAACTCTAAAATTCATCCTATCTCTCACCCATCAACTTTGATTCTATTCTGTGATGACCCCATCAATCCAAAGATACCCCTCATGGGTTGGCAATGAAGAAAGGGAGATAATAACCCCTGAGACCTACCTCTAGTAGTCCCCGGGGTGGCGACTGGCACCAAGGGTTTACAATCTCACAAAATAGGAGGCATTTTATTTTTTAGGAAAACATGATCGGGAAATAAGATGTTCCATCCCAAAACAACTCCAAGATATATATATATATATATAAGAAAATCCAAAATTCATCCCACATGCATGTTTAAAATAAAACTGTTAAAAGTGAAATGATAACTCTAATTAAATACCAAAAGTATGGCTAAGAAGCAACACGACAACTATCAATATCTGAGCTAGTAAGGTCTGGTATGGTTTGTGAAGTCCTCTTGGAAACCTGAAATCAGTTTTATATACTTTGGGTGAGTATACAGATATACTCAGTAGAAAAACCAAAGTCTCTCATGCAAGGAACATACTAATTCCCCTGTGAGAAAACAACAGAACCAAACAGAACCTAACAAAGTATACTAGTCATCCCATCCTCACCAAGGCATTCTCACCAATTAACGCAAGTCAAGTAAAGTAATATAGTAAACACGTTGATGATTTGGGTACCCTGCACAAATTCTAACTGGTTTAGGCTCCCTTTCCTAGTATAAAACAGCCTTTTACTCCCATATCTTCTAAAACAATTGCATCACAACCCACCCGCACAGCCTGGGCCCCACAACTACACCTCGTCCTGTCACCTGGTCCATGAGCCACATCACATCCCACCTGTAGACACCTAGGACACATACCACATCGAATCCCACCCGTAGACATTTGGGCCACATACCACATCACATCCCACCCGCAGACACATGGGCCACATACCACATCACATCCCACCCATAGACACTAGGTCCACATACCAAAACACATACCATCCCAAAGACACCTGGTAAATAACAACTCTTCTCATTATGAATAAACCTGGGAAAACACAACCCATCCCATCCCAAAGATACCTGAGAAAGCACAACTCACCAGCACACACCTAGGCCTCAAAAACCACAACCTTCCTAAAGAATTTTGGGCTATCAAAATCTAGAAGAGAGAGCAGGGGAGAGCGGGTGGCCAGCTATCCATCCTCCCACCAGGATATTTGGGAAAGACACCCTCCCCCATGATGATGGGGGTATTCGGCATGTTTTTCACAACAAGAGTGGGGTGCGTATATAAATCACAAGGTAAAATACAATTATATACAAATATGATACCAAACACTCAAGTCCAACCTATGGGTTCTCAAAAAACAACCAACTCACAACACTTCTAACTTTTCTTCTACCCCTAAATGCACAACACCACACATCAAGACACAACCTCTTTAAATTTCCACCCAACTTGATTAACTATTACCATTTTACAACTCATTTATTCATTCCATTAACCAAAACAACCCAATACAGTTACAAAATTTATTAACCAATTATTTATTCATTTATTCCACTACTATCTGGGTAACTACCAAGCACAACACACAATAAGAAACACAACAACACATCACTGCATAGCCCGATCGCAGCCCCACTATGAAAAACTCCTCATACATTCCACAATAAATCAATCTATCAAATTGAGATTCCATTACATGGTCATTATGATGTATCTTCTACAAGTTCATCCACCACACCATCCAAACTATCCCAAAACACACACCTGTGCTTCACAAATATACCACAGCACAAACCAGAGAGTATCCACACATCACAACAAAGCCACTTCACATTCCATCTATCCTTCACAGACAACTACACTATCCCACACAACACATCACCCCACATACCAAATCATAACACAATTTTGGATTTAATTATTCATACCTTATTTAATTCCACTTGTTAATTCAGGGGTTTTCACAGTAACTGGGTAATCCTAGGGAATCCATTTTTTAGCCAAGTGTGCGTGATTTAGAAATTTATATATATAAGTGTTAAATAGAAATAAACCATCATGAAACTAGTTTAGTGTGAAACCAAGTACCACTAATGACCATAATTTTCAGTGGAGTGTTTAGCTCATATAGTTCACAACAACACAATAACATCAAATCTAGAAAACCATGTGCATCAGATCTCTCTACCCCTTTTAATTCATTTACCTAGTTATTATATTTGATTATTGTGGCACAACTTTGATCCATAGGAAAAAAAAAATTTATCCCTCCCACATGATGCAAAATTAAATTTAAATGAAAGAAGAACCCACCTTGAAGAATATTTTCAACTCATTCATGCACCGTAGGGTGAAGAAGAATTCTAGCTAGTGACAATTGTACCACTAGAAACACAGATCAACCTATTTTGTGCTAGAATATTATCAAAACACTGACCAAACATCCAACTCAAGACAATCCATAATATGTTGGTGAATCTTGGGGAATGAACAAAAGGAAACAGATGAGAATGAGGATAAAACTCACCATAGATCAATCACATATCTCTATTGAACAACCATCGGGATTGATAGATCAAGGAGGGAGAAGTAAGGCTCGAAGGATTCCTTAGGAAGCCTAGGGTTTTTCTAGAATGAGAGTAAAATAAAACCATGACCAAATGAATAATGGTTTAGCCAAAAATAATTATTAAAACTCCACATAATTGGGGTATTACACGACGTGTAATACCCTTTCACATCGTGTAATACCTGGGGTTTGTTTTCCACAAAATAACATGTCACCTATTGATTTTCTTTTATTTTTCAAACCCTGAAATATTACACATCATGAAAACTCCAAGACAAGACGTGAAGAAAAGTTTAACATTGTTAAATATATTCACATGGAGTGAAATCCCCCCTTTTCTAGACTTTAGTCATTCATCCTCTCTAAACTTATTTTGATCCTCCTCCAAACAATTCCAACCACTAGAACTTGTAAATTAACAAACTGGGAGGACATGAAACATTAAAAACCAAACCAAGAAAACATATAATTTATAGATTTTCTTTAAAAAACAAGACTAATCCTAATTTTAAACCATTTAGAAAAGGAATCCCAATTCATTTTACTCATGTTATTCCCTTGGAAAAAATCCCATCAAAAGTTCTTTATAAAACCCCCAATTTTGTTTTAAAATACCATTTGAAAACTCATTTCTCATGTCACTACTTTTCCTTTAAAATCCCATTTAATAAAACAACTTTTTAAAATCATATTTTAAAAAAGGAAACCTCTTATTCTTTTAAATACAACAGATGCCACCAATAAATACATAAACAGGTTTATCGAAACTCATTCAACCACAATTCCACCATTGAACTATTTATCAGCTTATATGGTCTATGTTTACTAATAGGCATATGTGATCTCATCCTAATCTATAGGTGGTATCCCATAAAGGATGAAATATACTGAAAATAATGATAATAATTTCATATGAATATAAAATTTCCAAAATAGAAAGAGACTCGATAAATTCAAGGTCACCTACCTCAATCGATAATACTTAATATGATCTCTGGATTGTTACAACCTCCTTCAAGTCCCTTATTACCTATATTATCATTAAAACCCATCAAATTAATAAATAAAACAATTAAAACTAAAATAAAAAAATTTCATAACCAATTCCAAACTCATTGGGTGAACTCTTGATATTGTAACTATAAGCAATGAGGTGTGGTCAACTCCTCACATGCACCAGAAAGTAAGACACATAAAATTTCCAATTCAAATGATTAATAGTGACTCGATCACACCCTCTTTAGAACTCCTATATAATCAACTCATGAAATTCCCCATCAAGAATGATGATTCTACCATGATCTAGTGTAATAATCTCCCTAAAACTCTAACTGAGAAAAAAATATCAGAGGAAACAAGGGTGGAATAATGAGAAGAAATAGGGATATCCTACCTTGAATATACATGTTGGTGTGAAAAAATCACTCAAGGAAAATTTTCAGTGTTTTGGGTTGATTGTGTTTATTGAAAAAGAAGGTTGACAAGGTCAGTTGTGGAGCTATAGTGTGACTATTGACTATGTATGTTGAAAAAGATTCAAGAAATAGGTTTTCAACCACTATAAGTGGAATATAATGTTTCATGTACAAGGTGGAATCATTTCCCAGTGTTTTCCAATTTTTTGGGGTCCAAAATTTAGAGGAAGGGAAAATTTTAATTAAATATGGATTTCCAAGATTGCCCCATTAAAATATGAAAAAGGCGCGTAATTCATGAAAGTTTGGTGTTGGGAAGGTTTGTAGATTCTTGAATGAATATTTCACAAAATATGGATGAGGTGCGAAAGAAAAATAATAAGTTATGTGATTGGGAGAAGTTTTGAAAATGGAAAATTTCCCTAAATTTTCATGAAGAAAGGGAGTTTCACAAACAATAATGAAGAGTTTCATGAAAAGGTGGTGGTGAGCTTGAAAGTTTCACAAATTGGAGTAAAATATATAAATAGATGACTACACTCATTATTTAGAGAGAGGATTCCTTAATGAAGATCCAAAGTCTTTGAATTCATGAAAGTTGTAGTGCCCCGACCCAATTAGACACACTAATAGTGCTTCTAGGATGGGTGACATTGGCCTTAGGCATGCCTTCCCGTATGCCAAAGGCTACCGACTAGCAGTGAGTGTGTAAAGAAGTGATAGTGGGGAGACTATACCCTCTAGTGATGATATAATAATGGTCTAAATAGATATAAAACTTGAATAAGAGTAATATAGACTTGAACTAGTAACCCGCCAATATAGCATGCATCCATTATAGGTCATACAATGAAATAAGCATTAAAAAGGGGGTCACCAATGGTTGACCAATAGTACATACATATATTAGAATGCTGAAACAAAAAGGTAAAAAAAAGTTAACTCCAACTAAGGAAAGAACCAATGGTCCCTTTCCTTCCATCCCATTCTAACATCCACTAAGATCCAACTCCTAAGCCTAGACCTTTAAATGAATACAATAGCATAAAGCCTTCATGCATCCTAAAGGGCCCGTGTAGGGTATGAGAATGAGACTTTGTAAGGTACCACCCACTTGTTCATACCATAAATTTAGGATTAATCATGTTTATACTAAAAATAAATAAGAAATATAACATGAATAAAGTAAATAAAAGCTTCCATGGGGATCAACAGCCACCAAGAAGTTATCACCTGCTTCGTCCAATGCTAGAAATCCGTAGGAGAGGGGATCCTTAGCCCATAGACCAAGTAATCCTCTAATGTCAGATAGCCTCACGTGTACCCTTAGTTTCCACCTCTAATTTCACTCGTAACCTTGTTCCATTTCCATGAATATGGCATCTCAAAGGCACGCCCAATTAATACATATCTAGTTCCTCATACCCCATCTTGAAATCACACATAAACTCGATGCCTAACTTCTGGAGGCATAGTGATACTTGTCCTCAAATAGTACCATCATTAGTTCAACAACTGATGGCCTGAGGAAATGGATATTTCAGTCATCCAAAATGATCATGGCCCAATGGCCTCAAGCATGGAAGGGCTTATCCCTCCCCCCAACTGATAGCCTCAACATTTTCCTCTAATGGATTTTCACTATCCTTGTGTCTTTATATAGCAAACACCCCCATCCATTTACCTAATCCACAACTATTAGGGGCCTCTAACCACATTATTTTTTAAAACCACCTCATCACTGATTCAACCCATGTGCACATGACTCCAAACGACTCTTTGTTCAACACGGGTGAGTGGTATCTCTACTTTATAACCTAATCCACACCAATATCAGCACCTCATGCCCCTGCGACCTCATCGCTCAAGTCTTATTTCCATGACAACCTATATAAAATTATCCTCACTTATAACCTTATGGACTAGACACCTCATCTAATGACCAATTTTCCCAACCAATGGTTAACACCACCCAATGCCTTGGTCCAAGCCCAGCCTGATGATCACATCACCACAACAGATAGCCATCGCTATCTCAATCCTCAGGCCATGCCCATTAATCTCTATTGGAACCTAGTATTATATCACAATCAATTTACTTTATATATATATATATCAATTCAAATCAATTAAAAAATTAAATTTAATTTAATTGAGAATCTTGAATTAGATAAACAACTCAATTTAAAGGGAAAATCATTTCAATAAATAAATAATGCCCCAGCCTAAACGCCCAAGGTTTTATCCCCTCACATAGCTCAACCATTGGTAGAATTTTGTGGGAATTCCCATTAGAATCCTACATGGGTTCAATTAAGTAATTAAAGGTAACCATAAAATTTAAATGGAATTTCTCGGTCAACACAATAGTGTGATAAAAGACATTCCCCCCAAACACTCACAAAATCTCAAAAAAAATCATGAACCACTTACCTCATAGTCGTAGATGTAGGAACATATGATCTTATCCTATAACTCTGGCCTATTTGGAAGAAATCAATGTTTCCAATGAATTCCCTGAAAATATGGAAAATGAATTAAACGAATTTAGCAGTCTGTGAGGTGATATAAAAGAAGAAATGAAGTAAGAGGATGATAAGACTTATCGAGACAGATCCAATGCCACAAATTTCTTGAAGAATGGGGGTCGAATGGATGATTTGGATCAAAATAAAGTGGAGGAGGAAAAATAGTGGAGACCCCCTATTGTGCGTTCATGGAGGAGAAAAAAGAAGGGAAATTTAAGTTTATATAAGGAAGGTAATTTTGGTCATTTTACACCACTAATGAGTCACATGGTTAGATCACATGGTTTTACAAACTATACCGAAACTATGTGGCTCCTGCTTCTTAAGAGCCTAGCCCTATACAGTTAGTCTGCATGATTAGCTCTAACTATGTGAAAACCATGTGTTCTACAATGCGAGGTTACTCTCAAAGTGGCACTAACCATGTGCAGGCCATGAAAAACACCTCCAAAAAACTAAATTGGTTTATGTACAGTCATGTTCCCCCTCACACATGGTTTCCCCAAACTGTGCTCACTACAAAAAGGGGTTGCACGGATTTCACTAAGAGGCCACACGGTTAAATATAATCATGTGCCTCAGTCTTCACTTAGACAAAACTAGGCCTTTAGGACTCCAACACTCCCAAAAACCTTCCAAACACTTGATACACTTTCCAAACCTCTAAACCCATCTAAAATAGAGGTTTTTTACTAAATAAAGAAATCGAAATTAGGTTCTAATAATCAAAAAACAAATTGGCATACCCACCAACTCCAAAAATTCAAAACGGGTGGGGATTTTTACCTAATCCAAATACCTAGGATGTTATAATCTCACCACCTTAACATAGCTCATCTCTGAGCTATAAAAAAAACCCATAGATGGTACCAAATATACCCATCCCATTTAAACTAACCTGGACTACCCCACTCAGAATGGTATAGTTCAAATACCATAAGGGGGATCCCCACATTAAGTGTGACCTACCCAATTCTCATTCCAAACCAAAAATCAAATAAAAAATGGTCCATTGACCCATCTTGGAGTCAAAAGTCCTCTCATGATGCATCTTCACTCCTATACCTAATCAGGTGCTCCCATTTCATACTTGACACTCATTAGAGTCTCGCAGTGCATTGATGCTCGCCTCTTTCCCATGGATCACATGGAACCAATGACGTCCCACATCTCACCATATGCTCAAATAAGTCCTAGTTATTCATGACTAGAAAATTCCCACATCATACCAATGCCCAGATGCCAATGTACCTCAATTAACCAACACCTCTTCGATGTATTAATGCCAACGCACCATAATAGTCATGCATCCATCGATTCTCACATATATCATGGTGCCTCAAACCTCATACATATATATATAACATCTGATGGTTCCAACCTACTAACTAGTATCTGGTCATTCCATACATATAACTTGTGCACCTCATGTACCCAAAATTGACATGAATAAAAATTCCATACCAAAATAAAATAGAAAGGAACCTCATTTATGTCCATGGAGTACCTCTAACCATCATTGGTTCACCAGCCTTATCTAACCCTAAATCCCATGGCGTCTACCTGGCCTAAATCTTGACTACCTAAATTTACCCCCCCCCCCATGGTGTTGCACCATCCACTAACCACTGACCCCGTTGTTGGGTCCATCAATCTCTGCTACGACCTCCGCATATAACTGATACTTGGATACCATCACCTGGTACTACTCTCAGCCTAATATTAGAGCCCTAAGTCTACTTTAGTTCATGACTACCAGTTCTATGAGAAGGAATCCTGTAGAACCTCTAAAGATTCATGACTTATCAACATGTTGGAAACTCCTTTGGAGGCTACTCTCACTGAGTCTAGACATATATTGACCGCCCGTACTAAAATAAAACCGCCAAAAACCCACTCTGAGGTGGTATACTTGAGTCCTTAGTCTAAATACCTTGCTGGAACTCATTCCGACATCACTTACTACCATCTGAATCATTGCCACAGAAATCACCTACAACCATCACTCAGCTTGATTATGACTATTTCATCAAGTTTCCCTTAGCGATGAGCAGTGAGTTCACCTCCTATGAGAATGAAGTCAACCTGAAGATGTTCACCTACACTTTAATGGCATGCCATAAACCATCCTTGAAATGCCTCACCCTAGTGGTGTCATCAGTCACCATATTGAGTGAAAAGAGAGACAACTCATTGAATGTCGTTCCATAATCCATGATGGACATGTCACACTTTAATAGGCTCAAGAAATCCTGAGATCTCTCTACCCTCAGTGTCTCTGAGAAGAAGTTCTTGATGAACCTGGCCTCAAAGTCCTTCCAGGCCCATCCCTTGTGTCTGCTTTCCTACACCAGCACGTTCCACTAGCGCTTTTTTGGTCCTCTAACCATATAGGTAGCCAACTTCACCCTCTGCCCTAGAGGAATCTCTAGCTGATCGAACATCATCTTCATGGACTCGATCCAGTTCTCAGCCACCTATAGACCACCCTAACCCTGAAAAAGTCACAAGTGCTATGATAGGAACTTCTGAGTAAAATATTCCATCCTCTTCTCCATGAGATCCCCTTTCAATTACATAGATGACACATACCAGGCTCACTTTTACCTTCACTTCAAGCCATGCCCCAAAAGCAGTTAGATCTAGCAGTTGCCCTGCCTGCACCAAAATCTGATATTGAGCCTGTATTTGTTCTTCCTTACCGTCAGGGATCTTAACCTTCTCATGATCCTGTTTCACCACTTCATTACCCACCTGAAGCTATCTAATCCATCTATGTGGAAACCCACTAAATACCATTAAATGGTCAGACATCCCAGATTACATACATATAACGTAGATAGGGAGAGTATTAATAGGTAGTGCAACCTCACTACCCTTACTCTCACCCATCGCAACCATATCCCATGACATCCTATCCCAATGGCCTCCTTAACCACCCATATCAGAGCCAAGTATCAAATATTCCTCAGGCCACACCCATCCTAACAAACAACATCACCTCAAACTGACAACCATGTCTCCCAACCTGGTGATCAGCATCACCCCATGTCATAGTCCCTACCTGCTCCTATAAGATCCAATCCCATACATATATATATACATCACACATCATATTTAACGACAAAATTTATACAATGGAACATTCATATATATATATATATATAATTAAACATCCTACTATGTACCTAAAAAAAAGAAATAACAATTATGCGTAGAAACCATAACAATCACCTCTTTCCATACTGGGACAAGGGTCCCACAACCCCTCCCTTGCCATACTAGGACAAGGTAACATGTCACAATGAGTAACAATTAACATTCCAAGTATACTACTCAAGGTTTAAATAAAATAAACTATCAAATGAGAAAAATAGAATAGAAATTTCCCACCCTTGGAAACTTGGTCTGTCCCCCATGCATGGGGATGCAGGCACCCAAGCATAGGCTATAAACCCAATTCTGACAACATACTAATATCCAAAATACCATATCCTAGATATTAAGAGGAATAAAAAATGAAAAAGAAACCTATTTGATACCATTTTCAGTGCCCCAAACTGATTATCCACCTGAACAGCGCTTCTGGGCTGAGTTCCACTAGCCTTAGGCATGCCTCCCCAAACACAAAGGGTGGCCAACTAGCAGCAAGGTTGTAAAGATGTGATAGTGGGGAGACTATACCCTCTTGTGATGATATAAAAATGATCTAAATAATTATAGTAGAGTAAAAATAGTAAGATAGACTTGAACTAGTAAACCACCAACAGAGCATGCATCCATTAAAGGTCATACAATACAATAAGTAGTAAAAAGGGGGTCATTGATGGTTGAACAACAGTACGTACATATATAAGCATACTAAAAAAGAAAGGTAAAACTCAAAACTTAACTCCAACTGAGGCAAGAACCAATGGTCCCTTTCCTTATATCCCATGATAACATCCACTAAGATCCTTCTCTTATACTCATACCTTTACCTTAACACAAAAGCATAAAGTCTACACATGTCCTAAAGGGCCCATGTAGGGTGTGAGAATGAGTCTCAAAAGGATTTCAACCACATGTTCATGCCATAAATTTTTTATTAAGCAAGTGTATACTATAAATAAATAAACATAAGCACATGAATAAAGTAAACACAAGCTTCCCTGGTGCTCAACAACCACCAGGAATCTATCACCTAATTCAGCTAATGCTAGAAATCCACAGTTGAGAGGATCCTTAGCCCATGTCCCAAGTCATCCTCTGATTTCAAATAGATCTAGGTAAACCCTAAAGTTCCACCTACAATGTCAACCATCACCTAATTCCATTTATATGCATCTGATTTCCCAAAGGCACTCCCAAAAAAAATACAAATATGGTCCCTTATACCCCTACTCAAAAGCACCCACCGAATCAAAACATAACCATCAAAGGCACAGTGATACCTATCCTCAAATAGTACCATTGTCATATCAACAACAAATTTCACAAGGAAACAATGATTATTATTCTCCAAAATGATCCTTGACCAATGTCCTCAAGCATGGTAGGACTCATCCCCCAAACCGATAGCCACAATACTACCCTCTGATGGTTCCTCACCATCCTCGTGGCTTTCTACGACAAGCACCCCCATCCATTTACCTAATCTGAAAATATTAGGGTCCAATACCCACATAAGTGGTAAAAACCCCCTCATCGATAAGTTAACCTATGTGTACACGACTCTAAATGGTGGTTTGGCTAACACGGGGTGAGCGGCATCACCAATTTAGAACCTAAGACACACCAATACTGGAACCTCATGCCCCTATGACCTTGTCTCTCAAGTATGGTGGTCATGCCATCCCATGTCACATGAGCCTCTATTATAACCTAATGGCCTACCCAAGTTATCTGATGACTGAATCACCCAACCAATGGTCATCACCACCCAATGACTTGGGTCAATCCCATCCTGACGATCACATTGCCTCAACAGATATATGTCACTATCGCAATCCTCAATCCATTCCCTTCATGCTCCATTGGAAATCATTATTGCATCACAAGTAATTCACACTATATATATATATATATGTCAATTAAAATCAACTAAATAATTAAATTTAATTGAATTGAGAATCTTGAATTAAACAAAAAAACTCAATTTAAAAGAATCGAATCATTTCAATAAATAAAAAATGCCCCGGCCTAAACACCCAATTTCTGAGCCCCTCACATTGCTCAACCATTTTTAGACTTGTGTAGGGATTCCCATTGTCATCATAAGTGGGTTTAATTAAGTAATTAAATGCAAACATCAATTTTAAATGGCCACTCTCAGTCAATACAACTGCATGATAAAAGTCTCCCCCCCCCAAAAAAAACTTGTGAAATAAAAAATAAAATAAACCACCACCAACCTCATAGTTCTAGATGTAGGAACGTCCGATATTAGCCTCTAACTCTGGCCTATTTGGAAGAAATTATAATTTCTGATGAACGCCTTGAAAATAAGACAAAATAACACAAATGGATTTAGTTGTATGTGAGGTGATAGAAAAGAACAAATGAATCAAGAGGATGATAAGCCTTACCGAGAAGGATCCAACACCGTAAATAACTTGAATAATGGATTTCAGATGGATAAATTGGATCAAAATCAAGTGGAGGATGAAAAATGGTGGAAACCCCCTAATATGTGTGTATGGAGGAGAAGAAATAAGAAAAAATTGTGTTTATATAAGGAAGAGAATTTTGGTCATTTCACACCATTAATGAGTTGTGTGGTTAGTTCTCACAGTTTTCAAAACCATGTGGAAACAATACAGCTCCTGATTCTTGAGGTCTTATCCCTGCACCATTAGCCTACACAGTTATCTCTAATCATGCACAAATTGTGCATGTTACAATGCATGGTTACTACCTAAGTGTTACTATATGTTCGTCTTGTGTATGGTTTTCCAAACCGTGTAAAATCCCTTTACAAAAACTACAGAGTTTCATGCACGATTTCCCTAAACCATGCTCAATGCAAAAAAGGGGATACACAATTTTCACTTATAGTCTACATGGTTAGTTCTAATTGTGTGCCTCAGCCTATACTTAACCAAAACTAGTATTTTAGGCCTCTGATGCTCTCAAAACCCCTAAAAACACCCGAGACACTTTCCAACCATCTAAAACAATCCAAAATCAAGGTTTTGGACTGAAGAAAAACTCATAATTAGGTTCCAATAATCTAAAAAAAATCATACCCACCAACTCCAAAAAATTCAATACAAGGGAGGATTTCGACCCGATCCAAATACTCGGGACATTACAAAAAGTGTTTCATGAAGGGTTTCTCTTGCATGAAGGTTTTCCTTGGACCATCATTTCATGAAGAAAGTATGTTTCACAAAAGTTTTTTGAGATTAATTAAAGTTGTGAGTCTCTCAAAAGTTGTGGGTTTTGTGAAAGAATAAATTGTTTTTGAAGAATTTTGAATTTTTATGAAAGTTAGGTTGGAGTTTTGTGGAAGTGAATCTTATGTGAATTAGAAGGATTTTCCCAGTAATTTCATGGTAAAGTGTTATTCATCAAGTGAATAAAATTATAACATCATGATGAACCAAATTTAGTGTGAAAATATTGATTCAAGTGATAAAATTAAGAATCTTCTAAATGATAAGTGGACACAATTTAGTTGAGAGAGTAGTGAGATTTCAAATTGTGAATGGTAGTGAACCGGGAGGGATAGTTATTCTAGTCCAAACATTGTAACAGCAGTTTTATTTAGTGGATTTTGGTACATACGCACATTTCCTTTATATTCTCCTTAGACATACTTAATGTGGTTGAACTAAGTAAAATTACTATGTCTCGTGCATGATTTTATTTCTGCTCATACTTTTCTATGAGAAAGGGAGAAAAGAGTGTTTTGTTTAACGATGAAAAAAGATCCAAAGGGGAAATTATTTTAATATGTCATAACCTGATTTACCCCCCCCCCCTTAGGGTGTTTAAACTATTTAGGATAAAAAATGGTATTCTAGGGAACAGTTAATATTATTGTTTCTCTCTCAGTGGTTTCAATGGAGGTTATTAATCATAAATGGATTCTAATATTCGATGGAAAAAAATAAGTTTTAGAATAATAAAATGTTGCACTACTTCTGATAATTAGGTATGTATGTCTTTACATCTGTGATGTATAGTATTTATGATAGTGTTGATAGTATAGTCCTTTTTGAAGTAGTCTTAAGAGAATTTTCTAATGATACTAAAGGAATCAATGCCTTAAGAGGAGCTTTTTCCAACACAATCTACACAAAGATGATGTCATGTAAGTAAAGGAATACCATTTGGAAAAATATATTAAATATATATAAAGTTGATTCAAATTTCAAAGAAGAAAATTACAAGTTATTTGGAATAAATATGAGGACCTAATAATGCACCCTAATGAGTCTTTAGATATATTAATTAACTGGGTGAATGTCTGTAACAACCCAGAATTTTATCAATGGGAACTCCATTCATATAATTATATCATATAGTATAAATCACATAAAATCACATGGATAACATAATATAGACTTTATAAATGATGAATGAATGAAATAAGAGGTATTTCTAGTAGTTAAGGAACCTATACTGATGGAATAGTAACTTCACCTTGGAAATATTAACATGACCATTAGGAATAGTGATCCAACCAATAGAATATTAACCACACCTATGAATTTTTAAATAAAATTTAGGCATCTTAGAAATTAATATATGATATAATTATATCATAGTAAAAGTAAATAGATGTTTTAATATTGATATATTAAGTGTTGGTATTTTTGGTAAAACATAAATTTTTATTTACAATTTTATAATTAATATAATTATTTAAAATAAAATTTATTTTCATGAAATAGATTCATAAATAATATTTGTTTCTTATGATTATAAGAAAATTTTATGAGACCTTAAGTAAATTTTCAAAGTGTTATAAAATCAATTATAATTTTAAAAATTGATATTATTCTAGTAAATGGTGATTTTATTTAAAAATTAAATTTATCAGATTTGGAAAATTATTTTCATAAAATTTAGTTCATTTTTAAATTCTACACATCAAAAAATGGTTAGGTTTAATTTTTCATATTTTTCTAAAATAGATGAATTTTTGGTGAATAGTGAACTATGGTAATTTGTAGTATTTAACAAATACATGAATTATTGAGGCATAGATGATTTATGGATTATATAAGACCATAATATAGAAATATCATTCATTATTTTAATATTTTTAGATATAAGGTTAAAACTATTGATAGTCTTGAGCCAAAATAACAAAATAATGAATAAAATAATCAAAAAACACTCCTCTCCTCCCCTACAAATACCACCCCTCATTACCACTCCTCCTCACACCTCAAAATCCTTGAATATTTTCCATATTATACTCAATAATCTTACCAAACCTCTCCCCCACATAAAATAGCCTTTATTCTAAAAAAATACCAAATCCAATTTCCCTAAGGAGGTTCTCAAGGAAAAGAATTTAAGAGGTAAAATCCTCTTTCATTTTCTTTTAATTTCTTTTCAATTTCTTTTATTTTATTATTCTCTCATAACCTACCCTTATCCAAGTGGAATGATAAATATATTATATTATATATATTTTAACTTTATTTTTTTAATGGAATAATTCATCATCAAACCTCTTCTCCTCTCCCTTTTATTTTAAAAAATGAAATCATCGTTTGTGATGTGTCGATTTACCACCATTGTGGATATGCATTTTAATTTTCTTTTTCCACATTAAAGAATGGTTATAAAACCATTATAATGGTTTAGAAAGATTTGAAAATTCATTTTATAACTTTTTTTTATGTTCTGGAACTAAAATATATATATAATATTAAATAATAAAGCAAAACTAGTTCACGATGATCGAAAAACTGCCAAATTAAACTAAACAGTTATCATTAACATTTTATCTAATGATTCATCCTCATATCTGGAAAAAAAATATATAACACCATTTAAACTTATATAATTTCATTAGTGTCATATAATTTCAATTCTGGATAATTATTCTCACTTTACATGATCTTGCATACATGTATATAAGTGAACCGATCATGAAAACCAAGAAAACGAACACTCCCAAAGGATCAAATTGAACTCTATAACTCATAAAAATGGACATAAATGAACTTAATATAATTATAATAAATAAAATTCATGTATAATATGTTTTTTATTTATTAATTAATGAATCTAATTTTATAATCTAGGATATTAAAGTGAAAAAATCATTCATACATAAGATAAGGGGATTCTCAAACCCAATTTCCATCATTTAGATTATTCCTCTTTCATGGAAAATTTAAATGTGGATGTGTATTTAATACTCCTAAAATATAATTTCATTATTTTTACCTTTTATTTTCTTGGATATAAATATTTCTAATCTGGTTTTATGAATAAAATAAAAAGATTTCCCAAAATAACTCTTCTTTATAAAAATGCATCTTTTACTACTCTTGTGATTATTTATTCTTAACTCAATATTTATTATTCATATACTAGTATTATATTCCCTTTTTGGAACCCCAAAAGTTTATTAATGAATATATTCTTTATGAAATGAAACCTATTCCTTTCTATGGGCCAGTTTATGTCTAAGATTAATATACATTCTATGTGGCAAGCATGATTATGTAAATGTTATGATGGTATATTTTTTCACAAAGATTATGTTATGATTATGAACATATGTTATGTGTGAAAATGATGCTATATTTGTTCACAAATATGTGTGGTAGTTCACCACTAAGACATGATGCTTCATTTTTATACATTTCCACATTTCATGCCTCTATCAAATGCTTTATATCATGATTATGATGATGATCCCATGTTTAGTTATGATGATTATTATTATTATTATCACTCATGTTATATTGATTCATGTTATTATCTATCCTATTATTGGGAATTTATCTCACCCCTTTCTTTGATGTATATCCTTAGGTGATTACTTATACTAAGTAGAACATGAGGGCCACTAATAATCTAGAGAATAATGAATTAAATATTTTTTATTTTTTATTATGTAAATGTTATGTATGGTCTTAATTTTCTCAATACACTAAACCATTGGATCTTGGTTTTGTAACACTATTATATTATTTATCTTTAAAATTATGTAATAGTAATGTATAAAAAATCAAGGTTGCTATAATGTTATTGTGAAAAACATGAGTAATCTTAGAGAAATTCTTGAATACGTAAATATTGTTACATGCATCTTGTGAATACTTCCATATAGGTTCAATATAAAACCCTCTTTACTAGATTGTAAACATAAAAAGGAGCTAACATTGGATATTTTTCATAATAATATGGTCACATACTATATTATAATTGATGATAATGAGTCTATGGAAAAAGGGAATTCTAAAGAGGTGGCATTCAAGGACATAAAGAAACTCACTATAGAGGATAGCCAAGAAGAAGAAGTTATGGATGAGGTCATGTAATTCCTTTCCTAAAATCTATGAAAATGAAAATTAAAGTTCAATGGGAAACTTATTTTAGCATGCTTTTGATGTGGAAAGGTTAGATATCTTGAAGCAAGGTTCCCTAAGTAATTCCAATATGATTATGAGGATGAAGTCAACATTCCAATAAATAATTATTAATCCTATGTGAATGGTAAGAAAAATGTGAAGAAAAAAGTATTTAAGAAGAAGAACCAACTTTCACAAGAGAATGACGGTTCTAATAAATCTAAGGCAGAAGAGGTGGAGGACTGTAAGGATCATGGAGAAAATGCTATAGTGGTAGTTGTAGGTAACTCCTAGATAAGGTAAAAGGGGGAAAATGATGAAGAATAATTTAAAGGAATTTTTGATCTCCAAAATGAATTAGAATCCAATCTTAAGGATATATATGTTTGGAGAGAAAAAATGAATAAATCTAACAGATTTGTTCATGATTCCAAACTTTATATGTAGAAGTAGAAAGAAGAGAAGTCTAAGATGAAGGAATAAATTGAAAAGTTAAAGTTTTCAATGCTAGAGAACTCATAAAAGATAATTGATTACAATATCAAAGTTAAATAATAGAAAAGAGTAATCGATGGTTTTACTAACATTGAAAAAGATCAAATAAAATGCATCAAAGAACATGAATAGGAAGTCGTCATCCTACGAAGAAACTTATAAGATCAGGAGAGACACCTAAATCCTAGTATAACATCAGGAAATAAGATCACTCAAGTAATATAAAATATGGAAGTAGAACATATAGGTCTAGAAAAATAAAATCAATAACTATATCCAAATGATAAGGCAGATATGGTCTTGATCATAAATATAAATATGTGATGATTGATGTTAGGTAGCAAGAACCCACTCTAGGGTTAAATATTGATTTTTTGTATGTATTATAATTAGAATATTTAGAGATACTAAGGTAAAAATAATGTTTCACCAATGATGTATAGGAATACACCTCATATTAAGTGTTATTATGGTAGAAATATGGTACATTCCCAAAATGTATGTTCCATATCCAAAAGGTATTGAAGCAAATAAGAGTAGCAATAGTGGCCACATAGAGTTCAATATTTCAATAATAATTTTTATGGTCAATATTTCTAATGTGGAGGATTATAACTCATTAATAGATATTTATCATCAACAATGCAGAGGAAAGTTCCAAAGAAGACCCAAAGTGGTCAAAAATAGTAGCTCAAAGAATCAACGAATTAGCTAAAAATTAAAAATCTATTCGTAGCTCTACAAGATGAATTGTTTCCATCATAATCTGAGTAATATCATGAATATCATTCCACATTAGGTATGAATTCAATGACATGGATAAAAGTAAAATATTTGAGTAGGTAGTGATTATAGATATCTCCCTTAAAGCATAAAATCATGTCGGTGTATGGATTATTGATAGTGGATACAAATCCCATATGATAGGAAATAAGTATCTTGTTACAAGCATCAAATATGACATGGATGGTATTGTCAAATTTGGAGGTGATGAAGTCTTGAAGATTATTTTCTTGAGAAAGGACAAAATTGGGGGTAGAGATATGAGATGTGATGATTTCTTAGTTTTCAAAGGTCTCATTCAAAACTTTCTAAGTGTTATTCAATTGTTTGACTCAGGTCATTTAATAAGATTTACTAAGAAGTTGTGTATCATTAGGGAAAAAGTTGGAAAAGTTGTGTTACAGGTAAAGTGTGAAAAGGGGAATCTATACCCTATGAGTGTAAAATAGGATATGTGTTTTATATCTAAAGAGGAATAAAATAGGTTGTGTTATAAACAACTTGTCCATCTATTCCAACCATACCTGGAAGATTTTTCCAAATTTGATGTACCTTAAGATCACCCCCAAGATATCACATGATCGTAATCACATATGCAATACTTGTCAACAAGGGAAGATTATCAAAAATCTGTACAAGGAAAAGTAACAAGATTAAACTAGATAAGGGCTATAAAGGAGATCGAGTACTCATGAGCTACTCAGGCTCGGCTTGATGCTCAAACTAGGATTAGTTTTTTTCAATTAGATCTTGAGATTGAGATACTCTAATACTAACTTAATATAAGTTTGATTATTATAACAACATAATCGAGTAGCTCATGAGCTTAATCGAGCAGCTAAAATTTTAATATATTATTTTCATTAAAAATATATGTATTTTATTTTGATTTCTAGCTTTAAATATCAAGTAAAAAATAAAGTCTGATATCAAATTCATGTTATATCTTGTAATTTAAATTTTGATAAGAAAATTGAGTTGAGACTAATCGATTATCTCAATAAATATTTAGTCAAATTCAAACTCAATCATTATCCAAGACACTGATAATCATTCAAGCACTGAGTCGATCTTGAAAACTAAGTTCAAGTATCAAGATTGAGCTTGAAACTAAGATACTCATCTCAACATGACGTGAATACACCCCTACCATAGTGCTTGAATTGGTGCATACATATGTGTGTGGACCTATATTTACAAGATCCATTAACGGGAAGATGTATTATGTAACCTTAATTGATGATTTCAATAGGATGGAATGAATATTTTTCATTTCCTAAAAGTCTGGTGTTTTTATTTTCATAACACAATATTGGAAGGAATATGAAAGGTTTCTTGGAGAAAAGATTTTAATGTTTTGAACTAATAATGGTATATAATTCACAAACATCCAAGTGGAGTATTATATTTAGAAACATGAGATTTGCTCCCAATTTTCATTAGTGATAACTCCTTAATAAAATGGAGTAGTTGAGAGTAGAAATTATATCATAAACAACATGTCTAGAACAATTCTTATTGAAAAGTGTCTACTAGAAAAATTTTGGAAGGAAGCAATATTGACATTATTAAATATATCCAGTAGGATTTTCTTATGTCTCAAAGAAGGAAATACTCCATATGAGTTGTGGTTTAGAAATAATCCAACATTAAAATGATTTAAAATATTTGGGTGTAAATTTTTTATTCTCGATAAGGATAAACATAGAAAATTTAAGTATTGTGAATATGAGAGAATATTACTTGTATACTAAGAGAAAATAAAATCATATAAATTATTCAATAATAGGCTGGTAAAATTATTTGAAAGCAATGGTGTCACTGTAGTAGAGAATTAATAGAATCTCAAAAAACATAGTGAACATTTTCCTGATGATAGTGATGAGGAGGTAAGAAAATTAGTGGGAGTTAAAGTAGAAAATTTTGATTAAGAATAAGATACTAATGATGAAAAGGATGAAGTCTAATCTATATCTACACAGAAACCAAATATTCAAGCTAAAATTTATAGGAAAAACATCATTTGTGATCAAGAAGCACAATTTCAAACACATAGAGTTAAGTCTTTATATCAATCAACCTTCCTATCTCAGGTAGATATTAATGTTTTGAATAATAAGTTGGAGATGAGAATAGGGTTCAATCTATGAATGAATAGTTTGATCAAATCACAAAATAACCAAACATAGGAGATTGTTTTAAGACCTACAAATAAGAATGTCACTGGGACTAAATGGTTCTTCTGAAACAAACTAAATGAATACGGATTGGTAATGAGAAACAAAGAATGAATAGTGTTAAAGGGATATTCCCATATTGAGGGAATTGATTTTTATGGTACATTTTCACCAGTTTCAAGGCTTTAGATTATTATCCTTTTCTTTACAATAATAATGAAAATAAAATTCAAAGTTTTTTAGATGAATGTTAAGTCGGAATTTCTGAATTGGGTTCTATAAGAAGAAGTGTACATTGAACTACCAGATGGGTTTATTTTCAATGAAGATGAGAAAAAAAATATTTTTTGTAGAAGGAAATATATAGATTAAAGTAGGAATGAAGAGCGTGGCATTCAAGAATTGATTTTTTTTCTAGGGATTTTAGTTTTCAGTGTGGTGGACTTAATTAAAATATCTATGTCAACAATGATAGTAATAAAAGGATGATGGTTTTGATATATGTCAATGATATAATATTTGGTGTATTAGCTGAAGCATAGTGCAAAATAATCATATAATTCATGAAAATTAAGTTTAAAATTTCAATGATTGGTGAACTAATGGTTTTCCTTGGTTTATAGGTGATGCAAGGAAGAAAAGACGCATTCATTTCTCATTCCAAATATTACAAAGAGATTTTGAGAAGATTTAGACTGGATAATTCCAAGGAAATGAAAACTATGGTGGTTAATCATATTAAAATTTCATGATATGATGAAGGAAAAGTAGATTTTGTTAGATAATACAGAAAAAACATTGGAAGTTTATTGTACTTAATAGAGACACAACCTGATATTTTTTTTCCACATGCCATGTAGTGTTGTATCAAAGTAATCACAAATAAACCCACTTAATTATCCTTGGTCAAAATAATCATAAACCATCCAGATAAAGAATAAGGATGGTATCAATACAACATATCCCCAGAGGAGTATATGTAAAATAAATTATTTTTTTCATTAATGAATAAGAATACCATAAAAAGATATTTAAAAATATTCTTGAAGAAAATATCCTTTTCATTTTGAAAATAACTTTTTAAAATATAAAACATTTTGAAAAATTGAAGTTCTAAGGATTTAATAACAACAGAGAAGGGGGGGTTGAACCAGTTTTTCACTTTTTAAAAGTTTTAAAACTTTTAAAAACTTAACCCCTACAACCTGTTAATATTTATATCCTTATCAACCTTTATTAAATACTCATTCTTGGAAAGGTATGAAAGCAAGAAAAGCACACAAGATTTACAAGTTTATGCCTCAGTGTGAGAACCTATGTCCTTACCATAGCCTCTCCTGTGGGTCTATGAAAATTCACTATTATGAATAAGTGAATACAATTTGTGCCAACTCCTATTAGAAACCTTATATCTCCTGATAGGAAATATTATACTGACTCCTGATATTTTACAATGTTTTCTTATAAAAACAATTGATCCAAACAAAAGAATAAATACTTTGTTGAATCTTCTTCACACTCAGAATGCTGGATCTAATTTTTTTAGAAATATTGATCCAATTTTCTCAGAAAAGTGGTTCAGGTTTTCTGAAAATAGTGGTTATACTCTTCTCGGAATAGTGTCTCTTATTTTCTCAGAATAGTGATTCAATTTCTCTCTACTCAAAAACTCAATACAAATCTTCTTCAATCAGGTGGGAAATTTTCATTTTGAATTCTCCCGTGCTCCGAATTTTTCATATATATAAAAGTTGTAAATGAATGAATGATCTGAGCAAGTATTTATAGGCCACTCAAAAAACCAAAGGTGGGAAACTTGAAATCTTTTCTACTTCCTTAAATCTCAAAACTCTGTAAATATCTCACATTTAATGTTCAATATTTGAATTCTTCAAACCTCCTTAATTTTCTCTCAGATTTATAAATATTTTCGATTCAAGTTTGAATTCTTTAACTCTTCATATCTTTCTTAAAATGAAAATTTTGAATCATGGGTCCAATTTTTTTAGTATGATAAATATGGATCTTGGTTCCAATTTTCTCAGAATCTTAGTTCCGTTTTTTCTCAGAAAACTAGTTCTGATTTTCTTAGAATCTTGGTTCTGGTTTTTCTTAGAAAAATGGTTCTAATTTTCTTAGAATCTTGGTTCCATTTTATCTCAGAAAACTGGTTCAGATTTGATTAGAATCCTGGTTCTATTTTTTCTTAGAAAACTAGTTCGGATTTTCTTAGAATCTTGGTTCCATTTTTTCCCAAAAAAAAACTAGTTTCAATTTGGTCAGAATATTGGTTGTGATTTTTCTTTAAAAAATTGTTCCAATTTTCTTAGAATCTTGGTTCTGATTTTCTTAGAAAATTGGTTCTGATTTTCTCAAAATCATGGTTTTTATTTTTCTCAAAAAATTGGTTCTAGTTTTCTAAGAATCTTGGTTCTGATTTTTCTCATAAAACTAGTTACGGTTTTTTTAGAATATTGGTTCTGATTTTCTGAATGTTGGTTCCATTTTTCAAAACAAGAATGTTGGATCCAATTTTCTGAAGATGCTGGATCCTATTTTCAGAACAAGAATGTTGGATATGATTTCAACTTCTTTTTAGTGATTCTGATTTATTCAAACCTCTCTACCATTTCTTCAAAACATTTTATCATGAAATTTTTCCAGATATGTGAAAACATCTTGATCATGAAATCATCATCTAATTTTTTTTAGAAATTTTTAAAAACATTCTAACTTCTGACTTATAAATCTTTATCAACATCCTCTTTCAAAACTATTCAGAAACAAAAAGACTTATTTATTTCGCAACTTTTGTCTCAATAACTTATTTATTTCTAACTCAGCAACTTCATTCTTCCTGGATAACAAAAAAAATTCTTATATAAATAAAATTTTAGTTTTCAACAAATACAAAAACTTTTTTAAAATAATTTATCACAAAGGTACTTCAATATCCTCCTTTGTATTTTTTGACAACCCTCATTAACAACTTTTCTAACTCTCCGAATTTTTTCACAAATCAACTTTTTTAAACAACTCATGTTTTTTGACTGTTATAAAAAATATATTTTTCTCAAAAAAGAGTGTCCTAACACCACACTACTGGTAAAAGTAATGTTTTTGAAGGAATTTCATCCCTAGGTGGTAAGACAATTTTGAGACTATTTAAAGATGAATCCCCCTCACTTTTCTTTTTCTCACAATATTATCTTTTCCTTTCTCACTTTTCTTTTTATCTCACTTTTTTATTTCACTTTTCTTCTTCTCTCCCCCATTATATGATAACCATAGCTTCAGATTCATAAAATAAATATTAGTAAAAACCTTATTAAAGTTGTTACTTTCTCTCCCACTTTGTTAACATAATCCAAAGCATGATGGGGGAGCTTACTTATGAGTTTTATAAAGACATGGGATCAGGATGAACATGAATTTTTAGACTCAATTCAACAAACCTTTACTTTTACATTACTTTTGTAAAGATATCACCAATCTGATACTTTTTTGAAATGTATTCCAGAAAAATATCTCCAACATCAACTTTCTATTTTATAAAGTGAAGCTTTATATCAATGTGTTTTGATCTTGAATGTTGGATAGGAATATTAGAAATATCAATTTCACTTTGATTGTCAAGAAATTATATTCAATAATTTAGAAACTTTTAATTTCAAATCTTTCAATTAAACTTCCATCCACAACATTTTAGTACAAGCCTGAGTGGCTGCAACATATTCAAATTCAGTTGTGCTCAAAATTACTAAACTTTATTTCTTATTATGCCAACTCAAAAAACATTCACCCAGGAAAAATGTTCCTCCTAAGGTTGAATTTATATCATTATAATCTCTATCCCAATCGGCATTAGTATAACCAAGAAACATCATCTCACAATTTCTTTTGTATAACAACCCATGTGAAGTTGTTCCTTTGACATATCTCAAAATCCTCTTTTTAGCCAATATATGTGATTCTTTCAGATTACATTGATACCTAGCACATAAATTCACAACATAAACAATATCAGGCCTTGAAGATATAAGGTAAAGAATACTACCTGTAATCTTCCAAAAGTATTTCTGATTCACACTTATTTTGGATTCATCTATACACAAATTTGTGCTTACTAAAATAGACGTTTAAACTGCTTTGGACTCATCAATCCCAAACATCTTTAATAATTCCTTGGTGTACTTTTCTTGATATAAGAAATTATATTTTTATTTTTGTCGAACTTGTAAGACAAGGAAGAAATTTAATTCTCCCAATATTGACATTTCAAAATTCTTCTTCATTTCTTAAGAAAAATCTTCACAAACATTTTTTTCATCCCCATAAAAAATTATATCATCCACATACACAATTACAATAAAAGTTATAGATCCAACATATTTCACATACAAGTTACTATCAATATTTCCTTTAGAAAATTTCATCATTCGCAAACAATTATCAAGTTTAGAATACTAAGAACATGGAGCTTATTTCATCCCATACAAAGCTTCCTTCAATTTGAAAACATTTTTTTCATCCTCATCAAGTAAAAACCCACAAGGTTTCTCAATGTAAACATCTTCCCCAATCTCACCATTTAAGAAAGCTGGCTTTACATCCATCTGATAAACTTTGTAATTCCGATGATCAGCCACTGCAAGAAACATTCGAACTAATTCTATCCTTGCAACGGGGGAAGAGGCTTCATCAAAATCCACACCTTCCACCTAATATCCTTTACAAAAAAGTTTTTCTTTTTTTATTGAAACTTCTCCATGATCAATCAATTTGTTTCTATAAACCCACTTGGTTCTGATAACATTTTTATTTTCTAACCTATGAAAAATTTTACTTGTTTCGCTTTTCTCAATCTGATCCAACTCTTTATTCAAATCCACCCATTCTTTATGTCTAATAGCCTATGAAATTGATTTTGGTTCAACTTTTGAGATAAGTGAAGTCTGATTTTCTAATCTCAACTTCCTTCAAGTCTGAATGGGATCCTTTTGATTCCTTATAATGTTTTAAGGTTCAACATGTTTTTGTAAGGTAGTAAATTTCAATGTTTCTTTCCCAACTGCAATTTCCTCATCACATGATTCTTCTGAATCTTGATAATAATGTTATGAATTACTTTCACTATTATTAGAAATCTCCAATTTATCCTCCTTATTATTCTCAACAATATTTGTTAATGAAATTTTATTTTCAATTTTATTCACATCATATGAGTCCACAAAATTTTTTAAACATTTTTTCCAGAATTTGTAACTTCTCTTATTTGGTGAATAACCTATGAAAGTTCCTTCCTCAGATTTCTCATCAAACTTTCCCAAATCTGGATTTTTGACCTTGAGAAAACATGTACTTCTAAAAACTTTGAAGTATTTAAATAAAGGTTTTTTGTTATACAACATTTCATAAGGAGTCATGTTGGTTTTCGGTCTCAACAAGAATCAATTTTGAACATGTACGGTAGTACTAGTGAGCTTCTCTCCAAAATAATTTTGAAAGTTTTTATTTTGATAACATACTTCTTCCCATTTCCAAAAATCTTGTATTATTTCTTTCTGTTACTCCATTTTTTTGTGGAGTATAGGGAGAACTATACTGATGTTTAATACCATGTTTTCTTAGATAATCTTTAAAATAATTTTTTGTGAATTCAGTACCATTATTTGTTCTCAACTTCTTCAGGGAAACCCAAAATTCTTTCTCAATATATTTTTTGAAGAATATGAACATTTCAATATCCTCTAACTTGTGATTCATGACCATGATGTTTTTCATCTGAGTAAAATAATCAATAAAAGTGATAAATTATAAGTCTCATTTTTTTATTAATGTCACATTAGTCCATATAAATCATAATGAATAAGCTCAAGTGGTCTGGTAGATTAAATATCAACTCTTTTATGACTTTTTTAGTCATCTTTCTTTTCTGAAAAGTAATAAAAATATCTTTATCTCTTCTTTTTAATTCTGGAAAATTTTAGACAGCGTCAACTTTAGAAATTTTATTTATGTTTTTCTACCCAAGGTTGCCAAGTATTCCGTTTGACAACTTGTTTTCATCTTCAGCACTCAAGTAACAGGAGTTATTGAATTCTCCAATTTTAAATAGATTCCCACTAGTTATTTATCATTTGTAATGACTTTTCCATATTTCATACTTTTGATGATACAATAATCCTTTCTGAAGATTACTTCTTTCCATCATCACAAAGTTGACTTACACTAAGTAAGTTATGTTTTATCCCATCAATAAGTAAAACTTCCTTAGATTTCAATTTCACTACTTCAATATCTGTCATTCTGATTCCACTAATTTTTAAGGAATTATCATTTCCAAAAGTAAATTCTCCTCCATCATGACTTTAAATGAGTTTTAAGATTTTTATATCACCTATCATATGTGAAGAACAACCACTATCAAGTATCCATGGTTTGTTCCTCTTACTTTCTTTCAAATATATCTCAACAACAAAATCTTTTTCTTCAACCTTCTTCTTTTCAGCTTTATTTTCTTTTTTATTATAAGAAACTTGTTCTTAAAAGAGTATCATATATCTTTCAGCATGATGACCAGACTGATCACATCTTCCACAAACTTATTCCAGAAATTCAAATTGATTCTTTGTTGTAATGTTTCTAACATCTTGAGAATTTATCTTTTCAACTTCCTATAAGTTAGGAATGTTACTCATTCTTATTTCACAAATTCTCCAATTTTTCTCAAACCTTCTTCTGGGTAAAGATAATTTGTGCCCAAAATTAAAATATTTGTGCCCATAAATTCCACAATAGCAGTAATAACCATTAAATCTAGATTTTCTATTCAATAAAGATCTTTCTCGATAGACACTTTGTTGAGGTTGGTAACTTCTTTCATCGCAAACATGCTCAGGACATGGTCCACCTTTTCATTTTAGTGATTTTTCTAATTTTATAGAATTGATAGTTTTCTAACTTCATTTATTCACCCAAGATTTAAAAATACTTTTTCCAAAACCTGAAATATTAAAAGAATCTGATGAAACATTATTTTTGGTAAGGGAAGATTTCACCTGATTCTTATATTGAGCTTTCTCAACAGCTTTAGAAGTCTCAAATTTTACTTATGAATCTTTATTGAAGTTTTAATTAATCTTGTTCAAGGTACTTTTGAATCATGGAATATTGTCACCTATTGATATTTCAAGGGTCTGGTGCTCTGCTAATGTGTATAGCAACACTTAGGTCGAATCCTCAGTGATGATACTTTTTATAGTCGATTACTTTTGATTAATATGTATTTTTAGTGGGGGTGGGTTTACAGAGCTTAGATGAAATGATTAATTAATTAATATTGATTTAATAGTTTGATAATTATTGTTTTGAGTTTATAATTAGGGATTTAATCTTGTGATATCCTTAATATTTTCATTATATTGCATTAAATTAACACTCACTTCACAAGATAACTTTGATCGGAATTCCCAAGTGTTAAGGCCTTAATCCAAGAATTAAATTAACATAGGGTTATAATAACTCAAAAATTGTTTAATTTAGGTTATTTATAGTTCTAATAATCCATGGAATCTATATGTTAAAAAAACATGTCATTAGTCCATGACATTTTGAGTTCAACATACACAATGTTAACCTAAAGAATATTCATCGTGAAAAATCTCTCAATCACTTAATATCCCTAATTTATGACTCACCCCAATGGTAGATTTTATAATCTAATGATATGGTTATTAATATTTTAATATGTTTTTATAGTGATTAATTATAAATAGAATGAAAATAATGGGATAAGAAAAGAGTTGTGTGTTGAACGCACACACGAACGATGATGATAATTAAAAACGGACCTTCTATTGAATGAGGAAGAAAAAGAAGGGAAGGGTTTTCAACTTGATTTAACTTATTTTAAGATAATTAATATTTAATAATTGAGGGTGGATAATTAAAATAGATTAAGAATAAGAAAAATTCATTAAAATAGATTTATAAATACAAACACTTACGAGATTACAAATGAAGAAAAATGAAAAAGTAAATCAAAAGAAGCATGGAGGAATGGTATATCAAGTAGAAACTTGAGTATGGAAGATCCTACCAAGACTTTTTAATATCCTTTTTCTTTCCAAACTATCCTCTTTTTCTCTAAAATTTCAACTCTTTTCAAGGAGAATAGGGGGATGCATTTATAGCCTAAGGTGGTGGACTGTTTGCATTCCCAATCTACCCCTCCAATTGGCTTGCCAATTTGGCCATCCAGACAGCTAAATATTGAGATATTATCTTCTCAAAAGTTGTAGATATTGATTTTTTATGTCTACCCTAAATATTTTGTGTTCATTGTACTTTTTATCCAAATTTATGGTTTTTTTAATAAACTATATACAAATGTCCATTTTTATCAACACTTTTTTGAAGGCTAGAATGTGAATGGATTTTTTAATAGTAATATACCATAAAATACAAATTTTTTCTTATAAAAAGTCAGATTTATATATCTTGGATTTCACACTGAAAAATATCATATCAAATTTATTTCTTTATCAGGAGAAAAATATACAATTCTGTGATGGTTTTAATTCTCAGACAGAATGGTGGGTAGGACTTCATAGAATCATTTGGGCCCCTTTTTGGTGGATTTAGGATTTGAAATTTTTATCCAAGATGAATTTTATTTTTACCTGACATTTTGTGGAGAATGAAAGAATTTTGACTTCTTGATTGAGCCCAGAAATTTTATCTTCATGAATGGTCTATTTTCATCATAGATTCTTTTAGCCTTATTATGGGGACCATATGACCATTCAAATAGCCAAATTGGCTAATTATTCCTTCTAATTATATGTTTTAAATTTAATAATAAATATTACAAAACAAAATCCATAAAATTTGGATAATTATGGTGATAATTATAAATAAAATAGTAAATTAACTTGATTGGATTAATTCAAATAGTGCTCAAAAATATATTTAGTAGTAAAACATGGGTATTTCACACTAATTATGCACTTTTAAATAAAAATTACTAAAGGGAGTAGACAAAGAGTTATGAATAAATTAATAAAATAAAATCCCCCAAACTTAGTATTGTTCATGTCCTCATGTACAACAAATATAAAAACATAAAAAAATCATTCTCACTCACCAAAAAATATTAAAATTTTGTTTTCCCCAGCCAGGGGAGGTTTAGACCATTTCACTCATCCATATTTAATTCCACCACAAATTTTTATAGAAACAATATTCCAAAAACAATTCATTTTTCATGCTCAAATTTATAAATAGAAAATTTGGACACTGAAAACTCACTCCTCTCAAGATGATAAAAAATTATTTATGGATTTTCACTCATTCACCAACCAAAAGTTAAAATATTAGAGTTTGAAAGAGCTATAATATTTCATTCTATATACTAAAGTGCACAATAATCAAGAGGTATTTTTTAGGGGTTTTTATGTGGCTATGAGATGGTGGGAATTTAATGTCCAAAAGAGTGGAAAAGAGGGGTAAAACACCAACATGGTTAAAACAATGCACAATTTATTTTGAAATTAAACGTGGAAGAAAATGGAAACATATATTTACAAGAGAAATATTTTGTGAAGAAAGAAATAAAGGGGGAATAAAATTTTAAGGGGATGAGAAGATGAAATATTTACAAAGCACAAAACTTCTTCTAATGACATAAGGGTTCCTTTTTTCTTTTTTTTCTTTTTTCTTTTTTGATTTTTTTGAAAGTTAAACATGAAAAAGATCTCACACTCATCTCATAACCCATGTTTTATCTCCTCAAAACACTAATTGTAATAATTATAAAAATATCAAAGGTTGAGGAATAGTGATTTTTGACCTGTCCAAGACACAACCCATTTCCTTATGCCTTTTTTATTTTTTCTATTTTTTGTAACACTTTTCGATAACATGTAAAAAACTACATAAATGAAAATATATTCCAAAAACTCACTAAATGAAAACCTCTCTCCCATAATAAAATTGATTCTAGCCCTCAATCATATGAAAACACATTGAAAATCATGGAAATGACACGCAAATGAAATCCATTTCCCCCACACTTAAATTTCAATAAATTATCCAACATAATTCCATTTAGATATTGAGTGGGAAAAGGTATTGGGCTTGTAATATGGCTATCAAAGAAAAGGTTTTCATAGGCTCCAAGGGTATTTCAAAAGGAGGATTAATGTATGGGTAAAGGGAGGATATTTGGCTATTATAATTCTGATGTGGTTCAGAAAATGGCTCTATCATATTAAATAACACCAAAGTAGGAAATTTAACTTGATAGTACACAAACTCAAGACTCCCAATCAGGGATTAAAAACACACAAAATGAAAATATGGTTATATGTGACCTTGACATTAAATCAAATGTTGTTCCTCATGGTTGGGGAAGAATCATTTTCCACATCAAAAAATAATCATTCAAAATTTATTATTCTTGACACAAAATTCTTTATCTAAATTTATAACAAAAATATACAATTTTTTAAATGAAATCAAGTCTTTTGAATCCCCAAAAAAGTTGTAAAAATTTTCAAAATTTCAGGGTGATTAATTATGACACTTTGTTTTGTATTTTTTTTAGCTTTTTGTAGTTTTTTTAGATTTTTATAAAGACACACCCACAAAAAAGAGAAAGAGTAAATAAAAATTTTGATGAGGAAAGTGGAAAAAAATGAGAATGAGAGAGGAAGAAGAGAGAGATAGAGAGAGAGAGATAAGTTAAAGGGAAAAAGGTTCCCCCTGGTTTAGATTTTGTCCGTATTCATTTACATCTAGTGATGGGTCTACCCCAGTGGTTGGGTATCCAATGTAATTTGATGTGGTTCCCAGGATTTGTGTCCTCTCATGGTGATGCTTTAGAAAATTAATATTACCTAAAAGAGAATATAAAACCAAAATCATTATTCTATTAATGAAATACTAAAAATAAATTAAATTTTCATAAAAGTAAAATAAAACTTGGGTTGCCTCCCAAGTAGCGCTGCATTTATTTTTTCTATAGATGGATATTTTCTTTGGACTACCCATAGTCTGATGGTGGAAACTGTATTTTTTCAACTCTAGTGTTCTTCCAGAAAAACTTCTCCTATGGGATGCTTAATTGTTCATTGTATAATTTCTTCCTTTACTTATTGTTGAGATTTAAATTCAATGGGGGTTGAAATAAAATGTGGGTATCCTATATTTGTTCTTCAACTTGCAGTATAATATAGCTCACTGAGTGTTGATTTTCTATGCTCAAAAGTTCAAGAAGATGTTTCAATTCAGATGGTTCATTTTTTGTAAGGTTCAGATAATATGAAATCAGAGTATGAGATCCCAGTTCTTTTAAACTCATTTATTTCATCACTTACTGATGTATAGTAATGAGAATCAGTGGAGTCATAATACTGAATAAAATTTTCAATATCCTTTATATCAATTTTATTTTCCAAATAATGGTCAATTTGAACCTCACTAGTGATCACTTTATTAATTAGGTAACAAATATCACAACCTTCACTCCCATTTGGACAAGACAAACCCATTGGTTTAGGTTTCACCTCACATATAATAGAATTTTTAGAATCATGGATAGGAAATGATTAATGTTGGATAATCTAATATAAATCAACAAATGAGCATTCTAGTTCATTTTCCTCATTATCATCCAATCTATAGAAGTAGAGATCAGAGGTGATATGGGATTCCAAAGACTTTTCAAGATCATTTAGATTGATGGAGTTTACATTTGAAATTTCAACATCAACTTCTCCATTTGTGAATTAGTTAATGAGGATAACATATTCACAAACTCCTATAACATTATAATAGGAAGAAAATTATGGTTTGGGATTCAACACACTCACAGAGATACTTTTAGAAGCATGGACAGAGAATACAGAATGATTCTATGATGGGTATCACATGGATTTAAAAATATTGAACTTGACCAGTTGGTGACCAATTTCCATGGATAAGATGTCAGCATGGACATCAATTTTGTTTTTAGATGTCATGAGGAAAGTTCTTCCTAGAATAATAGGAGATTGGAAAGAATTTTTCTCACCTTCCATGTCAAGGACATAGAATTCAGCTGGGAAGATAAGATCATTGACTTGGATAAGGACATCCCCAATTACTCCCGCAAGAATGGATATTTTTTTATTGTTTAACTGGATGAAAACACCTATTGGTTGTAAGGGACCTAGACCAAGGTTATAGAAGATTGATTTGGGAATTACATTTAGTGAGTCTCATAATTCTCTGAGTACATCATCAAAGTTTGAACTTCCTATTTGGAATGGAACTATAAAGGTACCTTGATCTTTTCACTTCATTGGTATGGACTGCTGGGTTGAAATATTCTCAATGGTCCTAAGTTTCCTCTTATGGGTGAATAACTCTTTAAGAAACTTAGAATACTTAGGAATTTATTTTATGGCATCTAAGAGGGTAATTTTCACTTCAACACATCTAAACATTTCAATCATTTCATTATTGGGTTCAAAGGACTTCTTTGTCTTAGAGATGACTTGAGGAAAAGGAATTGGGTTTTTTAAAGGAATGGAAGGAGGTGAGGGAGTGGCTTCATGTTCCTTTTCTATTTTCTTTTTATTTTCATTTCTAGGTCAACATTTAAAGGGGATTTAGAGGATTCATCATGAGGCATAGCAATTTGAGTTCCTGATCTAAGTGATATTTCACTTACATTACCCATTGGATTAGGTAATGGTTGGGCTGGGAGTTGGAAATAATTGGATGGTTTCTACTAGCTAAGTTGGGATGTGGTTTGACCAATTTTGGTTTCAATGTTTTTGAGGATAGAACAGTTGAAGAAGACAAGATCTTCCACTGCACTTTCCCATGGTTTCCTGGAAGAAGGGGCTTATCCCGCATTAGGATTACCTTGATTTTGGTTCTTGGGAAAGTTTTTGTATTGGGTTAGGAATTAGGAAGGATCATTAGGATAGTGAAATTTAAGAGGATAAGGAGTATTATTGATCCATTTAGGTTTAGGAACAAAAGGATAAGTTTGTTTGAAGTTACCACCACCTTGAACATATTGGAATTTTTTTGGATTTTGAGGAGGGAACTGAGGGGGATGAGAAATGGGATTACCATACCTCAAGCTTGGGTTAAAGGTTAAAGAGAAGGGTTTAGAGTGGGGTTGGTTGAAGTTTCTAAAGAACTGACATAATTATTGAGGGTTGGTGTTCCTCTGAACATATACGGCATTGAGCTCCATTAGTTCGGGTGAAACAGATGAATCCTCTTGAATTTGTGGACATGTGTCAGTTAGATGAGCTAGTGAACCATAGATTCCAAAATTCTTGATAGTTCCAGGGAATATAGATTGTGGAGAAGATGATTTTGGGGCTTTGATAGTCATAGATAGTTGTCTCACAAAACCTATAAGCTCACTCATCCACTCGTTCATGTTTTTGGGGTATATGGATTGATTCTCTTGGACTTGTTTGACTTGAGCATGTGCTCAAGTATGGAATTGTTTCATGTTTGCAATTATATTTCTTATGAGATCTCGTATAGCTATAGGAGTTTTTTCAACTAGAGAACCACCACTTGTGGTATCAATTAGAGTTCTATCCATAGAAAATAACCCCTCATAGAAGTATTGGATCAAGATTTGGTTAGGGATTTGGTGGTGTGGGTAGGTTGCCACAACCTTTTTGAACCTCTCCCAATACTCATGGAGTGATTAATTAGGGAATTGATGGAAACTACTTATTTCCTTTCGGATAGAAGAGGTACGAGAAGCATGAAAAAATTCTAAAAAGAGATGATTCATGTCAATACATGATTTTATAGAACCAAGAGGGTGGTATTAGAGCCATGACATGGTAGAGTCATTTAGGTAGAAATATAATTCTTAAATTTTGATTTTCTCTTCAGAAACCCCTTGAGGATTCATGGTAGATCACACCACATGGAAATATTTGAGGTGAAGATAAGGATTCTTACCAGATAACATGTGGAAATGAGGTAGAAGATTAATCAAAACCGATTTGAGTTTGAAATCAGCATCAATATTTGGATATTGAATACCAAAGGGTTGGTAATTCATATTAGGGGTAACAAGTTCTTTAAGGTTTTGTTCCCTAGGATTGGCCATATCTAGTTCAATTGGTTGGACAACAACTGGTTCAAGAGTGATTTGATTTTCCCTAATGTTCCTCCTAAGTTGGTGAAGAGTTCTCTATATTTCAGTATCAAATAGATTTGATGGATTTTTTGAGAGGGTACAGGGCATTCAAAAAAAATTGGAAGGATGAGGAAGGCATGTTTTTCTTTGTGGTTTCTTCATTTATGATTTTTATGAGAAGGAGGGTTTTTCTTTGTGTTTTTTTAAGATTTTTTTTGGTTAATTTTTTTCTACAAAATCAAAAATTGTTGACTAGTTGACACACCATCCCCAACAATGGCACCATTTGAAGTGTAAATAATTCTTGCATATAGACCATTCAAGGTTATGGTGCTCTGTTAATATATATAGTGGCACTCAAGTCTAATCCTTGGCGATGATACTTTTTATATTCAATTCATTTTGATTAATTTTTATTTTGAGTGGGAGGTTTGTTTTCAGAGCTTAGATGAAATGATTAATTAATGAATATTGATTTAACAATTTAATAATGATTAGTTTGACTTCATAATTAGGGACTTAATCTTGTGATATCCCTAATATTTTCATTATATTGTATTAAATTAACACCCACCTCACAAGATAACTTTGATCGGAATTCCCAAGTGTTAAGGCCTTAATCCAAGCCTTAAATTAACTTAGGGTTCTAATCCATCAAAACTTGTTTATTTTAGTGTATTTATGGTTCCAATAATCCATATAATCTACATGTTAAACAAAACAAATCATTAATCTATGACATTTTGAGTTTGACATACACAGTGTTAATCTAAAGAATATTCATCTAGAAAAAGCTCTCAATCACTTAATATCCCCAATTTATGACTCACCGCAATTCTATATTTACTCATACATTAATATGCTTAGTAATCTGATAATATGTGCTTATGGTTATTAATTATAAATAGAATAAAAATAATGGGATAAGAAAAGATTTGTGCATCGAACACACACACGAATGATGATGAGAATTAAAAATGGACTTTCGATTGCATGGGGAAGAAAAAAATGGAAGGGGTTTTAACTTGATTTAAACTATTTTAAGAGCATTAATATTTAATAATAGAATTTGGATGAATAAAAGAGATTAAGAATAAGAAACATGCATTAAAAAAATTAAAAATACAAACACTTATGAGATTACAAATAAAGAAAAATGAAAAATTAAATCAAAAGAATCCCGGATTAATGGTATCTCAAGTAGAAACTTGAGTATTAAAGATCCTCCCATGCCTTTGGAAGAGCCTTGTTCACGCCAAAATATCCTCCTTTTCTCTGAAATTCCAACTCTTTTCAAGGAGAAGTGGGGGATTCATTTATATCCCAAGGTGATGGACTATTTCTATTCCAAATCTTCCCCTCCAATTAGCTCGCTAATTTGTCCATCCAAACAGTTGAATCTTGAGATATTATATTATTAAAAGTTGTATATATTGACGTTTTCTATCTACCTTGAAACTTTTTCAGTCATTGGACTTTTGTATCCAAATTTATGTCTCTTTTACTAAACAATTTTCATCTATCTGTTTTTATCAACACTTTTTCGAAGTCTAGAATGGGATTGGATATTCAAATAGGAATATGACATAAAATCCAAATAATTTATTCTAAAAATTCATTTTCCTATATCTTGGATTTCACACTACAAAATATCAAATATAATTGATTTTTATATCATGATAAAAGTCCATAATTATGTTCTGGTTTTAATTCCAAGACATAATAGTGGGTTGGACTTCATAGAATCATTTGGGCCCATTTTTGGTGGATTTGGGATTTGAGATTTTTATCAAAGATGAATTGTATTTTCCCATGACATTTTGTGGACAATGAAATAATTTGGACTTCTAGATTGATCCTAGAAATTCTATCTTCATGACTGGTTTAGTTTCTTAACAGATTCTCTAGGCCTTCTTATGGGGCCCATATGAGCATTCAAATAGCCGAATTTTCCAATGATTATTTCTAATTATATGTTTTAAATTTAATAAAGAAGTCTAAAAAACAAGAACCATACAATTTGGATAAGTAGTTTGATATTTATAAACAAAATAGTAAACTGACTCAATTGGATTAATTCAAATAGTGCTCAAAAATATATTTAGTAGTAAAGCATAGGTATTTCACACTAATTATGCACTTTTACATAAAAATTACTAAAGGGAGTAGAAAAAAAGTTTTGAATAAATGAATAACATCAAATTTATAACTCAAGAAGTTTTGATTTTAACTTTTTAACATCTTCTTCTTTAGATTACAGCTTCTTGCTAATATCTTCAATCATTTTTCCCCCTTCAGCAATTCTAAGTTTATAACTTAAAATCTCCTGAATTTATTCATCCTCTTTCTTGATGATGTCTTTTCTTAACTCAGAAACTCATTCATGATATTTCTTCATTACTATAATTTCTTTCTTGAGAATTTTGTTTTTATCAAGACATGCAACAAGTTCAGTTTTGAGCTGAAACTCTCTATAAGATTCTTCACCACCATCTTCACTATCTAATAAATTTTTTGTTTTCTAAAATATTGAAATGAATGTTCTAAATTTTTATAAACTTCTATATTTAGATGAATTATTTTCATTTGAGTCTGATTTAACTTTCTTACTCAGTATACTTCTTTTGTTTCTAGTAAACTTCTTCTTGTATCTATTGGAATACTTTTCTTCTTTATCATTTTTGTTCCACTTCTTCTATCAAGGTTTTTCATCAGAATAATATTGATATTCTCCAACTTTATTCTTGGTTAAATTCATAGAAAAGTGTCTGATTCCACCACACTCAAAACATTTGAGAGTAATTTCACCTCCATACTTTCCTCTTCCTCTTTGATAATTCTAGGATATAAGATACATGATTTTTTCATTCGGCTCATCATCCTCTTTATCTTTAGACTTACAAGGATCTTCTTCTTCATTATCATGGATTTTAAACTTTCTCATAGCTTAAAAATCCATGTCATCTTTCATCTTATTTTTAAAAATTGGGTCTTTCTTCATTTCATAATCAAAAATAAAGTTATGCAATTAATCAAGAGATAAATTATCCTTATCTTATAAAGAAGAAATTTTAGAATCAAACCTGTCTGGAAAGTTTCTCATAAGTTTATTCCCAATTGTAGAGTATTCTAGGATATCTTTGAATCCTATAATGTTGCAAACAATTTTATTTACTCTAGTGAAGTATTCATCAATTTTTTATTCATCCCTTATTCTGATGTCTTTATACTTACTACTCCATATTTGTAGCTTTGCTTCATTGACTTTAGTATTCCCTTCTAAAACACTTTCCAACTTGTCCCACATACTTTTTGATGTTTTTAGACCCATCACCTTCTGATAAACATTTTCTAATAAGGATATAAGGATTTTATTTCTATCATTTTCATCAACTTCTATATTTCTCTTATCATAAATTGTCATAGGAGCATCTTTATCACTAGGTGAAAAACCAATAGTAGTAGCATCAACAAATTCCAGGAAAAGAGATGGGAGATAGGGAATCATTATATTTTTTTCATCTATAATATTGCTTTCCATCGAATATAGGAATTCCTATACTATTGATATAATTGATATTATCCATGATAAGTATTTAAAAAGGGAACCTTCCCTATGATAGCAATTGAAGTTCCAAGGATTGAATAACAACTGAGAAGGGGGTTGAATCATTTATTCACTTTTTATAAGTTTCAAATATTTTGAAAACTTAACCCCTGCAACCTGTTAATATTTATATCCTTATCAACCTTTAGTAAATACTCATACATGTAAAGTTATAAAATTAATAAAATCACACAAGATTTACAAGGTTCAGCCTCAGTGTGAGAACCTACATCTTTTCCATAGCCACACCCATGGGTCTATGGAAATTCACTATTATGAAGAAGTGAATACAACTTGTGTAAAATCCTATTAAACACCTTCTATCTCCTGATAGGAAATATTATACTAACTCCCATCAGTTTACAATGTTTTCTTATAAAATAATTGAGCTAAAAAGAGAATAAAGACTTTGTTAAATCTGTTCCACACTTAGAATGTTGGATCTAATTTTTGTAGAAAGATGGATTTGATTTTATCAGAAAAGTGGTTCAGATTTTCTCAAAAAAGTGGTTCTCCTCTTCTCAGAATAGTGATTCTGATTTTCTCAGAATAGTGGTTCTAATTTTTCTCTACTCAAAAACTCAATAAAAATCTTCTTCAATTTGGTGGGAACTTTTCACTTTTAATTCTCCAGCACTCCAGATTTTTCACATATATAAAAGTTTCAAATGAATGAATTATCTAAGCAAGTATTTATAGGCCACCCAAAAAACCAAAGGTGAGAAACTTGAAATCTTTCCCTCTTCCTTAAATCTAAAAACTCTGTAAATCTCTCACATTTAATGTTTAATATTTAACTTATTCAGACCTATTTAAATTTATCCAAGATTTATGAAAATTATAAATTCAAGTTTTACTCTTCATATCTTTCTTAGAACGATAATGTTGGATATAAGGTCTGATTTTATGAGTATGATAAAGCTGGATCTTGGTTCCGATTTTCTCAGAATATTGGTGTTGTTTTTGCTCAGAAAACCAGTTCTTATTTTCTCAAAATCATGGTTCTAATTTTGCTTAGAAAATTGTTTCAATTTTCTCAGAATCTAGGTTCTATTTTTTTCTCAAAAATCTAGTTTCGAATTTATTAGAATTCTGGTTCCATTTTTTCTCAGAAAACTGAAACTGATTTGATCAAAATGTTGGTTTTGTTTTTTATTAGAAAACTAGTTTCGATTTTCTCAGAATATTGGTTTCATTTTTTCTCAGAAAAATAGTTCTGATTTTCCCAGAATCTAGGTTTTGATTTTACTCAAAAAAACTAGTTCCAATTTTCTCAGAATCTTGGTTCTAATTTTTCTAAGAAAACTGGTTTTGATTTGCTCAGAATCTTGGTTTCAATTTTGCTCAGAAAACTATTTTTGATTTTCTCAGAATCCTAGTACTTATTTTTCTCAGAAAACTAGTTTCTATTTTTTCAAAATCATCATTCCAATTTTCTAAATGTTGGTTCCATTTATCAGAACAAGAATGTTGGATCCAATTTTCTGAAGATGTTGGATCTGATTTACAGAACAAGAATTTTGGATCCGACTTCACTTCTTTTTAGTT
The DNA here is from genome assembly GCA_963277665.1 of Viscum album. Taxonomy (NCBI): domain Eukaryota; kingdom Viridiplantae; phylum Streptophyta; class Magnoliopsida; order Santalales; family Viscaceae; genus Viscum; species Viscum album. The sequence continues at coordinate 455,026,761 of OY728119.1, read as the reverse complement.
ATTCTGATTACTTCAAAACTATCTACCATTTCATCAAAATATTTTATCATGAAAGTTTTAATGATTTATGAGAACTTATTAATCAGAAAATCATCATCTAATTTTTTTTAGAAAGTTTAAAAAACTTTTTAACTTCTGACTTCTCAATATTCATCAACATCCTCTTTCAAAACTCTTCAACAACAAAAATACTTCTTCATCCAGACACTTCTATCTCAAAAAATTATTTCTTTATAACTTAGAAACTTAATTATTACTATATAACAAAAAAAATTATTATACAAATAAAAGGTTAGTTGTCAACAAATACAAAACATTTGTTAAAACAATTTATCACAAAGGTACTTTAAAAACCATTTCTTTAAAATTAGTTTTAAAAACTATGAATTTACAAGATATTAGGGAAAAATTATTTAAATTAATATCCTTGTAAACTTAAAAAGTAAGTTTCAAAGAAATGAGGATCGTGATGGTGAGTAACTCATACATGTCATGCAAGTTAAAAAAACATTCTTTTTGCATTGTAAAAATGTTATAAAAGTTTCTTTTTTAGAAAATGAAAAGAATATTCCTTTAAAAACATTTAGTAAAAAGTTAAAATGGGTTAAAATTTATTTAATAAATAATTTTTAAAATATTAAAAACATTTTTTAAATTTTTTTTTGAAAACATGGTTTTGGAATAAAACAAATTTCCAATCGAAGAGAGAAATGAATTCGGATTTTATTTAAAACATTTTATCAATTATTTTAAGTACCAAAGACTGTGAAAATGGTATTATTACTTGAAAATATCATGAATACCCAGATCATAATAAAATTATTTGGGTTTATCTATACAATTATAAAATAATTTACTTCAACTAAAATTCAAGAATAAACAATCTCGATTATAATAAAATTGTAAAATAAACTCATACAATGATCATAGTGTTGAAATGAGAATTAATAAATGAATTTAATATGTTTATAAAATATAAATCCACATAAAATCATTGTAAATAAAAAATAAGATAAAAAAATTCATTATACACATAATCTTGGAATATCAAAAATAAATATGTAATATAATCCAATGAAAAGAATTTGAGTTATGAAATTATTTACCACTTGGTAATTTTCAAGTCAAATTTACTTTGAATAAATAATTAAAATTGAGACCTAAAATGAAATGAATTACTAATTAATCATTATTAACATGTCAAAGGGTTAGTATATACACCATATAAAATAAATTAGGTGTATAACATTACTATATGTCTCAATGAAATGAAATTGAGATGAAATCCATTACATCGCGCTTCCTTTTGGTTGAACATGATTTAACATCATATATAGTGGTTTTAAAAATTTTATTAACTTATAATAGAAACAAATTAATAATTATAATATCATATATGATCCTTTTATAACACCTTATCACCCTTTTATTAATAATCTTTCATTATTTTCATTGTTTCTGATGTTAATTTCCTTGTTTTCTCATGCATGTTTCGTTATTAAAGATCTAGTTCTTGAACATGTTATATAGTCTTTATAATATCTATAATAATAATATTTAAATAATTATCATATTTTTACAACAATTTTACTTTTAAAACCAATCATGAAAGATGGTTATGATAAATGAAGTGCATTACGATCGTGGAGACGGTGGGTCGTACATACGCATGAGTAACATTTCCATTTTTCAATAATCATTATGGAAAGGAGGTAAGTAATATTTTATCTTTCCATGATGATAATAATATCAAATATACCATATTATTTATTTAAATATACTTATATATATCATCCATTTTTTGTGGTGATGAAAATAGAGTCACTTCATTTTATGAAGGCGGTAGTCCACACGTACACGAACGATGTTATCATCGTTCTTTGAGTGAAAAGATAAGAAATAAAATGATACATATTATCTTATAATAATGATAAATATGTTATTAATATTGTAATTATGTCATGTATATCACATTTAACCATTAACTTTATCCTTATCACCTTCCATATAGTGAAAGATGAATTGCATCGCTTCACAAGGCGGCAGTTCATCGTACACATGAGCGACGTTGTTGTATATCCCATGTAATGGAAAGAAAAATGGTATATATGATATAATAACTTCAAAGATATAATTATGTTATAAATATTACATATATACTTTAGATACATCATCATACCTAACCGTGAGATGTGGTAATGGAAAAATTAATGAAATCGGTTTGTGAGGCGGTAGTCTGTCGTACACATGAATGATGATCTTGTAACCCATTTTAGAGAAGTGGAGATGGTTTAAGATAGTGAATTTATTATAACAACATATTAGTATATTTAAGATACTGATTTTATTATATCATCCTTGTTTAATAATAATTTATTGGGTTGGAGAAAGAAATAAAATAAATACGCTCATTGAAGAATATTACCTCTTCTTCGGGTATCCTCCGTAGGTTTGCACCAAAACCTTCCTGGGTTGTATTTATTCACAAAATAATTATTTTAGTATGATTGGATATAATTTAGGTAGTTATTTGGGTATTTAATGTCTAAAAATGGTTTTAAGTTTTGAATAAGATAAGATAGGGGTGGCCTTTTATAAGAGAGATGAGTGGCACACTTGTAATTTTTTAAAAAGATTCAATCATACTCATGTTTTTATCATGACACAGGCCTCAAAAATGGTCAATTATCGAACATATAGGATATAATGTCTAAATATTTCTATAAAATGGGTGTTTGAAAAGTTTTTAAGTCATTTTTAACCCTTATCATCTTAGTTTAACCCCCGGTAAATCTATATTTACCTTGACTGCGGTAATTATTTTTTATTATTTTAACAATTCATTTTCATCAAAAAAAATAAGTTAAAATTATTAAATATTATAAATTATTATGATTCCAAATATTTAATCCATTTTTATAAATTCAATCCAAGTAGAAATTTTTAATTTAAAATTAATCTCGCAGACCTGATAAGAAAGTGGGTTTTCAAAGAGAATATGTTTAAAAGTTTACAAAGTTTTCATATAAATATTTAATAATAAAAGATTAAAATTGTCTAAATTGTATTAATTGATATAAAATTAAACTAATTTTATTTTAAAACTAATTCAAAATATAATTTAACATTATAAATTATTTAAATGAAAAGTCATTTTTCAATTAAAATTCTGTATTTTTTACTATTCATCGAAAAATGAAACTTTACAAAAAAATACCAAAAAATCACCCGACAATAATTTTGATATTATGATTTAAAAAAACATAGTTAATTTTATAAAATAAATTTTATAAAAGTGGTAAATTTTAATTTTAAATTATGTGTGAAAAGCACAACTAATCTGTCTTTTAGAGAAATACAGTTTTTTAGAAACTATTTCTTTTTCTTTTAAATGATTATTATTTTATTACTAATAAATAGATAACTAATAAATATATATGTAATATATATTTTTATAAGTCAGTTATTCATATTCATACCCTCCATTACAATGGCTAGGATATATATTAAATAATAATTTTAATTGTATATTGTTGTTCGGTAAAATTTGGTCTTGCATGTAACACATGCTATCAATGAAACTCATTATTGTGTGTAATGAAAGATAAATCAATGTCTTGTGTAATGAAATATATTGAATTTATTGAATTTATTTTAAAATAAATATATCATAAAGTCTTAGGGTGTTATATTTTCTTCTAAAATTATTGTTTCATGTCATACATGCTATAGAATAGAGTGTTCTTATTTTAGAATTTTGGGGTGTTAAAAGTATCATTTTATAAATGAGAATATGGATTATGGGATTATGAAGTTAGATTATGTGCTTAAATAACTATATATTGTAGATATTTTAATTAATTACCTACCCAAAGAATCATTTTAATGTCTTAGACTAGCTCTTGGAGTTCATTCGACTTCCCAACCGTGAAAAAGTGTGGATATGGGACCCCCTCCCCAACGTATGGTGTGTTTTTAACTATATACTAATATGTGTTATTTATTATTTTTAAGACCAAAAATTAGATACCTTTGGGTTCATTGAAAAAGATAGGGAAATTTTCTTTATCAAGAATGAAGAATGGGGAATAAGATGATAGGGGGAGCAGTGAAGTAGAGGGAGCTATAAATATGATGATGTTAGAGCAGTTATTTTAATAAATATAAATCATGAGAGAAGTTTGTGATGATAGTATTTTAAAATATGTGGATTAATAATGGTGTATTCTTATGTTCCACATGTATTTTTACAATTGGTATCAATAAAGGATAATCAATTGGTATTGAGAATAAAGTGATTCATTGATAAACTTTTCATGCTACTCTTGTTTTCCACACTAAGCATGAATCATGTGCGCTTAGAGTGCGTGTTGAGTAAATATTTGATCCCTATATATAATTAAAAGAAGTAAATAAGATATAATATTTAAATGTGTGTTCAAAACATTATAAATAGAATATTTAAAGTGGTATCAAAAGTTCCACAGTTTTTAACAAACCTAAAGGGTGATATTGTTGGGGAAAATCACTCTCAAGGAAACTTTACAGTGTTATTGGGCTAATTGTTTTTGTTGAAAAAGAATTTTTACATGGTCAATTGTTTATTTATAGCATGAATTTTGAAAATTTATGTTTAAAAAGATTTAATAAAGAGGTTTTTAAGCACAATAAGTGGTATAGAATTTTGTGTGTATAAGGTGGTGTTTCTTTCTAATGTTTTCCAAATTTTTGGGGTCCAAATTTTAGAGGAGTAGATAAGTTTCATGAAATAAGTATTTCTAGGTAGGTCACATGAACATAATAAAAAGTTATGTAATTCATGAATGTTTGGTTTCATGAAGGTTTTTATATTCATGAAATAATTTTTCGTGAAAGATGGTTGAGGCACAAAGGAAAGATGGTAAGTTGTGTGATTACGAGAAGTTTCGTAAATGGAAAATTTCCCTGAAGTTTCATGAAGAAAGGGAGATTCATGAAAAATAATTAAGAGTTTCTCAAAAAGGATGTTGTTATCTTGAAATTTTCATAAAGGGTAGGTAATTTCAATAAATAGGCAATTAACCCCCTCATTTGGAGAGAGGAATCCTTTATAGAGATCCAAAGTCTCTGAATTCGTGAAATTATTTTGTAAAGGATTTTCTTGTGTGATGGTTTTCATAATACCATTAGTTTCATAAATAAAAAAAATCATGAAATTTTTGTGATATTCTTTAAAGTTATGAGTCTTGTGAGAGTTTTTTGTTTTACAAAAATAAAAAGTTTTGTGAAAAATTGAGAAGTTTCTTGAAAGTTTGGTTGGAGTTTAGAATAAATGAATCTTACATGAATTAAAAGGATTTTCCCAATAATTATATAATAAAGGTGTATTCATAAATTTAATGAAATTATAGATTCATGATATACTAAATGAGTTATAAATAATATTAATTAAAGTGATCAAAATAATAATCTTCTGAAGTATCAATGAGAACACTTCAGCTAAAAGAGTGGTGAGCTTTCAAATTTTGAATAGTAGTGAACTAGGAGGGACATTGAGTCTGCTCCAAAATTTGTAGCAGTAGTGAGATTTAGTGGATTTTTTACATAGGAAATTTTATTTTTTATAAGCCTTTGGCATATCCTAGTGCGGTTTAACCATGTAAAACTATTATTTCTCATGCATACTTTCATTTTTGTTTATACATTGCTAGAGAAAAAGGATAGAAGAGTGTTTTGTTTAATGATGAAGCAAGAACTAAAGGGGGCTTTGTTTTAATTTGTCAAACCCCAATTCACCTCCCCCCAACCTCTTAGGGTATTTAACCTATTTTTTTTAACAATGAAATTATCCCAAATAACTTACATCAAAGGGAGACCAATAGGGGGGATGGGAGATCCAAATAGGGCTCTACCTCTTCTTTCATTTGAATGGAATGAGGGGAGATCAGGGGGGGTTCCGAATAAGATATTCCCCTGTTAAATTAACAAAAGTAATATCTAAAAAGGACAAAAAATAGGTCATGTTGTGACACCTTATTTCCAGGCCACACTAAGGTGTGGTCTTCTTGGATGTAGTGCAACCTACCCTCAAAAGGAAAGGGGGTTGATCCTAATAATCTCCCTTCATATTTTATCCCCTAAGGATTATGTTGTAAGATGTACTCTCTGCTAAAATATTTATATAATATCCCCCAATGATTCCCCATGATAAATCTTGACTCTAAATGACATAGTGAAACATCCTCTAGTATGTTGTGGCCTAATTCCTTTGCCCAACACCACACCATAACACCCATATTTCAGCGTGTTCCTCTATTAGGCTATATAATTTCTTCCACTAATGCCTGATAACTTTCTCCAAGAATTCTCCCTCAAAAATATACTCTTGAGACATATCAAAAATCATTTAAAACATAATAAAAACTCTCATCCCTAACTTTAGAACGAAAAATTAAAATTCCCCCAAATTTTTACCAACCTTTAATGACATAGGTCACTAAAATTACAATCCATGGTCCATAATAATATTCATCTTTCATGTTAAATCCATTGGTTATATTTAAATCCTAATTAATAGAAGATATTTAAAGTTTGTAATATTGATAGTTTTTATATGAAATGTTAGATTTGGAAATTAATAATCCCCATTCATGAGAAATTATGACATCAATAAAAATATTAATTTATAACAATCCTCCTTAGATTTCATTAATTTCATTAAATGTTATATTATTCTTCACTTAAAAAAACCCATGAGAAAAAACTAGTGTAACTAAAAAAATGGAATTCTATAAAAAAATTTAATTTACCTCATTAGAAACAATATAAGGAAATCCCATTAGGAAAAACCTATGAATGGGAAAAAAATAACTTTTCCAACTCCCCTTGATAATATCATGAAAGATTTTTAAGTTTTCAGAGGCCATTTTTATAAATAAACCTCTCAAAAGTTATAGTTATAAATTCCTTTGTGAATAAATCTATAATACTGTCACAATAAATTGTTTATTAGGTAGAATTAAACTATTGTTTTGATGTTCATAAGCAAAAAAATTGGGGAAATATGTTTTGTTCTATCAAATTTAATATATCCACCCTTCAATTTCATTGTACAAGTAGAATTATCTTCAAATAATATGGTTGTAATATCATTATTCACATCTAATCCATCATTATTTTTAATATGATGAAGAACCTATATCAAACAAACACATTCTAGATTTGCATCATATTATAATCAACTGATCATGATTGGTGGAAGTCATAGAAATTGTTTGTTTTGAAGATTTTAATGAAATAAAAATTCCACCATATGTGAATAAGTATCCATTTTTGAGATATGTATTTTTGTGGATCAAATAAATATCTTACTTTTAGATAACTAACCAATATTGATTCTAAATTTTGGAATAAATAATCATTTATACCCTTTAAATCTCAATGGGTAAGAGAGGAATACTACCTTCCATAAAATTCATAATAATATGACATCATATCATTTGAAAGGTATATATGCACATGAAAATTCATATCCTTCGTGGGTAAATAAAATGTACATTTATATTTATCATTTAAAGATAAATAATTCCTTCATCATCTCCCTATATCACTCATGGATGTGATAGATTTAATTATTTATTAATGGTATTTTTATGAATATCTAAAATCATTACACAATTTAATATTGCATCTTTTAGATGATTAATTTATAATATAATAATTCTTCTTATAATTTTATCATCAAACATTCCATTTATTTTTAAACTCTTCAATATTTTTGATGTTATCCAAAACATATGGATTAATGTAAAAAATATATTTATAAAAACTATTTGATGATGAAATCAATTTTATATTCTTCATTATATAATTATATTTCATTATGGATGTGAAAGATATCTTATTTGGTTCATCCCATACAATAATTTATCATATTGGTTAAACCTTTCCTAATTTTTTATTATACTTCAGGTATTTTGAATACTTCAAGTATTCATATATATATATATATATATTGTAATAAATGTTATAAAAATGAATAAAATTTATATAATAATCTCATCAATATTTAATAGTATCTATATTTTCGATGTCCAATACCAAACATTACAAGTTTAATATAGAAAATGTTTCTTCAGTAATTATTTTTGACCAATTATTTTAATGTCAACATGTCTCAAAAGTCATTATTGTCAATGAGTTTTGAAAATGTTAAAATTTTGAAAAACATCATCAAAAATAATTAATGAGATCTCACAATTTATGTGGTACCAACAGAACTTTAGGGACAATATCTAAAAATATATATTGTTATTGATTTATTCATTTTTCACTTTAAGGAAATAATTTATTTATTATCTTCCATTCATGATGAACAACGATTTTATATAATCGATTCAACCAAAATTATAGTGTGTATTATATAATGGGTTTTATTTAATTATATTATGATTATTTTCAATGGATAATAACCCAAAAATAGTTATATTTATCTTTAAGAAATCAAGGTGCTAAAATTATCATAAAGCAAAGCATTGTAAATATCTAGTATTTTCAAGTTGTAGTATCTATTTTCCAAGATCTCGATGGAGTTTTCTTGAGTAATATCATGTGAATTAGTGATAAAAATCACCCTATATCTAAGGTATTACACGGGTCAAATTATCCTTCATCATATTAAGATGGTACGCAAATGTTGATGGGATACTAGTGGCTTTTTTGATAAATGATAAAAAACACTTCAAGAAAAAAAAGTGTTTTAAGACCTTTTCATGAAATAGATGATCATGGAAATGTCAAATGAATGTGATCCATACACCCACACACAAAAGAATATAACTCTTTAATTTAAATAAGAGAAGTTAGATTCTGTCTATTTATAATTCATCACAAGAATTTCTATTCATAGAATGTATTGGAAAAAATCAATCTTCATGGGGTTTTTAGGTAGATTGTGTTTTTTGGAAAGGTTGAAAGTTGTTGATGAATGTTATTTGTCATAGGAGGTGTAAATTTGTCTATGTTTTAGGAGAATTTAGATAATAATAATATTTGGTGCCTGGTTTCTAAAGTATTATGTGGAGTGCATAAGTTTTAAAGGATCACATGGAGCGTGTAAGTCATAAAATATCATGTGGAGCACGTAAGTCCAAAAGTTCCGAAGGATCATGTAGAACACGTAATTACTAAAGGATAGCATAGAGTGAATAAGTCCTAAAGGATCATGTAGAGTGTGTAAGACTTAAAGGATCATGTAGAGTGTGTGAGCATGAAGGAGTCACATGAATCATGTAAAAGGGTGAAAGCTAGAAATGACGGAGAAGTATTACAGCCACACAAAATCACACAATTATATCTCATGATCGCATGAGTGAATCACATGATTTATGGTAGGTAAAGGAGGAAGTATCTCACAATTTATTAGAATGATATGGTCGCTTAAGTATCAATGGTTCATACAAAGAAGTCATGTGAAGCACATGAAGAAGGATTGGATAAAAATGATGGCGTTATATTGTAGTCACTTGAAATCGTGTTATTGAATGAGTGTCAATGGATATTTTGATGGAATCATGAAATGTTCTTGAATACAGTGACATTGAACAAGACCTAAGGTCTTATGAAATGTGACATTCCATGGAGGTAAATCCTGTAATCCATAACTGATTATACCAAGCATGTAAGGTCGTTGTTGAGGTAGTGGAACAGACAGCTAAACGTGATTTTTGGAGTTAAGGCGGTGGAATGGATGGATGACCAAGATTTATAGATTTGAGGTGGTGTATTTATGCCTAAAAATACCCCTTAACCCATCCTTAAGTGGTTAAGAAATTTACTTAAGTGGTTTGATCTAAAGAAAAGTGTGAAGGATGGATTTTTCGTAAATAAAATGGGGTTATGTGATTTCATAAGTCATGTAAGAAGAAACGCATAAGGAGGTTCACATGAAGGAAAGAGATAATGAATTTTCACTTAAGGTAAGTTATTTATGAACTAGGTGTTTTCATGCTTGGTTAGACCCATTAGAGTCATGTGATTCTCATAAGTTGGATAGGGTATCATGTCAAAGTCACGTGATCTACATAAGCTAAAGAGGGTCTTCTGAAGGGGTCTTGCATACCTGTTACAAGATCTAAGAGGAGAATTCTTGTCAAAAGTTGGTTGTCATATCTTTAATGAAATAGGAGAATAAATACACACACAAGTGTGAATTAACTCAAAAATGATCATTAGAATATTCTATTGGAGGATCAGTTCAATCAATTTAGTGGAGAGAGTTCAATGAGCTTTCAAATTGTTAATGGTTGTAAATAAGTAGGGATAATGAATATGATATAAACCTTATAATAGCACTAAAATTTAGGGTATTTGGAACATCAGTTCATTTATTTTGTATTCTCCTTAGACATAGCCTAGTGAGGGTGAACCAATTAAAAAAAATCTATCTCATTCATCTTTTAATTTTTATTTATTATTTTCTATGGTAAAAAGAGAGTAGATAGTTTTTTTAATTATAAAACAAGATCTAAGTGGGTAGTTGTTTTAATATATCATACACTAATTCACCCCCTCCCTCTCATGGTATTTAACCTAGTTTGGTTAAAAATTGGTATCATAGAAAAGGTTTAAATTCTAAGCTTCTCTCTTAGTAGAAGTAATGGAAGTTTTTAATCACAAAGGGATTCCAATCTTTGATGGAAATAATTTTTTGCTATGGAATAATTGGATGATGTACAAATTTTTATCATTGATTATGGATATGTTTAAAACTAAAATGTATAGTATTTAAACCAATATATACCATGGATATTTATCATAAGAAGGTCAAAGAGAATTGGATATTGATGCCAAAAGAACTAATACCCTAGGGGGGTCTTTATCCAACACAATCTACATAAAGTCGATGTCATGTAAATTATTTAATTTCATTTTGGTAAAATCTACTAAATATTTATGAGTGTGATTAAAAATTTTGAGAATCTAAATTTCAGGTTCTTTGGAATATATATGAGGTCCTGATAATGCACCCCAATGAGTCTGTAGATGCATTCATTTATCGGGTGATTGTTGTTGTGGAAGGAATGCATGGTATCAAAGAAATTATCAATGATGTCAGGATTGTTAAGAACATATTAAAAATACTTTCACCTTAGTTAAATATTAATGTATTTTATATGAGGATAAATATCCAAAGGAGTTGAAATTGGATGGCATACAATGTACTCTTGTCTCATACTAGATGAAAAAAGATGATGATATGGCTGTGAAAAAGGGGAAGTCTATAGAGGTTTCATTTAAGTACATGAATAATATAATTATAAAATATGTCCAATAATATGTAGTAGATGATCTTATGTCATTAATTTCCTCAAATCTTTAAAGGTTAAAGGGAAAGTTGGGATATAAACTTATTATTACATTCTTTCATTACAAAAATGTTGGTAATCTTGTCATAAAGTGTTTCAAAAAGATTCAAGATGATGATGAGATTACTATGAAGAAGTATCCATCCAATGTGAAAGTTAGGAAAAATAACAAGTGAAATTTATTCAAAAAAAAGAATATAATATCACAAGAAAATGAAAGTTTAGAAAAATATGAGTTAGAAGATATAGAGTACTATAAGGATCATGGAGAAAATTTTGTGGTGTTAGTGGTAGGTAACTCCTAGAAAAAGGAAAAAAGTGAAAATGATAAAGTAAAAGTTGAAGGAATATTTGACCTCTAGGTTGATTTAAAGTATTCTCTTGAGGAAGTGGATATTTATAGATCCAAAATGAAGAAATCCAACAAAGTGGTTTATGATGAAAAAATCTATATACAATAGTAGGCAGAAGATAAGTCTAATTTTAAGGATAAAATTGAAAATATTATATCTGAAAATCCAAAAAACATATAGAAATTCATTGATTATAAGCTCAAGGTTGAAGAACAGGCTGGGGTTATGGATAGTTTGACTAATATAGTAAAATATCAACTCAAATATATTAAATAACTTGATGAGGAAGTTATCGGTCTATAAAGAAGGGTAAAAGATCATGAGAAACTCTTAAATCTCAGTATTATATTGGGAAATTAGGTCACATAAGAAATAGAAAAAGAGAAATTATAGAATAGAGGTCCAAAAAATAGTCAAAGGAATATCAGGAGAAGAAAATGATACATCAGAATGACACAACTGTCATAGAGGTTGATCGCAAATAGAAATTATTATTGATTGGTGTTATACCATAAGAACCCAATACAATGTGGAATATTGATTTGGGTATAAATAAAAATCAAAATATTCAAATAATTAAAGGGATAACCAGTTCTTCAACAATGACACATAGGAATACATCTCATATCAAGTGTTATTGTTGTGTAAAAATTAGACATTCTTAAAAAAACATTTCAAATCCAAGAGGTACTAATAAGAATAATGAAAATAGAGGCATCCAAATAGACTTCAATATTGGAATAATTCATTTTATATTAATTATTTTTTATTATATAAGGTCTCAGTCATAACTTGTTAAGGTTAGTCAACTATGTGACTCAGGACATGCTATAAACTTTACCAAGAAGTTGTGCATCACCAATGAAAAAGATGGTACAGTTTTTTATAGGTAAATAGCATAAAAGGGAATCTCTAACTTGTGAGTAGAGAATAATATATGTGCTTTATATCCAATGAATAATAAAATAGTTAGTGGCATAAACATATTGTTCTTATGATCCAACTATACTTGGAAGATCTGGGGAAATATGATACTTCTTGAGATCTCTCAGGGTTATCACATGATCATACTCATATGTATGATTCTTACCAACAAGGTAAAATCACTCAAAATTCATATAGGGAAAAAGAGAAAATGTCAACAAGAGTGATTGAATTGGTTTATATTGATGTGTGTAGACCTATCTCACCAAGTTCTATTGATAGGAAGACATATTATATCTTATTTGTTGATGATTTCATCATAATAGAATGAATTTCAATTATCACCCACAATTTTGAGGTGTTTAGTTTCATAACACATTATCGGAGGGAAGTTGAAAATATGATTGGTCAAAAAATCTAGAAGTTCCAAACTAATAGTGGAACAAAGTTTTAAAAAAATAGCATAGTGGAGTATTATCTTAAGAAATATGTGATATGGCACTAAGTTTCAATAGAAATAACTCCTCAGAAAAATGGAGTAGTTGAGAGAATAAACCTAATTATCAACATCATATCCAAAATGATGATTATTGACAAAGGTCTTATATATATGTTTTGGAAAGAAGCATTGTTTAAATCAGTCTACATTTCTAACAAATCCTTATTGTTTCTAAATGAATAGAAGACTCCATACGGTCTATGGTACGAAAAGAAGACAACATTGAAGTAATTTTGAGTCTCTAGAAGTCAGTGTTTTATTCTCAATGAGGATAAATATGGGAAGTTATAATCCCATGGATATTAAGGTATATTTATTGGATATTGAGGCCAAATAAAATCTTATTAATGAATTGATAAGCTATTGGCTAAATTTATAGAGATCAATGATGTTGTTACGATGAAAAATGAGCAGAATATTTAGAAAATACATGAATAGTCTTAGTAGGATAATGTTGAAGAGATGAGTAGATCATGGAGAGTGAAATTACCTTAGTTATATTTATAAGAAGTTTCAAGTGATGATAAGGATGAACTTGGACCTATATCTACATAGGAACATAAGATCTGAGAAAAAAATGATAGGCAGAACATAATCAGTGATCAAATAGAACCAGTGTAGATAAAGAGGATTAAGACACTACATAAATCATATTTCCTATCATATATAGAGAAAAATATTTTTTAATAATATATGAGATATGATAATTGGGTTTAGGAGATGAACAAATAACTTGATCAAATCGAAACGAATCAGATGTCGGAGATTTTTTTAGGCTGAAAAATAAGAATGTCATCAGGAATAAATGGGTCTTCTATAAAAAATTTAATAATGAAAACACAATAATTATAAACAAATAATTACTATTTTTCAAGGGATACTTCCATATATAGGTTATTTATTTTGTAGAAACATTCACACTTGTTTTAAGGTTGGAGAAAATTTAAATACTATTAGTCATACTAGTGAAAAGTAAATTCAAATTTTTGCACATAGATGTCAAATAAACATTTATAAAATGGGTTATGAAAGAAAGAGTGAATATTGAATATCCATATGATTTTCTCATTCATGAAGATGAGAAAAAAAATCAATTGAATAAGGTTCTATATGGGTTGAAGTAGGCACCAAGAGTATGGTATTCATGACTTGATTAGTATTTAAAGCTCAGTTTCCATCATGTTAGAGTTTATTACAATATATATGTCAATAATGAGAGTAATAAAATGATTATGGTACTCTTATATGTCAATGAAATAATATTTTTTGGGTTAAATGAAGCTTAGTGAAAACAGTTTGTAGAATTCAAGAAATGTGAGTTTAAAATGTCAATGATTGGCGAGCTAACATTTTTCCTTAATTGACTGGTAATAAAAGGAAGAGATGGTACATTTATTTCTTAATCAAAACATTCCAATTAGTCTCGAATAATATTTTGGATGGATAATAACAATGATATAAAAACTTTGGTTTCTACACAGATGAAATTTTCAAGGGATGATGAATTCAAAACAATCAATATCATATAATACATGTGGATCATTGTAATCCTAGTTTACTTAATAGAGACATCTACGGATATTTTTTTTTTCTAGATGATAGGTGTAATGATATCAAACTAATCCCAAATAAATACAATTAATTTTGGTGAAAACAATACTTCGATATATCAAAGGCACATTGTATTTTTGTTTACTATATAATGAAAAATCTCAGTAAGATTTATTAGGTTTTATATATGTAGATTGGGCCAGTTTAGTGGATGAATAAAAGTATAAATCATGTGGTTCATTCTATCTTGGTATACTATATATTTATTGGTTAATCAAGAAACATTGTAGCATTTCCTTGAGAACCATATAATCTGAATACATTTTAGCTACCCAAGATTACATGCAGTTAATATGGATGAAGCAGTAGCTTGACGATATTGAGTTGAAGTGAAATCTCTTATTGGAATCCATTTTGATAATTAATGTTCTATAAATCTTATAAAAAATTAAATCCATCACTAAAGGATAAATAACATTAAAATCTAATATCATTATATCAAGGAGAAATTAGAGCATGGCCTTGTGTAGGTGGAGTATGTTCCTACTAAACTATAGTTTGAAGACATCATAATGAAGGATATACCCAAATAAAAATTTAAATAGAATTGAATGGATATTTTAGTTTAGTTAAATCCACACACTTGAATGGTGTGGATGTGGGACCCCCTCTCCCTGATTTATGGTGTGTTTTTCTTCTATGTGTTAATATGTGTTCTTTACTATATTCCATACCACAAAGTAGTGACATTTGGGTTCATTGATAAATGGGGATATTTGTTGATCAATAAAGGAGGGATTAGAAAAATAGGGGTAGTTTTAAATATTTAAATGTTGAAGTTGGTCTATCCATGAAGAATAATCATGAAAAGAGTGGCCTTTGGGTTCATAATTCTAGTAGTTGACATGTACAGGTTAAGAAGTGATCTTGAGGGCTGAGCTAATTTTATATTTTGGTGTTGAGAAGGTTTCCAAAGATAGGATAGAGAATGAAGTGATTCATTGATGAAATTTTCATGTTAATCTTATTTCTCATGCTAATATTAACTCATGTGGGCTTAGATTATGTGTTGATTAAGTCCTTGATCACAATATGGGGTTGCATAAGTAAAATGGTTTCCCATGGGCATGAATTTTCAACAAGTTGGTTCTTGAAAGTGTTTTCAACAAACCCAAAGGGGGATATTGTTGGAAAAATCGATCTTGATGGTGTTTTTGGGTTTATTGTGTTTTTTGAAAAGGTTTTAAATTGTTTAAGAAGTATATTTTTCAAATGAGTAATGAATTTGTTAGTGTTTTGGGATAATTTGGCAGAGAAGAAGAGTTTGTGTGTAAGTATTAAAGGATAACATGGATCATTTAAGTTCCAAAGGATAACATAGAGCATGTAAGTCCTAAAGGATTATATGGAGCATGTAATTCCTAAAGGATTATGAAAATCATATAGATAATGTGGAGTGAATGAGTGTAAAGGAGTCACATGAATCGTGTAAAAGGTAAAAAGATGGAAATTATGGAGAAGTCTTATGGTCACTCGATATCATGAGATCTCATATCACAATCACATGAGTGAATCACATGATCAAATTAATCCTAGATGAGGTGTATATATCTTGCAGTCACTCAGAATCACACGATTTCTAAGTACCAATGGCTTATGTGAATGATTCATACGAAGAGTGTGAAGGAATATTGGATGAAAATGATATATTAATCTTTTATTTTATTAAAATCGCACAATTTCATGAGTTTTAATGGATATCATGATGGACTCATGTGGAGAACTTAAAGACAGTGATGTTGACCAAGGTGGGAGGGATTGTGACAAGCGACATGCTATGGAGGCCGGTCATTTAAGCCAGAACAGATTGTGTGAATCACATAAGGTTGATACTGAGTTGGTGGAATAGATTTATATCCATAATTTTTTGAGTTAAGTTGGTGTATTTATGCCTATAAATACACCTTAACCTTTCCTTAAGAGGTTAAAAAATTTACTTAATTAGTTTGATTTGAAGCAAAGTACGAATGAGGGATTTCGTGTAAAGCAAAGGGAGTTACATGATTTCATAAGTCGCATAAGAAGAAACCTATAAATAGGTTCATGTAAAGAAAATGAGATAATGTGATTGCACATAAGTTCAAGGGAGTTATGTGTTGGGTATTTTTATGCACATGAAGACCTGTCGGAGTCACATGGTCCGTGTAAACTAAAGAGGGTCATGATAAGGGATCTTGCATAGTAACTACACACTCCAAGAGGAAAATTATCGTGCAAAGGTAGTTCTCATAAATTTTTTAGAAAATTGTTATAAAGAAATGAAAAAAGTATGAATAAACTCAAAAAAAAATCATCATAAGATTCTACTGGAGGATCATTTTGTTCACTTCAATGGAGAGAGAGCAATTTTCTTCAAATTGTGAATGGTTGTAAACAAGGAGGGACATTGAGACCACTCTAAACCTTGTAATAGTGGTAAACTTTATTAGATTAGGTACATCATTACATTGTCTTTTCATGCTCCTTGGATTTATCCCAATGAGGGTGAACCAAGAAAAAAATTTGTGTCATGTGCATGTTTTAATTTCCATTTATTCTTTGCTATAGGGAGAAGAGAGAAGAGAGTTTTATTTAATAATGAAACAAGATCTAAAGGGGAATTTGTTTTAATCTATAATTCCCTGATTACACCCCCCCACCCACATATCAGGGTATTTAACCTGGTTAGGCTAATAGGGTGTGATATTAATTGAAATCATTTCAATGAATAAATGCAAAGCTATAATGACCCAACATTTGGTTCATGACTTGATGAAACCATTTGGGAGAAGTTGTACAGATTTTTGCATCACATGAAACTCATAAATGTATCTCATGAATATTAATATAATATATAATATATATATCATATATTTTTCATTATACATGTATCATATACATGATAATATACATGCATCAAATGCATGTATTTAAATGTACACTATACATTATATATATATAGTATCATATACTATATATATACACTATGTATCATATGCATGTGTACATGCATCACATGCATGTATTTTAGTGAACATCCAACAAACTCTAAATTGTACTAAAATCTCATAAGGACTTTATGCGAAAGTTTATGACTCTTTTTGAATCCATATAAACACTTTTTAATATAGTTTTATCACATTCTATTCATTTTGAAAAAACAATTTTTCTAAAATTGTATCCTTACCCAATGGCCTAATTGTGTGACCCTATAAGACTTATTGGTGTTGATAAAAAAATATTAAATCTATATTTCATACATGTAATCAAAGAGAGACCTCTAGAAAAGCATTAGTGATACTCATGCTACAAAGGGGTCGGGTGTGATCTCCATCAAACATACTCATATCTCTATAAGAACGTGTCCTCTACAAGATGTATCATATGAATCATATTCATACCTATAAAATCCATTTTTACATGAAATTTAGTTACCATAAGTCAAGGAACATGTCAATCTAGTATAGGCCAACCTATCTCTTCTTGATTATCTGAAAAAGATTTACCAAGTTAATGAATACATCACATGCCATTAATATTACAAATGAGTATATCACATTCTCATCATCTAAGTAGTTAAATACTTCATATTTTACTTAAATAATCATGGAAATTCATTTCCTCAGTCTAATTAAATTAAGTTCCATATGTATTTTCTTGTCATACAAGTGGAAAAATCTTATCTTGGTTGTGCTCCAAGTGATGATATAATCAGAAACATACCCAACAAACCCTGTATTAGCTAAGTTCATATATTGACTTTAATAAGTAGGTTATCAAAGTATGAAGGTTATCATGATAAGTATCATTCCACCTTATATAAGAAGGATTAATAATAAGCATACATCCCTAAGTATATCGATGATTTCATGACATTCCATGAGATAGAATTTTGCGGGTCATTATAAGTAATAAGTATTTACTTATTACCTCCAGAATCCATTATTCATACCTCATATACAACTCTTTGTAATGAGTATAATAATATATTCAATCTAACTATAACATATAATTACAACCCATAATACTCTATTATGATCATCGATTAGGGACAACGTAAAGTCATACTTTGATGGGATATTATCATTCGATCATTCATGTAAAATAAATTACAGCACACCTGAATGAATGATAAATGGATATTTAATTTTTATATTAACATGATACATTTAAAACCATTATAAACAATCTCTAATGTGACTTACACCCATAAATTCTATATGACCCTTATGTTGTTTTTGCAGTAATGTTTTTATAAATGGATCTACTACATTTTCTGATTTAGATACCCAACTAATCTTTACATTTCCCCAATAAATTATATTTCATATGAGATGGTACTTACAAAGGATGTGTTTGGTCCTTTAGTGGGATCATTATTCCTTAACTTTAGAAACAACACCATTATTTTCAAAATATAGCTTAATTACACCCTTCATGAAATGATCAACTCTAAGTTTAGAAATAAAATTCTTGATACAAAAAAAATACTTCACAACATATGATGCAATGATTTATTCTACCTGTATTTTCAAGACCACTATGGTGAGTTTTTTAGAACTATTCTAAACAATAAATCAATAATTATTGAAAAACATTAATCTATATTGAGACTTTATATCATATTTTTCAGATTGGAGACTATCATATGTGTAACCCTTTACACAAATCTCATCTTCTCCTAAAAAGACTAATAACATATCCATAATCATTATCAAATATTTATGGATGTTATTCACAACATTCCAGTGACTCTCACTAAGATTGGATTGGTATAAACTTGTTATGATCAAAGCATAAGAGACATTCGATCAAGTAAAAAACATGTTATACATGATATATCCTATGGAATATGCATAAAGAATCTTATCCATCCTTTCTAACTCTAAATAAGGGTCTTGAATCTTCCTAATATTGATACCATGAAACACCGGTAAAAACTCCTTACTTGAGTTTTCCATGCTAAACCACTTTATAAATTTAAAAATATGTGTTTTAACTCAGTCCAAGAAACCTATTTGATCTATCTTTATATCTCTTCATACCTAGTATATAGGCTACTTCACCCATGTCTTTCATTGAGAAACATTTTCTTATCCACACCTTCACAGAGTGAAGTATTGGGACATCATTTTAGATAAGTAGTATTTCATCTACATACAATATCATAAATAATATTATACTACCACTAGCCTGCTTATATACACTAGAATAATTTGTGTTCTTGATGAAACCAAACTCTTTGATTATATTATAAAACTAGATATTCCAACTATAAAAATCTTGATTTAGCTCATAAATGGACTATTACATCTTAAAAACCTTATCAAACTCATTTGGTAATTAAAAACCCTTAGGTTGTATCATATACATGTCCTTGTATAAATTCTTGTTAAGTAAAATGGTTTTAACAACCATCTGATATATTTTATAATCATAATGATCCATTATGGATATAAAAATCCAAATGGACTTTATCATTACAATAGGTGAAAAGGTGTCTTCATAGTTAATACCATGAATTTTTTTGTAATGATTTCCCACCAGGTGTGATTTATAAGTAGACACTCTACCATTAATTTGAATTATTTACATAAAATCCAATTGCTCCCTATGGTTCTTACCCCTTCAAGTACATCTACCAAGTTCTAAACATGGTTAGTATACATGTAGTTTATTTAAAATTCCATGGATTTTCAATATTTCTTGGAATAATAACTCTCAATATCCTCTAAATATGTAGTAGGTGAATATTATATGAACATTTCTTTATCATAATTTTCCATGATAAATATATATCTCTCAGGTTTCTAAAAAATCCTACCAAATCTTTAAAGTTCATGTGTAACTTGAGTTAGTTCTTCTTCCCTAACTCTTTACAGAACCAGATCAAATTTGATCTCAATAACACTTCATTTTTGTTGATATTTAACTTCTCCAAGTTCAAATTTCATTCTAATGACTTCTCAATTTATGAATTAATTCTCAATTAAAACACTAGTTTGGTCCATAAACACATTGTGTTCAGTTAGGTAGTAGAAATAATATCCCTTGGTTTCTTTAGGATAACTAACAAATAACCATCTATCATACTTAGGGTCAAGTTTATCTGAATCAAATCATCATAAAAGTCCTTAAAAACCTAAAATATTTATGAAATACATACTAGGATTCTTCCCATACCATATCTCATATAGGTTTTTCATGAATACTTTAGATATAATTCATTTTATTAGGAATGCACTAGTTTCTAAAGTATAACCCCAAAATGAAATAGGAAGGTCACAATGAATCGTCATCAATTTAACCATGTCCAACGGGATAAGATTCCTTCTTTATGATACAAAATTCCATTGAAATATTATAGAAGGATTGAGTTGTAAAACAATTCCACAATTCCTCATATGATTAGTGAATTCCTTACTCAAGTATTCACCACTGTAATCTAATCATGGAATATTAATACTCTTTTCTAGTTGATTATGTACTTTGTTATGAAACTCTATGAACTTTTCAAAAGTTTCATACTTATGTTTCGTCATAAATGCATAACAATACCAACTAAAGTCGTTGTTAAAAATTACGAAGTAACTAAAACCACCACTTTATTGAGTGCTCATTGGTCCACATATATCTATGTATGAGATCTAATATTCCATTAGTCCTTTAAATATTTATCCCAAAATATGTCTTGGTATTTTTTCTAGTAAACAATATTAGCATGTATTAAATGATTCATAATCAAATAATTCCAGAAATCCATCTCTATGGAGTCTTTGAATGTTTTTCTCATTTATATGTCCATGGTCATAATGCCAAATGTAGGTGGGATTAGAATCAACCTTAGAATTCTTATTTTGAGTGTTATAAATAGTATTATCCATATATAGAATATATAAACAATTAATTATATTCCCAATTCCATAAAACATTCCATTCATAAATATATATCAACTTTTTTTCTTATTAATGAAATAAAATACCATCCTTTCCAAACAAGATAAATAAATCAAATTCCTAGTTATGGAGGGAATATAATAACAGTTTTTCAATTCTAGAACTAATCTTATGGGTAGAATTTGATCTTAAGTTTTAACTTCTAATGCATCAACTTTTTCTCTATTACCAACATAAATATTTTCTTCACCCTTTATCAATTTCATCTTATCTCTGAGTCTATGTTTTTTATCATAAATGTTTGATGCACACCTAGTATACAATACCCATGAGTTAGAGCTAGTGGGATTAATATCTATACCATTAACATTCAAGTACTCTAAATGTTTCTCCATGAGAATACTTCTCAATCCAAGATACCTATCTTTAACTATTTTATAGGTCATACACAGCTATAAAAATTCCCTATTTCCACACACCTATTTTCATGGTTTATTAAAATTGTGTAAATAGGGTATCAGCTGTGATGGTTTATTTGAAAATGAAAAAATGCATATAGTTTAATACCGTCTAAATAAAACCCTCCTCTTTATCCCCTTATGATTGAGCCCACTTCCCATCCTCCTCAGATCTTCTCCCAATGACCCTCCTCCTACAATACTGCTCTAATGTAGCTAGTCCACCTCCTCGCTAATACGGCTCCAACACAGCCTCACCACCTTCCCACTGACATAGATCTGATATGAACTCCCCACCTCCACATGATCCTTCTCCTCTGGCATGGCTCTGACAAGGCTTCGACATGATCCTATTCTTCAACATCGATCGATCTACCCTCTTAATCCCACAGGAAACCCTGATGTATCCCTATTCACTCTTTAACATCAATCAATCTCCCCTATGAATCCCATAGTGAGTCCCTCTATATCTCTCTTCCCTCTTCTACATCAATTAATCTCACATCCAAATCCCTTCCCTCTTCCCTCATTGTGATCAATCAATCTTCCCTCTAAACCACATCCCTCTTCATGATTGATCTCTTATCCACAGTTTCTACCTCTTCATTATCAAGCTCCCCTTCACAGTGCCTCCCTCTTCCTGATCAAGCCCCTTCACAGCACCTCCCTCCTCATGATCACTCCCCTCCGCAACACCTTCCTCTTCATGATTGATCCTCTCCGTAGTGTGTCCCTATTTTCAGTCAATAAAATACGCTTCGATGCAATTCAATTTTATTATAATTTTTTTGGTTTGTATTGATTTAATCTAAATATATTTTTTTTTGTTTTTTATAGTATGGCCTAATTTATTTTGGATAAGGGTTATTTAATTCAGGCCACCTTGGTTTATTTTTGATATTTTTTAGTCAATTTAGTTATGCTAGATTATTCTATAGTTGATTCTATTTAGTTCAATTTAGTTTGTTTAATTTTAGTTGATTTCATTTTAGTGTCATTTATTTTAGTTTGGTATTATTAGGTCAGTTTCAGCTTTAATTTTGTGCATTAGATAATTAATGGTCAGTTTGGATTAGATTAGTTTAGGTTATTTTGATTCAGATATATTATGAATGATTAATATATGTTTGATTTTCCTTTATTTTTATTTCTTCAAAAATATTCAATTTCATTCAATTTATCTTCAATGGGTGTGATTTAGTTTATTTTGGATCTATTTGGGTTATACAAGGTGATTTTAGTTTGGTTTTTTATTGTTTTATTATGTTCATTTTGGTTAGTTTGATTGGGTTTGGTTCCATTCCATTTCAGTTCATTTGGGTCTGACCAGTTTGAGTTGGTTTTAGTTAGTTTATTTTGGTGAATTTTGGGTAAGTTAGGTCAATGTTATTTGTTCAGATCTCTTTTGTTGATTATATTCTTTTTTATTCCATTATATCTAGTTTGATTCAATTTTTTTGTTTAGATCATTTCTTTTTTTATTTTTATAGAATGGTCCAATTCATTCCTATTCTTTTTTTGGTGTTGATCAACTTGATTAGGGTTAGTTTCGTTTAGTTTGATTTAGTTTAGGTCTATTTGAATTGGTATAGTCAATGAGTTGAAATGTTGTTATTGAAAATAAACAATTTTACTAATTGTTTGTTTATTAATACTAGAATGGATAGAATTCGGATGTATACCATTAATCAGATCACTAATGAGTTTCAGAATGAGTTAGAATATTTTTTGGATTTTTCATTCAAAAATGTTTTAGATGATGGATTGATTTGATTCCCATGTTTTGATTTCATTGGAATAAGGTGGTCAACACATGAGTAAGTGAGTTACCATGTCACTGAAAAAGGTTTTTAAAAATAATATCATGTTTGGTATCACAATAGAGAAATATTTCAAGCATAGAAAGACATTAATTCGGTTGAAAGGATCATATAGAAAATTTTATTTTTGATCAGTTTCCATTTATTTTTCAAGACAACACTTCATATTGGGCAGTGGAAGAGGAAATGAATATGGGAACACGGTTTTTATCTAATGATCTGAATGATAATTTTGTGCATGTTAAAAAGTTGTTTGAAGATGTGAATGTAACATCCTGGTTCTGGAATCCACCCAGAGGTGCCCCGTACCCGGTTGGTCACATGGCCTCAAGCGCATTTCCCCGAATGCCAGAGGCTACTGACTAGCAGCGAGGGCCTTGGGTATGATAATGGGAAAACTATGCCCTCATTGGCAGAGTAACATAGTGGAAGATAAACAAATATACAATAGCAGAAGCAGTAATATCAAACAGCAATAAACAACGGAAGACTGAAATGATAAAAAAATGGAGCACATATATATAAAGTGATGCATTGTACATATATTTCTAGGAAAACAGCCAAACAAGCCACAATGCTGGAATACAACTGCACTAAACCAAAGTGCAAAAGAAAACAGATAAACTCCTCAACATCGCAAGCCATGGCTTGGTCTCATTCTCTCCATCTCCACAGAAAATCAAGTACCTGAAGTAGAAGGGAGTTTGACCTTGTCTATACCTGCAACAATATAATCTGTTGGGCCCAAAATCATGGCCCAAACAGGGTGTGAGACGAATCCTAATAGGCAACCACCACAAGATCTGTGCCTAACAGTCAGTGAGTATATGGAAGGTAAAAGTACAGAAAACAGCAAACAGGAAGGTACTCAACAGTAAACAATCCACGGTAACAATTATCAAGCCACATCTAATCAAAGAAAGTAACACAAACAGGTAACCCTCTAGGAAGTACTCGTAGCCTATCCCCTCTGGTCCTACCTATCAAATACAAACAACCCTCTGGGAAGCACACACAGTCTCACCCCTCTGGTTCAGCTAAATTATGGACTCTCTGAGGAATCACTCACCGTCAATTCCCCCTATAGTCTCTTATCGATACTAAAGGTGCTCTGGGGAAGCACTCAACATCAATTCCCCCTGTGGCCCGCGTTGAGGAACCACAGACACTCTAGGGAAGCACTCAAAATAAAATCCCCATGTGGTCTCGCATCATAAATTATAAAAGACACTCTGGGGAATCCCTTATGTCAATTCTCCCTATGGTCTACTACACTAGGTTCTCACGGCCCTGTGTAAATCAACAAGTATAGCATCGCGTATCGGCCAAAGTAAACCTCAAGGACTACTTGTCTAGAATTCTACAGAATATCAATATATTAGATAAACAAGATCACTCCATCCTACAATACCAAGAATGGAAAAAACAAATCATCCTAACAGGATAAGCAGAACCAAACGGTCATAATTAGAACATGGATGGGAAACACCTCCAAAGCATAGAAAGAAACCCTATTCACATACAAATAATCTCTACTCATAGACACCAGCAAAGCATAAAATTAACAGGGTTAAAACGGTAAATGCAAAATACCCCCATTCAAGGGTATTGGTAATTTTTCACATACAATTCAAAGACCTCAAACTGAAATGCACAAACCACCTACCTTTAGGGTTCTGGTGAAATCAATCCACAATCAACTGCACCCACAAATCTGGGTGACCGCTTCACGGAATAACACTCTAAAACTCTTTCCTTGTCATCCACAAGCCTTAAAATCAACACCCAAGGCAAACCCAACACTATATCTACATGCAAAGGACGTAGATCTAGAAAACCTAGAGAGTGGGAAGAGAAGATCTAGGAAAAACCAAGGAGAAACCAAGAGGAGGGACTTACTCGAGGAGAACCGTATTAGATCCACTAAGAAACCCCTTAGATTTTCCCCCAAAATGAGACAAGGATCTCCCCCAGCCTCTAAAAATCACAACTCCCACGTGAGCCACGAGTAGGGGGAAGAATGGTGGAGGAATGGTAAATCCCAAGTGGATCAGGACTTAAAAACCCTAATTTTAAGTGGTCGCACAGTTACCCTGCACTGTTTGGAAAACCGTGCACCAACTGTGCGGTTCTACTGACTTATCCAGGGACTTCGTATGGCTTGCCCACATGGTTTGACAAACTGTGCATAGCCCGTGTGGAGCCCACTGTCTAGGGTTCTCGGTTTCCTGGGTTAGCCGCACGGTTTTCTCAGACCGTGCGCCAACCGTGCGTCAATAATGCACCCCTGTACAACCTCCATAATTTCCTCTTTTTCTCAGAAATGACTATAAAAGGAAAACATACCTGAAAAGAAGGTTCGGGTTATTACAAACTTCCCCCCTTAAAGAAATTCATCCCTGAATTTCCCTAACGCGGCGTAGAAGAAGAAACCTCAAATAGTTCTGGCCACTGGGCTCGCACATCGGCCTCCCTCTCCCAAGTCTCATCCTGTACTCAACCGTGCTACCATAGAACTCGTACGAGAGTAACAGACTAGCCATGAAGAACCTTTGTACTGCGATCGACAATCCGGATAGGAAGCTCCTCGAACGATGCATCCACTTCAAGCTCAACCTCATCGGGTTGAAAGTCATGAGACAGGTCTGAAAGGTAACGTTGAAGTTATGAAACGTGGAAGATGTCATGCATACCCTAGTACCTCTGAGGTAACTGAAACTGATAGGCAACCGGTCCAAAACTCTCCAACACCTCAAATGGCCCGACGTAACTCAGTAAAATCTTACCCTATCTCTTGATCCTTATGTGCCCCAACCTCAGTGCGACACGTAGAAAAACTTGATCTCCAACCTCGAACTCCAGAGGTCATCTCCACTGATATGCATAAGACTTCTTACGAGACTGTGCAGTATCCATCCTCTTCTGATTCAGCTCTATCTACTCTGTGGTCTCCTGAACAAGACGAGGTCCCAGCAAAGCTACCTCTCCTGCCTCCATCCAACATAAGGGTGATCGGCATGGCCTACCCTACAAAGCCTCATAAGGTGTCATCTGTATAGTTGATTGAAAAGTATTATTATAGTAAAATTCCACAAGTGGTATATTCTTCTCCCAATAACCTTCAAAATACAAAATACATGCTCAGAGCATGTCTTCAAGCACTTGAATCGTACGCTCGGACTGGCCATCTATCTGAGAATGGTAAGCTGTACTCAAAAGTACCTATGTACCCAAAGACTTATGAAGCCCCTGCCAGACCCGAGAAGTAAAACGTGCATCCCTTTCTAAAACAATGGAGTGTGGAACTTCATGTAGACTTATAATCTCTTGGATGTACAACCATCCCATCTTATCAACACTGAAGGTCTCCTTTATTGACAAGAAATAAGCAACCTTTGTAAGCCTATCAATGACAACCCATATTATGTCATTCCCTCGAGGAGTCCTCAGAAACCCTATCATGAAATCCATCGCAATTTTTTTCCACTTCCACTCGGGGATGGGTAACTGTTGAAGAATCTCTGTTGGTCACTGATGATCTGCCTTCACCTGCTGACAGGTGGAACACCTCATGACAAAACTAACAACGTCTCTCTTCATACCTGGCCACCAATACTGATGGTGTAGATCACGATACATCTTGTTAATGCCAGGATGAACTTCCCAAACTGAGGAATGAAAGTCCCACATCATCTCCTCACGTATGTCTGTTGGCACCCATATGCGCCCCTGGAAATGCAAGATTTCATCCTCACCTATGGTCCATCCAGGAATAGGGTCTTCTCCTGACACTCTTTCCCGCAGGACTGGGCCTTTAGAATCTGATAATTTCCTCATTCGCACTCAATCGAGCAGATTAGAGGTAACTGCTACTGAATATAGACCTTGTCTATCGTGCACCTCAAAATGCATCTTAGAGAAAAGATACATAAGCTTCCACTCACTACTGGTCTTCTGAACTACCTGTATCTGATTCCTCCTGCTCAGTGCATCAGCCACAGCATTTCTCTTCCCAAGCGTGTAGGCAAGCTCAAAGTCAAAGGACTGAAGGTACTCAACCCACCTTCTCTGCCTCAAATTCAAGTCACACTGAGTGAAAATGTACTTGTGGTTTTTTTGGTCGGTGAAAACCACAAAATACTCTCCAATCAAATAATGTCTCCAATAGCATAATTCATGAACAACAGCTGCCAACTCCAGATCGTGTGTCGGGTAGTTCCTATCATGTGGCCTCAACTACTGAGACCCGTATGTGATGACTCCATCTCCCTGGATAAGCACAGCTCCTAGCCCGATACCTGAAGTGTCATAGTAGACATTGTAGCTCTTTCCTGGCTCTAGAAAGACTAGTATCAGTGCTGAAGTCAACCTCCCTTTCATCTCCTGAAAGGCTGACTCACAAGAATCTAACCATAAGAACTTTTCACCCTTCTTGGTCAGACCCGTCAGCAGTGTTGCTAAGCGTGAAAATTCCTGTATGAAGCATCTGTAGTATCCAACCATCCCTAGAAAACTCTTCACCTAAAAGACATTCTTCAGTTTCTCCAAGGAAACTATTACTCTCACTTTCTCTAGATCTATTGATACTCCTGTCTCTGGGATAACATGTCCCAAGACGTGAATCCAATCTATCCAAAAGTGGAATTTTGAGAGCTTAGCATATAACTAGTGCTCTCTCAGTGTACTCAGAATGATCTCAAGATGTGTGTAATGGTCGTGTCTAGTATGAGAGTACACCAAGATATCATCCACAAAAAACAACCACGAAAGCATCCAAGTATGGATGGAAAACTCAATTCATCAGTGCCATGAAAACTGCAGGCGTGTTAGTGAGACCAAACGACATAACCATATACTGGTATAGACCATACCTACTCTAAAAAGCTGTAAGAGGTATATCAGATGGTCTAACGTGCAACTGATGATAATCGGACCTCAAATTAATCTTCAAGAACACTCGGTCTCCTCGAAGCTGATAAAAGAGGTCATCAGTATTAAGCAAGGGATATCGGTTCTTGACCATCAACTGGTTCAGCTTTCGATAATCCACACAAAACCTAAGGTTATCATCTACCATCTTCTCAAACAAGACAGGAGAACCCCAAGGAGAAGTATTGGGTCAGATGAAATCCTTGGCCTACAACTCCTCCAACTATTTATTGAGGTCCTACAACTCTGGTGTATCCATTCTATAAGGAGGAATGGACACTGGTGCCGCTCTTGGAACAAGCTCAATAGAAAAGTCTACCTCACACTTTGGAGGAAAACCTGAAAAGTTATCTGGAAAGACATCTCTAAAAAGATCCACCACTAGAGGAAAGTATAAATGTGAAGTCCCCTAGTAATCTAGATAAAGACTAGAAATATGGGTTGTAACTGCTCCTAACCCATGATGTTCTGGTCCCGCTCTACTCGCCTGGACATCCCACTCTCCCATATGAAGAAAAGATCCACCCTCTGGTGATATAAAACTCACCCTTTGGCGGTAGCATTAGACGGCTTCCTGGAAGAGAACTAGCTAGTCCATTCTGAGAATGAAATCATAGTTAGTCATCTCCATAACATAAATATCCCAAATGAAGTGACACCCACCAACCTCGAGAGGTCACTCCTTGCACTAACATACACTAGACGTTTTAGTCCCCAATAGAGTGTCTAGAATCAAGACATCATCAGAAGAAAAGATATAGATCCCAAGGATCTACATAATAGCTACAGGTATAAAGATATGTGTAGCACCAGTATCGAAAAGATCTAAAGATAAAACTGATGCTACTGGGATTGTACCTTGAACCGTAGAGGGGCTGAGATCCTTCTCCTGATGGATCTGCTTCACTGCAAAAGTCTGGCCAGCTTCGCGGCCCTGTGACCCTGCTTGACTACTCTGAGTAGATCCACCCTGCTATTGCTGGTAGCCTGGTGACTGACCACCATGGCCAAGACCTCCACCTCATTCTAAATGGCTGGAAGAACTCCAGTTCCCGGACTGGTGAGAAACTAGTGGAGATACTTCTATACGAGGAGTCATAGAAGAATCCCTGTCACCAGCAGCTGGTGAGAAGACCTGACAGAAGTGCTAAAGGTGTCCCATCTTGCTACAATATCGGCACTCTACTGGGTCTCTCTGGAACTGCAGCCTTGTATTCCCACTCTTCCCACGCTGGTAGCATACCACCTGGCTACCAGAAGATGTGTCTCGCCTACTTGGATCACTGCGCAAAGACTCCCTGTGGCGCTTCTTGCTGTCAGAAGGAGGAACGCTAACTCTAGATGTTAATACACCCAGGCTCACAACTCAGGATTCCCTCAGATTCCACTCCATGATCAGTGCCTGGTTGATGATGGAAGAAATGGAATTCAACCTGAAGATATTCACCTGAGAGCGGATGTCCTGTCTGAGGCCATCCTTAAACTTCCTTGCCAGGAATAACCCATCTCCTCCCAGGAAGGGTGTGAAATGATGAAGCTCAGTGAAATGAGAGTAATACTCCATGATAGAAATATTACCCTACTCCAGACTCATGAACTCCTGGGCCCAGTCATCCCTCATGGTCTCTAGGTAGAAGTAGTCATAAAATATGTGTTGGAACTCCTCCCAAGCCATAACCTACTGCTGGCCCACCTGTGAGATCACCTACCACCATCTCTTTGCGGAATCTCATACCATATAGGTATCAATCTTGAACCTCCTCTCCGGAGGTGTCTCTAGATGCTCAAATATCATCAGCATGTCTTCTAGCCATGACTTTGTATCCTGAGGTCCTCCTTCCCCTGAAAAAGTGGGAGGATGCTGCTGCTGGAAGACCCGCGTCAGATCAGCCATCGACGGGGTGGGAGGCGGCGCTCCCTGAATGGTCTGCATCATCCTCATGAAGCCTTCTCTGAACTATGAATCAGCACCGGTAATAGGTATAATTGTTTGTGCCAAGACTGGTATAATAAGAGGATCTAATGGAAGTCCCAGATCAGCCGTATCTAGTGTCTAATCACTGCTATGTAACTGGCGGACAGTCAGAGGACGTCTCGGTGGCATGAATCTGGAAGGTAAAGTGCACACCTTATATCAGGATTAACAGGGACTGAAACATAGGATTACATGGCATGTACATAGAGTAAACGGCGTGTACTTAATAAAGATCGTTTCTTCCCGAACATAAGAACACATGTCGTGTAGTCAAAACTACATGGCTTGCATTCTAGGTTTTTCCGGACAGTAAGCCTCAGAAACTACTCCAGAACCCAGAGAAACACTACAATGAACATTGAAAGTGCCAAATTCCAATCCGTGAGGACCCATACTCCACACGAATCAAAGTTTGGAATCTTACACAAGTTATAAACAAGGTAAATAAGTAAATGATCCACCAAGTTCCGGTCCATGAGGGCCCATAACACCTTAAGAACAAAAATTTGTCACTCATTCAAACAAAAACATACACAATAAATTCTCTAATAAGAAGCAGATATTTTTATCAAGGCATCTATCGCAACATCATGAATATTATACACAACATCTATCACAATAACATGCAATTTCTAATGCATCCTAGATGACATGGCAAGAATGCATGACATGTGATTTCTAGCAAGTTCCTATATGATGCATGAGATGGAATACCCTCATCTCATTGGGTTGTGACAGAAATATAACCTCAATAACTTAAATAATAACCAGTACAAACCATGTGAGTCACCAATGGTGAAAATCCAGGCAACCATAAACTTGCAAAACCAGAAAATTGCATCAACGAGGTCGATTGGATTTTCCCTGTACACGTGTTAGCTACTCCTGGGCACATCTTAATACCAAGTACTTATTCCTTCCTATCCCTGGATAAAGGCTCCAAAAAGTTAATCAAGAGAAAAGAAAATCCTTTGATACCACTTTGTAATGTCACGGTTCTGGAAGCCACCCAGAGGCTCCCCATACTCGGTTGGTCACATGGCCTCAAGCGCATTTCCCTGAACGCCAGAGGCTTCCGACTAGCAGCGAGGGCCTTGGGTGTGATAGTGGGGAAACTATGCCTTCATTGGCATAGTAACACAACAGAAGATAAAAAATATACAAT
The DNA here is from genome assembly GCA_963277665.1 of Viscum album. Lineage (NCBI taxonomy): Eukaryota > Viridiplantae > Streptophyta > Magnoliopsida > Santalales > Viscaceae > Viscum > Viscum album. Next base: position 454,994,806 of record OY728119.1, on the reverse strand, counting down.
ATCGGAAGCATTAATATCCAACAACAGTAAACAACAGAAAACTGAAATGATAAAAAACTGGAGCACATATATATAAAGTGATGCATGGTACATATATGTCTAGAAAAATAGCCAAACAAGTCACAATGCTAGAATACAACAACGCTAAACCAAAGTGAAAAAAATAGATAAACTCCTCAACATTGCAAGCCATATCTTGGTCCCATGCTCTCCATCTCCATAGCAAATCAAGTACCTGAAGTAGAAGGGCCCTTTCCCTTGTCTATACCTGCAACAATATAATCTGTTGGACCCAAAATCATGACCCAAACAGTGTGTGAGACGAATCTAGTAGGCAACCACCACAAGATCTGTGACTAAAATTCAGTGAGTATATGGTAGGTAAAAGTATAGAAAATAGAAAACAAGAAGGTACTCAATAGTAAACAATCCAGAGTAACAATTATCAAGCCACAACTAATCAAATCAAGTAACACAAACAGGTAACCCTCTAGGAAGTACTCACAGCCTATCTCCTCTGGTCCTGTCTATCAGATACAAGCAACGCTCTGGGAAGCACACACAGTCTCACCCCTCTGGTTCAGCTAAAGTATAGACTCTCTAAGGAATCACTCACAGTCAATTCCCCCTATAGTCTTGTATCGGTACTAAAGGCGTTTTGGGGAAGCACTCAACATAAATTCCTCATGTGGCCCGCGTCGAGGAACTACAGACACTCTGGGGAAGCACTCAACATCAATTCCCTCTGTGGTATCACATCATAAATTATAAAAGACACTCTGAAGAATCCCTTACATAAATTCTCCCTATGGTCTTCTAAACTAGGTTCTCACGGCCCTGTGTAAATCAACAAGTATAGCATCGTGTATTGTCCAAATTAAACCTAAAGGACTACTTGGATATCATTCTATAGCATATCAGCATATCAGATAAACAAGATCACTCCATCCTACAATACCAGGCATGGAAACAACAAAGCAACCTAACTTGCTAAGCAGAACCAAACGGTCATAAGAAGAACATGCATGGGAAACACCTCTAAAGCATAGAAAGCAACCCTATTCACATACAAATAATATCTACTCGCACACACCAGAAAAGCGGGAAATTAATAGGGTTAAACGGTAAACGCACAATACCCCATTCATGGGTATTGGGAATTTTCCACATACAATTCAAAGACCTTAAGCCGAAAGGCACAAACCACCTACCTTTAGGGTTCCGGCGAAAATGATCTGCAATCAACTGCACCCACAAATCCTGGCAACCGCTTCACGGAAGACCGCTCTAAAACTCCTTCCCTATCATCCACAAGCCTTAAAATCAACACCCAAGGCAAACCCAACACTATATCTACATGAAACGGATATAGATCTATAAAACCTAGAGTGAGGGAAGAGAAGATCTAGGAAAAACCAAGGAGAAACCAAGAGGAGGGACTTACTCGAGAAGAACCGCCTTCAATCAACCAAGAAACCCCTTCGATTTTCCCCCAAAATGAACCAAGGAGCTCCCCTAACCTATAAAAATCACAACTCCCATGTGAGCCATGATTAGGGGGAGAATGGTGGAGGAATTGGAAATCCCGAGTGGCCCGGGACTTAAAAACCCTAATTTTAAGTGGCTGCATGGTTACCCTATACAGTTTGGAAAACCATAAGCCAAACATGCGATTGTTATTGCCTCATCCAGGGACTTCGCACGGGTTTCCTGCATGGTTTGACAAACCGTGCACAGCCTGTGCAGAGCCCACTGTCAAGGGTGCTCGGTTTCCTAGGTTGTCCACACGGTTTGCTCAGACCGTGCGCCTACCATGCGCCAACCTTGCGCCCCTGCACAACCTCCAGAATTTCCTCTTTTTCTCAGAAAGGACCAGAAAAGGAAAACATACCTGAAAAGAAGGTCCATGTGCTTATAGTGAATACCCCAGTATACTAGTCATGTGGAAAAATGACCAAACTCGGGTTTTTAATTAAATTTAATCATGGGAAAACAATGTATGTATTTATTAATGCTATGATTGACTATCTACTTATCTTTTTTAATGACTTACTGCCTAATGATGTATTTATTCCTGAAAATGATTATATAGCATCAAATTTGGTTGATAAATTGGGATTTTCAAGTACTAAAATCCACACATTCTTTAAGATTGTTTTATGTTATGGAAGGGTAATACAGTATTAAATGAGTGAAAATAATGTGGTATATTGATATAAAAGACTAATAAATATGGAACTTAATCCTTTGTACCAGAGAAAGTAATATAGAACATTCCATTGATTCTCATACTTCAAAAAAAATTTATGTTCGAACAAATGGAAATGAATATGAGATGGAATGAAGATGAAATAAATAAGGATAATGATGATATAGTTCATTCTTTCAATGGGTTAGCATGGAAAAAAATTAATAGGTTATATCCTAATTTTTCTAATAACCCATGGAAGGTTATATTGGGATTGTCATATGATGGTTTTAACCCATTTTAGCAGATGCATACTACTCATAGTACTTAGCCTATTTTCATTCATATTTATAATTTTTCATCATGGATGTGTATGAAAAATCTAGTTACTATCATGAGTATACTTATTTCTAGAACCATTGATATTGGAAATGATATTGACATATACTTGAAACCATTAATAGGTGAGTTGAAGTATCTTTAGACCATTGGGGTGTATACATATGATGCATTAAAAATAATTCCGTTATGTGACATGTAGTATTATTATGGACAATAAATAATTTCCCTATTTATGGAATGATTTCTAGTTGGATTACTAAGGGGAGATTATCATGCCCTATTTGTATGAAAAAATACACATTATTAGAGATTAAAGTTCTTGTGAAATTTCCATTTCATATGGAATTGATGATTTCTACAAATGGATCATCTATACAGGAACAATCAAATAAGGTTTTATAATTCCATAGATACTGATGAAGTTCCTCAATGAATCTCGAGGGGTGATATCCTTAAACAAATTGATTATTTGAATTTTTTTATTAGAAATGGTTAGTCAAATTCTAGAAAGTAGAAGAATTTTTTTTTTCGAATTCCAATAATAATTAGAGAAAGAAAAATATATTCTTTAAGTTTTCATATTGGTTATTAAATTTTTTTCATCACTGCTTAGACTTAATTCATATTGAGAAAATTGTGTGTGAAATTTTACTTGAAATTATTTTAAATGTAAAGGGGAAAAAAGAATATTTATGATAATACTGTGATTTAATGGATTGGGGTATAAAGACAATACTTCATCCTAAGTTAACTGGTCAGAATTAGTGGAAAGTCCCTTTTTCTTTTTTATTTTGATGATAAAATTAGAGAAAAAATAATTTCTTCAAGACTTTTAAAGTTTAAAGGTTTCATATGGTTATTTGAGAAACATTTCAAAATGGGTGAATACATGAGATATGAAATTAAAATCAATTAAAACTCATGACTACCATGTCTTGTTGCATGCATTTATTCCTATTTACATTCAGTATTCACAATCACATAATGTAAAGGTTTCTTTGATTATATTATGTTGGTTTTATTGAGACCTTTTTTATAAAATATTGATCAAAAGTTTTGTGAAAATACTAGAAAACTATTCATTGATCATTTTTTGTGACTGAGGAAAAATTTTCCCTCCATCGTTTTTCACATGTATGTTACATCTGACCATGCATCTTCTAACATAAGGTCTTTTTGGTGGTCTCATTCCTATTCGTTGGATGTATCTAATACAAATAATGATATTTACATTGATATATTATGTGAGAAATAAGAATAATCCTGAAGGATATATTGTTAAAGTATATTTAGCACTAGAATGCATGACTTTTTGATTAATGTATTTGTATAATGTAACCATGTGATATAGTTGGACAATGGTAATTGAAGATGATAAGTATCATCCCATTGGGAAATTATTTCCTTCACTTCCCCAAATGGGGGGATATCCAGATCATAAAAATTGTGTACTTTGAACAGGAGTGAGTGGGAAATGGATCATCATATGGTATTATTAAACTATGGAGTGGTTGAATATTGCATCAAGTAAGTAAAATCATAAATATATATATTTTTATTGTATATTTTTTCATAGTTTCTGACATCATTAAATTGTCATATTTGCAGAGAACATTGTGAAATTATAAAAATAGCACATCATTATTTATCAATTAAGAGGAGGGAGAAATTACATAGTAAATAATTTCTTTCTTGGTTGAAGTCAAAGGTAAAAAATTCAATTTTTTACATGACCAAATCATTTATAGTTTTTTAATATTAAATTTTGATATATTTTAGGTACAAATGTTACCAATTGATGATTTATCTTTTGAAATAAGGACATTTTCATTTGGTCTGAACAATGTGGTATTTTATTGTAAAGAAATTGTTGTCGATTTCTTTAAATTAATTATAAATAGTTGTGCAAAAAAATGACAATAAATCCTGACAGTGTCATAATAAGAGAAACAACAGATTATTATTCTAATACATTAGACAGATAACCTTGATCTAAAAATATGTCATATTATGGGGTTGTTGAGATAATTTTTTATTATATTACTATGTACATGGGAGTTCCACTTTGATTAAATTAAATTGGTTTGATTAAATGACACAACAATTCTTGTATATAGATAGTTGTGGATTTAGAGTGATAGATACGAACTGTCATCTATGAATAGGTGATCCTTACATTCTTTCATCACAATCTCTATAAGTTTTTTGTGTAAATGACCCTTTAAAACCATAATTTAGTGTTATTTTATATGTCATTACAAGAAATATTTTTTATTAAGGAATGGATTATAGTGATGTTTTTGGATGAACCATTCGGTATTCACTCAAATGTATCATTTGATGACATAGATTATTCAATTGTTATAATGGATTATAAAATGGAAATTATAATAGAGAATGCATAACATTGACATGTTTAGAAGTATTTATTTTATCTTATTCTGACATGGTAATTTTTTTTTAACTTTTAAAAATGGTACATAATTAATTATTTTAATTATATTATTCTAGTTATCTAGTTTCATATTGTTTTATGTTTTATACATGGCTGTGAAATATTTTAATTCATAACGATTTTTTATGAGATATTTATTATAGTGTAACATTCTTAAAATTTCTTCTATAAAGTTCCAATTATTTGGTCATTTTTACTTTAATATGTTTAATATTGTTTAAATGGGTGTAATAATTGATTTCAAAAATGAAGTTAAATAAAAATTTCATTATCTTTACCATCATAAGTAATTGTTTTTGAATTTTTTTGTAATGTCACATGCCTATTATATCCTCAAAATGTGTACTAAATATGAAGTTGTAGGTAATAAATATAAATATAATATCATGTTATTTGTATGGTTAACTAAGAATAAAATTCCTACATAGAAATTAAAACAAATATTTATCTTAGTTTGAAATTTATAGAAGCATCTTTTATTATTGTGTAATGTTTTAATTTTGAGATTAAACAACTTAATGCAAATAAACTTAATGGAAGATGTAATGTTTTGAAAAATAATATAAATTTTCTTATCATATTTATAATTATTTAATGTTTTGTTATATTTTTAAAATTTTCACATCACTTATGGAATTTTCAGTTTATTATGTTATACGAGGTGTTTCATATAAAACAAATGGAGGAAAACAATCATCGGTTTAGATAAGTTGGACTAAAAAATATGATTATTTTGGTGATTACTTTATTTATTTATTGAATATTTATGAACTTTAAACACATCATATTTAATATTAATAGGAATCATGAAGGTGGAAACTTTCATTCAGTGAGGATAGGTCAAGTAGTCCAGAATATAGGATCTGCCCTACATACACTCCCCATATATGTAGTGTCTCACTACACATGGATCTGTAATCATTGAGACACTTTCCTCCCATCATGACTCCCCCTTATATTCCTTACCCATATTTGGGTGTCTATCCTTTTTATCCATTTCCTCCTACAACAATTCAAGGTAGTCCCTCCTTCCATCCATTAGCCTTTTCCCCTTATCCAACTTCATCTATATAGGTACACCTCCATTTTTTATTCCCCCACTACTAAAAACTGGGCCTTTAATAGTGCTAGTAAAATGTATTTATCAGCGCTGATAATGTAAGTGATGTTGAAGGGATAGATTTAACAATTATTATAAAAATCACTAACAAAGGGGTCTTTATCAGTGATTTTTAGTGATGTTAAAGGCCCTACTGATAAAGGGTATGAATTATTTTTTCACCCCCCCCCCATCATCGCTCCCCCTCTTTATTAGTGCTTCCCCCACCCCTTTATCAGTGCTTTATCATGTTCCCCTGACTCCAGTGAGTTTCGAACCTAGGACCTCCATCTTATAAACCAATGCCTTTTCCACTCCCCAATACTGTTTTGTTTTACATTTTATGATATATCTATATATTTTGTTATATTTTTTAGTCATATATTTATATATATGTCTATATATATGTCGATATATATATATATTTATTATATGTTTATATATATATATGTATGTTTTGTATATATATATATTAAATTCATATTAATTTATATATATGTTTTAAAATGGATATTAACTCTAAAAACCCTTAAAACACATAAAAACATTAAGAAACTCTGAAAACCCTAAAACCCTAAAAACCCTAAAATGACCATTACTTCTAATCTGAGAGTCTGTTTAAACTCTATAATCAGTTAAATCAAATCTCATTAAATGAGATTCTCTATGATATGTGCTATAGGCCAAACAAACACCTGGATCAGATGTTATAGCCGTTTAAATTTTAAGAAACTAGAGTTGGTGACTAAAAACTCAGTTTTGGAGGCCTCCTAGGCCTTTTTTGAGGTAAAAAAACAATAAAAAACTCATAGACCTCAATCCTAGACCCTTTTTGGAATATAGATTGACATAGGATTTGACTTGATATTTGGTAGAGCCCAAAAGGACACCCGGATAAAAAGTAATGGTCATTTGAAGTTTGAGTTTGATTTATACCTTTTTTTAAACTGTAATATATTTTATTTTTTTTATTATCACATGATTTAATTATCATTTGATTTTATATTATTTCATAAGCTTCTATTTGAATGATTGTAGAGCTAAAACAGACTCCCAAATCAAAATTTATGATCCTTTTAGTATTTTTAGGGTTTTTAGGGTTTTTAGGTGTTTAAAGGGTTTTTCACATTTGACAGCCATTCAAACGGACACAAATTATGAACTGGGTGTCTGTTTTTCCTCAACCACATATCAAATCAAATCTTATGATGAGATCTATTCCTTGATGACCCATGGAACCCTTGATCAACTCGATTGAGGCCAAATAAAAATTATAAGGCCTCCAAACAGCCACAACTTCTGATACAGGTGTCTGTTAATGAAATATATTTTTTTGGAAATACAAACTTTATCAGTACTTTTTTAGAATCACTGATAAGGAACCCTCTTTATCAGTGTTTTTTTTAAATCACTAATAAATGCTCATTTTATCAGTGCGTTTTTACTAGCACTGATAAAGGGGGGCCTTTATTAGTGCTTTTTTATAAGTGCTGATAAAGGGCCCCATTAATAGCACTTTTTTTAGTGCTGTTAAAGAACCCCTTTAATATTGCTAAAAAATCATTGTTAAGGACCCCCTTTAACAATTCTTTTTCTTGCACTAAGAAAGGTATTTTTAATATAGCTTTTAGAGAGCACTGTTAAAACCCTAGCACTGGATAAATCCAGTTTTGTAGTAGTTCCCTTGTATGCTCATACCCTCATACCCAACTTCAGCATACACAATCTACTATAGAGGACAATCCTCCGGTTTTTGGCCCCCAAAATAGTGTGCAGGATCCACCATCAACAAACAGTGCTACTAGTAAATGTTTAAAAGTAATTATGTTAATAATTTTTTATTAAATTTCAGTTATATATGTGTATAAAATATTAATTTATTTTTTCAAGATCATCTTCTAGTAAAAGACATGGTCATACACATATGCATGAAGTGTGGAATAAACACAGACAAATCATGGTTCAATATAATGAGTACATGTAAATTATTTGGAAAATGGAAAAGAATTATGAAGTTTTATGGGAAAACTCAGCAGACATAGAAATATTATTCCAATTCAAGAAATCTAATGGATAAAAGTCTGACAGGAAATAAAAGATAAGGATTTGTAAAAAAAATTGGGTAATATATTTTTTGAAATTAATTTTAAATTTATTTATAAAGTTTTATTGAAAAAATTGTTTTAATATTCAAATAATATATAACTTCTTGAATGGTCTTCATGCAAAGGCATCTACGTTAATGGAATTGGGTGAGATGTGGTAGGCCTAAAATCATAACTTTTATATTGGATGGAAAAACAAAGGAGGTAATGATCTTTAAAATATATCAATCTTAAATAAATTCCCACTTTCAAAATATGAATAACTAATTACATACTGGAGTTGTTACTCTTTCAAGGTAATTTACTGTATTTTACATTTAATTTAGTTTTTTTATATTAGAATTCATTAACTGTTTAAAATACCAGAAAATAAATTAAGTTTAAAATTAAAGATAAATACCAATCCTATTTTCTTGAATTTATTCATAAGGATATTATTATCATTAAATAACTTGAAATTGTATTTATATAATGTTTTTTCTATATTGGTATTTATAGGGGGTTGTATAGATTTCTATTTTTTAGTGAATACATAGACTATTCTATTGTTGATCTCTTCCTTTTTCTTTTCTACCATAGATCAACCCACTGTTAGGTTGTAAACCTAATAGATTTATAGATGTAGTAATCTTTTTTACCATATTAAATAATAAAACCATCATGTTTGTTTAGATAAATTTAATCATTTATCTCACCATTAAGAAATTGATACATCGCATCCATTTGAAAAATATTAAATCTTCCAAAGAAAAATAAATTTAGAAGGTGAAGTAAAATTATTTACAAATAAAACTAGATAGCTAGGTGGACTTATAGAGTCCTTATAATTCATGGTCTAATAGTTTGAGTTAGATGTCCTGGATACAACCCATTTGATCTATGGTGGAATAGACTACCGTCACCTTCTAATAACAGGCCATATAGATGAGTGGTGATAAAAAACATTTCCTACTTATAGACATTAAATAAATTGGGCTCTATGGAATCCCAATAATGATACTATTTTTTGAAGAAGGTTCCATACAAATCTGGTAATAATATACATATTGAAGAAACTTAGTTATTAATGCCCAAAACCTTAGATTCAGTTGGTTTGAAACATTTGTTGCATGCCACCATGATAGTCGTGTTCTCATAGTTACTTCCATCCCAAATGAAATTATGAATGTAATTTTCAAGACTCTTATATAGTTCCCTTTTCCATTTATATATGTGGAAATAATATAAAAACATAGAAGTGATAGCTTAATTAATAATTAAAATATGAATATCTTGTGAAAACGACTTATGGGGGCATTAATCATGACTTTCAATATTGAGAAATTGAGAAGAGATAAAATTAACTTTATAAATGTTCAAGAAAACCTATACCTATAAATTAATTTATAAATAAAGGAAATATTATTAAAGGCTTTATAAATATTTTTCATAAGATAAACATTTCTATATTTAAACTTCCCCTATAGAATATTTACACATTTATAGTTTGTATATAAATAATTAGGCACATTTATTCCTAGTATAAAACTAAACTAGTTTGTGGAAACAATTGGATTACCAATAGAACCCAACCTTGTATTAATAACCTTATTAATGATCTTAGGTGGATTATTTACAATAATAATAGGCATATAATCACTAACCTCTAAATAATGTATAGTATTTTTAATTAGAGAAATGAATTTAGAGTTTCACCTTGGTGGAAGAAATGTGATTTTGAAAAAGGCATGAACATCCTATACTAATACCACATGAGTGGACTCCTAAATTATCATAAATAATTTATCATTAAATACATTGTATCTAGATTTTACCATCTCACTTTATATATACGTTTACCTCATGTTAAGTTCTATGAAATCATATAAAGTCTCAACATAATTTTCCATGTTCTCTTTCTCATTAGAACAAATTAACTCATATTCTACCTTCAACTTCTTGAATGATTTAAAATATATTTCTTTATAATTCTTAAATTTTCATTTAAGATAAGATTCACTTATTATTTCAAAATTAATAAGATTTATGGGAATTTCATCTACATATTTTTCATCAAGACATTTATCTTCAAGTGATGAGATCATTACATAAACCTTTTATGGATGAATTTTCATGAGTTTCCATACCATATTAATAAGACTAAACTTACTTATATATGTTCACTTAATTATTTTATTCCTATAATCCAAATTTTAAATCAATAATGGGTTTCTATGTGTTCATGACATGAATTTAAAGTGTTTTTGGTATTTTTAAGTTTAAAGTGTGAGTTTATAATTAAATGAAATATGATACTAACAACAATAAAAATTAGAGTTATATTATTTTGAGTGGTTAATTGAGGGTTGTGATAATCTTTATGATTCATGACAAATTAATTTCCAAAAAAATTATTAGAAACATTAAAAATTATTTAAACATCATTGCAAACAACTTTTACAAAAAATAATGTTTTCATTTATTTGAGAAAACATATTTCAAAAAACACCATTTTTAAACAATTCATGTAAACATCATTAAACATAATTGCATACATTAATACACATGATTAGAATAGTAAAATCTATACTACTAAACATACTTTAACAAATTAAAATAATAAACAATATATTCTTATGACATGTGAAAATAAAAATTAAATACTTATGCAGAATAAGTAATGAAAAAAAACAAATAGAACTATATTAAAATTAATTGAAACATATCAAATATACCTAGATATAGTTTCGTATTTTCTTTTATTTTTAAAATATATTTATTATATCTATTAAATTAATGTTTAATGATGGCATAAGAAAGAGATTTTGATCAATTTTTTTTCTATTGGTTGGTGCTAACTTTTTTTATTAATTATAATCTATGATGTTAATTTTTAAGTAGATTAGAATTATTTATTTGGTCTATTAATTTAATTTAAATTTTTTTCTTATAAGTGTGTTTGGTTTTATGAAATTTTAAAAACCTTATTACTTGAGTTATTTCTTGAACTCATTGAATTATTAATTTTAAATAGTGATTTTTTATCCCTTGTGATATGTTAAAATTCTAGTTTATTTTTTTACTAATAGGATTCATCTAAAAGGAACATAATAAATAAGTTCACTATTAAATATATCCATACTCTTGGGTGAACTAAAATTCCAGATCATGAACTATCACAGGTAATATGTGATTTAAAATTGAATATATATTTATTTTTTCATTCATTTATGTTTAATTTTCATAAAGAAATGGGCATTAAATATTGATTTACATGTTCCCCAATCATTATTGTTTTGTTCTAGTAGAAAAAAAATATGAAAGTGATTTCAATCAGGAAACATTAAAAAAAATTATAATAATGTTTTTAAATTTTTAGTTTATATTTCATAAGGTCCAGATAATGATTTAGTTTCATTTAATTAGATTTATTTCATGTTCAAAATAAGGATATTTTAAAAAAATTAATCTATTATATAAACTCAAGAAAATAAGTATCAATCAAATTTCCCATTTAGAATTTCAAAGAAAATTTTACAAAGAAAAACCTTCTAAAATACATTATAGTGGATTGATAATCCTCTTCTTGAGTTGAATTGATAGAGGATTATATATATAATTTCATCTATATCTTATAACTTTTCATAAACCTTTATTTTAAAAACTTATTTAAAAATAAAAAAATAGAAATGTGATCAAATGTCAAATAGTGATAAAACAATAATTGTTGTCAAAGTATAGAGGTATAAAAAATGAATAATTATAATCAACCTATGAGAAGAAAATTATATCCTGTAATGGTTTTTTATTAATGGGGAAAGAAAATTGGTTTCTATAATTGGAGTACGATGTGCGATAATATGGATTGTTAATTTCTATTGAATTGATTTGTTTAAAAAAGAAACATATCAAAATATGATGTTATAAAATTGAGGCAACATAAGTAAGAAGTGTTAATGCTCCTATAAAAAACTTCTAGTGTAATGTTGTTCTTATAATCATTGTTAGTGTAAAAACTACTAGTGTTACCGCTCCTATAGAAATGTAACCACTGATAATGTGAATGTGTAAGAACTTTCAATGTAACGGTGTTACTAAAGAATTAAAATGTGAAAGTATTTAATCATTTTTAGCGTAATTCTAGTAATAATATTGGATGTAGTGTTGTTGTCATGCTCTGATAATAATATTTTCTATAAGAGAGTCATGCTACCACAAGGCTGATATAGTAGTACTGATACTAATGAAGTAGAATATGTGAATATGTAACCAATGATAGTAATTATGATACTATAATACTATTATAATGATGATATTGTGATGATTCTTATCATCAGTGCTTGTTTTGGGTTATAGTTTCAAACCTGTTAGGAATAATTCAGATACTATAAATGTTTATGTTACTGACCATACATCTAAACAATAAACATCCACATACTAGGAACATGAATGATACTGCTAAATAAATCAGTAATTTTTATGAAATTTAAATTTATTTTTATTTTTAGCATACTAAAGAATTTATATGTTTAAATAATTAATAATTGTTAGTGTAATATTTCTTATAACATTAGATTCACTACCGATGCAATGAAATGATACTAATATTTTCTATATAAAAGGCATGTCAGTGCAATGTTTCAACTGTAATATTATTTAATAATAAATTTTTTAGTCTTAATATGCTTATAATGAAGTGAAATGTGTGAATATTTAACATCTTATAGTTATTATAATAGTATAATGGTATTATAAATAATGATGATATTTGAAATGATGATTCTAATTCGTGTCTGATTTATGATACTACATTAATGATTCTAGGAATAATGTGATGTTGTAATGCTAATAATGTAATGAATCTATTAGAATGATGATACTAATGAGGTCAAATGTTTATTTATTTAATCATTATCATTTTAATCATTACTATATGAAGAATTGGTACCATGAGAACCACTAGTGTAATGTTGGTAGTGTTAGTAGTGAAAGTGTAATTACGCTAATGCTATTGTAATTTTGTATTAGAACCTATTTTTTAAGCTGTATATTATATGAATATTGGTATTGATCAAAAATTTCATAGAATTGATGCTACTAATAACAATAACAGATCCTTCTTAAAATAACTAGGAAAATAGTTGTGTGTTATGGGTTAAAAATATTGAAATTTTAAATAATAAAGGCAGAATGAATAAATATTACCTAATATTTTGTGTCTAACAAGTTAAAACACCAATAAATTAGATTAATATAGTTATTATTATAACAATATACTCATTTGTTTCATGAATTCAACCCAAAGAGTATAATTAATCACATCACCTATGAAACAAATTTATATTACAATTAAAAAATATATGTAAAATGAATTTAAATTAATTGAAACCTAAATATAATTTAAACGAAGAATAATGTGACATCCTATATCACAATTTCTATTTTGTTGAAATACTTATTTATTTCAATTTACAGTCCTTTTCTATCAAAATTATTGAAACACTTATCCTATTTAACATAGTTGAACTTGATCTTGATCTATATTTTCTAGAAGAATTGGTTACACTCAATTAAATGTTTAGTTTATTTAAATTTTATAAGTTACATTCCTATTTTATATTATTTATTTTTTTGATTATCTAATAAAATGGAAACTCCTTTTTATAGGATTATCTTCAATATCTAGTAGCAAAGGAACCAGACACATTTGGACTAAACGATTGTTTACATCATATCCTAGGCAAAGAGCATGGTAGAAGAGATCATTGAAAACCTAGAAATAAAATCATGTAATCTAAATATTAGTATTCAGGTATTGAATATTCTATAAAAACTATAGGAATGATTACCTAAGAATAATTAAATGGCACCATTGAGACATCAAAGAAACAATTTCGACAATAGTCTCAATAGAAACAAAAAAAAACAAAATGAAGAATTTTTTAAAGTGATGCCAGCTATTGGTGGAGAGGATGATGATGAAAAAGAGGGTGCGGGTGGTGATGATAATGATCTTGGTGTTAGTGGAACACACATAAATAGTGTTTATATCAGTGTTGATGATGATGAGGGTTTATATAAAATTTTTGATTGAAATTATTGACAGTTTTTGTATCTATCATTTTGTTTTTATTGTTTATAAAATTTCAATTTTATATGTATTTTTTTTTTGTATTTTTTTTTATTTTGGTGGAAATAGGATGTTACAGGTGGTGTATTTGGTATATTGTGGGTGGTCTGGATATCCTATAGACACCGTATTGCCTATAATTTGGTATGTCGAAGGTGGTTTTTATATCCTATAAGCTGTCATTTAGTCTAGGATATTTCCACAGTTTAAAACATGGAAATACCTAGACTATAGCCATGGTTATAACCATGGAATTAGGTATTAAAATCCATGATTTAACCATGGATATAGCTATCAAATTCTAAACTTTAAAATATTGAAATATATAACCTATTGTCATGGTTTTAACCATGTAATTAGGCTTTAATTATCATGGTTTAACCATGGATATATCAAGAAATTTCCATGGTTTAAATTGAGGCAATACATTACTTGTTTCCAAAGTTTAAACCATGGAATTAGGTTTTAATTTCCATGATTTAACTGTAGAAATTTATAAGTCCTACTATTATAGATTTATCTGCCATGGTTAGGAAAACCATGGAAATAGGCAATTTCTATGGCTTTTTGGCCTATGCCTATGGTTTGGAACCATCGTCGTAGGTTAATTTTCTAGTTATAATGCCTATTAGGGATCTCAATATGATTATGATTAAGTATATTATAATATACAACAAATACATTCCATTTAATGAGTAACATGTATTATATATTTTCATTAAATACTTTAAATGAATGTGCTCCCATAAAAAATGATGAGCCCAAACATTATATTCATTTAGTGAGCCAAGATCCATATTGCACTGAGAAATGATTTCATCATGGAGTTTCTCTCACCATTTAATTATTTTGATAGGGCATTATCCTAATCACAATAATTGAGAATCATGGATAGGTGAGTAGATAAATATTTATCCAAATCCATTATATGGATTCACTCAAGTATATTCCTATGATAACCCAATCCTATTAGGGTATCCCAGCTATTGTAACCCAAATAAAATGCCAAAAATGGGCTTAAAAGGGGTCAACCAAGGAAAACCAGCTATGGAAAGACCAACCCAATGATATTCCAACATCATCCATTACTTTCTTACCTTACAAAAGATAATCCATGGGCATCCAGGTATGGAATGACATACCTGGTTGGATGATTTTGGTTTTGAAAAGTATTTCTTTACAAGGAATCTTGCACTTGGTATTTAAGGCATTTTCCAGTATTTCTAATTTAATATACATCATATGCATATTAAATCCATAAATATTACATATTATATAATGTTTATCTTCTCATATTTTATTCTTTTTTTGTATTCATGATTTGGTTTTCTATAATGTAGAAGTATTTTTCATCATTTCCTCCCTACCTTGTCGGTCTAAACCATCACATTTGTCCCCATCTTTGGTCAGTGTGATGGCGTTGACAGTGTATTTGGGATTGTGGTGAGGGATCGTAGGTTAAGTATCATAGAATCATTTTCACTTTTTGTCATTACATATCCCAGTGTGATCCTTCTTTTTCCTTTCTTTCCTAAACCATGATTTCATACTCCACTTCAGTTAAGTGTGGTGGTGGTGTAGGAGGACCGGGATGGTGCTAGTGGACACACTTTATGGCAGCTCTCGCATTGTAATTTTCCTCTTATATATTATGTCTTTATTTTTTCTCCTAATTTTTTCGGCATTTCTCATGGGTGTTTTCTAGTGTTCACCTTAGTTTGTGGCGGCTACCATCCATTTAGTTGGCATGGTGTGTTGGTTGAGGTGTTTTGGAGTGGGATGAAATTTTCTATTTCAGTTTGTGGCTCAATATGGTATTATGATTACTATATTTCATACTCAATGATGATGGTGTCATTCAGAGGTCATGGTTTGGGATGATGGTATGGTATAGTCATGGATCAATCTGGGGTTGTCTCTGTATTTTTCATCCCTGATGATGACAACTGCATTCTAAGGTGTTTTTTTATATAATAACAATTTTGAATTGATCTTTTTGTGGTCCCAGTGATGGTTGTGGTTTTCTATTTAATCCCTTGGTCTCTCATTCCCTACTCTAACCTCACATTACTCTTCCCCTATCTCGGTTCGGTCTAAATCGGTGCCACATAGAGGTTTTGGGATGTGTGAATGAGAAGTCAACAGTGTTCTAGACTCATCCTAAGTTGGTTTTCCTCCTCCTAAATAGGGTTCTGCATCATCATTGATGTATTTTGGAAATTATAACAACAATTTATCAGGTTTTTTCTTTGTGATTTTTGTGCTTGGTGTTGGTATCTTTCAATTTTAATTGTCTTTGATGTTTTTTTCTCATGGTTTTGGTCTGTTCTTTTTTGGTTGGTTGTTTTTATGTTATATATTGAAGTATTTTCACGAATTTACTCCCTCAAAGTCATTTGTGAAGGTTTTTTGGGTTATTATTGTATGACATTGGCCGGTGTGGTTCTCATCGATGAATTGTAAATGACGATCGTGCTTGATTTTCAAATTTTGAACATGGTTTTGGTTTATTTCAGTTTTGAATTTTGAATTTGAAATCTTGAAATGTGGGTTCTAGATTTTTTCTATTCAAATGTAAGGTTACTGCTAAACGATAAATAAAATTTTTGAAATATATAAAAAAATATTTGGAGTGAAACCACATTAATGCATAACTCTTCACAACCCACAAGTTTTTGTTACTTACCTAAAAAAATAATCCAAACATATTCATATATATCCGAATGTATCATATGTATAAGGTATATAAATATTTCATGTAAAGTAATAGATTTATATGATATTGAAAATATCCACATGAGTAAGCCCATAACAACAGATAGCCAACCTCATTCACCTTTAGAGACAAGACATAACCTCTAGGATAGTATGTGGTCAGACCCCAAGTCCCTCTACCCAAGGCTACTTTTATCAATATATATTTCAATCCATGATATCTCTAATACCTAATATATAAAAACTATATTCAATAACTATTATTAATATCATAACTCAAAATACAAACTGAGGTCATGGTAGATGAAAACTAAATTTTATAGAGTCATACCCAACATGTAATGAAGGGATATAACTCATAGAAACAGTTTAATGGTTAAACATATAGCATACACAATATTCACATTTATTAAATAATTTAATAAACATGAATATAAAAGTAATTTAACAAATAAATAAACATTTTATTTATTTTTCAAAAAAAATAAATAACTATTCATGAACATTTCATAAATAAATGATAATTAAAAAGATTTTATAAATTAGTAAGAATATAAAATTTTTTATATTAATTTAAATATGAAATCTTTCATATTTTATATTATAAGGAATCTATATGATATTTTATAAATTATGAACATTTTACAATTTAATTTCTATTATATAAATATTTTATATAATATAAATATCATATATTTTGTAATTTATAAGCATTTTATAAATTACCCTTAATTATGTCTAGATAAACCTTTTATTTCTAGATCATAGGGCAAGCCATATAATTTTTCTCAAAGTTATTTTAATATTAATATTTAATATTTGGGAATAATGTTTCAAAAATATTTATGTAATTAATTATAAATATTTTTATAATTAATTAATCAATTTAAAAATTATTTATAAATTAAATATTCTCAAAATACATTTTATTATGATTTCTAAACATTTTATAAACTATAAAAACCATTAAAAAGTTTAAAAAAATAACTAATTCTGTTCACCCTTACATATATGTGTATATCTGTGTAAGGTTAAAACCTTCTACCCTTATACAGGTCCCCTGAAATTATTGTGTAAAGTTAGAGTAGCTATGTAAAGGTAAATATTAAAAACCTTTATGCAGCACATTCTCTACCTTTATGTGTAACGGTAATTTCTAGTTACCTTTATGTAGATACTCTACGCAAAGTTATACCAAGGTTGCCTTTATGTGGAACTTTTCTATATAAAGGCTAGTCAGTGGTTACCTTTATGTAGAAAATATATGTAAGGTTAATGCCCTGATGACCTTTACATATACCCCTCTACATAAAGGTAAATATTAATTAACTTTATGTGGATCCAATGGGCTATGTAAAGGTATACAAAACTAAAATTGTGTTTTATGAAACATTGTTATTCATTGTAACTCAAAAACTAGTCGATTAAACATATTGGATTCTTTAAGAAACAACATTTGATACCAGTGATGGGTTTTTTAATCATATTATGATTATTAGAAATAGAAAACAACCCAAAAACATGAAGGTTTATCTTCAAGAAATCAATATGCTAAAATTATTGTAAAACAGAGCATTATAAATACCTAGTATTCATAAGTTACAACAGTCATCTTCCTTGATCCTGATAGAGTGCTTGAGGAAGAACATGAGGAATAGTGAAAAAAATCACCATGTCTCTGAGGGAGTGTACCGGTCGAATGATCCTTGATCGTATCAAGAGGATACCCAAATTTTGATGGGTTGCTAGCCCCTTTGTTGAGAAATGATAAATATTACTTCAAGAAGAAGAGCGCTTCAAGAAATTTGAATGAAACTGATGATCATGGTAACATCGAATGAATATGATCCACACACCCATATATAATAGAAGTGAACTATTCTCTTTAAATAGGAAAAGATGAATGCTCCCCATTTGTAACACATCTCATGAATTAATGTTTATTGGGTGTAATATTCATTGAACTAATTTCAATGAATAAATGAAATGCTATAATAAACCAAACTTTGGTTTGTGACTCGATGAAACCATTTGGGATAATTTTTACAGACCGTTGCATTTAATGCAACTCATATGTGAATCTCATGCATATTTATATATATATATATATATATATATATATTATTTCATATATTATGCATTATACATGCATCATATGCATGATAATATACATGCATAATATTCATGTATTTAAATATACACTATATACTATATATATTGTATCATATACTGTATATATACACTATATGAGTCACATGCATGTGTATATGCATCGCATGTATTTTAGTGCATTTCCAACATGATAAATATATCAAACTATTGATTTTCAAAACATTACTACTAAATTATTCATATAAGTGTTGTGAGAATCTTATAAATGATTTTGATTCACCATTTTATATATGGTATGTTATGTCCAATTTTAATTTTAATCAATATTCATAACATGCAATGTATACTTACCAGTAAATAATAATACATGTGACCATTTAATTGATGTATCTTTTATAAAATATTTAAATGTTTTTCATGGTATTTGGCTATACCCATATATATTCCATAATTAGTGCTTCATATAAATATTGAAAATTCACTTTTAATATAAGTGGTGATAATTGAAGGTTTTAGGAGTAGCAGAAGTACTAAATAGGGAATTCCCAAGTTATATTTTTATCATAATTGATTATTAATATGATATTTACAAGATGATAAACCCCATGATCATCAGAATTGAATCAAAGAATTATTAACAATTGAGAATTCCAAAACCAAGCATGGGATCATCACATATTATTTATAATTAATTTAAATAATTAAATAATTACCTTACGATAAATTATTTCTTCATTGATGGATCTGACAACATATCTACATCATTCCATCATTGCGTTGTAGGAATCAAGAGTAGATTCCCTCCGGTGGTGATCCACATGTGTTCCAAGAACCTCCAAACGTCATTGTAGGAATCTTTAGGTTTTAGCATGATAGATCCTAATGCTTTCATTTGTCATCTTTGATTGACATGAGAATCGCTTACAGAAGGATTCTATTGATCCCTCTAGACTTGAGAGTGGTGGTGGTGAATGATCTCTCTCTGTTCTTGAGAGAATTATTGGAGAGGGAACTCTCTAGGTCTTCGAGAGAATTATCTCCAGGATTTCTGTGCACAACAAATGAAATGGCTACTATAAGAAAAATAATATAATTTGGTTTTTATACCACTAGTGTTAGAAAATAATAATTGCACATTTTTCCTTATTATATTTCTTAATTCCTGCAGAACCCCATGTTAATATTATTATTATTATTATGATTTCTTGAGATACGCTAAACTTGTGAATTAAATTAAATATTATTTATTAAAATATTATTCAATATATATTATTTCGCACTAGACCATTAAAATTGGTCCTCCATTCCTACACAATATTTATCAAAGCATAAATAATGACTATTTATTTAATAAATTAATATCACTGCATATTCTCCAATAAATAAATAAATACTATATTCACTAAATAAAAAATGAATATTTATTAAATATTCTACTCATAAAATATTCTCTCTAATAACTAGTGATAAAATATATATGATCAAGAAAACATGAATAATTATTAAACCACATGCAGGAATAATATTTATTTAGATTTTTAAATAATAAATAATATTATTTTTTAATTGAGCTTATAGATACACTTAGTGTGTGACCCTCTAGGCTTCTTTCTCAGTGAAATTTGGTGAAGTAGCCTAAAGTATATTTTTAGCATCTAACAAAATTTCAAGGCACCCATGGAGAAAGAATTTAATTCCAAAGCAATATAAAAAAACTTATAGACACTAATTGTGTAATATAATCCCTTTATCGTGATATATCTAATCAAGTAGGTTGCATTTTGATGTCATCAACCTATCTTCTTGATGTCTATTTATTTGACTTTATATAATTAAACTTTCATATAGAACACCATGGTCAAGGATTTATTTAGGATATATCATTTCCATCAAAGGTCTTAAAATATCAACTTCTTTTAAATAACAGAAGGGAAAAATAATTTCCCACATTATTCATTAATGAAATATTACCCATGATGCACCCAATGTATCCCATTGCACTGTGAACAATGTCATCATGTTGTTCATAAATACATAAAATTATGTGAATCATAATATTTATTAATAATAATCATGAATTCTAAGGATCAATACACATGTTTGTAGATAGAAACATCCAATAACACATATAAATGTGGATTTTCTACTAGTGGGTCTTGTTTTTATAATATCCTACACTGGATATTGCTAAGGGTGTACACTATGAGAAGGTGACTCAAAGTCCTATGAGTCTCCACCCCTAATATCTTATATCATTTTTGTCCCTCAAATAATCTCATCCAGCTATAGAACAAATATTTAAGAATACTTTTCTCGAACTTATGGTTTCTCATCACAGTGGTGAACTACTATGACTTTTCAGTGTGATGGATACTCTTAAGACATTATCACATACTATGTCATGAAGGAGAAAAATCATGATGTGATAAGGAGTTTATTAATATTCAAAAAAATGAATATTTGTTATCATAAAGTACATAGAAGTTGGTTCTAGGTAACTAACTACAATAGACTCCCACTTGCACTAGATCCAACTACTAACAACCATTAGTCTGCTGACTCTCACATAATACTCATGCTTCTATTGATATAGGCCTTTAGTCAAGAGGTTCACCACATTTTCTTCTATAGAAACCCTGATTACTTCAACTTCAACCATCTAAGAAAAATCCATTAATAAGTGATACTTTTGGAGTATATTCTTTATCTATTGGTGTGACCTCAGATATTTTTCAAGAGCTACATATTTAGTATTATCACAATAAAATGTGATACGGTGTTTACTACTAGGTACCAAATTAATATCCTGGATAAAGTTTCATATCAAAATGGATTCATTGGAAGAATTATAATCCTCTATATACTCATACTCCACTATAGAATAAACAACAACTTTCTTCTTTAAACTCTTCTAACTCATAGCTCCTTTGTTGAAATAGAAAACACATCCTGACTATGACTTCAAATCATTTTGATCTATTTGAAAACTAGTATTAGTATAACCCATTATGACTGGATACTCATATCCTCATACACTAATAATATATCCTTAGTTCTTCTATAATACTTAACGATAGCCTTAATATCATACCAATTTCATTATCTTGGATTATCTTGATATATTCCTTCCATACTTAATGCATAGGAAACATCAAGCCTAGTACATAATATATCATATAGGATTGATCCTATCACTAAAGATTATGGGATCTTACTCATTATCTCTTTCTTATGTTGTGTCTAAAGACACATTTTATTATAAAATGTATACCATGTGATACTAGAACTAATAACCTCTTGGATGGTTCTATACTAAATATCATTAATATCTGGTCAATGTATGCACTTTGACTTAGTCTAAGTAATATGTCATAGTCCTAGTAAGTTGTTATAGTAAGTAAAATTATTATGGGTTTAAACATATAAACTGGTGAAAGGGTTTCATCATAGTCAATGAATTGACATTGTTTAAACTCTTTAGATGATAACCTTGATTTATAGGTAATTACTCTACCATCCATGTCCAATTTTATTTTAATACCCATTTTCACCCAATAGGACTTACATCAAGTGGAATATCGACTAGAACCCAAACTTGTTTTTGATACATGGAATAAATCTTATAATTCATGGAATATTTCCATCTTATAGATTATGAGCACTTTACTGCCACTTTATAGGATAGAGTTCCATTATTGTCAACCAATAATGAGTCACCATCTTCGGTGACTAAAAAATCATATCTCTCTTGTTCCCTTACATCTCTAGTGATCCTAGATAATACTTGTATTTAAATAACAACTTCATCCATGGGGACCTATGGAATATGTTCTTGTACCAACTCTTATGTATCCTGAACATCAACTTCCTCAAAGTCAATATTTCTCTCGTTATCCCTATTAAGATGTACTACCTCTCAAGAAACACAACTTTTCTGGTGATAGTCACTTTCTTATTTGAGGGGTTGTATGGGTAGTATCCCTTTGTTCCTTTGGATACCATATAAAGATACGATTTGTGCCTGGCGGTTCTAGTTTTTTTCCTAAGAAGGCCTTAAGAAATTTCTCACATCCCCATACACATGTATGTGACGGAATGGGTTTACCTTCACTCCATAACTCAAAGGGAATTCCATTTTTTTTCTTTAATTGTTACTTGGTTTAGTTTGTATGCCAAATTTTGTAATA
The DNA here is from genome assembly GCA_963277665.1 of Viscum album. Lineage (NCBI taxonomy): Eukaryota > Viridiplantae > Streptophyta > Magnoliopsida > Santalales > Viscaceae > Viscum > Viscum album. The sequence continues at coordinate 454,971,494 of OY728119.1, read as the reverse complement.
CATATCCCTAAATGGATAATGGAATACATGTATGACTCATCATTGACCTTACCATATCTAGAAAGGTATGGTTTATTCTTTCACTAACACCATTCCACTATAGTGTGTAAGGTGGAGTGAGTTGTGATAGAATTCCAAACTCCCATAGAAATTAGATAAACTCTTGCTTAAGATATTCACCGCCTTGATCTGATTGAAGCTTCTTTATCTTCTTTCCAAGTTGATTCTCTACTTCATTCTTGAATTCTTTGAATTTCTCAAAGGACTCAGATTTATACCTCATCAAGTAGACATAAACATATCTACTCTCAAGTAATCAATAAAAGTTATAAAGTAATAATACCCAACTCTATCTTCTATTGTAGTGGTCCACACACATCATTTTGAATCAATCCAAGATGATCAATGTCCCTTTCACCCTTTCCAAAAAATAGTGGTTTGGTCATTTTTCCTTGTAAAAAATCATGACATCTTTCAAGAGGTTTCTGCTCAAAAGATTCTAAATAACCATCTTGATAGATCTTTGTCAATGGATTCTTATTTATATGACCAAGATAGTGATTTCATATTTGTGTGTTATATGAGTCATGAAAACATGATTCGTTATCTATTTTCAATACTTGGTTTTATTAATTTAATACATAAATACCCTTATTTAAATGTATCATACCATAACATATGTTGTCTTTATTAAAGAAAAAACTTTTATTTCCAAATTTGAAAATAAAACAATTTTTATATAAGTAGGACACATAAATTATGTTTTTATTAATAGTTGGTACATAATAAAAATATCTTAAAACCAATATCATTCTTATTGGAAACAAAAGGTGGTAGTCTCTAATGGCTAGAGCAGCTATCCTTACACCATTAGCATCTTACAAATCCACCTTTCCATTAGAAATATTTCAGAATATACTTGTTTCCTTCATTTGAATATGGATTTGAGAACCAAAAGTTGTGTCTAATATCCAATGGGTAGATATATAAATATTACACTCGATAATGAATTCACCTATAGCTTCCCCATACTTCTGGGTGCATTTCCTCTTCCAATGGCCTTGATTTTCACATTCAAAACATACTGCTTCCTTATCCTTTCTTTGCCTATGGATCTTCCTCTTCTTTGAAGGATTTTTCTTAGTAGATTTAGACTTTTTATGAGTCTTGGTCCCATTTTCCTTATTATTACTTTTCTTATTCGCCATAAGTAATGTGATTTTGTTATGCCCCATGTTCTTGTCCACTTGGAGAATCAAAGTAAGAAGTTATCAATAAATCTTCTCCTTATTTCACATATTATAATTGAAAATAAAACTATATAATATATTGGGTAGTGAGGAAAGTATGAGATCTATATGCAACTCATCTAGAATTTAATCCCTAATATGTCTAATCATTTAATATATCCAATAATCTTCACTACATGAAGCTCATATGGTTCCAAATATCTAAGATTGGTTTTAAAAAAATAATTTTAGATCTCATATCTCTCTTGTCTCACATTCTCTGAATAGATATCCCAAATTTGAGACATCATTCTATATGAATCCATGTCCTCATGTTTCTTTATAACCTCATTGGTCATGTATAATAGCATAAAACATTAAACATATGCAACATCATTCAAATGTTTCTCATAGTGAGACAACTCTTCCTCCCTAGCCTATTTACCATGTGATTTTGGAATAGGATCTCCAACCACATACAATTTCCTTTAATGGTGTAGGATAACACATAATCACCTCTACCACTCTTGGAAATTTGTTTCTATTATAAGGTTATCATTATAAATTATGTATCATAGTGATATGTTTAAATTCATTTTTAATATTTTTTCTAAAAATAAGAAGATTGGAATTTTAGTACTTTATCTGATTAAAAATAGAAAAATAAATAAATATTATATTTATTAATATCCCATTATTTTATCAAAACCCAGTATCTCCTACTATTAGATTTGTAATATCCTATTTCCTGGAAATTCCAGTGGCAAGGATCCATATTCCTCTTCTTATCAACTATACTTTGGTCAGTCAAGAAATTTGAATGGTTTTAGGTGGGCATTTCAAATGTCAACTACATTAACGCAGAGTTCCTTGATCTATTGAGTGGACTCCCCAATACTAAAATACTTAAATTTTATTTCACCAAATTTTTCCTCTCATTTTCACTAATTCCTACTTTATAATTAAACCCTTGAAGTGAACTAATTTAATTCAACCCAAAACATCACGTTAGAATTCCACAATAATTTAAAGCATACTAAATTTGGATGTTCGGTCACTTTAAACTATGCTTAGATTTTAACTTAATTAGTGGAAGGATATACTAACTTAATATATATAACTGTGGGATTTCATATTTATGCATTAATTTCCCATTTTATCTTTATTACATTCCTGTTAATATTAAGTGGATTTACTTAAGTGATTAACCATTTCTTAGATAAAATTTACTTATAATCCAATTTATTTTATTTTTATCTTGCATGTTCATTAATTCATTAATTCATGTGATCATGAAAAAACATCTATAATGAAATAACCATGAAAATTTACAAGAATAGAATAATAAATTGTTATGCTCATGATCTTTTACTCATGGTTAGTTTATCTAGCAGATGATAAACTAATCACCGACCTAGGGGAAAGACCTTGAACCATTTTATGGTTTCTGTTGTAGCTTTCCACATGTCCACCTAATTATCTCTCTTAAATTGGTTTCTCATCAGATCTAAACTTGAACCACCTACACTATATTGGGAGATCCATCCATTACATATGTTTTTACTCACATTCATGTGAGGGGAACTGAAGGATTGGTTAAGGAGTTTATATAAAATAAACCATGGGTTTACAGGCCCTTACATAATGAGAAGAGGGATGACATACAGGCCATCAATTTAATTTAATAATAAACTAAAATAAACTAATCACATACAGGTTCTAGTCTATGATCATTATTATCCACATATATTCAATGAATTGAAAATTTAATAAAACATCATTGAATTCTAATCGTTCTTATTTAAGATAAATCATTATCAAATCAATTAATTATATTTTTTAATTAATAAATTATTTTATATTAATTCTCATCCAAAATTTCTTAATATTATCATCCATAATAATTTTAAACAAATTAAATAAATTTATTTAAAATTTATTGCGTACAAAAAATGTACCTTGAAGTTAACTCGGTGAGTACCCATCTGAACTACCCAACATGCATTATATTTGTATATTATTTACACATGAGACATATAGTATACATGACTTATCATGTAATTTCACGGTATATACTATCAACTTAATAAACACATATAACACATGGTATTTATGTAGCATGTTATGTTTCAATGCATATAGAGTAATAATTGTATTAAAGTTATACATGATATGCAGTTTTGAACATCACGCAGAAATTAATTATAAATTTATATATATATATATATATATAATTAATTAATCACATGGAATGTATTATAAACTTAATTACCACATGGAATGCATGTTAATAAAGTTTAATCAATATAATAAATTAATTTTTAATTCTATGTAATTTGATAAAAGTACATGGCGTATACATTCCAGCTACATGTCATGTATTATTCTCACCATCTATCCATGGAACATGCCTAGGGACTCGATGTGTAATCATACCATGAAAAATTATGGATTACACAATGTACACATGTGATGCACAGTGTATGGTCTCTGAGTTACATGGTCACTAGTTATATAGGCAGTGTATGAAAATATACAGGTCGGCTATGGCTAATGGAGTACACATCATGTATAGAAGTTAAATGAAATGTAGTCCAGCTAACCATACGTCAAGATATCTCAATCAACATGTGGTGTATTTAAATACAAACTGCATGTAATAAATGCACATGGCTTGAATTAATTACAAATTAATTCAAGGTGCGTTAAACATAGTTTCAAGTCATGTACCTCCAAGTTACATGGAGTGTACTCTTGTGTTGTTTGGCCTGACTCCTCGATACCTCCAAATGAGTTATTTGAATTTATTTCATTCATAAAATTATTTTATTTGATTATATTTTTAAGAAATAAGATAAAGAAGATCATATCTCATGATTTGAATTAAATAATTATATAACTAGAATTCAAAAACTAACAACAAGTGCATAAATCAATCAACGATATTTAAATAATTATAAATAATTATTGGAATCACTTTTATACCACTTAGATGTTCCATATGTAGTAGAAGATCCATACGGGGTATGCCCAACTCAGATTTTTTTCATAATAAATGATTAATCTGAGATTTAAATGATGATAAATGTCATGATCAACAAATCGAATCAAAGAATTATTGACGATTGAGAATTTCAGAACCAATTATGGGATCATCACATATTATTTATAATTAATTTAAAAAATTAAATAATTTCCTTGTGATAAATTATTTATTCATTGATGGATTTGAAAAAGTCTCTATATCATTCCATTATTGCGTTGTAGGAATCAATAGTAGATTCCCTCTAGTGGTGATCCACACATGTTCCACGAATCTCTAAACGTTGCTATAGGAATATTCTAGTGCTAGTGTGGTAGGTCTTAATGCTTGATTCATTCATATTTGATCATCCTGGGAATCACTTAAAGAAGGATTTTCTTGATCTATCTAGTCTCAAGAGTGGTGGTGGTGGTGGAGGATCTCTCTCCATTCTTGAGAGAGTTCTTGGAGAGGGATCTCTCTAGGTCTTAGAGAGAATTATCTTCGGGTGTCGTTTTGCACAACAAATGAAATAACTACTATAAAAAATATATAATTGGGTTTATATACTACTAGGGTTAGAAAATAATAATTGTGCATGTAACCTTATTATCTTGATTAATTCCTATATAACCCCATGCCTGAAATAATAATAATGATAATAATAATAATAATAATAATAATAATTCTTAACATGCACTAAACTCGTGAATTAAATTAAATATTATTTATTCAAACAATATTAAATATATATTATTTATCATCAGACCATTAAACTTGGTTCATCATTCCTTCACAATATTTATCAGGCCTTGAATAATGACTATATATTTAATAATTAAATATCATTGCATTATTCATCAACAAATAAATAAATATTATATTCACGGAATAAAATATAAATATTTATTAAATATTTGAATCAAAAAAATATTCTCTCAAATAATTGGTGACAGAATATACATGATCAATAAAACATGAATAATTATTAAATCATGTGCTGAAATAATATTTATTCAACTTGTTAAATAATAAATAATATTATTGTTTAATTGTGCTTCTGGATACACCTAGTGTGTGAGCCTCTAGACTTATTTCTCAATGGAATTGGGTGAAGCATCCCAAATTCCAAGGTTATCATTTAGAAACATGTCAAGGTAATAATAGATAAAGAAGTTAATGTTTCAACGACAACCACTTGAGGACACTAACTGTATGATATAATCTCTTTATCACGATATCTCTAATCAAGAAGGGGGCATGTCAGTGTCATCAACCTATATACTCGATGTCACTTTCTGTAACTTTCAAGAATTAAACTTTCCTATAAAACATCATGTTTATGGATTTATTTAGGCTATATCATTTCCATCAAAGTGCATAAGATATCAACTTCTATTAAAGAATAGAAGGAAAAAATCCTTTCTTTCATTATTCATTAATGAAATATAACTCGTGATGTATCCAACTTATCCTACATCACCGTGAATATATGTAAACTTGGTTTTCATCAATACATCAAAGTACGTGAATCCTAATATCCATTAATAATAATAATAAAGTCTAAGGATCAATACACACATTCACAGATAAGAAAATTAAATGACACATATAAATGTGGATTTCTTACTAGTGGGTCTTGCTCTCATAATATCTTATATTTGATATTATCAAGGACTTACATCATGAGAAGGTGTCTCAAAAACCTATAAGTCTCCACCCCTAATAGCCTATATAATTTTTGTCCATAAAATGATTTCATATGGATATAGAACATATATTTAAGAATACTATTGTGGAATTTATGGTTTATCATCATAGTGGGGACTTGTTATGACCTTTCAGTGCAACAGCTACTCTTAAAAGATTATCAAATACTATATCACATAGAAGAACAATCATGATGTGATAAGAAGTTTATTAATATTAAAAACAATGAATACAGGTTATCATAAAGTACATAGAAGTTGGTTCTAGGGTGCCAACTCCAATAATAATATAAATAATTTACCTTAATAGGTAACTCGGGATAGGTAAACCATAGTAAGTCATTATAGTTTATCATATAAAGAAAATACATAGTATCATGAGGAGAATGAAAAATTCTTTTACAAACAAAATTTAGTAGAAATACATCCATCCTTTAATTAAATTCATGATTCTCCCCCTGATGAATATCTAATATTTTATTGATAAATCAATGCTCATGTATATATTTAATAATAAAAATTGATCTTAGATGAATCAAATAATTATATCATATACTTTTAATGTTTTGGGATCAAAAAAGTTAAGGTTAACTATATTTGATTTGGTTTTATATATATTCAAATATAATAAATAAAAATAAAACCATTGATGTTTCTCTCAAATAAATTATTTATTAATATTTTTGTACCTTTAGGTAATCATATATTTTCTCTTTCAGAGCCTTTGATTAATTTTTAACTACTAATTAGTGTACTTACATGAGTAATAATTAACTCTTAATGATTTTTGTTTAATAATAAACATATTTGAGTACTTTTAAATCATTTAATTAAAATAATATCAAAAAACCCATGCTTCATTAAAAAATATATATTATATTTTGATGATCTTCCATTTATGTCATGACCCCCTCCCTCTAAAGATACCCCTCCTAGGCTAGAAATGAAGAGAGGGAGATAATGACCCATAAGTCACACCTCCAATAGGACCTGGGTTGTCTACTACCACCAAGGGTGTACAAATCTCACAATATGGGAGGAATTACAATTTATAAGAAACAAGATCAAGAGATAGAATGAATCATCCACAAAAAACTCCAAGACATAATATAAAAGATAAATCTGAATCATACCACATGCACGTATCAAGGTATACTAACCATACCAACCTCACCAAGGCACGCTCACCAAATAACTCAAGCCAAGTAATACAATATAAAGTAAATCACATCGATGATAGGGTACCCCGCACCACTTTCCCACTAAATTTATACTCTCACACCCCAATGAAAAATGTCCTGACGCTCTCACCTCTTCTGAATATACCACATCACATCCTTCCTACACACACATGGTCCTCATAGCACATCTTGGTCACACACACTTAGGCCTCACAACACACCCTGCCCGCACACACCTGGGCCTCACAACACATCCTGCCCACACACACCTAGGCCTCACAACACATCTCACCCATACACACATGGGCCTTAGAACACATAACATCTCATCACAAAGACACTTGGAAAAGCACATCACAACTCATCCTGAAGACATATGGCACACTACATCACAACTCATCCTGAAGACACCTAAAAAACCACATCTCATCACATACTTCCTGAAGAACCTTGGGTTGTCATCTCCTAGAAGAGGGGTAGGGAAGAGCGGGTTTCCATTAATCTATCCTCCTACTGTGTTGTTGGGAAAGATACCCCCGCATGACTATGTATGTGTTCCTCATAGAGCGCTCAATGTGGGTGAGTGCCTAAAGAAATCACAAGGAAAATAAAAGTATATATATATATATAGTATCAAATACTCAAGCCCAACCTATGGGTTCTCAAACAAACAACCAACTCACAACACCATCACCTTTTTTACCACATCTAAATTCATAGCACCACACATCAAGCCATAAACCCTATTTCACATTTTCAACCAATTTCATTTAATCATCCCTTTCTATTCATTATTTAGTATCAACCACACTTAATCACACAGCCCGCCATTTAATTATCCATTAACCATTTCCATTCCATTAACCAAACTAACTCATCCATTCCAAACATTATTAAATAATTATTTATTCATCCCATCACTACTCGAGCATCTAGCACAACACAACCACATTTCACAAACATCTCATCATACCATCACCTTGTCAACCCCAAAATCATGTAACCATCATCCCCACATGCCCCAACCACACCTCGTCATTCCACAATCACGGCCACACATCACAATACATAATGACCATTCTTTAAAATTTTACAAAGGTTATTTTATCACATTTCACTTTATTTTAGAGGCATTATCACACAAGACATAATCCTAGGGAAACCATTTCATTATCCAAGTATAAGTAATTAACTAATTTCCATTTAGGGTGATATCACAAAAATCACAATAGTAAAATAGTCACAATACATATCCAATAGAAACAAATCCCCCAATGACCATAATTTTCAGCGGGGCATCAATCCCAAACAAGCCACAATATCACAAACAATATAAAAACTGTAAAAACATGTAAAGTATACCCCTTTACCCTTCAATTTCAATTTAAAAAATTTATTTATCTTTGATTAATCCAGAACAACCATAATTCATAGGTAAACATAAGTAAACCCCTCCTGCATGATGCACAAATAAAGAAAAATGAGGGAATCCCTACCTCAAAGAATATTTTCCAACTTGTTGTGCACTGCAGGAAAAATAAGAACACTCAAAAACCACAACCACACCATGAGGAGCCATGGATAACCTACACTGCACCCGAAGATCATAAAAACGCAGCCCAAACTCACAACCCAAGACAAACTGCACCACCATAGAAGAACTCTGAAGAAGAACAGAAGGAAAAGGATAAGAATGAGTGGATAACTCACCGCAAATCAACCACAAATTTCCAATGAACAACCACTAGGATAAATAAATAAAAGAGAGAGTAAAATGGCTTGAAGAACACCTCAGGGAACCTAGGTTTCTCCCAAAATGAGAGATAGAAGAAACCATGCCTTAATGAATGAGAATTTGGCTAAAATAACTTTAAATCCACACTGTATTGGAGTATTAAAAATGTGTAATCCCATTTCACATCATGTAATCCCTGGGGTATAGTTTCCACTATAAAACACATCCCCACTTCATTTTATTATTTATTTTTAAACCCAGATATTTTACACATTGTGAAACACTCTTTTACATCGTGTAAAATGTTTACACGTAATTAAACCCACTTTCATGTCATGTAAAATTTTTACACATCGTGAAATCTCCCTACTTCCAGCTTTTAGCATCCAAACTTCACCAGACTTCCCTCAAGCCTCCTCTTAACACCTCTAACAACCAAAAATGGAAAAGTAATGGATCAGGAAGTCACAGACCGTTACATCAGATACCTCTCAAATGATTATCTCCCTCAATAATCAAAAACTAAGCCTAGAATAAAAAAGGGGTCTGAAAAACCACCCCACGAAATTCCTCTCAAGGATCTCGTCATAACCCAAACACCACCACTAGCCAAACACACTAACCCAAATAACCACAAAACAAACTGCATAACCATAAGTCACCTCCTCACACATAACCACACAACCACTGTACATCTATCTCAACCTCCACACAACCCAAACCAAAAACCACTATAACCAATGAACCACACCGTCTTGAACACTTGAATCAAGGAATATCATTCTCCATTTTAAGATATTATCTGTTTTGGGTGGCACTAACTCACCTGTATGGGTTTAATCACATCACAGTTGATGCATCTTGATTAGGAATCTAGACCTCCCCTTTTCATATGTAAGGAATTTATCACACATCACACCAAGAACATCATAAACCAATGAAAATAGATTATCTCATAAAAAAAGTTAAAACATAACATTACAAAGAAAAATAGAGCAAGGAAAAACTCAAACAACTTTGGGTACTGGGTATGAATTTGTGCCTCTCACTCCCAAGTACTCACTTCTATGAAACCATGACTCCATAGCACATGAACCAAAGGAATGGTCAATAAATACATCACCTTCTCTTGTATATTATGGATCTATACTGGCTGATCCACAAACATCATGTCATCCTCGATATCCTACTCTCCCCAATCAATGACATTAGAATCATTATGAAGATATCAATGAATTTGAGAGATGTGAAATAAATTGTGGATCTTTTCCAACCATGGTGGAAATGAAAACTGATACTCCACCTCACAAAATTTACCCAACACCTTAAAGGGTCCAACAAATCTGGGAGAGAGCTTACTCCCTCTGTCAAACCTCTATTGCCCGTGTCAGGGGGAAACCATCAAGAACACAGTCCCCAACCTAGAACTCAAGGGTCCTCCTTCTTCGATCAGCATAATACTTATTCTAGTCTCACACTACTTTCATCATTTCAAGAAAAAGTTGAACCTTATTTTTCATGCTCTGCACCACATAGAGACCAAGAATAGATATCTCCCCAACCTCTATCCAGCACAATAGAGAACAAAACGGTCTCCTGTACAAGGCCTCAAATGAGACCATTCCAATGGAAGAGTGATAGATATTATTATAAGAAAACTAGAAAAAAGGAAGGTTTCATACCCAATATCCACCAAAGTCCAAGACGCATGCCCAAAACATATCCCCCAATTTATGGATAGTTTGTTCTGTTTTCCCATCTATATAGGGGTATAAAACATTGTTGAGGCATAACAGAGTTCCAAAATAATGTTTCAATACCCTCCAGAATTTTGAGGTAAAATGTGGGTCTCGATATGAGACAATGGACCAAGTACTCGATGAAACCACACCACCTCATCCATGTACCTCTTAGACAAGGAATCCACTACACTCGATTCCTTGATTGCTAAGAAGTGGTCCAATTTTATCAACTAATCCACAATCACCCAAATAGCATCATAAACTTCCTGAGCTCTAGGTAACCCTATGATGAAATACATATAGATTTCATACCATTTGCACTTGGGTACATCCAAGGTCTATAACAAACCACCAAGAACACGATGCTCATAATTTACTTGCTAGAAAACCAGAAACCAAGCCACAAACTTGGCCACTGCTCATTTCATCCCAGGAAACCAAAAATGCATCCTCAAGCCGTAGTACATATTATAAATTCTTGGGTGTACCGGCAAAGGTGAGATATGGAAATCGTGAATAAATACATTACACATTGATACTGAAACAAACAACCTTCCACAAAACAACATCTGGTTCTGACCATCCTCCAACCATCCCTCTAGAGCATCACCATGGCCAACATGATCGCGCATCACCTCTTCCTCTGAGTATCCCCATTGATGCTCCTACACCTACTACATCAAAGAGTATTGTATCATAATCTAAAATAAATAGCCTCAACCACTATCCACTCTTTCATATAAGTTTAAGTCTTCTAACTCCTCCATTAATCTCCAAGAATTTCCGGACTCCCAAACGACACCCTTCCACAACTTCCTGCTCTGAGCTTTAGCCACAACATTTTATTTTCCTGAGGTGTAGGAGATATCAAAATCATAGTTCTAAAAAAACTCCACCCAGCACCACTTCTAAAAGTTTAGATCACAATGAGAAAAGATATAACTCAAACTCTTGTGGTTTTTAAAGACCACAAAGTTCTCCCCAATGAGGTAATGCCTCCAAAAATTTATCATAAACACAACCACTACTAGCTCCAGATCATGGGTGGCATAGTTATGCTCATGGAGACATAAATAACTATACCCATAAGAGATAATATCCCACTAATTCATTAGCATGATTCCCAATCCTAGACAGGAAGCATCCCAAAAAACCTCAAACATCACCCCTTCCTCCTACAGCTGAAGCACTTGAGCCCTAACCAACTTCCCTTTCAGGAAATTGAATGTTACCTGCCACTGATAACTCCACACAAATTCTTGGTCTTTCCTGGTCAAATTTTTCAATGGGGCTGCAACTCAAAATAAATCAGATACAAACCTTAGATAATAGCCTATGAGACCAAGTAAATTATGAACCTTTGCCACATTCTTGGGTGCTTCCCAGGAAACAACAACTTCAAACTTCAACGGGTTTACTGCCACACCTTACTGAGATACCACATACCTAAGGAAATGCACCTATCATGTACAAAACTTACACTTGGACAAATTTTCATAGAGCTATTGGCGTCGAAGAACATGTAAGATAGTTCTGAGATTCTCAGCATGCTCCTCCTCTAACTTCAAGTAGATTAAGATATCATCGATGAATAAAAAAACAAACCGATCTAGGAACTCATAAAACAAGGAGTTCATAAGCCCCATAAACACAGTCGGTACATTCATAACACTGAATGGCATGACTAAAAACTCAAAGTTCCCATACCATCATTTGAAGGCAGTCTTCGGGATATCACCCTCCTTCACCCTAAACTAGTGATATCCAGATTGCATATCAATCTTAGAAAACTAACTCACCCATCTCATCTGGTCAAAAAGATCTTCTATCCTTGAAAGAGGGTAATGGTTTTTTATCATCACTTTATTCAACCTTTGGTAGTATATGCATAAACTCATACCACTATTCTGCTTCTTTGTGAATAACATTAGAGAACCCCATGGTGACACACTAGGACAGATAAAACCATTCTTCATTAGATCATCAATATGAATCCTCAACTCCCATAACTCATAGGGTTCCATCTGATAAGGATCCATCAAAATTGGAGAAGCACCAGGATGGAAGTCTATCACAAACTCAACATTACGTATAGGGGGTAGCATCATAACCTCATTAAGGAAAACATTCATGGACTCCCCAATTCCCTAGGAACTTATACTATCTCAGCATCCACGGATTCCAATAACAACTCATCCAACAAAGAAAGAAGGGGATCCACATGCTGACTGCCCACCTAATAATCCCGTTCACCAACAAAAACCACATGTTGGCCATTCACATCCAAAAACATGACTCTCCTCTGGAATAATTAGATAATAGAATGTATGGAATAAAACCATTCCATTCTGATGATGACATTGTATGGTTGCATCTATAGCAATAAAATATCCCCATGGGACTGATGTGGCCACATCATCAGTCTACACTCCTATCACACATAAAAAACCTAGTATAGACTCTGACCAGTGTAGTCAACACCATGGAAATTGAAGAATCTTTACTTATAGTCCTAAATAATGGGCTAAATCGGGTGAAACAAAGGAGTGTGAATCTCTTGAATCAAACAAGGTACATGCAAGAGTACTAAATAAACTAATCATACCTCTAACGATCTCTAGATCCTTTGGAACTATTTACTCCACTACATTCAACTGACCATGACTAGTTCACATACCTCTCTGTTTATGACCAACTCCACGTCCATGCTTGGTTCACAATCCCTAAACATTAGTAATATAATAAGGTTTTCCTTTACCTACTCCATCTTCCCTAGATGGACCATAAGTCGGCTACCCCTACTGCTGAAATGGTATCACTGGAAACTGTTGTTGAGGCTGGCACTGGACCTATCCACCTCCACCAAACTAATATCAAGCATCCACTGGGCACTAGTTCTGAATATTTTCATGAATTACATAGAAGAAACACATTGGCCCCAACCCCATAGGAAAGGCATGGAAACCAGAAGGTCAAAAGGGAAGTTATTAAGGTCAACTTCTGGATAGTGGAAACCTTGAAGGTCCTAACACCTGATACTTACCATTGAAAACTCTTCCCCTCAAGAAACCCTGATGGTTCCATTCCCACAGAAAACCTTCACATGATTTTATTTTCTCGATCACCTCTATCTTCTTCTAAACCTTTAGATATGTCGGCAACATAGAAGGAGTAACTACATACTATATAGAAGGACGGATTTCCTTCTCAAGACATATTTCATGAGGCTCCTCATCTGGAAAATGATTTGTAAAAAAACATAGAAGGTCCTTGAACTTGATCCCAAGATCCCACATAGACATACTCCCTTGCTGAAGGGAGATTAGCTCCTACATCTTCCCAGCCTTTATTGTTCATTAAAGGAAATATTCCTAAAACTCCTTATGGAAGTCGACCCATAAAACATCTACCTCATTCCACTCTCCTGGATATAGCATCCACCACTGATGCACAGCTCCCTACATCTGACTAACTTCTAAAGGGACCCAATACTCTATCGAGGCCTAGATCAAACTGAAATAAATTTAGAGCTCCTCCATCCATATCTTTATCTCCACATCCAATACACTTCCCTCATACATCCCCAAATCCTTCTGATATAAAACACACTATGTCCTCTACCATTGATCATCCTCCTCAACTGAATCAACCCTACAGTGATCAACTGGATCGTCCTACTAAACATCAACTTCCTGAGCCACACGTGCACAACAAACGGGAGGCATAGTTGAAAGGAAAATGAGGATTTCCTAATCCCAAGTAGGATGGAAATTTATTAAGATTTATTTTAATTCATTTCATTCATTTTATCCATTTTACCCTCCCAAAACAACCCAATTCAAATAATAAAACAAGTCATTATATGCATGTACCTTTCCTAAGTCTCTAACCTACAAGCAGGTCCATCTCACTTGTTCATTCAATAATCTCAAAGTCCATAAACTGGATCATGGGATGCCCTAAAATCCTATGTCCTAGCCAGTCTCCCTAGCCTATGTCATGCACCAAGGTCAACTAGCACTATTTCCATACCACCCCATGAAATCCTCACTATGCTTAACTCCAAACTTTATCCTATCTATTAACCACTCCCTTGGTACTACTCTTTCATGACCCCCTCCCTCCAAAGATACCCCTCTTGGTATATAAATGAATAAAGGTAGATAATGACCCTCGATTCCTACCTCCAGCAGGCCCCGATTTGGTGACTAGCACCAAGGGTGTACAAATCTCACAATATGGGAGGAATTAACCTTTGTAAGAAACAAGATTAGGAGATAGAATAAATCATCCAAAAATAACTCCAAGACATAATATAAAAGATAAATCCAAACCATCACACATGCATGTATAAAACAAAAATGATACAAATATGATAAAGTCTCCAAGGTAAATACCCAAAAGGAAAGCTAAATTAGTGACACGGTAACTGTCAAGGATCTGAGATAGTAAGGTCTAGAACGGTCTGCAAAATCCTCTTGGAAACTTGAAAATAGTTTTATATATGTAGGGTTAGCACAGTAGGAAAAAATTCTCTCATGCACATATGAAATAAGCATACTAATTATCATGTGAGAAAACATCTGAACCAAATAGCACCTATAAAAGTATATTAACTATCCCTAACTCAAAAAGGCACTCTTACCAAATAACTCAATCCAAGTAATAAAATATAAAGTAAATCACATTGATGATAGGGTACCCCGGACCACTTTCCCACTAATTTTCTACTCTCATACCCCAATGGAAAACATCATGGTGCTAACACCTCTTCCAAATATACTATATCACATCCCGGCTGCACTCGCCTAGGCCTCACAACACATCTCACCCACACACACCTGGGCCTCGCAACACATCCCACTCACACACACCTGGGCCTCACAACACATCCCTCCATATAATGATCCATGCCTTCCCGATCTTTTAATTTTCCAGTTTTGGTTTCTGTAGGTGTTCAGAGGAGGCTTAGCGGAAGTTTGGGAGAGTTTGGGTGTTGAGAGCTAGGAGTAGGGAACTTTCACAATGTGAAAGTTGGTTTCATGCCATGTAGAACAATTAAACACTTTGAAAGTTGGTTTCATGATGTGTAATGAATCCAGGTTAGAAAAATAAAATAAAATGAAGAGGAAATTTATTTTTTTGTGGAAACCAAACCCCAGGGATTACACGATGTGAAAGGGGGTTACACATTGTGTAATTCCCAGATATAGTGAAAATTTAAAATTCTTTTTTTCTGAATTTTCATTCATTAGGTCATGCTTTATCCTTACTCTCATTTTGGGTGAACCCTAGGCACCCTGAGGTGTTCTTAGAGCCCTTTTCCTTCCTATTTGATTAGTTTATCCTGGTGGTTGTTTGTCATTGATCCATGGTTGATCCATGGTGAGTTATCCTCTTTTTCTTGGTTTTATTTCTTCTGTTCTTCTTCAGGTTTTTGTTTCGGTGGTTTTTATTTGGTTTGGGGTGTGTTTGGGTTTTTTGATGGATTCTCATTACATTATATGTTGATATGCAGTTCTCATGTTGTGATTGTGGTTATAGGGTGTTCTTCTTCACCCTGTGGTGTGTAGTAAGTTAGAAAGCTCCTTTGAGGTAGGGAATCCTTAATTTATCTTTATTGTGTATCGTGTGGGAGGGGTTTTACTTTTGTTACCTATGGATTATGGTTGTGCCGGATTAAAAAAAGATAAATAATTGGCTAATTTAAATTGAAATGGTTAAAGTGGTTTGATCCATATGTTTTTATAGCCTTGTTGTTATTGTGATATTGTGGATTTTTCAGTCTTGATGACCTACTGAAATTGTGTCCATTTGGGGCTTTGTTTGTGTTGGATGTATCTATTTCATTTTATTCTTTGTTTTTTATCATTACGATATCACCATAAATGGAAATTTTTTAATTAATTATACTTTTCTAATAAAAATTTACTTTCCCCAAGATTATGATTTGTGTGATAACACCCCTAAAAGAAAGTTTAATGTGCTAAAATACCCTTTGTAAATCTTTAAAAATGATCTTTATGTGATGTGATGTGTAGTTGTTCTTTTGGGTTGTGGGGAGATATGTGGTTTTGTGGTCGTTCTTGTGTGATATAGATGTGTGGTTGGGGAATATGGGGCTGATATTTTGTTTTTCCATGCTTTTGGGGTGAAAAGGTGATGGTATGTTGAGCTATTGTGGAGTGTGGTTGTGTTGTGCTAGATTCCCAAGTAGTGATGGGAAAAATAATTTTTTAATAATTTTTTAAATGACATGGGTTGGTTTTGTTAATGGTATGAGAGTTTTTAATAAATAATTTAATGATGGTTTGTGTGATTAAAGGTGTTCGATGCTAAATAATGAAATTAATGGGTGTTAAACGTGGATAAAATTTGAAGTCGTATTAGATTATTAGGGATCTTCACCTTCTAAAATGATTGTTGCAAATACTAATAAATACATTGAGAGGTGGAAAAAAAGGTGACAGTGTTGTGAGTTGGTTTTTTGTTTTATAACCCATATGTTGGGCTTGAGTGTTTGATACTATATATATATATATATATATATATATACTTGAATTTTCCTTGTTATTTCTATACACACCCCACCCACATTGAGCACTATGTGTCGAACACCCATATAGTCACACAAGGGGTGTCTTTCCTAATATCCTAGTGGGAGGATAGATGGTTGGAAACTCACTCTTCCCTACTTCCTCTTCTAGGCAGGTAGGTATTGCATAGGTTGTGATGGTCATAAGTATGTTAGTGCATTAGATGATGAGATGTGGTATCCCAAGTGTCTTCAGGATGAGTTGTGATGAGATGTCCCAGGTTTCTTTGGGATGAGTCGTGATGCAGTATCCCAAGTGTATTCAGGATGAGATGTGATGTGTTCTGAGTCCCAGGTGTGTTTATGTGATATGTGTTTTGAGGCCCATGTGTGTACAGGCGGGATGTGTTGTGAGGCCCAGGTGTGTTCGGGTGGGATGTGTTGTAAGGCCTAGGTGTGTGCGGGTGGGATGTGATGTGGTATATTCGGAATAGGTGGGAGCACCAGGACGTATTTTGTTAGGGTGTGAGAGATTCTAATCAGTTGGAAAGTTGTACGGTGTACCCTATCATAAATGTACTTTACTTTATATTATATTACTTGGATTCATTATTTAATGAGAGAGATTTATTGAGTTTGGTATGGTTATTATACCTTGATAGGTGTTTTTTGTTTCTATTGTTTTCTCACAGGGGTATTAGTATGCTGCTTTCACATATGCATGAGAGACTTTGGTTTTTCTACTGAGTATACTTGTATGATCACCCTATGTATATTAAACTATTTTCAAATTTCCATAAGTATTTTGTAGACCATTATAGACCTTAATAGCTCAGATAATTGACCATTTTTGTGCTGCTACTTTAGCTTTAATTTTGGGTACTTACTTTGGATACTTTTATTTGTATCATTTTTATTTTATACATGCATGTGAGATGATTTTTGGCTTTCTTTTATGTTATGTCTTAGAGTTGTTTGTGTGTGATTAATTCTATATCTTGATCTTGTTTCTTATAGTGGTTAATTCCTCCCATATTGTGATATTTGTACACCCTTGGTTCTAGTCCCCAACCCGGGGCCTACTAGAGGTGGGACTTGGGGGTTCATTATCTCCCTTTATTCATTATAAAACCAGGAGGAGTACCTTTGGAGGGAGGGTTTATGACATCATTGTTTCAAAGATGATGGTTGAGAGATAGGATGGATTTTTGGGTTAGGAATAGTGAGGATCGCATGGTGTGGTACGGAAACAGTTACAGTTGACCTTGGTATGTGACATATTCTAGGGAGGCTGACTAGGACATGGAATTTTAGGAGCCTCATGATCAAGTGCATGGAATCTGAGCTTATTGAATGGCTAGGTGAGATGGACCTTCTTTCATGGTAGAGACCTGGGAAAGGTACATGCATCATAATTACATGTGTTCTTATTTGAATTTGTTTGTTTTGGTAAGGTTAAACTATATAGAATGAATTAAATTAATTAAAATAAATCTTAATAAAAAATCCACACTACCAAGATTAGTAAATCTTTATTTACCTTTCAGTTATGCCTCATGTTCGTCGTGCGCATGTGGCTTAGGTAGTTGAGGTTTAGAAGGCTGATCTAGTTGATCTTCATAGGGTTGATCTGGTTGAGAAGGATTATTAGTGTAAGATTATGTTTCTCTCTTTTTAGTGTCAGGATTTGGGAAAGTATGAAGGTGGTGTTTTGGATGTGGTGAGAGAGAGAGCTAGATGGAGGAGCTTGAGATCGCTTTTAGTTTGATCTGGGGCCCAATGGAGTACTGGTTCCCTTTGGTAGTTAGTTAGATGCGGGGAGTTGTGTGTTAATTGTTGACATTGTATCTAGTAGAGAAGGAGGAATATGTTTTTTGGGTGGACTTCCAAAAGTAGTTTTGGGCAGAGTTCCTTTTGTCGACCATGAAGGCGGTGAAGAGGTGGAAGCTTCTTTCTCTTTAGTAGGGGATAATTTTAGTGTGATAGTTGAGAATCAAGTTCAAGGACCTTATTCTTTTTATCCCAGATCTTTTTCTAGATGATGGGTCTTATTTGATACATATTGAGGAGTCACTTTGTCCTTTTATCCAGTATACAGTAACTTCTTTTATATTGTCGATGTATCTATAGGTTCATAAGAAGGCAGAAGTGATCAACTAGATGCACTCATGAGGATGTTTACCGCAAGAGGGTATCCAATAGAGTTCTTTGAGGGTAATAGTTTTCAGTGGTAGATCTCAGGTTCTAGGACCTTAGATGTTTTAACTGATAGGGATTTGACCTCAACAGCTTCCTTTCCATCCTTCCGGTTCCAGTAGTTTCCATGATTTTCCTAGGATCTTTTTGCTAGTGTGTTTTGGTTGTGGAGTTCATGTCCATCGCTAGATCCAGTTCCCAATAGTTTCCCAATCTTAGTTTGGTGGTGGTGGATAGGTATAGTTCTATCCTTAGTAGAAGTTTCTGGTGCGGTTGTTTCAGAAGTATAGGCAGTGGGCTTATGGTCTAGATAGGGAAGATGGAGTAGGTATAGGCCAACCTCAGGATGTTCCTCATTTTCAGGGACTACAACCCAAGCATAGGCATGGGGTTGGTAGTTAGTAGATAGGTAGAGGAGTTGGGCACGATCAGTTTCAAACAGTGGAGGTATCAGTTCCAAAGGTTCCAGATATCATTATAGGTATGGTCTATTTGTTTAGTACTCTTTATTGTACCTTGTTTAATTTAGGAGATTCACACACCTTTGTTTTACCCACTCTAGCCAATTCTCTGGGACTATATGTAGAGAGGATTCATGTTCCCCTAGTGTTGACTATGCCAGTCGGATTATAGACCATCTTGTTTAATGTTTTCTAGGAGTGTATATTGATGATAGGGATGCATCAATCCCATGGGGATATTTTCTTTCTATGGATGTATCCATACTATGTCATCCTCAGTATCGACTATTTGTATTTTGTATATTCTATAATCAACTACTTCTGGAGGAATCATGTTTTCATATGCGTATAGACAACATGTGGTTTTTATTGGTGAGATGCGATGTCAGGTGAGTAGTCATCATATGAAGCCCCTTATTTCCTTGTTGACTGAGTTTTCAGTATAATCAATGAACGTGGAGATGGTGGAGGTTCCCAGGGTCGTTGGGGAGTTCTTGGATGTTTTTTCTAAGGAGGTTGTGATGCTACCCCCTCAATGTGATGTTGAGTTCAGGATAGACTTGCAGCCCAGTTCTTATTTGATTTTGATGGATCCTTATCAGATGGCGCCCTATGACTTGTGGTGGTTGAGGATTCATATTAATGATCTAATGCATAAGGGTTTTATTTGGCCCATTTTTTCATTGTGGGGTTCTCTAGTGTTTTTTGAAAAGAAGAATGATGGTGTTCTGAGGTTGTTCATAAACTACCAGAGGTTGAATAAGCTAACGGTCAAAAACCATTACCCTCTTCCACTTATAGACAATATTTTCGACCAACTAAGAGGGGTGAGTTAGTTTTCTAAGATCAACATGTTGCCTGGATATCACCATTTGAGGGTGAAGGAGGTCAATATCCTAAAGAGATCCTCCATATGTAGGAATAGAAACTTCAATTTTTGTAGTCATTCCATTTAGCATTATAAACACATAGTTTGTGTTCATGGGTATTATGAACTTCTTATTCTATGAGTTCCTAGATTGGTTCATTGTCGTATTCATCAATGATATATTAATATACTCAAAGTCAGATTAGGATCATGTTGATCATCTCATAACCATATTGCATGTTCTTTGACACCACAAACTATATGGAAATTTTTCCAAGTATAAGTTCTAGACATGATAGGTTCATTTACTTAGGCATGCAGTGTCCCAGCAGGGAATGGCAGTAGACCCGTCGAAGGTTGAAGTGGTTATTTCTTGGGAATCACCCAAGAATGTGGCATAGGTTCGCAGTTTCCTTGGTCTCACAAGATATTATTGGATGTTTACACTCGATTTCTCTCAAGTTGTAGACTCATTGATAGGTTTTTCTAGGAAGGACCAAGATTTTGTGTGGATTGATCAGTGCCTGGAATCATTTGATTACCTGAAATGGAAGTTGGTTAGTGCTCCAACTCTCTAGTTTCTTCAGGAAGGAGTGATGTTTGAGGTGTTTTGTGATGCTTCTCTTATAGGGTTAGGATGCATGATGATACAATAGAAGATAGTGATATCTTATGGTTCTAGGTAGTTACTTCCCCACAAGTATAACTATGACACCCATTATTTGGATCTAGCATTGGTTTTGTTAGCGATAAATTTGTGGTGGCATTACCTCATTAAGGAGTGCTTCGTAGTCTTCACGGATCACAAGATTTTGAAGTATATATTTTCCCATCGTGATTTTAACTTGAAACAATGGAGGTCGATGGAGTTTCTTTAGGATTATGATTTTGAGATCTTCTACACCTAAATAAAGGGGAATTTCATGGGTAATGATTTGAGAAGAAAGACACAAAAGGATGTTGTTCAGGAGTCTACAGATGCTTGGAGAGAGATGGAGGAGTTGGAAGCCTTACACTTGAATGCAAGGGTGGATGGTGGTAAAGGATATTTATTTCAAATGACAGTGAAGTATTCTCTGATGTAGAAGGTGGAGGAGTCTCAATGGGAATACTCATAGGTAGAGTTGATGTGTGATCATGTTGGCCATGGTGATGCTCCAAAGGGAGGTTAGAGGATGGTTGAAACTAGATGTGGTTTCATGGAAGGTTGTTCATTCTGATAGTGATGCATGATAGAGTCCTTTGTGAGTTTCATATATCACCTTTGGTGGTACACCCAGAAATTTCCAAGATGTACCATGGCTTGAGGCTTCAGTTTTTATGGAATCATATCTTTTTATTACATAACTTTTCATTACATTTTATAAATAGAGGGTATTTAAAGTTTAGTGTCTTGAAAATAAGGTACATAATACATGAAAACATAGGTAATTATTCTAATCCATTTGTAAGGATTCATCATAGGTTCATCCTAATTACAATTACTACATCTCATCCTAGGGACATACATCAAAGGAAAGGGTGATCATAAGGCCCAGTAAGGGTAAACAAGGGAAATAGTTTACTTGTGATATCAATGAGAACTTGATGAAATACATAAAGATATGAACAATGGAAAAGAGGCATATAATAATAAAAATAATATGAATAATAACTTGAAAATATGGCTACAACATTTAATTTATACATTTATAAGCATATCACCATGGTCAATCCCCAAGGTGTTATAAAAATTACCAAGGTTATTCACCAAGGTATCGTAAAACTTGTCATCTCTAGAGATTAATTTATTTACCCAATTCATTGGAGCGCTATCAAATTTCACCCTTAATATTTCTTTATTTTTATGTGATCCACATAGATCATAATCAAACATTTCAAAAATAACCCATAGAGAATAAAATAAATGGGTTTCGTATCAAAATCATGGCATTTTAAAAAGTTCTTAAAAACATAATCATTATGTCATCTATAACCCATAGAAAGGGGATGAGGGTTTTATGTATGTCAATTATAAAATCAAATAAATAATTTTTATGTCATGATTAATATCCATGGAAATTAAATAGGTTTAGGTATTCATATAGAGAAAATAAAATAATTTCTTGATAAAAAGAGAGATATTTTGAGACAAAAAATTTTCAGCATAACGTCTATGAAACATGGCTTTAGAAAAATATTAAAAAGAGAGGGGACAAGGGGATCCCATCCATAAATGACTCATAATACATTATAGGAACATAATAAAATGTAAATAAGAACATGTTATGGAAATTTTAAATACATACCACGTAAAAGAGAACTTGAAAGGAAAAGAGAAGTTGAGAATTCCCTTACCTTGAAGAGTAACTTCTAAAAATTTAAGATCGGGACCTTGAGGGCTTGAAAAAACCGTTTAAGAACTCCTTGGGAGGTAATAATATCATAAATTTGTATAGAATGATCTTGGAATGCAAGTAAATGAAGGAATGGGTGGGTATTTATAGAAAAAGTGAGGGAATATTTTATTAATTTCAAAGGACACCTCATTAGTGGTATTTGCAAAACCATGGGCTTTCCCATGGTGTTTACCCATGGTATTGGCCACTTGGGACACCTCATATCATATTTTAATATAAAAGAGTCTACCATAATCTTATCTTACTCATGAAATCATTATGACACTGTTATGATGTCATTAAACATATCGAAAACTCAAAACTGTATTTTTTACTATTCATCAAAAATTCTACTATTTTAGAAAAATACCAAAAAAATAACCCTAACCATTTTTCGATGTGTAGAATTAAAAATTAACTCCATTTTATAAAAATTAATTTTATTTTAAATTAAATTAAATTAATAAAATACTAATACATAATTAATAATTTTTAAAACATTTATTTACTTATACTGTGATATAATTATATCACAGTACCATTTAAGATGACTAAAATATATTTATACTTACTTAGGTGATGTTACTATTCCATTGGTCAAATTACCATTCATAAAGGTAAAATTAATATTCTAAAGTTACTATTCACTAAAAATTAAGTTGATCTTAACACACTAATTAACTTACCGAACGCAACTGTGTATGTCCATTTTTCGAAAATCATTTCACAAAAAAAGTTATTTAATAATAAAATATTTTTTTACTATTCATCAAATATTATTCATCAAAAACACTATTCATAAAATATTATTCATCAAATAATAAAAAATTTAAACTTCTTAGAAAATTTTCTAAAAATTAAGCCTAGATTAATTTTGACATTTGAAATTCAAAAATGATGTTTATTTTACCATAATAATTCTCTATGTATGAGAAATCTCTGAAAAGTACAATTTTTACTTCTAAAATCAATTTATCAAATTTTTCTTAATTAAACATATATTTTATTAAGAAAATATATTCTTAAAAAATAAATAATGAAATAACAATTTTATTTATACCAATGGATTACACAAAGTAACTAAATCCTCATTACATAGCCCCTTATAACACCCACATAAGACCTAAGAGTAAGGTGTGAAATGGTGATAGAATCTTGGGCGGCTTAGAAAACATTGTCCGAGTGGTGATTTCTATCAACTTGAACTTCTCCCGTAGGCGATTCTGTTCAATCTTAACTTGTTGAAGTTCGGATTGGGCTTGGTCCAGACCGAAGCCTAGTGACACCACCTCCTTCCCAAGCTCTAGAAAATGGGCTTTGTATGGACTGAGTCTACTATATGAGGCCATCAACTCTTCTTTATACAATAATAATCATTATCATTTCTATTTATAATCACTAATATTAATATTAAGAGTATATTTTCCAACAGTCATATTGACCAGTGGTCGTATTGACCAGCGGTCGTATTGACCAGCGGTCATATAACAGTCAAAACCCAACAGTCTCATTTCAATTATACTCACTTCATTAATAAAGGGATATAGTTTTATTGAGTAAAAATAATATAACATATCTTTTCACGAAACAATTCTTATTCCAAAATTTTGGGTCATTACATTCTCCCCCCCTTAAGAAATTTCATCCCTGAAATTTCAATTCTTACCCTTAGAATAGAAAAGTTGTGGGTACTTCCGCCTCAAAGTATCATCTGGTTCCCATGTGGCTTCTTCATATTTTTTGTTCCTCCACAACACTTTAACAAGGTGGGTAGTATTGTTTCATATAACCTTGTCTCTATGATCCAAGATCGCCATCGGCTGCTCCTCATAAGAAAGGTCATGTTCCAATTATACCACATTTGGATTCAGTACATGTGAAGGGTCAGGAATTTACTTCCTCAAGAGGGATATGTGGAATACATCATGAACTTGAGCAAGATTTAGAGGAAGTGAAAGGTGGTAGGCCACTCCACCTATGCGATCAAGGATTTAATAGGGAACAATGTACCTATGGATGAGCTTCCCTTTCTTCACAAACCTCATGAATCTATTCTATAGATAAATTATAAGGAAGAACTTATCACCAATATCAAACTCCAAGTCCCTTCGATGGTTTTCAGCATAGATCTTCTTCTGACTCTGAGTAGCCTTAATGTGTTGTTGGATGTCATGAACGTTTTCTATCATCTCTTACACAAGATTAGGTCCAAGAATATTTCTCTCACTAGCTTCATCATTATAAGTAGGAGTTCTACATATCTTTCTATATAAAGCTTCATAGGGTTCCATTTGAATGCTTGAGTGGAAGTTGTTTTTGTAAGAGAACTAAACTAATATGAGATGTTGATCCCAACCACCATTAAATTCCATTGAACATATTCTCAACATGTTATCAAGTGTCTGAATACTCTTTTCATATTGTCCATTAATTTGGGGGTGATAGGCCATACTGAAATTTAATCCAGTACTCAATGCATGTTGAATACTTCACCAGAATTTTGATGTGAACCTCAGATAATGATCAGATACGATAGAGAGTGGTACCCCATGCAGCCTTACTACTTACCTTGCATAAATCCTAGAAAGTTTATCAAGAGATAAATCTTCCCTAATAGAGATAAAATGGGTAGTCTTGATGAGACAGTCCACTATAAACCATATTGCATTATTTCCTTTGGATGTTATCGGGAGACCAGTGATAAATTCCATAGTGATATTGTCTCACTTCCATGCTGGTGTGGGTAGTGGTTGTAATACCCCTTTAGAAATTTTTCACTCTGCCTTCACCTGCTGACACACCAAGTACCTTGTATTGTAGTTAGAAATCTCCCTTTTCATGTTATCCCACTAATAATGATCATAAAGGTCCCTATACATTTTCATACTTCTAGGATGTATAGAGAACATAGAGTTGTGAGCTTCATCCATCAGCTCCTTATTTATTTTTGGAATAGATGAAACACATAGTCTTGTATGAAATTTTAGTACACCTTCTTGATCAATATTGAACTCAAAAAACTTCCCGTCCTTCACAGCCTCAAACTTATTTTGTAACAAAGGATCTTATTTATGATATTTCTTGATCTTTTCTAGTAATTATGGTTGAGAAATAATTTTGTATAGGGTTGATTATGTCTATTACCTTATGATTCTAATGTCTAGTTTTACTAGGTCATTGATCAAAGGATATCATTGGATCCTCACTGTTTATAGCACAACGAGGTCTTTCCTACTTAATGCATCAGTGACTTTTTTTTCTCTTCCAGGATGATAATAAATTGAACAATCATAGTCTTTAAGAATTTCCAACCATCTTCTCTGTCACATGTTTAATTACTTTTTCATGAAAATATACTTCAAACTTTTATGGTATGTGTATTTATCACACTTATCCCCATAAATATAGTGCCTTCATATCTTCAGAGAAAAAACAACTATAGCCAGCTTCAGATCATGCGTAGGATAGTTCTTCTCATGATTCTTCAAATGTCGAGATGCATAAGCAATCACCTTTTCATTTTTCATGAGAATACACCCAATACCTTTCAGATATGCAATGTTAAAAATAAAAAATCCTTCTCTGCTTGAAGGAAGAGTTAACATGGGTGCAGCAACCAATCTTTTCATCAACTCTTGGAAACTTTCCTCACACTCATTTTTCTAGATAAACTTAACCGCTTTTCAAGTTAACTTGGTTAGTGGATTAGAAAGTCATGAAATTTTTTTCACAAACCTCATATAATATCCTAATAAACCAAGGAAACTAATAATATCAGTTATTAATGTAGGCTAAGGCCACTCCTCTACAACCTTTGTCTTGGAAGGTTCAACTGATATTACTTCATTGGTTACAATGTGTCCCAAGAAAGCAACTTGTTATAACCAAAATTCACATTTTCTAAACTTTCCAAAAATCCTCTCCTTCTATAGAGTTTGAAAAATAACCCTTATATGATCCCCATGATCCTAGAGGCTTTTGGAATATATTAAAATATCATCAATAAAAACTACCAAAAAGTTATCAAGGTAGTCTCTAAAGAATTTATTTATCAAATCCATAAAAATAGTAGGATCATTAGTCAAACTGAAGGGAATAACAACAAACTCATAATTCTCATATATTGATCAGAAGGACGATTTTGGAATATCTTCTTTTTTTCTCCCTCAATTGATGATAACCATATAAAATATCAATCTTGGAGAAGAATTTATCCCCATAAAGCTGGTCAAATAAGTCATCAATTCTTGGAAGAGGGTATTTATTCTTTACTGTGATCTCATTCATAGTTGAATTGATCCATCCTTCTTCTTCACAAAGAGGATAGGCACTACCCAAGGAGACACACTTGGTCAGATAAAACCCTTCTCTAAAATATCTTAGAGTTGTTTCTTTAAATCTTCCAGCTCCATATTTTCCATTTTATATGGAGTTTTTTATATCAAATGAGATCCAGGTACGAGTTCAATGGATAACTCTACCTATCTTTCTATGGGAGTTCTAGGTAACTCCTCAAGAAATACATCAATGTATTATTGAATTATGGGGACATTTTCTATCCGTATACTCTGATTTCCTTATTTTTATTTACCGATCAACTCCATAAATAATGCTATAGGAGGTTCTTTTAGACAAATATCGGGTTGAGATATCTCTCATTAGGAGATAACTATAGGTTTTCTATTCAAGACTACTGATATTTCCTTGCTTCTGCATTTTATCTTAGCATTATACTTTGAAAGCCAGTCCATCCCTAGTGTAATGTCAAATTCCAACATGGTAATGACTACTAGATTTGAGATAATATTATTCTAACTAAAGTAAATACTAGAGTTTTGAAATACTGTTGATTCTTGGATAATCCCTCCAGGAGTATTGATTGATAACTCTACTTTTATCAGTTCTGGGATTGATTCTATATTCTTTGCAAACCTAGAGGATATAAAGGAATGCATAGAACCAGAATCACACAAAGTACTTGTTAGATTTTAGAGAACAATAAGATTACCTTACACTACATCATTTGGAGCTTAAACTTTTGCCGATGTTATAGAAAACGCATGACCTTTCTCCCTTGGCCTATGCTGAGGATATTGGTGATTCCCCTCCAATGCCCATGGATTGGGATAGTGACTGGAAAAGTGCCCAAGTTTTCCACACTTGAAACATTGGATGTCATGTAGGGCTTGCACCATATTCCCTTTGTCGTTAGTGTTGGGAAGTTGAGGATTCACCTCACTACACCAATTCCATGAAATATGGACGTCTCTTCCACACTTGTAACATTTTCCGCTCCCAAGAAGGTAGTTCCCCGAATGATTCTTACCTCATTTGTTGTATGTGGAAAGTTTCACTTTCTTTACACCTCTTCCTTGGTCGAAGCTTCTCCTTAAGTTTGGCTCCAAGGATCTATTCTTTTCATTCAACTTTTGGGACCACTGTGTCTCACTGAAATCAAGCTCAACTTTCATATCACTTCGTACGATTTTCTTATAGATGTCATAGGCTTGGTTGGGAAGATTCTTCTGTAGATGAGGTCTTAGTCCACCGAAGAATATATTAACCTTACCATTAGGATCCATGAAAAATCTAGAGGTGTAATGTGAAATCCTTGGGAAGTTCATCACATAGATTCCCACAGATTCATTCTCCTTCTTATTTAGCTCAAGAAATTCCTTCTCCATTTTTGTTCTCATCAAATGAAGAAAATAATTATTGAAGAAGATCCCCCTAAACTCTTCCCACTCCATAGATTTAATATCCCTCTTAGCCTCACACTACTAAAAATTAAGGCTATAGTCGCGGTTTTAAATAGTGGCTATAAGACTAAAAACCATGGCTATAAGTTATATCCATGGTTCCATAGACTGTGGATAGTATTGGTGTGGCTATAGGGAAAGGGCTATAACCATGGTTTCAAACCGTAGCTAAATACCTATAGCCACAGTTTAAACAGTGGCAGAACCTTAAGCCACACAGGGACTATAGCCACGGTTTGAAACCATGGACATAGGTTTATAGCCATAGTTTAAAATCGTGGCTATAGGCCTTCCAATTTTATACCCCCCCCATCCCACCCCCCCCCCCCTCACTCCCCCTGCAGCCCCTACCTTCCCCCTGTACAGACCCCCCTAACACACCCCCCTCCCCCCTTGCACACACCCCACTCTCCCCCTTGACAGACTCCCCTTTCACCACCCCCCCTGGACACCCCCTCCCCCACTAGACACCCCCGGGACACCCCCACCCCCTTGGACACTGCCTATACACCCCCCCCCCCCTTCACCCCCCTGGACACCCCCCCTGGACAACCCCCTGCACACCCCCCCCCCCCGACCTCTCCTGGACACCCCCCACTGGACCCCCCTGGACACCATCCACTAAACCCCACCTAGACCCCCACCCCCTAGACACCCCCCTTGAACACCCCCCATTAGAAACCCCCTGGACACCCCCCTTGGACACCCCCCACTGGACAGCCCCCCTAGACACCCCCTGGACCCCCCCCCCCCCCCGAACACCCCCCTAGACACCCCCCTAGAAACCCCCTTGGAAACACCCCCAGACCCCCCCCCCCCATGGAAACCCCCCACTGGACACCCCCCCCCACCCGGACCCCCTGGACCCCCCTTGTACACCCTTCATTTGACCCCCCGATCCCACCCCCCAAACCCCCCCCCAGACACCCCCCTAGAAACCCCCTTGGAAACCCCCCCAGACACCCCCCCCCCACCCCCTGGACACCCCCCCCCCCCCACAGACACCCCCTGAAAACCCCCCTGGACACCCACATGTATGTATATACATGAAAACATGCATATTAAGAAAAGACAAGAAGAAAAGGGGAAAGGAAAACTGTAAACTGAGAGAATGTGTAAAATATTTTTTCTAAAAAATATAAAGGTACGGGATTCAAAATTGAATACCTGGGGATTAACTATCCAACCATGATATAGAGAAATATCCAGAAGATTGAATATTTCACACTAAGGAGTAAACTCAAAATCATCAATTCTGCAAGCATTGTGTATTCCAAGTCAATTTGATTAAAAACACAACAAACGGTTACTAATGTCTTGCAAAAAATGGTATAAAATAACCATTACCTCCTGAATTTTATATTCACACCAATCCTAGTTGCAAGTAGTGGAAGAAAATCAATTGAATCGGCTATGTTTTTTTTGTTTTTTCTCTGCATATCATGCATCCTTATCCTGCATACCAATACAATTCATCAAAATCAACAAATGATCCAAAAGGAAAATCCATCAGGAAGACAAAAAACCGGAATCCAAACTCTCTTTTGAGATCTTTCACCTACATATATTCTTGGACAGCCCCCCTCCCCCTATACCCCCCTCCCCCCCTCCCCCAGCACCCCCACACCCCCTACACACTGCCCCCCATCCCCCTTCACCCTAGCCCCCCGGACACCCCCCCCCCTCCTGAACACCCCTCACCCCTGCCCCCCATCCCCTTGCACCCCCACACCCCCTGCACACTTCCCCACATCCCCCTCCCCCCCCCTTCTGGATAGCGCCCCTCCCCCTGCACACTGCCCCCCCATCCCGCTTAACCCCCCCCCCCCCTCCTGGACATCCATCCCCCCTCTCTTCCCCCTTGCACCCCCACACCCCCTGCACACTACCCCCCTGCACCCCCTTCACCCCCCTGGACACCCCCGCTACACCCCACACCCCCTACACACTGCCCCCAGCCCCCTTCACCCCCCCCCCCTCCTGTACAGCCCCCTCTCCCTACACACTACCCCCATCCCCCTTAACCCCCCCCCCCCAACCCCCTTCACCCCCCCCCAACCTAGACACCCCCTCCCCCCCGGACCCCCCTCCCCCTGCACACTACTCCCCCAGCCCCCTTAACCCCCCTGGACACCCCCCCCCCCAGTCCCCTTATGATGATATTTTGGAATCGTTAGTACCTTTGTGAAGTGTAGTCTGAGCTTTGATGGCATGATTCTTGTTTTTGGGATTTTTGACACCTTTATCGATATGGAGTTATTCGACTACTCAATTTTTTGTGTTGCAGGGGATCTTTTGAAGGAGTTTATAAGAGGATCAGTATCCTTTGTTATTTTTTCTAGATCATTTCAATGTTAACAATATGTTCTTAAGGAAATGACTCATATTGAGTTTGAGTGAGACTAGTCATTTGTAAACTACTTCATGGAGAATGAGTTCTTCTACATAATAATATACACATGAGGATAATGGGAACTGATTTGTTGATGCTAGTAAATCAAAATCCATTAAGCACGCATTACTGGGAGAAAAGTGGTTTAGTTGATAAGAAATTTAATTAATATTTAGATGGATAGAATTTTTATTTATTATTGAGTTTTAGTTTAAGGTGTTTGGATTGGGCATTGAATGTATCATGAGTTATAACAGAGTTTTTGGAGAAGTTATGCTAATGTTACTTGGGAAGTTACATAAGACCAAAAAAATAATTTCTCTCATTTGAGGGTCACCAAAGGAGGAGGAGGTTTTGTTGGTGATATTCGGGTAAAATAAAAGGGATTCTACTAATTTCATTCAGGATATTCAGGATTAATTCTATATAGAGTTCCATATGAGATAGTAGATAGAACAAAATTTTATAACACTGGAGCAAACTGATGGAGAGAAGAGCTAAGAGAACTTTTGGAGAACTTGAAGAAGATGTGATACTAAGTAAAGAGATGAAGATTGAACACCATTCTCATTTTGAAAACATGATTGGGTAATTTTTCATTGGTTGATCCTTATGTTTTCTTTTGGTGATTTCATTCCAAGATTTTATAATCTTCTATAAAACTGTAGTTTTCTTTGGATTTAAAATTTTTAGATATGTGATTGTTGTTTAATAATTATTCTTCCATATTTCTATTTTATTTTCTCTTCCATTCATTAACCAATACATTTTCAATCAATGTATATTTTTCATCTGGTGTGGACTATTAGGTTAGTCCAGTTGGGAGTGTGTTGTTCGATTATTATTGTTGAAGATTGACAATTCATGATCAGGAATTATGAGAATAGTAATTTGACTCTGTCAAAGTGTTTAGAAATTGTTGAATACTTTGACTGGATATTAATGAAATAAGGTTAAAACTAAGATCTTAGTTGACGATCTTGACTTCTCAAACTTAATTAAACATTCAGTTTATAGATTTTGGATGGTGTGTTTAGATAATTTATGAAATTAATTCATTCAAAGCAATAAAGAATGAATGAACCAATTGAGTCACTTGGAAAGCCCGCCAATCTTATCTAACTTCTCTCTAGTTTTCATTCAATGTTTTATGTTATCTTTTGTTTAATATTTTCATGTCTTATAATAGTTTAATAAATTTGGTTATTTTTATTTCTTTTCATAGAAACCCCCTAATAAATTTAGTTTAGTAAAAATTATAATAAACAAAAAACATGAAAAAGAATCTCGGTAAATATAGTTTTATTGGGAGACAACACTAGTTGATGTTATATTATATTAGTTTTAAGATAAAAATATTTAATAGGATTTAAAACAACTTAAAACCCTACCTTCTATTTGCTTGATTAGTAAATCAATACTATGTGTTTTTTATTTATGATGTGATTATACTTTTAGTGGTTGTTGTTATAATATCATTAGTTTAATTTACTACTCTATTTATTAATTTTATTTTTAGATATGATATATTTATTGTTCTATTATTAATACATTTACCTTTATTTTTCTCTAATTGTTTGGGTATATTGGATCTTTATATTTTCAATATGTTTAATACTTGAGGTGGACAAAAATTATTAGTTTTTTTAAAAAATATTCACCCCTTTTAATGTGAATATAATCAATATTTTGGGATAACATTTCATTGAGATCGATCTTGATGTAATCATTCTAAATATTCATTACTTTATCATATTTTTTATCATATCATATTCCTTGCACTAACCTATAGTAGAGGATGTATTTTCCTTTTTATGGTGGAAGGATTGCATGTCGAATATATTGAAAATCTTAATCATAAAATATCACCCATAGTTGATGGAAATTATTGTGAGTACTGAAAAGATTTGATGGAAACATTAATTATTCTTATTGGGAGTGAAGTCCCAAGAAGCACTCGAAATGATATGGAAATTATGGTTATGTTGTACAGAATTGATAATCTTATGACTTATAATGTTATATGAAAATGTTGTGCAAAAGCCTTTCCATTTATAAGATCAAAGGGGTCACTTAGTGGTGACTTGGTCATTACACCACTTGCCTACTGGGCAATTCCATCTTAAAAATCTAATGGCACTTAAAGGGTGTTTTCATTCAAACAACCATTTTAATAAAAAGAGTGAAACCCCCTACAGGGATATAAAAAGGGTCAAGTATGATGTGTGCTTTACGACTAATAGTGACATCAATTATAAGGAAAACATAAATACAATAATGTCAAGAAAGGTATACCACTGTGAGTTTTCGCAGACAGCACACCTCCATTTGAGGGGTTTTATTACAAAATTCTGACTTGTTTATTAAACAAAACAATTATCTTAACTAACACTTATTCAAAAAATTCAATTTAATATAAGCATAATTAAGAAGGAAACTAAATTCAATTTAAAACATTCTTGAATTAAAGAGGCTAGGATAGGGACCCTACCTCAAAAGAGCCAAGCCATACTCAGTGCTTGACACTTTTATTGCTGACAACTCTAAGTTGCTTCATCCATCCTCTGAGCATATGCACCTTTTCATATACATAAGGATTCTTTAACCCCTATGTACATGTCTGCATAGCCTTGAACATGCACAAGAGGATCCTTATATATATGCTCACATGCATAAGCCCGTTATCACCCGCACACATATGCATATTCCATATATATACATAATCACGCCTAGCCCCTTATATGTAATCACACTACCATGGGCGGATATACATGTAACGGGATAACTTATTATATATATGATTACGTCTGCATATGCGGTGAGTATCCTTTGACTTTGGTTGCTACAACACACACGAATGGTTCCTGGGATACTTCAACAAAATGCTAGTGATCTAATGAATCCTCATTAATTGAACTTAAAAATTGAAGTGGGAGTAACATGATTAGTGATAAAGGCAATAATATAACAGGTGATGATGGTAACAACATCAACACTTGAAGGG
This sequence comes from Viscum album, assembly GCA_963277665.1. Lineage (NCBI taxonomy): Eukaryota > Viridiplantae > Streptophyta > Magnoliopsida > Santalales > Viscaceae > Viscum > Viscum album. The sequence continues at coordinate 454,937,283 of OY728119.1, read as the reverse complement.
AAGGTTTCCTCTCTAATGAGGAGGCAACAAATCATGTAGTTTCAATTCATGCAATAGGGATGTGGAACATCCAATTTAACATCATACATCAATGAAATTAAACATGAAATTTACATTTTTCACAATTATAACATAATTGTATGTAATACATGTACATCACATTATGGTTTCTAAAATGGTAAACAAGCATTAAGACAAACATAACATAGTTTATAAAACATCATTCTTTTCTAGATACATTAGAGATAGGTGAAACCACTTTTATGTTATGTGGGATGAGCATTTTCTTGGTTTTCTAATACCTATTAAAACAAGTCTCTAACTATTGTATGGGTGGTAACTAGGGAGTATTAATAAAATTATAGGTAATTGACCATGTATAGTATTTTTCATAGACAATACATACCCAGTAAAACTTCTTTTAAATATAAACTTTTGACATGTAACTAACACTATAGATGAAGACAATAAATTAGAAAAGGAAGATGAATGGGAGAAACTTCCAACTCAAAGAAAGACAAACACATAACATGAAACTGAACTGAAAGAAAAAGAGCCACAGGCCTTAGTTGGTAAGCTCCATGATAGCAAGGACTATATCCCCATCGGTAGCTTTCAGATCCATCACAGCCTTAGCCTTATAGACTCCATCCTATGTCATCACCAACTCGGTGTCCATAGTTTGTAATTTCCATTCTCTGGATTTTATTAAAAAAATTATAAATGAATATAAATTATAAACGTAGTTATGATATCTGACAATACCCCCCCCCCCCACTGCACACCCCATGCCCCTACCCCCTCCCCTGCACACCCCCCTGCCCCCTCCCCTGCACTCCCCCCTGCCACCTGCCACCAGTACACCACCATACCCCCTGCACATCCCCCTACACACCCACACCCCCCCATTCCCCCCATTCCCCCTTCACACCCCCTGCACACCCCCTTACCTCTACCCCCTGCACACCCCCACACTACCCCCTACCCTACCCCCTGCCCCCCTCCCATACACACACCCCTCCCCCTTCCCCATGCACACCCCCTCCCCCTACCCCCTACCCCATACCCCATGCCCCCTACACACCCCTACCCCTACCCCTAGCACACCCCCTCCCCCTACCCCTTACACACCCACACCCCCCCTGCCCCCTGCCCACCCCCCCCCCACCCCTTCCCCCATGCACACACCCCCCACCCCTGAACCCCCCCCCCCCCCGCACCCCATACACACCTTCACACCCCTTACACCCTAAAACAGTATACACCAAAACATCTACCAAACACTAACATCATTATATGGTAGAATTCGATGTATAAACCAAGAATAAATTTTACATCTAAAATGTACCTCAATATCAATATCACCAAAACCATCATGACCCTAATCATATCCTTTAGAAATACCAACATCATTATCTCCTCCTCTTATACCACCATCATCAACAACATCTGCATTGGCATATGCACCTAAATCAATGGCAGGAGCATAATAATCCTCATAACCCGAACACAAATAAATGAGAACACATTTAATTAATGAAAACATAAAAAGGTTATGACTAAAATAAAAAAATCAATCCTTATTTATTTTACTCATATAAAATCATACAAAATGTGAAAATATAGCAATTATAAGGATTTTAATAGAATTTGAGGGAATAAAACAAAGAATTACGTATAAAAATTTATGAAATTTCTAGTTCGATCACTCCCCCGCACTTAGTTTATTGAACTCCAATGAAATTAATTGTCTATTAGACTTCCTAAAACTGAGAAACACCTCATGAATATGAAGTTAACATCCCTATCATCTCATCCAACAAAAAAAATTAGATAGTTAAAATTGTATAAACCTACGTCATCATTTGGCTATAACAATTATTATTAATATAGATATTACAGTCAACTACTCTCATAAACCTCAAAAAAATTGAACATTTTCAAGCCTTTAGTTACAAGATATGTGTACTTGTTTTAATCCACAAAAATAATTCTTAAAAATGCACAATTTATTATCATCATCATTTATTTTAAATCCATATAATTGACCAATTTAACTTCCTTAAAAAACTCCAATGAGAAAAAAAATACTTTTTATTATATACATTATATATACCTTGATATTATCTATATAACTATGGTAAGAAACAATTTTATAACCTCAATACAATCCATTGGTGAAAATATTTTATCTACAACCACCCTATAAATCAATGAATATACCTTTCACAAAATTATAACTATGAATTTTATAACTTCTCTATTTTTATTAATCATATTTCTGAATACTTGTTTAGTGAATATGATATTTTCATCTATTGTTTGTGGAAAAAATTTCTATGTGTCATTATTTTCTATCTAATTTAACTCCACATTCATATCTTTAATACAATTTTAAACATTGGATGCTTAATCAAATCTTTTTTACTCAAATAAATATAAGAGGACATTTCATCAATATGTTTAGTTATAGTAAATCTTTTAGGTGTAATTGGAATCCATATGTATTTTTCTTTCTCATATTCATCAAAAAATTCTATGATGGAGTCCTCACTACCCTTAAGAGACTCTCTAGGCTCTTGTAAAGATTCACTTTTCTCTACATTATCTTCAATGCTCGAGTCATATATTCCTTTTTCTTTCCTATCCATTATCACATATTTTATTTACAAAATTTTAATGATTATCTTATTAAAAAATCTATAAACTATGATTCTTAAGGAATGTATATGAAATATAACTTCATCGTGTTATTTTTATACTTTCCTTGATTCCCTTCCATATTAAGAATATATAACTTACTACCAAAGACTCATAAATACTTAAATGTCAGTTTCCTTTTATGCCTTAGTTCAGAAGGAAACTTTTTTACCTAGTTAGAGGATAAATCCATTATATATATATATATATATATTATAGTTTGAACCACCTCTTTATAATGGTATCTTGTAATACCACTAGAGATCACCATAGTTTGTGTTATATTATTGACGGTTCTACTTTACCTCTCAACCACCCCATTCTATTAGGGTGTCTACATTACAGTAGCTTGTCGAGCAATATCATACTTCTTTAGATACTTATTAACTAAATAATAAGTGAATTAAATTCCATTATTATAACTTGGAACTTTGATATTCATTCCAAGCTAGCTTTCCACTATCCTTTTATATCTCTAAAGATAATCAAGTAATTTAATTTTTTTATACATAGGAATAATATAGCTTAAACTATTATATCCATCAAAAAATAAAATATATTACAATCATTATTTTATTTTGTTATACTTCATTGGTCCACATACATCGGTATGAACTATGTCTAATACATGGCTATGTCTTCTTATCTTAGGTTTATAATATTTACTTATGATATTTCCATTTTTGAATACTTGAAAAGTATTTTCTCTATCACTTTTTAGTTATGGAATATTAAAATCATTTTTTTACTGAACTAGTTTCTCCATAATTCGTTGATTGAGACCACTAAATATTTTATTCCATATATTGACTCCATATTTCATAGATAAGGATAAATTACTTTAATCCCCATCAATTTATAGATATTTCTCAGCTAAAATGATTAACTATTCTTGTGAACTTGATATTTTATACACCACCATTACTAAAATTAAATTTTTCATCCACCTTAGAATCTATATTTATCGAAAGATTAATGTTTTCATCTATATTTAAGGAAAATAAATTATCAAATATATATGTTCCCTCACTAAAGGGTTTTTTGGTTCAAACAACTATTTTAATAAAAAGAGGGAAACCCCCTATAGGGATATAAAAAGGGTCAAGTGTGATGTGAGCTTTATGAATAACAACGCCATCAAGTATAAGGAAAATATCAATGCAATAATGTCAAGCAAGGTATAGCACTGTGAGTTTTCACAAACAACGCACCTCTGTTGGAGAGGTTTTATTAAAAAACCATGACTTATTTATCAAACTAAACAATTATATTAACTAACACTTATTCAAGAATTACAATTTAATATAAACATAAAGAATTAATAAGGAAACTAAATGAAACTTAAAACATTCTTGAATTAAAGTAGATAGAAGAGGGACCTTACCTCAACTTCAAGGCATGTTTTCTTTTGACGAAACTCGAATCTTCCTTTTTCTGCTTTCACACATATGCAACTTCACATATATATAAGGACACATAGTACCTATGTACATATTTTCATGTCCAAATATGCACAAGGGGTTCCTTAGATATATGTTTATACTTGCATATACCCCTTTACACTTACACATGTATGAATTTTTCATATCTATATATAAACACACCTAGACCTAATATATATATTCATACAGCCATGAGTGAATATATATTAAGGGGAAACTTATATATATGTATATGCCTACCTATGCATACACATGTAAGCCTTCATCAATGGTGACTCGAATCCACCTCAACAAAATACACTAAAAACAACATCAATCAATTTCCCCTTTTACCATAATTTCATTTAATTCAGAATAAAAATAATAAGATATAACATAATCATTATATATTTACATCTTACAAGTTTATTTCCAACTTTAGGTGATTCATGAAATATGGTGGGTGAATCAAATACTTCCACAAAAATCAACAATTTCTATATATCGTAAATTTCAATCAAGAATAATCAAAATATATCAATAACATGAATTCATGTTCTGCTCATATGATTCACCTATTTAAAATTAAATTACTTTGATTTAATTAGTTATTTTGATTATGTTAATCCATACAATCCTCTTAATAAAGACAAAGTATTTCTAATTACGCAATTTAAAATAATAATAATGGATAAGTTTTGAATCCCTTACCTCAAATAATGATTGAAAAAATCACAGCATGAGAGAAAGGAATAAAGAATGGTCACACTACCAAGAACATGAAGATCCTTATAATATGTACAAAAAAACTCTTTTTGACTACAAAACCTAAACACACTAAATTATAAGGAATCCAAATACCATATACTCCCTAAGAAGATAAAATAAGAAGTAATGGAGAATAAAAGTAGAGGGAATCACCTTGGATCTCAATGTGATCGATGACATGAAGCTAACAAATAAAGAGGAGGGTCTCAGATCGGGGGAGGATGTAGGAGGAGGGTGATGCTGTGAGAGGAGGTTCTCTGATTGGGGGAGGATGGAGGAGGATGACGCCACTATGAGAGGAGGGTCATGGATCGAGAAGAGGGTTGTCGTGAGGATGGCGCTGCTGTGAGAGGAGGGTCGCTGATCAAGAGGAGGGTCACTATGAGAGGAGGTTCATCGTGAGGAGGGTCACCGTCAGGGGAGGATGGAGGAGGAGCCCGACGTGGGTGGAGAGTAGATCAGGGGAGGATGGAGGAGGATCTCGGGGGAGCCTGATGGGTTTTGTTTAAAAAAATGAGGACAAATTTTAGCCACATTTTTTAAATTAAATTGTGGTGAAAACTGTCTATAGCCACAGACCAATATAACTGTGGCTATAGGTCTGTGGATATAGCCTAAATTTATATTAGTGTCGTGTTTTTAATCAGTTCCCACCACTGGTCAGATTCTCCCTCTAAGCTGTAAACAGCCAAGGTGAATTTCTCCTATTCAGAACTATGAAGAACAGAAAAGATATTCTCTATAGATCTTATTCATTGCTCCACAATCAATGGGTCGGTAGATAAACTAAACTTTGGTGGTCATTGATTCATAAAGGACTCAACAGAATATTGTTTCCTTATTGGTGAAATCGGCCTCTTAGCTTTATTCAAGTTATTTCTCATAACTTGAGACATTTGATTCATCATTATCATAAAGTTTTCCATTCTGACTTCCATCGGAGGGTCATCAACTCATGGTCCATTGTGGTCATCATTTCCACGGTTCCTCATATTTATCACAATTTTCTAAAAGAAGAAAAACTTAGTGAGAAACTTGTTTCATTTAAGAATATTAAAACTCTAAAAGATTTTTACATATTAAAACATTATGCTTAAACACGTTATTTGTATCAACAACTACATTTCCTATAAATCCTTCATAATGATTCATAAAAATCATGTTATTAACCAAACATATCCCCTGGGAGTGTCAAACTAGAAGTGCATCAAGGCTCATTTTCGTGCACCAGACCTCATTTGATTCAAGCTCAAAGTAGTGTTTTGGGGTTTTACCCCTAGATACATCTGTGCCAGAGCCACATCCACTTATTCGTATCCAAATATGGATTTATTTGTTCAGAAACCACTTACTTAGTATTTCACTAAAATAATAGGAAGTTTTACTATATTTAAACTTTTCTAAAGGGTTCATCCTAAAGTTTTCATATCCTAATTTCCAAAAAATAACTAAACTATCCTTTGATACCAACTATGGCATCCCACTTTTTTATTACATAACTTTTCATTGCATTTCACAAACAGGGGATCTTTAAAGTTTAGTGTCTTGGAAATAAGGTACATAATACATGGAAACATAAGGAATTATTCTAATACACTTGTAAGTCTTCATCATAGGTTCAACCTAAGTACAATTACTTCATCTCATAACCTGGGGACATACATAAAAGGAAAGGGTGAGCATAAGGCCCAGTAAGGGTAAATAAGGGAAACAGTTTACTTGTGATATCAATGAGAACTTTATGAAATACATAAAGACATGAGTAATGGAAAAATAGGAATATCATAATAAAAATAACATGAATCATAACTTTAAAATGTGTCTAAAACATTTAATTTATACATTCATAAGAATATCACCAGGTTCCATTCTCAAGGTGTCATAAAAATTATCAAGGTTATTGTTAGGTCCACTAGGTCAAATACCCTGAGAGGGGGAGTGAATCAGGGTATAGTAGATAAAAACTTTCTCCTTTTTGGATCTTGTTTTATTGTTAGACAAAACTCAATTCTCTATTCCTCCCATGGAAATATACATACTGATATGAAATCATGCACAGGACACAGTGATTTTTACTTGGTTCACCCTCACTGGGCTACATCCAAGGAGCATACAATGTCAATGTGCCGATGTACCCAATTCACTAAGTCTCACAGAAAATAATGAGTACAATGTTTGGGATAGATCTTCTATGCCCAGGATCACTACCTTTACAAGGTTTAGGGTCTTCTCACTGCATTCCTAAGGGTCACTCCCTATGCCTCTTTCTCTGGCTCACTGCTGGTGGTAAGGGTCAATGTGTTCCTCTTCCTTCGCTCACTACTCTTAGAAAAGAATTCAGTCACAATTTATCGACTTGTAGGTCAAACATTGTTTAAGGACATGTAGGTCCCTTCATTTTCATGATTTACTACATCCTCAACTATAGGTAGGTGCTCTATTGAAGTTCCTTTTTCACCCACAGATGAATTCAACCTTCCCAAGTACTGTTAGGTATCGAAAAATAATTTCACAAACTGAATTGAAGCTTTTTCAAGCTTCCTTGAGCAAACTGTGAACCACCTTCCTCTCCCGCATATTGAGTATCGGGTTTGGTACATGGGACACCTTCTTCGCGTACTACCACCGCTACGGCGGACCAACCTTTGTCTGCTAAATACCTCCACCTTTGTGATTGCATACCATAACCGCATACCAATTCCACAAACCTCCTCTGCGAAACCCCTCCGGTCCGCGAACTGTTCTCTGTTCGCAGACTGCCTTTGCTTCTGCATACCGATTTCATGAACCTGTTCTACAAAAATGTAATGCCCCGACCCTAGTTACCCAGAGTCGGTATATTACTACATAACATTAGAATGATATCAAGATATCAAGTCTTGAAAGACCGATTATTTTTAGTATCCTTGGAAGTACTAGATACATACATAAATTTTACATTAAAATATGAAATAAATAAAAACAACATTGTGCCCCCTCTGAACACACACATATCTGTTGGCCTATCCCTACATGTTAAACATGATATACTTCTTCACATCCTGGGAAAATAAAACATATGAAAGAGGTGAGCACAGATGCTCAGTAGGGATAACAATATAGTAGGAACTATCATAAATAATCATAAACATTTAAGGTAATGTATAAGACTAAAACACAAGCCTTTTAAAAATAAATTTCAGTATAATATGGCAAAGATAAATTGAATAATTCCATTTACTTATTCACATGGATATTCTACTAGTGTAATAACCACATGAAATATAAATATCCAATTTCATAATGATGCAACGCATAATGATGGACATCATAACCACATAGTCAAGGCCTCATTCCAAGACTGCAAATAATATTTTTTTCAAGGCCTTATGCCAAGACACTAGTTTGTCTCATGATACCTAATGATACATTGAGGAGCTATAGCGGGCTCCACCCATCACTTACTAATCCCAATGCATTCCTCATATGAAAATGTTGAAACATAATCTAAACATTTGTATTAAAACTAGCATACGAAATGTCAATATTTTAACCACAAACCATGAATGGTATAAAAATAGCACATCCACAGTCAAAAATAACTAATTAGATACAATATGGAAGATTGTATTATAATAAATTAAACTCAATTGAGAATAATGAATGATATTGACATAGATGAAAGTAATCAATAAAACTATTTCAGAGAAATATCCTCCTTTTTCTTGAAAACATTTAAAAGTCTCACTATTTATCAAGAAGTTGTTTAAAATAGATTTTTGAATCAAAGTGTCTCATACCAATTTTAAACTTTTAAAATAAATTTTAATTTTAAAATATTAATTTCCATGTAAATAAATCCTTAAAACCATTTTTAAAACATGGACATTAATGAGAAAGATTTAGAAGAATAAATTTTTAAAACATCTAAAATGATATTTTAGTTAGAGTTTCTAAAAAAATGAGAGATGTTTAAATACAAATAATTGAGATAATAAAAAATTTATAATATCATGAGAATAAAGGGGTTAATGATATACTATGGAAAAGTACATTATATACACCATATAAAAGTGAATTGGAGTATAACAAAAAAGAAGTCTCAATGGAATGTAAGATGAGATGAAATCCCCTATAAAGACTGCGTCCTTAGGTTAAAGATAAATCAATGAAATAATTATGTGTTAAAAATATAAATACACTCAATATGATTGTATATTAATTTTAAATAAATCATATGACATTCACACATATTCTTGTTGAAACAACACCAATGACTTGGATGTTTAACTCAATGAATAGAAATTGATTTAAAATTACTCTTATAAAGTTCATATCGATGACTTGAGAATTTATAAATGGTGTGATTATGTGTATAAAAAGTATATACACACAAAGGGGAGTATAAATTACAACATAATTAAATAAATATTGATATCACGCATAATCTTGGATTAAAATAATCAATGAAGTTTGCGAAAAACCAAATGAGTGGAAATTGAAATTTGAAATTCCCTTACCGATTTGGTAACTTAAAAAACATGCACCCCATGAAAGATGGATCATAAAATGATGATGTAAATACCCATAAATTAAATTATATTAAACAAATAATACAATCATGGGTAGTACATACACCACACAAAAGGCAATAGTGGAAAATAAATCATGAATCTCACGGGAATAAAAGTGAGATGAAAACCCCTTACCTTGTAATTTTCCTTAGTATAGGGTAGGTTAACCTCCTATATAATGGTGAAATAATTGTTATTAAATTATACAAGAAAAAAATCCATAAATATGATATCATATATGATCTTATAATATTTCTTTGTTAATGATATTTTAGTAGTATCATTGTTTTGGGTGTTAACTGATTCGTTTTCCTTTGTATGTTTTGTTACTTAAGTCATGTTCGTTATGTATAGGATGTATTTGATTCATATCCAGAATTATATTATTTTCTTAAAAATTATTTTTAAATCATAAAATTAAAATTATTCTTGAATGGTTACGATGGGGAATGAATCTTATTGTGTTTGTGGAGAGGGTAATCCGTACGTACGCATGAGTGACAATATCATTCAATTGATGGTAAAATGATATGTAATTGGATGGTATATCATATATACAGAATAATTAACATGTTTTATTTATTATTTAAATCAATTTTAATCATTATTATACCCATCCAAATAATGAAGTGTTGAATAACAAACTACACCATGACGTGGAGATGGTAAGCCGTACGTACGCACGTATGGTGAATTTTTCATTCATAGGATGGATAGAATAATGAATATGGTTTTACCATATTTATAATAACATCACAGTATGTATAAGATACTAGAGTTATTATTTTGGTATGGAAACAACAAATAAAGAGCAAGTGGAAGAAGAAAAGAACTTTGAAAGAGGTGGTGAAATTATTACCTCTTCTTTGGGTGATTCCTTTTGATTTGATCAAAAGGGATATTTAGGTTGGATTTCTGATCAAAGTAAGGCCTCTAGGTTGAAGTGAGGGTAGTTAAGAGGATATTTGAGAAGGGTTTTTTTTAGCCAAATGGCTTTGGAGGTGTGAAATTAAGATAAGGAGAAGTACCCTTTTATAAGAGAGGTGAGGGTCACTTTAGGAAAAGCTTGAAATATTATTTTATTATATAAACATTTTCGGTTTATAATGGCTCCAAATGGATTTTTTTCAAGGATAAGGTATTTATGGATCTAAATACATTAAACCAATAGGTTTTAGACAAGTTTAGGTCACCATATTAACCTTATCCTTTAGATTTAACTCTTAGTTAATTAGTTTAACTTTTACCATGTCTTCTTGTATTCTTACACTATATGGTTAATAAACTTACTATAAACTACCAAGTGAACCTCAAGTGGTTAATTAATTATATATCTATAATTATATAAGTCCTTTGGCCAAACCTTAGATTTTTAGTAATATTATATCATTTAATATTATAATATTTGTTTTAAAAACTCATTTATGTCAATTTTGACACTATTTAGTATTTTATTTTTTTGAAAGTTATAACAGCATGATTACTTCAAAAAAATCATTTAATCTACCCTAAAATGTCCTATTAATATATAATAAAAAATTAATGCATAAAATGTATCAATTTACATTTATTTTTATATTTATGATATCAATTATTTTAATCTTTCATTAATAAGTAATTATAGCATCATCATTGTGTCATAAATAAATTTAATTATTTAATGTCTAAAAATTATAAATAAAATACCATGATATAGGAAATATTTTTATATTTATAATTAATATTTATAGTTGAATTTATCTTATGCATAACCCTATATTAAAAATGTTTTAGTTATAAAAATTTGAATTTAACACTTTTAACTCTTCTTTAAATAAAATAATAATAAATGTCCTAATCCAATACAAGTGGACCAAAGAGGATCATATTTTATTCCTAAGGTTTATTTTAGTCGAAAAAAACTTATCCAATAGAATTAGGACATGTGATAGGGTAATTATAATATCATTTTTACTTCTAATTGCCCTATTTACTTTTAACCGTGGTAATAAAAGTCAAAAGTTACTATTCACTAAAAATTATTTTCATCTTATTGAACCAAATTTTACTTACTTATGTAAATCATGTCTCTTGTATTTTTGAAATTCAATTCACAGAAGCGGTAAAATTACATTTTATGCCAATTTGCTAACGTGCCTAGATGGTGGGTAAAATACTTTAAAAAATTCAATAAAATTTTATACATATAATTTTATTATAAAATGACTCCAATTAATTTCATTGAACTAATATAGGTATTATGTATCTATTTTTACTTAAAATTAATTTAAATAAAATGTTGGCTTTTAAAAAATAACGCAGTGTTTTTCACTATTCGTCAAAAATTGAAAGTTTTCAGAAAAATACCAAAAATTCACCCTAAGATAATTTTTATATTCCAAATCCAAAAATGATGTCAATTTTATCAAATTTAAAACATAAAAGTTTCATTAATTAATTTAAAATTAATTCCCGTTGTCAAAACCAGAAAGCGGGTTTTTGAGAAGTAAAAACTATCAAAAGATTGAAATGTGTTTATAACCAACTTAAAAGTGAAATTACTTCCAATGACCAAAATTGTATTAAATTATAAAAATATAATCTAATTATACTTCAAAACCATTCAAATGTATAATTCAACACTATAGATTATTTTGATTAAAAAAGTTACTTTCAATTAAAATTTAGTATCATTCACTATTTATCAAAATATGAAAGTTATCAGAAAAACACCAAAAATTCACCAAACTAAATTTTTATGTCCCGCTTATAAAGAAGAATTTAATTTCATAAAATTGAATATGTAAAATTATAAAATATTTTATTAGAAAGGATTTTCCATTAAAAGGCGGAAAACTGCATTTTTTTAAAAATACTTCTTTTATCTGAAAAATTGAATTTGTTCTTATATTATGTCTAAGAAACACAAATGATGAATGTTAAAATTATATGGGATACATATAAAATTAAAAATGTGTTTATTACTATTCATAACCTCTTTTTAAATGGCTAGTTTGATAGGTTGTAGTGCGCTTGAACTCGATGTTGCGTACATCGCACGCTATTGTATTATTCAAAGAGAAGTGTACCGTAGAAGCTTGGGGTGTTACATTCTTCCCTTATTCAATAAATTGTGTCCTCACAATTTGAAATTGTTCTTTGGAAATAAAAGATAAAAAAATATAAAATACATTTGTGGAAAGCCCACATCATAAATAGGGTTAATAAAGTTTAGTCTTAATAAGAGGGAAAGAGAAATGAAAAAGTCACCACCAAATTAGGATTTTGAATATGAGAACATTGGTGGCAATTATAATTAGAAGAAATATGTAAATATTTATAAGGATTTATTGAGGTCATCAATCACAAACAAGTGAATGGAAAATTGAGGGCCTCATATCCATAAATCTATGATGAATAATGTAAGGTATTAGGATAACACATTTTTGGGTTTAAGATCCTTTTCCTAAAGTTTAAGAATTAATTTCTTCATAGAATAAAAAAAATACTTGATAAGTAGAGTTAAATCCTTTAACTAATCTCTATCACAAAATCATATTTCACTTCAAACGATTAGTATTCAAGATGACTTGGTTACACCTGAAGTGCTAGAATCATCTTATAGAGAATCAAATAATCAACAAAGGATGAACTATATATTTCCCCTATCTTTAGAGATTAACCAAAACCAAAATGGTTAGTACAAGATCAGATGATACCCAAAAATGATAATCCTTTAGATAAATAAATACTAATATTAATTTATAAAATTAAACCAACAATACCCAAATTTCAATAAATACCATTCAATAAAAAATTGTCCTTAAAATCCTTCACTATAATCCAAACTAAGATTGAAACCTAAAACTCAGAAGAATTTTATTACGTTGTCTTCCACGTTAAATTGTATCTCCAAATAACATCGACTACTCTTAAGGTCACATACTTAAAAGTAATTAACCTAATCATATATTCTCTATGATAGGTTAATAATTTCCATAAATAATCTAAATCTCTATAAGTCCACAATAAAAACATAGATAAAAATCCACCATTACTCCTCAAATGAAATCCCATAGTATTCTATTTTCCTTAGGCATATAGTGTTCCCAACAGAGTGAACATCTTCCAAAATAACATTTATCACTTAATCACCAAATCATTTTCTTATACTAAGAATATCCATTTGATAGACATAAGATCCCAAATCAACTTATTATTTATCAATAAAATCATTTAACTAAAAATAATTAGTCACACTAACCAAGGACTTCACGTAGTCTGGTGGTAGGCGATAAATCCCAATCGCACTTTGGTTGTGGGTTCGACTCTCGTAGCTTTTCCCGATGCGATGGGCTGTCACACGGTTTGTGTGTTGTCTTTTTTCAAAAACTATATTTTATAACATTCCCAAAATGAGATAAATTCTTCAAAATAACCATAACATAATTTTACTACAAATGATTTCTCATACCTCGCATTTTCATCCCAAAATTTAATAACTTGTAATTACCTCAAATTCAAGGATCATATAAACCCAAATGGTTATTTATAACAATATCCACAATAGAAAAATAATTCTTCCTCAAAGAGTATTTTCACATAACAAATTGTATGGTCACACATACAAGAGAAAGTCTTCTAAAGTAATCCCATCAAGAAAGAGCACTAATACTTTTAAACATTTCACTACCCATTTATTTCCACATAAAATCTTCCTTGACCGAGAGGTTATCCTATAGAATGGGGCATTCACTCGGGTAATGCCTAGGTCCCCTACATTTATGACAAATGACTGTAAATGGATTCTTGGGATCATTTTTATTTTCTTCCATAGTACTCTTCATGTTTACTCGGAAATTATTTACTTTATGTCCTTCTTTCCCATGCATAAAGCATTTATTTATTCCATTGAGACACTTTCCTAGGTGTCTCCTTCCACATTTCCTGCATGATGGAAATTGAGCTTTCTTTTCTCCATTCTCTCCACTACTGGAGCTCTTATCATTCACCACCTTTGTCTTCTTTGTTGAGTCTAGGAGTTGGTTAATATATATGTTGTTGATCATATTTTTAGAAAATTGATTTTTGCATGAACACAATATCTTTTACGCCTATCAACATTCCATTTTTTTGCTCATTTTTACCAATGTTCCCACCTTTTACATCATGTTCAATGTTACTATGAATTCCTTGGAATTAATCCATTGACTAAAACCAGAAATTATTGTGTGAGTAACAATAGTCATAAAATCATTTAGAGAATATAATGACACCTTATTTTCAATCTAAAACACCTTAGGATTAACCAAGGCTATTTATTCTCATATTATATTAAAATCCTTCAAATTGGTTTGTAAAGAAAATGTGAATTATCCTAAGAATATATCTCAGGAGTGTCATAAGAAAGAGTGTAGTAAGGCCCATTATCGTGCACCAGTTCTCATTCGAGTCTAGCTCAAAGTGGTGTTTTTCAGGTTTTAACCCTAGGTACATATGTGCCAGAGCCGCCTCTACCTGCTCATATCCAGACAGGGATGTATTGCTTGGAAAAACCACATAATATTTATATTACCAAAAATTTTGGATGTTCTTCTATACTAATCCCCAAAGTCTATCTTAGGGTAATGATCAAAATCAGAGTTTTTCTAAATCTAGTTTCTAAGTTTTGTACTAAACTTCCTATAATACCAACTGTAACACCCTGACCCTAGTTACCCAGAGTCGGTGTATTATTATATAACATTGGCATGATCTCAAGAGATCGAGTCTTGAAAGACTGGTTAGTTTAGTAGCCTTGGAAGTACTAGATACATACATAAATTTTACATTACATCGTGAAATAAATAAAAACAACATTTTTCCCCCTTTGAACACACTCATATTTGTTGACCTATCCCTGAAGGTTAAACATGATATACTTCTTCACATCTTGGGAAAAGAAAACATATGAAAGGGGTGAGCTCAGAACCTCAGTAGGGATAACAATATAGTGGGAACTATCATAAATAATCATAAACATTTAAGGCAATGTATAAGACTAAAACACAAGCCTCTTAAACATAAACTTTAGTATAATATATAAAAGATAAATCGAATAATTTCATTTACTTATTCACATGGATATTCTACTAGTCGAATAATCACATGCAATATCAATAGCCAATTTAATAATGATGGAATGCATAATGTCATACATCATAACCACATAGTCAAGGCCTCGTGCCAAGACTACAAATAAGATTTTGTCAAGGCCTTGTGCCAAGACACTAGTTTGTCTCATGAGACCTACCAATGCATCGAGGAGCTATAGCGGGCTTCACCCATCTCTTAAGAAGTCCAATTCATTCCTCATATGAAAATGTTGAAAAATAATCTAAAAATTCATATTAAAACTAGCATATGAAATCTCAATATTTTAACCACAAACCATGAATGGTATAAAAATAGCACATCCACAGTCAAACATAACTCATTCAATACAATATAAAAGATGGTATTATAATAAATTAACCTCAATAGAGAATAATGAATGATATTGACATAGATAAAAATAATCATCAAAACTAATTGTGAGAAATATCCCCCTTTTTCTTGAAAACATTTAAAAGTCTCACTATTTATCAAGAAGTTGTTTAAAATAGATTTTTGAATCAAAGTTTCCCATAAAATTTTGAAACTTTTAAAAGGAATTTTAATTTTAAAACATTAATGTTCATATAAATTGTTGGACTCCTCATGTACTAATCATGTTTTAATGATCACAAATCATATTCAACCTGGTTAAAATTTTGTAAATTATATCAAATCATGTGTATTGTTGTTTAAGTATTCTCATACTTTAAGAAGATCCTTTCAAGATCTTAATTGATCTACATTCAGTTTAATTTCTTTATACTATATTTTGACTCATTTTATAATATATTCTTTGACAAATGATTAAGTCTAATCCATTCTATGATCATCATTGCCTAAGTCTGAATACAGTTATCTTGAAAAGTCTAAGACACCGTGAGTATGCCAGTGGTTATGTCTTTCTGGAAAAGTGAACAAGACACTGTGAAGCAGACACCATGAACAAGACACCATGAACAAGACACCATGAAGTAGACACTGTGAAGCAGACACCGAAAAAAATAAGACACCATGAACATTGAGACACCGTGACCATGAGACACTGTAACATTCAGACACCCTAACCAATCCAAACACTATGTGAAGGAAACACTATTTATATGACATACTGTGACACTGTTTCCTAATATATTTTGTCATCTTTCAACTTAATCTCTAACGGTAATATTTGAAGTTTTTAATGCACTGACATAATTAATGTTTCCTTGTAGACATATCATCGGATAGTACGAGGTATGAGGTGAAGAATACATGCAACTTGTCGGCCCCAACACATGCACTCGAAGATAAAAGAGTAGTGCGACCAAGAAACAAATGACGGGTGAAAAACAGTGGTAGAACAACACAAAGAACAAGTTAGTGGGAATGAACGTGAGAACAATATACATTTTGGAGAATTGGCTCATGCAACTCGATTCTACTAAAGAACACATGAAGCATACTCGAATCCCGAGAACATCTTTGCACTGTAGAACACCACGAAGAACATAAGTCGAATCTGTCTGACTTACGACACTCTGTTTTCTAGACGAGGACTCGAGTTCTGCATTTTATTCATCTCAGAAGTCCAGATCTGCAAATATTAACACTCAGAGCACTTTTAAACCTATCTCAATCGTTCTGCTCTGTTGTGTATCTTTTTATTATCTTTCGAGCAGTGTGTGTTTCTATATAATAACACACTCTATATCCAGAATTAAACTTAAGGATACAATATATCCTTACTCAAACACTCATTTACTCTTGTTTATACCCATAGATAAGTGTGGAAGAGGTCCCTGTGTGGCCTGGTAGTTCGTACCCACAAAGAACTGTGGAAGAGGTCCCTGTGTGGCATGAACAGTCATATGTACTGTTGTTAACCCTGATCCAGGGTGTGGATCAATTTTATTTATATAAACTTTTTGGTGGTAGGTGATCACCAAGTAGAGTGGATTAGGTCTCATCTTGAGACTGAACCACTTGTTTCATATCCTCTATGCTGCTTAATTTAGTCTTCTATGTTTTACTGCTCTATTGTATAATTCATAAATTTCTAAATTCACTTTGATATTTAGTCTTGGAAAGAAGTTATAACTATTTTGTTATAGTATAATAGCTTCAAAATTAATATTAATAACTGATATTAAGATTACTAAGAACTAATCAATCTTCTAAGAAGTTATTCAAATAGTCAAACTCTTATAACCGTATAACCTTGATTATCTGGGATGTATCTAATCTTTTGGGGAAATACTTTTTAAAGATATTTTTATAGTTTCTCAATTCACCCCTCCCCTCTCGATTAATCTACTCTGAACAACATTTGGTATCATAGGTTTTTTATTATGAATCTTTTTAATCTTATTAAACTGTGATTGTAGTTGAACCTTAAAGATCTGTAAATTTCTGTTATTTCTAAATTTCTAGCTCTTTTAAAGTAATACTTTATTATGGATAATATATTCGAAGGTATTGCAAACAAAAGACCATAATTCTTTAATGGAATCAATTATGATCAGTGGAAAATTAAAATTAAAATGCATTTAGAAAGTATGAGTTTTGAAATTTGGTCATCCATTATAGATGAATATAAGATTCCTACTACTAATAGAATCACATAGTATGAACCTAAAAAACTACCTACAACAACAACTGCAAAGCTATGAATGCTTTATACTTCTCCTTAGGAGATAAAGAGTTCAATAGAATTTATGCTTGTAAAACTTCCCATGAAATTTCGGATACCCTATCGGTCTCACATGAAGGAACATCTAGTGTAAAAGAAATGAGAATTAATACTTATACTATCAAATATGATAATTTTAAGATGAAACTTGATGAACCTATCTCTGACATGTATTTTAGGTTCAATAATATTGTCAACACAATGATTTCTCTTGAAAGAGAAGTCACTGGCAAGGAACAGATCATGAGAATTCTCAGATGTCTGCGTGACAGATGGAGGAGAACCACTGTCTCTATTAGAGAATCATGCGACATCAGCAAACTACATGTAAAAGAACTCATTGGGAAACTAATGATGTATGAGGAAGAGCTAAAAGTCAATAAGGAGGAGGAGGATGAGCTAAAGAAGAAATATATTGCATTCAATACCACCACATCTAAGTACAAAGACAAAGGGAAATTGGAAGCTTCTGTAGAAATATCCACCAATGAACAATCATCATCCGACAATGATGAGGAAATGGATCAATTAGCCAGAAGATTCAAAAGATTTTTCAAGAAGAAGAAATTTTTCAAAAAGCCTAATTTTAAGGGGAAATATAACCAAAAAGGAAATTGGAAGAAGGATTGGAAAAGAAGTGACAAGACTGATGAAATTTTCTGCTATGAGTGTAAGCGCAAAGGACATATCAAGGCTGACTGTCCAAAGCTCAAGTAAAACAAATATGAGGATAAGTACAGGAAGTATAAAAAGGCCATGAAATCAACCTAGAGTTCTTCTGAAGACAGTTCAAGTGACTCAGAGATATCACATGATGAATAGGCTACCAAATCCAATATGTGTTTTATGAAAAACATATCTGAGGTAACACCAGACTCCTCTATACATAATTCATACTATTCTGAAGATGAGAGTGACTTTAAAAATATGACAAATGAAGAAATGTTTGAATACTGTAACATGCTTGAGGAAACTTGCAATGAACTAAAAGACAAATATAAATCATTAAAGAAACATCATGCTCTTACTGTGACTGTTAAATCTTAACTCGCAACTGAAAAAGAGAAAAATTCTCAACTGCTCAAAGAAAACAATGAATTAAAAATGTCTAATGAGCAATTGAAAAGTGAACTAGAAAAGTTTACCAATGGGAAAAATAACCTTACTCAAATGCTAGGAAAAAAATTCTCCTAAATATAACACTGGCATTGGTTATCAACATGGAAAAAGAAATGTAGGTAGAACAATTTTTTTTTCAAGATATAGGACATATAGTTTCACTCCCAGTTATGGACACAAATCGTCTAATTTAAGTTATGATACACTATCTACTATTTCAAGTTTTTGTGGACCAAATAAAGTTTATTTTTTAAATACTTTACGTAATACTTATAGGAAACCTATGAGGAAAATATGGGTTCCTAAAGCACTTATCACTAATATTACTGGACCCAAACAAATATGGGTACCAAAATTTGTTTTTTCTTAATCATTTTGTAGGAAAGCTTCTTAAAGAGTTCCTATAAAAGTATATGGTACTTGGATAGTGGATGTTCAAGACATATGACAGGAGACTATTCATGCTTCAAGAACCTAATCAAAATAGATGGAGGACATGTCACATTTGGTGGCAATTCCAAAGGAAAGATTATTGGCCTCGGCCAAATCGGTAACTCTAACTCAGTTTAAATTTCTAAAGTACTATTTATTAATGGATTAAAATATAATCTTCTTAGTATCTCATAATTATGTGATGATGGATTTCATGTTATATTTAAAAATTATGCTTTCAATGTCTTTAATTCAAAAGGTGAATTAGTGTTTTCTGTTTTAAGAAGTGAAAATGTTTACTCTGTTAACTTATATTCTTTAACTTCTCAAAATGTTTCATGCTTAAGTGTATTTCATTAAGAGTCTTGGATCTATTATAGGAGACTAGGACACTATAATGTTCACTCCCTTAGAAAGATAACTAGAAAAATCTTAGTTAAAGACTTACCCAAACTAGAGTTTCCAAATGATAAAGTGTGTAATCCTTGTCAAAAATGAAAACAACACAAAGTTTCCTTCAAACCAAAGAAATAAGTGTAAACTTCTCAACCTATAGAAATGGTTCACATGGATTTATTTGGATGATCTAGAGTTTCTAGTTTAAATGTGAAGCACTATGTTTATGTTCTTGTAGATGAATTTTCTAGATATACTTGGACCTTCTTTATGGATCACAAAAGTTAAGTCTGCTCTTATTTTACTAAATATGCCAAGTCTGTAGAAAATATTAGTGGACTTAGAATTAAATCCTTAAGAAGTGATCATGGACATGAGTTTGAAAATCAAGAGTTTTAATCATTTTGCTCACAAAATGGTTATAGTCATAATTTCTATTCCCCTAGAACACCTCAACAAAATGGAGTTGTGGAAAGAAGAAATAGAACCCTACAAGGGATTTCTAGAACAATTCTTAGTGATTATGACCTACCTATTTATTTTTGGGCTGAAGCTATCAATACAGGATGCTACATAATCAATATAGTGTTGATCCGACCTATTTTTAAAAGGACTCTTTATGAGTTATAAAACAATAGAAACCTCAAGGTTTACTATTTCAAAGTTTTTGGTTGTAAAGTCTATATTCTTAATACTAAGGAAAATCTTGACAAATTTGCATCCAAAAGTGATGAAGGTATATTTTTAGGATATTCCTTGTCTAGTAAAGCCTATAGAGTGTTCAATAAAAGAACTAAATGTGTGGAAGAATATGTTCATGTCAAATTTGATGAAACAGATCCACAAGCGCCTAAAACCATTCTAGAGAACCTAGAGGATGATGTATCAAATCAGAACATCAATTCAAAATATTCATACCATTCTGTGAAAGAATCTGTGAAAACTTCTAGTTCTAGAAATTCCTTAGAATCTAGTCACAATGAACCTGAAATCACTAGTCCTTCCTTTTCTAGAGCAGTTAGAACTCTTAAGAACCATCCCTTAGATGCTGTTTTAGGAGACTTAGACAAAGAAACTCAAACTGGAGCTTCTCTTAGAAATCAGGTTGAACACCAAGTCTTCTTGTCACAACTTGAACCTAAAAACATTAATGATGCTATAAATGATTAATTTTGGGTGATGTCTATGAAAGAAGAGCTTAATTTGTTTGAAAGGAACAAAGTTTTGAAACTTGTTGAAAGACCTAAAGACACATTCACCATAGGCACTAAATGGGTGTTTAGAAATAAGGTAGATGAAGCTGGTAACATAGTTAAAAACAAGGCCAGATTAGTTGCACAATGTTATATTCAAGAAGAAGGAATTGATTATGAAGAGACCTTTTCACCAGTAGCTAGACTTGAAGCCATCAAAATATTTCTTGCCTATGCTGCACATCTAAATTTCAAACTATATCAAATGGATGTTAAAAGTGCATTCTTAAATAGGTATATAGTTGTGGTTGTTTTTGTTGAACAACCCCCTGGTTTTACAAACCCCCATTTTCCGAATCATGTTTTTAAATTATCAAAAGATTTATATGGTTTAAAGTAAGATCTAAGATCTTGGTATGATAGGTTGAGTACTTTTCTTATTTCCAAAGGTTTTACAAAAGGAATAGCTGATCCTATCCTTTTTATAAAACTAATTTCTAATGATGTTTTAGTTGTTCAAATCTATGTAGATGATATTATTTTTGGATCTTCAAAAAATTCTTTATGTGTTGATTTTTCTAAAATGATGCAAAATGAATTTGAAATGAGTTTAATGGGTGAATTAAAATTCTTTCTTGGATTTAAAATATTTCAAAATAATGATGGAATCATTTTAACTCAAAGTAAATATACTAGATATCTTCTAAAATGTTTTGGATTGGATAGCACTAAAAGTAGTGACACTCCCATGAGTACCACTTGTAAGTTGGATCTTGATGAAGATGGAAATCTGTTGATCAAACCACTTATAGAGGAATGATTGTAAGTTTACTCTACTTAACTTCTAGTCTCCCTAATATTATGTTTAGTGTGTGTATGTGTGATCATTTTCAAGAAAATCCTAATGAATCTCATTTAAATGCTGTAAAAATAATTTTCAAATACCTCAAGCATACACCCAATCTAGGACTGTTCTATCCTAGATGACAATCATTTGACTTAGTTAGTTATTCTGATTCTGACTTCAGTGGCTATAAGTTAGATATAAAAATCACCTCTGGAACATGTCACTTTTTAGGCAAGTAACTAGTATCATAGTGTAGTAAGAAACAAAATTATGTTGCATTGTCTACTGCATAAACTGAATACATAGCTGCTGGCAGTTGTTGTGAAAAAATTTTGTGGATGAAACACACATTAATAGATTATGGATATCAATTCAGGCATGTACCTATAAAATGTGACAACACAAGTGCTATTAACATGTCTAAAAATCATGTTTCACATTCTATAACAAAGCATATTGATGTAAGACATCACTTTTTGAGAGATCATTATCAAAAGGGTGATATCACTTTGGAATTCATTGGTACTGAGTATCAGCTTGCTGATATATTCACCAAACCACTAAATTCTAAGAGAATAGACTACATCATACATGAACTAGGCATGATAAACCTCAAATAGATATCTTCCTATTTCATGTCTTACTGTTTTATATTTTACTATTTCATGTTTACGGTCTCACAGTTAGTGCTTCGTGATTACTGTCTGACAATTACTGTCTCACCATAACAATCAGTTACTATCTCACCATAACATTCATTCTATGTATCACCATAAATATTCTTTATGATTTTTTTTTTGAATTAAAACCCATATCGTGGTAATTATCCTTTTCACCTTTTTATTTTCCCGCACTTTTACTTTTGTGATGTTTGGTATTACTAAATGATAAAATAAAGAAAGTATCACTTGATTATTCACTTGGGATTTATTCTATTCACTCATTTCTAACCTCTCTTCAAACCTAAAATCCTTCTCTCTCTCTCTCTCTCTCTCTCAAACCTTTGGTGGATTCCCAGGATGAAATGCCCTTCATCGTCGACTCCTGAGAAACGTAGCACAAAGAAGAAGAAAATTTCACCCAAGCTAGCACCCAAAGGTCCTCTAAATCCAAATTTAGCAAACCGAGTTTTTGTACCTAAAAAATAGGTTTTCCCCAATTGGATTCTATCTAGTAAGTCTTTGGTTTTGAAAGTTTTAGAACAGCAAGGATGGTTAGAGTGGTTTTGGAAAGAAGATAGACCTATCTATCCTAAGTTGGTAGCTCGGTTTTATCAATATGTTCAGTTATCCTTTGATTATGAAGATGGTTAGGTCATGAGAAGCTGGATCAATGGGAAGAGATTCTCATTATCCTCGAGGTTATGGGCTGCATGCCTTAGGATAACTCATTAAGGCATCTGTGAGGATTATCATAGAGGACCCCCACCTTCAACCAAATTCTTTGATCCGGAGGATGCGTTGAAAACCTTAACTAGAAATGGAACCAAGAGGAGAGCCGTTGCTGCTGAACTAGATGGAGAATCAAGGCTTCTGTTCAAGTTTATACAGAATCTATTTAGCCCTAGAAAAGGTTATTTTTTTGTTTTGAAATATCAGGATGTGTTTCTGATCCACCTTATGATAAATGCACATAATATCAACCTTTGCAAGTATATCATTCACTATATGTGTGAGCTGATCAAAGCCACATCCAAGTCAACTTCCCTGTTTTACTCTTGTCTTATCTCAACCATGCTTAATGCAAAAGGAATGGTTGGACCTAATGAGGACGTAATTAAGGATTGTGAATTATGCCTATCAAAATCCACTATCAAGAGAATGAAGATAAATTGGAATCCTTGGAAAAAGGAATGGGTGGAAGACAATGATAGAGTTTATGATAAATTCAATCTAGTGGAATATCCCTCAAGACCAAGAAATATTTCTAATCCTGGTTTGGAACCAGATGATATTATGGATTACTCTTCTGAATAATAATAAGAGGTTGTTGTGCATCCTAGAGAAACTATTTCTGTTGAGGAAGACAATACTCCAATCCCTCTTGTGGTAAGTGAAAAAGAAGTCCCTGCACCTATAAAAGTTGTTAATCTGGAAGATCAACCCGAGGTTGAAACAGAATCTATTTCCAAAGAAACTGAAAAGAATTCCATGGAAG
Source organism: Viscum album (assembly GCA_963277665.1). Taxonomy (NCBI): domain Eukaryota; kingdom Viridiplantae; phylum Streptophyta; class Magnoliopsida; order Santalales; family Viscaceae; genus Viscum; species Viscum album. Next base: position 454,912,915 of record OY728119.1, on the reverse strand, counting down.
AACCTATACTGGAAGAGCTACCTAGTATGAAAGAAGCTAATCTTGAGGAAATCTAAGTGGAACAATATGCTCCTAAAATCATCCCTTTGGTTGAAGAAAGGATGGAGCTAGCTTTTTAGTTGGCTAGGCAGGAAATGGGTGAGGAACCAAGAGCTATTTTTGTTGAATTAGATCAAGACACTAATCCTCTCAGTCCTGAGAAGGATGAAACCATTGAGGGGGAGAAACCCCCAAATCTGGAATCTACTGAGGAGCTAAACCTTATAGTTCCAAGTCCTGTATACACTCAATATAAGTTCCCCAATTTCTATGATGCGGATGACTCTCAGCAAGTCTTAGCAAAAGGCCTTGACCTTTCCTCTTTGTTCCAGTTGAAATCGGTCTCTAATATAGCCCCTGTAAAGGAACCTGAAACCGTATCAATACCTATTTCTGAACCTTCATCAAAGCAATCATCCTTGGTGAGTAAGGATGATCTAAATGAATTTGGTGCTACCCTCTTGTCTGGTGTTGAAAAAGTCCTAAATTCCCAACCCATTCTTGTGACACATCTAAGTGAGAAAGATGCCTCTTTATTGTTAGAGAAAGTTATTTGGCAGATTCAACCTAAAATGCTTCGTGAGATTTAGGAAGTTAGAGTTGAAAACAGGCTGCTTAGTGATGAAGTGAAGACTCTGAGAGGTATGATTGAAGAAATGCAGAAAGAGATGCATTCCAGACCAAATCTTGTTTATCCTCCTATAGAACCTATTATTTATCGAACCCCACAGGATGTTGTTCCTTATATTCAACCTTATTTAGCTTTCTTATATGGTAAGGTTGCTAAAAGAAACAAACAGGTTGTGAAGGAGATGAGAGAGCTTGTTGTAAATCTTAACAAACTCACTGATGAGTATACAGGATGTCTCCAAAAAGTACTGAACCAACTGAAATCTCTCACCACTACTATCAATGGTTCTAAATCCTCTGGTCAATCCTCTAAACCTTCTTTAAATAGTGACATACTCAGAACAGTAGTCAAAGAAGAGCTTTGGACTATGCTTACTAGTTTCAATGCAGCTTCTCTCTCTGAAGTTATCAAGAACAGTGACTGAGTTCTTGATCTAGTCCAAATCCACTCAAAAATTGCTAATGATGCTCAGTAAGAGATTTCTAAGAAAATGGATTTCTACTTCAACCGAATCTTATCAAATACTGATATGACAAATCATTTCAAGTATCTTTTGGAAAATCTATAGATTCCTCCTATGACTCAAGCTTTCAAGACCCAAGTCCAAAAGCTCACTGAGTTTACTCAATTGTTGGAAATTTTTATAGAGAACAAGGATGATTTGGAAAAATCCATGCAGTGTGGTGGGGAGATCATTGCGGATTTCATTAAGCTTTTGAGGCCTTACCTTAATGTAAAGAGTACAACCATTGTTGCTCCTGTGGATACTCCTCTGGGACCTGGTCTGTCGACCTTCACCTCTACCCTAGCCTCCACCACTATGTCTGTCAGTCAAGGAATGAGTCAGATTTGGCCTGTGATCCTTGATCAACAACTTCCTCTATCTTCTTTCACTCCTACTCTGGATCCATCTGATTTTGAAGTCATTCCTTTACCTTCTCTATTAACCACCTCACTCCCTTCTTCAACCTCCACTTCAGCTCCTATGGCTCCTCTTCTACTACTGTTGTTAAAGGCATAGAGAAGGCCAGTCCCTGAAGAAGAACAGTGACTACTCCTTTTTTGATAGGAATGATGTTGTTTTTTTGATCTTTTCTGTTTGTACTGGACTTTCATTTCTTTAATGAAATGTGCACTTTTTCATGACTCCTCTTATTCCATTCTTTTTTATAATCCCAAAAGGGGGAGAGATCTCTATATGTTAGACAAATCTCTATATGTTAGACATTTATCTTATCTCTATATCTATAGTTGACTCAAATATACACTTTATATGTTAGAAAAATATTTATATATAAGACATTTATCTTATCTCTATGTCTATAGTTGAATCAAATATACACTTTAAATCTACATGATTTGTGATCATCAAAAAGGGGGAGATTGTTGGACTCCTCATGTACTAATCATGTTTTAATGATCACAAATCCTATTTAACCTGGTTAAAATCCTGTAAATTATATCAAATCATGTGTATTTTTGTTTAGGTATTCTCATGTTTTAAGAAGAGCCTTTAAAGATCTTAATTTCTCTACATTCAGTTTAATTGATTTATACTATATTTTGACTCATTTTATAATATCTTCTTTGACAAATGATTAAGTCTAATCCATTATATGATCATCATTGCTTAAGTATGAATACAGTTATCTTGAAAATTCTAAGACACCGTGAGTCTGCCAGTGGTTATGTCTTTCTAGAAAAGTGAACAAGACATCGTGAAGCATACACCATGAAGCAGACACCATGAACAAGACACTGTGAACAAGACACCGTGAAGAAGACACCATGAAGCAGACACTGTGAAGCAGACACCATGAACAAGACACTGTGAACAAGACACTGTGAACAAGACACCATGAAGCAGACATCGCAAACAAGTAGACACCGTGAAAATTGAGACACCGTGACCATGATACACTATGACCATGAGACACTGTGACCATGAGACATCGTGACCATGAGACACTGTGACCATGAGACACCCTGACCATGAGACTGCGTGACATTTAGACACCATGACCAATCTAGACACCATGTGAAGAAGAAATTGTTTCCATGACATACTGTGACACAGTTTCCTAATATATTTTGTCATCTTTCAATTTAATATCTAACTGTCATATTTGAAGTTTTTAATTCACTGAAATAATTAATGTTTCCTTGTAGACATATCATCGGATAGTATGAGGTACAAGGTGCAAAATACATGAAACCTGTCGGCCCGAACAAATGCAATCGAAGATAAAAGAGTAGTGTGACCAAGAAACAAATGACGGGAAAAAAACAGTGGTAGAATGACACAAAGAACAAGTCGGTGGGTGTGAACATGAGAAAAATATACATTTTGGAGAATTGGATCATGCAACTCGATTATGCTGAAGAACGCACGAAGCATACTCGAATCCCGAGAACATCTTCGCACTTTAGAACACCACGAAGAACACAAGCCAAATATGTCTGACTTATGACACTCTGTTTTCCATACGAGGACTTGAGTTCTGCATCTGCTTCATCTTAGAAGTCCAGAGCTGCAAAGACTAACACTCAGATCACTTCTAAACCTATCTCAATCTTTATGATTTGTTTTGTATCTTTTTATTATCTTTCGAGTGGGGTGTGTTTATGTATAATAACACACTTTGTATCCTGCATTAAACTAAAGGATACAAGATATCCTTACTCAAACACTCATTTACTCTTGTGTATACCCACATATAAGTGTGGAAGATGTCCCTATGTGGACTGGTAGTTTGTACCCATGAAGAACTTTAGAAGAGGTCCCTCGGTGTCCTGGACAGTCCTGCGTACTGTTGTTAACCCCGATCTAGGGTGTGGATCAAGTTTATTTATATAAACTTCTTAGTGGTAGGTGATCACCAAGTGGAGTGGATTAGGTCTCAGATTGAGACTGAACCACTTGCTCCATATCCACTATGCTACTTAATTTAGTCTTCTCTATTTTACTGCTCTATTGTATAATTCAGAAACCGCTAAATTCACTTTGATAGTTAGTCTTAGAAAGAAGTTATAATTGTTTTTTCTTATTAGGATAGCTTCAAAAGTAATATTAATAATTGATATTAAGATTACTGAGAACTAATAAATATTCTAAGAATTTATTCAAATATTCAAACTCTTATAACTGTATAACCTTGATTAATTGGGTTGTATCTAATATTTTTAGGAAATACTTTTTACAGAAATTTTTATAGTTACCAAATTCACCCCTCCCCTCGTGATTAATCTACTCTGATCAACAAAAATAAATCCTTAAAACCATTTTTAAAACATGGATATTAATGATAAATATTTGGAAGAATAAATTTTTAAAACATTTGAAATGATATTTTAGTTAGAGTTCCTAACCAAATGAGAGGTTCTTGAATAAAAATAATTAAGGTAATAAAAACTTTATAATATCATGAGAATAAATGGATTCATGATATACTATGGAAAATTATATTATATACACCATATAAAAGTGAATTGGCGCATAACAACAAAAAAGTATCAATGGAATGTAAGTTGAGATGAAATCCATTATAAAGAATGTATCCTTAGGTTATGGATAAATCAATGACATAATTATGTGTGATAAATATAAATACACTCAATATTATTGGATATTCATTGTAAATCAATCAGAGTATATTCACACATATTCCTGTAAAAACAGCACCAATGACTTGGATGTTTAACTCAATGAATAGAAATTGAGTTAAAATTGCTCTTATCAAGTTCATATCGATGACTTTAGAATTTATAAATGGAGAGATAATGTGTATAAAAAGTATATCCACATAAAGGGGAGTGTAAATTACTAAAAAATTAAATAAATAGTGATTTCACACTTAACCTTGGAGTAAAATAATCAATGAAGTTTGCGTCAAACCGAATGAGTGGAAATTGAAATTTGAAATTCCCTTACCGATTTGAAAACTTATGAAACATACACCCCATGAAAGAAGGATCATAAAATGATGATGTAAATACCCATAAATTAAAGTATATTAAACAAAGAATACAATCATGGGTTGTACATACACCACACAAAAGTTAATAGTGGAAAATATAGCATGAATCTCACGGGAATAAAAGTGAGATAAAAACCCCTTACCTTGTACTTTTCCTTAGTATAGGGTAGTTTAACCTCCTATATAATGGTTAAATAATTTTTATTAAATTATAAAATAACCAAATACATAAATATGATATCATATATTATCTTCTAATGTTTCTTTGTTAATGATATTTTAGTAGTATCATTGTTTTGGGTGTTAACTGATTTGTTTTCCTTTATACGTTTTGTTACGTAAGTCATGTTTGTTATGTATAGGATGTATTTGATTCATATACATAATCATATTATGTCATTAAACATTATTTTTAAATCATAAAATAAAAATTATTCTTGAATGGTTATGATGGGGAATTAATCTTATCGCGTTTGTGGAGATGGTAATCTGTACTTACGCACAAGCGACAATATCATTCAATTGATGGTAAAATCTTTTGTAATTGGATATTATATCGTATATACAGAATCATTAAAATTTTTTATTTATTATTTACATAAATTTTACTCATTTTTATACCCATCCAAATAATGAAGTGTTGAATAACAAACTACACCAGGACGTAGAGACGGTAAACCGGACGTACGCACGTATGGTGACTTTGTTATTCATATGATAGATAGAATAATGAATATGGTTATACCATATTTATAATAACATAACAGTATGTAGAAGTTATTGAAGTTGTTATTTTGGTATGGAAACAACAAATAAATAAGAAGTGGAAGAAGAAAATAACTTTGGAAGAGGTGGTGAAATTATTACCTCTTCTTCGGGTGTTTCCTTTTGATTTGATCAAAAGGGATCCTTAGGTTGGATTTCTGGTCAAAGTAAGGCCTCTAGGTTAAATTGAGTATAGTTGGGAGGATATTTGATCATGGTTTGTCTGAGCCAAATGGATTTGGAGGTGTGAAATTAAGACAAGGGGAAGTACCCTTTTATAAGAGAGGTGAGGGTCACTTTAGGAAAAGTTGAAATATTATTTTATTATTTAATAATTTTCAGTTTATAATGGCTCCAAATGGATTTATTTCAAGGATAATGTGGGGATGGGTAGAAATAACTTCAAAAAATATTTTTTAGATAAGTTCAGGTCACCATATCAACCTTATCTTTTAGATATAACTCTTAGTTAATTAGTTTAACTTTTACCATGTCTTTCTGTATTCTTACACTATATGGTTAATAAACTTACTATAAATGGACAATCGAACCAAAAGTGGTTCATTAATGATATATATATCATTATATAAGTCCTTTGAACAAAACTTATATTTTTAGGAATATCTTATCATTTAATAATATAATATTTGTTTTAAAAACTCATTTATGTCAATTTTGACACTATTTAGTATTTGGTTTTTGTGAAAGTCATAATATCATGATTAATTTGAAAAAAATTCATTTAATCAACCCTAACATGTCATATTAATCTATAAAATTTGTGTAATGCATTAAAAGTATCAATTTACTTTTATTTTGATATTTATAATATCAATTATTTTAATCTTTCATTAATAAGGTAATTACTACATCATCATTGTGTCATAAATAAATTTAATTATTTAATGTCTAAAAATTATAAATAAAATACCATGATGTAGGAAATATTTTTATATTTCTAATGAATATTTATAGTTGAATTTATCTTATGTATAACCCTATATTAAAAAAATTAGTTATGAAAATTTGAATTTAACACTTTTAACTCTTCTTTAAATAAAATAATAATAAATTTCTTAATATAATCCTAGTAGACCAAAGAGGGTCATATTTTATTAATAAGGTTTATTTTGATCTAAAAACACTTATCCAATAGAATTAAGACATGTTTTAGGGTAATTATAATATCATTTTTACCTTTAATTACCATATTTGCTTTTAATCGTGGTAAATAAAAGTCAAAATTTACTATTCGCCAAAAATTATTTTCACCTAATTGAATCACATTTTACTTACTAATGTAAACCGTGTCTCTCTAATTTTTTAAATTCAATTCACAGAAGTGGTAAAATTACGTTTTATGCAAATTTGCTAACATGCCTAGAAGGTGGGTAAAAAACGTTAAAATTTTCAATAAAATTTTATACATCTAATTTTATTATAAAATGACTCCAATGAATTACATTGAACTGATATTGGTGTTATGTATCTATTTTGACTTAAAATTAATTTAAAGGTAGAAAAATTTCATCCTCGCAATTTGAAATTGTTTTTTTATAAAGGTAGAAAAAATTTATTAGTAAAAAAAAGGGGGTTACACAAGTCTAAAGTAAGGAATTTTTCTGACATCCCGAGCATAAAAAGGGATTAATTAAGAAGGGATTTCATCCATCCAATGTAAGTCATGAGTAACTCCAAGGTTGGCAAGCCCATCAGCGATTCTGTTGGCTTCGCGGAAGGTGTGAGTGGCGATGAAGTTAAGCCCAACAAGAGAATTCAAACATCCCATCCAGTGGGTAGTAAGAGGCCAAGAAAGGTAGATGGTACCATTCCAAATGGCCTGAATGATTGTAGTGGAGTCACTCTCTATCCAAATATTGTTCTAGATGTGTAATCTGTCAAAGGTTATGGCATGGATGATGCCCATCATCTCAGCTTCCAAAGCGGAAGAAGAACCGCAAGAGCCATATAAGCATCCAAGAATCTGGTCCATGTGATTTTTGAAGATGGCACCATAACCCGCTAGTCCCGGATTGCCTTAGGAGGCTCCATCCACGTTGATTTTAATCCATCCCGGAGGGGGAGGGAGCTAAAACACTTCAATATTAGAGTGGGGGAGAGGGTAGATCCCCTCAACCCCAACACATCTAAGGATCCCAAAGTCATGGACAGAATTGTTGCAGTGAGCTTTTTGGATAGAAGACGCTTCGCGAATGGCCATGAGGATTCTTGTTTTTCCTGCATTAATTTTAAAAGAATTATTGCGGAAAATTATTTCATTTCTACCATACCAGATAATATGAAGAAGTTCCGCAACATCCGCAACCAAAAGTTTTTTGATTTGCTGAGACGTAGACAACTCCAAGTAACTCTGAATATGTATGTTGATGGTATCAAAAAGCAGCCATCTGCACTCAAAAATTTCAAGAATATAATTCCAAAGAGAAGTTTTTGTGTCACAGGAGAAAAAGAGATTATTAATATCCTCTCTATGCTGATTTCACATATGAAATTTAGAACAAAGAGTAATCCTGAAAGTTTGTAAGCAATTATCTGTGGGGATTCTTTGATGGGAAACCCTCGCAATTTGAAATTGTTCTTTAGAAATAAAAGGTGAAAAAATAGAAAATACCTTTGTGGAAAACCCACATCGGAAATAGGGTTAATAAATTTTAGTCTTAATAAGAGGGAAAGGGAAATGAAAAAGTCACCACAAATTAGGATTTCGAATAAGATAACATTGGTGGAAATTATAATTGGAAGAAAAATGTAAATATTTATAAGGAGTTATTGAGGCCATCTATCACAAACAAGTGAATGGAAAATTGAGGGCCTCAAAGCCATAAATATATGATGAATAATGTAAGGTATTAGGATAACACATTTTTGGGTTTAAGATCCTTTCACTAAAGTTTAAGAATTAATTTCTTCATAGAATAAAAAAACTTGATAAGTAGAGTTTCATATTTTAACTAATCTCTACCACAAACTCATCTTTCACTCCAAATGATGAGTATTCAAGATTATTTGGTCACACCTAAAGCGCTAGAATCAAATTACAAAGAATCACATAATCCACAAAGGATAAACTATATATTTCCCTTGTCTTTAGATATTAACCAAAACCAAAATGGTTAGTACAAGAAAAGGTGATCCCCAAAAAGGATAATCCTTTAGAGAAATAAATACTAAACTTAATTTATAAAACTAAAAATATAATACCCAAAGTTCAATAAATACCATTCAATAAAAATTGTCCTTAAAATACTTAAATATAATCCATACTAAGATTGAAATCCAAAACTCAGAATAATTTGATCACATGATCTTCCACATTAAATTGTATCTCAAAATAACATCGACTACTCTTAAAGTCGCATACTTAAAAGTAATTAACCTAATCACATATTCTCTATGATAGGTTAATAATTCCCATAAATAACCTAAATCACTACAAGTCCACAATAAAAACATAGATGAAAATCTGCCATTACTCCTCAAATGAAATCATATAGTATTCTATTTTCTTTAGGTATATAGTGTTCCCAAAAGAGCAAATGTCTTCCAAAATAACATTTATCACTTAATCACCAAATAATTTTCCTATACTAAGTATATCAATTTGATAAACATAATATACAAAATTAAATTATTATTGATCAATAAAATAATTTAACTAAAAAGAATTAGTCACCGTAACTAGGGACTTCATGTAGTCCAGTGGTAGGGGTTAAATCCTAGTCACACTTTGGTTGTGGGTTCGATTCCTGCAGCTTTGTTTGATGCGATGGGTTGTCACATGGTCTGCGTGTTGTCCTTTTTCAGAAAATATATTTTATAAAATTAAAAAAATGAGATAAATTCCTCAAAATAACGATAACATAATTTTTCTACAAATGTTATCTCATACCTCTAATTTTCATCCCAAAATTTAATAACTTGTAATTGCCTCAAATTCAAGGATCATATAAACCCAAATAGTTATTTATAACAATATACACAATAGAAAAATAATTCTTCCTCAAATAGAATTTTCAAAAAACAAACTGCAGGGTTACACATACAAGAGAAAAGTCTTCCAAAGTAATCTCATCAACAAAGAGCACTAATACTTTTAAACATTTATCCATCCATTTATTTCCACATAGGTTCTTCCTTGACTAAGAGGTTATCCTATAGAATAAGGAAATCACTCGGGTAATGCCTAGGTCCCCTAAATTTATGGAAAATGACTGTAAATAGATTCTTGGGATCATTTTTATTTTCTTCCATAGTACTCTTCATTTTTCCTCGTCAATTATTTACTTTGTTTCCTTATTTCCCACACATAAAGAATTTCTTTGTTCCATTTAGAAACTTTCCTAGGTTTCTCCTTCCACCTTTCCTTCATGATGGAAATTGAGATTTATTTTCTCTATGGTCTCCACTACTGGAGCTCTTATCATTCACCACCTTTCTCTTCTTTGTTGAGTTCGGGATTTGGTTAATCTATATGTTTTTTATCATATTTTTGAAAAACTGATTCGGCATGAACATGATATATTTTACACCTTTAAACATTCTATTTCATTGCTCATTTCCACCACTGTTCCCACCTTGTACATCATGTTCAATATTACTATGACTTCCTTGTAATTCATTCATTGACTAAAACTAGAAAGCATTATTTGAGTAATAATAGTAATAAAATCATTTAGAGAATATCATGACACCTTATTTTCAATATAAAACACCTTAGGATTAACCAAGGTTATTTATTCTCATCTTATATTAAAATCCTTAAAATTGGTTTGTAAAAAAATGTGAATTATCCTAAGAATATCCTCCAGGAATGTTGTAACCAAGAGTGAAACAAGGCCCATTGTCGTGCACCAGTTCTCATTCGAGTCTAGATCAAAGCAGTGTTTTTGGGTTTTAACCCTAGGTACATATGTACCAGAGCAGCCTCTACCTGCTCGTATCCAAACGGGGATGTATTTCTTGGAAAACCCACATAATATTTAAAATAACCAAAAAATTTGGATGTTCTTCTATACTAAACCTCAAAGTCTATCTTAGGGTAATGATATCTAATCAGAGTTTTTCTAAATATAGTTTCCAAGGTTTGTACTATAATTCCTCTAATACCAATTGTAATGCCCTGAACCTAGTTACCCAGAGTCGGTACATTATTACAAAACATTGGAATGATCTCAAGAGATCAAATCTTGAAAGTCCGATTAGTTTAGTATCCTTGGAAGTACTAGATACATACATAAATTTTATATTACATCATGAAATAAATAAAAACAACATTGTTCCCCCTTTGAAAACACTCATATCCATTGGCCTATCCCTACATGTTAAACATGATATACTTCTTCACATCCTGGGAAAAGAAAACATATAAAAGGGGTGAGCTCAGATGCTTAGTAGGGATAACAATATAGCGGGAACTATCATAAATAATTATAAACATTTAAGACAATGTATAAGACTAAAATACAAGCCTTTTAATTATAAACTTAAGCATAATATGGCAAAGATAAATCGAATAATTCCATTTAATTATTCACATGTATATTCTACTAGTTGAATAATCACATGCAATATCAATATCAAATTTCATCATGATGGAATGCATAATGTCAGACATCATAACCACATAGTCAAGGCCTCGTGCCAAGACTACAAATAAGATTTTGTTAAGGCCTTGTTCCAAGACACTATTTTGTCTCATGAGACCTACCGATGCATCAAGGACCTATAGCAGGCTCCACCCATCACTTACTAAGTCCAATGCATTCTTCATATGAAAATTTTGAAACATAATCTAAACATTCGTATTAAAACTATCATATGAAATGTCAATATTTTAACCACAAACCATGAATGGTATAAAAATAGCACATCCACAGTCAAACATAAATCATTCAATAAAATATGAAAGATTGTATTATAATAAATTAACCTCAATCGATAATAATGAAGGATATTGACATAGATGAAAATAATCATCAAAACTATTTGAGAGAAATATCCCCTTTTTTCTTGAAACATTTAAAAGTTTCACTATTTATCAAGAAGCCATTTAAAATATACTTTTTAATAAAAGTGTCCCAAACCACTTTGAAACTTTTAAAAGTAATTTTAATTTTAAAACATTAATTTACATATAAATAAATCCTTAAACCCATTTTTAAAACATAGACATTAATGAGAAAGAATTAGAAGAATAAATTTTTAAAACGTTTAAAATGATATTTTAGTTAGAGTTCCTAACAAAATGAGAGATGATTGAATAAAAATAATTGAGGTAATAAAAACTTTATAATATCATGAGAATAAAGGGATTCATGATATACTATAGAAAAGTACAGTATATACACCATATAATAGTGAATTGGTGCATAACAATAAAGAAGTCTCAATGGCCAACAAGCCCGTACCCAAGTGGTAAGGGCTCCTGCTTGGCATCTAAGAGACCCAAGTTCAAAACCGAGTGGAGGTGAATTTCCGTGGGTACTGTAGCAGTACTGTAGCAGTACTGTAGTAGGAACTGTAGTAGGAACTGTAGTAGGAACTATAGCAGGCATTGTTCGGTACTGTAGTAGCCATACTATTCACCTAATTTGGGCTTTCGGGCCACCGGTTTGGGCCTACGGGTCTCAAGGCCTTCGGTCCATCAAAGGCCTTCGAGACATAGTGCCTTCGGGCCATTGAGGACCATGAAGTAGCCCAGTTCACACAGAGCAGGACCCAGATAAGGATCAGAGCACCAGTAGTAGTCACCAGAAGCAGAGCTAATCAGATTGGAAGAATGAGAGGGTATGGAAACCGCCATCGGGATCAGGGACTGTGCAGCTTTGTACGGGGAAATTCTAGTTGATCAGCAATGCAGGTGGGGCGCTAAAGGCTACCAATGATGCAGAAGCTAGGGAGGGGTAGTTCTAGTGGGTTGGGCCTACGGGTCATGTATTGGGCATGGTATGCCTCTGGGCCTTCGGGTCATGTATTACGGGTCATGTCGGGCCTTGTGACTTGGGCCTACGGGTCATGTACGGGTTCCCCTTCAACCCTTAAAAGGGGTATTATATATAATAAAATAAAAAAGAATGCCTTCAGGCCATTCGAACGGACAAAGAAATCTCAATGGAATGTAAGTTGAGATGAAATCCCTTATAAAGACTGTATCCTTAGGTTAAGGATAAATCAATGACATAATTATGTGTGAAAAATATAAATACACTCAATATGATTGGATATTAATTGTAAATCAATCATAGGACATTCGCACATATTCTTGTAAAAACAACACCAGTGACTTGGATGTTTTACTCAATGAATAGAAATTGAGTTAAAATTACTCTTATCAAGTTCATATCAATGACTTGAGAATTTATCCATAGAGTGATTATGTGTATCAAAAGTATATCCACACAAAGGGGAGTGTAAATTACTAAATAAGTAAATAAATAGTGATTTCACACATAATCTTGGAGTAAAATAATCAACAAAGTTTGCGTAAAACCGAATGAGTAGAAATTGAAATTTAAAATTCCCTTACCGATTTGGTAACTTGCGAAACATACACCCCATGAAAGAATGATAATACAATGATGATGAAAATACCCATACATTAAATTATATTAAACAAATGATACAATCATGGGTAGTACATACACTATGCAAAAGGTAATAGTGGCAAATATAACATGAATCTCACGGGAATAAAAGTGAGATGAAAGCATCTTACCTTGTACTTTTCCTTAGTATAGGGTAGGTTAACCTTCTGTATAATGGTTAAATAATTGTTATTAAATTATAAAAGAACCAAATACATAAATATTATATCATATATTATCTTCTAATATTGCTTTGTTAATGATATTTCAGTAGTATCATTGTTTTGGGTGTTAACTGATTTGTTTTCCTTTATATGTTTTGTTACATAAGTCATGTTTGTTATGTATAGGATGTATTTGATTCATATCCATAATGATATTATGTTATTAAACATTATTTTTAAATCATAAAATGAAAATTATTCTTGAATGGTTACGATGGGGAATGAATCTTATCGCGTTTGTGGAGACGGTAATCCGTATGTACACACGAGCGACAATATCATTCAATTGATGGTAAAATCTTATTTAATTGGATAGTATATTGTATATAAATAATCATTAACATGTTTTATTTATTATTTACATAAATTTTACTCATTATTATACCCATCCAAATAATTAAGTGTTGAATAACAAACTACACCAGGACGTGGAGACGGTAAGTCGTATGTACGCACGTATAGTGACTTTGTCATTCATAGGATAGATAGAATAATGAATATGGTTGTACCATATTTATAATAACATAACAGTATGTAGAAGGTACTGGAGTTATTATTTTTTTATGGAAACAACAAATAAATAGGAAGTGGAAGAATAAAAGAACTTTGGAAGAGGTGGTGAAATTATTACCTCTTCTTCAGGTGCTTCCTTTTGATTTGATCAAAAGGGCTCCTTAGGTTGGCTTTCTGATCAAAGTAAGGCCTATAGATTGAAGTGAGGGTAGTTGGGAGGATATTTGATTAGGTTTTGGCCAAGCCAAATGGATTTGGAGGTGTGAAATTAATAGAAGGGGAAGTACCCTTTTATAACAGAGTTGAAGGTCACTTTAGGAAAAGCTTGAAATATTATTTTATTGTATAATCATTTTCGGTTTATAATTGCTAAAAATGGATTTATTTAGAGGATAAGGTGGTTATGGGTCTAAATAACTTCAAAAAATAGGTTTTAGACAAGTTTATGTCATCGTATTAACCATATATTTTATATTTAACTCTTAATTAATTAGTTTAACTTTTACCATGTCTTCATGTATTCTTACACTATATGGTTAATAAACTTACTATAAACTACAAAGGGAACCTAAAGTGATTCATTAATAATATATCTATCATTATATAAGTCATTTGATCAAACCTTATATTTTTAAGAATATTATATCATTTAATAATATAATATTTGTTTTAAAAACTCATTTATGTCAATTTTGACACTATTTAGTATTTGGTTTTTGTGAAAGTCATAATAGCATGATTACTTCTAAAAAAATCATTGAATCAACCCTAACATGTCATATTATTCTATAAAAAAAATTTAATGCATCAAAAGTATCAATTTACATTTATTTTGATATTTATAATATCAATTATTTTAATCTTTCATTAAGAAGGTAATTACTGCATCATCATTGTGTCATAAATAAATTTAATTATTTAATGTCTAAAAATTGTAAATAAAATACCATGATGTAGGAAATATTTTTATATTTCTAATTAATATTTATAGTTGAATTTATCTTATGTATAACCCTATATTAAAAATGTTTTAGTTATGAAAATGTGAATTTAACAGTTTTAACTCTTCTTTAAATAAAATAATAATAAATATCCTAATATAATCCTAGTGAACCAAAGAGAATCATATTTTATTACTAAGGTTTATTTTGGTCTAAAAACACTTATCCAATAGAATTAGGACATGTGTTAGGGTAATTATAATATCATTTTTACCTTTAATTACCCTATTTACTTTTAACCGTGGAAAATAAAAGTCAAAAGTTACTATTCACCAAAAATTAATTTCATCTTATTGAACCACATTTTATTTACTAATGTAAACCATGTCTCTTGGATTTTTGAAATTTAATTCATATAAGTGGTAAAATTATGTTTTATGCGAATTTGCTAACGTGCCTAGAAGGTGGGTAAAAACGTTAAAAAATTCAATAAAATTTTATACATCTAATTTTATTATAAAATTACTCCAATGAATTGCATTGAACTAATATAGGTATTATATATCTATTTTGACTTAAAATTAATTTAAATAAAATAAATAATTATTTAAATAAAAATTCGGTTTTTAAACAATAACGCAGTGTTTTTCACTATTTATCAAAAATTGAAAGTTTTCAGAAAAATACCAAAAATTAACCCTAAGATAATTTTGATATTCTGAATCCAAAAATGATGTCTATTTTACCAAATTCAAAACATAGAAGTTTCATTAATTAATTTAAAATTAATTCTCGTTGTCAAAACTAGAAAGCGGGTTTTTGAGAAGTAAAAACTATCAAAAGATTGATATGTGTTTATGTCCAATTTAAAAGTGAAATTACTTTCAATGACCAAAATTGGATTAAATGATAAAAATATAATATAATTATACTTAAAAACCATTCAAATTTATAATTTAATACTATAAATTATTTTGATTAAAAAAGTTATTTTCAATTAAAATTTAGTATCTTTCATTATTCGTCAAAATATGAAAGTTATCAGAAAAACAACAAAAATTCATCCAAACTAAATTTTTATATCCCTCTTCTAAAGAATAATTTAATTTCATAAAATTGAATATATAAAAGTTTCAAATATTGGATTATAAAGGGTTCGTCGTTAAAAGGTGGAAAAACTGCATTTTTTGAAAAATACTTCTTTTATCTGAAAAATTGAATTTGTACTTATATTATGTCTAAGAAACACAAAAGATGAATGTTAAAATTATATGGGATGTATATAAAATTCAAAATGTGGTTATTACTATTCATAACCACTTTTTAAATAACTATTTTGATAGGTCGTGGTGCGCTTGAACTCGGTGTTGCATACATCACATGCTATTGTATTATTCAAAGAGAAGTGTATCGTGGAAGCTTGGGGTGTTACAAAAACCCCTCTTGTCTGTGAATTGTTCTCTATTCTCAGACTGCCTTCACTTCCGCGTACTGGATCTCCCCCTCCACGTACTACTTGTGTAATTATCTCTCTCGCATACCGGAGATTCCTCCTCTGCGTACCGCGACAACTCCTTCTGCGTGCCGAACTTCCTCCTCCACGTACCGGACTTCCTTTGCAGGTTAGGAATCCCCTAAAACACCTTCAGCGTGAACCACTTTTGTAATTTTCTGAACTCCTGAAGCAAAAATTATTCTCTAATAATGTTCAATATCCATAGTAATCAGTGGGGTTAACAATTCTTAATAGGCAAAGATATCCGCTTAATCTGCTAAACCAAGATTTACTGAATCTTCAACCCACCGATTACAGATACTCATGCCACCATAAACCTCAATCCATCCTCAAACCATTTTCCTATGCACTCATCATACCTCCTTTGCTCCTACGTGATCGATTTACTCTGCTGACTTCATCCCATTCGCGTACCGCACTGCCGCTCAGCCACGAACCATTTTTGGTTCTGTGAACCGCATCCGCGTACCGTTCCCGCTGCCTGGTACACGGTCGTGTACCCTTCCTGAACATGGTATGTGATCCATGTCCTGGGCTCCTCATTCCTCTTACTTTTCCAATTTTGTTCGCTATTATTCACACAAATTCCCGATTTTGAGGGCCCAAAATTTGGCAAACACTGGGAAACTGCACCACCTTAAAAACCTATCTTTGGAAAACACCAACCATTCACATTTGCAGTAATATGGATTTGTCAACAAACACAACCACACCCAAAACACTCTGAGATAACACCTTGAGGTATTTTTCCCAACAGTTATTCACCAAGGTATCATAAAACTTGTCATCTCTATAGATTAATTTATTTACCCGATGAATTAAAGCACTATCAGGGCACACCCTTAATATGTATTTATTTTCACGTGAGCTACATATATAATAATCAAACATTTTATAAATAACCCATAGAGAATAAAAGAAATAGGTTTCATATCAAAATCATGGCATTTTAAAAAGTTCTTAAAAACATAATCATTATGTAACGTCCCAGATCCGGGTGCCACTCCACAGGTGCCCCGAACCCGGTTCGCCACATGACCTCAAGCGTATTTCCTCAAACGCCAGAGGTTTCCGACTAGCAGCGAGGGCCCAGGTCTGATAGTGGGGAAACTATTCCCTCATTTGTCAAATTGTAGCGCAGCGGAATAAAAAATAAAACATACATTAACAATGGAATAAGTAAACCATACACAACTGAAATAACCAACAGTAGTGAATATAACCAATAGTATGTAAATGATGATGCTACATGTCTCAAGTTCTAAAAAAACATCCAGAACACGTTATACATCAATACAGTACAACAAAAGCAGAGTACAACAAAACAAAGCAAAACAGCTGGCAGCGGCATCGCAAGCCTAGGCTCAGTCCCATGCCCTCCTACTCCTCAGCAGCAATCATGTACTTGTATAGGGACTCTTTCCCCTATCTACACCTGTAGAAACATAATCTATTTGGGCCGAAAAGCGTGACCCAAACAGGGTGTGAGAAATATATCTCAGTAGGCACCCACCAAAGGTCTGTGCCCAACTGTGTGTAAGCATGAAACAACAGTGCGATAGTAAAATGCAATAAAGTAAGCAGTACTCAAAAGTAACTAATTACCAGTTATATTGTCATTTTATTATCCATTTAATCCATTAAATTTAAAATACCACCATAGTGAATATTCTAAATAACCATCTAATGTCCTCAGACAAGTAAACTCATACCCTCAGGTAAAGAGTATCCAACACAAGAATCTGCCCTCAAGAATAACAAAGTTTGCCCTCAGGCGTAGGTAGTGTCGCCCTCAGGCATAGAATCAGCTTCCCTCAGGCATGGAAGAAGTTTCCCTCAGGCCGAAATTACTACTTCCCTCAGGCTAAATAGTACAGTGCCCTCAGGCTAATCACAACAACGCCCTCAGGCTAAACAGGTAACCGGGCCATTCCCAACAGGTAAAAAATCAGTAACAAGCAATTCTTATCAAGGAAATTCTACAATTACTACATTAAAGGCATACCCTCGGGTACCCTATTCAAACGGCTAAACAGTGGAACACACCCCCAGGGTGGTTCCGGATCCAAGAAATGATCCCAACCAGCATTTTTACAAATTAATCAATTACCTTTATAGTTCTAGGTAGTTAATATAGCCACGGCCTCATCCACACGACACCCCAACATGGGTTCGTGGCCCAAAAACGCACAAAACACACAATAGTTGGAAAACTTAACACAAAGCCACCTACCTTATACGCCAACGAGCGTTATACCCGGACGCTGACTCCAGAAATGCCCAAGAACGGCGTAGATCTAATAAAGAATGAAACCCACTCAAACATAAATAACTTATGTTAGGAGAAGAATTGGTAAGCAACACTCAAGGAGATTGAAGCCCTTACCCATGCGGTTCCAACGAGATCGTTCGAGGTGGAAACCGATTCCATATGAACACTCGGTGGATCTTCAAAGGTTCGGCCTCCTCCTTTGGCTCCAAAACGGCTCAAATGCCTCCTTTTCCAAATGAGGAGGCTACTGCCTATTTTAAGCCGAAAAAAACAAAGTACATGGTGTGTACTTCTAAGTACACAGCGTGTACTCCTTTCATTTAACTGTTCCTCTGGCAGCTTCTTGCCAACGCGGCACTGTTCACCTGCCGACAAGAGTACATGGCATGTACTCCTGAGTACACGGCGTGTACTTCCGCCCAACTGGCGGCTACTCCACCGCCTTACTATTTTGGCCTGACGACTGACTACACGGCGTGTAAAGGACTACTACATGGCGTGTAGTCGGTTCCTACACCCTTTGTCGCCAGCAAGGCTGCATGCCCTGTGTACTCATCCCAACACGGCCAGAAGTACACGGCGTGTGGAAAAGTACATGGCGTGTAGTTCCAAAATTTAAAAAAATTCCCCATTTTCCATATTTTTATTAAAACTCTTAAGTAAAAGAGAAAAGAAGAAGCTCGTACCTCAAAGAGAAGAACCAGGTTCTTAAAAAATTCCCCCATTATAGCAATTCGTCCCTGAATTTCCCTTCCAAGGGTGGAGAAGAGATGGTCGTGAACAACTCTGGCCACTGAGCACGTACGTCGGCCTCCTGCTCCTAGGTCTCATCCTGCACTCGGTCATGATGCCATAGCACCTGTACGAGAGGAACTGACCGGCCTCAGAGAACCTTCGTGCTCCTGTCAACGATACGAATCGGATGCTCCTAAAAGGATGCATCTTCCTCCATCTCAACCTCCTCGGGCTGAAAGACGTGAGACGGGTTGGAATGATAGCAATGCAACTGAGATACGTGGAAGATTTCATGCATGGCTCGGTACCGCTGTGGTAACCACAACTGATAAGAAACCAGCCCGACCCTCTCCAGAATCTCAAATGGTCCCACATACCGCAGTGAAAGTTTAACCTGTCTCCTGATCCGCTTGTGTCCCATCCTCGGCGAAACACGTAGAAAAACCTGATCCCCGACCACGAACTCCAAAGGTCATCTGCAGCGATCAGCATATGACTTCTGACGAGACTGTGCGGTAGCCATCTGCTTCTGAATCAACTGGACCTGCTCAAAAGTCTCCTGCATGAGCTGTGGCCCCAGTAAAGCTGCCTCACCTGCCTCTAACCAGTACAAAGGTGATCGGAACAGCCTACCATATAAAGCCTCGTATGGTGTCATCTCAATAGTCTCCTGGAAGCTATTTTTATAGGCAAACTCGACTAAGGGAATATGCTTCTCCTAAGAGCCCCCAAAGTCTAGGACGCATGCATGCAGCATGTCCTCTAGCACCTGTATCGTACGCTCTGACTGGCCATCGGTCTGAGGGTGGTAAGTTGTGCTCAGAAGCACCTGTGTACCCAATGCCCTCTGAAAACTCTGTAGAAACGAGACATAACGCGGGCTTCCCTATCAGAAACGATAGAACAATGGACCCCATGAAGACGTACGATCTCTCGGATATATAGCCTTCCGAGCTCGCCAACACCGAAGGTCTCCTTGATCGGAAAGAAGTGTGCTACCTTCGTGAGTCTGTCCACAATGACCCATACAGCATCATTGCCACGAGTTGACCTCAGCAAACCAGTCACGAAATCCATCGCGACATCATCCCATTTCCACTCTGGAATGGGTAACTGCTGTAACAGTCCAGATGGTCTCTGATGCTCCGCCTTCACCTGCTGACAGTTGGAACACCTCATAACAAAACCAGCTATATCTCTCTTCATACCCAGCCACCAGTACTGACGTCTCAAGTCACGGTACATCTTGGTAACCCTAGGATGAACTGCCCAAGCTGAAACATGAAACTCCCGCATCAGCTCCTCGCGTATATCCCCTGGAACCCATACTCGTCCATGGAAATGCAAAACTTCCTCATCACCTATCGTCCAACCAGGAGGAGTGTCCTCACTTGCCACCAACTCCCGTAGAACTAGGCCTTCTGAATCCGATAGCTGTCTCATCCTCACTCTATCCAGGAGGGTAGAAGTCACAGCTAAAGATGAAAGATAAGTCTGCCCCTGATTGTTGTGCACCTCCAGATGCATTTCAGAGAACAAATCCATGAGCCGCCACTCACCACTGGCCTCCTACACTGCCTATATCTGAGTCTTCCTACTCAATGCATCAGCTACTGCATTACCTTTACCAGGTGTATAGGCAAGCTCAAAATCAAAGGACTGTAGGTATTCGACCCACCTTCACTGCCTCAGATTCAAGTCACGCTGAGTAAAGATATACCTGAGGCTTTTGTGGTCGGTGAAAACCACAAAATGCTCCCTCAATAGATAATGTCTCCAACAGCGCAACGCATAAACAACTACTGCCAACTCGAGATCATGCGTCGGGTAATTCCTCTCATGTGGCCTCAATTGCTGAGACCCATACGCAACAACTCGATCGCCCTGCATCAACACTACTCCCAGCCCAATACTTAATGCATCACAGTAAACTGTATAGCTCTTCCCCTGCTCTAGGAGTATCAGGATCGGTTCTGATTTCAACCTTCCTTTCAGGTCCTGAAAAGTTTTCTCGCAAGATTTTGACCATACGAACTTCACACCCTTCTTATTCAAGTTCGTCAACGGTGCTGCTAAGCAGGAGAAGTCCTGTATAAAACACCTGTAGAAACTAGCCATTACTAAGAAACTCTGTATCTCAAACATGTTCTTAGGTTGCTCCCAAGAAACTACTGCTCTCACCTTCTCTGGGTCTACTGAAACTCCTACCTCTGAGATGATATGACCCAGGAAGTGAATCGAGTCTATCCAAAAGTGGCACTTTGAGAGCTTAGCATATAGTTGATGCTCCCTCAGTGTACTCAATACGATCCCAAGATGGGTGGCATGGTCGTGTCGAGTGTGAGAGTACACCAAGATGTCGTCCACGAATACTACCACAAAAGAATCCAGATAAGGATGGAACACGTGATTCATCAGATCCATAAAAACTGTTGGCACGTTCGTGAGTCCGAATGGCATAACTGTATACTCATATAGACCATACCTACTCTTGAAATCCATGAGAGGTATATCAGATGGTCTCACACGCAGATGATGATATCTTGATCTCAGGTCAATCTTTGAGAATACTCGTGCTCCACGAAGCTGATAAAAAATATCATCAATCCTCAGTAAGGGATATCGGTTCTTAACCGTCAACTGGTTTAGCTTCTGATAATCCACGCAAAGTATGAGGGTACCGTCTTCCTTTTTCACAAAAAGGACCGGAGAACCCCAAGGAGAAGTACTGGGTCGGATAAATCCCTTTGCATGTAACTCCTCTAACTGCCTCTTGAGCTCCTGCAACTCAGGTGTAGCCATCCTATATGGAGGAATGGACATCGGTGCTGCTCCTGGAACAAGCTCAATAGAGAAATCCACCTCACGCTCTGGAGGTAGACCTGAAAAGTCGTCCAAGAAGACATCCCTGAAAGGATCAACCACTGGAGGGAAATCCGTCCGAAAAGTCCCCTTGTCATCTAGATATAAGCTCGCAATTTGGGTTGTGACTCCACCTCACCCACGATGCTCTAGTCCAGCTCGACTTGCCTGAACATCCCATTCGCCCTTGTATAAAAACTCTCCACCCTCTGGTGACGTGAAACACACCCTGTGATGATAGCAGTCTACAAAGGCTCGAAAGGGAACTAACCAGTCCATCCCGAGAATAAAATCATAGCTCGTCATCTCTAAGACATAGAGGTCCAAAATAAAGTGACACCCACCCCTTGTATAAAAACTCTCCGCCCTCTGGTGACGTGAAACACACCCTGTGACGATAGCAGTCTACAAAGGCTCGAAAGGGAACTAACCAGTCCATCCCAAGAATGACATCATAGCTCGTCATCTCTAAGACATAGAGGTCCCAAAGAAAGTGACACCCACCAACCTCAAGGGGGGGACTCCTTGCACTGATCCACATCGGCTGCTCTAGTTCCCAACGGAGTGTCTAGAGTCATAATATCGGAAGAAGTAGAACCACAAAGCCCAAGGCTCTCTATAACGGGCACAGATATAAAACTATGTGTAGCACCTATATCGAAAAGTACTGAAGATAAGACAGAAGCTACTAAAATAGTACCTCTGACTGTAGAAGGTTCGGGATCCTGCTCCTGCTGGGTTTGTTGCACTGCATATGCCTGCCCAGTTCCACGGCCCTACGACACAGCCTGGACACCCTGAGCTATCCCGCCCTGCTGCCTCTGAGATCCTGGTGTCTGGCTACCATGACCATGACCACCATCTCTACCTGCACGCCCTGACGTATTCCAGTTCCCCGACTGGTAAGAAGCTACTGGTTCCGCTCCTACTTGCGGAGTCTACACAGAACCCCTCTCACTAGCCATCGGTAGAAACTCCCTACAAAAGCGCTGAAAATGACCCATCTTTCCTCAAGATCATCACTCCAATGGGTCTCGTGGACACTACGGTCTCTTGTGCCCCTCTCTACCACACTGGTAGCACCTGACCGGCCCACCTGAAGAAACTGTCTGGCTGGTACTGCCGCCCTGAGAGAATTCTTCCTGTCTCTTCCTCTTGCCAGCAGAAATAGTACCAGTAACTGGTGCTAAACCACCTTGGCCCACACCACCAGATTCCCACAGGTTCCTCTCCGTAATCAGCGCCTGGTTCACAATGGCGTGTACAGTAGGCAACCTGAAGACATTAATTAGCGCTCGGATGTCATACCGAAGACCATCCTCAAAACGTCTAGCTCTCAGCGTCTCATCACCCACCAGCACGGGTGAAAAGCACTGAAGCTCCATAAAACGAGCAGAATAGTCCATCACTGACATAGCGCCCTGCTGCAGATTCATGAACTCTCAAGCTCTATCTTCTCTTAGCGTCTCCAGGAAGAAAAAAGTCATAGAAGACTGCCTGAAAGTCTTCCCACGCCATGTCCCTGTGATACTCTGACTGGGTGGTAACATCCCACCACCTCTTGGTGGAATCACGCAGCATGTATGTCGCGAGCTTGACCCTCCACCCTGGAGGCGTCTCAAGATGCTCGAAAATAGTCTGCATTGACCCCAGCCAAGACTCCGCAGCCTGTGGTCCACCATCCCCTGAGAATATAGGCGGATGCTGCTGCTAGAAGATACGTGTCAGCTCGGCCATAGATGTGGCAACCTGCGGTGCTCCTTGAAAGGTCTGCATGAACCACAATAAGCCTTCACAGAACTGCGCCCCTGCGCCTATGTCCGGTATAGCAGCTGGTGCCACATCTGGTCCTTCCGGAGGATCAACTGGTAGCCCATGGACCACAATCTCCGGAGTATAGTCGTCACCGCTCTCCTGGAGAACAATGCGCGGTCTTCTAGGCAGCATGACACTACAAGGTCAAAAGCACACCTTAGATTCAAGATTATTAAGGCTGAGACGAAGAAACCACAAAGGGAACAAGAGGAATAAGGCATCTCAAAATTTTCAAAACAAGACTACACGGCGTGTATACTGACTACACGGCGTGTACTTGACTTCCCTTCCCCTGCCCGGGTCCTTCGACATAGCTAAGCCACACGGCTCCCATTAAACAAAACTACACGGCGTGTAATTAATATACACGGTGTGTATGGTGTTATTTTCCAAATTCCCGTGTCGCTTGTGACATGGCCAACTACTCGGCTTGAAACTACACGGTGTGTTACACCCGCACACGGCGTGTACATCACCCCGTTTCCCAGCCACACGGCTAAGTCCACACGGTCTATCCTCGGACAAGACTACATGGCGTGTCCTCAAAGGTACACAGCGTGTTCAAGGAACGGTGACATCGACCCGTGTTGTTAGTTACATGGCCGAGTCCCCAGGTCACACTACACTGTGTGTTCATTATTGACACAGTGTGTTCTGTACAGGAGTTCACTGACCCGTGTTGTTAGTTACACAGCCGGACTCCAGGTCAAACTACACGGCGTGTATATCTGGTACACGGCATGTTTTACCCAAGCTCTTCCCTACCCTGGGTCACTGCCCACACGGTTTATGACACGGGAAGAGACTACACGGCGTGTACTCAGAGTACACGGCGTGTACTCAGAGTACACGGCGTGTACTTAAAAAGTTCATTTTTCTTTCCGAACAAAAGGCCATACACAGCGTGTGTAAAAATACTACATGGCGTGTATACTGGGTTTCCAGACAGTACACCTTAGAACTTCCTCGGAACCCAGAAAATACTGAAAAACAACACCTAACTGTCAAATTCTGACCCGTGAGTCCCATACTCCCCAAGAATCAAAGTTTGACATCTTATCTGTGTTATAACTAATAAACAGTCAATGATCCACCAAATTTTGGAATATGGGGGCCCATACTCCCCAAAAACCAAATTTTGGCGTCCATTCTATGAACAGATCGCACAAGAATTACCCTATCAAACAGCAGGTATTTTATCAGTGTAGCTATCACAACAGCATGCTTTTCTAGCACAGCAACTATCACAACAACATGCAATTTTCTAATTCTCCTACATGGCATGAAAACTATGCATGGAATGTGATTATAGCATGTGCCTAAATGATGCATGAGATGGCATACCCTCATCTCATTAGGTTGCAACTAAATAGAACCCACAGATAAAATATAAACAACATAATCCAAGTGCGTCACCCAACAGTGAAAACATTTCAACTGTAAAATTTGAAAAACCGAAATAATTGCAAAAATACGAGGTAGACTGGATTTTCCATGTACATGGGTTAGCTAAGCCCAGGCACAGCTTATTACCAACTACCGGTCCGTCATATCCCTGACTAAGGCTCCAAAGAGTAAGTCAAAGAAAAGAACCCCTCTGATACCACTTTGTAACGTCCCGAATCCAGGTGCCACTCAACGGGTGCCCCGAACCCGGTTCGACATATGACCTCAAGCGCATTTCCCCAAATGCCAGAGGCTGCCGACTAGCAGTGAGGGCCCAGGTATGATAGTGGGGAAACTATGGCCTCATTTGTCAAAGTGTAGCGCAGCGGAATACAAAATAAAACATACATCAACAGAGGAAGCAGTAAACCATACACAACTGAAATAACCAACAGTAGTGAATATAACCAACAGTATGTAAATGATGATGCTACATGTCTCAAGTTCTAAGAAAACAGCCATAACATGTTATACATCAATATAGTACAACAAAAGCAGAGTACAACAAAACAAAGCAAAATAGCTGGAAGCGGCATCGCGAGCCTACGCTCGGTCCCATGCCCTCCTACTCCTCAGCAGCAATCATGTAACTGTATAGGGACTCTTACCCCTATCTACACCTGCAGCAACGTAATCTGTTTGGGCCGAAAAGCATGACCCAAATAGGGTGTGAGAAATATATCTCAGTATGCACCCACCAAAGGCCCATGCCCAACTGTGTGTAAGCATGCAACAACAGTGCAATAGTAAAATGCAATAAAGTAAACAGTACTCAAAAGTAACTAATTACCAGTTATATTGTCATTTTATTATCCATTTAATCCATTAAATTTAAAATACCACCACAGTGAATATTCTAAATAACCAGCTAATGTCCTCGGACATGTAAACTCCTACCCTCAGGTAAAGAGTATCCAACACAAGAATCTCCCCTCAGGTATAACAGAGTTTTCCCTCAGGCGTAGGTAGTGTCTCCCTCAGGCACAGAATCAGCTGCCCTCAGGCACGGAAGAAGTTTCCCTCAGGCCGAAACTACTACTACCCTCGAGCTAAATAGTACAGTGCCCTCAGGATAATCACAACAACTCCCTATGGCTAAACAGGTAACTGGGCCATGCCCAACAAGTAAACAAGCAGTAACAAGAAATTCCTCTCAAGGAACTTCTACAATTACTACATTAAAGGCATACCCTCGGGTACCCTGGCTAAATGGTTAAACAGTGGAACACACCCCTGGGGTGGTTCTGGATCCAAGAAATGATCCCAACCAGCATTTTTACAAATTAATCAATTACCTTTACAGTTATAGGTAGTTAATATAGCCATGGCCTCATCCACATGACACCCCAACATGGGTTCGTGGCCCAAAAATGCACAAAACACACAGCAATTGGAAAACTTAACACAAAGCCACCTACCTTATACGCCAATGAGCGTTATACCCGGACGCCGACTCCAGAAATGCCCAAGAACGGCGTAGATCTGACGAAGAACGAAACCCACTCAAATGTAAATAACTTATGTTAGGAGAATAATTGGTAAGAAACACTCAAGGAGATGGAAGCCCTTACCTGTGCGGTTCCAATGAGATCGTCCGAGGCGGAAACCGATTCCAGACGAACACTTGGAGGATCTTCAAAGGTATGGCCTCCTCCTTTGGCTCCAAAATGGCTCAAATGCCTCCTCTGCCAAATGGGGAGGCTACTGCCTTTTTTAAGCCGAAAAAACAAAGTAAACGGCCTGTACTTCCAAGTACACGGCATGTACTCCTTTCATTTAACTGTTCATCTGGCGGCTTCCCGCCAATGAGGCACTGTTCACCTGCCGACAAGAGTACGCGGCATGTACTCCTGAGTACATGGCGTGTACTTCCGGCCAGCTGGCGGCTGCTCCACCACCTTACTTTTTTGTCATGCCGACTAACTACACGGCGTATAAAGGACCACTATACAGCATGTAGTCGGTTCCTACACCCTTTGTCACCAGCAAGGCTACACACCCTGTGTACTCATCCCAACACGGCCAGAAGTACACAGCGTGTGGAAAATTACATGGCGTGTAGTTCCAAAATTTAGGATTTTTTCTCATTTTCCATATTTTTATTAAAACTCTTAAGGAAAAGAGAAAAGAAGAAGCTCGTACCTCAAAGAAAAGAACCGGGTTCTTACACATTATGTCATTTCTAACCCACAGAAATGGAATATGGGTTTTATGTATTTCAATTATAGAATAAAATAAATCATTTTTATTTCATGATGAATACTTCTGAAAATGAAAGAGTTTTGGGTATTCATATAGAGAAAATAAAATAATTTCTTGATAAAAAGAGAGAGATTTTGAGACGAAAATTCTACAGCATAACAGCTATGAAACATGGTTTTAGAAAACATTAAAAAGAGATGGGACAGGGGTATCCCATTCATAAATGACTCATAATATAGTATAGGTACATAATAAAATGGAAATAAGAACATGGTATGAAAATTTGAAAGACATGCCACATAAAAGAGAACTTGAAAGGAAAAGAGAAGTTGAGAATTCTGTTACCATGAAGAGTAACTTCTAAAACTCTAAGATTGGGACCTTAGGGGATTGAGGACACCTTGGGAGGACTCTTTGGGAGTTAATAATATCATAACTTCATGGATAATGATTTTTAAATGCAAGGAAATGAAGGAATGGGTGGGTATTTATAGAAAAAGTGAGGGAATATTTTATTAATTTCAAAGGACGCCTCATTAGTGGTATTTGAAAAAAAAATGGGCTTCGCCATGGTATTGGCCACTTGGGATACCTCATATCATATATTTAATCCAAAAGAGTCTACCATAACCCTATATTACACATGATATCATTATGACACAGTTATGATGTCATTAAACATGCTGAAAACTCAAGCGTATTTTTTACTATTCATTGAAAATTCTACTATTTTAGAAAAATACCAAAAAATCACCCTAACCATTTTTCGATGTGTAGAATTCAAAAATGAACTCTATTTTATAAAAATTAATTTATTTTTAAATTAAATAAAATACTAATACATAACTAATAATTTTTAGAACATTTATTTAATTATACTATGATATAATTATATCACATTACCATTTAAGATGACTAAAATATATTTATACTTCCTTAGGTGGGTTTACTATTCCATTGGTAAAATTACCATTCATAAGGGTAAAATTACTATTCCAAAGTTACTATTCGCTAAAAATTAATTTGATCTTAACAGACTCTAATTATCTTACTAAACACAACCGCGTATTTCTGTTTTTTGAAAATAATTTCACAGAAAAATTTATTTAATAATAAAATATTTTTTACTATTCATAAAAAAACACAATTCATCAAATACTATTCATCAAAAAAAACACTATTCATGAAATACTAAAAAAATTAAACTTCTTAGAAAACATCTAAAAATTCAGCCTGGGTTAATTTTGACATTTGAAATTCAAAAATGATGTTTATTTTACCATAATAATTATCTAGGTATGATAAATATCTAAAAAGTTCAATTTTTCCTTCTAAAATAAATTTATCAAATTTGTCTTAATTAAACATATATTTTATTAATCAAATCTATTCTTAAAATAGAAATGGTGAAATAACAATTTTATTTATACTAAGGGGTTCCACAAAGTAACTAAGGCCTTGTTACATAACCCCTTATAACACTCACATCGGAACTAAGAGTAAGTTTTGTAATGGTGATAGAATCTTGGGGCGGCTCAAACAACATTGCCTGGGTGGTGATTTCTATCAACTTGAACTTCTCCCATAGGTGATTTCGTTCAAGATTAATGTGTTGAATTTTGTCTTGGGCTTGGTCTAGAGAAAAGCTCAATGATGGAACCTCCTTCCCAAGCTCTAAAAAATGGGCTTCGTATGGCCCGAGTCTACTAGATGAGTCCATCAACTCTTCTTTATGAAATAATAACCATTATCATTTCTATTTATAATCACTAATCTTAACATTAAGAGTATAGTTTCCAATTTTCATATTGACCAAAGTTCATATAACAGTAAAAACCCAATGGTCTCATTACAATTATACTCACTTCATTAATAAAGATATAGAGTTTTGTTGAGTACAAAATAATATAACATACCTTGTCATGAAACAATTCTTATTCAAAAATTTCAGGTCATTACAGTTTTGGTGGCCCAGGGTGAAATAGGCAGTGGAATAGTTTTTGAAAAAATTCTTGGTTTTCCAATAATTAAAGGTCTAGCATCATGTTCTTGGTGGTTTGTTTCATCCCTTGGATGTTCTCAAATGGAAATGGGATTAAATCTCAATGAAGTTTTTCACAGGGTTACCCAGATATCAGGGAGGTTGTGATGTTATTTGGGTGGTCGTGGATCGGTTGATGAAATCATCTCACTTATTAGTGATCAGGAGTTGGGCACAGTGGATTATTTGGCAATGAGGTACATGGATGAGGTGGTGCATTTTGATGGAGTTCTAAGGTCCATTGTCTTGGATTGAGATGCACGTTTTTTCTCATGAGTCTAGAGGGGATTGTAGTATGATTTTGGCACTCATTTACACCTCAGTACTGCTTTCCACCCTCATAAAGATGGGTAGACATAATGGAATATCCATACATTGGAGAATATATTGCAGGCGTATGTCTTGTAATTTCATGGATCTTGGGTACGACACCTATCCTTGGTAGAGTTTGATTATAATAATATCTATCAATATTCCATTTTCATGGATCTGTTTGAGTATTTGTATGGAATACAATGTTGTTCACCGTTGTGGTGGATGAAGGTTGGGGAGATAGTTGTTCTTGGTCCTTATGTGGTGCAGAGCATGATATAGAAAATTCATCTTGTTCGTGAAAGTATGGAAGAAACACAGGACCAACAAAAGACTTATTCTAATTGTAGGAGGAGGCCCTTGGAGTTCGAGGTTAGGGAATACGTGTTCTTAAAGGTTTCCCCTAAACATGGGTATCGAAGGTTTGGCAGAGGGAGTAAGCTATCTCCCTTATTTGTTAGGCCCTTTGAGGTGTTAGGGCATGTTGGTGTGGTGGCATATCAGTTGGTGTTTCCATTGCGTTTGGAAAGGATCCACAACGGCTTTCACGTCTCTAAGCTTCGTCGGTATCTTCACGATGATTCCCATGTCATTGACTTGAGAAAGTTGGATATCGATGATGATGCAGCATTTGTGGAATGGCCAGTAGAGATCCAGGATTGTGGAGAGAAGGAATTGTGTGGATGGACTGTTCCTTTTATTTGGGTGCTATGGAGGCATGGTTTCTAGGAGGAGAGTACTTGGGAGTGAGATACGCAAATGTGTACTCGGTACCAGGAGTTGTTTTAAGTTTTTCTTTTCTCTATTTTTATTTTTAATGTGATGTTTGGATCCCTTTGTTTTATGATATGAGCTATTTTCCTTGGTTTTCGATGTGTGTGGTGTGATTCGTGATAAAGTCCTGACATATAAATAGGGGAGGACCAAATTCCTAATCTAGATGCATTAACTGTGATGCGATTAAACTTGTGTGGGCGAGTCAGTGCCACCTAGATCGAATAGTATCTTGACATGGAGGATGAAATTCCTTGATTTGTGTTTTTAGGATAGTGTATTTTGTTGGTTATAGCAGTTGTTGGTTTGGGCTGCGCAGAGGTTGAGGTGGTTTTTTAGTGGTTGTGTGGCAGTGTAGTTGTGTGAGAGAAGGCGGCATGTGATTGTGCAGTGCATTTTGTGGTCGTTTGGGTTGGCATGTTTAGCCGGTTGTAGTGTTCGAAGTTTGATGAGATCCTTGAGAGGTATCTCGTGGGGTGGTTGTTTAGACCCCTTTTCATCTGGGTTTGGTTTTAGATTCTCAAGGGTGAGAATCATTTGAGTGGTATCTGATGTTAATATTTTCGCCTTCCTGGTTTGTTACTTTTTTAGTTTTGGTTGTTGGAGGTGTTTGGAGGAGGCTTAGAGGAGGTCTGGAGGAGTTCGGGTGCTGAGAGCTAGGAGCAGGGAACTTTCACAGTGTGAAAGTGGGTTTCACACTGTATAGAACAATTACACAGTGTGAAATTTTTTTTCACAAAATGTAATGAATCAAGGTTATAAAAATAAAATAAAATGAATAGCTAACGTGTTTTTCATTAGAAACTGAACCTTGGGGATTACACATCATGTAATTCCCTGATATAGTTCATATTTAAAATTCTTTTCAGCCAAATTCTCATTCATTTGGCCATGGCCTCTCCTTTCTCTCATTTTGGGATAACCCTAGGTGTCTTGATGTATTCTTCAAGCCCTTTTCCTCCCTCTTTTATCTGTTGATCTTGGTGGTTGTTCGTCGGAAATTAGTGGCTAATTTGTGGTGAGTTTTCCTCTCTTTCTTGGTTTTTTTCCTTCCATTATTCTTTGGTGTTTTTTGTGGTGGTGTTCTTTGGTTTCAAGGTGTGTCTAGTTTTTTTTTTGATGGATTCTTGGTTTTTTATAGGTTGATCCTCATTTCTCATGGTGTGGTTGTGGTTTGCAGTCATTCTTCTTCTCCCTACAGTGAGCAGCGAGTCGGAAAACTCCTTTGAGGTAGGGAATCCCTCATTTATCCTTATTGTGTATCATGCGGGAGGGGTTTTACATTTTTTACCTATGGATTAAGGTTTTGTTGGCTTAATAAAAGATAAATAATTGGATAATTGAAATTGAAAGGGGTAAATGGGTTTTATCCTCATGTTTTATAGCCTTACTATTATTGTGATATTGTGGATTGTTTGAGCTTGATGCCCAGCTGAAAATTGTGGTTGTTAGGGGATTTGTTTGCATTGGATGTATCTTTTGTGTTTTCTTCTTTGGTTGTGATTGTTGTGATATCACCCTAAATGGAAATTTGTTAATTACTTATACTTGGATAATAAAAATTAGTTTCCCTAGGATTAAGATTTGTGTGATAATACCCCTAAAAGAAAGTGCAATGTGATAAAATCCCCTTTGTAAATCTGTAAAAATGGTCCTGATGCAATGTGATGTGTGTCTGTTATTTTGTGGTGTGGGGTGATATTTGCTTGTGTTGTTGTTCTTGTGGTTCGGTGATGTGTGGTTGGGTCATGGGGGGCTGGTAGTTTGTTTTTTCGCACTTTTGGGGCGGCAAGGTGATGAAATTTTGAGTTGTTGTGGAGTGTGGTTGTGTTTTTCTAGATGCCTGAGTAGTCATAGAATAAATAATTGTTTGATAATGTTTGAAACGACATGGGTTGGTTTGTTTAATGGTATGAGAGTTGTTAATAAATAATTTAATGATGGTTTGTGTGATTAAATGTCATCGATGCTAAATAATGAAATGAATGGGTGTTACAAAAGGAGAAAATGTGAAGTCATATTAGATTATTAGGCCTCTTCACCTTCTAAAATGACTATTGTAGATACTAATAAATGCATTTAGAGGTGGAAGAAAATGTGATGGTGTTGTGAGTTGGTTTTTTGTTTGAGAACCCAAAGGTTGGGCTTGAGTTTTTGATACTATATATATACTTTTATTCTCCTTTTGATTTATATATGCACCCCACCCACGTTGCGCACTATGTTCTGAATACCCACATAGTCACATGGGGGTGTCTTTCCCAACATCCCAGTGGGAGGATGGATGGATGGCCACTCTCTCTTCCCTACTCCCTCTTCCAATCGAGGTAGGTATTGCACAGGTTGTGATGGATAGAAGTTTGTTAGTGCATTAGATGATGAGATGTGGTATCTTAGGTGTTTTCAGGATGAATTGTGATGTAATTCCCCCATTTTATTTGGGATGAGTTGTGATACAGTATCCTAGATGTCTTTGGGATGAGATGTGATATGTTTTAAGGCCCAGTTGTGTATGGGTGAGATGTTTTGTGAGGCCTAAGTGTGTGTCGGTAGGATGTGTTGTGAGGCCCAGGTGTGTGCAGGCAGGATGTGATGTGGTATATTCGAAAGAGGTGGTAGCACCAGGATGTCTGCCTTTAGGGTGTAAGAGTAGCTAATTAGTGGGAAAGTGGTGTGTGGTACCCTATCATCAATGTGCTTTACTTTATATTATATTAATTGGATGTGTTATTTGGTGAGATATATTTGGTGAGATTGGGATGGTTAGTATACCTTGATAGGTGTTGTTTGGTTCTACTATTTTCTCATAGGGACATTAGTATGCTTCTTTCACATATGCACGAGAGACTTTTGTTTTCCTATTGAGTATACTTGTATGCTCACCCTACATATATAAAACTGTTTTCTGGTTTCCATGAGTATTTTTCAGATCATGCTAGACCTTACTAGCTTGGAGCCTTAATTGTTATTGTATTTTTTTTCTTTAGCTTTACTTTTGGGTACTTACTTTAGAGACTTTTATTTGTATCCGTTTTATTTTATACCTTCATGTGAGATGGTTTTGGGATTTCTTTTATATTATGACTTGGAGTTGTTTGTGGATGATTCATTCTATCTCCTGATCTTGTTTCTTATAAAGGGTAAGGCCTCCCATATTGTTATATTTGTACACCCTTGGTGCTAGTCGCCAACTCGAGGCCTACTGGAGGCAGGACTCTAGGGTCATTATCTCTCTTTCTTCATTGCCATCCCAGGATGGGTATCTTTGGAGGGAGGGGTCATGATAGAGTGGCATCAAAGCTGATGGTTGAGAGATAGGATGGAGTTTGGAGTTAGGCACAGTGAGGATTGCATGGGGTGGTATATAAATAGTTCTATTTGACCTTGGTTAATGACATAAGTCAGAGAGACCAGCTTGGAGATGATAATTTAGGCCCCCCCGTGATCCATTGCATGGACTCTGAGATTATTTAATAGCCAAGTGAGATGGACCTTCTTGCAGGATAGAGATGTAGGAAAGTTACATGCATCATAATGACTTATGTTTTTGTTTGAATTAGGTTGTTTTGGGAAGGTTAAAATGGGTAAAATTAATGAAATTAATTAAAAAAAATCTTAATAAAAATTTCACACTACCGGGCTTATGAAATATTTGT
This sequence comes from Viscum album, assembly GCA_963277665.1. Classification (NCBI taxonomy): domain Eukaryota; kingdom Viridiplantae; phylum Streptophyta; class Magnoliopsida; order Santalales; family Viscaceae; genus Viscum; species Viscum album. Next base: position 454,878,590 of record OY728119.1, on the reverse strand, counting down.
TGGCCTTTCACCTATGGATCATATTCATCATGCACGTGTGGCTTGGGAAGTTGAGGTTTAACAGCCTGATCCGGTTGATCGTAGTAGGGTTGATCCGGTTGAGGATCATGATCAGTGGTAGAGGACGTTGTATGCTTTTTAGTTGCAGACTTTGGGGAAGTATGAGGGTAGTGTTTTAGACGTGGAGATAGAGATCTAGCTGGAGGAGCTCGAGATCGATTTCAGTTTGATATGGGCCCCAACGAAGTACTTGATTCCTTTAGCAGTTATTCAGATGTGGGGATTTGCACGTCAATGGTGGATGCTATATCTGGGAGAGCGGAAGGAGGTAGATGTTTTGTGGGTCGAATTACATAATGAGTTTTGGGAAGAGTTCCTTTCATTGACCATGAAGGCAGTGAAGAGGCAAGAGCTTCTTTCTCTAAGAATCAAGTTTAAGGGCCTTCTACATTTTTTCCTATATCTTTTTCCAGATGAGGAGTCTCGTTCAAGATGTCTTGAGGAGTCACTATGTCCTTCTATGTAGTATGCAATAACTCCTTTTACATTACTGATGTATCTAGAGGTTCAAAAGAAGGTATAAGTGATCGAGTGGATGCACTCATGAGGAGGTTTACCATGAGAGGGTATCCAAAAAAATTCTTCAAAGTATAGAGTTTTCAATGGAAGATCTCAGGTGCCTGGACCTTCGAGGTTTCGACTGGTAGGGAGTCGACCTCAACAGCTTCCTTTTTGGACTTATGATGCCAGTACATTTTGTGCTTTTCCTAGGAGATTTATTCCAGTATTTTTTTGTTGTGGAGTTCATGTTCATCACCAGATCCAGTTCCCAATAGTTCCCTAATCTCATTTTGGTGTAGTTGGATAGGTCCAGCACCATCCTTAGTAAAAGTTTCCAGTGAGGTCATTTCAGCGGTAGGGGAAGCAAGCTTATGGTCTAGCTAGGGAAGATGGATTGGGTAGAGGCTGACCTCAGGATGTTCTTCGTTTTCATGTATTGTGACCTAAGTGTGATCGTGTAGGTGGTCATCATTAGAGAGGTAGAGGAGTTGGGCGTGGTAAGTTGCACATCGTGGAGGTAGCAGTTCTAGAGGGTACAGAGATTGTCAAAGGTATGAACAATTTGTTTAGTACTCTTTTTTTTGCTTTGTTTGATTCAGGAGATTTGCACCCCTTTGTTTCACCCACTCTATCCCATTCTATGGGATTAGACATAGAGATACTTCCCATGCCCCTGGTGTTGACTACACCAGTCAGAGGCTAGACCAACTTGTTTGATGTGTGACGGGAGTGTAGACTCATGAGGGGACCGCATCAGTCCCGTGGGGATATTTTATTTCTATAGATGTATCCATACGATGTCATCATCAGCATCAACTATTTTTATTCTATACATGCTGTTATTGAATGATTTTTTAGGAGAGTTGTGTTTTCATATGTGGATGGACAACGTGTGGCTTTTATTGGCGATAGGGGTTGTCAGGTGGGCAGTTGGTGTGTGGAGTCCCTTATTTCCTTGTTGGATGAGTTTTTAGTGGAATCAATGGATGTTGAGATGGTGTAGGTTCCTAGGTTATTTGGGTACTTCTTGGATGTTTTCCCTAAGGAGGTTGTGACGCAACCCCCTCAACGTGATGTTGAGTTCAGGATAGACTGGCAACTCGGTGATTCTCCAATTTTGATGGATCCTTATCAAATATCACCCTTTTAGTTGTGAGATTTGAGGATTAAAATTGATGATCTAATGTAGAAGGGTTTTATTAGGCCTAGTGTGTCACCATGGGGTGATCCAGTGTTGTTCGCAAAGAAGTCAGACGGTGGTTTGAGGTTGTGCATAGACTATCGGAGGTTGAATCTGGTGACAGTCAAAAACAGTTACCCTCTTCCAAGGATAGACGATCTTTTTGACCAGCTGAGAGGGGAAATTTGGTTTTCTAATGTTGACCTGTGGTCTGAATATCACCAGTTGAGAGTGAAGGAGGGAAATATCCTAAAGACTATCTTCAGATGCAGGTGTTGTCACTTCAAGTTTGTAGTCATATCATTCAGCGTTATGAATGCACCAGGAATGTTCATGGGGATTATGAACTCCGTGTTCCATGAGTTCCTAGATCGGTTCGTCATCGTATTCATCAGTGATATCTTAATCTACTCAAATTCAGAGGAGGAGCATCTCGAGCATCTCAAAAACCATATTTCATGTTCTTCGATGACACCAGCTCTATGGAAATTTATCCAAGTATAAGTTCTAGACATGATAGGTTAATTTCCTTATGCATGTGGTGTCTCATTAGGGCATGGAAGTATACCCATTGAAGGTTGAAGTAGTTGTTTCTTGGGAAGCACCCAAGAACGTGGAAGAGGTTCGTAGTTTAATTGGTCTTGTAGGCTATTATAGGAGGTTTGTACCCAATTTCTCTCAAGTTGTATCCCCATTTATATATTTTAGTTGGAAGGACCAAGATTCTGTGTGGAGTGACTAGTGTCAGTAAGTGTTCAATTACTTGAAGGAGAATTTGGTTAGTGCTCTAGTGCTCTAATTTCCTAGGAAGGGTGATATTTGAGGTGTTTTGTGACACTTCCAATCTAGGCTTGGGATGCGTACTAATTTAGCAATGGGTATTGATCTCTTATGGGTTTAAGTAGTTATTTCCCCATGTGAATAACTATGCCACCCATGATCTGGAGCTAGCAGTGGTTGTGTTTGTGCTGAAGTTGTGGTGGCATTACCTCATTGGGGTGCACTTTGTGGTCTTCATAAATCATAAAATATTGAGGTATATATTTTTCCAGCATGATTTGAACTTGTGACAGTGGATGTGGATATATTTTATTCAGGATTATGATTTTGAGATCTCCTATACCTTAGAAAATAGAAATTTAGTGGCCAATTCTTTGAGAATAAAGTCATAAAAGGATGTTGTTTGGGAGTCTGCAGATGCTTGGAGAGCGATAGAGGAGTTGAAATCCTTTCACTTGAATACAAGGGTGGATGGTGGTAAAGGCTGCTTATTTCAAATGATGGTGTAGTCTTCTATAATGAATTGGGTGGAGGAGTCTCAGTGGGGAGACTCAGAGGCAGAGATGATGCGCAATCATGTTGGCAATGGTGATGCTCTGGAGGGATGGTTAGAACTGGATGTTGTTTTGTAGAAGGTTGTTCATTCTAGTAGTGATACATGATAGAGTCCTTCATGAGTTTCATAGATCACCTTTGGTGATACGCCCAAGAATTTCCAAGATGTACTGCAGCTTGAGGCTTTAGTTTTGGTGGCCTGGGATGAAACAAGAAGTGGAGGAGTTTATAGCGAAATGCATAGTTTTCTAGCAAGTAAAGGTTGAGCATTGTGTTCCTGGTGGTTTGTTGCAGCCCTTAGATATTCCTGAATGTAAATGGGATGACATCTCGATGGATTTAGTCATAGGTTTACCTAGAGATCAGGGAGGTTGTGATCCTATATGGGTGTTCATGGATCATTTGATGAAATCGGATCACTTCTTAGTGATCAATGAGTCGGGTGCATTTGATGCTTTCTCTAAGAGGTATGTGGATGAGGTGGTTCGATTGCATAGAGTTATGAGGTACATTGTCTCAGATCAGGACACACATTTTACCTCATGATTCTAGAGGGGATTGCAGCATGCTTTTGGTGCTCAGTTACACCCCATCACTACTTTACAGCGTCAAATAGATAGACATACTGAAAAAACTATCCACACATCATAGGATATGTTGCAGTCATGTGTCTTGGACTTTGGTGGATCATGGGTATGACACCTGCCCTTGGTAGAGTTTTCTTGTAATAATAGTTATCACTCTTCCATTGGCATAGATCTATTTGAGGCTTTGTATGGAAGACTGTGTCATTCACAGTTATGTTGGATGGAGGTTAGGAGATATATATTCTCTATCCTGATGTGGTGTAAAGCATGAAATATAATTTTCATCTTGTTCATGAAATGATGGAAGTAGTGCAAGACCGGTGGAAGTCTTATGTTGATCGTAGGAGGAGGCCCTTGGAGTTCGAGATTGGGTACCACGTGTTCTTAAAGGTTTCCCCTCGATTTGGTTGGTAGAGGTTTGTTATAGTAAGTAAGCTATCTCCCAGGTTTTTTGGGCCTTTTGAGGTGTTGGGGCAAGTTGACGAGGTGGCATATCGGTTGGTGTTGCCACTGCAGTTGAAAAAGATCCACGATGACTTTCATGTCTTTCAGCTTCATCAGCATCTTCACGATGATTCTCATGTCATTGAATGGGGAGAGTTGTATATCAAGGACAACATGATGTTTGTGGAATGGCCAGTAGAGATCCAGGATCATTGAGATAAGGTGTTTTATAGACAGACTATTCCTTTGGTTCATGTGTTATAGAGTCATAGTGGGCAAGAGAAGAGTATTTGGGAGAAAGAGATGAAAATTCATGCTCAGTACCATGAGTTGTTTTAAGTTTTTCTTTGCTATGTTTTTCTTTGTAATGTGATGTTTTTATCACTTTGTTTAATGAGATGAGTTTTTTTCCTTGGTTTTTGATTTGTGTGGTGTGATGCATGATAAATTCATGACATATGAAAAGGGGAGGACCAAATTCCTAATAAATACACATTAACTACAATGTGATTAAACCCATGCAGGTGAGTTAGTTCCACCTAGAGTGGATATTATATTGACATATATAATTAAATTCCTTGATTTGTGTGTTTGGGATGGTGTGGTTCATTAGTTTTAGTTGTTTTTGGTTTGGACTATGCAGAGGTTAAGGTGGATGTGCAGTATTTGTGTGGCGATGTAGTTGTGTGAGAGGCGTTGGATTGTGGTTGTGCAGTGTGCTTTTTGGTCATTTGGTTTGGCATGTTTAGTTGGTTGTAGTGTTTGAGGTATTATGAGATCCTTGATAGGTATTTCATGGGGTGGTTGTTTGGACCCCTTTTCTTCTAGGTTTTTTTTTGGATTGTCAAGGGTGAGAATCAATTAAGGGGTATCTGGTGTAATGGTTCATACCTTCCCATTCCATTACTTTTCTAGTTTTGTTTGTTGGAGGTGTTCGGAGGAGGTTTGGAGGAATCTCGGAGGAAGTATGGAGGAGTTTGGGTGCTAATAATTGGGAGCATGGAACTTTCACGATGTAAAAGTGGGTTTCATAGCGTGTAGAACAGTTACACTATATGAAATTTGGTTTCATGATTTGTAATGAATCTGGGTTAAAAAAATGAATATTCTATGTGTTTTTTGGTGGAAACAGAATCTTGGGGATTACACGACGTGAAAGGGGATTACACGTCGTGTAATTCCCCGATACAGTGCAGATTTATTATTATTTTTGGTCAAATTATCATTCATTCATTTGTGGTTTCTTCTTCCTCTCATTTTGGGTGAACCCTAGGAACCTCGAGGTGTTCTTCAAGCCCTTTTTCTCCCTCTTTGATATGTTGATATTGGTGTTTGTTCATTGGTGATATGTGGTTGATCCATGGTGAGTTCTCCTCCCTTTCTTAGTTGGTTTTCTTCTATTCTTCTTCACTGTTTTACTATGGAGGTGTTTCTTTGGTTTTGGGGTGCATTTGGGTTTTATTTTTAAGGATTCTTGGTGAAGTATAGGTTAATATTTAGTTCTCTTATTGCGGTTGTGGTTCACAGGCGTTCTTCTTCTCCCTGCAGTGCATATCAAGTTGGAAATCTCCTTTGAGGTATGGAATCCCTCATTTCTCTTTATTATGTATCATGCATGAGGGGTTTTAATTTTGTTACCTATGGATTATGGTTGTGCTAGCTTAATCAAATATAAATAATTGGATAATTGAAATTGAAAGGGGTAAAGGGGTTTGATCTGTATGTTTTTATAGCCTTATAGTTATTGTGATATTGTGGATTGTTCGGGTTGGTTCCCTACTGAAAATTGTGGTCGTTGGGGGATTTGTTTGCACTGGATGTATTTTTTGTGTTTGATGATTTGATTGCGATCACTGTGATATCACCCTAAATGGAAATTTTTTAATTACTTATACTTAGATAGTAAAAATTGGTTTCCCTAGGATTATGATTTGAGTGATAACACCCCTAAAAGAAAGTGGAATGTGATAAAATACCCTTTGTAAATCTGTAAAAATGATCTTGATACGATGTGATGTGTGGTTGTGCTTTTGGGGTGTGGGGTGATATGTGGTTGTGTGGTCGTGCATGTGGGATGACGATGTGTGGTTGGAGCATGTGGGGCTGATAGTTTGGTCGCGCTTTTGGGGTGGCAAGGTGACAGTATGTTGAGATTTTGTGGAGTGTGGTTGTGTTGTGCTAGATTCCTAAGTAGTGATGGAATAAATAATTGTTTAATATTGTTTGAAACAACATGGGTTAGTTTGGTTAATGGGATGAGAGTTGTTAATAAATACTTTAATGATGGGTTGTGTGATTAAAGGTGTTCAATGGTAAATAATGAAATGAATGGGTGTTAAACATGGAGGAAATTTGAAGTCGTATTAGATTATCAGGGATATTTACCTTCTGAAATGACTGTTTCATATACTAATAAATGAATTTAGAGGCGGGAGAAAAGGTTATGGTGTTGTGAGTTGGTTTTTTGTTTGAGAACTCATAGGTTGGGCTTGAGTTTTTTATACTATATATATATATATATATACTTGTATTTTCCTTGTGATTTTTATATGCACCACACCCACGTTAAGCACTATGTGTCGAAAAATTGCATACTCATGTGGGGGGTGTCTTTGTAACATCCCAAGTAAATAAAGAATATAATTTTTATATTTATTAATTTTTGAATTAAATATTAATTTTACTTTAAAAAGGGTCTCTATGTTTGATAGCGTACCCGATACGCAACAATGGGTTTCTTTGAAATCTTACGTGGCACACTAATAATATAATATTATTATTTTAAACGGTAATTAAATCCTAGCTGTTGTATTAGCGGGAATGAAAAAAACTAACTACAATATGATTATACATGATTTTTAAATGTATTTACATTATCTAATAAAAAGTTAGAGGCTTAAAATCTGAATGAATCTAATTTTAAGCATAATTTACATTAAAAGGCCGATTTATCACCTTTTAATGACGAACCATTTTTAAATATAGTTTTGGTCACTTTAATACATTCCATATGACCAAATAAAATCCTTATTTATAATGGAGATATCAAAATTTACTTTGTGTAAATTTTTGGAATTCTTCCGATAAAGTTCATTTTTTAATGAATAGTGAAAATATTGTATTTTAATTCAAAAGTGCCTTTTAATATAATTTATTTATATGGTTAGATTATCTTTTTAATTGGTTTTAAAGTGAAATTAAAATATATTTTTTCCATTTAATCCAATGTTAGTCATTGGAATTAATTTCACTTTGATATTGGACATAAACAAGTATCAGTCTTTTGATAGTTATTGTTTCTTAAAAACACGCTATTTCTTTTGATAACGGGAATTAATTTTAAAATTAATTAATGTCACTTCTATGTTTTGAATTTGGAAAAATATACATCATTTTTGAATTCGGAATATCAAATATATCTTAGGCTTAATTTTTGGAATTTTTCTGAAAAACTTCAATTTTTGATGAATAGTGAAACCACTTAGTGGTAGTTAAAAAAATGACTTTTTCATTTAAATGAAATTTTACCACTTCAGTGAATTGAATTTTATAAATCTGACATATATGGTTGTTATCAAGAAGTAAAAAATGTGGTTCACTAAGATGAAAATAATTTTTAGAGAATAGTAACTTTTGACTTTTATTTATCGCGGTTAAAGGTAAATAGGAAAATTCAAGGTAAAAAGAATATTATAATAATTTAAAATTACCTTAACACTTGTCCTAACCTTATTGGTTGAGTCATGGCCAACCACGGGCATCTTTGGGTCGATTTTGGGACCCCATGAAGCCACTTAAGAGTGATAATGACACTTTAGATTAATTAATTTAATGTAAAGGCAAAATGACATAAACAAAAATCTTTTAGTAAATTAATTTTTATATGGTGTTATATAAGGAATAGTTTTGTCTATAAATATTCATTGAAAATCTAAAACTATTTCCTACATGATAGTATTTTTTTTATAATTTTTAGACATCGAATAAATTAAATTATTTATGACACAATAATGATGTAGTGTTTACCTCATTAATAAATCATTTAAATAAATAAGGTTATAAATATTAAAATAGCATTAAAAAATTTTCCAATTCTTATTGGATGATTTTATTTCGAATATGAGTCATCTTATCTTCTACCTTAATGATTTTTGGACCATTATAAACCGAATATCATTATATAATAAAATAATGTTTTCACACTTTCCTAAAGAGCCCCTCCTCTCCCTTATAAAAGGAGACCATTTCTATCCAATTCCTCACACCTCTCAAGCCATTTGGCTCGTCTAAAATCTACCCAATTAATCTCCCTACATCCCTATCCTCCTCCTAGAAGCCTTACCTTAGGTAGAAGTCACTTCAAGAAGTCCTTTGGTTCAAACCAAAGGGAGTTACCGAAATTAAAGGTAACGGTTTCTCTTAATTTGTTTTCTTTTATTTTACTTATCCAACCCCTAAACTCTTTTTATTCCTTTCTTTTGTAACAAAAATAGTATACTAAATATAATAGGATTTTTTATGAGAATTATTCGAACTACACTTACACACACCTCCATCTAATGGGTGAAGAACATAATGTTTCTGTGGATAGAAAACTAACGCCACACGAAATGATGATTGTTCAATTACATCTTACCACCTCTCATGGTTGCCATTATGATGAAATTGTATTTATATATGATATATATTATGTTTATGATTTCATTATGATTCTGTACTACCCAATTTATATCAAGCCTTTATGGTTTCCATAGTGGGTAAATACGATAATCTCATTTGAGGAAGCGCGGACTACCGCCCCCTCAAAGTGATGTGACTCGTTAATGCCTTGTGTGGGATGTATAAAGGATAGAGTTAATGATATTATACTGGTATTATAATATACCTATGTATAATTATGTTTTAATTCCATTAAAATAAGAAATAGAAATTAAAGTAGTGTTCATGCGTACGTACGGCTTACCGTCTCCATGAACGGTGCATTTCATTTCTTACCTATAAATGTTATGTACTATTATAAATACATGTATATACTAGATATATATGATATATATGATATATAAATCATGAATATCATTCTGGATATAATGAAACTTTGACCACATGAACAACATGTAATTATAAGATGTCTATTTTTGACTCAAGTACCAAATATCGACAAAACGAACATTATTAACTTAAATGATTACATAATGTTTATAACATGGTAATAAGTGATATAAAAGGAATAATAAACTTGAAAAAAGTTTCTTAAGCAAGTATAAATTAACTTTAGTTTATTATTTAGGAGATTAAAGAACGATCGAGTCAAGCCGGACACGAGGTAAGGGATCTGGCCTCTCTCTTTCTTTTCAAGAACTCTCTTTTATGTCATTTCATTTATGATCCATGTTATTATGTTGGAGGATGTTATTTTATATTTACCATACTATAACGAAAAAGTGCTGATAAAGGGGGGCCTTTATCAGCGCTTAAAAAAGCACTGATAAAAGTACCCCTTTATCAGCGCTTTTTTTTAGCGCTGATAAAGGGACCCCCTTTATCAGCACTTATTTAGTAGCGCTGATAAAGGGTCGACTTCAAAAAAAAATTAAAAAAAAATTAATATATAAATATAGTTATATAGTTATATTGATATAAATATAATATATAATTTTTAAATATATTTTAGATAAGTATAAATGTACATTTACACTTATTATACTTAATATATAAAATATTTAGTGAAAATGGCTTCTTAAAAATTTTAAAAAATATTTTTAATTAATAATTTGCTAATTATTATGGAGTAATAGTCATTTAATAACAATTTGAAGACTAAAAAAATTAAAAAAATTAAAAAAAGATCCAAAATATGTTGAAAACGCAACTCGAACTTCAAACGGCCATAACTTTTGATCCGGGTGTCCGTTTGAGCTCTACCACATATCAAATCGAAGCCTGCGACGAGCTCTACGTCGCCATGATCTAGGGGGGTCGATCAAGCGTTTTTAGAGGGTAAAAGAGTCCCAGAAGGCCTCCAAAATTGAGTTTTTGGTTGAGGTACCCAGATTTTTTAACATTTTGTGGATTTTTAGCCTCGTTTAAGGGGGTATTATTGGCTTTTTTTGGTGGGGAATGAATTTATTCCGAGGTATTACATTCATATTGATATTATATCTTTGAAATTTCATCATTTTTTATAATGAACTGCTATTTATAATCAAATATATAACTATATGTACATATTTTTTATATATTCACACCTAAAAATTAAATTTTTTAAATAAATAATTAAACATATTTACATATAAAATATATTAGCTTTATCTAAATAATAACTAATATCCATTTTATTTAAAATACCAATATATGAATATTTATATAACTAATATATATTAATATAACTATACATATATTAATATAACTATATATATATATTAATAGAACTATATGTATATATTAATATAACTATATATATATATTAATATAACTATATGTATATATTAATATAACTATATATATATTAATATAACTATATATATTAATATAAATATATATTACTATATGAATAAATATAACTAAATATATATATATATATATATAAATAGATATGTCGTGAATAAGAGAACAAATCAATATAGGGCAGTGGAAAAGTCTTTAGGTGCGCAGGGGGGGAGGTCTCGAGATCAAATCCGGGTGGAGGCACGGGTGCACGTGCAAGGTTGATTTAAAGGGCTAGCGCTGATAAAGGGTGTAGGCGGTGCGGGCGGGCGCTGGAGGTGCGGGAAAGCGCTAATAAAGGGGGGCTCAAGTGATGTAAAAATCCCCCCCCCCCCGAGATTGGCAATATTTTTTTATTTTTTTATTTTTTTTATTTTTTTTATTTTTATCAGTGCTAAAAAAAAGCGCTGATAAAAGTGGTCTTTATCAGCGCTTTTTGGAGCGCTGATAAAGGGGACCCCCCTTTATCTTCGCCGGCATTAATAGAGCTTTTTTAGCGCTGTTAATGGCCATTTTTAGCGCTGATAAAAGCCATATTTGTAGTAGTGTCCATTTTTGACTCAAGTACCAAATATCGACAAAACGAACATTATTAACTTAAATGATTACATAATTTTTATAACATGGTAATAAGTGATATAAAAGGAATAATAAACTTGAAAAAGTTTCTTTAGCAAGTATAAATTAACTTTAGTTTATTATTCAGGAGATTAAAGAATGATCGAGTCAAGTCGGACACAAGGTAAGGGATCTGGCCTCTCTCTTTCTTTTCAAGTACTCTCTTTTATGTCATTTCATTCATGATACATGTTATTATGTTGGAGGATGTTATTTTATATTCACCATACTGTAATTTTTATTTTCATATGATGAGAGACCCTATCTTATGCTCATCAATTCATTTTAATAATTTTTAAGTGGTGTCGTTAGGCTGTCGAATTTTTGTAAGGGATTTTCTTATCTCACTTTTAATTCCGTGAGATTTCCATTGTTCGTCACTTATTCATTGCATATGGTGTATTGTGTACTGCCATTTGATATATATTATCATGACTCTCATTATATTCATGGTATTCTTTGATTAATTTGGTGTTTATTAACTTTTGGTCATACGACTCAGTTGATTACAACGTGGTAAAGGGTTTCGTCTCACTTTTTATTCCTGTGAGATTCATGCTATATTTGCCACTATTTCCTTTTCTGTGGTGTATGTACTACCCATGATTGTACTCTTTATGTAATATAATTTCATTTATGAGTAATTACATCTTTATTTTATGATCCTTCTTTCATTTGTTGTATGTTTTGTAAATTACCAAATCGGTAAGGGAACCATTCACCCTCCTCTTTATAAAAGACTTCTTTTTGTTATGTCTTTTAATTTACATCTTATTATGTTGGGTTATGTTCTTCTATATCCTTATTTATGTAAAATTTATATCCAAGTGATGATATTACCTTTTTTATCTCATCAACTCATTTTCTGAATTTTAAAGTGACGTTGTTAGGCTGTCGAATTTTTACAAGGGAACCTCTTAACCCAATTTCAATTCTTCGGGTTCAGCTTGTACTTATTGAATATGTCATCTAATGAATATGTGTGAATGGAATCTGATTGTTTTACACTTAATATCCACTTATATTGGGTGTATTTATATTTTTCACACATAATTATGTGATTGATTTATCCTTAATTTAAGGATACCATCTTTATAAGGGATTTCATCTCAATTAACATTTCCATTGAGACTTCATTGTTGTTATGCACCAATTCACTCTTATATGGTGTATATACTATAATTTGACATATTATATCATGAATCCATTTATTCTCATGATATTATAATATTCTGATTAAATTTTATTCCTCAATTATTTGTATTCAAGTGTCTCTCTTTTTGTTAAAAAACTCTTTAACTAAAATATCATTTTAAATGTTTTAAAGATTTATTATTCTAAATGTTTCTCATTAATTTCAATGTTTTCAAAATGGTTTTTAGGATTTATTTATATGGAAATTAATTTTTTCAAATGATAATTCATTTAAAAGCTTCAAAGTGGTATGGGACACTTTGATTCAAAAATCTCTTTTTAAAAAGGTTTTGAAAATGATTTGATAAAACATTGTTTATTTCAATATCTTGATTTGATATATTGGAATGTGGAAATGTTATATTTCATTTATAAATGTGTTATATGTTATGATTATGTTATGGTTATTGGTAATTGTTTACGTATATGGGTGGTTCCATGATAAACCTAGGGCAGGTAAGCCCGAGATAGCTCTCCAATGCATTGGGTAATGTGATAGAGGTAAACGTGATGTTTCTCCTAAGAGATTTAGGGAATATACTGTGATTGGTATTCCAAGTGTAAATCCCTACGTAGCTATGATAGCTACAATGTAAGTTTGATATTTATTTCATAAGTAACCTTTATGATTTATGATTTGTGTGCGTTATTCATAAATATTATGATTTTATAAGTTATGTTATGATTGAAAAGTTTGGTTTCATGGATTTGTATTTATTGTTGGGATAATGTTTTCCTTCCTTATTTTATAACCTTTAATGAGATTTTTATGCTCATCCCAAGTTTTTGAAATGTTTTCCATAGGACTTAAAGATGAATAGGTTCAAGGATGGGATCAAGGAAAATTCATGTTGTCTAAAACATGAAACTAGACATGTGTCTTTTTAAGAGTTTTTATTTTATGAAAAAATGGATACTGAGTAGTAGTGTCTACTTGTAATATTCAAGTGTTATGTAATAGTTATGTCCTAATTCTCTAAAACTCTAAACCTGAAAAGATCCTCAATGTGAATTATCCATTTAATTCAATATTATGTAATGTTATAAGGTCGGGTCGTTATAGTTGGTATCAGAGGGAGGTTTAGACAACTTTAGGGATTATGAATTTTTGTTAGACATATGGTTAGTCCCTATCTATTATTTCAGTTAAATCCTTGTTTTATAACTTTTTTAGATCAAGGAAAATCAGTTACAAATGGAAGGAGGAGGATCTCAGACGACATTTCTATCTTTTCCTGATGACATGCTTGCAATAATTATTGCAAAGTCATGTTCGGATGATTGTGAAACTTTTTCTAGCATACAACTCACTTGCAAGCAGTTTTTTGAGATATCAAACACCTCCACTATACCTTGTTATCATCGTGGATCATGGGTTGTATTTAGAAAATTCCAATTTTCACAATATTCTCATATTTTCAATAAAGGTAAATATTATCAAGGCATTTTTAAATATTTTACATTATCACAAGATTTTGAAGCATATTATGATTTTAAAAAAGGTGCTGAAGAAGGAGACCCTTGCGCAACCTATTTATATTTTATTTTAAAATATAGTCTCTCAGTACATACTTATGGTATTTTAAAAGGATCGTTAATTGAAAGTTTCAACTCAAATTCGGTTCAACTGTTTTATAGAAATCATATTTTAACAGATGTTTTGAAATTATATGTCATACATGATTATTTTCCAAAAACTATTTTTCTGTGAACACCCATATGACCCATGTTGTACAAGGTGTATTTGGATGGAGGAAGAAAATGATTTTGAAGGATCTCTAAATCATTGTTGCAATGCATGGACCTTCTACCTACGTGAACAAGATAACGATGAAACCAAATGGACACCATGATCAAGGTATGATGTTCTTCATTTTGGGGATTGTTTTATTTTATCATATGGTGGTGAAATAAGACTCCAAGAATTAAGATGTTGAGATCATAAAGAATTTGGATGAAAATGAGAGGTATAATTAAACCTTTGAGGATAAAACATGTTAGGGTTATTTTTTAGTTTTATAAAAAGGACAACCCATAGGATGGGTGATAACCCGTTGCATCCGGCAAGGCTGCAGGAATCAAACCCAAAACCGAAGGGTGACAGGGGCGCATCACCTACCACTAGTCTACTTGAAGTCCCTGGTTAGTATGACTTATTATTTTAGTAAAATGATTTTATAGAATAATAATAAGTTGATTTTTGGAACTTATGTTTTATCAAATGGATATACTTAGTATTGAAAAATGATTTAGTGATTAAGTGATAAATGTGGTTGTGAAAGACGTTCTCTCTTTTGAGGAAACACTATATTCCTAAGGAAGATAGAATAATATGGGATTTCAATTGTGGAATAATGGTTGAAATTTTAGTTTGGAAGAATATGTGTTTTTATTATGGACACATGATGATTTGATTTATTTATGAAAATAATTAACCTATCATGGAGAATATTTGATTAGGTTAATTACTTTTCAATGTGAGACTTTATGAGTAACTGGTGTTACTTGGAGATAAATGTTAAGATGTATCTTGGAAGACTATGTAATTAAATCCTTATGAGATTTGGGTTACAATCAAAGTTTGGATTAATTTTGAATAATTTTAGGGATAATTTTTTATTGAATGGTCTTTCTTGAACCTTGGGTTCTTTTTGTTGAATTTTGGAGATTAAGAGTAGTATTTCTTTTTATAAAGGATTATCCTTTTGGTGATTATCTGATCTTGTACTAACAATTTTGGTTTTATTTGATGTCTAAATACAAGGGAAATAGATAGTTCTCCTTTTGTGGATTATTTGATTCTCTAGAAGATGATTCTTGTGCTTTTAATGTGACCAAGTATTTTTGAATGCTCATCGTTTAGAGAAATGACTAGTTTTGGTAGAAACTTATTAAAAGATGAAACTCTACTTAATAGTAAGTATATTTCCTTATGTTTTTATTCTATGTAGAAGATGAATTCCTCAAAATTATGAAAAGGAATGTAAAACAAAAACATTTTTGGTTTACGTTTCTTACTGTGTAATCAAAGGTCGTTTACACACATCATAAGTTTGTGATTTTCTTGTGGTTAACTTTCTCCTAATCATGTTTCCTATCACTCTCCATTAGAACTTAACCCTTTGTTTTCTCCTCCATATCCATGTTTTCATGGAATATTAGTATGGGTTAACTCAGGTAACCATTGTACTTCTCTTTATTTCTTTTAAAGTGATAGTTTTACTGACTCTTTTTCTGATATGGGACTTTCAATAAAGTTTCTGAACCCAAATTTTAAAATTGCGAGGACGCAATTCCCAAAAGGGGGGAAGGATGTAACATCCCAGGTAAATAAAGAATATGACTTTTTCATATTTATTAATTTTTTAATTAAATATTAATTTTACTTTAAAAAGGGTTGCTATGTTCGATAGTGTACCCGATACGCAACAACGGGTTTCTTTGAAATATTACGTGGCACACTAATAATATAATATTATTATTTTAAACGGTAGTTAACTCCTAGTTGTTGTATTGGAAGGAATGAATAAAACTAACTACAATATGATTATACATGATTGTTAAATATATTTACATTATCCAATAAAATGTTAGAGGCTTAAAATGTGAATGAATTTAATTTTAAGCATAATTTACATTAAAAGGCCGATTTATCACCTTTTAATGGAGAAGCCTTTTTAAATCCAGTTTTGGTCACTTTAATACATTACATATGACCAAATAAAATCCTTCTTTAGAATGGGGATATCAAAATTTACTTTGTGTAAATTTTTGGAATCTTTCCGATAAAGTTCATTTTTTAATGAATAGTGAAAAATATTGTATTTTAATTCAAAAGTGCCTTTTAATATAATTTATTTATATGGTTAGATTATATTTTTAATTGGTTTGAAAGTGAAATTAAAATATATTTTTACCATTTAAATCCAATGTTAGTCATTATAATTAATTTCACTTTGATATTGAACATAAACAAGTATCAATCTTTTGATAGTTATTGTTTCTTAAAAACACGCTATTTGTTTTGATAACGGGAATTAATTTTAAAATTAATTAATTCCACTTTTATGTTTTGAATTTGGAAAAATAGACATCATTTTTGAATTCAGAATATCAAATATATCTTAGGCTGAATTTTTGGTATTTTTCTGAAAAACTTCAATTTTTGATGAATAGTGAAACCACTTAGTGGTAGTTAAAAAATTGACTTTTTCATTTAAATGAAATTTTACTACTTCTGTGAATTGAATTTCAAAAATCCTACATACATGGTTGTTATCAATAGGTAAAAAATGTGGTTCATTAAGATGAAAATATTTTTTGGTGAATAGTAACTTTTGACTTTTATTTACCGCGGTTAAAGGTAAATGGGGTAATTCATGGTAAAAAGAATATTATAATAATTTAAAATTACCTTAAAACTTGTCCTAACCTTATTGGTTGAGTCATGGCCGACCATGGACATCATTGGGTTGATTTTGTGACCCCATGAAGCCACTTAAGAGTGATAATGACACTTTAGATTAATTAATTTAATGTAAAGGCAAAAATGACATAAACAAAAATCCTTTAGTAAATTACTTTTTATATGGTGTTATATAAAGAATCGTTTTGCCTATAAATATTCATTAGAAATTTAAAAATATTTACTACATGATAGTATTTTTTTTATAATTTTTAGACATCGAATAAATTAAATTATTTATGACACAATAATGATGCAGTGTTTACCACATTAATAAATCATTTAAATAAATAAGATTATAAATATTAAAATAGCATCCAAAACTTTTCCAATTATTATTGTCTGATTTTATTTCTAATATGAGTCATCTTATCTTTGACCTTAATTATTTTTGAACCATTAGAAACCGAATATCATTATATAATAAAATAATGTTTTCACACTTTTCTAAAGAGCCCCTCCTCTCCCTTATAAAAAGAGACCAATTCTATCCAATTCCTCAAACCTCTCAAGCCATTTGGATCATCCAAACTCTACCCAATTAAGCTTCCTACATCCCTCTCCTCCTCCTAGAAGCCTTAACTTAGGCAGAAGGCACTTCAAGAAGTCCTTTGGTTCAAACCAAAGGGAGTTACCCAAATTAAAGGTAACGGTTTTTCTTAATTTGTTTTCTTTTATTTTACTTCTCCAACCCCTAAACTATTTTTATTCCTTTATTTTGTAATAACACCAGTATCCTCAATATACTAGGATGTTTTTATGAGAAGTATTCGAACTACACTTACACACACCTCCATCTAATGGGTGAAGAACATAATGTTTCTGTGGATGGAAAACTAACGCCTCACGAAATGATGATTGTTCAATTACATCTTACCGCCTCTCATGGTGGACATTATTATGGAACTATATTTATATATGATATATATTATGTTTATTATTTCATTTTGATTCTGTACTACCCAATTTATATCAATCCTTTATGGTTTCCATAGTGGGTAAATACGATAATCTCATTTGAGGAAGCGCGGACTACCGCCCCCTCAAAGTGATGTGACTCATTAATGTCTTATGTGGGATATATAAAGGATAGAGTTAATGATATTATATATTATATTATACTGGGATTGTAATATACCTATGTATCATTATGTTTTAATTCCATTAAAATAAGAAATAGAAATGAAATTATTGTTCATGCGTATGTACGGTTTACCATCTCCATGAACGGTGCATTTCATTTCTTACCTATAAATGTTATGTACTATTATAAATATATGTATATAATGGATATATATGATATATATGATATCTAAATCGTGAATATAATTCTGGATATAATGAAACTTTGACCACATGAACAACATGTAATTATAAGAAGTCCATTTTTGACTCAAGTACCAAATATCGACAAAACGAACATTATTAACTTAAATGATTACATAATGTTTATAACATGGTAATAAGTGATATAAAAGGAATAATAAACTTTAAAAGTGTTCTTAATCAATTATAAATTTAACTTTAGTTTATTATTCAGGAGATTAAAGAACGATCGAGTCAAGTCGGACACGAGGTAAGGGATCTGACCTCTCTCTTTCTTTTCAAGTACTCTCTTTTATGTCATTTCATTTATGCTCCATGTTCTTATGTTGGAGGATGTTCTTTTATATTCACCATACTGTAATTTTTATTTTTATATGATAAGAAACCCTCGCTTACTCTCATCAATTCATTTTAATAATTCTTAAGTGGCACCGTTAGGCTGCTGAATTTTTGTAAGGGATTTTCTTATCTCACTTTTAATTCTGTGAGATTTGAATTGTTCGCCACTTATTCATTGCATGTGGTGTATTGTGTACTGCCATTTGATATATATTATCATGATTATCATTATATTCATGGTATTATATGATTCATTTGGTGGTTATTAACTTTTGGTCATACGACTCAGTTGATTACAACATGGTAAAGGGTTTCATCTCACTTTTTATTCCTGTGAGATTCATGCTATATTTTACACTATTTCCTTTTGTGTGGTGTATTTACTACCCGTTATTGTACTCTTTATGTAATATAATTTCATTTATGAGTATTTAAATCTTTATTGTATGATCATTCTTTCATGTGGCGTATGTTTTGTAAATTACCAAATCGATAAGGGAACCATTCACCCTCCTCTTTATAAAAGACTTCTTTTTCTTATGTCTTTTAATTTACATATTATTATGTTGGGATATGTTATTATATATCCTTATTGATGTAAAATTTATATTCAAGTTATGAGATTACCTTTTTTATCTCATCAACTCATTTTCTGAATTTTAAAGTGACGTTGTTAGGCTGTCGAATTTTTACAAGGGAACCTCTTAACCCAATTTCAATTCTTCGGTTTCAACTTGTACTTATTGAATATGTCATCCAATGAATATGTGTGAATGGAATATGATTGTTTTACACTTAATATCCACTTATATTGGGTGTATTTATATTTTTTACACATAATTATGTGATCTATTTATCCTTAATTTAAGGATACCATCTTTATAAGAGATTTCATCTCAATTTACATTTTCATTGAGAATTCATTGTTTTTATGCACCAATTCACTCTAATATGGTGTATATACTGTACTTTGACATATTAAATCATGAATACCTTTATTCTCATGATATTATAAAGTTCTGATTAAATGTTATTCCTCAATTATTTGTATTTAAGTGTCTCTCTTTTTGTTAAAAAACTCTTTAACTAAAATATCGTTTTAAATGTTTTAAAGATTTATTCTTCTAAATATTTCTCATTAATGTCCATGTTTTAAAAATGTGTTTTAGGATTTATTTATATGGACATTAATGTTTTCAAATGATAATTCATTTAAAATATTCAAAGTGGTACGGGACACTTTGATTCAAAAATCTCTTTTTAAAAAGGTTTTGAAAATGATTTGATAAAACATTGTTTATTTCAATATCTTGATTTGATATATTGGAATGTGGAAATGTTATCTTTCCTTTATACATGTGTTATATGTTATGATTATGTTATGGTTATTGGTCATTTTTTATGTATATGGGTGGTTCCGTGATAAACCTAGGGCGGGTGAGCCTGAGATAGCTCTCCAATGCATTGGGTAATGTGACGGAGGTAAACGTGATGTTTCTCCTAAGAGATTTAGGGAATATACTATGATGGGTATTCCAAGTGTAACTCCCTACGTAGCTATGATAGATACAATGTAAGTTTGATATGTATTCCATAAGTAACCTTTATGATTTATGATTTGTGTGTGTTATTTATAAATCTTATGATTTCATAAGGTATGTTATGATTGAAAAGTTTGGTTTCATGGATTTGTATTTATTGTTGGGCTAATGTTTTCCTTCCTTATTTTATAACCCTTACTGAGCTTTTTATGCTCATCCCAAGTTTTTGAAATGTTTTCCACAGGACTTAAAGATAAATAGGTTCAATGATGGGATCAAGGAAAAGTCATGCTATCTAAAACATGGAACTAGACATGTGTCTTTTTAAGATTTTTTATTTTATGAAAAAATGGATACTTATTAGTAGTGTCTACTTGTAATATTCAAGTGTTATGTAATAGTTATGGCCTAATTCTCTAAAACTCTAAACCTAAAAAGATCCTCAATGTGAATTATCCATTTAATTCAATATTATGTAATGTTATAAGTTCGGGTCCTTATAGTATTTCCCAATATCTTGGTGGGGGGATGGATGGTTGGCCACCTGCTCTTCCCTTCTCCCTCTTCCAGGCGAGATGGGTATTGCATAGGTTATGATGGCCGGAAGACTATTAGTGAATTAGATGATGAGATGTGGTATCCTAGGTGTCTTCGGGATGAGTTGTGATGTGATGTCTCAGGTGTCTTTGGGATGAGTTGTGATGCAGTATCACAGGTGTCTTCGGGATGAGATGTGATGTGTTGTGAGGCCCGGGTGTGTATGGGCGAGATGTGTTGTAAGGTCCAGCTATGTGCAGGCAGGATGTGTGTTGAGGTCTAGGTGTATGCAGGTGGGATGTGTTGTGAGGCCTAGGTGTGTGCGGGCAGGATGTGATGTGGTATATTAGGAAGAGGAGGGAGCGCCAGGATGTCTTCCATTAGGGTGTGAGAGCGGGTAATCAATGGGAAAGTGGTGTGGGGTATCCTATCATCGATTTTTTTTACTTTATATTATATTACTTAGATGCATTATTTGGTGAGAAATCTTTGGTGAGGTTGGGATGGTTAGTATACCTTGATAGGTGTTGTTTGGTTCTACTATTTTCTCACAGGGGCATTAGTATGCTTCTTTCACATGTGCACGAGAGACTTTGGTTTTCCTACTGAGTATACTTGTATGTTCACCCTACATATATAAAACTGTTTTCAGGTTTCTAGGAGGATTTTACAGACCATGTTGGACCTTACTAGCTCGGATCCTTGACTGTTATTGTGTCGTTACTTTAGCTTTACTTTTGGGTACTTACTTTGGAGACTTTTATTTGTATCAGTTTTATTTTATAAATGCATGTGAGATGGTTTTTGGCATTCTTTTATATTATGTCTTGGAGTTGTTAGTGGGTGATTCATTTAATCTCACGATCTTGTTTCTTATAAATGGAAATGCCTCCCATATTGTGATATTTGTACACCTTTGGTGCTAATCGCTAACCTGGGGCATACGGGAGGTGGGACTCAGGGGTCATTATCTCCCTTTCTTCATTGTCAGCCTAGGAGGGGTATCTTTGGAGGGAGGGGTCGTGACACGATCACACACACCTGGGCCTCACAACACACCCCACCTGCACACACCTGGGCCTCGCAATACATCACATCTCATCCCGAAGACACCTGAGAAAGCACATCGCAACTCATCCGAAGACACCTGGGACACCACATCACAACTCATCCTAAAGACACCTGGGAAACCACATCTCATCACATCCTAGGCGAAGAAACTTGGGTCGTCATCGCCTGGAAGAGGGAGCAGGGAAGAGCGGGTGGCCAGTCATCCATCATCCCACCAGGATGTTGGGAAAGACACCCCCCGTGTGACTATGCGGGTGTTCGGAATATAGTGCTCAATGTGGGTGGGGTGTGTATAGAAATCACAACAAAAATACAAGTATATATATATAGTATCAAACATTCAAGCCCAATCTATGGGTTCTCAAACAAAAAACCAACTCACAACACCGTCACCTTTACTACCACCTCTAAATGCATAACAACGCACATCAATCCACGAACCTCATTTCACATTTCCAACCAATTTCATTTAATCATATAATTCTTTTCATTATTTAGCATCAACCACGTTTAATCACACAACCCGTCATTTAATTATCCATTAACCATTTCCATTCCATTAACCAAATCAACCCAAACCATTCCAAACATTATTAAACAATTATTTATTCATTTCATCACTACTCACATTTCACAAATAGCTCATCATTCTGTCACCTCACCGACCCCAAAAGCACGACACACAAACCATCATCCCCACATGCCCCAACCACACCTCGTCGTCCCACAAGCACGACCACACATCACAACACATCAAGATCATTCTTTACATATTTACAAAGGGGCTTTTATCACATTCCACTTCATTTTAGGGGCGTTATCACACAAGTCATAATCCTAGGGCAACCATTTCATTAGTCGAGTATAACTAATTAACCAATTTCCATTTAGGGTGATATCACAACAATCACAACACACTACGCCAAAATTTTCATTTAACGGCGGTTTAGTATTTAGTATTTAGTATTTAGTATTTAGTATTTAGTATTTAGTATTTAGTATTTATTTTCGTAATTTATTTATTTATTTATTTACTTATTATTACCATGCTCGTGTTCATCTCCATGCACAGTCTTATGTCCATGCACATGCTCATGCCATATATAGGAATTTTGCGTTGGGTGAGATTTGAACCCCTTACCTCTTGCTTATTCTCCAAAACTTTACCACTCCAGCAGGCTCTTCATGTGGTCAATAATTCAAATTTAATATATATATATATTAATTGGAAAAACAAATAATACATAATAAATAGATACACACTAAATAATTATTAATCAATAATGATTAATCAATAATCAATAATTAATTATTAATATTTAATATTTAATAATTACTAATTACTAATTACTAATTAATAAATAGAATATAAAAGAATAATAAATAAATATATATATAATATGTAAATAAATAGTACATAAAAAATAGTAAATAATAAATAATAAATAGCAAATGGAAAATAGTAAATAATAAATAATAAATAGTAACTGGTAAATAATAAATACTAAATACTAAATACTAAATAATATATAATATATAATATATAATACATAATACATAATATATAATAGATAATGCATAATATATAATACATAATAGATAATACATAATACATAATATATAATACATAATACATGATAGATAATATATAATATATAAAACATAATACATAATATATAATACATAATACATAATACATAATATATAATATATAATACATAATACATAATATATAATATATAATATATAAGTAATGTATAAATAATAAAATAATTAAAAAAATAATTCAATATATGATAAATAAATAACAAATTAATAATAAATTAATAAATAATAGATAAATGAATACCTAATAATTAATAATTTATAATTTATAATTTATAATTTATAATTTATAATTTATAATTTATAATTTATCATTAAGAATTAATAATTCATAATTAATAATTAATATTTAAAATTTTAGAATTAATTAATAAATTATTAAGAAATTATTAAGAAATTATTAATAAATAAACAATTAACAATTAATAAATATTGAATATTGAATAAATAAATAATGAAATAATGAATAATAAACTAATAATAAATTAATATTTAGTAAATTAAAAATGAATTAATAAATTATAAATAAATAATAATAAAGAATAAAGAATAAATAATAAATAATTAATTAATTAATTAATAATTAATAATTAATAATAACTAATAATTAATAATTGATAATTAATAATTAATAATTCTTAATTAATAATTAATAATTAATATTTAATATTCAATATTCAATATTCAATATTTAATAATTAATTAATTAATTAATAATGAATAATGAATAAATAAATAATAAATAAAGAATAAAAGAATAATAAACTAATAATTAATAATTAATTAATAATTAATTAATTAATTGAAAATAAATTAATAATTGATGTGTACATAGTAACTAAATAATAAATAAATAAATAAATATTAAATATTGCATAAATAAATAAATAAATTTATCAATAAATAAATTCATAAATATATATATATATAATAAATAATAGATAATAGATAATAGATAAATAAATAATAATTAATTAATTAATAATAAATAAATAAATAAATATTAAATAAATAACAAATAATTAATTAATTAAATCATAAAACGTTAAGAACCTCAGAAAACCTTAAAAACACTTAAATAACCATAAAGTCTGATCTGGGACTCATTTTTCAGTGTCACAACCAGTCAAATAGAAGATCATGAAACGAGATTCGATATGATAGGTGGTACAGGCTGAACGGACACCTGGATCGGAAGTTATAACCGTTTGAGTTATAAGAAATCGAGGTCGGCAACTAAAACCCATATTTTTAGGCCTTTTGGGGATTTCTGGAAGAATAAAAAGTGCCACAATACTCAAAGAGGTAGTTCCAGACCTACACGTCATAGAGCTTGTTGCATGCTTCGATTTGATATGTGGTAGAGTCCAAACGGACACCTGGATTAAAAGTTATGGCCGTTTGAAGTTCGAGTCCGATTTTCAACTTTTGAAATTTGAATATATATTTTCCTTTGATTATCACGTGATTTAAATCTCACTTGGTTTTATCACATTTAATAAGTTTTGATTTGACTGGCTATGGAGCTGAAGTGGACTCACGGATCAGAAGTTATGATCATTTGATGTCGAAATTTGTTTTTCAACTTATTGAAGATTTGTTTTCAGTTTAAAAATATTATTAACTAATAATTATATATATTTATTAATTGACACATTATAAATAATTAAAATAATAAATTATAAATTATATTTGATTGTAAATAATAAATACAACATTTATTTTCAGTGGTGGTTCTGAAAAAAATTGTAAATTTTTTTTTGAAGAAATTTTAAAACCTTTATAAAAAATATTTTAAAAACATTTTAGCGACGATTTTGAAAACCACCGCGAAAAAACCGCTGCTAAAACACTATTTTCTTATAGTGACAGTACAATAGTTACAATACATATCTAGCACAAATAAAGCCCCCAACTGCCACAATTTTTAGTGGGGCGTCAAGTCCAAACAATCCCCAATATCACAAACAATATCAAAACTATAAAAACAGACGAAGCATACCCTTTTACCCTTCAATTTCAATTAAACCAATTTCTTTATCTTTGATTAAACTGACACAACCATAATTCATAGATAAACAGAAGCAAACCCCTCCTGCATGATGCACAAATAAAGAGAAACGAGGGAATCTGTACCTCAAAAAAACTTTCCCAACTCGATGCGCACCACAGGGCGAAGAAGAACGCTCGCAAACCACAATCACACCACGAGGAACCATGGATCAACCAACATCGCACCCGAAGATCATCAAAACGCAGCCCAAACTCACAACCCAAACCAAACCGCACCATCGTAGCAGAACTCCGAAGAACAAAAGGAAAAGGATAAGAACGAGAGGAGAACTCACCGCAGATCAACCACGGATCGCCAATGAATAGCCATCAGGATCAACGGATCAAAGAGGGAGGAAAAGAGCTTGAAAAACTCCTCAGGGTTCGCCCAAAACGAGAGTAAGAAGAAACCACGGCCGAATGAATGAGAATTCATCCGAAAAGAACTTTAAATCTACAATGTATCAGGGTATTACACGACGTGTAATCCCCTTTCAAGTCGTGTGATCCTTGGGGTTTGGTTTTCGCTGAAAAACACGTCACCTCTTCATTTTATTATTTATTTTTAAATCCTGGTATATTACACGTTGTGAAACCCTCTTTCACATCGTGTAAAATGTTTACGCGTCATGAAACTCTCTTTCATGTCATGTAAAATGTTTACACGTCATGAAATCTCCCTGCTTCCAGCTTTTAGGAACTGAAGTTCTCCATACTTCCCTCAAGCCTCCTCTGAACACCTCCAACAACCAAAACTGGAAAAGTAATGGATCAGGAAGGCACAGACCGTTACAATTTGGCACATTTAACACATTAGTGCAATATAATGAAAAACTAAAATATTCGTATTTGTCATTATAACATCCACTTCATGTGGTTGATCATTAAATTATTGAATAAATTTATAATATAATCATAACAGGTTAGTCTCATCGCCTAATAGATATTGTATTCTTTGGCACTTCTAGCACAAACGTTTTAAAATTATATATACTAGGGAGAGGAACTTTCACATATTTTAAGGCCGAAGAATGTGATAGCGAGAAGCAATGTGGAATAATTTTCTAGATTCGCAAGACACACCTCATCGCGACCATGATTATAATTCATAGAATAATTTTTATAATAACATTTACTTCATTAAATGAAGAAAAAATCATTGGATCAAACTTTATAATTTCGGTAATATTCATGATAAAAAAATTCAAATACAAGTTAACACAAATTATATCAAACAAATTCATGAATAATTTCATTATCTTCAATGAATGAAATAAAGCAATTAAAATTACATTTACATCGAGGAATGAATTCATTCATTGAATTTCATAATTCATGAATGATAATCCATTATTTATCAACAATGATCATCTTGTACAAAAATACTAGTCTTATTTATCATGAGGATCATTGTCTAACCACTTATGGTATTAAAATCATTTTCATTAAATATATTGGATTATAAAAGTTGTATAACACAATCATTTCTTCTATGAACTATAAGAAGAATAACATCCCCCTTCAGGGGATAATATCAGATGAATTACACAATATGATATTGATAATCCATAAACACACGATAAATATTGTTTTTTTCTCGATATTGTTGTTATAGGAGCAAAAAACGATAAGCAAAAATATTTTTCAGCATAATTTCAAAATACACTATTTTCATCTCATTCTTCAAAGATACAATATTTCATAAATATTAATCTAATTCATTGTACACTTTAAATA
The DNA here is from genome assembly GCA_963277665.1 of Viscum album. Taxonomy (NCBI): domain Eukaryota; kingdom Viridiplantae; phylum Streptophyta; class Magnoliopsida; order Santalales; family Viscaceae; genus Viscum; species Viscum album. Next base: position 454,851,515 of record OY728119.1, on the reverse strand, counting down.
TTTATTATTATGAGACCAATTCTAGTGGTTATATTATTATTATTTGTTTATTTTCCTTTGTAAACAAATAAGGCACCATGATCCGCACAAAATATCATATTCACGCCCAACTTGATTTAAAATAAAATCATATATATTTACATTCACTTTGAGGAATGAAATAGAATTGTTTTAATAAACATTTTCATTCACTTTAGGGAATAAAACAAAAATATTTGATCGGATTTTATGATGTCTTCAAGACGTTGATATAAATATTCAGTTTAGCAATTTAATCCACTTTAGGGGATAAATATCTATAAAATATATTTATGTTGAACATCTAATTTCTTTCATATATTTTATAATAAATAAAATGAGAAAAGAAATAATACAATATTTATTTAAAAATCATCTTTATAATGAGCATTTATACATCATAATCAAACTCAACACCTTTAGAGTACAAATAAAGAGGAGATGTCAAACTTCACCATGTCACCATCATGATTCATGACATGATCGGCAAAGTTCATTTCGACGTATGACAGATACGCAATGTTCATCATTCAACCACTTCTAATGACGTCATTTCATCTTTTTTATATGATAAATGGTGTTTATCTCAACATCAACCACATTGATTATTAAGACAATTTCGATAATAACCAATCACATTTACTTCAGAGGAATAAAATTGAATTTCACAGTCATAAGTCATTACTACTCTTCAGGATCTCATTAAGAAAATCATTCGTATATTTATTTGAAATTTATACATACCTTTTTCATTAAGAATTATCTTACGCCAATGATAGCGATGAAGTCAATATCAACACGATACACAATGTAGATAAGACAATCATGTTGATAACATGTTATGAACTCAGACCATGACATTAATTGAAACCGTGGAGTATTTCAAAATCAAAACCTTATTGTCGATTGTAAATGAATTGTGATGTCAATCAAAGATGAAATGTAATGTTGAATGTAGACGAATGATAGCGAACATACGTAGCATGTCATTACAAAGTAAAAGTAGACTAGGGATAATGAGAGAGTATGTAGGCCAAAAGTCTTTATTATCACATTATCACACATAAAAAAGTTGAGCCCGAATCATCAATTCATTTAGAGAAAATGGCTACATTACATAGAAAAACGGGCAACAGACAATGCATGGATGTACTCAGCAAGACTCGAACTCGAAACCTCATCGAGACCCACAAGGGCACCTTTACAATCAGTGATGCAAATTAATCATCTTCCACATCAAATGAACTAAAATACTAATTTATAACATATCCAATGATTAAAAATCAATTAACATTCTTCTTTTTCATTTCTCATTTCCACTAATATATATATATATTTGATACAACCACAATTGCAGTACACAACACTACAAAGAAATGGCAAATAAACCGGTGATCCAAGGACTCATCCACGCAACCACGCCCCAAACCCCAACCCACCCACACCACCCCAACCAACCACAGGGGGTATACACACGTGTGTGTATGTGTTATGAAGTGTAGAAATGTTGAATAACAACTCAAACATTTTTATATAATTCCTAAGAAAAAATTTGTCATAAAGAACAAAAAGAGAGGATACTCATGCAAGCAAGGCAATGATATCATTTTCACACGTTAAACTCCCAATTCAAATTACAAGCTTCCCATACACATAACCAAACACCCCATGTACAAATTACAAAACAGATGGTCATAATACATACATATGTGCATACATAACTCAACATACTTAAGAACAATAATAAACTATCAAATATCACTAGCACGCCAAAGATAACAAACCTGAATCCTGAAAGACAATAGCTACATACTTAACTTGGCATCAACACCCACAACTTCCGGATGGTAGTTGATTATCTCCTTCCACATCATGTCTCTTATCATCTCCTCACTCAAATCCTCATCCATATCAAGATCGATAGGGACCTGGGCTGGAGGGTTGCGGCTCGGATCATAAAGCGACGACATGTAAGGGTGCTGGAGAGCATCCGTGACACTGATCCGCCTCGTCGGGTCAAACACAAGCATCTTCTGCAACAGATCAATAGCCAAGGGATGCGCATTGGGATACAAATGCGACAAGGGTGTGCCAGGCGAGCAAGGGAGTGTTTTGATGAATCTCCGTGCTTTTGGGTTGTCAATGAATTCGATGGTGCCCTCGTTCTGGCTGCCAAGGATGTTGATGATGAGTTTGAGCTGGTTGATGCAGTCGGTCCCGGGGAAGATGGGCTTCCGGCCGAGAATCTCGGCAAAGATGCACCCGACAGACCAGACATCAATGGAGGTCCCGTAGTTGTCGCAGCAGAGGAGAAGCTCCGGGGCTCGGTACCAGCGGGTGACCACGTACTCCGTCATGAACTGACCCTGCCCGCCGCTGGTCCGTGCCAGCCCAAAGTCGCAGATTTTGAGGTCACAATTCGCATTGATGAGGAGATTCCCGGGCTTCAAGTCGCGGTGCAGAATGTTTGCTGAGTGAAGATACTTCAGGCCTTGGAGCAACTACCACCAACAATTTAAATATAGTTTCAGAGATTAGTAGTTAGTGTGACACTTGAACCAAAACAAAAATGGAAGGGGGAAGACAAATGACAGTAGAAGAAGAGGAAAGGGACTATTTTTACAACTGGGTAATAATCTGAAGATAGATGACAATTTTGGTAGTGGTTTTAAAATTTGAATTTATGAGATATCTTTTATTTGACCGAGTCGCAGCAAAAGAATAGGGGAGATTTTTTGTTTGAAATCCCAACGTGGGATAAGGTTTTGTGGAGGGTGGGGCATCCGTGAGTCATTATAAATAGGCAGTGTGGTGTGAGATCAAAAAATGACGGGCTGCACTTTGTGGCTGCAAAACAGAGGAGTAGTGGGCTGCAATTCTGGTAGCGGCAGCAAGCAGAAAAGAGAGGAAGGCCGGCAGCAACAAGCAATTGAAGGGAGGCCTGCGATTGTTACACCAAGCTGCAGCCATGTAGAGTTGTGTGGTATCGTGAGACTTTTGTAATTTTGATTTGATAATGAAATTACAAATTCTCTGGTGGAGTAGGTCTTCGCCGAACCAGGACCTCCTCAACTCACCACCACGGGTACAACAGAGATGTAACCACTGAACTGTGCCCCATGAGGCCATGGTGTTCTTTGTTTTATTTTTGCTGCATCAGCAATTTTTTCCCCAGCAGACAACAGAAGGGGAGAGGTACTAATTTTTACAACTGGGTCACTAATCTGAAGACAGATGACAGCGGAAGGGGAGAGGTACAAACTTTTACAAACGGGTCACAAATCTGAAGACAGATGACGGTAAAAAAGGGGTAAGGGGACAATATTTACAACTGGGTCACTAATCTGAAGACAGATGACAGTAAAAGAGGGGTAAAGGGGCAATTTTTACAACTGGGTCACTAATCTGAAGACGGATGACAGTAGAAAAAGGGAAAGGGGCAATTTTTAGCACAGGGTCACTGATGTGAAGACAATGACAGTGGAAGAAGGGGGAAGGAACTATTTTTTACAACTGGGTCATAAATCTGAAGACAGATGACAGCAGAAGAAGGGGAAAGGGGCTATTTTTACAACGGGGTCGCTAATCTGAAGACAGATGACAGTAGAAGAAGAAGCAAGGGACTTTTTTCACAACAGGGTCGCTGATCTGAAGAGAAAAAAATGGTGGAAAACTTAAAAAACAGCCCTAAGCCTCCGTTTGAATGTAGGAGAAAAGAGGGAAAAGGGAAGGAAAAGCCCAGGTTATCCCCCACTGCCTTGATTGGTTTCTCCCGAGAGTTTCCCAGAAAATCTTAGTTTACCTCATATAAGGTAAACATTGAGTCCAAAGGTCTCATTTGGCAGTAGGCCTGAGGACGTAAATATTATATTATTTTTTTAATATTTTAATAATAATAAACTATTTTTTATTATCATAGTATTGATTTAATGAATTATTTTTTTTACTTTTCTTTCCTTAAATAACCTCATTTTTTCTTTCATTTTCATTTTACTGAATTTACTGTATACCAACCAAACAGGTTCAAAAAACTGCTTCTAGGAAGAGTTGATAAAAAAGTGATCTAAGAACTGCTTCAGGGAAGATTACAATAAGTGATGATCTTCAAAAAAAAAAACAAAAAAAACATTCAGTCGTGATAACAATGAACGCTTGTTTTGAGAAAAAAAAGATGAGACAAAACATAGATAGAAGCACAGATACAAGGACCAAAGGGGGCAGACTAAATAGCAGAGCAGTATATGAGTCAGTGTAATATGCAATAAGCAAGCAAGCAATAGCAGAAACAGAATTAAAATTATAAATGACAAACAGTGTAATGTATCATGTTGATCAGTATCTTTGCATTACAAAACATTATTGTAGGCGAAGTGAATGGGATATGGAGTTGAGAGAACTGCATAATAACGTTAAAATCAGTACCTGTAAGAGGAAATACTGACAATGATCATTGGTTAGTACTTGAGAGGATTTAATAATGTGATGAAGATCAGTATCCATCAGTTCATAAACCATGTAGACATCCTTGAAACTTCTCCTATGCATAGGCAACATAACATCCTTCAAACCAATCACATTTTCATGTTGAAGATGGCGAAGGAGCTTCAATTCACGCAAGGTTCTCAAGGCATCAACACGGTTCTCAAAGGCATTATTTATCTTCTTGATAGCAACTTTCTCATTGGTTTCCCTGTTTATTGAAGAGCACACTATGCCATAAGCACCTCGACCAATCGGCTTTATTGGCACATATTTAACATCGATCTCAAACAAGGTCTGCCACATGGAATAATAATGTTTCCCTAGGCCTCCAGTCCCACTAGGAGGCTCAACTGGAACAGCCATTTTCCTGAAAAATATAAACAAATACAATAATAAATTATTTTCAAACAGAACTTAACATTTTCATTGACCTGGGATAACAGATATATCATTCATCAGTTAGATGCGCATAAAAAACTAAAGTGTCATGTTGAAACAATCGTATAAATTAATGCCTGAATATGGGGGGTGTTATGAAGGCCTGGCTAGAGTGGGGCGCTGTATTGGACATTGGATGATATTCCGATAGGCCTTGGACTTTGAATCACAATAGAATGAGCACAATATGGCTCACAAAATTGTGTGGAACCAAATGCCAAAGAACACCTGAGACAGAAGAGGTGTAAGATTAGAAGAACTAAAGGTAAGGCCAGGAAATATGGCATGACCCGATTTGTGATGGTTTTAGGGTTCGGTGATAAAATGGCATGAGAAATCACAATGAAAATAGTAGTTCAATAGTCTGGAGCAAGGCCATTGGCTTAAGAGAAGGCGTGTTATAAGATGACACAAAAGATAAGAATTGAGACATTTAGGGAAATCAATATCAATTTCCTTAAAAATTCTTCTTTTGAATCCATGTAGGGTAGCTGTATCCAGACTCTTTTTTCATGGAATGCACAGTCCCTTTGATGAAACAAGTAACTGTTACTGTATTAATTACTCTTTTAGGGTCACATTTAAATATTTTAACGTTGCGGCTGGAAACAATATTTACAAAACAGAAGACCATTAATGTACAATCAAGCCAGTATAGCAAACAATGAAGCAAATTTCCACAAAAAGACGACAAGCTTCACATCTTTACAGCTCTATCCACTCTGTAATTGCCATGTAAAAACAGTGTGGGGGGGGGGGGGGGAAGCCTTTTTCCGAAGAACCAATAAGGTTACCTATGAAGAAGGCGTGCTTCTATGCTGCGCTGCTCACCGGTTCCTCCTTTGTTGAAAGCGCGAATTTCACCATCGGTTCAGTTTCCCAAACACCTTCCCTAAATTCTGCATTAATTCGTCTCCCAACTACAACAATCCTAACAAACGACTGCAACCTTCATCGCTCACCAGCTCACCAAGGTTCTCAGGGGAGTGGAATATTCAAGAATTTCGTCTGATCAGATGGAATCCTGTTGTGATCCGCTTGAACTTAAGACCCTAAGTTCTGAACCACTGTTACTGGCTTCGCGCCATGGCATAATTCACTTCAGATCCGAGTCACAAACCCAAGTTTCTCACTGGAATTTCACCGCGGGTAGCTTTCTGAGAACTTTTCATCGGAAACTCGAACGTGGAAGACGATGGTCTCCATGTTCAAATTGAACCACAGCTGAACACTGTTGAGAATGGCGGAGAATGATGATATTTTGCACGAGCAGTCCGAAGCCGGGGTTTTGTCGGCGGTATGGGCAGGCCAATAGATCGAATAATTTTTTATTTTATCGTCATTTATTTGATATCTCACTAATCCATTTTTTTAATTCTTTTAGAATAAACCTATTTTATGATTGTGTACGATCACCACCCTATTATGGAGGACAACGGTTGTTAATTCGAATTTTGGATACTCGAACCCGAACCCCTTTAAATAATAAATACCCTAATTCTACCATGAATCCACTTAAACCTGATTATTTATTACGCTGTCAGCTTTTAGATTTTAGAGTTTGTGTATTAGGATTTCAGATATAGTGTTTTGAGTTCAGAATTTATGATTTTTTTGTTCGATTTTGAGGTTTCAGTTTATGATTTCAGGTTTAGAGTTTATGTTTTAAGATTTAGGGTTTAGAATCTTGAGATTAGGATATGAAGAAAATGTTTTTGAGTTTGGAGTTCAGCTTTTAGGTTTTAACTCTCATCTAATTAATGAAATAGTACTCATTTAAATACCCGAACCTGTTTATTTATTTTTTTATTTTCTTTTATTAATACCCGATAGTAGAACCTATTTATTTTTATTTATTTGTTTTTTTAAACAGGGATGGGCAGTGGCCGATGCCGGCTGTGGGGAGGTGCACCGCGTCAAATCACGGGGAGCACTTAAAAAAAGCGGGGCACATGAGGCTTTATAAGCCTCGACATGCCCGCAATCCATCAGAGCATCGTTGCACGAAAATGTCGATCCCCACGCAATTCTTCATTTCGCGCGCACCTCATTTGCCACGAGACGAAAATGTCCTCTAACAAATCAAAACATCATGATCATGCCACCTATAAACGCATGTCTTCATCCCGACACATGATCGGAGCATCATGTGAAAAGGGGGATTGGAGATGATAAACTGCCCTGCAGGCCTTGCCCTTCCCAGACAGCGCGACACTGCCTGCCACGGTGCGCCTCCTTGTCGTCGTGCCCTTCTAATCAATTGCCACTAGCCACCTTTATTAAAAAAATAGATTTCGGTACCCTATCACTGATACATGAATCAAACCCAATTAATAATCAGTCAGTGATCATAGAACACAAACCCGATTAGATGGTACCCAAACCCAACATGATCAGGTCGGGTAGGATCGGGTACTTGATTGTCAAATGTCATCCCCACTCGACCTTCACAGTTTCGAAACCCCACACAATCAAAACCAAAACACAAATCTGTAATTCAAAAAACAACAAACAAAATTTCAAAGAAACCATAGGGCCGACAACACACGAAAGTCAAGTGGGGAGCCCAAAACCGACCATGCTCGCATCATGCCTTGAGCTTTGTACCCCACATGACGACCAAGGCTGCATCACCTAACGTCAAGCTCACTCAATGTCATAATTGCTTATCATCGATGCCTTCATCACCTCAAGAACCACTTACACCCCACCATCATTGAATTGTCGTTGTCGTTGAGGATGGAACACCAAACAAATCCAACACACCAACAAGAGCAAAGTAGGCAAATTGTCACTGTTGAAACCATCGTCGGATGCCACCATTGAACCAACAACAAAAGCAAACGATCGAGCGAGATCCTACAAACACCATTCCACCACCAAATAACAATAAACACCATTCCACCACCAAATAACAATAAACACCTACCACTGCAAACTCCAATATATCGTACCAGCCTCCACATCAGAAGTCGAGACTGCCATTGGATGTCTGTGACATCTTCTGTGCCCCCAACCTGTTGGATCTGAATCTACAGATTATACACAAGAGGGGGGTGAATTGTGTCTTTTGCAATTTTTCGATAACTCTTTTCTTGAACGAGTTCTGTCCTTTATACTTTATCAGATTTGATCGTGCAGCGGAAAAAGTAAAATCAAGAACACAAAGATATATAGTGGTTCGAGGAACAGAAGGCCCCTAGTCCACTCCACCAACACTCAACTCCATGAGCTTGGTGATTTTCACTATCTGGTCCTCTTTTCTATAGACCGATTCACAACTGAGTACAGACAGTTGATACCTTTACAATCCAAGGCAAAACAAAGCCTTCTGGTTCAAACACGAACCTACACAACTTAGAACGAGAAGCTGGTTACTCAAGAATAAAAATAATTTCAGAAATAAATTTCCCGTTGATCTTCACAATTGCAAAAGAATGCAATTGACAACAGATGGATCGGAGTCTCAAGAAATATTGATCTTCAAGACGAAGCAGTTCTGAGTTGATCCAGTTGCAGTAGATATAGAGATATAGTTCACAACCTCAGCAGTAGTAGATCCACAGTAGATATTCGATGTAGAACAGGTGAATCTTCTATCGAGTTCCTTCTTCTTGAACAAACAGAGCTTTGACACTCCTTTTGAATCAGCAGATTAATCGTGAATAGTTTCAATCTCTGTTTTCCACCTTTTTCAACAATAGATCGATCACATACTCATGTACCTGGTGTTTCAGAGAGAACATATATAATAAAGCATATCTCCTGCACATTTAGATCCATAAAAATTGCCTTCTGATTCGCGATATTCAAAAATTTGAATTTACAGAGAAGTCGTAACTTCCCTTAAGACTCGGCATAAAAAGCTCCTTTTAATTCGGTCTTAAATCCATTAATAAAATGGCTTTGAATCAGTCAAAGTCATACTTTAAAAACGACTTTAAATCCAGCTTGAAATCCGCCCAGAAATCAGCTTACTGATCGTTGCACATAAATATCGTCTGTCAAAATTTCTGACGCCAAACGTAAGGTTGATGATGTGGCCTCCAAACGTAGGGTTAATAACATAGTCTTCAAACGTAAGGTTAACAACGTAAGGTTGAACACAAACGTAGGGTTGATCATCCATATTTTTTCTTCAACACTCAAACGTACGGTAAAAGATCCATACTTTTACTTGATCCATACTTTTCGAAGAACGTATGGTTGTTTACAAAAGTAAGGTTGATGAACCATACTTTTGAGAAACAAACGTATCGCTTAGAATTTACGTACGATTCTCCTTCCATACTTTGCTAATAACCAAAACGTAAGGTTCCTTCCTAACGCAAGGTTCTCCTTCCATACTTTGCTGAAAACGTATGGTTGTTTAACCATACTTTTCTCTTATCTCAAAAAGTATACACGCTTTTCATCCTTACGCTACGTTTATCCACGTAGGGTATGAACAGTGATTTCAGAATGCGTTAAAGAAGATTCCGCGCTATATTTATCTACGTAAGGTATGAACAGTGATTCTAGAACGCTCTTAAAGAAGATTCCGAATAAGTAATAGATTCTCATTATTTAAAGAGTAAAATAAATTAATAAATTCCTGCAAAATACTAAATAAAATCATTAGAAAATAACTAAGGGTATTTGTGAGCATCAAAATTATCATAAAGAAACAGAGTATTATTTTCAATAATCTCCCCCTTTAAATAACATTAACATGTATTGTTGAAAACAATACTTTGCTCAACAATCTCCCCCTTTTTGATGATCACAAAACCCATAAAATAATTAAAATTATTTAAACAAAAATTAACTTTCAAAATTAGTTATAAAGTTTTAAATAAAAACTTCTCCACCAAAAAGATAATTATAAATCCAAATTTCTCATTTAATTTTCTCCCTCAATAAAATGAATTCTCCCCCTAAATAAAATGTAGGTTTTGATGTTGTGTTTATCCAAATTCTCTCCCTTTTTGTGATATCAAAAAGAATGAAAAATCATGGATTTTAACACGTTTAATATTACACTGAACTATTAGTAAATGCTATTATGAACTATTTATCAATAATTAAATCTGGAGTACTGACATATCAAAAATAAAGTCAGTAAAAAAAATAAGGAAATAAAAAAATAAACAATGAAGAAAATCTTCATTAAAAAACAGTAGTATATACATGACAATGATATACACAAGAATCAAGGGTTAGGTAAGATAGGCAATAGGGTCTATCTCCTCTGGATTGCAGACTTGATTTCTGTAAACTGCTCCCAAAGTCTCTTCATCATCCCATCTCCAAGATTGATAATGAGCTCTCTATTCTCTTGAGTCATATGAATATCCTAAATTAAATTGACTCTGAAAAACTCATGCATCCTTTCCTCTTTTTCAACAAATACTGACAGCTTCTCTGATAACTGATTTAACATAATTCGGATCAATGGCTCACTAGATGTTAGTTGATCCACTAAGAACTTCTGATTGTCCAGCAACACTGACAAAGGAGCACTGTTACATTGAAGATCTTGTATCCTGTCATTCATGTTGCTCATCACAGCTGTGATAGCCTGAAACCTTCGGATTAAATCCGATGAAGTACCTGATCCACTAACAACATTATTTGCAACTGATGCAAATTGATTCTCCATAAAAAACTTCAGATCTGATAAATCTGACTTCATAACCATTTCAGATTTTAATTGTGTAACAGCAGTCAGCATATCCTCTTTAAACATTTCAACTTCTTGCCTTGAAACTGTACACTCCTTCAGCTTTTGAAACTTTAAATGTTCTAAATCTAAGGCATTTATCAGAGAAACATTCTTAGATTCCAACTGAGATACCTTTCTGTATAGTTCTTCAACTTCTTCTTTCCTTGAATCAGATGCACCCTGTGCTTGATTCATAGTCTCAGGTTGATGCAGTAGTACCAAAGGAAATGATTCAGCATCAGATTTTTCTTTTTCTCTATCCTGAGAAGGTTTGTCCACAGATTTTTCCTTAGAGTTTTCAAACTCCTCCACAGAAAAATCCTCTTGAAGTATCTCTGTGTGAGCTTCAGAAGCATGATCACCACAAACATCAGCATCTATGCCTTCCATTGGGTTTTCAAGAACAATATCTTCAGTAGTTTCCTGAGGTGTGGCCACTTCTTCACCAGACACTGCCTCCATCTCTTGTTCCTATTGAAGTGCAACTTCAACATTAGCTACAATATGTTCCTGATTTTTCCTTTGAGTTTCTTCTTGAGCTCCTGATTCCTCTACTGGAGCTGTTCTCTCAGTAACATCTTCCATGGTCTTATCAACAACAACTTCTCTCACAAAAGGATAAGAAAGTAAAGCTTCTGTTGTAGTTTCCAAAGCAATGGAAGTGACTTCCTCATTTACTGATCTTTTTCTTTTTGATTGAAGTCCCTCCTGACTTCTGTCTTCCTCAACATCTGCCACTTCAAAGCAAATCCTTCTTGCTACATTGTAGACTCTGGATTCAGCTTGTCCCTCCTTGGACTTAGCAGGTTGAGCCTGATCACTCTTTGAGTCTTCCTCAGCTGCTACTGGCAAAAGTTTTCCTTTAATTGTGCTCCAGAAATATCCAACTTTCCTCGAAGTTTCAGCATTAAACGTATTACTGTGATGACAGTTAACTCTAGCATCCACTAATCTCACCATGTCTTTCTTAAACAACACTTTAGAAATAAATCTACCAAAAGTGTAGAAATTCATCCTGGCCTCGCTTTGACAGCAGTAACTGAGATACCTTATCATGTATCGTGAAAAGTTTAACTTAATATCGCTTAACAAAAGAAACATTATATACATATCTGGGTACAAAATCTTTTTCATTTCTACCATCCGTGGAGCTATTCCAGTCTGAATAAATTTGACCAAAATCTTCTGATCAGGCTCCAAATCCTTGACAAACATTTTCTTTATTGTCTTGGTACCAAAAATAAAAGACATGATATCTTCGGATTTATGCACAAAATCTCCTATATTCTTCAAGTCGAAATGAAAAAATCCCTCATGAGGGCAGTTGAGAATCTAACTAATCTCTACTGAAGAGATTGTTAAATCCATATCCTCTATCTTAGCCATCATACTGTCCTCTGTATCTCCCAGACTAAATTGTACAGATATGAAGAAGTATCTAAGTTCTACTTCATACAGAAATTCAGTATTTTCACTGTTGAACATCTGTTCAAGATTCTGAAACGACAACGCTTGCTTCAATAATTGATTTGTCTGAAATAACCAGTCGAGATCGATTACCTTACCCTGTAAGATTTTTCTTCCCTCGATGCATTGTCTCTTGGAATTGCTTGGCTCGGCCTCACTGGCTCTTTTAGTCCTTACCATTTCCGCAAGAGTCTCTGAAGGTTTGAAGGTTAGGGTTTCAGAAGTTCGAAGGTTAGGGTTTCAGAAGAGGAAGTGCGATTTTCAGATTTCGAAAGGGTTTCGATAGAAGTGAAAGGGTTTAGAAGTCGAAAAGGCTCTAACAGCCTTGATTCCCGTGTAATCACTAATCATTACATATATTTAAAAACAAATAAATTTTTCATATGACGAAAGAAAGAAAAACTTAAACAGTATTCAACAAAATTTACATAAATAAATAAAAGTAAATAAAAATTTAAAAATTATTTAAAATTAAATAAACCCAGCTTTCCCTTAATAAAATCAAACCTTGCAGTGAGAAGTGGTTTAGTAAAAATATATGCTAATTGAATTTCAGTATTTATAAATTCTAAAAATATATATTTTTTAATAACATGATCTCTTAAAAAGTGATGCCTTATATCAATGTGCTTAGTTCTAGAATGACTAATAGGTTTTTTTGAAATATTAATTGCAATTGTATTATCACATAAAATAGGTGTATTATTAAAATTCAATCCAAAGTCCATAAGAGTGTTTTTTATCTACAATACTTGTGCACAACAACTGCCAACAGAAACATATTCTGCCTCAGCTGTTGACAGGGAAACTGAATGTTGTTTCTTACTAGACCATGATACTAAGGACTTTCCTAAAAAGTGACATGTACCTGATGTGATTTTTCTATCTAACCTACAACTTCCAAAGTCAACATCTAAATATGAAATCAAATTAAAATCATAATTTTTAGGATAAAGAAGAGATTGAAAAACAGTTCCTTTTAAATATCTAAAAATTCTCTCAACAGCAGTTAGATGAGATTCTTTAGGATTTGATTGAAATATAGCACAAAGACATACTGAATACATTATATTTGGCCTGCTAGAAGTAAGATATAACAAACTACCAATCATACCTCTATATAACTTGTTGTCAACTGATTTTCCAGTTTCATCCAAATCAAGTTTTATATTAGTACACATAGGAGTTGTAAATGGCTTGCTGTTCTCAAGTCCAAATTTCTTAAGTAAATCAGTAATGTATTTGATTTGATTTAAAACATTTCCAAAATATTTTTGAAATATTTGAAGACCCAAAAAGAAATTTAATTCTCCCATCATACTCATTTCAAATTCTTCTTGCATTAATTTTGAAAATTCATGACAAAGAGTTTTATTAGTTGATCCAAAGATTACATCATCAACATAAATTTGAACCAATAAAACATTATTTTTCACAGTTTTCTTAAATAGTGTTGGGTCTGCCATACCAACAATAAAATCATTTTTCAAAAGAAAAGAACTTAATCTTTCATACCAAGCTCTAGGTGCTTGTTTAAGGCCATAAAGAGCTTTAGTAAGTTTAAAAACAGAATCAGGTTTTTGAGAGTTTTCAAAACCAGGAGGTTGCTCAACATAAACTTCCTCCATTAAATAACCATTTAAAAAGGCATATTTAACATCCATCTGAAATAATTTAAAAATCATATAAGATGCACAGGATAAAAGGATTCTAATGGCTTCTAACCTAGATACAGGTGAAAAAGTCTCATCATAATCTATTCCTTCTTCTTGATTATATACTTTAGCTACTAATCTTGATTTATTTCTAGTTATTGTGCCTTGGTCATCATGTTTATTTCTAAAGACCCATTTGGTTCCTATTACAGGATAATTCTTAGGTCTTTCCACTAATTCCCAAACTTCATTTCTTTTAAACTGGTTTAATTCATCTTTCATTGCTATTACCCAGCTTTCATCATCTAAATCTTCTTCTATAGTCTTGGGTTCTTGTTGAGATAGGAAGGCATAGAATTCCACTAGGTTTCCTAAGTTTCTTCTAGTTTGAACACCAGTTTCTAGGTCACCTATTACAGTTTCTAAAGGGTGATTCTTTAGGGTTCTAGACTGTCTAGGTAATATATTTAAAGGTTCTTCAGTATCATGTTCCTCTAAACTGGACTAATTTTTTTTTATATCATTTTCAAAATCATTCTTTAAATTCTCAAGTCTCATGTTATCATTAGAGTAAAGTTCATCCACTTGTTCTGTCCTTTTCTCAAAAGGATCAGATTCATCAAATTTCACATGAACTGATTCTTCAACAATCCTTGACTTCTTATTATAAACTCTATAAGCTTTGGAGGTAGTAGAATATCCTAAGAAAATACCTTCATCATATTTTGGATTGAACTTACCAAGATTATCCTTGGTGTTTAAGATATAAACCTTGCATCCAAAAAATTTAAAGTAATTTACTTTAGGTTTTCTGTTATTCCATAGTTTATAGGGTGTCTTTTTCAAAATAGGTCTAATTAAAACTCTATTAATTATATAACAAGCTGTATTCACAGATTCTGCCCAGAAATATATAGGTAGGATATATTCATTTAACATAGTTCTAGCCATTTCTTGAATTGTTCTATTTCTTATTTCTACAATCCCATTCTGTTGAGGTGTTCTGGGTACAGAAAAGGTATGTTTAATACCCATATTTGCGCAAAAGGAATTAAATTCCAGATTCTCAAATTCTCCACAATGATCACTTCTCAATGAGATAATATTGAAACCTTTTTCATTTTGAATAGATTTTCAGAACCTTTCAAATAAAGTAAAAGCTTCATTTTTAAATTTCAAAAAAAAAATCCATGTAAATCTTGAATAGTCATCAACTAAAACATATACATATAATTTACCAACTAAGCTTGCTACTCTTGAAGGTCCAAACAAATCCATATGAATAAGTTCTAGAGGTTTAGATGTAGCAACCTTATTAACAGATTTGAAGGATGATTTGTGTTGCTTTTCAAGTTGACATGTATCACAAAATCTGTCACTTTCAAATTTGAGACAAGGTAAATCAGAAACTAAATGTTTCTTAGATAACTTATGTAAAAAATATACATTGCAATGACCAAGTCTCCTATGCCAGATCCAGGATTCACCTACTTTAGCAGTCAAGTAGTTTACTTGTTGTTTACACAAGGAATTTAAATCCAAAGTATAGACATTTTCAGTTCTTGGTGCTTTAAATTTAAACAATTTATCTTTAGAAATAATAAAACAATTGTTAGTAAAATCAACAGTATATCCATCATCACAAAGTTGAGAGATACTTATCAGATTGTGTTTTAGTCCTTGTACATAAAGTACTTTCTTGATTGAGACTGTTTTTGGATCTCCAATAGTTCCAATGCCAATGATTTTTCCTTTGTCATTGTCACCAAATGTGACAAGTCCTCCTTCCTTTTGAGTGAGTGAAGAAAAATTCAATGAGTTTCCACTCATATGTCTTGAGCAGCCACTATCCATGTACCATATATCTTTTCTTCTCTGGTGGCCTGCTACCTGCAAAGACATTCAAACAAATTGCTTTGGTACCCATATTTTGTTGGGTCCAGGAGTGTTAGCTAGCAATGATCTGAGTATCCAGATTTTCTTTGTTCTTCTAAAATTATTTGAATCATATAAGTCTTTTGAAACATAGTCTTTCTTAATACCACAAATTTGAGGTTGTCTTAAGAAAAAATTTTTAGCTATATGTCCCTTTGTCCCACAAAAATTACAATTAACCTTTTTAGAGTTAGGAACAAAATAATTTTTATATAGATTTGGTTTTTATCCTTTACTGCCAATTCCAAATCTCTCCTTTTTAATGACATTTTTTCCAAGAATTTCATTTAATGAATTCTCTCCTTTTGTAAAAACCAATGCAGCCTGTTTGTAGGATTTTACTTCATCCTGAAGTGTTTTTATTCTTGATTCAAAATTAATATAGTTAATGTTAATCAATTTGTATTTATCAGTTAATTTTTTATGTTGTTTCATCATTGTATCTCTTTCATCTGAAACGAATTTATGTTTATTTTTTAGTGACTTATGTTTCTTAAATAGTGAGTTATATCTTTCTTCAAGCATATTACAGCAGGCTGCAAGTTTTTCATTTGTGTAGCTTGATTCAGAATTTGATTCAGAGGAGTAATATGAGTGTACCTC
Source organism: Viscum album (assembly GCA_963277665.1). Lineage (NCBI taxonomy): Eukaryota > Viridiplantae > Streptophyta > Magnoliopsida > Santalales > Viscaceae > Viscum > Viscum album. Next base: position 454,835,213 of record OY728119.1, on the reverse strand, counting down.
ATCAGTTTCTGCCATGAAACACATGTTTGCCTTTAGATTGAATTCTTCTTTATCTGATCTTGATTCAGAAGATCTACTAGAGTCTTCAGATACACTCCAAGTGGCTTTCATGGTTTTCTTGTCTTTCTGCTCAAAGTCATTTCTTTTGAATAATTTCTTCTTCTTTTCATCCTTCAATTGTGGGAAATTTGGTCTGATATGTCCCATCTTTTTGCATTCATAACATCTTACTTCCTTATTATCTCCCTTATAGGATTTTTTGAAGCCTCTTTTTTACTGTAGAATTTTCTAAATTTTCTGGCTAGTTGAGCCAGTTCTTCATCTGAGTTGGATGAGTCAGAGATTTCTGATTTAGCTTTGACTTCTTTGCTCTTCATCTTTCAATTCTTTTGTTGTGAAGTTACCTTCAAGGTAGTATCTTCTCTTTTGATAAGCACTTTATATTCATTAGCCTCATCTTGCATTTCAGCTTCATACATCATCAGTGTACCAATCAGCTCTCTCATAGTTAGATATTTGACAAGTGTTGATTGTCTGATTGCAACAGAGATACCATTCCATTGTGTAGGAAGTACTCTCAGTACTTTTAATGCTTGATCAACCTGCTTGATAGGTTCTCCTAGAGCAGTTATGTTATTGACAATTTCTGTCAATCTCCCATTCATTTTGGTAATTCTCTCACCTTCAACCATTCTGAAAGTATCAAATTTCAGTTTTGCAGTTGCATATCTCATTTTCCTCACATTGTCTGTTCCTTCATATGACACAACTATTGTTTTCCACATATCATATGCTGTCGGGCACTGAGATACTCTGTTAAATTCATCTGGTCCTAGACTGCAAATAATTACATTCATAGCCTTCGAGTTCATATCGTACTCTGCCTCTATAGCAGCACTCTATGTCTCAGGATTTTTAGGAATTTCATAAGGAGTCAGAATCTTTGAATAGACTCTATATCTGAGTTTTTTCAGATATATTATCATGCGCGATTTCTAACAACCATAGTTGTCTCCATTAAAATATGGTGCTCTGACCATCGACATCCCTTCTCTTGTATTATTCATGATGCTCTGTTGTATAATCCTTAAATGCTTCTATCTTTCTAAGGCTCTATTAGAAGCTCCTCCTATGATACCAATTGTTGGATCTGAATCTACATATTATACACAAGAGGGGGGGGGGGTGAATTGTGTCTTTTTCAATTTTTCAATAACTCTTTTCTTGAATGAGTTCTGTCCTTTATACTTTATCAGATTTGATCGTGCAGTGGAAAAAGTAAAATCAAGAACACAAAGATGTATAGTGGTTCGGGGAACAGAAGACCCCTAGTCCACTCCACCAACACTCAACTCCACGAGCTTGGTGATTTTCACTATCTGGTCCTCTTTTCCACAGACCGATTCACAACTGAGTACAGATAGTTGATACCTTTACAATCCAAGGCAAAACAAAGCCTTTTGGTTCAAACACGAACCTACACAGCTTAGAACGAGAAGCTGGTTACTCAAGAATAAAAATAATTTCAGAAAGAAATTTTCCGTTGATCTTCACAATTGCAACAGAATGCAATTGACAGCAGATGGATCGAAGACTCTAGAAATATTGATCTTCAAGACGAAGCAGTTCTGAGTTGATCCAGTTGCAGTAGATATAGAGATATAGTTCACAACCTCAGCAGTAGTAGATCCACAGTAGATATTCGATGTAGAACAGGTGAATCTTCTATCAAGTTCCTTCCTCTTGAACAAACAGAGCTTTGACGCTCCTTTTGAATTAGCAGATTAATCGTGAATAGTTGCAATCTCTGTTTTCCACCTTTTTCAATAATAGATCGATCACATACTCATGTACCTGGTGTTTCAGAGAGAACATATATAATAAATCATATCTCCTGCACATTTCGATCCATAAAAATCGCCTTCTGATTCGCGATATTCAAAAATTTGAATTTATAGAGAAGTCGTAACTTCCCTTAAGACTCAGCATAAAAAGATCCTTTTAATTCGGTCTTAAATCCATTAATAAAACGGCTTTGAATCAGTCAAAGTCGTACTTTAAAAACTACTTTAAATCCGGTTTGAAATTTTCCCAGAAATCAGCTTACCGATCGTTGCACATAAATATCGTCTGTCAAAATTTCCGACGCCAAACGTAAGGTTGATGACGTGGCCTTCAAACGTAGGGTTAATAACATAGTCTTCAAACGTAAGGTTAACAACGTAAGGTTGAACACAAACGTAGGGTTGATCATCCATATTTTTTCTTCAACACTCAAACGTATGATAAAAGATCCATACTTTTACTTGATCCATACTTTTCGAAGAACGTATGGTTGTTTACAAAAGTAAGGTTGATGAACCATACTTTTGAGAAAAAAATGTATCACTTAGAATTTATGTACGGTTCTCCTTCCATACTTTGCTGATAACCAAAACGTAATGTTCCTTCCTAACGTAAGGTTCTCCTTTCATACTTTACTGAAAACGTATGGTTGTTTAACCATACTTTTCTCTTATCTCAAAAAGTATACACGTTTTCATCCTTACGCTACGTTTATCCACGTAGGGTATGAACAGTGATTCCAGAACACGTTAAAGCAGATTCCGCGCTATATTTATCTACGTAAGGTATGAACAATGATTCCAGAATGCGCTTAAAGCAGATTTCGAATAAGTAATAAATTCTCATTATTTCAAGAGTAAAATAAATTAATAAATTCCTGCAAAATACTAAATAAAATCATTAGAAAATAACTAAGGGTATTTGTGAGCATCAAAATTATCATAAAGAAATAGAGTATTATTTTCAATAATCTCCCCCTTTAAATAACATTAACATGTATTGTTGAAAACAATACTTTGCTCACCCCAACCCACTAACACTGACATGCAATGTCCTCACCGCCAGGAGTCACCATTGTGATAAACGTGCTTCTCCACCAGAGAGAACAACTTCAACACCAAGTCAGACAATTATCCTAAAAGTAGTTTAGAAAGATGAAGCCGATGGAACTACAACCCATAAACAACAAACCATGAAATAAAAGAGATGACACCAAGAAGTCTACACACAAAAAGGAAAACGGGAGAGGAGGCTTGAGCACACTGGAAGAGATGAAAGGGGAAGAACACCACAACATCAACGCAAGACGTGCTCTCTAGATCCACCATCGACTCCACCATCACTAATCTAAACTCTTTGGGGTTTGTTTATTTATAATAAAAATCAATATGGCTTATCAAAATAATGAATGTTATTATCAAAATTATGAAATTGAAAATCAAATATCCAACAAAAAATAAATAAAACATCAAAGATCATGCAAGTGAACAAAAACTAAATGTTTTTTTTCTTTTCATATTTCATATCTCTCAAAAAGAAAATTTTATGAATAATATATTTCCTTTAACTTGGTCATAAAATTATCAAAATCATCAAAACTAATGTAGATAAAAAAACCACATTCATATTTTTTTAATTCAACCACAAACTCATTAAAATTTTCAAAACACATCCTAATTAATAAAAAAACATGTAAAAATATATATTTTTTCTATTTGATGTGTCACAAATTATACATTATGAAAATAGTAATTTCTTTTAAATTCAACTGTAAAGAACCCATAAACATAAAACCTAATATAGATGGATATTTAGGGTAGGTAACACTTTTTAATATGACCATGAATCCCTTGAAATTAGCAAAGCTCATATAAATAAAATAGAAAGGTTAGATACAACTCATTTCCCTATTTTTTTTTGAAAAATAGAGGTAAATTGGATAAATGATCAAGTAACAGGTAAAACAAAAGACCTCAACTAATGAGGAAAATCAGAGACCCAAACATGAGAATCTCTTGAATAGCCCCAGGATGCCAAAGCACGAGCCACCTTATTGCCTTCTCTTCTAATGAAAGAGATATTGCATGCTGCAAATGAGGCGATAAGGGAATGAATATTGAGAACCAACAACCCAAAATATTGGATTCCATTATTCGGTGAGTTGATTGCATTAATAATGGCGAGAAAATCTGATTCTAAATTGATTGAGTTCCAACCCCTCTCAATGGAAAACCTTAACCCTTCATAAATAGCATGGGCTTCCGCAACCGGAGGATCCCAGAAATCATTACATAAGATTTGGATCACCGAAACCATGCATTCGAGAGAGTCAAATATGACCAAACCAATCTCGACAGAACCTCCTCCAGCAACTGAGTCATCCACATTGATTCTCACCATATCCATTGGTGGAGGGTCAATAGGAAAAATGAATGGAGAAAGCAAAGGATTCTCTAGTTGAAACTCAGTTTGTTTTCATGTCTCCAGCCACGTCGCTTCCCATTTGGTCCAGACAGAAGAGGGCCTCAACATCTAGTTGAAGACCGGATCATTTCTACTACCCTGGATAAACCAAGCTATAGAACAGAGAGCATCCATCGTCACAACAGAGAGGGATGATGGCCACTTCAATAGATGGGAGGCTGGATCATCTGCCAAGTCCAACAAGATATCAACATTGGAATCCCATTTGAACCAAACAACCTTAGCACTAGGGTAGGAAAATATTTCATTTGATGGGGATTCCATCTCAATCATGCATGCAGGACAAGGGGAATTATCGGATGCATGATGGAAGAGGAGGAACTCCTTTATGGGGAGGATGCCGACACAAAGTTTCCACCAGAAGTACTTAATCTTGGGAGGGACTGTGAGACACCATAGAATCTTCCATAGGTGATCCTATACCATGCATCATGACCCGAGGTCTATTATATACACAGAATTTACCAAATATGAACTGAATGCCTCTCTACTCCAGTAGATTTTATCCCACACCATATCCTTAACAAAAGAGATACTCAAAATAATTTTTTGATCTCTATCATTAAACTATACGTCTAATTTATTAGGGCACCATTCCTCTCCTATGTTGTCTAGAAGGGATTTAACCATAGTTTCCTCCCATCCCATGACTGGTGAAGATATAGTCTTTATCCCATCATTATCCACCACTTAGGGGTATCTCCAAACCTTAGTAGTGGCACCATCTCTGGTGCATTAGTAAATACCCTTGTAAAGAAGCCTTCAAGTGCCTCACAAGCTCTTCCAAAAGAAACTTGGGTGGGGTCCAAGAGTAGACTGAAGGAAATCCAAGTGGGAATGATACTTGGATTGGAGAATCTGAGCACACATTGAATCAGGATTTCATAGCAGCCTCTATTCCTGCTTTGTAAGAAGAGAATCATTGAAGAGGATTAAGTCCCAAAATCCCATACTTTCACAAGCTTTAAGAATACATAACTTGTCCCAACCAATCTAGTGGGTTTTATTTCTCCCACCATTCAGCCCCCACTAGAAGTTGGAAAGGCATGAGTGAACTTGATCAATGAAAAATCCCCGCAGATTAAATAAAAACATAACATAACTCAGGATCACCTATTCCATTGAATTGATAAGGATCTCCTTCCCTGCTTTGGATATTTTTTAAAGGTCCAACCCTAAATTTTCTTCGCAATTCTATCTAGGATACTTGAACATATCACTCTTTTAGAATGTCCAAAAATAGCTGTGAGTCCATGATATTTTTTATTATTTTCAACAACCCGAATACCAGAGGACATGGAGAGATCTTCCCTCCTGCTTTCAGGAACACCATCACTGAAATAAATCTCTGATTTAGCAATGTTGATAGATTGACTAGATTTCTACTCATAAATGTGACTTAAGTTGTGAATGGAAATGCACTCTTTAGAACTATCCCTTGAGAAAAGAATACTATCACCAGTAAAGAAAATATGGGAAATGGGTGGGCTCAATCTGTACACCTTTTCCCTGTGAATCGAGTTATCAGACACTACTACTAAAATAAGATTAGAGAACACATCAACGACCATAATAAAAAGAAAAGTGGAGAGAGGGTCACCCTGACACAGGCCCCTTGACTATGAAAATCTTTTAGAAAGACCACTATTGATTTTAATTTTGAAGGAAATAGATGAGACACATTTTATGACAATCTCAGTCCACTTGGTACAAAAACCCATTTTACACATAATATATTATATGAAGGTCCATTAAACCCTATCATAATCTTTTTTCATATCCAATTTCCATGCCATGATGCCTCTCTTAGCAGCTGAGTGAGTTTTCATAGAATGGAACACTTCATGGGAGATAATTGCATTATTCGAAATGAGCCTCTTAGGGACAAAAGCACTTTGATTTTCATAAATCAAAGATAGAAGCTAGGAACACATGCAGTTAACCAAAATCTTTGATAAAATTTTGTAGAGAACATTTAATAAGATGATGGGACTACCCACAAGTCTTTCAGGAGACCTATGATATCCAACTCGATAATGTGCCAATTTTTTTTAAAAATAGGGCATGAAACCCATCCGAACCTGAGGCTTTTGTTGAGTGAATTTGATTAATAGCCACATAGATTTCCCCATCAGAAAAATCACATGTTAGCTAAATATTCATTACCTCTATCACCATCGGTTGAATACAAGAGATAATATTGGGAGAAATGTACGAATCTCCCACTATATAGAGTTCCTTAAAAAAATTCAACTATATAACCCCACAAGACTCCTAAATTCAATGAAAATGAATAGAAATATAGGTCAAATAATTATAAATCAATAATAAAATAAATAAAATTCGATTAATTGAACAAAAAATATTAATAATGTATTTTTCTTAGTTTAATGCCTCAAAAAGTTACCACACTACTATAAAACTGAGTTCATCCAGCACTAGCTTAAAGCGCTGATAGAGGTTCCCTTTATTAGCACTAGCAAAAACACTGATAAAGGAGATATTTATCAATGATAATAAAAAAAGTGTCGATAAAGGGGACCCTTTATGAGTGCTATAAAAAAAAGTACTGATAAAGGGGACCCTTTATCAGTGCTAGTAAAAAATTGTTGATAAAGACCCCTCTTTATCAACGCTTTTTTTACTAGCACTATAAAAAACCTCATTTATCAGTTCTTTTTTTCAAGCGCTAATAAAGAGTATATTTCATAAACAAATTAAAATTTATTGAAAAAATATATTAATATAAATATAATTTTTTTTTAAATATAATTTAGATAAGGATAAATATGCATTCACACTTAATATATAAGATATTTAGTGAAAATAGCTTATAAATTAATTAAAAAATATTATTAATTAATAATTTTCTAATTATTATCAAGTGATAGTCATTTAATAAAAATTGGATGACATAAAAATTAAATAAATTAATGAACAAGGTAAGATTAGTTGAAAACATGACTCCAACTTTAAATGGCCATAACTTTTGACCCGGGTATCCGTTTGGGATCTACCACATATCAAATCGATACCTGCGAAGAGATATATGCCCTAGTGACCTAGAGGAACCCCCGATCAAAATTTTTGAGACCAAAAAAGGCCTATAAGGCCTCTAAAACATTCGATGGAATTTCAAAATTGTTTAAGGGGGTCTTATTGTCTTTTTTCGAAGGGGACTAAATTTATTCCAAAGGATTACATTCATATATATATTATGGTATTGTAATTTTATCATTTTTCACAATGTAGTTTTACTTATAATTAAATATATGTGTATTTTATTATATTTACTTATAATAAATCAATTGTATAAATACATATTTAAAAATATTTACATAAAAATGTATTTTTAAATATATAAAATAAATATTTATTATTCATTTTATTTAAAATAAAAAATTATCCATTTTATTTACATTATAAAAATTAATTAATATGTATATATATACCTATACAAGTAATGTTTATATGAATATTAGTAAAAAATATATTTAAATAAATATAAGTATATATATATATCACACACACACAAACATATATTTAATAGATGTATTTAAAAATAATTATATAAATATATGAATAAAAAAACATATGTAAATATATATATAAATAAATAGAAATATCATAAAATAGACAATAAAACAATATGATATAGTGGTAAAGGTGTTCGAGTTACAAATAAAGGTATATGGATAAAATATAAGCATGCACAGGAGGTTGAAATTATGCAAAGCACTTATAAAAGGGGGGAAAGCTCCCAGGAAAGTGGGTGAAAAGTGCTGATAAAGGGGGGTGGGAAGCGTTGATAAATAGTAGAGTGGGGAGAGGTCTGAACAAATTTTTTTTACACCTTTATGAGTACTTAAAAACAAGTGCTGATAAAGGGGACCTTTAATAGTGTATTTTAGCACCGTTAAATGGTGCCTTTATCAACATTTTTTGGGAGTGCTATTAGAACCAACCCTTTAACATTACTCGCATTATCAGCACTTATATAGTGTTGATAAATACCTTTTACTAGCACCATTAAAGGTAAAATTTGTACTAGTGTGACTATACACATCTTTTTTTTTTTAAATTTGACTATAAAATCATCAAATTGTAAAATCCATGAAAAAAAAACTCAATAGTTGTGATTCAACCATAAAATCACTAAAATCGATTAAACTTGCACAAGTAAACCAAAAAAGGTTGGGCATACTATAACGCCCTGACCCCAGTTACCCAGAGTTGGTGCATTATTACATAACATTGACATGATACAAGGAAATCATGTCCCAAAACACCGATCAGTTTAGTAGCCTTGTAAATACTAGATACATTCATAAGGTCAACATTACAACTTGAAAAGAAAAACAACACTAAATTATTCCATTGGAAACATCCAAGCTTCCTAGATTATACCTGAAAGTCACTCATAACTAACTTCTTCACATCCTAGGAAAAATAAAACATAGAAAGGGGTGAGCTCAAATGCTCAGTAAGGATAACAATATAGCAGAAACTTTCATAAATAAGCATAAACATTTAAGGCAATGCATAAATAAAACAAAAGCCTTTTAAACTTGAACTTCAGCATAATATGAAAAAAAAATGAAATAATTCCATTTACTTATTCACATGGATATTCTAATAGTCGAATAATCACATGAAATATCAATAACCACTTTCATAATGATAGAATTCATAATGCCAAACTATCATAACCACATAGTCAAGGCCTCGTTCCAAGACTACAAATAATATTTTGTCAAGGCCTTGTTCCAAGACACCAGTTTGTCTCATGAGACCTACCGATGCATCGAGGAGCTATAACGGGCTCCACCCATCACTTAATAAGTCCAATGCATTTCTCATATGAATAGGTCTAAACATAACATAAACATTCGTATTAAAACTAGTATACGAAATGTCAATACATTGTCCACAAACCATGAATGGTATAAAAATAGCACATCCACAGTCAAACATAACTCATTCGATACAATATGAAAGATTGTATTGTATCAGATTAACCTCAATCAAAAATAATGAAGGATATTGACATAGATGAAAATAATTATCAAAACTATTAGATAGAAATATCCCCCCTTTTCTTGAAATCATTTAAAATTCACACTTTTTTTCAAGAAGCCATTTAAAAATAAATTTTTGAATCAAAGTGTCCCATACCACTTTGAATCTTTTAAAATTAATTTTAATTTTAAAACTTTAATGTCCATATAAATAAATCCTTAAAACCATTTTAAAAAACATGGACATTAATGAGATATATTTAGAATAATAAATCTTTAAAACATTTAAAATGATATTTTAGTTAGAGTTCCTAACCAAAAGAGAGACACTTGAATACAAATAATTGAGGTAATAAAAACTTTGTAATATCATGAGAATAAATGGATTCATGATATACTATGTCAAAGTACATTATATACACTATATAAAAGTGATTTGGTGTATAACAACAAAGGAGTCTCAATGGAATGTAAATTGAGATGAAATCTCTCATAAAGGCCGTATCCTTAGGTTAAGGATAAATCAACGACCTAATTATGTGTGACAAATATAAATACACTCAATATGATTGGATATTCAATGTAAAACAATTAAAGGACATTCACACATATTCTTTTAAAAACAACACCAATGAATTGGATATTTAGCTCAACAAATGGCGATTGAGTTAAATTTACTCTTATCAAGTTCATACCGATGACTTGAAGATTTATCAATGGAGTGATTATGTGTATAAAAATTATATTAACTAAAAGGGGAGTGGAAATTATGACATAAGAAAATGAATACTTATTCTACACATAATATTGAAGTAAAATAATCAATGAAGTATGCGTAAAGCCGAATGAGTGGAAATTGAAAATTTAAATTCCCTTATTGATTTGATAACTTACAAAACATACACCCATGAAAGAAGGATAATACAATGATGATGTAGATATCCAGAAATTAAAGTATATTACACAATGAATACAATCATGGTAATTACAAACACCACATTCAATAAATAAGTGGTGAACAATGGAAATCTCACAGAATTAAAAGTGAGATAAGAAACCCCTTACCTCAAGTCCGAATTGTCTTTTGTGTTCCTTATTCTTCCTGAATAATAAACATAATTTAATTTATACTTGATTAAGAACACTTTTAAATTTTATTATACCTTTTATATCACTTATTACCTTTCTATAATAATTAGTTAATTATTTGAGTTCATATTGGATATTTTATTGATGTTCGGAACTTGAGTCAAAACTGAACTTGTTATAATTACAATTTGTCCATGTGGTCAAAAGTACATTATCTTCAGAATGATGTAAATGATTTAGATATCATATATATAATATATATCCAGTATATATATGTATTTATAATAGTACATAACATTTGGAGATAAGAAATGAAAAACACCTTTCATGGAGACGGTAAGCCGTACGTACGCATGAACGCTACTGTCATTTCTATTTTTTTATTTTAATGGAATTAAAACATAATGATACATAGGTATAGTATAATTACAGTATAATACCATATGATATATGTTTTACATAATTTAATTAACCCTATCCTTTATATGTTCCATGAATGTCATGAACGAATCATATCACCTTGAGGGGGCGGTAGTCCGCACTTCCTCAAATGAAATTATCGTGGTCAGACATATTGGAAATCATATTGGTGTGTTTTTAAATGAAAATTACAGAATAATAGAGAAAAAATAAACATAATAAACATAATATATAAATACAGTTCCATCTTAATGGCCACCATAAGAGGTGGTAGGATATAATCGAACAATCATCGTTTCGTGAGGCGTTAGCTTTCCATCCACAGAAACATTATGTTCTTCACGAATTAGATGGAGGTGTGTGTAAGTGTAGCTCAAATAATTCTTATAAAAACATCCAAGTATATTTAATATACTGGTGTTGTTACAAAATAAAGGAATAAAAAGAGTTCATGGGGTTGGAGAAGTAAAATAAAAGAAATGATTTTAAGAGAAACCGTTACCTTTAATTTGGGTAACTCCCTTTGGTTTGAACCAAAAGGACTTCTTGAAGTTCCTTATGCCTAAGGTAAGGTTTCTAGGTGGAGGATAGAGATGTAAGGAGATTAATTGGGCAGAGTTTGAAGGAGTCAAAAGGCTTGAGAGGTGTGAAGAATTGGTTAGAAGTGGTCTCCTTTTATAAGGGAGAGGAGGGGCTCTTTAGAAAAGTGTGAAACTATTATTTTATTATAAACTTATCTTCAGTTTCAAAAGGTCCAAAACACATTAAAGTAGAAAATAAGATGACTAATATTCGAAATAAAATCATCCAATCATAATTAGAAATGCTTTGGATAATATTTTAATCATTATAATCTTATTTATTTAAATCATTTATTTGTGAGGTAAACACTACATCATTATTGTGTCATAAATAATTTAATTTATTTGATGTCTAAAAATTATAAAAAAATACCATAATGTAGGAAATATTTTTATCTTTCTAATGAATATTTATAGTCTAAAATATAACTTATATATCCCCATGTAAAAATTAATTTACTAAAAGATATTTGTTTGTGTCATTTTTGGCTTTACTTTAAATTAATTAATCTAAAGAGTCATTATCACTCTCAAGTGGCTCCATGGGGTCCCAAAATAGACCAAAATATTCCTATGATCGTAAATGTATCAACCAATAGGGTTAGGACACATTTTAGGGTAATTTAGTATTATTATAATATTATTTTTTACCTTTATTTACCGGATTTATCCTTTAACCACGGTAAATAAAATATTCACCAAAGTAATTATTCAAAATGTCTAAAAATAAAAGTTACCTATTTAAAAATTTTGGACCTCCTGATTCTAAATATAAAATCCATTTTTCTAAATTCAAAATATAGAAGTGACATAAATTAATTTAAAATTAATTCCCATTGTCGAAACAAAAAGCGTGTTTTTAACAAATAATAATTATCAAAAGATTGACACTTTCTTATGTCCAGTTTAAATATGAAATTATGTCCAATGAACAAAATTGGATTAAATGGTAAAATTATAATCTAATTATACTTTAAAATCACTCAAATGCATATTTTATCACAATTAATTATTTTGATTAAAAAAGTTGTTTTTAATTAAAATTTAGTAATTTTCACTATTCATCAAAATATGAAAGATATCAGAAAAGTACCAAAATTTCACCCTAAGATAATTTCGATATTCCGAATCTAAAAATAAAGTATATTTTACGAAATTAAAAACATAAAATTTTCATTTATTAATTTAAAATTAATCCCCGCTGTCAAAACCAAAAGACGTATTTTTAAGAAATAATAACTATCAAAAGTTTGACACTTGTTTATGTCCAATTTCAAAGTGAAATTTCTTAAAATGACCATCATTGGATTAAATGTTAAAAATATAATATATATATACTTCAAAACCATTAAAATTTATAATTTAACAATATAAATTATTTTGATTAAAAAAGTTGTTTTTAGTTAAAATATAGTATTTTTCACTATTAACCCAAATATGAAAGTTATCAGAAAAACACCAAAACTTTATTGAAACTAAATTCTTATGTCTCTATTCTATAGAATAAGTTTATTTTGTCAAATTTAATATATAAAAGTTTCAAATATTGGATTTAAAAAGGCTTCACCATTAAAAGGTGGTAAAATTGCATTTTTTTGAAACATACTTCTTTTATCTGAAAAAAATGTATTTGTTCTTACATTATGTCTATGAAACTCATAATATGGATTCTAAAATTATAAGGATTATATAAAGTTCAAAATTTAGTTAATACTATTCATAACCGCTTTTTAACGACTTGTTTGGTAAGTCACAGTGCGCTAGAACTCGGTGTTGCGTGTAGTGAAAGTTATTGAATTACTTTGAAGAAATAAAGTACTATGAAATCTTGGGGTGTTACATTCTTCCCTCCTTTTGGGAATTGTGTCCTCAAAATTTTAAAATTGGGCTCGTAAATTTCATTTAAAGCCCCACATTAGAAAAAGAGTCAATAAAACTATCACTTTAAAATAAATTAAGAGAAGTAAAAAGGTTACCTGAGACAACAGATACTAGGATTCCATGAAAACATGGATATGGAAGAGAAAACAAAGTGTCAAGTTCTGATGGATAGGGATATAAAACATGATTAGGAGAAAGTTAACAACAAGAAAATCACAAACTTGTGATGGGATAAATGTTCATTAGTTTCCCAGTAGGAAAAGTAAACAGATAATGTTTTTTTTTGTTTTAAGTTACATTTAATAAAGTTGAGGAATTTATTTATGAGATTGACTAAGAACATAAAGAGATATACTTACTTTTTACGTAGAGTTTCATTCTTTAACAAATTTCTACCACCAACTCATCTTTTTTTTTCAAACGATGAGTATTCAAGATGACTTGGTCACACCGGAAGAGCTAGAATCAACTCCTAGAGAATAACATGATCCACAAAAGATAAACAATACATTTACTTTGTCTTTAGAGATTAACCACCACCAAAATGGTTAGTACAAAATCAGATGATCCCCAAAAAGGATAATCCTTTAGATAAAGAAATACTAATCTTAATTTCTAAAATTAAACCAACAATACCCAAAGTTCAATAAATACCATTCAATAAACAATTGTCCTTAAAATCCATAAATATAATCTAAACTAATTTTGAAACCCAAAACATAGAAGAATTTGATTACACAGTCTTCCATGTTAAATTGTATCTCCAAATGACATCAACTACTCTTAAAGTCACATACTTAAAAGTAATTAACCTAATCACATATTCTCTATTATAGGTTAATCATTTCCATAAATAACCCAAATCACCATAAATCCACAATAAAAACATAGATAGAAATCCACCATTACTCCTCAAATGAAATCTCATAGTATTCTATTTTCCTTGGGCATATAGTGTTTCCAACAAAGCGAACGTCTTCCAAATAACATTTATCACTTAATCACCAAATCATTTTCCTATACTAAGGGTATTAATTTGATAAGACATAAGATCCCAAATCAACTTATTATTGATCAATAAAATCATTTAACTAAAAATAATTAGTCACACTAACCGGGGACTTTATGTAGTCTAGTGGTAGGTGATAAATCCCAATCGCACTATGGTTGTGGGTTCAATTCCCATAGCTTTGTCCGATGAGATGAGTTGTCACACGGTCTGCGTGTTGTCATTTTTTTTATAGATATATTTTATAACATTACCAAAATGAGATAAATTCATCAAAATAACCATAACATAATTTAACCACAAATTTTATCTCATACCTTTCATTTTCATCCCAAAATATAATAACCTGTAATTGCCTCAAACCTAATGATCATATAAAACCAAATGGTTATTTATAACTATATCCACAAGAGAAAAGATAAGTCTTCCTCAAATATCACTTTCACATGACTAACTGTAGGGTTAAAAATACAAGAGAAAATTATTCCAAAGTAATCCCATCAACAAGGAGCACTAATACATTTAAACATTTTTCCAACCATTTATTTCCACATAGCTTCTTCTTTGACCAAGAAAATATCCTATAGAATAGGGAATTCACTCAGGTAATGGTTAGGTCCCCTACATTTACAGCAAATGATTGTAAATGGATTCTTGAGACCATTTTTATTTTCTTCCATAGTACTCTTCATTTTTCCTCAACAATTATTCACTTTATGTCCTTCTTTCCCACACGTAAAACATTTCTTTGTTCCATTGAGACACTTTCCTGGGTGTCTCCTTCCACATTTTTTGCATGATGTAAAGTGAGTATTCTTTTCTCCAGGGTCTCCACTACTGGAGCTCTTATCATTCATCATCTTTCTCTTCTTTGTTAAATCTGGGAGTTGGTTAATATATATGTTGTTGATCATATTTTTGGAAAACTGATTTGGCATGAACACTATATCTTTTACGCCTATCAATATTCCATTTTTTTTCTCATTCCCACCATCATTCCCACCTTGTACATCGTGCTCAAAGTTACTATGAATTCCTTGTAATCCAGCCATTAACTAAAACTAGAAAGCATTGTGCGAGTAACAGTAGTCATAAAATCATTTATAGAATATCATGACACTATATTTTCAATTTTTAAACACCTTAGGATTAACCAAGGTCATTTATTCTCATCTTATATTAAAATCCTTCAAATCGGTTTGTAAAGAAAATTTAAATTATCCTAATCATATCCCCCGGGGGTGTCGTAACCAAGAGTGTAGCAAGACCCGTTGTCGTGCACCAGTTCCTGTTCGAGTCTAGCTCAAAGCGGTGTTTTCGAGTTTTAACCCTAGATACATCTGTGCCAGAGCCGCCTCTACCTACTCGTATCCAGACATGGATGTATTGCTTGGAAAAATCACAAAATCTCTACAATACCAATATTTTATGAAGTTATTTTATACTAATTCTCAAAATCTATCTTAGGGCTATGTGCTCTAATCAGAGTTTATCTAAATCTAGCTTCCAAGGTTTGTACCAAACTTCCTCTGATACCAACTGTAACGCCATGAACCCAGTTACCCAGAGTCGGTGCATTATTACATAACATTGGCATGATACAAGGAAATCATGTCCCAAAATACCGATCAGTTTAGTAGCCTTGTAAATACTAGATACATTCATAAGGTCAACATTACAACTTAAAAAAGAAAAACAACACTAAATTATTCCATTGGAAACATCCAAGATTCCTAGATTATGCTTGCAAGTCACTCATAACTAACTTCTTCACATCCTGGGAAAAATAAAACATAGAAAGGGGTGAGCTCAAATGCTCAGTAAGGATAACAATATAGCAGAAAATTTCATAAATAATCATAAACATTTAAGGCAATGCATAACTAAAACAAAAGCCTTTTAAACTTTAACTTCAGCATAATATGGAAAAAAATGAAATAATGCCATTTACTTATTCACATGGATATTCTACTAGTCGAATAATCACATGAAATATCAATAACCACTTTCATAATGATGGAATGCATAATTCCAGACTATCATAACCACATAGTCAAGGCCTCATGCCAAGACTATAAATAAGATTTTGTCATGGCCTTGTGCCAAGACACTAATTTTTCTCATGAGACTTACCGATGCATCGAGGAGCTATAGTGGGATCCACCCATCACTTACTAATTCCAATGCATTCCTCATATGAATAGGTCTAAACATAACATAAACATTCGTATTAAAACTAGCATATGAAATGTCAACACATTGTCCACAAACCATGAATGGTATAAAAATAGCACATCCATAGTCAAACATAACTCATTCGATACAATATGGAAGATTGTATTGTATCAGATTAACCTCAATCGAGAATAATGAAGGATATTGACATAGATGAAAATAATCATAAAAAATATTAGAGATAAATATCCACCTTTTTCTTGAAATCATTTAAAATTCACACTATTTGTCAAGAATCCATTTAAAAATAGATTTTTGAATCAAAGTGTCCCATACCACTTTGAATCTTTTAAAAGGAATTTTAATTTTAAAACTTTAATGTCCATATAAATAAATCCTTAAAACCATTTTAAAAAACATGGACATTAATGAGATAGATTTAGAATAATAAATATTTAAAACATTTAAAATGATATTTTAGTTAGAGTTACTAACCAAAAGAGAGACACTTGAATACAAATAATTGAGGTAATCAAAACTTTATAATATCATGAGAATAAAGGGATTCATGATATACTATGTCAAAGTACATTATATACACCATATAAAAGTGATTTGGTGTATAACAACAAAGGAGTCTCAATGGAATGTAAATTGAGATGAAATCTCTCATAAAGGCCACATCTTTAGGTTAAGGATAAATCAACGACCTAATTATGTGTGAAAAATATAAATACACTCAATATGATTGGATACTCAGCATAAAAAAATTAAAGTAAATTCACACATATTCTTGTAAAAACAACACCAATTAATTGGATATTTAGCTCAACAAATGGCGATTGAGTTAAATTTACTCTTATCAAGTTCATACCGATGACTTAAGGATTTATCAATGGATTGATTATGTGTATCAAAAGTATATCCACTAAAAGGGGAGTGAAAATTATGACATAAGCAAATGAATACTGATTCCACACATAATCTTGAAGTAAAATAATCAATGAAGTATGCGTAAAGCTGAATGATTGGAAATTGAAATTTTAAATTCCCTTATCGAATTGGTAACTTACAAAACATACAACCATGAAATAAGGATAATACAATGATGATGTAGATATATATAAATTAAAGTATATTAAACAATGAATACAATCATGGGCAGTACACACACCACATACAATAAATAAGTGGTGAACAATGGAAATCTCACAGAATTAAAAGTGAGATAAGAAACCCCTTACCTCAATTCCGAATTGTCTTGTGTGTTCCTTGTTCTTCCTGAATAATAAACTTAAGTTAATTTATACTTTATTAAGAACACTTTTCAATTTTATTATACCTATTATATCACTTATTAACTTTCTATAATAATTATTTAATTATTTGAGTTCATATTGGATATTTTATTGATGTTCGGAACTTGAGTCAAAAATGAACTTGTTATAATTACTATTTGTCCATGTGGTCAAAAGCACAGTATCTCCAGAATGATGTAAATGATTTATATATAATATATATAATATAAATCCAGTATATATATGTATTTATAATAGTACATAACATTTGGATATAAGAAATAAAAAACACCTTTCATGGAGACGGTAAGCCGTACGTATGCATGAACGCTAATTTCATTTCTATTTTTTTTATTTTAATGGAATTAAAACATAATGATACATAGGTATATTATAATTCCAGTATAATACCATATTATATATTTTTTATATAATTTAATTAACTCTATCCTTTATATTTTCCATGAATGTCATGAACGAATCATGTCACCTTAAGGGGGCGGTAGTCCGCACTTCCTCAAATGAAATTATCGTGGTCACACATATTGGAAAGCATATTGATGTGTTTTTAAATAAAAATTACATAAGAATAGAGAAAACATAAACATAATATACATAATATATAAATACAGTGCCATCATAATGGACACCATACGAGGTGGTAGGAGATAATCGAACAATCATCATTTCGTGAGGCGTTAGTTTTCCATCCATAGAAACATTATGTTCTTCACCCATTAGATGGAGGTATGTGTAAGTGTAGATCAAATACTTATTATAACAACATCCTAGTATATTTAATATACTTGTGTTGTTACAAAAGAAAGTAATAAAAAGAGTTCATGGGGTTGGAGAAGTAAAATAAAAGAAATGAATTTAAGAGAAACCATTACCTTTAATTTGGGCAACTCCCTTTGGTTTGAACCAAAAAGACTTCTTGAAGTGCCTTCTGCCTAAGGTAAGGTTTCTAGGTGGAGGAGAGGGATGTAGGGAGATTAATTGGGCAGAGTTTGGACGAGTCAAAAGGCTTGAGAGGTGTGAAGAATTGGTTAGAAGTTGTCTCCTTTTATAAGGGAGATGAGGGGCTCTTTAGGAAAGTGTGAAACAATTATTTTATTATAAGCTTATCTTCGGTTTCAAAAGGTCAAAAACACATTAAAATAAAATATAAGATGACTAATATTCGAAATAAAATCATCCAATCAGAATTTGACTTGTTTTGGATAATATTTTAATCATTATAATCTTATTTATTTAAATCATTTATTAGTGAGGTAAACACTGCATCATTATTGTGTCATAAATAATTTAATTTATTTGATGTCTAAAAATTATAACAAAAATACAATGATGTAGGTAATTTTTTTATATTTCCAATAAATATTTATAGTCGAAAATATAACTTATATAGCCCCATGTAAAAATTAATTTACTAAAAGATATTTGTTTGTGTCATTTTTGGCTTTACTTTAAATTAATTAATCTAAAGAGTCATTATCACTCTCAAGTGGCTCCATGGGGTCCCAAAATTGACCAAAATATGACCATGGTCGGACATGTATCAACCAATAGGGTTAGTACACATTTTAGGGTAATTTAGTATTATTATAATATTATTTTTTACCCTTATTTACCGGATTTACCCTTTAACCATGGTAAATAAAATATTACCGAAGTAATTATTCAAAATGTCTCAAAATAAAAGTTACCTATTTAAATAATTTGAACCTCATGATTCTAAATATAGAATCTATTTTTATAAATTCAAAACACAGAAGTATCAGAAATTAATTTAAAATTAATTCCCGTTGTCGAAACAAAAAGCGTGTTTTTAACAAATAATAATTATCAAAAGATTGACACTTTCTTATGTCGAGTTTAAATATGAAATTATGTATAATGAACAACATTGGATTAAATGGTAAAATTATAATCTAATTATACTTTAAAATCACTCAAATTCATATTTTATCACTATTAATTATTTTGATTAAAAAAGTTGTTTTTAATTAAAATTTAGTAATTTTCACTATTCATCAAAACATGAAAGATATCAGAAAAGTACCAAAATTTCACCCTAAGATAAATATGAAATTACAAATCCAAAAATGAAGTCTATTTTACCAAATTAAAAATATAAAAGTTTCATTTATTAATTTAAAATTAATTCCCGCTGTCAAAACCAAAAGGCGTATTTTTAAGAAATAATAACTATCAAAAGTTTGACACTTGTTTATGTCCAATTTCAATGTGAAATTACTTAAAATGACCATAATTGGATAAAATCCTAAAAATATAATCTATTTATACTTACAAACCATTAAAATGTATAATTTAACAATATAAATTATTTTGATTAAAAAAGTTGTTTTTAGTTAAAATATAGTATTTTTCACTATTCACCCAAATATGAAAGTTATCAGAAAAACACAAAAACTTTATTGAAACTAAATTATTATGTCCTGATTCTAAATAATATTTTTATTTTGTAAAATTTAATATATTAAAGTTTCAAATATTGGATTTAAAAAGGCTTCGCCATTAAAAGGCGGTAAAATTGCATTTTTTGAAACATACTTCTTTTATCTGAAAAAAATTTATTTGTTCTTACATTATGTCTAAGAAACTCATAATATAGATTCTAAAATTATAAGGATTATATAAAGTTCAAAATTAAGTTTCATAACCGCTTTTGAACGGCTTGTTTGGTAAGTCACGGTGCGCTAGAACTCAGTGTTGCGTGTTGTGAAAGTTATTGAATTACTTTGAAGAAATAACGTACTATGAAATATTGGGGTGTTACACATACCTTTCTTTTTTTTGTTTGATGTCATGAAAATTATTCATTTTTTTATAAAAAAATCATTATAGAAAACACTATTTTTTTGATAGATAATTTGTATAACATTCATTTTATGTTATAAATAAATATTTTTTCTATTTAATGTCTCATCAAATTAGCCCTTTTTATTAAAAATGTGCATTTTTTAAAGTAATACTATTATTGTAATTATATTTTTATATCATTTATATGTTTTTAATAAAAAGTAAGACTTATATAAAAAAATTATTTTTTCTTTATTTAATGTATCAAAAATAAATAAATTTTCCTAAAAATGAGGAGATTCAGAAGAAACCATAAAAATCCTCCATATTAAAAAAATCAAGAAGCTTATAGTCCCCCTATTTGAAATATCACAAATTAATCACTTGTGATTTTTTTCAAGTTTGATTATCAAACCACCAAACCTCATGCAAGTGAAAAAAAGTTTACCTAGATGATAAAAAAATGTGTAATAGTTTTTTATTGGATATATCTTACAAATTAATCACCTCAAAAATCATCCTTTTATTTTAATTCAACTAGAATAATCAAAATATCAAAATTCATGCATATAAACCAAAAAGGTTAGGGAAACATTCAAATTCAACCATAAAATGATTTAAATTTATAGAATTATAATATTAATATAATATATCAAATTTAATTAATTATTATTTTAAGGAATATTAGAGAATAATTTATTATACATTTTAAATATATTAATATATGTTTTAATTTAAACTTCTCACAATTAAAATCAAAATACCATAAAACCAATTTTAATAAATCAAAGAAAACTGACATATAAGTATACAAATGTTATGATTGTACTAAATTGTTTAACAAATTAAAATCTCATTTATGTTGTTCCATATGATTATGAATTATTTTGATAATTTCAATTTGTATTTATAATGTTACTTACAATACTTATCTAAATGATTAAGAATTATAAAGTTTTAGATTAATGTTCATGTGAACAATACATCTACGAGCAGTACATGTATATGTAAGTTCACACATGAAAACAAACTAACATTGTTAATAATTTGTCAAATTATTTGAAGTCATGAATGAATTATTTAAACATCACAAACCACTAAAAAAGTTTGAGCACATTGAGGATTTCACATCCTAATCAAAAGCAAGGCCAACACATCCATGGATATAACATACATCAATTGGTTAATTCATATATGAAGGGTTTTGTAGGACATATATATACCCAAAATACAATGAAAGAAAACACAAAACTCAACCACAAGATCGACCATGACAGGTAATGAAAAAAAAACCATGCATACATCAATTTTGATCTTCATCCTTGCTTAATTAGTTAGGTCGATGGAGAACCCTTAGAAACTACCAACATATATTTACCTTTGTGAGTATCCACTGGCTAAATGGAATCACCAAACACTTGAGTAGGTTATATTTTCATTTCAAATGGTTTACTAGCATCACATCCAAGGTCAATGATGATATATAAAACAATATTTTTATTATTGAGAGTGTAGTGCCTAGTGAAAGCATGTTTCCATAATGAGAGGCAAGGAGTAAACCAATATGGATAGTTTTTACTGAATCCTTTTAACTCAAACAACTACTCCTATTAGGATGAATGAACATTATATGATTCAATCAACATATACACACCAAATGAAAAACAAATAAGAAACTATAACAACACATAATATTTTTACAAGGTTTTCCCCTAATGTGGGTGACTATGTTCTTGCTCTGTTTAGTGAAATCTATGACACATATATCCATGAATATCATAAAGTTAATATAATGAGGGAAGAAATTATCATCAATCCAAGAATTTTTCCCCAAAAATTTATCTAGTTTTGTCTCTCGATAGGTTTATACAAGACCCCTTATGTTTACAATGATGTATGAGAAGAGATTATCCTTAACCCATTACTTTCTAAATGATATGAAAAATATATTACTTGTTCATAACAACATCACAACATCAAATAAAATATCTTCTTTTTATCATGAATATGGGTCCAGAACTACCTTTTGAGTACCTGAATATTTTTTAGATAAATATTCTCTCAATCACTGCTATCTCACAAGGCTTAAAATCTTAAATAGAAGAAAATACCCATATGCATCATAAAATTGATTCTATGATGTAGAAAAAAGATCATGTTTATTTTTTCCTCACCCAAACCTTCAAATATCCATAATTGATACTTTCTATCTTCCACAAATCATATATTTTTCAATAGTTATTCATTGTATTTTTTCTCATCTCATGATCCTTATTTATCTCAGTTATTTTCTTTTTAAAATCCTCAATAATTTTCATGTGGATAGTTTCCTAATTTGAATCTTCATTTAAATTATGTTCAAATATCTTACCATAAAATACTCTAGCCTTGATCCTCAAATATGGAAATGAGGCTTCTATTTAAATATATACCATTCTTATTTAAAGATATTCTCAAACCTCCCATTATTTTCATTCATTTAAATATCCACAAAATCATTAATTAAAAAAATTAAAAATTCCCACAAAACCAAATATTTTTTTAAAGGTTGGGGCCGAAGCCTCAATTTATTATTTAAAGAAAAGTCCTCTTTAGACTGCGTAGAGGGAGACCCATTACATAGCCCGAAGGCCCAAGGCCAAGTGGCCTGAATACAAGGCTTGAAAGCCCATTTTTGGGCCCAAAGGACCCCTCGGTGAACAGTACTACTACAGTACCTGCTCTGCTATAGTCCCCCCGCCGCTACAGTGTTACCACTGCTACAGTTCCACCGCTGCTACAGTTCCCTACTACAGTGCTGCTATAGTGCCCCGGAAATTCACCCCTACCCGGATTTGATCCTGGTTCTTTTGGATGCCAAGCAGGAGCCTGTACCACTAGGGTACAGGCTCGTTGGCAACAAAAAACCAAATAAATGATTCTTACACAACTATAGTATAGTCATACACAAGATTCTTAAAACTAATTTCAATAATACAGGGATTTTGAAAACTTATGATCAATATTATATAGCTAGTTAGCATCACAGTTCAATCCGATGGCTTTCTTTTGATTAAACAACATTTTTTTAACACAACATAAGTGATTATAAATCTTAAACCTGGATCACCCTGAAAGAAACTAAAACCAATGAAGAAATTATTTGAGTACCTTACACCATAAAGCAATAGGAACCTTCTCTATCTTGTTCTTGATAACAACCACCTAAGAGGTAGCCAAAATAAATGCATCATACATGGTGTATCCATGGGATGAAACCAAATCACCCATCATATAAACATGACCCTCCTTCTCTCCATGATATGCTAGTATCTCATATGGAAAAGGATGAAGGAGGAAGAGAGCCCAAGCAAAGGAGTATCAACAGGAGGCATGGAACTTATTCAAGAAACCCATCACAATGGGGCTGGCCTCATAACATAGCCCTTTAAACATTCCTGATCCAACCACACATTTAATAATGTGTTACAAAACACATGATTAAATATTTGACTATATTTATTCATTCACACATTTATCTTATAAATGTTACTTTGAAACTCCCATAATAATGATAACCAAGGTGGAAGATGTTCTGAATGTTAACCTTTAACATTCAAATTCCCATATAAGTTGTAGGATATTTTGAGATAATCATATCATATGATTCATCCCAATCGTATAGTATGACATAGTTTAATCACAATATATATGATTAAGGCTTTAGGTAATATCCCCTTCAATCTAACACTTGCACTAATGCCTCATATACTTTGTTTCATTTCACCTTATATTGTATCATATAAAATAACTTATTAAACAATACACAAAACTCCTTTTGAATATTTCTAAAATACTTTTGGAAAACTATCATAAAATTAATCATGTATCACATCATATGTGATACCTTGTGAATACCCATCCAAAACTCCTCTTAGATTAACTATAAAACACGTTTGGAGCATCTCTTTGAGTTAATCTCAATCCCTATTCAGTTAACCATAAAGTGTAACCCCATAGGACTTTGTAGTGTTATAAAAAATATAAATCATTGGATCTATAAATGTAAGAAAAAAAAGGCTTCTAGAAAAGCATCAATACTACTTAAGATACAAAGAGATCTAGCGCGCTCTCCATCAAACACATGTATCACTACACCTGTTCCCACCAACTACATCACACATAAGAATTCATTTTCATATAATCCCTTTGTCCAATAAATCAAGAAAACTTGGGACATGGAGAATAGAAATCCCATATATCCTACTCATACATTTTTTTATTCTATGAGTATAGTCTATCCAGGTTGGTGAATATATCACATTTCATTCACCTTTGTGGATGAGCACATCACATGCACCTTATTTGAATATATAATCACATCATATATTTCCCTAGTATGTCTCAATCAAGGGATTAAATGTCATACTCATCATATGAGAGGAAAACCCCATCTTGGTTAAGCTCCAACTGATGAGATAATCTATAATATACCCAACCATCTCTAATTAGATAATCCTTAAGGCTTGTGTAAGAATGATATTAGAGTATGAAGGTTCTCATGATTGGTATCTCGCTATCCTTATGTATTTGTGACTCTAAATATAAACCATACACCCTTGGTATACCAAATACATAGTATATGACACTCCATGAGGCATACTTCATGGGTAATCTAGTACACAAAACTCGTTTTGTGCCTCATGAGAATATTTTGTATCCCAATACAAGAATTATACTCATGCTAACCTTAAAATTTCATTATAACCTATGATACTCAATGATGAAAATTAGTGAAAGATAACTTAAATATGCACTTTGAGAGGTCAATTATCATTTCACTTCACAAAATATATATCAATATATACATATATGAAGCCAACATGAAAGAGTGATCAAGTAGATATTGTATTTTGTATAACATAATAAATTTTATATTCTTAAACTCCTTTAATAATACTTAACAAAAGAATATATAATCACTTTTATAATATATCATATATGATAGATTGTTAGATTAACTTTATGTTTGCTATATTTTAGTGGTTTTTTAATCTCATTAAATCTCTATATAATTCATGCCACATATCTTTGTGAAAATATGGTAAAATAATCACACTAAAGTCTTTATTGAGCAACATCTACGAAGAAATAATTTTTGAATAATTGTGATATTTAGGAATCAGATTCATAATGTTTATCTCCTTGAACATATTCAAACTCCTTAACTCCCCTATATGAAATGTTAAAATTTTAATGACTTATATTGTCTACTTATGTTGTGCTCGATCTAGTTTTACACCCATACAGTGCTCCAGGCCAGTTGACCACTGGGCCTTAGGCATGCCTCCTTGTATGCCAAAGGCTGTTGACTAGAAGCAAGGGTGTAAAGAGGTGATAGAGGGAAGACTATAACCTCAGGTGGTGATAATAATAATGGTATATAAATAAATATAACAGCAAAAGAAATACTATAAACAACATGACCAATAACCCAAAATAGCGGTAGCATAATGAATGAATGACAATAATTAATAATAAATCCAAACATACCATTTGTAGAATAAAACACCATTTGTAGCTAAGAATGCATATCAAAATAGGTCACACAAACACTAGATAAACAGAAAGGGTCTCCCATGGATGACCATAGTACATACATATAATAAGCATGCTAAAGCGAATGTAAACTTTAGATGATGAAAGAACCTCCAAGGTGCCTTGCCATCCATCCCATGATAATATCCCAACATGATCACTAAGGTCCATCTCTTGAGTCTAAACCCTTACCTGATTATAGAAACATAAATTCTACACTTAAAGGGCCTGTGTAGGGTGTGAGAATAAATCTCAGTAGGCCACCACCAATGTGTTTCGATCTTACATCTGTGATAAAGTAGGTGTATATAAATATAAATAAAACAGCACATTCCCATCCTATAAATAATGTGATTTCCTTATGCTCAACAACCACAAGGAAGAAATCACCTGCTTTGACTATTGCTAGTATACCACATGCCCCCAGTTATATATATGGAATACAATAACATTCCTACATATATATAACTGTATTGTTGATGATCCTTAGCATAAATCCTATGACATCCTCTAAGAAGTGATAATATAGAGAGACCTCATGCACCTCCTGTAAAAGTATCACCAAAACCTCATGCCAATTAAAACCCCCCATTTCATAATCAAATAAAGTTTAATGATGGAGATCCAACACCTCTATTCATGGGGAGACGCAATGGTGTCTCCTTCCTAGATGCACTTAAAAGCACGGATCTCAACAATGATCTATCACCAATGAGACCTCATCTTCTCAAGAAGCTGGATGATGGAGGTTTCATAGTTGAAGTAGATCCAGAGGCACTTCGTCAACATGAGCTACTTTGCAAATACTCCCTCATGGGCCGCATCTCCTACCTGAAAGGTGACCGCCCTTAGACTATAATAGATCTTAAACCTAGAATTGCTCACTGTTGGGGTATATCGAACTGGAAACTTGTTCCCATAGGTTGTGGATATTTTCACTTCTTATTTAGTTCTCAATCTGACCTTGATAAAGTATGGGATACCGGTAGTCTCCATTTAAAACCTGGTCTACTCAGGATTTCGGAATGGAACTATGTATTCAACTCTTACACTCATAGGAACACAATGGCCCAAATATGGGTCAGATTACATGGATTAAATTGGTACTTTTGACATCCTAAAATTCTTAATGACATTGTGTCTTGCATTAGATTTCCACTGAAAATTGATCAAAGAACACTAAATGCTGATTTGGGCCTATATGCCAGGGTAATGGTTGAGGTTAACCTTGATGAACCTCTCCCTAATTCAATAATATTCTCTAATAAAGAATATAAAATAGAAATTAGGATCGAGTATGAGAAAAAACCAACATTCTGTGAAATTTTCAAACTTATTGGACACACAATAGAAAATTACAGGGTGATTAGGAAACAAGTTGTACAACCAATAGAAAATGAACAGAAAGAAATAAAAAATAACAAAAAAGGCAATCCAACCAACACCGAAATCCCTGAATCTTCCAAAAGAAAGAATGAGGTATGGGTTAAGAAATCCACTAAATCAAAATCTGGAACTTCCTAGGCTGATCTTTTAGAAGAGGATGACAGTATCCTCCTTAACGAGCTTGAATCCACTGTTATGGATGTTATTTGAAATCATCAGGAAAAGGAACTTGTGATGAATGAAACAGGTAAGTTATCTACCCCCACTTGTATTACTATTTACAATGCTCATGGTTCAAGTAATGTTTCCCCGGGAACAAGCAACATATGTAAGGCAAAGGGAAAAGATATTGGGAACTCTACTAGTATTCTAGTTACAGGTACAGACCCACAACAGGAGGCAAAAAACTGTAGCCACTTGCCACCATCTCTGGGTTTTCCAACTCTGCATCCACATGAAGGTTGTGACCCAAAACAGGCTGGCACTCTCTCTTAGTCCAAACATGTTTTTGCCAAGGGAACAACTTCACTAGATCCTGGATAGAAACCCAAAATACATCCAGGTACATCATCTCATGGCATTGATCCATCTCCTTCAGGTATAAACTCTGACATTAATTTAGTAGGTATAAAATCTAATGACAATTTTTTGACTGAACCCTATACAAGATGTTCTGCTAACCAAGTTAGCTCTTTACCTGAGACCAAGTGGGTTATATCAACTACACCTGAGCAGAATAAATTCAAGCTAAAACCTGACTCAGATGTGGACAATGGTATGTTAATTGATTGTGCTGTACAATCAATTGTCATAGACAATGTCCACCATAAGAGGATTTCACATAATGAAATTCTAGACAACTCCATGGAACATGTTGTCCCGAGTATGCAGATAAATGCAGAGGGTCCCCCTTCGAATCTAAAGGACTCTTCAACACTGGATTCTGGGTAGAAACTTGTAAGGAACTCAGGTACATCAACTCATGGCCATACCTTAAATGTCCCAGGTACACAATCCCTGCATTCCAGGAATAAATAAGTAGATATATCTTATGACAGTACTATGGCTGCAAATGCTGTGAGCTTGAATACTCAACATGAGGATAAAAATGATAAAAATAGAACTATAAACACCATAGACTTACCTACAAAGGAGTACTCTAAAAAAGATAGCACAAAGAACCCCCTACCTCTAGAAGTATCCAGGATATGACCAAGATCCCATCTAAATCTAAACAAACTAGAAGATCTACTAGATACAAGGGCTCTGGAAACAAAAAAAGGGGAGTTCTAACTCCAAACCTAGGTATAAATGAAGATACTCTTCTGGAACTGTCAGGGTATTTCCAACTTTGACACCATTTCTGTCCTAAAAAGAATGATTATCACTCACTCTCCCATTTTGTTTGCTATTTCTGAACCTAAAATCAATTTCTCTCCCAAGTTCTGCCACTTGTGTTAATATGGTTATACCTTCATTAGTGCTACAAAAAATTCCTCCACGGTTGATTCTCTTTGGGTATTCTCACACTCGTCCATTCAAAATGTCAATATCTTTAACATATTGGATCAATTCCTCACTTGTGATTTTTTCCTTGATAATAGTCGTACTATTTGTTCTTTTGTTTATTCCAAGAATAGATATCAAGATAGAAGACCTCTTTGGGATGACCTCACCGTTATAAACAATAGCAATCAGGCACCTTGGTTTATAATTGGAGACTTCAATGCTATTCTCAATTCAAGTGAGAAAATTGGCCCTTCACATGCTACGATCTCCACAAGAGAATTCAAAACCACCATAAAAGACAATAACCTTATTAAAATAAATCTAACGGGTTCCAAATACACCTGGTATAGAAAACAATACAATAGAGAGGTTGCCTCTAAACTAGATAGAGCCTTCACAAATGTTCCTTACATGGATAAATGGGACACCATTTCCAGCACCACCCTTCATAAGATTCACTCTGATCATCACCCTATTTTGGTCAATGTATCCACTAACACTGTTAAAAATTTTCTTCCCTTTAAATTTAACAATGCATGGTTCTCTAACACTGAATTCACTGATATAGTAAAGAACTTTTGGCTCTCCATAACTCATTGAAATGATGCCTTTGCTTTCCCTTCCAAATTAAAATCTATTAAACAAATTATCAAAGCTTGGTGTAGCTCTCATGTCAAAAAAATAGACAAGGATATTCTCCTCCTTGAGAATGAGTTGGACCATATTCAAAACCATAGCACAAATTCCGACTTTAGCACTGATCTGAGCCATGAAATCAACATTTTGATAAAACTCAACTCTTTTCTCACTTTTAAGGAAAGGATGAGAAAACATGTTTTTAAATTAAAATGGTTATCCGAAGGAGACAGAAATACTAAATTCTATAATTCCCTTCAAAGAGATCGGAAATCTTGTAGACCTCTTGCCTATTTAAAAGATGGTGACAACATTTTAGAAAATGAAAATGATATTGTTAGCCATATTGTGTCTCATTTTGAATCTGTCTTTAATGGCTCTGATAGAAACAAAGACCTCTTACCTGAGATAATTCTGATGGTGGTTAGCGATGAAGATAACAACTTTATTCTTACCATTCCACTTGATCATGAAATCAAAGAAACTGTCCTTAGTTTAAACCCTGATAGTGCTCCTATCCCTGATGGTTTTAGTAATGGTTTCTTTCAACACTACTGGGATATTATCAACTTTGATGTTTGTAATCTTCTTAAATCCTTCTTCTCCAATGGTGTCCTCCCTCATGGTCTAAAAGCCCAATTTCTCTCTCTAATTACAAAGGTTAATAATGCTTCTAAGATCCATTCTTTTAGGCCCATTTCCCTTATTAACACCCTCTATAAAATCATCACGAAAATCATTGCAAGAAGAATTTCTTCTATCACTGAAAAATTAGTTTCTTGGAATCAATTTGGGTTTATCAAAGGTAGATCCATCCAAAATTTCATTTGACTTGATTCATATTGCTTTAAAACCTTAAACAAATGCAACAAAGGTGGTAATATTTCCATTAAACTTGACATTAAAAAATCTTTTGATACCATAGACTGGAGTTTTATTTTTAAAGTGATTCAGTCTTTTGGTTTTAGTGATGCTTTTATCACCACTATCCGTACTTTATTCAATTCAGCCTCTATCTCCATTCTTATTAACGGTTCTCCTAGGGGTTATTTCAAATGTACTAAAGGTTTCAGGCAAGGGGACCCTCTTTCTTCCATCCTTTTCTCCATTGCGGAGGACTATCTTAGCCGACTCCTCAAATATCTGGCTGATCAAAACAAACTCAAACCCATCCATGTTTCATGTAATCTAAACGCTCCTACTCACCTGTTGTATGCTGACGATATTATTCTCTTTCTCTAAGGTGATAATAGAAATATTTGCACCCTCAAAAATTCCCTTGCGCACTATGAGGAAATCTCTGGTCAAATGATTAGCTGGGATAAATATTCTATTTACTTTGGAATTTTTTCCCTCTAATAGGAAATTCAGTATTATAAATGACTTAGGAATAAAAGAGGGTTCTCAACCTTTTAAGTACCTAGGTGTCCCCATCTTTTGGGGAAGACCCAAATCCTGTCATTTCCTTGATATTTCCAATAAAGTTACTAACCAACTTTTCTCTTGGAAAGGTAAATCTCTCTCTATAGCAAGTAGAATCTGCCTGGTCAAATCTACCATTGTCTCTAAAATGGTTTACTCTATGATGGTTTACAATTGGCCTACTAGTCTTATTAAAAAAATAAACACCTCAATCAAAAATTTTGTTTGGACTGGTAGAACCATGGAACGAAAACTTGTCACCATAGCCTGGTCTACTTGTTGTCAACCAATTGATAAGGGAGGTATCAACATAAAAAATATAAAACATTTTAATGAGGCTCTGTAAGCTAGGCTCACTTGGAACTTATTCTATAATAACTCAGAGTCTATCAACTTCCTCAAAAATAGATTTCTTTAGAAACTTAAGAAAGGAAATACTACCTTTCTTTCCTCCTCTATCTATCCATCCTCAAAGCATTCCTTTTCTGCCATCATGAGTAACTCCAGGCGGATGGTCTCCAGAAACTCCTCCCTGAACTCCTGGTTAGATAACTGGGTTGGCGCTCCTTTAATTTCCAGGGTTTCCCTTGACCAAAGCCCTAGGAACACCAATCTCTCTATTAGAAATGTTCTTAATTATTGTAATGATCCTATTCATGCTAACATTATGAATGTCATTGATACCTATCCCTTCTCAAAAGCTGATGATTTATTAGTTTGGGAACCTGCTCACAATGGTATGCTTGATTCTAAAAACTTTTATAACCACTTCTTTTGAAACTCTGATAGTGATTTTGGTTGGATAAAACTTTTTGACAAACCTTGGATAAAACCCTCAAGATTTACTCTCATCTGGAGACTTGCTCATAACAGAATTCCCACTGATGACCGTCTTCATTCGTCTGGTTTTCAACTCTATTCTAAATGCAGCCTCTGCAATCAGAACAAAGAAGATGCTAATCATCTATTGCTTTTTTGTGCCACTTCTTCTGCTCTTTGGAATTATATTTTTGATATTTTTGATTGCAGATGGTGGATGCATGACTCTGTCAAAACACAATTAAAGATATGTGCGAACCTTAATAGTTCTCAACAAATTAAAAACATTTTTCTTGCTGATGTCGCTGAACTTCACCACATGATATGGTATGATAGAAATGCTATTATTCATAATAAATTCTCATCCAATCTTAATGCAGGAAAAGCTCGGATTCTCATTGCCATTCGCGAAACTGCTTCAATACAAATGGGTCACTGCAACAACACGGTGCAAGAATTTAGCATCCTTAATCGTTTGCGTATTGCCAAATTTTTTTTCCAACCACACTTCACTTTTAAAGTCTTATGTTGTGTCCCTCTTCCAGGATGGATTAAGGTTAATGTGGACGGTGCTTCCAAAGTCAATCCTGGTCCTGCGGGTTGTAGCACCATCTTCAGAAATCAAAATGGTCAGATCATTGGTTTCTTCTATGGTAGCTATGGCATTGCTCTCTTTCTGGAAGCTGAAATGATGGGTATGATTCATGCCATATCTTTTTCCAAACAACATGGCTGGAACAACCTCTGTATTGAGAGCGATTCGACCACTATTGTGCAAGATGTTTAGAACGGTGTGATACATTTGGCGTGGTCGATCACCACTCACTGGATAGACTGCATCCGTGCTCTTCATGACATCAACTACATCATCACTCATATATATTGTGAATCTAACATGGTTGCTGATGGTCTTGCAAACAAGGGAGTCAATCAAGACATTACCTGGCTTGATGAACTTCCTGTTGACTTACTTCCCTTTCATAATAGAGATTGTAATATGCTTCCATCTTTTAGAATTTTGTAACTATTTTATTTAATATCTATAGTGCCATGTTTTTCTGGCCATACACCATCTATTTAAAAAAAATGTTAAAAATGTTTATTTATAAAATATTTGGGATTAAATCATTCATTTGAAAATTTGGTGAAAATTCCAGTTTTGCCCTTTAAAATCCACTTTAGCATTTTGGACATAAATATTTTGATATATATTATTTGAAATTAAAATTTTGTAAATATATTTATGAATTAATGGGATATAACTTTAATTTAGGAAATTAGAGCTAAATCATGCATTTGATGGGTGCAAATGGGCCATGAAGTCAAAGTTGGGCTGAACTCACCAGATTAGACATTGGTTCTGTATTTGCGCCACAAATTATTTATAAGTACTTGTATTGGGCCTGTATTTTGAGATGATCTTGAGGACTCATTTTTTCACAAATAATACTTCTATAAGTATAGCTGATTCATGCGTTTTGGTGGTCAAAAAGGCAGTGAAAGTTGGATTAATTTATTTGGAAGAATTTCCCCATTCACACTTGAAACCTATTTAAACCTAGCCTCCCCTCCACTATATAAATTGGTGTTTTTATCATTTTCAGGGGTTATGACGTGAATTAAGAGATTTAATACAGGGAAGAATTGGTTTCACTCAAATTATCCAACCATTTTAAGAGGGGTAGCTCGTGAAGTAAGGATCCCCTCATCGAAGCCTTCTTCTTCTTCTTCTTTGTGTTGTAATACTTTTGTTTTCATAATAAACTCCTTAGTTCTTCTTTAATTTATTCTATTTTTCTATATTTTGTTCACTTATATTCATCATTAATCTTCCTCTTTGGGTTAGAATTCAAGAGTATAAACAATATTGGGTTATACCCTTTCTAAATCTTTTCAAATATAATCTGTTTCTATGATGACTACGCCGTCCATGGAAGAGTAGTTTTCTCAGTAATTGATCTACCTATTACCTTATTCATTAATTTATTTTGAATCAAAGAGCTAATATAATTTTCATAATATGATATATTAATTTAGTTTTCAATTTAAATGAAACTAAGCAATCAATTGAACAATTGACACAAAAACACGCGAGGTCAAGATTTGTGTAAATTGTGAGAGTGTGATCTTAATCAATAATACAAGACCACAAGGGACAAATTTTTAGAGTTCAAATGCAATACCTAAACTCAATTAATCCTCATTTACTGAGTGTATATGTTCTCTAATTAACCACTGACCATAATCTAATCTAAGAACATCAATCAAAGCAGGGTGCTGTGATTGTATGTTTTGAAGCTAGCCTAGGGTTTAAGTAATTTCATCTTTGTGGTTAAGTTAACTCCCATAGGGTTCTAGGGTTAAAAAATTAGGGGATTATAATTAATTGGATGTTAATTTAAATTATAATTATAAATAATTGGGTGAAGAGGTATAGTTAAATCGATTATTACTTTTAAAATATTTTTTAAAAAAAATCTTCTTAGTGTGTTTTATTAATCAAGTTTCATTAAAAAAAAATACAATATTCTTCCAACATACTTATTATTATTTTATAAATGGTAAACACCCATCATCATTTTTAATTAGTGTTTTTATTCTCTTTTATTTTATTTTTATAATACTTTTAAGAATTTGTTTTAATGTACTTCCCCCTTTGAGAGATGACCTTGGCCAGCCACTCTGTTACATCCAAGTACCAAAAAAAATCACACTTCATTTGAGAGAACCCATGAAAATTACTTTAAATTTTTTACCATCACCAGGGAGACAAGTAATTATTTCAACCAATTAGAGGTATTTATTTTATTTTACATTTTATTCTCTTCTTCTCTTCTTTCTTCATTCTTTACACAATCTGATTTTTTTTCTTCTTTTATTTTTTTTCTTCTTTTTGGATTATCAACTCAAACTTATCATTTTTATTATGGTACACTTTTATTATTTTTATTTTTATATTATTTATGACCTGAACTAATCCCAAGGATCTCTTATATCTTGATCCTAAGATTGAACACAACCTCAAGGCTTGAATCAGACAGTCTCAGTCTACGGGAAGTTTCAACACTCAACTAGTTGTAGAATTCCTCCATTATAGTAACATTGAGATTGGGAACACTTAAAATTCAAACACAAAAGAAGAAAAAATGGATGAAAACAATAATTATGAACTTAATAGAACCATTCAAGAATTGGATGCACCCAAAATTAACTATCAACCAAATTACATTACATATCCAACTCTTGAATCAGACTTTGAATTAAAATCTGGGTTAATTCACCTCCTTCTAAAGTTTCATGGATTATATGGTGAGGATCCAAACAAAAATTTAAAATAATTTAATGTGGTTTTCTCAACCTTGAATCCAAGAAATTTCTCTGAATATAAAATAAAACTTAGAGCATTCCCATTCTCACTTGATGGAACTGAAAAAGTTTGGATGTATTATTTACAACCAGAATATGTAACCTATTGGAATGATTTAAATTTTTTTTATTGCAAATATTTTTTCCAACATCAAGGACCACTTCAATTCATAAGAAGATCTCTAGGATCAAGAAAGATCAAGGGGAGTCAATATATGAGTATTGGGAGCGATTCAAGAAGTTGTGTGCAAGCTTCCCACATCACCAAATCAGCGAGCAACTCCTTATCCAGTACTTATAAAAAGGTCTCACACCTATGAAGAGAAGCATGGTGGATGATGCAGTTAGAGGGGCATTGGTCAACAAAACACCAACCACTACACACACATTTATTGACAAGATTACACAAAACTCTCAACAATTTGGCAATCGAGGTACAACACATGTTCGATGAGTACATCAGGTAAGTCCTTCTTCCCTTGAAATTCATTTGATTGATACTATGTTAGAAGAATTGAATACTATTGTGAGACAGATAATTTTGGATCAAAAGACATCCCAACCCCCTCCTTTGAAGCCTTATGTAATTTTCACTGAACCAAGCCACCCAACTGATTGTTGCTCCCAACTGCAAGATATGAAAGATTGTTCATCAGTTTTCCCTAAGAGACTATATTAGCAGCAGCAACAACCACATCCCTAGAAGAAGTATGATTCATTTTCACCAACATACAACCAAGGATGGAAGGATCAATCGGACATGAGTTATACCTCTGGAAAACAACAAATACCCCCTTTCAACAAAACTTCCAGTAGCCTCCACCTTACCAGCAGGGTTTCCAACAACCCCAAAGGAGATTTGAATCCCAAGAATAAAAAATCCAACAATAAGGGACTTCTAAACAAAAGGTATATTCTAATACTGATGATCTTTTGAAACAAATTGTTTTTAATCAGAAAAATGAGCTGAAGAGTCAAGTTTCAGAGTTGTGGGAGTTGAAGACTCAAATGAGCCATATTGCCACTACCCTCCATGAACTGGTAAGTAAGAATTATAGAAATATACCTTCCCAACATACTCCAAATCCCAAGGGGAACTTCACTACCATCACATTGAGAAGTGGGAAGCAAATGAATAATACTTCTGCACCCACCATTCCATTGGGATTCACCTCAACTCTGGAGAAGACCCATTCAAGAACCACTGATGAGAAGCCCAAGGAGAAAGAAAAATATAAGAAAAAGATTGATGATGTTCCTCCTAAAACCCTTCCATTTCTAAACAGAGTTGTACAAACCAAAAATATGGATGAGGAGGTGATAAAAAAAAGGTTTTGGACACATTAAAGCTTGTGGAGATCAATATCCCTATACTTGAAGCCATAAATAAAATCCCAAGGTATGCCAAATTTTTAAAAGAATTTTTTACCAATCAAAGAGGGCTCAAGGGAAATGAGAGGATTAATCTTGGAAGGAATGTTTCAGCACTCATTACACCAAATCTAGCAATGCCAAAAAAGTGCAAGGATCCTAGGACATCCACCATACCATGAACCATAGGGGAGTTACACTTTTTTTATTCCTTATGTGATTTAGGTGCTTCCATAAATGTGATTCCTCACTATGTTTTCTCTTATTTATAGGTTGGTGAGTTGAAGCTGACAAGAGTAGTGGTGCAGTTGGAAAATATAGCTACAACATATCCAGTGGGAGTCATTGAGGATGTACTTGTCTGGGTAAGAGATATAATATTTCCAGTAGATTTATATGTGCTTAAAATGGAGGATGATCAGGTAAGTTCACGTGATCCCATTATCTTAGGTAGTCCCTTCCTCAAAACTGCTAAAACGGTCATAAATGTCCATGAGGGTACACTTTCCATGGATTTTGGAGATGAAGTTATTATATTTAAAGTTATAGACTCCATGAAGTACCCCTTATAGGACCATTATGCTTTTGTTATCTCCCATTTTGAACCACCAAATAAAAACCCCATGGAATTTGATTGTCCTATGATTAGGGATATTATAAGTATTGGTTCTAGTTTTATGTCTAGGATCACCTCCAAAACATTTTCTAATGCACAAAACTCTCTTATATTTGATTTTAAAATGGATTCATATTTTTATTTTGATCATGTGAAATCTGATTATGACATGGATATTGAATATGCTGATGGTTTTGATGCATTATTCTCTGATTTCGATGATGATGATTCTGGTACTAATGTTCATTGTGCACATATTTTAGTTCCTTCAATGTCTCCATCCATACTGCACCCCCTTTATTGGAACTCAATCCATTTACACCTAATCTCAAATACTCATACTTGTTAAGTGGTGAGAAATTACCTATTATAATTGCTAATAATCTCCCTTTTGAACATGAATAAAAACTTCTGAATCTTTTGAGAGAGAACATTAGGGAAATTGGGTGGACCTTGGCTGACATATCAGGTATTAGCCCCTCCTTTTGCATGAATAGGATTATTTTGGAGGATGTGGACAAACTGGTTAGGTAGCCACAAAGGATACTTAATCCAACCCTTCTAAGTTAAAAAAGAATTTGAAAAATTACTTAAGGTAGGTATAATCTATACCATTTCAGATTCTTAGTGGGTAATTCCTATTCAGGTTGTGCCTAAAAAAATGGTGTTACTATTATTAAAAATGATAAAGATGAGTTAGTTCCAATGAGGGTGAAAAACAGTTGGCGTGTGTGTATTGATTATAGGAAACTAAATCATTCCACTCACAATGACCATTTCCCCCTCCCATTTATTGATCAAATTCTTGATAGAATTGCTGGGAAAACACACTATTGTTTCTTGGATGGATTTTCTAGATATTTTCAAGTTTCTATCGCTCTGGAGTATCAGAAGAAGACAACATCCACTT
This sequence comes from Viscum album, assembly GCA_963277665.1. NCBI lineage: Eukaryota > Viridiplantae > Streptophyta > Magnoliopsida > Santalales > Viscaceae > Viscum > Viscum album. The sequence goes on along the minus strand of OY728119.1, from coordinate 454,796,975 downwards.
GTCCATTCGGTACGTTTTCCTAACAAAGGATGACATTTGGACTTTGTAATGCCCCAGGTACCTTCCAGAGATGCATGGTGAGTATTTTTTCTAATTTTATTGAGAACTGCATGGAGGTATTTATGGATGATTTTACAGTGTATGAGTCTTAATTTGATAATTGTATCTCTAGTTTGAGAAAGGTTTTGAATCATTGTATTGAGAAGAATCTGGTCTTCAATTTTGAAAAGTTTCATTTCATGTTAGAGCATGGGATTGTCTTAGGTCATGTAGTGTCAAAACATGGGATAGAGGTTGATAAATATAATGTAGATATTATTTCATCCTTACCCTGTCCTTTATGTGTGTGTGATGTTAGATATTTCCTAGGGAATGCAGGATTTTATCAGCACTTCATCAAAGATTTTATTAAGATTTCTCTTCATATGTCATGATTAATTCAAAAGGATTCTAATTTTTTGTTTGATGATTCTTGAAGGACTTCATTTGATGATCTAAAGAAGTGTCTGATCAATCCACTGATAATACAACCCCCACAGTGGGAGCTTCATTTTGAGATTATGTGTGACGCCTCCAACTTTGTGGTCAAAGCTATCTTATCTCAGAGGGTGGAGGGACATTCACATGTGATTGAATATGCATCGAGAACATTGAATTTAGCCCAATAAAACTACACAACCAAAAAAAAGGAGTTTCTTGCCATCATATTTTCTTTAGATAAATTCTGTTCATATTTATTGGGATCTAAAGTAGTTGTTTTTTTACCATGCATCTCTGAGGTACCTCTTGAAGAAGCTGGATGCAAAGCCCAGGATAATCCGATGGATGATCCTTCTTCAAGAATTTGATAATGAGATAAAGGACAAGAAGGGTTCAGAAAACTTGGTGGAGGACCACATGAGTATGCTTACTCACACACTAGAGGATGACACCTTGGACCAGGTACCACTTCAGGACACTTTCCCCAATGAGCATCTTTATTCCATCTCAGGTACGCATCCTTGGTATGTTGATTTAGTGAACTACCTTGTTGCATCTGAAATCCCTACAAATTTAAAGAAACATCAAGTCCAAAAATTAAAGAGCGAGTCAAGATTTTATGTTTGGGATGATCCATACCGATGGTGCATGTGTAGTGATCAAGTTATTAGGAGGTGTGTTCCTGATCATGAGTTTGAGTCTGTTTTACATTTTTGTCATACACTTTCTTGTGGTGGACACTTTGGACCCCAATAGTCAGCTAGGAAAGTCTTAGACTCTAGATTATATTGGGCTAGCTTATTTCATGATGCCCATGTGTTTTGTAAGTCATTCTCTGTAACGACCCGAAATTTTTTTAAATAAATTTTGTTTCCCAATTTTATGTGTTATTGTTATACTCAACAAAAAAGTTTTATTTGATAAACATGATTATAATTAAAATGAGATCAGTGGGTTTTGACTATTATATAACCATCGGTCAATATGACCGCTGTGAACAAAATGTTTTGATATAAGTAATTTTGGTTAATTATTATAGAAAGAAGATTCGATGGCCTCACCTAGTAGTCTTGGACCGATCGAAGCCCATCTAACAGATCTTGGGAAGGAGGTAGCACCACTGGGCTTTGCTCTGGATCAAATCCAAGCCGAACTTCATCATGTGAAGCTGGAACGGAATCGCCTTTGTGAGAAGTTCAAACTGATAGAAATTACTACTCGGGCAATGTTGACTGAGCCGCCCCAAGCTTCTATCACCCTAGCACACCTTACTCTTAGGTCCTATGCTGGTATTATAAGGGGTTATGTAACGAGACCGTAACTACCTTGTGTAATCCTTGTTTTAAATAAAAATTGGGATTTCTTCTTATAATGAAGTTTATGAATTTTGAAATGACCGGATAAATATAGTATGCATATTTTTGATGAATTTTAGAAAAAGGATATTTTAAATATGTTTATGTAAACCCTAAATAATTAAAAATGTGTAATGATTTTCAAAAAAAGGTCTTCTGCAATTATGTTCAGTACTAAATTTAGAGTCAAATAAGATCAACTTGATTTTTGATGAATAGTAAATTATGAATAGTGATTTTATGATTAGGATTAGTAATATGACCAAATGGATTAGTAATCTCACTTAAAGAAAGTTTTAAAATAATCTAGGCACCTTGATTAAGTCATGTGATTCAATAAAATAGTTAAATAACGGTTTCATTAATTATTATTCATGTATTAGTTTTTTCGGGTGAATAGTGTTTTTTTTAATTAAAAATTTAATTAAAAATAATTAGAAAATTATTTTTATAAAAATGACTTTATTTTTGAACTCAGAGCATCGATATTATGTTATGGTAATTTTTGGGGTTTTTTCTGAAAAAATGAATTTTTGATGAATAGTGTTTTTATTTAAAAATTAAATTAAAAATATTTAGAAAATTATTTTTATAAAATGGATTTCATTTTTGAAATCAGAGCGTTGATATTTGGTTAATGTGAAATTTTGGGATTTTTCTGAGAAAGTTGAATTTTCAGTGAATAGTAAAAATACAGTTTTAGGGTTTCGGTATGTTTAATGACATCATAACGGTGTCATGATGATGTCATGAGATCTTTTGAGGGTTGGCCGGCCAAGGGTGATGAATTATTGTTTTGGGGGCCCCATGTGGCCTAACTCCATGATAAATTCCAAGGGAGAGCACATGGGTTTGAGAAAAGCACATGTGAGGTGTCCCTTGGCCATTAATGCCTTGTCCCCTCACTTTCCCTATAAATACCAAGACCTCCTCTCATCCATTCGACTCCCCACTCATTCCCAACGAATTTCTGGTCTCATTAACTACCAAGGAGTCCTCCCAAGGTGCCCCAAGCCCTCAAGGTCCCAACCTTTGAGGTTTAAAAGTTACATTTTAAGGTAAGGGATCCGACCCCTCTCTTTCTTTTCAAGTAATCTCTTTTATGTCATTTCTTTTATACTCCATGTTCTTATGTTGGAGGATGTTATTTTATATTCATCCTACTGCCTATTTCATGTTCATATGAGGAGAGACCCCCCTTGCTCTCATCAATTCGTTTTAAGAATGTTTAAGTGGCGCCGTTAGGCTGCCGAATTTTTAAGGGATTCTTTCACCTTCCTCGTTTTCAAGTTCTATTTTCATTCAAGTCTTTCATGTTACTTTTTATTATGTTGGGGTATGATCTCTAAATTATCATACTGATCTTTTATGATCATATGATGAGAGACCCCATTTGATCGCTTCAATTCAGTATTTTGAAGTTTTAAGTGGCGCCGTTAGGCTGCCGAATTTTTAAGTGGTTCTTCACCCTTCTCGTTTTCAAGTTCTACTTTCATGTCAATTATTTCAATTTCCTTTTTGTTATATTGGGGTATGATCTCTATATATATCATACTAGACTCTTATGTTCATATGATGAGAGACCCCATTTGATCTCTTCAATTCAGTATTTTGATGTTTTAAGTGGTGCCGTTAGGCTGCCGAATTTTTAAGTGGTTCTTCACCCTTCTCGTTTTGAAGTTCTACTTTCATGTCAATTCTTTCAAGTTCCTTTTTTTTATGTTGGGGAATTATCTCTATATCTATCATACTGATCTCTTATGATCATATGATGAGGGACCCTATTGGATCTTTTCAAATCATTTTCTTTTGAAGTTAAGTGACGCCGTAAGGCTGCCGAATTTTCATAAGAGAAATCTAATTTTTTTTCTTCCTTCCATGTTTTTCATTTCAAATGGTATGTCCTTGAAATTTCATTACCATGATCATGTATCCTTCTTATTCTGTCCATGTACTATTTTATGGGTCATTTATGAATGTTTGACCCATTTTACCTCTCTTTTAATGTCTTCTAAGACCTCGGAACATTGCCATTATGCTGCAGAATTTCTGTCTCAAAATGTCTATCTCTTTTTCTAAAGTTCTTTTATTTTATTAAGTGAATACTCAAAGATCTTTCTTATAAAGGGGTATTCACATATATACCAAAATGTTCTATTTTAAATTCTGGGATTTACATACATGAGACCCACCTTCCTTTTCTGTGGGTTTTAAAGTGATGTAAAGATCATGTCTTTAAAGCAGTTTTTAAAAAGTTATGATTATGAAATGAAACCCATTTACTTTATGCTATATGGGTTATTTATGAAATTTTTGATGATGATATATGTGGCTCACATGATAATAAAGGCAAATTTAAGGGTGCGCCCTGATATCTCTCCAATGCATTGGGTAATGATGTAACCACAAGAGATTACAATTTTCACGATACCTTGGTGAATAACCTTGGTAATTTTAAAATGACACCTTGGGGATGGACCTTGGTGATATTTTCATGATTGTCTATGTTAAATGATGTAGCCACATCTTCAAGTTATGAAAAAGTTTTATTTTTATTATGATATGCCTCATGATTTCATTTTCATGCCTTAAAGTTCTTTTCATGACTTTATTGATGTATCTCAAGTTCATATGTAAAATGTTTCACTTGTTTCCCTTACTGGGCCTTCTGCTCACCCTTCCTTTTGATGTATGTCCCCTGGTTATGGGATGCAGTAATGATCCTAGGTTGAACATGAGGAGAATCCTTTCAAGTGTTTAAGAAGAATGTTTTTTTCATGTTTTACGTTCCTTGTTTCCAAGACACTAAACCTTAAAGATCCTCAGTTCCGTGTAATGGAATGAAAAGTTATGTTATAAAAAGACGGGATGCTATAGTTGGTATCAAAGGATGGTTTAGTTATTTGTGGAAATTAGGATATGAAAACTCTAGGAGGAACCCTATAGAAAAGTTTAATATAGGAAATCTTCCTGGTATTTTGGTGAGTATTGAGTAAGGGGTTGCCAAGCAAATACATCCCTGTCTGGATACGAGCAGGTAGAGGTGGCTCTGGCACAGATGTACATAGGGGTAAAACCCGAAAACACCGCTTTGAGCTGGACTCGAACGGGAACTGGTACACGACAACGGGCCTTGCTGCACTCTTGGTTACGACACTCCCGGGGGATATGCTTTGGTTAATTCATAAGCTTGGTATGAACCATTGTTAAAGGAACAAAGATAAAATAAAATAAGGGTTCACATAAGAATATATGATCATTCATAACCTAGATGGGAACCTAGGAGATCACAAGTTAGGGTATACCTTTCATATACAAGTTATCCTTATATGCTTTCAGTTCCTTTTCATGATTATTAGCTAAGTACTTAAGCCCCTAATTATGCTTTCTCTTCTTAGTTAATGGTGGGAAATGGAAGAACATGTTCCGACAACCAATGTGATAGGAAATGCGACGATTTTCGTATTAATATGACAGGGATGATTAGGGGATTAAAATATGATTATTATTTTGGAAGACGTTCATTATTTTGGGAAACATATTTGATCAAGGTAAATAGATTACTACGGTATTTTCATTGAGGAGTAAGGTTGACTTATATTTTGAAGAATCGATGAATTTAAGGTAAACTTATAGTAATTTAGGTTACTTATGGGAATGACTAACCTATCTTGGGTAAAATATGTTTAGGTTAGCTACTTTTTTTTATAAGATGTTAGGAGTGGTTGATGTTGTCTGGAGATGAACAATGAAGTTGTTTTGGAAGACTATGTTATCAAATCCTTATTGTATTTGGGTTTCAATCTTAGTTTGGTTTGTTTTGAAGAATTTTAAGGACCGTTATTTAGGGAATGTTCTATGATGAAATTTGGGTAGTACCATGGAACTTTGATGATTTAAAAGTAGTTTCCATTCCTATGGGATTATTTCTTTTTGAAGAGTTGTTTTACCTTAACCTTTCTGTTTTTGGGATAATGTTTAAAGATAGAAGAAATAGATTGTTAATCTTTTGTAGATTATGTGATTCTATAGAAGATGATTCTTGTGCTTTTATGAGACCAAGTGTTTTTTAATTCTCATCATTTGGAGAAAATATTAGTGTTGGTAGGGACTTGTTAAAGGATGAAACTCTACCTGAAGGTAGGTATATTTTCTTATGTTTTTGTTCTATGTAGTAAATGAAATCCTCAAAATTATGAAAAGAAAAGTAAAACAAAAATGTTGTTGGTTTACGTTTCCTACTAGGTAATCAAATACCGTTTACACACATCATAAGTTTGGGATTTTCTCATGGTTAACTTTCTCCTAATCATGTTCTCTATCACTCTCCCTCAGAACTTGACCCTTTGTTTTCTCCTCCATGTCCATATTTTCCTACATGGAACCCTAGTGTGGGTTAACCCGGGTGACCTTTGTACTTCCCTTTATTTTAAAGTAATAGTTTTACTGACTCCTTTTCCGATGTGGGACTTTCAATGAAATTTCAAAACCCAATTTTAAAATTGCGAGGACGCAATTTCTTAAGGGGGGAAGATTGTAACGACCCGAAATTTTTTTAAATAAATTTTGTTTCCCAATTTTATGTGTTATTGTTATACTCAACAAAAAAGTTTTATTTGATAAACATGATTATAATTAAAATGAGATCAGTGGGTTTTGACTATTATATAACCATCGGTCAATATGACCGCTGTGAACAAAATGTTTTGATATAAGTAATCTTGGTTAATTATTATAGAAAGAAGATTCGATGGCCTCACCTAGTAGTCTTGGACCGATCGAAGCCCATCTAACAGAGCTTGGGAAGGAGGTAGCACCACTGGGCTTTGCTCTGGATCAAATCCAAGCCGAACTTCATCATGTGAAGCTGGAACGGAATCGACTTCGTGAGAAGTTCAAACTGATAGAAATTACTACTCGGGCAATGTTGACTGAGCCGCCCCAAGCTTCTATCACCCTAGCACACCTTACTCTTAGGTCCTATGCTGGTATTATAAGGGGTTATGTAACGAGACCGTAACTACCTTGTGTAATCCTTGTTTTAAATAAAAATTGGGATTTCTTCTTATAATGAAGTTTATGAATTTTGAAATGACCGGATAAATATAGTATGCATATTTTTGATGAATTTTAGAAAAAGGATATTTTAAATATGTTTATGTAAACCCTAAATAATTGAAAATGTGTAATGATTTTCAAAAAAAGGTCTTCTGCAATTATGTTCAGTACTAAATTTAGAGTCTAATAAGATCAACTTGATTTTTGATGAATAGTAAATTATGAATAGTGATTTTATGATTAGGATTAGTAATATGACCAAATGGATTAGTAATCTCACTTAAAGAAAGTTTTAAAATAATCTAGGCACCTTGATTAAGTCATGTGATTCAATAAAATAGTTAAATAACGGTTTCATTAATTATTATTCATGTATTAGTTTTTTCGGGTGAATAGTGTTTTTTTTAATTAAAAATTTAATTAAAAATAATTAGAAAATTATTTTTATAAAAATGACTTTATTTTTGAACTCAGAGCATCGATATTATGTTATGGTAATTTTTGGGGTTTTTTCTGAAAAAATGAATTTTCGATGAATAGTGTTTTTATTTAAAAATTAAATTAAAAATATTTAGAAAATTATTTTTATAAAATGGATTTCATTTTTGAAATCAGAGCGTTGATATTTGGTTAATGTGAAATTTTGGGATTTTTCTGAGAAAGTTGAATTTTCAGTGAATAGTAAAAATACAGTTTTAGGGTTTCGGTATGTTTAATGACATCATAACGGTGTCATGATGATGTCATGAGATCTTTTGAGGGTTGGCCGGCCAAGGGTGATGAATTATTGTTTTGGGGGCCCCATGTGGCCTAACTCCATGATAAATGCCAAGGGAGAGCACATGGGTTTGAGAAAAACACATGTGAGGTGTCCCTTGGCCATTAATGCCTTGTCCCCTCACTTTCCCTATAAATACCAAGCCCTCCTCTCATCCATTCGACTCACCACTCATTCCCAACGAATTTCTGGTCTCATTACCTCCCAAGGAGTCCTCCCAAGGTGCCCCCAAGCCCTCAAGGTCCCAACCTTTGAGGTTTAAAAGTTACATTTTAAGGTAAGGGATCCGACCCCTCTCTTTCTTTTCAAGTAATCTCTTTTATGTCATTTCTTTTATACTCCATGTTCTTATGTTGGAGGATGTTCTTTTATATTCATCCTACTGCCTATTTCATGTTCATATGAGGAGAGACCCCCCTTGCTCTCATCAATTCGTTTTAAGAATGTTTAAGTGGCGCCGTTAGGCTGCCGAATTTTTAAGGGATTCTTTCACCTTCCTCGTTTTCAAGTTCTATTTTCATTCAAGTCTTTCATGTTCCTTTTTATTATGTTGGGGTATGATCTATAAATTATCATACTGATCTTTTATGATCATATGATGAGAGACCCCATTTGATCGCTTCAATTCAGTATTTTGAAGTTTTAAGTGGCGCCGTTAGGCTGCCGAATTTTTAAGTGGTTCTTCACCCTTCTCGTTTTGAAGTTCTACTTTCATGTCAATTATTTCAAGTTCCTTTTTGTTATATTGGGGTATGATCTCTATATATATCATACTGGACTCTTATGTTCATATGATGAGAGACCCCATTTGATCTCTTCAATTCAGTATTTTGATGTTTTAAGTGGCGCCGTTAGGCTGCCGAATTTTTAAGTGGTTCTTCACCCTTCTCGTTTTGAAGTTCTACTTTCATGTCAATTCTTTCAAGTTCCTTTTTTTTATGTTGGGGAATTATCTCTATATATATCATACTGATCTCTTATGATCATATGAAGAGGGACCCTATTGGATCTTGTCAAATCATTTTCTTTTGAAGTTAAGTGACGCCGTAAGGCTGCCAAATTTTCATAAGAGAAATCTAATTTTTTTTCTTCCTTCCATGTTTTTCATTTCAAATGGTATGTCCTTGAAATTTCATTACCATGATCATGTATCCTTCTTATTCTGTCCATGTACTATTTTATGGGTCATTTATGAATGTTTGACCCATTTTACCTCTCTTTTAATGTCTTCTAAGACCTCGGAACATTGCCATTATGCTGCAGAATTTCTGTCTCAAAATGTCTATCTCTTTTTCTAAAGTTCTTTTATTTTATTAAGTGAATACTCAAAGCTCTTTCTTATAAAGGGGTATTCACATATATACCAAAATGTTCTATTTTAAATTCTTGGATTTACATACATGAGACCCACCTTCCTTTTCTGTGGGTTTTAAAGTGATGTAAAGATCATGTCTTTAAAGCAGTTTTTAAAAAGTTATGATTATGAAATGAAACCCATTTACTTTATGCTATATGGGTTATTTATGAAATGTTTGATGATGATATATGTGGCTCACATGATAATAAAGGCAAATTTAAGGGTGCGCCCTGATAGCGCTCCAATGCATTGGGTAATGATGTAACCACAAGAGATTACAATTTTCACGATACCTTGGTGAATAACCTTGGTAATTTTAAAATGACACCTTGGGGATGGACCTTGGTGATATGTTCATGATTGTATATGTTAAATGATGTAGCCACATCTTCAAGTTATGAAAAAGTTTTATTTTTATTATGATATGCCTCATGATTTCATTTTCATGCCTTAAAGTTCTTTTCATGACTTTATTGATGTATCTCAAGTTCATATGTAAAATGTTTCACTTGTTTCCCTTACTGGGCCTTCTGCTCACCCTTCCTTTTGATGTATGTCCCCAGGTTATGGGATGCAGTAATGAGCCTAGGGTGAACATGAGGAGAAGCCTTTCAAGTGTTTAAGAAGAATGTTTTTTTTTCATGTTTTACGTTCCTTGTTTCCAAGACACTAAACCTTAAAGATCCTCAGTTCCGTGTAATGGAATGAAAAGTTATGTTATAAAAAGACGGGATGCTATATTCTCTCATTGCCAACACACTATGAATATTTCTAGGAGACATGAGATTCCCCAACAACCCATAATATTTTGTGATATTTTTGATGTATGGGGAATCAATTTTATGGGTCCTTTTTCTAGTTCCTTTGTTTTTTTGTATATTTTGGTTGCTGTTGATTATGTGAGTAAATGGGTGGAGGCCAAGGCCACTGGGATTGATGATTCTCATGCTGTTGTGAATTTTGTCAAGGAACAAATGTTTTGAAGGTTTGGAGTACCAAAGGACATCATTAGTGACTAGGGGACACACTTCTACAATTGTAATTTGGCATCCCTCCTTTAGAATTATGGGGTGACACACAAAACATCAACACCATACCACCCCCAAACAAATGGACAGGCTGAGGTTTCAAATCGCGAGTTGAAACAAATTTTGGAGAAAACTGTGCAGCCAAATAGGAAGGATTGGATAAAGCACTTGGATGTTGCGCTTTGGGATTACAGGACAACATACAAGACCCCCATTAGCATGTCCCCATTTCGGATTGTTTTTGGTAAATCCTGTCATCACCACATGGAAGTTGATAATCAAGCTTATTAGGCGATAAAGAAATGCAACATGGATTTGGACCAAGATGGAATTCAAAGGAAGCTGCAAATTCAAGAGCTTGAGGAGATTCGATTGTCTTCATATGAGAAATCACGACTCTACAAGGAAAGATCAAAAGTATATCATGATATAATGATCCAACAAAGGGAGTTTCATGTTAGAGAGAAAGTCCTTATCTACAGTTCACTATTAAAGCTGATGCCTGGTAAGTTGCATTCCAGATGGTTAGGTCCTTATGTTATGTATAATGCTTTTACTTATGGTGCGGTCGAGATCACACAAGATGACACTAAAAGAATTTTTACAGTCAACAGGCAATGTTTTAAGCAATACATTAAGGTAATTTCTACTAATGCAGTGGATTTCATCACATTGCATGGCCCCATCATCACTTGAGAATATCTGGCTGTTCCTGACCTTTCACTTTTATATTATTTGTCCTATTTAAAATTCTATATTTCATGTGCACATATCATCTCATGGGTCTACATTGAGGAAAATGAAATATTTTGAGTGTGGGGGAGGGAAAATTTTAGTTTAGTAATTTCAATTTTTTTTCTATTTAAAAAATAAAAATTGTGTGATTTTCAAATTTTGTGTGTTTCTTTTTCAAATTTTGTGTGTTTTTGAAACTTTTGAACAGAAATAATTTTCTTTAAAAATTTTAAAACCCACTTCCATGAGTGAAATAATTTATTCCATGAAACCGAGCTTAAATGAATGCTGAAAAATAACTTTGTTTCAAGTTCAAATCTTTAGTAATTTCATGAAAAGTACTCTGAATTTTGAATCCCATGCCACATATCACTGTCTTTATACTTGAAATCACTTTCCTGTGAGGCTTCTGAACTATTATTTTCATCTTCTTTAAATTTACCTCACTTTTTAAGAGACCAAACCATGCTTGATTTAACCATAATTTGATTTATTCCTATCAAAACTTGAGGGTTTGAGGTACTTGTGTTTTAAATTATTGAGGAATTTGTTTGGTATTAAAGCCCCTATTTCAAATAATCCTTTTTATAATGGCCTAACTTGAACATTTAATCCTTGTAGCCCTTAGAATCCATGAATATCCTGTTAGTTTAGCCACATTACAAGCCAATTTTCCCTATCCAACCAACTCTTGAAGTGAAATTTCATAATCTAGTTGAACTTAAGTGTGGGGGAAGTTGTCTTGTGTTGCGCTACTACATTTGGTGATACTTTGGGTGGAAAATTAAATTATAAAAAGACGTGTTTACTTCTGAAAAAAATAATTCTATTGAAATATATTTCTTTCTGTAGCTTTCATGATAAAAGAAGCTGTGCCTTTCTGGAGGTTCTAATGAAGAAAGAAAGTTGTGCCTCTCTGGAGCTTTCATGAAAAAAACTATGTTTGAGAAGATTGATATTAATTTTTGCTGAAATGATGAATGGTGTAAACTTTACATGAGTTTTTATGATTGTGGAGATGAATTGATAATATGGGGAGTACGGAGGAGACCATTTTTAATTGAAAATTGGATTAATGCAAATTTACTTAAAAAAGAGTCAAGCCCTCCTCATTCAGCCTTAGATTTCTTCACATCTAAATCCTACCAACTGAAATCCACAGAACAACCCTGAAAAGTCCTCATGATAAACATATGTGCTTGACTCAATCAGGTGGTGATGTAGAAATTTATCAAGCCTATGGTGACCCTTTTATGAGTTTGGATGAGAAAGACATTGCTGAAAAATTGACATTTGTGTGATAAGAGAAAATTCAAGTGAGGTAAGTGTTTTGTGTGCATGGGAGGATAAATAAAGTGAAAATATATTAAATTATATAAATGGAGAAATTGAAATAATGCTTTTTTTATGAGGCATTATATATTTTTTTTCTTGGTATGTAATTGTTGGATCTCAAGGATATGTGTTTTAAAATTTGTTTTGATTTGATAATGATGTTTACTTGTCACAGTTTTTTAAAATACATGATAGGAGGTTTTGCTCAGGAGTGAAAAAGGGTAAGTGTGGGGGAGTTGATAAAACACAATTTTGTTGAATATTTTATTTATAATAAATGAAAAAAATTCCTCACAATGTGTTAAATATGTTTATTTATAAAATATTTGGGATTAAATCATTCATTTGAAAATTTGATTAAAATTTCAGTTTTACCCTTTAAAATTCACTATAGAATTTCAGATATAAATATTTTGATATATACTATTTAAACTTAATTTTTTTAAATATATTCCTAACTTAATGGTATACAACTTTTATTCAGGACATTGAAGCTAAATCATGCATTTGATGGGTGAAAATGGTCAATGAAGTCAAAGTTGGGATGGACTCGCTAGATTAGACATTGGTTCTGTATTTGGGACATAAATTCTTCATACATTCTTATATTAGGCCCAAATTTTTAGATAATCTCTATGACCCATTTTCTAACAAATCATTTTTCTAGAAGGACATCTGATTCATGCATTTTGGTGGTCAAAAAGGTGGTGAAAGTTGGATTAATTTATTTGGATGAATTTCCCCATTGACACTTGAAACCTCTTTAAACCTAGCCTCCCATCCACTCTATAAATTGGTTTTTTTCTTATTTGGAAGGGTTGGTACGTGCATTAGGATATTTAAGGTATATAATAATTGGTTTCACTTAAATTCTCCAACCATTGTAAGAGGGGTAGCTCTTGAAGCAAGGATCCCCTCATCGAAGCCTTCTTCTTCTTCTTCGTGTTGTAACACTTTTGTTTGTGTAATAAACTCCTAAGTTTTTCTTAAATTTATTCTATTTTACTCTATTTTTTCACTTATCTTCGTCATTAATCTTCCTATTTGGGATTAAATTCAATATTAGAAACTATATTGGGTTATACCCTTTCTAAATATTTGCAAATGCAATCTGTTTCTACGATGAATATGCCGCCCATAGAAGAGTCTTTTTCTCAGTAATCGATCTAACTCGCACCTTATTCATTAATTTATTTTGAATAAATGAGATAATGTAATTCACTTAATATGATATATTAATTGATTTTTCAATTTAAATGAAACTAATCAAGCAATTGAACAATTGAAACAAAAACAGGCAAGGTCGAGATTTGTGTAAATTGTGAGAGTGTAATCTTAATATGTAATACAAGACCACAAGGGATAAATTTATAGAGTTAAAATATAATACCAAAACTCAATTAATCCTTATTTATAGAGTGGATATGTTCTCTAATTAACCACTAACCATAATCTATCCTAATAACATCAATCAAATCAGGGTGCTGCGATTGCATGTTCTGAAGCTAGCTTAGGGTTTAAGTAATTTCATCTTTGTGGTTAAGTTAACTCCTATAAGGTTAAAGGGTTAAAAAATTATGAGATTAAGTGGATGTTAATTTAAATGATAATGATAAATAATTGGGTGAATAGGTAGATTTATATCGATTACACCTTTTAAAATATTTTCTAAAAAAAATTTCTTAGTGTGTTTTATTAATCAAGTTTCATTTAAAAAAAATGCAATCTTCTTCCAACATACTTCTTATTCTTTTATAAATGAAAAAAAATCCCTCATCATTTTTATGTAGTGTTTTTATTCTATTTTATTTTATTTTTATAATAAATTTAAGATTTTTTTTAATTTACTTCCTCCTTTTAGAGATGACCTTGGTTAGCCACTCTGCTACACCCAAGTACCCAAAAAAAACGACACTTCATTTGAGAGAACCCACGATAGCACCTTTCAGCATGACTAAACAAGTACATTGTCTCTCAGAACTTAGATAAAAAAAATCCCCATTTTCTTAGAGCCCGAAGTCTGAGGCATAATGATATCTATCCTCCAAATAATACTAACTATCGGCTCAACAACCGACATCCTAAGGAGAAGTGATATCCATCCTCCCAAATAATCCCAACCCAACAACCTCATTATATGGAAAACCTTAGCTCCCAACTAATTGTATCATCACCATCAACCAATGTCTCCTCACCATCCTCATGAATTTCTAAGGAAAACACCTACAACCTTACTGATGGTCAACACCATCCTAAGCTGCAACTAAAAGAGGCCTCTACCCACACAAGTGGTCAACACCACCTCATCATCTGAGTCCTATCTATGTGAACACGACTCTAACGGTGAATTTTCCAATCACAGTGAGCGTAAATCACATAAAAAATAACTAAGACACATCATCCCTACACCACATGTCACTATAACCATGTCACTCAACCTGAAAGTCGACACAGTCTCATATTACACGGGCCATGCCCATAACCAGATAACCTTGTAGCCTCCACCCAATGACCAAGTCACCCAAACCAATGATCAAAATCACCTTATATTTCTTGGGCCTCACCCAACCTAATGAATCACATCACCTCAATCTAGGTGTTCATCACCACCTCAATCCTTGGTTCAATCCCTACACATTCTTAAAGAACCATCACAAGAAATTTATATAATTCAATTTAATTTAAATAACCCACCCAGCCTAACCTACCCAAGTGGTCTAAGACTCTAAACTTACTTAACTATTTTTATTCAAGGAGTATCATGCCCATAAACATCTCATGTGATCAATATAATTAATTTAAAATAAAACATTAATTTTATAGGGTCACTCTCGGTCAACTCAACGACGCTCTCAACAATGTACCCCCCAAAACACTACAAAATCAAAGAGAAAGATAGGAACAAACTACCTTGTACTAGTAGATGTTTTCTCGTATGATATTGGCCTCTAACTCAAGATGAATTTGAAGAAATCAACGTTTTAGATGAATGATCTAAAAATGGGATAAAACAGATCACACAGATTTAACACACCATATTGTAAGATAAAAGAAGAAATTAGGCTAGTGGATCAAAGGCCTTACTAAGATGAATTCTTAGTCACCAATGGATCAAGGATTGGAGCTTGGATTAGGGATTTGGATCAAATCCTAGAACGAGGATAGGAGGTTCATGACCGCTGGAAAATATTCCCACGTGTGAAGGAAGAAAAGAGGGGAATCCCTCTTAAGAAAAAATAAGGAAAAATGGAAATTTTCCCTTTTAAAGAGGATAAATAGTTACCACATGGTTTAGAAAACAATGTGGTTCTCACTGCCTGAACACCACACCTCGTAAGACCAACTGCACAATTTTCCAAACCATGTGTGAGCCTCTTATAAAATTGTAGAACTCCCACATGGACATGAACCCCCTCATACACGATTGGTCAAACCATGCATAGGGAAGAAGGAGTGCTTCACAGTTACTCCTGGGAGACCACACAGTTTTTCCAAACCATGTGACTCTATCTGTGTACCTAGAAAAGTTGGGTTATTAGTCTCTAACACACTCAAAACCCATCCAAAACACCAAGGAATGTTCCAATCATTGGAACCTAACTATAAAGAATGCCTTAGGTCAAGCAAAATACCAAAATTATGTTCCAAAGATCAATAAAAGAGTTGGTTCAACCATAAAACTTCAAAAATTCAAATGGGTTTAGGATTTCAACCTACTCTAAAAACCTAGGATGTTACAATCTCCCCACCTTAACAAGCTCATCCTTGAGCTATAAATAATTACTCGAGTATGGTACCAAACATACCCATATAGACCATACCACCCCAGTCCACCCCTATTATAAAGTCATAGGTTGACTCTCTCTCAAGGTGATCCCCACCTTATGAGTTACCTACCTAGTCGCTTCCCAACCCAAAACTCAAAATTATGATGGTCTATTGACCATCCCTAGACTCAAAAGTCCTCACGTGACACATCATCACTCCTGGAACTCATTAGGTTCTCAAATCACACTAGTTCCATATCCGACAATCATCATATCCAGTATCTCATCTGATGTCCACAATCAGTCCCAGTTCCACACAACTCAAATAAAACCCATATCGCTTCGATGCCCAGATGCCATCACACCTCAAATAAAACCCACACTACATCAATTCGTATAAATAATGTTAGTTCCACACACATCATATATATATATATATATATATATATATATATATATCACATATCTGATCTGATTCCAACCTACTAACCAGTGCCAGGTTAGTCTATATACACATCCATTCACCTTGTGCACCAAAAATAACCAAAGAAAAAATAAAAAGAACCCCAATTATGCTTGTCACCATGAAATAACTCTAACTATAGTTAGTTCCTTGACCTGATCTATACCTAGAATCACCACTGCATGCACATGTCCTAAATCCCAACTACCTAAGTCCTGACCTCCCTCTTGAGATGGCCCATCTATCCACATGCCCGACACTACTTTGAAGGCTTCTCACACTAAGTCCAGACATGTCCTAGCTACCCACACTGGAAGCACAAGGCTAAAGATTCACTCCTCACTGGTTAGACTAAATCTATGGCCTAACAGCCCTACTGATATTCCTCTCAATACCTCTTCTAGATACTTGAATCATTGTCACTCTGATCACCTGATGCCACCACCCAGCTCAAGTATGACCAGTCTATCAAATTACCCTAAGCTATCAGTGCCTGATTCATAGCCTCTAAGAATGTGGCCAACCTGAATATGTTTACCTACAACCTGATGGCATTCCATAAACCATCCTTGAAACTAATCACCCTTGAGGTCTCATCTCCCACCATAAAGGGTGAAAAATGAGACAAGTATATGAAAGTAGTTTCATAGTCCGTGATAGATATATCTCTTTACTAAAGGTTCAAGAACTCCCAAGATATCTCATACCCAATCATTTCATGGAAGAATTTCTCAAAGAAACTGACCTCAAATTCCTTCCAAGCCAGTCCCTCGTGTTAACTGACCTGTACATGTACATCCCACCAGTGCTTTGTCAGACCTATGAGCATATACATCACCAGCTTCACCCTCCACCCTAGGGGTGTCTCAAGCTGGTTGAAGATGGTCTAGACTAACTCGATCTAGTTCCCTGCTACCTGTGGTCCAACCTCAACCTGAAATAGCAGTGGGTTCTACAATTAGAACTCATGAGTTAGGTATCCCATTAATGGATCAACTCCCCAAGCTCTCCTATTGATTCCCTAGATAACCAGAACTAGAATCGCTCTGAGCTGCTCATCAAGCCATGGACCAAAATCTTCCATATCCTATGGTTGTACCACCTGTACCTAAGAATGTACCCATTCCTTTACTTGCGTCTCATGATCAGACTGACCCTTCAGTGCCTCATCCTCACTCTCAGGGGCCTCAACCTGTGCACACTTATGTGGTACCAAATCACATCCCTTATGACACTCCATCAGAGCCCATCTATTTATCATCCTATTGAATACCAATATCATAGTCAAAAATCCATAACATTATATATATATATATATATAAAATAGAAAGGGAAAACTATAACAAGAAGTGAAATCTCACTTCCCTTACACCCCCATCGCAACCATATCACATGTCATCTGCCTCATGATCTCTTACCCTCCCATATTAGATTTAGGTATCATATATGAATCTAGCCTTATGGCCCCTCTCCCACCCATAACAGATTCAGGAGTCACATACAAATCTAAGGTAGTTGAGTATAATTCCACCAAAGAGGCTAATCAGGAAAACACTATTTACCTTATTTGTTGGAATTTTAAACAACTCACCCCCTGTCATCATCCCTGTATTATACTATCAGATCTAGGACCATATATATCATATATATCACATAACATAGAATTAAATATAGATTTCATTAGAACCAAATGCCTGGGATGGCTAATAATAATACCACCAAAGAGAGGCTAAGTAGGAAAACACTATTTATCTTCTTTTGTTGACACTTTAAACAATCCAACCCCTCTTAGCATAGTTTATGTTCCCAATGACAATCACAAGAAATTTATCACTAGCACACACACACACACATAAATCATCCTATACACCTATTAAGGAATTATAAATAATCATCCCCTTCCATACCCGGCCAAGGGTCCATATCTCATCCTTTTCGAACTAAGCCAAGAGTCACATATCATAATAGATAACAATTTCACCCAAGTGAACCACTATAGGTGAAAATCATATCAACTGTAAAAGAGAAAATAATAAAAACAATATTCCCACCCTTGGAAATATGGTCAATCCTCCGTGCATGGGGCTTCAGACACCCAAACACGATCTCTAAACCTAGTTCCAACTACATACTAGTCTCCAATCCACTATAGCCCAAATAGTAAGACCAACTAAAAAGAAAGGAATTTATACCATTAGTATTCAACCAAACACTTTTACCAAATCTAGAGACGAAAACCCCTTTGATGCCATTTTTATTGATACAAATCAGTTTTCCACCCAAACAGTGCTCTAGGTAAGTTGACCACTAGACCTTAGGCGCACCTCCCTATACAACAAAGGCTACCGACTAGCAGTGAGTGTGTAAAGAGGTGATAATGGAGAGACTATACCCTATAGTGGTGATAATAATAATGGACTATAGATAAATATAATAGTGGAAGAAAGACCAGAAACAATAGGACTAGTAACCCACAATATCATAAGCACAATGAAGTAATGACAATAATGAATAATAAATCTAAATATACCATTTTCAAAATAAAACACCATTTTAGCTAAGAATACATATCAACACAGGTCACACAAATAGTAGATGAATAGAAAGGGTCACATGTGGCCGACCTCAGTATATACATATAATAATCATGATAAAACAAAAGTAAACTCTAGAAGATGCAAGAACCTACAAGGTCCCTTTCCATCCATCCCATACTAACAACCCAACATGATCACTAAGTTCCATCTCCTGAGCCCAAACCCTTACCTGATTACAAAAACATAAAGTCTAAATGCATCATAAAGGGTCCCTGTAGGATGTAAGAATAAATATCAGTAGGCCACCACCAATGTGTGCCTATCTTATATCTATGATAAAGTAGGTGTATCTAAATATAAATAAAACAACACATGACCATCATATAAATAACCTACTTCCTATGTGCTCAATAATCACAAGGAAGAAATCACCTTCTTTGGACATCATCGGTATACCACGTGACCCTAGTTATATATATTTCATATAGATACATGTATTCATATATATAACTATATTGGTGAGGATACTTAACATAAATACTGAGGCATACCTGGATGAGTGAGAAGTGAGAGAGTCCTCAGGAACCTCCTGTAAAATTATCACCGACACCTCATGCCAAATGAAATTTCTCATGTCATAATCAAATAACCAACATCTTGAAGGCACACCCAAACAAGTACCCATTCCCCTATAACTCATCTTAGAAAATACCCATCATCTTAAAGCCTGAAGTCTGAGTAACAATAATGTATTTCCTCTAAATAATAATGACCTTTGGCTCAACAACTAACATCCTAAGGAACAATGTACAATTTCCCGAACCAGATTCCACTAAACGGTGCCCTGAGCTGATGGTTCCATGACCTCAATCACATCTCCCCAAATTCCAGAGGCTTACGACTAGTATAAAGGTATAGGGTGTGTTCAGGGGGAGACTATTCCCTTATGTCAGAGTATAATACATTGATAACAATCATAAAAATCAATAGAGGAAATAGATAAATAACTAAAAAAAGAAAAAAATCCAAGACAAGAGTATATAATAATGACAAAAGTAATCTTATATACAATTATGTGTCATGTAATGTTTCTATAAAACATCCAAAATAGGTATACATGCATCAGTGAAATACATGTATCAAAATACATAAAAGAACAAAAATAACTATATCTGACAAGCATCGTGACCTAGACCAGTACCGTGCTCCCCTGCTTCTAAGCATGGAACAAATCAATAATCGTACTATGAGCGCTTTCCACAGTCCCTAAATTTATCCATATAGTCTATCTGGGTACCCAACGATGACCTGAATAGGGTGTGATATAAAACTCAGTAGGCCACCCCCAACGATGTCTATAACAAATACAGGCTATGCAATACAATATAAAGTAGTGTGCAAGTATATGATAGGTATAACAATAGTACAAGTAAAAATCCCATGGAAAATTGATATAAGTAAGTGAAACTATTGATCCAAAAAGGCTCCCTACAAAACAAGGGTCAAGATCCTCTAACAAGGTAGGTAAAAAGAAAAGAATAAATAACCACCATGACCACATCGTACAACCGAGTGTTCCTTGTTAACCATGACCACATAGTAAAACCAAGAGGATCATATCAACCATGACCATGCCATATAGTGTAAATCACCCATCACATCCATGCCATATAATGTAAAGTGTTAGACCTCGTAGGGCCAGATCCAAGGTATCGAAGAAAAAGACATCCTCATCGATTCTCAGAAGCATCTTGATGGAAACATGGTTAGACTTAGGTTGGGTCCAAGGAAAATTTCAACAAACTATATCCACTGTGAGCCCAAGAAAGATGAATCCAAGGGGTAGCAATGCCCATGAAATCCTACAAAATCGATACCTAAGGATCAATTTCATCCAAGGAATCCACTACTGCAATCAAGATCCATAGGATATCTTTCCATGGAATGTAATGGAATTAGGATCTAAGGTATAGTAACCAATGCATCCAATACCATTCAATTCAATACATCCATTCATTAATCAATTCACATTCCATTATATTTCATGAGTTAACCACTCATATAATAATTCAAATTTAAATAGTTAAACAATTCACATCATGTATAACATGAAAAAGAAGGAAAACCATCTCCTAATCATCTCAAATAGTTTAATTCAATTTAAAAATGGATTCCTCTAACTAAGAAAGATCACATGCACCCCCATGGATGGTATAACAAAAGGACCATGTTAAGGTCACACCCCATGGGTAGCCTATATTGGGAAAACAACCTCCAAAAAAATCAAAGGAACCAGTGGTCATCCTTAACAGGTTCCATTCTATTTAATTCAATTATTCAATTCATTTAAGGGGAACCACCCAAAATCTTGGTGTGCAGGATAACAACAACTAGATTTATAAATAACCAAACCATGCATGTTAGGTATAGACCACCCACCATAGGTCTATAGTAGAGCACTCTTCCAGTATCAATCTCTGATTTGGTCCATATTGATAGAAAAACAAAGAGCGGATGAAGAACATAGAAATAGAGCATATTATCTTGTACCAAAATAACTCCATCGATATCAAGATTAATGAAGAATAACACAAGAGTATTTTAGTACTTACCAGCATGAGTCCAATGATACAATCAATGATTGAATCCAAGTCTGTATGAATGATGGAGAGAAAAGCCTATGGAAGAGCTTCAACGTGCAGATCCCATGCCAAGGATACTATTCATTAGAGGAAGAAGAAATTAGATTTAGGTTTTCGAGATTATTAATGGAGAATTGTTCATTTTGACTCAAAATACTAGTCTTCATGATTGGAAAAATAGTACACCAACCATTCTCCCTTCACTACATTAAGGGGAACCTTGCATGGTTAGTACGCATAGTTTTCCTAAACATGGAAAAACCATGTGATTTGGCTCTGCTAAAAATTATAGGTGCCTCGCATGGGAGAGTGCCTCTATCCGCATGATTTCCTTAAACCATGTGGGATCCTTAGGCCCACTATCTATGTCTCTCATAGTTATAAAAACCATGCATCCTACCCCACATGATTTCTACTAATCATGCAAACTTCCCTATTTTCCCAAAAAGTCAGGCTCTAGGCTCTAAAAAAGTTCCAAACACCCCTGAGGATCCCATGATCTCAACAAGAATTCACATTAAGGAAAAAAAATCATTTAAACTAAAAAACAAAATATTTGTACCTTATAGGAAAACTCAGGATCTTACAATCTCCCCCCTTAAAGCAATTCATCCCCGAATTTCCCTCTTAAGGGCGGTAAAGATTTGTTTGAGAATAACTCCAGCCTCTGGGAATATAATTAAATCTACCATTTTCAGGTCTTATCCTATAAATGATTGTACTTCCATAGAACCCATACTAGATTAATTGACTAACCACAGAGAACCTTTGTGCTTCTATTAGCAATACATACAAGATACTACTCAAAGTATGCATTAACCTATTACTCAAACTCCTCAGGCTGAAAATCATGATATGAGACTGAATGATAAAGGCACAACTAAGATACATGGAATATTTCATGCATGAACCAGTACCTATGAGGTAAATGCAACCGATAATCTACTGGATTGTCTCTCTCTAGAATCTCGAACAACCCAAAATATTGCGGTGAAAGCTTACCCTATCTCTTTATCCATCTCTATCCAAACCTTAGGGAGACATGAAAAAGACCCAATACCTAGATTCAAACTCTAGAGGTAATTGATAATAATCAATGTAAGATTTATGTTGAGACTATGTAGTAGCAATCTATTTCTCGATAAAATGGACCTGCTCAGAAGTCTCATGCATGAGACAGAGTCTCAGTAAAGTTTCCCCACCTACCTCTAACTAATACATGGGTGATTGACATGAACTACTGTTCAAAGCCTAATAAGGTTATATCTGTATAGTTTTTTTGATAACTATTATTATAGGAGAACTCAAAAGGGGTATATTACTCTCCCAATAGCCTCCAAAATCGCAGACTCATGCTTACAACATGTCCTCAAGCACTTGAATTGTATTCTTTAATTGTACATCAGTCAGAGGGTGGTATGCTATGCTTAGAAGCACTTGTGTACCCAAATTCCTCTACAAACTTTTCTAGAAATGAGATGTAAACCAATAATTCCTATATGAAATGATAGTATGAGGGACCGCTTTAAGTTGCACTGTCTAATAGATAAAAAAACACCCAATATCATCTACACTGAAGGTCTCTTTGATCAGTAGGAAATGAGAAACATTTATGAGCCTATCCACAACAACCCATACTATATCACTACCTCAAGGTGACCTTAGAAAACCATTCAAGGAATATATCACAACATCATCCCATTTCCAATCAGTAATGGGTAACTTTTTAAAAGTTTTATTGGTTTCTAATGTTCCGCCTTCACCTTATGACAGGTAGAACACCTCATAACAAAATCATCTACCTCATGTTTCATTCTTAGCCACCAGTACTGGTGATGTAAATCATGATAAATCTTGGTAACACTGGGGTATACCGCCCAAAACGAGGCATGAAACTCCTGCATTAGATCCTCAAATATGTCTAATATAACCCATACGTAACCATGAATATGCATAATATTATTCACTCCTACAGTACAACCAGGAAGTGGGTCCTCACATGCCACATTATCCCATAGGAATAGACCCTCTAAATTTGATAACCACCTCATCCTCACTCTATATAGAAGGGTATATGTCACAGCTAATGATGAAAGAAAATTCCACCTCTGACCTTCTTACACCTCTAAGCGCATCTTTGAAAATAATTCCATAATCTTTCACTCGTTACTAGCCTCCTGAACAACATATATTTTATTTCTTCTGCTCAGTGCATCAGCCACTACATTACCCTTTCCAAGCATATAGATAAGCTCAAATTTGAAAGACTGTAAATAATCAACCCACCTTCATTGCCTCATATTCAAGTCATGTTTGAAAATATGTACTTGAGTCTTTTTTGTTCTATGTACACCAAAAAATTCTCTCTAAGTAATGTCTCCATAAGTGTAATGCATGAACAACTATAGCCAACTTAACATCATATGTTGGGTAATTCCTCTCATGTGGCCTTAGCCGACGAGACCCATACGTCATGACTCTATCCCCCTGCATTAGAACTACTACTAGCCTGATATTAGATGCATTGAAATACATAATACAACTCCTACTTGGATTTGGTAGAATCAGGACCGGTGCTGAAGTCAATCTCCCTTTTAGCTCTTGAAAGGATGTCTTATAGGTATCTGAATATACAAACTTCACACCCTTTTTAGTCAAGACCATCAATGGTGTCACTAAGCATGATAAGTTCTATATGAAACTCCTTTAATATCCAACTATCCCCAAGAAACTCTATATGTAAAAGATGTTCTTGGGAAGATCCTAGGAAACTATAACTCTCACCTTCTTTGGGTCTATCAATACTTCTATCTATGAGATAATATGACCCAGGAAGTGAATCATATCCATCTAGAAGTTTCAGTTTTTGAGCTTAGCATATAAATGATGTTTTTATAGTGTATCCAAAATAATCTCAAGATGTTTGGCATGGTTGTGTTGATTATGAAAATACACCACAATATCATCCATGAAAACCACCACAAATGAATCTAGAGAAGGATAGAAAACTTGATTTATCAGCACCATGAAAACTTCTGGAACATTCATGAGATTGAATTATATAACCAAATACTCATATAGACCACACCTACTATGAAAAGATATATAAGGTATATTTGCAGGTCGAACACACACATGATAGTATCCAAATATGAAATCAAATGTTTAGAACACCTGAGTTCATTGAAGACGATAAAAATGATCATCTATCCATGATAATGGATACCGGTTCTTAATAATTAATTGGTTCTATTTCTAATAATCCACACACATCCTAAGGGTACCATCCACCTTTATTGAAAAAAGGACCGGAGAACCCCACAGAGAAGTATCAGGTCATATAAACCCCATTGCCACTAAATCCTCTATCTTCCTCTTGAAATCCTACAACTTTATCATAGACATATTATAAGGAGGAATGAATATTGGTATATCTCTTGGCACAAGATCAATATAGAGCTACACCTATCTTAGGAGGTAAACCAAAAAAGTCATATGGGAAGACATCTTTGAAATGATCAACCATTAGAGGGAAATTTTTGTGTCATGCTCCCCAATCATCTAGATATAAATTTTCAATATGAGCTATCATCTGGCCTATTCCATGATGCTCTAGTCTTGATCAGATCACCTGAACATCCTATTCACCCTTGTGAATAAAAACTTCACCCCATGGTGATGTGAAAGTCACCA
Organism: Viscum album; assembly: GCA_963277665.1. Lineage (NCBI taxonomy): Eukaryota > Viridiplantae > Streptophyta > Magnoliopsida > Santalales > Viscaceae > Viscum > Viscum album. Next base: position 454,771,747 of record OY728119.1, on the reverse strand, counting down.
TCTGGTGATAGTAATCAACATGGGTTGGATAATAAACTAGCAAGTCCATCCCAATTATGATGTAAAACCCGGTCATCTTGAGGATAAAAAGATTCCATATGAAGTGACACCCCTAATCTTAAGGGGGAACTCCCTACACTGGTGCACACTCTCTGTTCTGATCCCCAAAAAAGTATCGAGTGTCACAACACCATCAGAAAACTAAATAACAAGCCCAAGGCTCTCCACCACAGGTAAAAATATAAAACTATGTGATGCACCTATATTTAAAAGAGAATAAACTAACATAGAGGCTACTAAAATCGTACCTCTCACCATAGATGGCCTGACACTCTACTCCTTAGGTGTAGGCTGTACAGAATATATCTGGCCTGAATCGTGACCCTGTAAAACAACCTCACTACCTTGAGAAATCTGACTCTACTATATAGTTACAACTAGTTCCTGACTATCTCAACCATGACCACCAACTTGGCCTGAATGATCGGTATTTCTCCAGCTCCTAGCCTAACGTGAAGCTGTAAAACCTACTCTTGAACCTGAAGTCAAAGCTAACCCCATTACACTAACTACTGGAGGTAAGGTCCTATAAAAATGTTATATGTGGACCATCCTATTGAAATCTCAACACTTGACTAGGTCTCGATCACATTTATTCCTCACATGTTTCCATCTTCCACACTGATGACAGAAAACTATGATAACAACACTAACAACCTGGATGGTACTCATTGATTTCATCATGATTCACTGCTTTATTTCACCCTTACATCACTATTTTAAACTTGTTTTGTATTTAAAATTACAAATATTATCTAAAATTTTACATCCCATTTGATTAAATTATTAAATGTTTATCACTATTAAAAAGGTTAAATATTCTTGTTTTGGTGATTTCATTGTAGGAGGAGATGATTTGGAGGGTCGGAGATGATGTAGAAGAAAAATGGGCCAAACTGCATGGAAGCCCAAGGACATCTGTCCACTATTTTGAACATTTCACCAAATTTGTGTCTCCAAATGGGATGAAATTTTGTATTCCACTCCAAAAATTCATGGGATACAACTAATATCAATAAATCAAAGCCTAATTCATCCAGTAAGGGGGATATCCGAACTAATCTATCCAAGGGAAAAAATCTACACAAAGTCAAATATTTGGTTATGTATTTTAGCCATATCTCACACTGTCATGATCAATTTGACGAAAAATTTGACATGGATACAATAAAGATGATTTCATACAACTTTTATCTTTTATCCAAGTCGAGATAATTCCATTTAATAACCCAAAACTGATACACAAGTGGTATCTCGAAATCTGGGTGCCCAAAACCACTTCCCATTTTGGCTATAAATTGACACCTTGGGAACCTCATTTGCAAGTTAGACCAGGGAGTGAAGTAATTCCATTTTGGAGTTCCAGAGGAGTCATCTCATAACCTTGGAGGTTCTGTAACTTTCTATACTCATAGGGGGATCTCTTGAAGCAAGTATCCCTTCATCAAAGCCTTTATCTCCTTCCCATGTTGTAATATTTGCCTTTGTGTAATAAACTTCTTAGTTTCTCTTTTATTTCTTCCATTTCTTCTGTTATTTTCAATTTTATTCTTATTATTAATATTCCTATTTGGGATGGAAATCAAAGAGTATAATTGATATTGGGTTATACCCTTTCTAAACTGTTTCAAATGCAATTTGTTTTTACGATGACTATACCACCCATGGAAGAGTAGTTATTTTTAGTAATCAATCTACCTATAACCTTATTGATTAATTTATTTTGAATCAATGAGATACTATAATTCACTTAATATGATATATTAATTGAGTTTTTAAATTATAAGTAACTAATTAAGCAATTGAACAATTAACACAAAAACATGCGAGGTTGGAAATTTGTGTAAATTGTGAGAGCACAAACTTAATCGGTAAAACAAGAACACACATGATACATTTGTAGAGTTCAAATAAAATAGCTAAGCCCACTTCATCCTAATTTATAGAGTGGATATGTGCCATAATATACCATTGACTATAATCTATACTAAGAACATCAATCAAGGCAGGGTGCTACGATTGTATGTTCCGAAGCTAGCCTTGGGTTTAATTCATTTCATCTTTGTGGTTATGTTAACTCTTGTAGGGTTAAAGGGTTAAAAAATTAGGGGATCATAATTAAGTGGTTATTAATTTAAATTATAATTATTAATAAGTAAGTGAATAGTTAGAGTTAGATCTATTATGCCTTTTAAAATATTTTCTTAAAAAACATCTTCTTGTTGTTCCTTTTTAATCGAACTTCATTTCAAAAATAAAAAAAGTAATATTCTTCTAGAAAACTTATTCTAGTTTTATAAAAAATAAATAACCCCCATCCTTTAATGTAGTATGTTTAAGTTATTTAATTTTATTTTCAAAATACCTTCAATATGTTGTCTTAAATTACTTCCTCCTTTGAGAGACGACTTTGGTAAGCCACTATACTACACCTAAATAATCCAAAATCAAACATCATTTGAAAGAACATTTCACTCATCCAATGGGAAGACTCAAAATGTTACTTCCTTCCACTAGAAACTGAACCACTAGGCCAGGTGACTACATTGCTATGCTCTTTACCCCATCTTCTATTTGGATCTGATCCTTAATTAGTACCTGATTCAATATTTCAGTAATAGAGGTCAATCTGCACACATTGACCTAAGATCAAATGACATTTCAGTGACCTTCTTCAAAGTGTCCCGTCCTCTATGCCCCATCAATAATACATATCAGCAAAAAATGATACAGATCTATAAATAATGTTGAATATTCCATAACTGTCATGGATCCCTACTCCAGAAACATGAAATCATTCACCCACTCTTCTCTCTGAGTCTTGGGAAAAAAGTAATCATAGAACTTGGTTTGGAAATCACCCCAAACCATATCTCATAGTATGTCATCCTAGTCCAAAACATCCCACCAGTCTGTTCCCTGGAGCATGTAAGTCACGAGCTTCACTCTCTTATCAGGTGGTGTTTCTAGATGATTGAAAATCAACAATGTTGTCTCAAGCCATAGCTCACTAGCCTATGGACTTCCATCTCATAGAAACATCAGAGGATTTTGTTGCTGGAATACATGCGTCAGCTCATCTATAAATGAGGTAGGCTGCGGTGCTCTCTAAAATGTCTGCATATAGCATAAAACCCCCTCATGGAACTATGCCTCAAAACCTATGTTCGATAAAACAATTGGTCCCGCAACTAACACTATAGGAGGATCCATCGATATCCCATGACCCACTACCTCCAGAGCATGGTCATCACTACCCTCCCGACATACAAATGGAGGTCGTGGTGGTGGCATGCCTCTACAATGCCAAATGCACACCTAAAAAAGGATCAATAACCAAAATATCATAGTTTAAAACACAATACTGTTCAAAAACTTTCTATAAATAGGTCAAAACCCTATGCCTTCCCCAAAATCTAGGACTGGGTAAAAAGAAATGGTCATAACATTACTAGAGACACTGCCTAATGCCCACTCAAAAGTCGGGTCAAGGTCAAGTTCTTTATTTCACAATTTAAATTTCCATTTGAATTCATATTCATTTTACATTTATCTTTTAAATGGTTGTATAAAATGGTGTGTCAATTCTAATCCATAAGGGACAATAAATCTCATGAACTGAAATATGACATTCACTTAATTCACACCATAACAAGTTCCAGTCCATGTGACCGATGGTCTATGACTCAACATGACACAATTAGCTACTTAGGATGTGTATTGTATCCTAATCAGAAAAACACTACTTAGGTTATGGAAGGCACGCTAATTACCAACTGTGTTTCCCAATTCCCTGTACAAATCATCAATCACAACAACAGGTATATCACACAAGGAACATATCACAAAGTCATGTAGTCAAGAAATGCATCCTAAATGGCATGGTATGTGAATATTTTAAGGTTCCTAAGATGATGAATAAGATACATACCATCATCTAATCGAGCAATAATAAATAGATACTCAATAATATCAAATGATAACATCACAATTCAATTGAATCACCTAGCGGTGGAATCAAATCAACTATAATAGTTAAAATCCATAAAATAATAATTTCCATTCCAGGAAATTTGGATTTTTCCCATACATGTGTTAGCTACTTTGAGGCATAGCTCATTAAAAAATACCAATACCTTCCTAATCCCCTTTATATTCTCACAAAATAATATGTTAGGAAAAGAAACCCCTATGATACCACTTTGTAACATCTCGACTTGGATGCCACTAAACAGTGCCCCGAGTCAGTGGGTCACATGAACTCAAGCGCATCTCCCCAAATTCTAGAGGCTATCAACTAGCATCAAGGGCCTAGGGTGTGTCTTTTGGGAGACTGTGCCCTCAGGTGAGAGTGTAAAATAGCAATAACAATCATATAGATCAATAGTAGAAATAGATAAATAACCAGAAAAAAGATAAACATCCAAGACAGGAGTATATAAAAATGCCAAAACTAATATCATATACAATGATGTGTCATGTCATGTTTCTAAAAAACATCCAAAATAGGTATACATATGACAGTACCATACACATATCAAAATACCAAAAATAACAGAAAGAACTATATCTGAATAGCATCATGATCCTAGCTCGGTCCCTTACTCCCCTGCTCATAAGCATGGCACAAATCAAGTATCGTACTATGGGCACTTGACCGGTCCCTACCTTCATCCATATAGTCTGTACGGGTACCCAACGGTGGCCTAAATATGGTGTGAGATAACAATGAGTAGACCACCATCAATGATGTCTATAACAAATCCAGGCTGTTCAATACAAGCTAAAATAGTGTACAAGTGTATGATAGTTATAGTAGTAGTACAAGTGAAAATACCATGGAAAAAGTGATATAAGTAAGTGAAACTATCAAGCCAATAAGGATACCTATAAAATAAGGGTCAAGCTCCTCTGAAAAGGTAGTTGTAAAGAAAAAAAGAAATAACCACCATGACCACACCATACAACCAGGTATTCTAAGTTAACCATGACCACATTGTACAACCAAGAGGATCATATCAACTAGAACCATGCTGTATAGTGTAAATAATCCATCATGACCATTCCATATAATGTAAAGTGTTAGATCCCATAGGGCCGAATCCAAGGTATAAAAGACCAACTCATCCTCGTCGAGTCCCATGGGAATCTCGATGGAAACTCAGTTAGACTTGGGTGGGGTCCAAGGAGCATGTCAACAGATTATGTCCACTACAAGCCCAAGAAAGCTGGATCTAAGGGGTAGTAAGTCCCAATTAATCCTATGGAATCAAGACCCAAGGAGTAATATCATCCAAGGCATCCACTACTGCTATCAAGATCTATGGGAGATCCGTATATGGAATCTAATGGAATAAGGATCCAAGGTATAACAACCAATATATCCACAAACATTCAATTCATCACATTCATTCATTCATCAATTCATATCCCATTACATTTCATGAGTTTACCCACTCATATAAAAATTCACATTTAGAAATTTAAACAATTCACATCATGTATAACATAGAAAATGAGGCAAACAATCTTCTAATCATATCAAAAAATTCAATTAAATTTAAAAAGGGATTACTATAACTAGGAAATCTCATATGCACCCCATGGATGGTATAACAAAAGGGAAAAGTTAAGGGCATAACCTATGGGTGGCCTAGGTTGGGGAAACAACCTCCAACAAACTCAAAGGTACAAGTGAGAATCCCTAACAGGTTCCATTTCATTTAATTCAATTATTCAATTAATTTAAAGGGAACCATCAGAAAGTTTGGCATAAAAAATAATGGAAACTAGATTTATAAATCAACAAATCACGAGGGAAAGGTATAACCCACCTATCGTAGGTCCGCAGGAGAGCACTCATCCAATATCGATCTATGATTCAGTCCAGATCGAGAGAAAAATGAAGAATAGAAAAATAACTTGAAAATAGGGAATATTAGTTTTCACCTAAATAACTTTTTCAATACCAAGATGAATGAAGAAAGAAATAAGAGGATTGTAGTAATTACCGACGTGAATCCAACGAGATAATCAACATTTGAATCTGATTTCGAATGAAAGATTGAGAGTAAAGCTGATAGAAGAGATTTAAAGGGGAGCTCCCACGCCAAGGATTCTATCCACTAGAGGAAGAAGAAATTAGATTTAGGTTTTAAATATTTTTAAGGTATAATTGGTCATTTTTCCTCAAAAAACTAGGTTGTATAGTTGGCCACACCATGTGCCATTCAATACTTTAAGGGTCACCTTGCATGGTTAGTGTGCACGATTTTTCTAACTGTGTGAAAACCATGTGATTTGGATATGATAAAAATTTCAGGTACCTCACACGGAAATGTGCCTCTATCTACACATTTTCCTTAAACCATACAGTCTCTTTAGGTCCACTGTCCAGGCCTTTCATGGTTAGAAAAACAATGTGGATTTCCCCATACAGTTTTTACTAACCGTATGACCTAACCTATTTTTTCAAAAAGTTGGTCTCTAAGATTGAAAAATCCCCTTACACCAACGAAACTCTCTTTATCTCAATGAGAATTCACATTAGTCCTTAAACAAGCATTTAAAACAAAAAACAAAAGATTCGTACCTCATAGGAAAACCCAAATCATATACGATAATATCTCTCCTCCCAAATAATCCCAACCCAACGACCTCAATATATGACAAGAATAAACCCCAACTGATGGTCTCTTATTCATCAAATCATGTATCCCCATCATCCTCATGGATTTATATGGAAATCACCTTCAACATCACTAATGGTCAACACCATCCTAATCCACAACTAATAGAGTCCTCTACCCATATGAGTGGTCAACACCACCTCATCATCTGAGTCCTATAAATATGAACACAACTCCAATGATGAATTAAATAATCAAGGTGAGCATAAATCACCCAAAAAAAATACCTAATACACATTATCCCAGCACCTCATGCCCTTTCGGCCATGTCACTTACCATGATGGTCAACACCATCTCATATTTCATGAGCCATACCCGTAACCTGAAGACCTCATCACCTCCACCCGATGACCAAGTTTTCCAACCCGGTTATCAACATCACCTCATATATCTTAGGCCTCAACCAAACTGATTAATTACATTGGCTCAGTCCAGGTGGTAACCACCACCTCAATCCTCATGCTAAGCCCAACATGTTCTCAAGGAACCATCACAAACGATTTATATAATTCAAATTAATTTAAATAACCCACCAAGACCAACCTTCCCAATTGTCCAAGACTCTTACGAAACCTTACCATTTTTAGTAAAGGAGGAGAATTCCCATAGATATATCATATGATCAGTTTAATTAATTTAAATTCAAGCATTAATTTTATAGTTTCACTCTCAGTCAACCCAAGGGTGCGCTCAAGAAAACACTCCCTAAAACACCACAAAATAAAATATAAATCTAGGAACCACCTACCTCATACTGGTAGAAATTATCTCATCCGATATCATCCTCTAACTTGAGCTGAATCAGAAGAAATTATCATTTTAGAAAAATGACCTAAAATGGGGTAAAATGGATCACATGGATTTAACGCACTGTATGGAAATAGAAAAGAAGAAAAGAGGATAGTTGATTAAAGGCATTGTAGATAAGAATATGTATCCACTAATGGATTGAAGACCAGAGCTCAGACAAGGGATTTTGATCAATTCCTAGAAAGAAGAGGAGAGGAGTTTCATGGACACTGAAGAAGAATCTCACATGTGAATGAAGAAAATAGGGGATGCCCTCTTAAGAAAAAATAATGAAAAAATGGTATTTTTCCAATTTAAATAGTCTACACAGTTTAACAAACCATGATCTTCCCACTTCTTAAACACAACACCTTGTATGGATAGGAACACAATTTTCTAAACCATGTGAAAATCATGTGTGAGCCTCTGCTAAAACTTCAAAATTCCCCACACAGTCATGCAACCCCTCCAACATGGTTGGTTAATTCATGCATAGTGAAGAGGGAGGGCCGCGTGATTACTCTTGGGAGGCCGTAAAGTTTGTCCAAACCATGCCCATCTATCTGTACACCGATAAAAGTTGGGTTCTCAGTCTCTGATGCACCCAAAACCCATCCAAAACCTCAAGGAACTTATTGAGCATTTGGAAACCAACTAAAAACAATGACTTGGGTCAAGAAAACTCCCAAAATTATGTTCCAAGATCAAGAAAAATTTGGTATGACCACCAAACTCCAAAAATTTAAATGGATTTAGGATTTCAACCCACTCAAAAAACCAGGGTTGTTACAACTTAAAACTCTTTTTGAGTACATTATCATCATTCTTAGAATCTTTCACATCAAAATTTTCCTTGATATACATTGGTAATTAAAGAACCTGTTTATATTATTCTTTTATTAATGTAACCTAAATATTATAGGATATTTAAGTGATATTTAATTTGTATCTTGACTGAAATAATCTTTTATTTTTTAACTTTGAACTCCACTAAGTCCAAACATACCCCCAGTAACCAGTTAACTACTATATCCTCTCCAGAATATCATGATATGATACAAAAAATCCTTTATGTTTAGAAAATAATATTTATTTCCTTTTAATAGGAATATATAATAAATAAACCATTTTATACATATCATATATAGTATTCTATGTTTTAGGATCATTTTATTGAAAAGAAGATTTTATTATTTAAAATATTCCACTGATGGTGGTGGAATCCCAATCCCTCATATTTTAATAAACATATAGAAAAAGAAATTTTATCCTAGATAAACCATTGTTATCATTGGATACTTTTCAAACATGTTATAGAATTCTATGAATCATAAACCATGTGTACCATTTCACATTGTTCATAAAAAATATTTATTAGTAAACAAATTCTATTATTAGATAAGATAAATGAGATGAAATCCTTTACCAAGATCCATATAAGATTGATAAATTCCTTTACATTCTAATATTTGATGTAGCAACTCTTTGCTTTATCACTTGAATGAAAACTACAATATTTATCAATTACTCTATTCATTTTAAACTTCTGTATAATTAAAACATTTGTAAATCATACATTTTTTATTATACAAACTTAAAAACTGAAAAATTAACTTGTATAATACTAACACTTGACATGAGAATTATATGGAGTTTCAAAAAACCCTTCAGGTATCTTAAATAATTACATCATATATAATCCTTAATCATCCTTATTCACAACTTTAATTTTGAATGGCCTTGGATGGATACTCAAAGAAACGTTGTTGGACTTTCCTACCAACTTTTCTTCTTTTGGTTTGAACTTTTACCAACTTATATTGTTAACACAACACTAAAAACCTGAAAATAAAATCCCTCCTGGAAATCACATTTCCTAGTTTATATTTTCTTAACACCTTGAGAATATTGGGTAAACCTTTCTTAAAATCATTCATATTGATGAGCCTTATACGATATCTTTAGTCTCACTTGGTCATTGTCATACTGAATCATATTGAGTATATGAGGTGTGATTACAATTCCTTGGGTTATTATGCATCTAATGAATTTAAAATCTTAAATGAATCATTCAATGCTTCTCATAAGCATATATATTTACCTATTGAACAACGTCAATAGTTTATTTATCCATGAAGGTATTTTTATAACACATAAAATTTCTCTTACTTAAAAACTTTTATTAAGTGACCAGTTTTAAGAGTTTATTACATTAATATTCTCTTTTTCAAGGACTAATCTCAAGATTAAATTTGATGATGATGATACTAATCATGTACAATAAAATATTTTATCAGATGAGTATCACGTTTAACCTTCATTTTAATAAGGACTTTTATTGAAGGAGATCCCACTAAAATGATGACCCCTTTAAAATTCCTCATATCCATTAGTGGGCCAAGATCTATATTTCAATAAGAAATGAATCATTTATGACATTTATCCCATAACCTATATATTTATGTAGGGAATAATCCTAATCATATAATATATGAATCTTGGATAGTTAATAAGACAACTCTTTCCCCAATCCATCTTATGAATAAACTCAACTCTATTCTTATTGTAACCTAATCCAAGTTGGGTCTCCCAACCAAGTGAAACCCAAATAAAATTACAATAATGGGAACCTAATCCTATTAGTTCCACCCATTAATTTATTTCCTTAAACAAGATAATATAAGGGAACCTAGAAATGGCATGACCTACTATGTTATATGACTGAGGTTTTAATAAGCACTACTTTGGAAGGAATCTAACAATTAATAATTTTACAGGGGATTTAATTATCAACATCTCATCTCATGTATTCCATTAACATGTATGCATGATTCTAATGATTTAATTTTTAATCATATTCCTTCCACCAGACTAATATGATCAAATCATATTGATGTGTAACCCTTTACACAACTCAGAACTCATGTTACAAACCCAAATTAAAATTAAAAAATATGTATATATATCCAAATGTGTCCTATGCATATGGTATATGAAACCATTTAATTTACAAGGTTTATAATTATATGAAATGAGTATTCCCCACATAATTAATCCTGTAACCATAGATAATCAACCCTCACTTTTTTAGACAAGGCATAAGCCACTATGCCAATGAGGAGTCCGACCCAAATCCCCTCTACTTAGGTATACTTTACTCAAAAGATAATATAATTCCATTACAATTCTAACACCTAATATGTATAAATCGTAATAAATTACTTAATTCATGATCATAACTCTATATATTCCAAATTCAACGTATAAAAAAACTAAATCCATTATCATACTTAGAATGCAAGTTCTTAAATGCATGTATGATAATATCTAGAAGTAGTTTAACAACTTTAAACTAAATAATACTCATAAAAATTCATATTATAATAATTATATCTATGAATAAAGCAGGGAATAATAAATAAATGAAAAATTCATGTATTTAAACATAAGATAAAAGTTTATGAACAATTCATAAATATAGCTAATTATAAATACTTAATAATTTAGCTATTCATTATGAATATTTCATAATTTAAATAAATATAAACACTTCATATTTATTCCCAATATTAAATATTTTATATTATTCATTATATGAAATTTACTTTACATATATGATATTATATGAAATATAAAAATTTTATATTTCAATTCTATCATGTAATATATTTAATTAATAAAAATATCACATATTTAACATTATTTAAACCTTGATAAAATCAATCATTAAGACTTATTTTGATATTGTTTAAATTTTTTTTAAATAAGGCCTATAAATTGAACAATTTTCCTTATTTTTTAATTTATAAACATTTTATAAATTATACTTACAATTTCAATATAATCCACTTTCATCTAAATTATATGTCACACTATATATTTTGAAAAAATTATTTTAATATTAATAATTAATATCATGGGATATTTAATAAACGCTTCAAAAAAATTAAATAATTAATTATGAACATTTTACAATTAAGCAATTTATAAAAAATTTTATAGAAAAATAAATATCTCAAAATAAATTTTTCTATAGTTTATAAATTTTTTATAAATCATACAATTTAATTCATAATTGAAATTTGGGAAAAAAATTTCCATTTTTTAACACCTCATAGGGTTAAAAGTCTTTCGAAAAGATCTATAAGGTGATCCCAATAGAACAGATGGGTGTTTCTTATGATATGGATCACATATCATTAATATGTTGTTAATCCAACATGGCCTATCATAAGTAATGAAAAAGGCCTTGCGTGTGATTAATACAATGCCTACATGAGATCAACTCAACGCTGCATGAGATTAACTTTTTGACTCTTTAGGAATAACCAAACGTGATGAGGTCTCAAGAAATATTAAAATGAGTCTTTATGTGACATTAAACCAATGGGTAAGCCCCAATGTCAAATTAAATTCATGATGCATTGATCTTAGGCTATGACAGGAACTCACATGTGATTGTTCGTGTGATATTTAACCTGCCATGAAACAAATCACATAGTATTAAACTAGAGGCACAAAGACTTGTGTTGGATTAATACCACATTGGATCATGCCATATTAAATCCTACTTTGATGGCCTATGTGAGATTAAACTTGAAGTATCTGATGTGGTGAATACCATGACCAATGATATGAAGACCCACATAAGATGAATCTTTGCGCCCACATAATAATAAAAGCATTACAATTACTTGTGTGAGATTAAAACTTATTGGTCACATATGATTAATCATGCATAGACCAGTTTTATGTATTAGTAATTCATGTATAATTACTTGAGCATTCCAGATATCTACGTAGTATTAAATCCATAGTGCCATATTTTTTTTTGAGAAAGATGAGCTCATAGGATCTTTATTAAGAATAGAGAGATATTACAAGAGTCTGAAAGAAAGAATTTTACATTTATTATGAATGAAGATTGGAAACAGGTCATCAGAAATAATGTTAGAGCATATAAGTCCTTCCTCAGAGATGCCTTTGTTTACAATACCATCAGTAAGGTGATTGGCTTCCCAAAAGGTGTGGGTGATGATATAGTTCATAGATGAAATATTTTCAAGAAAAATCACCCATTTTTATGTTATATTTCATGAGAGATGAATTATTCCCATCCTGATGGCTTACAAAATTGTGGTGGAGTCACATTCATACCCTAAGTTGTGCCAACCTCTTTGACATGCATGATCAAATGCTCTGATAAATCCCAATATTTATGCTTCCAAGGTAGTGGGATTACCATAAAGACCATAGTGGAATTCCACCACATCATTGTTATAGTCCCTGAAGATATCCCCATACTCTGATAGACCCAGATTACCCCTCGAGGCACCATCATTATCACATTTCAACCATCCAATGAAAGGGGGAAACCAGAAGACTTAAATATCACCTAGGGGTTTAGGAAAATTACCAAAAATATACAGTCTCCTTAAGATAGTAAAATCCCTGACTGAGTTACTGCAACATGCAGTATGTAGCGGATTAGCACTCTGAATTTCCATGATAACAGTGGCCAAAAAAAGATTTGGATTTAAGCAATCAAGGGAATGAATGGCTACATTTTAGCCTCTCCATATCATATGAAGTAGTTCTACACATTCAACCTTGGATAGGACATCAATATGCTTGGAGATCTAGATTTACAATGTTGCACATAAGGATTGTTTCAGTGAACCTACCTAAGGGGGATGCATCTCAAAGAGATTAAAAACATCCTTATATAGATATGTATATGTTTTTCAATTCAAGAAAATATGATCAACATCTTTGCAGTATTGATGAAAAATGGCACATTTGGAGCATAGGGATATTCCAACTCGCTTCATATTCTCATAAATTGGAATTTTTTTAGAGAGATCCTCCATAAGAAGGTGAATATTGAAGGAAAAATCCATCTTTTGTTGAAGATTCCAATCCATTTATAGCCACCTTGAATCAGGTTTTTATATAAAACCTTGGAATCAAGCTAGCCATTTGGGGAATGGTCCCAAATGAGCATATCATCACGATTGATGAAGTACTGTCTTGTAACAGTTGCAGCAATATTTTTAGGGAACAAGTACACATTTTTCAAGCCGATCCTTGATCGATATGTTCTGATTAATTATAGTGTCCAAGGTACTGACCTGATTTATAATAGGTTATCTAGCCCATTTGGTGGGCTAAAAATTTAAGAGTAATTTTCATCGACAATCTAATGAGAATGCGTGTGAATTTTTTGGAAGATAGATTTTAGACTAGTCCAAATAGAGGATTCCATGTAATTCGATTTTCTTGCAAAAATACTTGGAAGAAATATTGATCTAAGAAAGTCAAAGGAGGCCACTTTCTTTTTAACTAACCTCCACAAAAATTGATCCTAGAGAGACTGTTTGAATAAAGACATGTTTTTAATCCTATGGCCACCTAAAGTTTGAGGCCTATAATAATGTTTCTAATAATCTGTAATGATCTTCCTTTCTATCACATTTCTACTCCAAAAAAAATTCCTCATCATGGGGTTAATGTATTTGATGACCGTATTAAGTCAAGTGTACACCATGAATGAGTAAACTATCTTTTAAATCACCACATGCTTGATGAGGCAAATAAGTCATTACATAGAGAGTGACTTGCCTTTCCAAGATGCAGGAGTTTTTCTAATTTGACCAGATGCATTAGAGAATCGAGAATCCATCGACTTACCCTAGAATATAGGAACTCCAAGTTAAGTAAATAGGATGGATCCTTTTTTAATTCTCTGGTCATTAATGATGCATCTATTTCTTGAGTCTGAAAAATTCTTCCCAAAGTATATGAAGTAATTTCTCCAGTTGATCTCCTAGAAAAAGACACTTTCATAGTTCAAGAGATAATTTTTGATGTTGTTGATATCCCTCCTATCTCCCTGAGTGAATACGAAAATATCATAAAAAAAGGTGAGAAGGGTCAAAAGTACCTCTAGATTCTTTGATGGTTTCCATTTCACCCGTATCCACCATGTGAAGAAAAATCCTGCTAAGGTAATCTTCAGCAATTGGAAAGAGAATAGATGAGAGAGGGTCCTCCTATATTACCCCTAGAGAATTTAAAGTACCCTTCTAGAGATCCATTAATAAGGATAGATATACAAGAATATTTTAGAAGAGTTGTGATGCAATTTATGAATAGTATGTTGAATCCAAAACTGTAGAGCACATTAATTATTAAGGTCCAATCAATTGTGTCAAAGGCCTTCCTAATGTTGAGTTTGAGAGTAATGTTACCACCCAGGGTTGACTTTATAAGGAGGTTAACACACTATGATGCTGTGAGAAAACAATCTTGGATACTTTTTCCTTTCATGAATCCAAATTTATTCCAAGATATAATTTTGTCCAAGACTCAATCAAGTCTATTGGCAAGGATCTTCATGATAATTTTGTGTATGGTGTTGACAAGAGCTTCTGGAATGAATTGGATAATACCACTGGAATTCTCTAATTTGGGTATTAAGGATATAAACTAATAATTGATGCCTTGAGTAAAGGACCCCCTTGAAGAAATGATTAACCAACTTGCACACATCATTCTGAACTATATCCCAATAAATATGGAAGAATTAATTTGTGAATCTATTCGTACCAGGTGATCTATCCTTCTTGAGCCCAAAAATAGATTCTCTGATTTCAAAGTCAAGTGGTATAGAGGTGAGAAGAGAGTTATCCTCAATATTTATTAGCTTGGGAATTATACCTTAATTTAGAATCACATTCCTTGGTGACCCATTGAAGAGGTTTATGTAGAATGAAACAATGTGATTTGAGATCTCTTGACTTTCTTCAATGAGTCAATCTCCTTCCTTTAGAAGTGAAAGGGGACTATTTTCCCTTTGAGTCCTTTGAAAAGCATTAAAGAATTTGGTGACTTTGTCTCCATAATAAAGGCATTTGATTTTGAATCTATCAAAGCCCTCTATTACCCCAACACTTGGCTTATGAAACTCTTTTCATCAGTAAAGGAGTTCCTGAGTGGAGAGACACACTTCATCATCACTCACGCAAGAGAGTTTCCAAGAATCAACTAACCATTTAACATTTTCTTTGATACCATTGATGGGTTTCTTAAGATCAAATAACATTCTTTTAACATAACATAAGTGATTAGAAACCTTAAACTAGGATCACCATGCAAGAAACTAAAACCATGTGTAAAATGTAAGATGAAGAAATTTTTTGTGTAATTTACACCGTAGATCAGCAGTGACCTTATTCATATTTTTCATGATAAATATCATCTAAGAGGTATCCAAAGCATATACCACCTCCATGGTGTATTCATGGGATGAAACCAAATCACTCATAGTATGTTCAGGACCCTCCCTCTTTCCATTATATGTTGGTATCTCATATGGAGGAAGGAGGAAGGAGGAAAGAGGAAGGAGGAAGAGAGATCAGGTAAAGGAGTATCAGCAGGAGGCATGGAAATTATTCAAGCAACCCATAACAATAGGTTTGGTATCATAATATATGCCTCATGATGTTTTTAATCTTATTACACATTTACTCATGTGTTATATGACACATGAGTAAAACTTCAATCATATTTATCCATGCACACATTTATCTTATTAATGATACATCGAAACTCCCATAATAATGATATCCAAGGTGGAAGATGATCTGAATGTTAACCTTTAAGGTTTGAATTCCCATATCATTCATAGGATATTTTGATATAATCTTATCATATGATCAATCCTTAACATATAGTACAACATAGCCTAATCACATCATATGCGATTAAGGATTTAACTATATCTCCTTTACAATCTTCCATGGACTCTTTAAAATTCAGTTTAACCATGGAAAAAATCTTCCATGGACTCTTGAAAATCCATTTTAATCACGAATCACCAATTAAAACTCTATATCAATCATACATGACTATATCATTATTAGAAAATTCACATATGTGAGCTTTGGAAACTTCATTTCAATCATACTTGACCGATTGAACTTTTTAGTCTCTCATACACAATAGTTTTAGAATTATCCAAAATCTTAAAAACTAATTTAATTATACTGAAACATATTAAATGATCCCAAAAAAACTTTTCCAAAATATTTATAAATATTAAGAACTCATTTCTTAGTTTTCCAATTAATCCAACTGAAAATAAGTACTCCAATAATTTCTTTACTGTCTTAGTGTCAATATCTATTTTCTATGTTATTCAAAACATTTAGTAATAGTAATTATATCTATCAATAATATATACAAGAGTAGAATTATCTTAATAAATATTTAAATATCACCCTTTATAATCATCTAGATTAAACTTTTATACTATACAATAATTTTCATATTAAAAATGTTGATTTTTTTTCACTAAAACCCTCACCAAATCATAGTGAAATTCACCACTCCATAGTGAGTGTCTTCTTATGGAATTTCATACCGAATTAAAGTGACATTGTTGAATGATATGTGATATCATTAAAATCAAATCCCAAGGTTATTATCATGCTCCTTTAGCTACTAACACATCATGTGATGATGTTATTAATTATTAAAGGAGTTTAACAATCAGGTTCATTAATAAAGTATCTGTTAGAAAGAGTTGTAATGGTGGATGTTATAAGTTTGGGCACTTCATAACATATGAAATAAAATGGATCTAAGTGGATCCTTCATTCAATTAATGAGGCCTATAAAATAGAGTTATGCGATCCTCATTTTGTGACTAGTGTTGATCTTTTGTTGGTTGAATCTATCTTTGATTCTCTCCACATTTGGATTCAAGGAGGATGTTCTAGCACACTATTGTGGAGAAGAGGTCCTACCAAAGATTTTAGTGATTTTAGTGTCTGGTGGATACTATTATAGTAATGAACATTTTGTTTGTTGCTAAGGGGACTTGACCAAACTCGCTGCCAATAGAGATTGAAATCTTGGCGAGTGAGGTACTCCATTTTATGGATTTTCTTGATATTTATCATCAATTCCAATATCAATAGATATTTATTATGGATTTTATGTATTATTACACTAAAATTAGATATAGTTATATTCCATAAATACTATAAGTGGTATCAGATCATAGACCAATGATGAATTTATTGGATGGTGGTTAGTTTAGAAAACCCGATTTGGTCTTTTCCCAGGCACTTCGACATGATCACAACACAATGATATGTTCTATATGGTTTCCCATCCAAAATATTATGGTCAAATCACCACCACACTTTAATGGGTTTATTTTTATAGGGAAAATGGCTATTATTATTTAAAAGACCCATTTTTTATAACAAAAAAATAGAGCATCATTTCGATGTCGCCACAATGTGGTCATCCCTATATTATACCGTGACTGGAACCACAAAAATGACCAACCATGTCATAGTGAGAATCAACTATACATTTCAATTATTTGTGATATTGATGAACTAAAATATCTTATGTATCTAAAATAACATCCAAAATTGTTTGGATAATCCATGGTCCTTGGTAAGAGAAAAGGTTTAAAATAACATGTGGAACTTCACTATGATGTGGTTCAAGGAGGATCCTTCTGATGGTTTTATTAGGATCAAATGACATTTATTTAATAAATCCAAATTTATTTATAAAACCAAAAACTAAAACACCATGTTTATTCTTGAAACCATTCTATAAATATAAAATAAATATCATACCATGCGTATCTTTCATCACTGATCACTACCGCAACATTAAGCATCCAAACGAAGCCTCTCCTTCATGGTGTATCCACAGATTGAAAGAATCACCCTACTTTCAGGTGGGATTCAACTTCTCACCATGGAGTGCTGGTGCCTCACTAGGTAAAGGTTTAATAAGAATATAACATTGGGAGGGAGAGAGGTTCAATTGGAGCTGGGGAATGGAAATGAACTACACCATCTTAATGGTCTTTACTCCCTTATAAAACCTCTGGGATATTACCATGAATTAAATAATACAATGTAACATATTATCTAATACCACCACTAACCATGAAACCATCACATGAATGCATCACCCCTTCTGAGAATTTCATCTCATAACATAACTCATTTAATGATGGCTTAAGTAAGAGTTCGAATGCAATCCTTAAAATTACACTACCATGTTATTGCAAAAAAGGCCACGTGATATCCATTTACAAAGGCATATGATATCCCTTTTGTTCATGAATGTCATACCATATGACATGAACCAATCATATAATATGGAATGTCTAAAAAATCATCATATGAGTTAATGTATTTAGGACATATCTCTTTCAATTTTGTACTTACACTAAAGCCTCATAGACTTAGTGCCATTTAACCATAATATTGTATCATATACTATAACTTATGAAATCATATCCAAAAACAATTTTTTATATCTTCAAAAATAATTTGGGAAATAAATAATCAACTTGTTTTTATTTTAAATCATTTGAAATACCTTACAAAAACCCATTCAAAATACCTTTTGGATTAACTCTAAAATAATTTTAAATTAGCTATTTGAGTCAAACTCAATTCTCAATCAGTCAACCACAAAGTGAAGAACCCATGTTTTGGAATTATTGAAGTTTAAAATTTTATTTGTGAATGTTTTTGTATTTTAGGTGGTAATTAAGTTGTTCTAGGATTATAAATATCATTATAAAAAGTTAAAAATTCCAGAAAGTTAACTTTAATTTACTAGTATAAAAGATAGTTAAATCTCATGTAAGGTGAAAATCTTTGTGAAATAATCACTGCATGAAAAAAATGAAAATATTGTGAACAATATATTTCCACTTTACATCATCGAATGTAGAGGATCTCGCCATAAGATGTACCATGGAATAAGCTAATTGACACATGATTTTACTGTTAATACATACAGAAAATGAAGACTGGAATTTTTTTAAGAAGGTGATCATGCATGAAATGACCTCATTTACATGAATGAGTATGAATAATGCATCCACCAGATGTATGGATAAGTGGAGCACTGAGTGAGATCACATGAAGTTAAGTAATTTAGAAGCATAAGAGATCAAAATCCCACTTAATATCTAATATTGTGATATTCCATCATATTTACATTCTAAACATTGGAAATATGATTTTAATCTATCAAGAGGGTTCTTAGAATGATTCTTAAATTTCCCTACAACTAAAAAGTGAATTATGGAATGATTCATGTTTAATATCATGATAAAAAGAAGATAAATATTCAGACTTCTCAGAAGGAGTTTGAGTTCACCAAAAGAAGATAAAGATAAAATTTTTGGATATAAAAATAAAGGCTATTCATACACAGTGGATATGACTTACAATAGGTACAAAAACTGGATGATGGAGTAGCATAGATTAAGGTGTAGTGGATGTTGAAAAATGAAGACACCCAAATATGTTCATCTTGGCTTTGATATCAATGGAATACAAGGCAGAGTGATTGAGTTTATCAAAATAGGATACATTTCCAACATTTTATAACTAATAAGAATCCATGAACATGTTTTAGTTATCAGAAGAACCTTGTAAGAATCAAGCATGCCAAAACTTAAAGCATCATAAAAAGATTGAGTTGATACATTATTATAAGATGATTGAGTTTCTTAATTATTATAAGAATATTTAGTTGCTTAATTATCAAAATAATAATTCACTAAAATAAATACCACATTGTGTAACTAAGTGAATGTAGAATACAATAGAGTTTTAAGAAGATGAAACATGGAAGAAAGGTGTTCATAAGTGAGATTTATCTATAAAGACATCCGAAGAAAATTTGTAAGAAAAAATATAATAAATCTAATATTAGGAGAAACATGAGCTTTGAGTATTTGAGAATCGGGTATTTAAATTAAATAGAATAATAAGCATGGACACATCAAAAGATGAGTTTTTTGTTTGAGTTATTTGTAGATGGAAAGTTGGGAATCTAGAAGTAAATTTTGGCTATGTTTTTATGATGAGTTTACATGTGAGTAAAACTAACCAAGGATTAAAGACATATAAAATAATCAATTATGAAAATGATAAGTTGGATTATCAATTTTTAATATTCACAAAACAAAGTTCATGATTCTAGATATGTTTTTATAAAAATTTAAAAAGTGAGTTGATGCCAATTTTCATGAAAAAGTTTGGAGAAAGTTGTTGAATTCGATAGAAAAGGAAGGGTTTGAAGTAATTCAATGATTTGAATGTGTGAAAATTTGAGGAGTTCAAATTTCATGTATATTTAATTTATTTAGGGAATGGAGGAGTCTACAAATAAGAAATTTCCTTTAAGACTTGGTGCTTAGTTTTTGATAATTATAAGAGATGTATTACTAGAGGTGTGGCTAAAAAACTTTGTTAAAAAAATCATAAGGGTTGAAAAAGTGATGTAGTTCTTGAAGTATTTGTGTTGAGAATAAAGTTCCAAATTCTATAAGGGTGCAAAGTTGAGTGGCTATAAGTATAAATTTCAATAAATGAACTTTTGTAAAAATTAATGCAGAAAAATTTCACAGTGAGTATAATTCAAAGTTCTAATATTATGTTGGATCAAAATAAGAATCAAATCTTATAACTGGTGGGAACCAATAATATTTTCTATTAGGATATAGAAGTAGTTTTTCAAGAGTTAGCTCATTTATATTAACTTTAATTATTTAGTGGATATCTGGGGCTTAGGATAATAATTGGACATAACAAGGATTAGATACATACATTGGGACCAAACCTTATGAAAATTTGTGTGCCTTTAATTTTTTTATTTATCATTGAATGTGTGTGAGGTAGATATTTAAATTTGAATGGATTGAAACTTTAATAGTTTTTAGAGGTTAATTTACTAATAAAATAAATTATAAAAGTTCAACACTAATTTAAATCCCCTTTTCATTGGTCTATATATTCTTGGTAACTTAAATTGGTATTATAGAGACTCATGTTACCTCTGTAAGATCTATATATTTTCATCATGGATAATCTCAAAATAGTAAATAGAAGAGGTATTTTTACCTTCAATGGTAAAAATTATCATGGATGAAAAAATATAATTATAATCCATGTTCTATATCTTGTCCCAAAGGTGATTGAGGAAACTGTTATTGGCTTTCCATCCATAGAGAAAGATGATCCTATGTTATTTACTAAAAAATAAAATCGCAAGGTTTATGGGAAATCTCAGAATATTATTCTTATGTCATTATACAACAAAGTGTATATGAAGGTTATGGGTCCCCAAACTATGATGGAAACCTAGGAAAACATTTAAATCATTTTTTAGTGGAATATAAAAGTAAAGGAAGTAAAGATTTAAATATAGAGAAGCATGTTTGAAAATATTAGGATAGTAGAAGAAGAAAATATTGATGATTACATCACCTGAGTGAGTGAAATTTTCAACAACATTAGAGGATTTGGATATGTCTTAGATGAATCAACTATTTTTTAAAAAATTGTTGAAGAACTTTATAAAAAAGTTTGATCTTAAATTGTATGATTTAGAAGTTAGGTATGATTTATCTCTTGATAAACTACATAACTTACTTGTTTCTTATGAAATGAGGAAAGCTACTTAATTTAAAAAGAATATTAAGGTGTAAATGTAATTTTATGATTGAGGAAACTTAACATCCAAAAACTAAAATACAATATTCTGAAATATAGTGAATCAGAAGATAAGGAAGATGACAATGGAGAGTATAAGAGTATTATGTCCCTTATCTCTAGGAATTTCCAATAATACAAAGAAAATTATTAAGGAAATATACCAATAAAATATTTTGGGTGTGGGGGAATCCAAAACTTCATAATAAACTGCCCAAAAAATAAAGGTGGATAATATTATAATAATGATTCTGAAGAAAAATCTTCTAATAAGAACTAGGGTAAAACCTTAAAGGAAGTTAAAAAATCCACCAGAATAAAGAAAAAGTTCACCAAGACTAAAAGAAATATGTTGAGTAAAGAAGGTGATAACTATTATAATAATTATAGTCCTTTTAAAGATTAATTTTTTGAAAATTTTAGAAGCTTCATGGATATTGTGGAAAGAAATGAAGATACTTTAAGAAGTGAAAAAGAAGGGGGTGAAGAAACTTACATGAAACACATACTAAGACAAAAAAATTTATGCATATCTTGAGAAATTCCCCAAAATAAAGAAAGAGATAAAAGTATTGAAAAAGTAAAGAGAAAATAAAAATTAAAAAAGAGAATAATTTCTCAAAAATAAGATACATACATTGAGGAAATTAAAAACCTCAAGTTGAAAGCTACATAAAAAGAAAAATGTTAAGAGACCTTGATAACAAACTTATTGATAAGGAATAAGAGTTATGTAAAACTCAATCACAATGTATCAAGTCTGAAAATAATTTGAATAATATGAATGACAATTTCAAAAAATATTTTGTGGTGAAGGCTGAAATATCTCAATATGTTAATAAAATTCATCCAAAAAATCAGGTGAAATCCAATCACACTAAACTCAAAAGTTTATATGAATTTTATAACCATGAATATTCAAGAACTAAGAATGGGAAATCTTGGGTTGAGAAAGGATAAAATAAATACTTCACATAAATGAAAGTTAAGAGTAAATTTTGGAAGAATGATTCCCTATGCCAAGGTAAATTAGTTGTTGTAGCTCCTAATGAATCTCAATAAACTTATCCCATGGAAAAATAATACAACTATGGAAGATCAAGGTTTAATAGATATTATTGGTGTTGTGAGATATTTAGAAACAAATCATATAACTGATGGCACAACATTTCACTCCCTGATCATATACATGAATTTATGGGGATAAACTGTATAAAAAAAGGAAGAAACTTATTGGAGTTAAAGGAAGATACACAAGTAAAGTCATCAAAAGTTAAAAAACCCTCAATAAAAGAATAAATTTGACTACCTAGTGGAGATTTATAGAAGACGTGAACAACTAGGTCACTATACTGAAGAGTGTATGACAACAATTTTGAGGCAATTTACTTATTCCAAAAAGAAAAATAACATAAGAATAGGAAGATAGAAGATAAATATTTTATTGTTGAAATTACTCTAAGATCTATAAAAAAGAATAAACCTTGGATACTTGATAGTGGTTGTTCCTCACATATGAAAAGTGATGTGAAAATATTGAAAAAATTTAAAGAACATGAGGGGGGATTAGACACCTTTGGAAATGATAGTTCCTTAAAAAAGAAGAATTGATATGATTGAAATTAAATCTCAAAAGTGAAATTCAAAAGAAGTTTAGTTTTTTGATAGACTTAAACACAAGTTACTGAGTGTTAGCCAAATCCATAATGATAAAAAGGAAACTATCTTCAGAAAAAATCCCTCTATCATTTGATGTTTGAAAAAATGGAAAATTTTTTATTAAAGGAGAAATAAACAGAGGTAATTTATTTTAGATTAGTGATCTTAGTAACTCTGGATATTTGAGTAGTGAGGTTCAAAAAAGTTACGACACCTAAGACTTGGCCATCTTGGCTAGAAGAGTATGAGCATAATTTTAGAGGAATATGTTGCAAGAGATCTACCACAACTGAATAGAGAAGTTTATGTTATTTGAAAAACTTTCTAGAAAGGGATGATGGTTAGTGGAAGTCATAAGAAAGTTGAAATTCGATCCACTAGACCATTTAAGCTCATACATTTCAACCTATGTGGGTAGATGATACATCAATCAACAAAAAGTGATTTATAATTTATTACTTTTATTGATTATTTCACTCGAATAACCAATGTAATTTTCATGAAACATAAATCAAAATCTATGGATATGTTCAAAAATATTCTTAAGGGAATTTGAGAAGGAGTTGGGAATATATATTTCAAATTTTAGAGTGAAAAATATAAAGGAGTACACAAGTAACTCTTTTGAGTCCCACTCAAAGAAACATGGAATTAAACACCAGTATAGTGCTCCATATACTAATCAATAAAATGGAGTTACAAAAATGAAAAACTAAATTCTCATATATATGGGAATAATCATGCTTTCTGAATATAAACTTTTAAAGTTCTTATACATAAAATATTTAAGTACAATTATACATGTTCAAAACAGATGCTTAATATAATCAGAATAAAAAATTAATCCCTATGATATGTGGTATAATAATAATCCTATAATGAAATATTTTATGGTTTTTGGAATTCCTTACTTAATGAATATTAAAAATTAGGATTTAGGAAAGTTTGATGAAAAGTTGTAAGAAGGTATTTCTATGGGATATTCACCCAATGAAAGAAGTTATAGATATTAGAATAAATGACTACATATGTTGGTAGAATCCTTAGATGTAAATTTCATTGAAAATAAATATACCTTAAATAAAGTTTTTAAGATGATGTGGATGGTTTAATAGAAGATAAAATTACAAAAACTGGAGAATTTAATGAAAATGAATATGACTATGTGACTAAACTTGTATAGGTAGATTTCGACCAATTTAGTGATGTAAATAGTATGATCATAAGAAAAAAAATTAAATTCAACAATTTAAAATAACATGTTGAACCAAATAATATCATTGAAAAGAAGATTTATCAAGTTTATACTAGAAAAAAATTGAGGTTTGAAAATCAAAAAACACTTGTCTTACAGGTGGAACCACAATCTGTTTTGGAAGTATTCAAGCATAAATAATGGTTAAATGTGATGAATAAAGAGTTGGATAAAATTGAGAAAAATGTAACAAGGGATCTTATTCATCAATTGGAAGGAAATAATATTATAATAAATAAATGGGTTGTCTAAAATAAACTCAATGAAAGTGGATAAATTTCAAGGAATAAGGCTCAATTAATTTGTAAGGGCTACTCATAGGTAGAAGGGGTTGATTTTGAAGAAAAATTTCTCTAGTTACAAGACTAGAGACCATTAGATTTTTTTAGTTGTTGCTGCTCATAGAAATTTAAAAGTCCATTAAATAAGTATTAAGTTAGATTTATTAAATAAAGATATTGAAGAAGAAGTTTACATAAAGAAAAATGATGGGTTTATACTTGATAATGATGGATCCATGGCATGAAAACTGAAGAAATCTTTATATGGGTTGAATTAGTCATCTCATGCTTTGTATTCAATACTTTATAGTTTCCTAAAGAAGTTGAACTTTTATAAATAGAAAGTTGATAGTAACTTATATGTGAAAGAGATGAGTGCAAGTACCTTGATTTTCATTGTTTATGTTGATGATATAATTTTTTCCAGTGATAGGGATTAATCCTATGAATAATTTACTGAGTAGATGAAAAATAAATTTAAGATGTCAATGATTAGAGAGTTAAATTTCTTTTTGGGACTAAAAGTCCAATATAAAGAAATATACATCCTCCTTTCAGAATAAAATTATTTCAATGAATTATTAAAGAAATTTGGAATATAAGAATCAAAGGATGTTTGCACACCCATCACCATTGGTGTGAAAATGATCAAAGATGAAACCGAGAAAAGTGTGAATCAAAATGAATTTTAGAAGATAATTGTAAGTTCAATTTATTTTACTACATCAAGAATAGAAATTATATATGTAGTATATTTGTGTACAATATATTAGAGTGATATAAAGGAATCAAACATTATGGAGTCAAAAATAATCCTTAGGTATGATAAAGTAACATTAAATTATGGACTGATGTATAAAAGGAGTAATGAGTTGAACTTACTTAGTTTCACTGAAACTGATTAGGATAGATGTTTTAATGATTCGAAATCAAAATCATGAGGAAATTTATTCTTGGGATAATGTTTTGTGAGTTTAATTAGTAAAAAATAATGTTTTGTGACTTTAAGTATAGTGGAAGTAGAATATATTGCTTTCACCCATGAAAATGATCAAAAATAAAACTGATAAAAGTTTGATTCAAAAGAACTTTTAGAAGATAATTGGAAGTTTAATTTATTTTACTACATCAAGATTAGAAATTATATATGTAGTAGATTTGTGTACAAGATATTAGTGTTATCCAAATTAATCAAACATGATGGCCACAAAAATAATCCTTAGGTATGTTAAAGGAACATCAAATTACGAACTGATGTATAAAAGGATTAATGAGTTAAACTTACTTGGTTTCACTGAAACTGATTGGGATAGAGATTGTAATGATTGAAAATAAACATCACGAGGAACATTATTTTTGGGAAAATTTTGTGTGAGTTGACATAGTAAAAAATAAAATTTTGCAACTTTAAGTATAGTGGAAGTAGAATATGTTGCTTCTAACCATGCATGTACATAAATGACTTGAATGAAAGTTAAATTGGAAGATTTGAGAATTCATATTGAAAATCAATTGAAAATAATTTGTGATACTCAGAGTGAAATTGATCTATCTAAAAATATGATGCAACACTCGAGATCCAATAACATTGATATTAAGTATCATTTCATCAAGAAAATTGTTACTATAAGAGATTTCAATATTGAGTATATTTTAACAAAAGATCAAAATTTTAATATTGTACCCAAAGATATGCCAAGTGAAATATTTGAGGAATTGAGGCTGAAAATTCATGTCCAACCTCCACTACCCACTTAATGATGTTTTTGAGATACCCTCAAATTTATTTGAATTTTATAGTCAAAGGAGGAGAATAAGTACACAACAACCTTATAATTTATTTATCCTTTTTATATCTAATGCTAGTGTTATCATAAAGGCAGTGGGGGTGTGGGGTAAAAGTTACAAAAGTAAAGGGGGAGTAAAAGTTCCTAAAGTTAAACCTCTACAAAATGCTTGAGGAAAAGCATATCAATATCATACTCACAAAATTGTTTATCATTGATGGGTAGAATTCATTAAAAAACATTGATTAATCCAAAATTGTGGTGTAAGAAAAACTCTATATGAGAAAGGATATTGTTTGATGGAAAGTTGAGAGCTTAAAAAGTAAGAGTTTTTGAAGATGGTGTTTTCAAAAAATCCAAAAGGATAGATTGAAGAACCCATGGTTTGGAATTGTTGAAGCTATGGTATTTATTTGCAACGTCTTTTTTTAATGTTTTTGAATTTAAGATGGGAATTAAATTGTTTTAGGAGTGGAAATATCAAAACAAAAAGTTTAATATAATGGAGATTAGGTGATTAGAAGTAAATGGTTTTTTTTGAAATAATCATTGCATGAATAAAAATGAGAATATTATGAACATTATGCTACCACTCTACACTATGAAAAGCAGAGGAGATCACTATGAGATGCACAATTCCATACCATATAATAAGACGATTGACACATGAGTGTACTGTTAACACATCCATAAAATGAATACTAGAAATTTCAAAATATTGATATCACACATGAAATGAACTCATTTAAATGCATTTGTATGAATAATGTATCCATCATATATATGAATAAGTGGAGCACTGAGTGATATCATTAGAAGCTAAGTAATAGAGAATCACTAGACCTCAAAAGACTTTTTAATTTCTAGTATTTTGATGCACCTTCATGTGAACTTATAGTGTATTTATATTTACATCTTGAAACTGGAATAATGTTTCTCATTTGTCATGAGGGTTTATAGGTAGATTCGCATACTGTTCTACAAATAAAAAAATATATAGGGACTAAAATAAGCTTGATACTTTACAAGACCATGAGATGATCTGCTCTATCAGAAGAAGAAGATGAGCATGGAGGAATTGTATACAACATCTATGATCCCCCAATATCAACTCACACTACATTTATAAAAATAATTGTAGAAAACTACATGTTGAACAATGTGAGATGATAGTGAGTATAAATGAAATATTGATCTTTTTAATTCTTGGAATCAACTTGAGTTTACTATAAAAAGATACACAAGTTATATAATGACCATCAGAAGCAAAGGTAGAAAATATGAACAAAAATAAATGCAAGGAAACTATAATTTATGAAGTTATAAAATCAATTTTTTCATAAAAAAATAGAGGCTCTTCATACACAATGGATGCAGATTACAATATGTATAGAAACCAAATGAAAAAGTAACACAAATAAGGTGTATTTAATGCTTAAAATGAATACATTAGAAGATGTTCATCTTAGATTTCTGATCAATGGAATCCGGGGTTGAGTTCTCTATTTTATCACAAGAGGATACACAATCAATATTTTAAAACTAATAGAAGTTATGAACAAGTTTTTATTATTGTAATAACCTTGAAAAAAAAGATCACATTGGAACTTAAAGCCTCAAAAGAAGATTGAGTTTGTGTATTATTAAAAGAAGATTGATTTTTTTCATTATCAAAATAAAATTGAGTTACTACATTATAGAAAAAAGATATGATGTATTTTTTTATGTTCATTAGAAGAATAATTCACAAAAATAAATACCAGATAGTATAACTGAAGAGAATGTAGTGGACAATAAATTTTACAGAAGATGAAAATCTGAATAAAGGTTCTTAAAATTAGGAGTTATATATAAATACATCTAAAAAATACATGTGATAAGAAATATAATAAATCTGATAGTAGGAGAAGCAAGAGATTTGAGTATTGGAAATCAATTATTTAAATGAAACACAAGGCACATGAGCCTCAACCTAGTTGGTGAGGTATCCTTAAGTGCAACCACAAGACCCAGGTTCAAAACCAGGAAGAATCATATTTTTGGGGGTATTGTAGTAGGTACTGTAGCAGTATTGTAGTAGTACTGTACAATGTGCGGGCACTGTAGTAGAACTATACACTATGCCGCTACTGTAGCAGTTACTGTAGCAGGTACTGTTCGGTACTGTAACAGATGAAACTATTCACCTTGGGCCACCAGTTTGGGCTTGGATTCCTTAAGGATTTCAGGCCACCCAGGCCTTCGGGTTAGTAGGTCTTTCAGGCCACCTTTAAGGCCCTCGGGCCACCTCAAGGCCTTTGGGCCACATGCAGTTTCCCCAAACACACTACAAAAAAGGATCAACCATAGAAAAGGATTCAGAGCAGGTGCACTTACCAGATCAAAGCCAAATGGATTTTTTAGAATGAGAGGGTATGAATTTGACATTGGGACCAACCTATGCTTGCACGGGAAGCCTAGACAGAAAACTATGAAAATTTGGAGAGCTACTATCATGATACAGATGCTGGGGAGGGGCATTTCTTTGTTGATAGTCTGGTTAAATTCCCTAAGACCTTCAAGTCATGTAATCTCCTAAGCCTACGATCCTTGTAATCTCTGAGCCTACGGCCCTTGTAAGGGTTCCCCCTCATCCCTTTAAATGAGGGTTATCAAAAATCAATAAAAATAAAGGCCTTAAGGACATTTGGTTTAAATGAAACACAAGAAGAAGTGTACACGCATCAAAAGATGAGTTATTTGTTTGAGTGTAGTATGGAAGGAAAGTTAGGAATCTAGAAATAAAACCTGGGTTGCGTTTGTATGATGAGTTCACACATGATAATTTTAGTGAGTGAAACTCACTGAGGATTAATTTCATAAAAATACTCAATTATGATGATGCTAATATGAATGATCAATGATCAATATTCATGAATCAAAGTTCACGATTCTTGTCATATTTTGAGGAAAATTTGAAAAGTGAGTTGAATCTATTTTTCATGAAAGGTTTAACATAATATGTTGACTCAGATACAATAGGAAGGGTTTAAAAAAATTCAATGAGAATTTTGAATGTGTGAATTTTGAGGAGTTTAAATTCTATGGATCTTTTATTTATTCAGGAAAGAGGATTATATAAATAAGTAAGTCCTTTCAAAAGTTAGTGATGTTTTTTTGATAATTCTGTGAGAAGTAATGCTGGATGTGTGCCCGACCAAATTTTTTCATAAAATTATAATGGTCTAAGAATTTCTTTAGTATTATAAGTATTTGTGTTGAGAAGAAAGTTCCAAATTCTAAAATTCTATGGATTTTAGAGTCCAGATGTATAGATTTTGATAAATAAAGTTATGCATAATTTATTCCAAATATATATCATAGTGAGCATAATTTAATGTTCCAATATTATGTCAGCTCAGAAGAAGAATAAAATATTATAACTAGTGGAACCAGTAATATTTATTATAAGGAGACATAAATATCTTTACAAGAGTTAGCTCATTTGTACTTGCTTTCATTATTTAGTTTAATTCTGTGGCTCATGATAATAACTAGACACAATAAGGAATGTGTACCTAAATTGGGACCAAATATTGTAAAAACCCATGTTCCTTGAATTTATTTTCTTTATCATTGCATGCATGTGAGGTTTAGCTTTAAAATTGTGAGGATTAAAACTTTAACAGGTAATAAAGGTTAATTTCATGTGAAAATAAATTATAAAAGATCACTACTGATTTAACCTCCCTTCTCAGTTGTCCATATATTCATGGGAACTTTATAAAGTGTGACCCCAAAATCCATTATAGAATTCAAAATAATCATTAATCATCGAATTCATAAATGTAATAAAATAGTGGTGTCTATAAAAGAATCAATGATACTCAAACTACAAAGGGATTTGATATGATCTCTATCAAATACATGTATCTCTATACCCATTTCCACCAGCTGCATCATATGTAAGAATTAATTCTCATATAATACCTTTTTTTAAGACTTATGGGACACAAATTATGTCAATCCCATATATCCAGCTGATACATTCTCGATTCTATGAGTATACTGACCAGGTCATTGAATAAGTCACATGTCATTCACCTTTATGGATTATCACATCATATTTCCCTCACCTAAATAGATAATCACATCATATATACCATATAGGTATGATTTTAAATTTTCTTATTATATATCAATCAAGGACCCAAATTTCATACTCATAATATGAGAGGAAAAATACCATATTGGTCATTCTTTAAACAACAACATGATAAAAAACATACATGATCACCCTTAATTAGAAAATCCTCAAGTCTTGCATACGAAAGTTATCAAAGTATAATGGTTCTCATGCTAGGTATATTTCTAACCTTAGGTAGATAAGAATCTAAATATAATACATTCAACCATAGTATAAAAAATATGTAGTGTGTGAAACTCCATGTGGTATGCTTAGTAGGTTATCCAACACATAAAACTCATTTGGTTCCTCATGATCATATTCTGTATCCCGATACAAGAATCTTACTCATGTTAACCTTAATATTTTTTCATAACCTATAATACTCCATGATTAACATCAGTTAGGGATAAATCAAAGTATCACTTTGAGTGTTCAATGATCATTACACTTTATAAGATTCATATTAATATATACATATATCCATCAAATGTGAAAAAATGATAAAGTAAATATTTCATTTTTCATAATTATGATATATAATATATTCCTAAAATTATTTAATAATTCTTAAAAAAACCATAAAAACGAACCTATATAACATATAATATATGATATATTTATATATTATCCTTATGTTTGTTTCACTTTCAGGGGTTTTGTTACACTTATTACATCTCTATATAATTACTGAAGCATCTCTATATGAACACCTAATAAAACCCTCCCAATAAACTATTTAATGAGTAAAATCTATTTAGTAAGCTAGTTTGAATGTTAGAGAGACTTAGGAATCATATTCCTAATGTTTAAATCCTTTACTCTACAACATCAACTGTTAATATGTTAATGACTTATGTTGTCTACTTATAAATCTTTATAATTATATCATCATTATTATTGAAACCATTTCCATCAAACATTTATATTGACATATTTTGATAAATAATGTAAAATTTTCACACTAATATTTTACCAAAATATCCTAAACTATTTTAAGATATAAATTCACATTCACTTTTAATTTTTACTAGTATAATCCTTTATTTGTTAACTTTTAACTTCTTAAAGACCAAACATAATCTAACTAGCCTCTTATACACTATATTATCTTTAGAATATCTTGATAAGATTCCCAAACTCCTATTTGTTTAGGAAATAAAACATATTTCTTTAAGTGATAATATTTAAAAAAAAAATTATTGGTCACCATATCTTAAATGGTATTTTATGTGTTTAGTGAAATTTATAAAAAGAGGTTTTTTAAATATGCCACTGATTGTGGTGGAATCTCAATTCCTCAGATTTTAAAAAACATATGGATAAATAATTTATCCTAAATAAATAATTTTTATCCTTATATTCTTATAAATACATATTATATAATCCAATAAATCATAAATCATGTGCATCATAAAATATTATTCATAATAATTTTTTTTAACAAACTCCTCTTATCATATAAGAGAAATGAAATAAAGATACACACCCTTGTCTTGGATCCATATGAGCTTGTATTATTCTTTTATATTCAATTATATGATTTAAAAACCCGTTTATTTATAATATAAATAAAAAAAAAGTCTAAATTAATTATTACCTTTATTTTGAACTCTTGTTTACTCAGAACACTTGTAAAGTATATATTGGTATCCCATACCCCTCAAAATCTAAGAATCAATTTTATAACACCAATACTTAACATGTAAATTTTATGGAGTTTCCTAAACTCCTTTAGGTTTTATAGAAAATTTCATCATATGGAATTATTGATCTGCCTTCCTGATAACACCTTTAGGTTTCAATGACCTAGTCTAACAACTTGAATAAACATTTCTAGACTCTCAAACTAACTTTTCTTCTTCTGTTTTAAACCTTTACCCACCTGTACTATCTATATATCATTAGAATCATGAAATATCATGCTTAGTTTATCTTTTATCAATACTATGATAAAACTAGGTAAAAATTACTCGAACTCATTCACATTATCAGAACATTTCCAACAATTAAAACAAAATGAATTTCATAACAAGCACAAGCCTTAATGAAACCTCTAGTCTCACCAAGTCATTAAAAAACTTAATCATATTGAGTATGTGTGTGGAGACTAAAATTACTTAGGTAATTTTTCATATAATTCATTTTAATCCTTAAGGTGTTTCTCTAAGACATAAAATTTATCTTACTTTAGAATATTTATTATTTTTACAGTCTAATGAGTTTATTTTTTTTAAGATTATCCTTTTAAAGAATTGTTCTCAAAATTAAGAAGGATAATGATGATGCCATTTATCTATAATGACCCCTTTTAAATAATCATATCCATTAGTGGGAATATATCCACATTTAACTAATAATTGAGTCCAATATGGTAGTTCTCTCACTACTTAGTTATTTAGGAATGGTATCATCCCAACCATGTCATATATTAATCTTGAATAGTTAAGCAGAAAACACTTTTCCCAATCCATCATATGGATAAAATATTCTCTATTACTTTGTAACCTAATCCAATCAGGGTCTCTCAACTAAGTGTAACCCAAAGAAAACACTATTAACTAGAACATAATCCTATTAAGGTCACCTATTACTTTCTTTCCTTACACAAGATAATCTAGGGGAACCGAATGATGGCATGACATACCTGATGGATGATCAAGGTCTTGAAAAGTACCACTCTATAAGGAACCTAAAATTTAGTATTTTTAAGGGTATTTAATCTTACCATCTCATATGACATTATTACATTTATATATGTATGATTATAATTACTCTATTTTGACTCATATTTGTTCCACTAAATCTATATATTCAAACCATATTGTTGTGTAACTCTTTATAAAACTCATAGCCAGTGTTACTAACCCAAATCAAAAGTCAATAATATTTATGCACATCCAAATTCCTCCCATGAATAAGTTACATAAAAACCTTTCATGTAAAGGATTAAATTATATGAAATAAATAATCCCCACATGAGTAATCCTGAAGCCACATATATTCAACCCTTACTTCTCTAGAGAAGGCATAAGCTTCCAGACCAGTGAGAAGCCTATCCCAAAGTCCCTCTACCCAAGGATACTTTACTCAAGAGATATTTTAATCCTTTTATAATTCTAAATAATAATATGTATAAATCAAAATTAACTACTTAATTCAAGATCATAACTCAATACAATCAAAATCCAAGGTATAAGAAAACTAAAACCATTATAATACTTAGCATGTAACTCCATAGATGAAGGATTGATAATATCTAGAAATAGTTTAAAAAATCTAAAATAAAGCATAGAACCATTCATTCTATAATAATTATATTCATGAACAATAATTAAGGGAATAAATAAATAAATAAATAAATATTTAAACATGAGATAAACATTATGAATAATTCATAAGTAAATCTAATTATAAACACTTCATAATTTTTAATAATATTATAGACATTCCATAATTTTGAATATAAAAACTTCATGTTAATTTCCCAATATGAACTCTTATATTTTTAATTATATAAAATTCACTTAAATATATGATGAGATATAAACATTTTATATTCTATTTTCTATTATGTAAATTATTTTCATAATTTAAATATCACATATTTAATATTTATTTAAACCTTGATCAAATAAATAATCAAAACTCATTTTGATGCGGTTAAAATATATTCTCAAAATAAGTCTTTAATTTTAACCATTCAAATTAGTAATTATTATTAATTCATAATTTAAATATAAGCTATTTTATATTCAGAATTAATTTTTAATTTATAATTAATTTATAAATTTCCCTTATATTTTATAAATCATTACTTTATTTATAAGTTTAAAGTCATTACATATAATTTGGAGAAAGGTTTTTCAATATTAACATTTTATATTTAAGGATATTTATTCTATAAATGCTTCATAAGTATTTAATAATTAATTATAAACAATTTATAAATAATTAATTTATAAAAACCTTTATAAAGTAATAAATACCCCAAACTAATTTTTTACATAATTTATAAAAAATTTATAAATAGTACAGTTCAATTCATAATTAAATTTTTATAAAATGAATTTTTCCTTAACAATTCATTTTTAATGATATAACCAACTATAAACCACAACTGCAAGGCGCCCTAGGTAAGTGTATGTGAGATTAATCTCAAGTTGGGTGTTGTGTAGGATTAATATTATCCTACCATATGGCCTTATAGAATATTAAAATGGGCCTTGTGTATTAATAAAATGTCATAGAAGGCTCATGTAGAATTAAAATAGATGTTGTGTGAAATTAACTCAGTAAGAGAGCCCCTAAATAGTATTAACTTTACATAGTATTAGATTAAACCCATGATACAATAGATTGTGTATTATTAAAACCAATTATCTATGTCATTAACTCAGTTTCCGCATATAATTAATTATGTGTAGAACCGACTTACATACTATTAACTCATGTGTGATTGATTTCAAGAGATTAACTTAATGATACATGTGATTAAATCAACATGTAAACCCCTAAATTAAATGAATATAATCTCACATGTTAGAATAATCTCATAATAGATGACCCTATATAAGGTGAACAACTTAGTATATAGAGCTTACATGATATTAAACCTAACATGGCATAATATTAATTCATATAGGCCCTACATTAGATTAAAATTTTTAGTGCCCTACAATATCACCTATATCATAAAGAAACTATGGTATGATATTACCTTTTTTCATTCATGTTTTACCATACAAAATAGATAAAAAAATCAAATGAGTTAAAGGATTTAGGGAATATCTCCTTCATCATTTAAGTCAAAAAATAGATTAGATGACATCACTATGCCATGGAGTAAGTTGTGATGTATATAAAAACTTATAAAACCTGCACTGAATTGGTGTGAATTTAAACTGTATCAAAAGTGGTTTTGATAAAATTTAATTTCTAGGAATGTGTAGACCACTCTAAATGGGGTGGGTGGGTGGGGGGCTTAATTAGCGGTGATCTTTTATATTTTCCTTTCTCCTAAAATTTACTGCTACAATTTGTTAGGGTATCAATCCTCTCAACTTTATAACTCTCAAACATACTTGTATGAAAAGATAAGAAAATAAATTAAGACACACTATATTTTTACAGGGTCCTCCCACAATATAGGCGACTACATCATTATTACATCAAATCCCATTAGTCCATATAAATTAACCATATAATGAAGTGAATATAATCAAGAAAACTATTTTCAATCTCCTTATTCCTCATGATAGGTAATTATACTAGCTTCCATCAGTTACAAATTTTTCTTATACTTTGGAGCTAACACCATAATAAAACTATGAAAGTAGCTCACAATAGTTTGTCCAGTATCTCTGTCTGGTACACTCAGTCCATTTAACCTATATTTGGTGCACTTAAATCTCAATACAAAATGAATCCATTCAGTGTACCTCTTTTCAGTGTGCCTCAGTCCAATGCTTATGTCTAAGGCTATGTTTGATAGCTCTGTTTGGTGGCTCTGTTTAGTTCCTCGACTTCAAACAAGTGATTCATTTGCAAAAAAATCATAATAAAAAATATTTAATACTTCTTATCTATGATAATAGAAAAAACAACGTATCTACGAGTCTATATCTCATTATATAGGAAGACTTCCTCCACGATGTAAGGAAGAATCACAATCTCTAATTTTAATTTTTCCTATTCAAATTATCTTTCATTTTTTAGTCTTCAAATACACTAAAAGATTAGAGTCAAAAATATTATTGTGGATTTAATTAAATATTAGTTTCAAAAACCTTCTTTAAATATTCTTTAAATATTTGTAGATTTATTAACATTGAATGAATATCTCAATATCATCACATTTAAAGACTTTACAAAGTTTTGTAAAGGGGTGGATGGTGATCATGGGAAGTTCCTCCTTTCAACTCGACAATGATGAGTATTACTTCTTTTAAGATCTTTCTCAATCATGGAATCATTCAATCTATACTAGGAAAGCTCTTTCAAATCTACCTAGAATGAAAGCGGTGTAGGTTATGGCTCTTACACTCTTCCTTAGAAAGCTATCTCGTTTGCGGAGGTTCTCACTAGACCTTCCAATGATTTTTCTGAATCAAATAAACCACCTGTTCTTAGGCATTTGGGAGATGGATCCATTACAGTGGTAGTAGATCTGAATGTACTTAAACAAAGGATGGATCTCTACAAGTTTTCTATTCTTGGTCACATTTCCTATGAAAATGGCGTGAATCCCTAGTCTTATATAGATATCAAAGATAGAATCTCAAAATACATGAGTTCTTCAAAATGGAGACTTATTCTGATCATCAATGGATACTTCCCTGTCATTCTGGAGAGACAATAGGATCTTGATGTGGTTTGGCAGGTTGGAAACCTTAACCTCAAATATGGATCTTTTGGATCTCTGAATGGGATGCTAATTTCAACACTTTGAATCAACTACATTCCATTACACAGGTATGGAGTAAGATCCATGGGCTCCCATGGGTTTACTATAATCCCAAGATCCTCAATGATTTGGATTATATAATTGGTACCCCCTAAAGATTGATCAGTGAACCATTAATGGAGATCTTGGCCTATATGAAAGGGTTCAAATTGAGATCAAAATGGAAACACCTCCACCTGAATGGGTCTCCCTAGTTTAAAATGTTCACCAAATAGAGGTTAACTATGAATTTGATATTTTGCCTCAATTTTGTGAACACTGTAAGATGGTGAGACACACACTTAAAAACTATCGAGTGATTTAAAAGTTGGTTAATCTAGATACTAGCACCACAACATGGAAGGAAGTTTCAATAGGAAAGAAGAACAACCTAGTGGATAATAGAAGAAAAGATACCTATGATCCAGTGAAAGGAGTGAATATAAAAAAGTTTGATACTACCAGTTCCTCATGGGCAGTTCTGGTTGAGGAAGAGGAGCATAAAATTAGAAATGTTGTGACCTCAATCAATCTATTTGTGAATAATAAGAAGTTAAATCCTATAGAAGAACCTAAAAAACATCTCTTGACCCTATTATTAGATGTTTTCTCCATTGTTCTTACTATGCACACTGAAGAGTATTTACTTGATCTCATCTCTTCTAATATAAATGTAGCCACATAGTTAGATAAGGCTCGAACTATTTAAAAGGAATTACAACAAACTATGATAAATGGGAAATGGCCAGGTGATATGCATATCCAAAACATAGTTTAAATTCCAATTGAAGATAGTCATGTTAATAATATTATGAAAGAGGAAGTCAATGCTTCCACATAGACCCACACTGATGATGTCTCCAAAGATTCAAAATCCAACACAACTACCATAAAGGAAAGGACTTATAGGAAATAAAAAAGACAAATAGAGATGAAGGAAAAGGGGTGCCTCAACCCTAAACCAAAATCAAAATGAGGATACTCTTTTAGAACTTCTAGGGAATATCCAAACCTTGTACATAAGGTTCCCTCAGGTTTCTTGAAGGTAGGAACAAACCTGATCTTATTGGAATCTTTGAGCCAAAGATTAATTCATCAAATAAAGGAACTCTTTTTAGTAGTAGAGGATACTCAATTATAGGAACCACTTGGGCTATGTCTAGCCCTAATAGGATCTGGATCACAGTCCACAACAGTGTTGACAATCCAGTCATTATTCATGAGGATAACTAAATCATCACCTATAGTTTCTTTGAGTTTGGCCAGAAAATATTCTACTCAGTTGTATATTACTCCAGCAACTGCATTGACATGAGGTTATTATGGATGCAAATAAAGGTCTTTTTAAGTGTTATGATAGATTTATGAACTATGATTGGGGACTTCAACTCAATCCTTCACGCATATAAGAATCTTGAACCTAATGTCTGCACTATCTACATCAAATACTTTAGAGCCTGTGTTGAAGGAGAAATATTAACTAAAATCAATCTCATTGGTTCCAAATTTACATGGTACATGAGGCATCTAAATGGTACAAGAGTAAGCAGAATTGATAGGGCCTTTGTCAATGATATGTCACTTGGTAATTGGAGATCAATATCATGTGTCACTATGGATAAACACAACTCTGACCATCACCCCATTCTGGTAATATTTCTTGATAATGATAGGAGTCAACCCATCCCATTTAGGTTTAATAATTCATGGTATTCACTCCTGAAATGTTGAAAAAATTTCTAGGACTCTTGGGCCTTAGATGAGTGTGATGTCAACCCCTTGGTTTTCATTTACAAGATCAAAATGATCAAGAAAAAACTAAAATAATGGAGAAAAGAAAATTTAAGCTTGATGGATGTATAAATTGATGATCTTTAATGCTCTCTATATGAACTCAAGTAATAAATTACTAAGAAAAAATTCTCTGGAGACACTTCCCAAGAAGAAGAGATGTTCTACAAGCTTCAAAATCTCATCAAACTCAGAGATAACATTAAAAAAGACATCTTCAAAATTAGGTGGATCACTAATAGGGATAGAAACACCAAATTATTAAATGATTTAAAAAGGTCTTGAAGGAAAAATAACCCCTATCATTACTCAAATATGGATACTGAATCATAGAGGAAATATAGGAACTATCCAACCATATTTTCCCTTTTTACATGAATCTCTTGAATGGACTACCAAGGAATGAAGTGATAAGGGAAAACATCATTTCTAAATTCACAACTGAGAAGGAAAACTCTATCCTCACCTCCACCCCTCTAGATTTTGAAATTAAGGAAGTAGTATTTGGCCTTAAAAAAGAAAGTTCTTCTGGACTGGATGGGTTCACAAATAACTTCTTCCAATCCTATTAAGATGTCATACAGAATGATGTGTGCAAGCTTGTCAATATTTTTTTTTAAAGTTGGGCCCTTAACTCAAGGATTCAATGCTTAGTTTATTTTATTAATTCCAAAAGTTGAGAATACTAGTGACATAAGTCAATTCAGACTAGTTTCCCTCATCAACACAATCCATAAATTTATAACAAAGATCCATGCCAACATACTTGCTTGGGTCTCAGATAAAATCTTATCCTAGAACCAATTTGGATTTGTGAAAGGAAAGAACATTCAAGATTGTTTACTCACCAACTCAAAGTGTGTTAAACTTTTTAGAAAGACTACCTAAGGAGGAAATATTTCCCTAAAACTTGAAATTAAAAAATTCTTTGACACAATGGACTGGGGATTCATAAGCAATGTGCTTCACAACTTTGGAATCAATATGTGGTTTATACATTGGATCAAATATTTTCTTGAATCGGACCACATATCCATTCTTATTAATGGGTCCTCGAAATGATACTTCAAATTCTAGAGGGGGGTGAGATATGGGGATCCCATTTCATATATTATATTTTCAATTTTAGAGGATTATTTAAGCATAATTCTTCTAAAAATAGTGAATAATGGTTAAATGGAAACTATAAGAGTGCCTAGAGGTATCTCTGCTCCTTCCCACCTATTTTTTTGATGACACTGTTATCCTTACGCAGGGAACCAAGAGGAATATCAACAACATCAAGAATGCCCTTCTATATTATGAAAGTGTATCAGGCAAAGAAATTAATTGGAGCAAGTACTTTATATACTTGGAAAGAATATTTCAAATTCAAGGAAGAACTAACACATCAATGACTTGGGAATAAGGGAAGTCTCACTCCCTTTTATATACCTTGGAGTTCCCATGTTCTGGGGAAGACCTCATGCCTCTCACTTTTCCAATTCCTTGAGTCACATTATAATAACACTAGCCTCTTCAAAAGGAAAATCACTCTCAATGGTAGGATGAATTTTCCTTTTCAAGTATCTAGTGGTCTCAAAGATGTTATATTCATTTATGGCGTATTTATAGATTTCCTCTATCATTAAAACAATTAACTCTATAATGAGGAACTTTGTTTGGAGTGGCGGCATGTTGGAAAAGAAAATTTTCACAGTTTCTTAGAAACAATACTCCATGCATCATACTTTAGGAGGTCTTGGTATCAAGAATCCAGAACCCTTCAACCAGTATTTTCAAGCTTAGTTTATGTGGTGGTTAATCAAAAAAAAAAAAAATCTGCCTCCTTATAATTCCTCATATCAAGATTCCTTGCAAATATTAAATAAAAAAAGCTACTTGGAGTCCTCCATTTGGAATAGTTTGAGAATTGTCTTCCAGAAAATTCACAGGAACTCTCATTGAATGATTAATATGAACTCCTATATCATATTTTGTCATG
This sequence comes from Viscum album, assembly GCA_963277665.1. NCBI lineage: Eukaryota > Viridiplantae > Streptophyta > Magnoliopsida > Santalales > Viscaceae > Viscum > Viscum album. The sequence continues at coordinate 454,730,289 of OY728119.1, read as the reverse complement.
TCAACTAGACTGGAGTTCTTTTAATCAATCAGGTTAGATCCCCGGATCATGAAATTGATCATAACATCTCAATAAAAGATTAAATGTACAATCTGTACATACTCCCTGATGACATTTCCACAACTATTTCTAGCTATGACTTCATCAACCAGGAGGATATACTTATTTGGGATCAGTATTCAAATGGTATGATCGACTCCAAGAACTTCTATAATCACCTTCTTCAAGGTAAGCCCAAATGGATTGGAGACTTTAATAAAAAATGGATACCCCTTCTAGGTTCACCCTGATCTGGAGACACTCTCTTAATAGGGTTCCAGTGGATGAAAACCTTCAACATGTTGGAATTTATTTTCACTTTAAATGTGTTCTATGTCACTAACACCATGAAGATTCCGATCACCTCTTATTGTGATATAAAACTGCCTCATCTTTATGTAAATATATCTTCAACATTTTTGAGATTCACCCCCCTAAAACCAAATCTTTCCAGTACTTCTTGATTATTATTCTCAGAATCCATATTTCTAAGCAGCTTATAGTTCTTTTTAGGGTTGCCTCTGTAGAATTGATTCACATCATATGGAGAGGAAGGAACAAGGACATCCACATCCAAGAATGCTTCAATACTCAACTTTCAATTGATGATATAATTTTGGATATGAATAATTCCATTTCACTACATACCTAAATTTGCAACAACTCAGTGACTGAACTTATGGTTCTGAGGTGCCTGAACCTTGCATACAGCTTCCTTCAACCTCATAGAACTCTGGAAGTCTTTTGGACACCCCTATTCACTGGATGGCTAAAATGAAACACTGATAGAGCCTTGAGGGGAAACCCAATTCCATCAGGATATGGGGTCATCTTCAGGGACTATGGTGTGGATGTTGTGGAATACCTTCATGGTCCTTGTGGCCATGTCACTGCACTGGAAGTAGAAATGATGGGTCTAATCATAGGGATTGATCTATAATTTCAAAGAAATTGGAACAATATAAAGTTTGAGTGTTATTACACTATAATTTTTCAAGCCATTAGGATGTGACCGATTCACCACTCATGGAATATGATAATGAAATGGGATAATTTTCTTGATAGGATTTCTTCTATGAGATAAATTTATTACTCATACCTTTCGGGAAGCCAATTATCTTGCTGATGGTCTTTAAAATAAAGGAGTAACTGAAGAGGGGTTTATCTACTCTAGCACTCTTCCTTGTGATATTCTCCCCACACTTCTCTAGGAAAAATTTAAGATGCATTCCTTTAGACTCCTGTAACAGTTTTTTTTATTTAATTAAAGAGTTTCTGAGCTCATTTTTCTCAAAAAAAAGTTTTGCAAAGCTACTCAAAACTCCATCTAGTGTATGTTTGTGTAATATTGTTTTTTCGATCAAGTCGGTCAAATAGAATTATTATTCATCCATCTGGTACTCTTCACACATTTCCTATGTCCATTTTACTCATAGAATAATGTCCAACTTGATCTGTCCGATGAGATGGTGCATCTCTATCTAATGATCTTGCATAAGATCAAACTTCATTCTTATCCCAGTTTTCTAAACCTCAGTCTAATGAATTCTTATATATCTGAACATATTCATATTTGTTTATACAATAGACTTCACAAAATTTTATACTTAGTACAACATTGTAAATTTTATCAAATGGACTTTTCAAATATATTTTTTTCAGAACTTCATTGATCACTAGCTCTCTCTCCATCTTAAAAAATTATGTTTCTATCTGTATGGTAACCTTCAGAGATTTATTATTCTAAGAGAGCAAAATAAAATCTATATAATCATTCTTGGTTTGATGAAAATGATATTTCATCCTTTATACATTAGGAAACATCATGAATTCAAATATTTTAACTTTTCACAACTTGAAACTTCATCATTTTATAAATTCTACCTTACAAAAACTATATCTGTATTGGAAGTTCATTATATTATCATCAATTTTATAAACTTTATGGATATATATTCAATGATTTATTGTAACTCCATCACTTGATTTCTTGAAATTTTTATAGCCAAAAATCAAACTTTGTAACTTCTAACTTTATACATACTTCATAACTTTTGTAAAATTGTATTCATTTCTTAACATCAGTTTGAACCATGAAAACCTTTTAGTAATCATGATGTTAGAAACATTGAGGACTAACATAGCATCATCTTCCTAAGTAATATAAGTAACTCAAACTTATTTAGAAACTCATTTTTACTTGAATTTTTTTTTACAAATATAAAGTTGAAAAAAATACAGTAATATTTACAAAAACAATCCAAAGGATCTTTAATCTCCCATTTGGATTTGTTGGAAACATTCTCAAAAACTATTTTATCAAATTTCATCAACCAAAACCTTTATTAAATAGAGTATCCTAATACCACACTACCATATTAAACAATATTTTTGAAGGAATTTCATCCCTCAATGACAAGAAAGTTTATGGCCATGATATTGATAAATTCCCCCTAGATGATATCAACTTTTAGAATTTTAACTTTATAAAATTTTACTTACTCACCCTTTTTATGATAAATCTAGTTTCATATTCAAAAAAGATAAAGTACATATTTTTATTTTTTATACCCCTTTGAAAATAGAATCTAAATCAATTTAGGGTATCCCTTAAGAAATTTTCTTAATTGGTAGAGTCTAAACATGTAGTTTCAGCCTCAATTCCCAAAATATTTCCCTTGACATAGATTTGGTGAAAAATTAACAATTTGATCTTTAATTGAAATATAATTAGGGATTATTTCTTCACCATTAACTTTATCCTTAATGAAATGATATTTAATATCAATGTGTTTTGATATGGTTTGTTTTAAATGATTTTTTAGAGATATCAATATCACTCTGATTATCACAAAGAATATTCAATGAGTTTTCAACATTTACCATAAAATATTCTAGCTAAAATTTCATCCATATCATTTTTTTACAATCTTGTGTGGTGGAAATGGATTCTACTTCTACTATACCTAAATTAACTAAACTTTATTTCTTATTATACCATTTCACACAACTTTCTACCTAGAAGAAAGTTCTTCCTGATGTTATTTTTAAATCATTGCAATCTCCATCCCAATCAGCATCAGTGAACCCAACAATTGGAATATCATTACGTTTTCTATACATCAGACCATAATTAGATGTTAGTTTAACATACCTAAGTATTATCTTTACTAACGTTATGTGTGATTTCTTAGGATACATTGATATATTTCACAAAAAGATACAACATATTAATTGTTTGATCATAAAGAATTAAGATAGAGTAAAATTCTAATCAACTTCTAAAAGTACTTATAATTCACACTTTTCCTATATTCATCTTTACTTAGTCTCATAACAATAGAAATAAGAATAAAAATTTTATTTGAATCTATCATGAAAATATTTTGTAATAAAACCTTGGAATAATTTTCCTGTGAGAAGAATATGTATCTTCCATTTTGTTGAAATTGTAAACCAAGAAATAACTTCAACTTTTTTAGCATTGAAATATCAAATAAACTTTTTATTTTTTCAGAAAATTATTTCTATGATTTATCCCTATCAATTACAAAAATTATATCATCAATGTAAACTATGAAAATCAGGGTACCTGGAATCATATCCTTTACATTCAAGTTTCTATCATCTTTTCCTTTAGAAAAGTTCAATTTCTTTATGCAACTATCAAGTTTTGAATACTAGAAATGAGGGGACTATTTCAACCTATACAAATGTTTATTTAGTTTTAACAACATTGTTCTATCATTATCAAGTATAAACCCACAGGGTTTCTAAATATGAACTTCTTATTTAATTTATTTATTTAAGAATACTAAATTAACATTAATCTAATATACATTGTAATGTTTATGAGTGGTAATAACTAAAAACATTCTGATAGTCTCAAGCCTTGAAATAGGAGAAAATGTTTCTTCAAAATCAACACCTTCCACCCGTGAATAGACTTTATAAACTACCTAAGTTTTATTTCTCAAAGTTTATCCCTATTTATTGAGTTTATTTCTAAACACCCATTTTATTCCAATAAAATTATTTTCTTTTAGTCCAGGAACTATATCCAAGGTATTATTATTCTCAACTTGACCCAACTATTCATTCATCACATTTAACCAATATTTATACTCAAATACTTCAGAAAATAATTATGGTTCCACTTGTGAGATAAGTGAAATTTGATTTTCTAACCTCAATCATCACCTGGTCTGAATCAGTGCTTCTTTATTTCTAGTGATATTGTTGGATTTAGCCTACTTTTGTAAAATTTATAATTTTTTTGTTTTTCTTCCAGTATTACTTTCCTCATCACTAGACTAATAGAAATAAACTTATATAAGATTAGGTTCTTAGTTATATTCCTTATCATTAACTTCTCTGGAATCCATCATTCTATTTGTTGTTACATTATTCTCACCATACTCAATAAATTTTGTTAAGGAGGACTGATCTTTAAAAATATTTATATTAAAGGAATCAACCAGCTAATGTAGTCATTCATTCCAACACTTGTAAAATTTTCTTTTGGATGAATATCCCATGGAAACACCTTCTTCTGCCATTTCATAAAACTTTCCCAAGTTTAAAGTTTTTATATTAAGAAAGAAAGTACTTCTAAAAAATTTGAAGTATTTTATTGTAGGATTTTTCTTATACCATATCTCATAGGAAGTCACTTTATATTCAAGTCAAAGTAAGTATCTTCTTTGAACATGTACAACTATACTTATAACTTCTCTCTAGAATAATTTTGAAAGTTTATATTCAATGAGCATGATTCTTCCCATTTCAACTAATTTTTTATTTTTTTATACCATACCATTTTTTGTGGAGTGTAGGGAGCACTATATTGGTGGTTAATTCCATTTTTTAGATAAGAATCTAAAGAGTTACTTGTGTACTCATTTTCATTATCTATCCTCATCTTCAAAATATATACACCCAGTTCCTTCCCAATATCACTTCCTAATCTTCTAAACATATCTTCATCTTATGATTTATATTTTATAAACATGACACTGGTAATTAAAGTGAAATCATTAATGAAAGTAATAAATTACAAATTACCTTTTGTTGATTTATGTCTCATCTAACCAAAAATATCAGAGGGTATGAGCTCAAGAGTTATAGTGCAATGAATTTTAACTTTATTATATATTCTACTAACCATCCTTCCTTTCAAAAAATTTATACAAATAGTATCATCTTTCCTTTTTAGTTGTGGTAATTCTCTTAAAAAATCTTCCTTTGAGATTGTACTCATACTATTCTGGACAATATTCCCAAGTCATTGGTTCCATAACTTATTTTCATCCTCAGAAATCAAATAAAAAGAGTTACCGGGATCTCTAATTTGAAACAGATTTCTTTTTGTCCTTTCTCCCTTAGTAACAAATTTTCTATATTTTAAGCATCATACATGAAAAGAATATTTTCTAATGATAATTTCCTTACCATCATTAAAGAGTTGAATAAAACTTATTAGGTTTTTCTTATGCCCATAAACAAGAAAAACATCATTTGACTCCATATTACAAGATTAAATATTATTTGTACCAATTACTTTTATTTTTAAGGATATATTATTTCCAAAAGTTAATGATCCTCCATAATTTTCTTCAATATTTGTTAGTATTTTTACAACACCTATCATATGTGAGGGAAAAAAAATTAATAATCCATGGTTTGTTCCTTTTTATAAATTTTAGATCATTCTAAATAACAAAATATTTGTATTCAATTTTTCATTTCCCACATTTCTTTTCTTTTTTGGTATAAAGAATTTGTCCTAAAATAGTTTTCATACAATCTTCAGCATGGTTAACTGGTTGGTACCACCTTCCACAAGCTTCCTCCAAGAAGTCAAATTAGTTTTTATTTAAGAGATTATTAACTTCTGATGAATTTTATTTTGTTTTTTTCTATAGATTTAAATAGTTAACACATTTTCTTCTATTTCTTCTCCCCTAATTTCTAGCCTACTCCCATAGAGATACGTATTATGCCAATAATTTTATGCCTTGTGCCCATATATACCACAAAACTAAAAATATCAATTTTACTAGACCATGCGTTTTTGTTGATCCCATATGAAGATTGAATAGATTAAAATTTATATTATCCCAAACTAAAATCAGATAAAAAGGCATAGCACAGTGGCAGTGTGGGGTCAAACCCATATAGACAAGCTGGTAAGTAGGAAACGAAGTGGTTAGAACCTTGTAGCATTATTCCTCATAAACTCTCCCAGAATTGGTTTTATTAAGACTATGAATCTTGGGTTTAATTAATATGATAAAGAATGGATCATGGTCAATTTTAGGGTTTAGAAAAAAGAGTAATCCTAAATCTAGCTTGGGATAGACCTATGGATTATTCTGAAAAGTGGTGTAAAGGTCACCAATTTTTCATGGTCAAACCAATTAGATCTACCTAATATAAAACTAATATTTGGTCCTAAGATAGTAAATAACCTATATGCATTATTCTTATCTTCAAAGGAATAAATTATCACAATCCATTAGTCCCAGTTTTCTCAAATACAAATAGGTTAGGGTATTTCGATTACACTTCCCATGAGTAGGGTTATGAAAAATAATGAGATAAACAATTGTTTTAACCTAATTACTATCCATAGGGTTACCATGTTTTTATTTATAGATTCATTATGCTTAAATTCACTCTTACTCTCGACCCCTAACCCTAAGAGGATTATCCAGGCATGATGGTATTAATTGGAAGCATAGAAACAAGTAGTATGTTTGACATGATAATTAACCAAATCAATTCAATGCAATACACAATTCAAATAATCTAAAATCAATCAAATAATAATTTTAATTAAGGAAAAATGAAGAATAAAACAACAATTAAAGTAGAATGAAAATTATAATTGAAACTTATCATTGTAACATGATATGAATGATCCATAATTGAAGGAATGGTAAAAAATAGCGAAGGATTGAAATAAAGTGAAAATATAATCAATAAAACTAAGTTTAGAAAAAATAAATAAAGAAATAATAAATAAAAGAGAATATTCAATCATCTTTCCAAGTTATTTTTCTGTCAAATGGGTGTTTTCCTATAGATAGAGCCAAGAGTTTCATGATGTGTAAATTATTCATGTTGTGTAACTTATTTAAGTTAATTCTATTCCAAGAATTTCAGAATGTGAAAGTGGTTTTCAAATCATGTACTTCAGATCCAAAAAGGTCTATGAAGATCTTAGATCTCCGAGATTTCAAAAATTGTATCTTCCATAGGGTTCATATTTTGAACTTTTCACATTGTGTAATTCATTCATATAGTGAACTTAATCGAATTTCAGATTTTGAATATTTGAAATCATGTAATATCTTCATGTTATGAGAATGGGTTCACGTCTTATGAGGGTTTCATGACCTATAATTTATCTTGTAGGTGCATTGATTAAGAAATACACATCATGAATCTGTGTTTCAAATCATATAATATTGAATTTTATATTTTTCCACCATATACTCCTTTGAGTCTTGAGTACCTATTTCCTGCAGAAACACATCAAAACCAAATTTATTATCAAATAAAGTATTATTAAACCTTAAATAAATGTATCCAATATGTATATATAAATTTTTCTTATCAAATTTCCCCACACTTGAATAATTTCTTGTGCTTGATAAAAAATCATCTGAATAAGGATTTAAAAAAAAAAATTAAACAAGAAATGTACATTATGACCAAGAAAATAAAACTAAAATCAAGTGGAAAAATAAATTCCTCCAGAATCAATCCTGTATAGAAAACCAGTTATGAATCATAATTAAGTTATTTATTAATATTATTTCTTTCTTTAATTATAATTCCTCAACTATTCATTAGAAGCTATACCAATATTGAAATTTACCTTATAATGAATTTTCTCTCATCAATCAAGGTAAAATGAAACTGAAGTAATGATCATACCTTGAATACACATTCCTAATAATAGGTGGTTCTAACATCTCCACTCCATAATGATAAATAAAAAATTAATCATCAAGGTTTAATAAATAAGGTTCAAATTAATCTGAGGCTAGGGATAAGTAGTTAGATAGAAAAAACTAATCTAAAAATTTTGGGTATGCTATAAAGTATAATTCAGGATAATCATAAACAATTAATTAAATAAACTCTTCCTAAACAAAAATGTCTCCATACTCCTAGTAGCTCAAAGAGGGTTCATGAATATATCACAATAGCATGAAGAATGTACTGTTTTTCCTTTATCTTTTTCATTTTATTTTTTAAAAATAATGCTCAAGATTGGTCTTACATCCACCACTTAACCACATATTTTCTTTCATGAGAATTATCAGTTTGGAAATGGTGATTCTCGAACCTCCTAATACATAATCCATTTTTTAAAGGAATAGGGTATGCATAACAATTTCCAAAGGTAATCATGAACCATGTTATAAAAATATAGTGAAAATACCACTTTATATCTTCTTAGTATCAACATCCTGTGTATAGAAGATATAAAAAATTCTCTACACTTGTTCAAAAGAAAATCATACATATCACCAAGAGTAGGGTAGAAATGGATAATAGGCTTAAAACGGTTGCATCCTAAAAAGGTTATTCATGGATACTATGGGATAAATAAGGATAGATGTATTGGTGGGTATCAGGATAAATTAATCAATAAATATTGCCTTAATAATTTTAATAGAATACTTATTCAGTTATAGCGTTGATAAAATTCCAATGCAAGTTGTGATAGGTTTACATGACCCAAGTATCTCTCAAAAAATATGATCAAAAAAGAATATGACAATGTAGGTCTATAATCCTCTCAGGAATGAGAATATGAAATAGGGAAATCACTCAGGGCATAATATCTAGTAATATTTCAATCAAAAGTAATTTCAAGAATCTATAATTAAAATTAAATTACTCAACTCAGCAATCATGACAAAATTATAAACAGGAATAAAAATGGATTTTAACAATCTATAACCAATTTTTTTATTTTATTTAAATGGATGTAATGATATTTCAATGTAAAACATTCTTTTAATGAAAAAAATGTCTCTTAGACTAATGAAAACTATAAAAAATCCAAGTTTACAGATAATGAACCTCAATAATGACTCCCCTCTACTTAAAATGTAATAGTGTCTGCACTGTTCTGGGAAGTGACGTGGTATAGATAGTAATATAAGTATATATAGATTGAATATGTCAATTGAGAATTTAAAATAGGGAATAAATAGCTCATTGTAGTGAAAGTCATGCCATGGGGAAATTATTGGATGTTTTTGGGAAATTAAGAACCTATAAAAATTGTTAGAAATAGAAGATACCTGCACTAGATAAACCATTAGAACATAGGAGATAAACAATATGTAAGGAGAAAAATAGGCTGGTGCATATAGTTAGTAGTAGGAGAAACTAGATTAGATAAATGCATGAATTGACTATAACAAAGTTTTAGATGACTATGAACATAAAGTGTTAGAAAAGAAAAAAATATTCCTAAAAAACTCAATAAAAACATAAAAAAAATTATGGGTTTCCTCCCATAAAGTGCTAACAATACTATCATCTTCTAGATGGATTGATAAAAGAATCATCTGGTGCTGTCCATCAGCCCAAATTTCCTCTTCCTCTTACAAGAACTGGTGGTAGTGTCGTTAAGCTCCACTGATCACTTGGTGGGGTTAACCATCCTAGGAAAGGGTTGACCAAAATGATCATGTGGTATAAGTAGAATCAATGCAGATTGTGGATGGGGATCCTATATAGTATGGATATGGAGATCTTGAAGATGGCTCTGTATGTCATCCAAGAATTGATATATCTCATGTGGGCGACTGGATGGTGGCTTGAAAGACTCATCAATAACCATGAAAGATGTAGTAGAACTAGACATGGATAAATAAATGTAGAAGTAAAAATAAGAATATGAAATCCATGTGATAAAAAATCATGTCTCTTCCATTATATAATATGGTAAATATAATAATGAGAGAGAATATAGTAAATATAAAAATAATACACCCAATACAAATTACAGAATGGGAGGGGTGAATGGAAGTAAAATCAGGGTCTGTAGGTGGTGTGGGTGGGTAGATGTAGGGGATGGTGGTGGGGAAGGGGGTTTTAAACTATAATGGATCAGTGAATGTAATACAAAAGTGGTGTAAAATCTATATCTGGTTCTATAGAAGACACTGGAGAATAGACCAGATGTCAGATGGTATAGGTGAGTTAGGTGTAGATGGGACAGGGGGTGATAAAGTAGTGGTAGGTGGTGAATCTGGAGCAGTATAGAAAATAAGGGATGATGTGGAAGTAGGGTCCGTGGTTGGATTAGTAGGGGTATGGGCCTCATGAATCGGGGTAGGGTGAGCTAGGGCCTCATAATCATCCTCAATGTACTCTGGGGCCTATTGGTAGCTCCCCTCGATCTTTCTCAAGAGAACCATCTTTTAGAGCATGAGGAGATCAATGAAATACATCTTCCCTAGAGATTAATTAGGTCGAGTGACATCGAAGATGCTGAGATGATGGGTGAGGTGGGTGATGATCTACCTCCCATAAGGGTACCATGAGCCCTCCACACCTAGTCTTGGTAGTATAAGGAAAACTTGTAGGTCGTGTTGATGTCAAGACCACTGATGGATGAAGCTAGGATGATGACCTCAATTTGGATGATGTTTATATGAGCATCCCCTATGGATAACTAGGCATGAGAAAGATCCTGATGGAGAATCCATAAAGCATCACCCACAGTTGGGTGATCTTTACTGTATGCGGATCGTGAAATCTCTATGGACCCCAGGTGATTAGTGTCCATCTCTTTACCACACCCACCTTTCTCAAATCTAGTCATAAGGTAGTGATGGATGGGGAAGAAATGAAATAAATGGTGAAAATACTAATCCTAACATCAAAATCTCCCTAAGTGATCTCCCAAGGCCATCCACTAAGATGGAAGGTGACATGCACCACGTCGAGTTCCAACATGGCCAAGAAATCTAAGAACAGCTCTCGATACGTCTCCTAATGTACCTTAGTAATGCCAAAGAGGTTTATCCATCTAATAAGATGAATTAAATACTCATACACATGGATATACTTGATAACATCTAGGTCCAATTTATTTTTTGTTCATATCAGATAGCCGGAATATGGACCAACCAAACCTACTACTCAAGCCTAAAAAAATATAGAAAAAAGTGTAGGTGCAGGTGTGCGGAAATACCCTAAGACTGGATGGTTTAGGACTACAACTTGTTGGAGTCTAAGAGAGTAGAATAACTAGAGATGGATGGTGAGGGGTTGGGATATGCAAGTGAAAACATAGGAGAAAGTGATGGTTTCTTGGGTGGAGGTGAAGGGTCATCTTCAAATTAAGCTGTAAATTTGACAATTATGGTTCGGGAAATGATAGAGGGATGTAGTGAGTAGGGTCAGAATAGGAAGGTAAGGATGACAAGAATGAGGTATAGAAGGTAGGAGGATAAAAATAGGTGATCGGCGGTGAAGGGTAGGATGAGTGGTGGTTAGGAGAGGTAGAGGCACGTAGGAGTGGACGGGGGGGGGGGGGGTCGTGAACCCTAACTCAAAGATTATAAATTTTCATGATATTTTCACATCATGTAAATAATACACGATGTGAAAATGATGATTTTTTTCCAACCCCTTAAATTTTCACAGTGTGTACATTTTACATGTCGTGAATTTTTCTATTTTTTATTTTATTTACATATTATTTGGTTACAAAATTTTGGCCTATTCCCAACATTCCAAAAAATTCCAAAACTTTAAAAAATATAATCTAACCTATTAGAACTATCTTGGGTTCCCTCCCAGCTAGTGCTTCATTTAACTTCAATATCTAGACATGCTTCAATTCAGATGAATTTAAAATTAAGGAAACACCCCTTATAGAATAGTTCTTGATGATAGAGGGTATGAATTATGGAGAGGTATCCCTAATCAGAGGTTCAATGTAATTCATGTACTCATGATCATTATATTCATCTTCATTATAAGACATGGTCTTTATGTCATCCTCACTGGTCATATAATCATCTTTCTCATTAGTAAAAAATATAGATTGATAATCCAATGAATCACCATGTTGTTTGGAAGGTTTTACTAAGTCAAATACTAATTTTTATCCACCAAATCTAAAAATAAACCTTCATTGGTTTACACTAATCAACATCTTCCCAATGGAAATAAATGTTCTTTCTAGAATTATGGGGACATCACCTTTTTACTCCATATTCAGGATAAGGAAATCAACTAGAAAAATAAAATTACCAACCTTTACTAAAACATCCTCAAGGATTCATCAGGGGTACTTGAATGATTGGTTATCTAGTTGAATTGAAACTCTTGTTGGTTTTAATTCTTTTAACCCTAGATTTTGTAAGACACTCATATTCATGAGATTGATACTTGCACCAAGATTGCACAAGGATCTTCCAAAATTGCATTTCCCTATTGTGAAGGGAATCAAGAAACTTTCAAGATCTCACATATTTAGTGGTAGATTATTCTAAAAAACTATGGATCATTATTAATTTACGGATATGACTCTTAGGTATTCTATTTTCCTCTTGTTGGAAAGTAATTCTTTTAATAATTTTACATAAGCCGGAATTTGAGAAATCATTTCTATAAATGGGATGTTGATGTGTAATTGTTTAAAAATCTCTATAAACGTTCTATATTGTCCCTATATTTTTGTATTTTTCATTATTTTTGGAAATCGGAGAGGGGGTTTTTAAGGTGGTGGTGCCACATAGACATCTTCCTTTTCTATCCACTCTTGTAGAGGAGCTTTTGTAGTTTATTCTGATTCCAGGTTTTTCTCCAGACCAAATTTATTTATGCTATTATCATCATCATTGCTGATGATTATCACATGAATTTCAGGTTATTTTAGCTTCTTTTCCTCACCAATGCATGGTTTCTAAAAATCCAGCATTTTCCCACACCTAATAGAAACAAATTTATCCTCCACTCTCATATGTATTTTAATATTATCAAGCAACGTACCTGCTAATCGATTCGATTTTTTTTGAGATTTTCCCCACTTGTGATCAAGATTGCACATGGAAAACCTTTGGTTTTTCATTTCAGATTCTTGGGTAGTCATAATATAATCTAAATTTTGTACAAAGGCAGTGATTAGATTTTCAAGATTTGATTTCAGAAGTGGGACTTTCTATTACTACCTTGGCAGAGATTGCTGAAACTATTGTTGCTGAGCATGTGTAAATTGCTGAGATCTAGGGGAAAAAGGTTATTACTGTGGAGGAGCTTGATTCTATGGTTGGTACCCAGGCGGTCCCTGATTTCATGGTGGCTCTTGACCACTCCTCTATTAATAGAAACCTTGGTTTTATTTTTGTGGCTATTGAGCCAATATCTAGTGATAATATTATTACTGGTATTGTTGGGGTTAATGAAACTGTTGATTATAATTTACATAATTACAATCATAACTTTGAGGCTCTTCCATACCTTCCCTGTAGTCCTAATATGGGTACGGTCCTTTTCACATTTCACATGTTTGGATTTTCATAACAGTGGAAGGAGGGGGTGGTGGTGGAGTAGGTAGCTGAAAAGATTCAAGCTTTTTCGTAAGGGCTTCAACCTAGGCTGCCAAGAAGGTATTCACTTAAACCTGTTGAATTCCATACCGGGGTGGTCCTTGGTCAATTTTCTATAGACTGAAACTATGGGGTATCTCTTCTAAGAGTGCTCTACTAACTTTATGTGTCTTGAGCATGAGCCCACCATCAATGGGTGCATCCACTACAGTGCGGGCAGTAGGTTGGAGTCCTTAATAAAAGGTTTGAAGTTGTAGCCACACATCAAGTATATGATGTGGGAATTTTTGGGTTAGTTCCTTAAAGTGATCCTAGGATTCCTATTCTATCTCTCCATCCTCCTGGGTGAAATTTTGGATTTCATTTCCGAGCTTCCATGTTCTTATTGGTGGAAAGTATTTATCAAATAATTTCTTGACCAGATCATCCCAAGTTGTGATGGACTCAGCGTAACAACCCATGTAATGATATACTAAGTCTTTTTTATATTTATGAATTATATAAAAATTTTAAATTTAATAAGGGATACTATGTTTAATAGTGTATGTGATAAATCCAATTTTACGCTTAAAAACTATATTTTTCTAAAAAGTAATTTTATTACCTTTTAATGGCGCACTTATTTTAAAACTAATTTTTTGCACGTTTATAAATTATATTTTAAAAAATAAAAATAATTTTTGAAATCAGAATATCAAAGTTTAATTTGTTTTAATTTTTGATATTTTTTTGATGATTTTCAATTTTTTAATGAATAGTGAAAAATACCGGTTTTATTGAAAACTATATTTTATTTAAAATAAAAATATTATGCATTAGATTAGTTATAAATTTACATTAGTTTATTTTTATTAATACAATTATGTTTTTTGGAATGGTTTTTATACGTTAATTTATTATAGAAACATTTTATTTAAAATGAGGCGTTTTTCTAAAAACCATTTTTTAGTTCATTTTTGTAGGTTTAATTTTAAATTAAATTCTAGCACTTCAGTGTTTTGAATTTTAAAAAATAGATTTCATATTTGGATTCATAATTTCAAAATTTAATGAATATGTCCCTTTTATTTTTGATCAATATGAATAGTAACTTTGGTAAATTTTTATTACCATGGTAAATGGTAAATCAAGTAATTAAGGGTAATAATAATAATAATAATAATATAAAAATATCCTAAAACTTGTCCCAATATTATTGTATTATATATATTTAACTCTTAAAACCTAATATTCCAATTTGAGTTATTTAATGGACACTTGTTCATGAAAGTGACTTTGATATTATTTAAATTAAAGAAAATCACAAAATGCCACTTTATTTGTCTTAAACATCTCTTATGTGTCCACATGGGAGAAAAGGTGAGTTAAGAACAGATATAAGTTTCCATTTTGAACTTAATAAAATTATTTTTTTGATATAAATTTATTTATTACTTTTTGATCTTTTTGGGTGTGGTTATGATATTTAAAATATTTTATTTAAAGAAAGACAAGGATGTCACATTCATATTTTTAATAACTATTTTTTTTAATATGGTGTTATTATAAAGATATCTTCAAATATATATATTATTTTAAAAACTAAAATATTTCTCTACATCATGGTATTTTATTTTTAAATTTTAGTGAATAAATAATTACCTTAAATAATCATACAATGACGATGTAATAATTATTTTATTAATAAAACAATCAAATTAATGATAATAAAAATATTAAAATAAATATAATTTAAAATAATTAAGGTTCTTCACGAATTTTATGAAATTTTATGACATATTAGGGGAGTATTAAATATTTTTGGTTAAAAGTTATATTGTGTCTTGTTTTTCTTAATGTCAAAATAATGAATAGTGTCGAAATGGACACAAATGATATTTTATCAAAATAATATTTTATTGAATTATTTAAAAACCATAAAAATTATTTAAAAATAAAAATTCATTATGTTTTGGTCTAAAATTTCATAAATTGGACATTTTTTTGTCTAATTGACATTGTATAAGTAAAAATTACCACCTTTTAATATTAAATAAATTGTTACCATAAATAAAATCAAAATAAGTTAAATAAGGACAATAAAACTAATAAGGTTTAAAATAAAATAAAAACATGTATAAATTTTATTGATAGTAGATATTGAAACCTCATATCATCCTATATTCAAAATCCATGGCCATTTGGTGGTGTTTGAATAGAAAATGAATTTATTATAATTTAATATTTTGAGGATTTCCAAGGGTTCCCTCACATCAATTATAAAATGGAATTCATTACTTCATTTAATTTCACTACCTTGAGCCTTAGTTCTTAACCAAGATATATACATGTATCTTTTAAACATAAATAGTTAAGTTATTAAGGTTCTGGTCCTTCCAAAAGACCAACCCTAAATCCATTAAGAATATATTAAAGGAAATCTGTTGAAGAAGAGGTAATCATTTTTATCAACTCTTTCAAGATTATTTATTATTAAAATTACTCTTAATATGTTGTTTCAATGATAAAATAATGACTACAGTATAATCTACATTCTGAGATGTTATTATGATTATGGACCAACTATATTCCACCTCTTATCCATCCTATAAAAAACAAAAGTACCACATGTGCATATGTATAACATACCGTCTCCACTCAATGGTATGATTTTTTTCATCACTACTTTACTTGAATGGTTATAATGATATAAATACTAGATATATATGATAAATATGACATTATATAAAATTTTTATATTCATTATATCATCCACTTCCTTATCGTTTCACATATTAATGGAATGATATCATCACTCGTGCGTACGTACAACCTACTGTCTTCACGATGTGATGCAATTCATTTTCCATGTTCAATATTCAAGAAATGTTCTAAAACCATATTAAATGATTAATAATTATATTTAAAACATTAATATAATTATGGAATTAATTAATTTATATCCACTGAAAAATAACCCAGACATTCATGATATGACAGTTAACACCCGAAGCAAGGGTAATAACAAAATATTATTATCAAAAGGGTGATAAAATGATATAAGAGTATCATATATGATATAATAATTATTAATATAGTCTTAGAAAAAATTAATAACATTCTTTAAACCATTATATAAGATATTTTAACATATTTGAAGGAAGTCAAAACTCAGGTA
Organism: Viscum album; assembly: GCA_963277665.1. Lineage (NCBI taxonomy): Eukaryota > Viridiplantae > Streptophyta > Magnoliopsida > Santalales > Viscaceae > Viscum > Viscum album. The sequence continues at coordinate 454,713,498 of OY728119.1, read as the reverse complement.
AGGGAATTTTCTTTAAAAAATCCTCTTTTAAAGATACTCTTTAAACTATTTACAAATGCCAAAGGAATGCTTTTAACATATACGAAATGAAAATAATTTCATGATTTCATTATGCCTTATTGATTTTATTTTTCCTTTAAAAGTTTAAAAGTTTATTTTCAAATTGATTTTTTTAATTTATGAGTGCGTGGCTTTGTAAAAATGAAAAGTGATTTCAAAATGGAAAAGTTATTTTCCTCAAGAATGTTTCTTTTATGCAAGATTTATATGTTATGATTATGTTATGGTTCTTGGGGATTTTTATTATGATGGATGGTTCTATGATCAACCGAGGGTGGGTGAGCCCATTATAGCTCTCCAATTCATTGGGTAAAAGGACAAAGTTAACTGATTAGGTTTATCCTAATAGATTATGGGAATGTACTATAATGGTTATTCTAAGAGTAACTAGGACAGTTACTCCATATGTAGTTAGAAAAGATAATTTGTATGTAATAGTGATATGAAAATTATTCAACAGGTTAGATTTATGATTTATTCTTACTATGGTTTTTATAGAGAACTTATAATTTTATAAGGTAAGATAAAGAGCTTATATTTTACATGTAGAAGTTATAACTTTGTGAAAATGTTTTCATTCATGGACTAATGGTTTATTTCTTCCATTTTATGTCCTTTAATGAGATTTTTGTGCTCATACCATGTTTCAAATTGTTTTTCATAGGGTTTTTGGATGGGTAAAGGAATATAAGAATTCAAGTTTTATAGTTATGAAGTTTTTTTATGGAACAAAATCATGTTTTATTTTAAATATGTAATATTGTGAAAAAATGGATTTTTGAGTAGAGTTGCCTAATTCGTAATATATGAGTTGCTATGTATGAGGTTATGGCATAATTCTATAAAAAATATAAACCCAAAATATATTTGGGAATGTAATAAGGTGAATTCTAGTTGAATTAACTAGATTATGTAATGTTTAAAGGTCAGGCCCTTATAGTTGGTATCAAAGTAAGGTTCTGATAACTTTAGGGGTTAGGATACAGTTAATAGAATACCCAAAAATGTTTTTTAATTTATTGTTAAGTTGAAATTATATAGAATTAAAATATTTCCATGTTTCTTCATCTAATATTTTTTTGTTCAGAATGGTCTTCCATATAATAAATAGAGAAGATAAAATAGGAAGACATTGAGAGGATAATATCCTTATGAATCCATAGCTTGGAATGGTGCGAATTAGAATCAATCAGTTTGTGACAATAATGTCTTGGTTGATGTAGGCTATAAATGGTAGCATTATCCATTCATTATACTAACTATATTAACCACAAAGGAATATGTTAGTGGTGGAACATTTTATGAGGAAACATCCTCCAGCTTTTAGTGAATATTATGACTCAGTGGTAGCTGAAGGGTGGATTAAATCCTTATAAAATATTTTCAATGTCATGGGGTGATTAGAACATCAAAATTTGAGTATTTATATTTATCGTTTTCAATGATAATCCTACCAGTGGTGGTTAATAGTCAAGAATATTAGGGATATGGAGGAGATTGATGCTTTGGAATCGGACAAATTCAAAAATATTTTCCTTGAAAAATATTTTCATAAGGATATTCGACTTAGGATGGAAACAAAATTCTTGTAATTTAGATAGGAGGAGGATTTAGTGGTTGTATACGAAGAAAAATTCACTCGATTGGAAAGGTAAACTCAAAATTTTATCTGAGATATTGATAGTATAATCAATCATTTTTACTCAGGATTGAATCCAAAATATCGATGGGCATTGTATTCTTATGAATTCAAAAGTTATGAAAAACTTTTTCGATGTATAGAGAAGGTGGAAATATATTTTTTAGATGATCATGTGTTCTTTGAAAAAAAATAGGCCAAGGTGGAATAAAAAAGTAAAGAATTCATCAAATAAGTTTGATGGTAAGAAAATTAGGTTTTTAGTTTGCGATAATTGTGGTAAAAAAATACACTGAGGAATGCCTTTTGAAGTCTGGTAAGTGTTTTCAATGTTGTAAGTTTGGGAGTATGGATCTTAATTACAATGAAAAATATCATGGTAGTGGTAATAACAATTCTGATATATAGATAGTAAAATGTTTTAAATGTAATGATATGGGTCATTATGAAAACGAGTGTCTGTAATAGAACCCAAATGATGAGAAACATACAAACTATAAGAAAAATATGTGGTGAAATCCTTTACAACTACTTCAAAATACGTTTCTCCATAAAAAAAGTGGTATCAGGTACATTTTTTGTTTATTCAAGTTATTCTAATGTATTGTTTGATATGGGGTCCACACATTCTTTCATTTCTAAGAAATTTTATAGAAAATTGAAAATTCCACCTCAAGAAATGAAGCTAGAACGTATGGTAAAAACAACCAGGAGAAATATTAAGCTAAAAATAAATTATAAGAATCTTATTATCATTATCATTGGAAGGAATTTACATGAAAATATTGTTATTTTTCCCCTAGTAGAGTTTGATGTTATTTTGGGTATGGATTGGCTTTATGTTTACCATGCTAAGATATATTATAGAGCTAAAGAATTTGTTTTTTTAAGAAAGAGTTTAATTATGTATAAAAGGATGAAACCATACCATTGATAACATATCAGGAAGCTTAGAAAATTTTAAAAGATATAAATAAATGTTATCTTGCACATATTGTTGAAAACAAGGGAACTATTTAGATTAATGATGTTCTGGTGGTAAATGAGTATCTGGATGTTCTTCCTGATGATTTTCATAGTTTCATTCCTGATTGAGAGGTTGAGTTTACTATTTAATTAGTTCTTGATGCCAATCCAATTTCAAAACCCCCTTATCTAATGGATCAAGTAGAACTTCTATAATTAAAAAACTAGTTACACGAGTTTCTAGATAAAGGATTCATTCATCTGAGAACTTCAAATTAGGTTTCTTCTATTTTGTTTGTTAAAAATAAGGATGGATATATAAGGTTTTTCATTGATTATAGAGCATTTAATAACATCACCATTAAACACAAGTATCCTTTTTCCTCATATAGATGATTTGTTTGATCAGATCTAAGGGGCGTGGTGATTTTAAAAGATTGATATTTGGTCGGGGTACCATCATCTAGAGGTGAAAGAGGATGAATTCCAAAATTATCATTATGGACTATATACAGGAATTATGAGTTTTTAGTTATGCCTTTTGGTTTGAAAAATTCTCTTACTATATTTATGGATCTTATGAATAGGGTATTTCATAAATATTTGGATAAGTTTGTGGTTGTTTTTATTGATTATATTCTAATTTATTCAAAAGTTATGAGGATCATGAGAAACATCCATGGATTTTTTTTCAAACCCTTGAAGAAAAGAAGTTATATGGAAAATTTAGAAAATGTGATTTTTGGTTACAACAGATTTCTTTCCTTGGTAAAATTTTAAGTAAAGATAGAATTACAGTTGATACCTCCAAAATAAAATTGGTTCATGAATGGACTAGACCTAAAAACATTGATGAGATTTGAATTTTTATTTTATTAAAAGGCTATTATCGATAGTTTTTGAAAACTTTTCACAGTTATCTATCCCACTAACTAAGCTAACATGAAAATGGGTTACATTTATTTGGATAGAAGAATGTGATATTTATTTTCAGAAATTGAAAAGAATAATGGTGAATGCTATAGTTTTGGCCCTACTCTTGAGAAGTTTTTATCTATAGTAATGGTTTTTTGAAGGTAATTGGTTGTGTTATGATGAAAAATTATCAGGTAATTTCTTATGTTTCACGTCAGTTGAAACCTCATGAGTTAGATTATGCTACATATGATCTGGAATTAGATGATGTTGTTTTTTCATTGAAAATTTAGAGGCGTCATTTATATGGTAAATGTGTGAAGTATATACTGATCATAAAAGTTTAAAGTATATATTCACTCAGAAGGAATTGAACATGAGATAGAGAATATAGATAGAACATATAAATAATTATGATTGCATGATCAATTACCATCTTGGAAAATAAAAAAATGTGTCGAATGCCTTGAGTCAAAATCATCATGCATCATTAACCATGTTACATATAGAACATGACCCTTTGATTAATTATTTGATGAATTTTTGTCTAGAAGTTTTGGATATTGGAACTTATTCTATTTTGTTTCAGGTATCAGTGTAATCATCTTTGTCAGACAGAATTAAGCAGGCTTAGAAGGAAGACCGTGAGTTACAGAAAGAGGCAGATCTAGTTAAAAAGGGTAAGTTTTCTGAATTTAATATTTATAAAGATTATGTTTTGATATTTTTGAAGAGATTATGTGTGTATTATGATTCGAAGTTGAAGAAAGAGTTGTTAAGTGAAGATCATAGTTCTCCATTTTTAGTTCATCCTAGAAGCACTAAGATATATAGAGACTACGAGAGTATTACCAATGGGATGGAATGAAAAGAAATATTTCTAACTTTACAATGAGATGATTAAATTTTCAATAGGTTAAAGCTGAACCAAAATTACCAAAGGGAAAGCTTTAGCCTTTTCTAGTGCCAGAGTGGAAATGAGAGAATATATCCATGGATTTTGTTATGGGAATACTGAAGACTTCTCGATGTAATAATTCACTTTGGGTTATTTTTGATCAACTAAAAAAGCCTTCTCATTTTATTCCCATTTGAGATAATATATATTTGGATTAAATTTATTGAATTTATGTTAAAGAGGTAATTAGGTTACATGGAGTTTCTATATCCATTTTATCTGACTATAATTCCATATTTACCTCTAATTTCTAAAAGGGATATAAAAGGATTTGGGGACTAAATTAAATTTCAGCACTAATTTTCATCCTCAATATGATGGAAATTCTAAGAAAAATATTCAAACCTTAGAGGATATGCTTCGAGAATTTTCAATGGATTACTAGGGAAGTTGAGATCAACATATTTCTTTGGTTGAGTTTTCTTATAATAAAATTTTTCATTACAGTATACAGATGAAACCTTTTGAAACATTATATGGAAAGTAGTATCAAATGATAAATTTTTGGAATGAAGTAGAAGAAAGGAAGTTTGTGGGACTATAGTTGGTAGAGGAAATTATTGATAAAGTGAAGATAATTCAGAAACACACGAAGATAACTTAGAATAAGTAGAAAATCTATGTAGATAACCGGAGGAATGATATTTCTTTAGAGGTAGGTGATCGTGTTTTTCTTAAAGTTTCTCCATAGAAAAGTGTAATATGTTTTGGTAAGAATGGAAAGATAAGTCCATGGTTTATTAGACCATATAAAATCCTAGAGAAAGATGGATCAATTTCCTATTAAGTATATTTTCTTCCAATTTTATCCATGTTATAAATTTTTTTTATGTTTCAATGTTAAGAAATTATGTTCCATATTCATCTCATGTTCTGAGCCCTAAGATTGTTTAGTTAGAAGATAAACTTTCATATGAGGAAAAGCCTATTCAGATTATTCAGATTCTTGACCAAAGAGAATAAGTATTACAGAATAGGTTAATTCATGAGGTTAATATTTTTTGGATAAACCAGATGGTTGAAGAAGTAATATGGGAATTTGAAAATGCTATGAGGAAAATATATCCCCACTTATTTAATAAGTGAATAAAATTGCAAGGATGTAATTTATAAAAGGGGAGAAGAATATAACAACTTGAGTAATGATATAATAATTCTTTTTTCATATTTATGAATTAGATAGTAATTTTAAATTAAAAAAGGTATTCTATGTTCAATAGTGTACGTGATAAATCCAGTTTTATGCTTAAAAACTATATTTTTCTAAAAATAAGTTTTATTGCCTTTTAATGGCGCTCTTCTTTTAAAACTAAAATTTTAAAATTTTATAAATTTTATTTTAAAAAATAAAATTCATATTTTAAATAAGAATAAAAAAATTTACTTTGGTTTATTTTTTGGTATTTTTATGATAAGTTTCATTTTTAATGAATAGTGAAAAATCATGGTTTTATTGAAAACTGCATTTTATTTTCAAGGTAAAATTATGATTTGGCTTAGTTTTAAATTATTATTAGTAAATTTTTTATTAATAAATTATAATATTTTTAATGGTTTTATACATTAATTTAGTATAGAAACATTTTATATTTAAAATGAGGCGTTTTTTCAAAAAATTGTTTTTAATGCATTTTTTCCAGTTTAATTTTAAATTAAATTCTTCCACCTCTATGTTTAGAATTATTAAAAATGGATGGAATATTTGGATTTAGAAGGACCAAATTTAGTGAATATTCCTCTTTTATTTTTGGTATATATGAATAGTAACTTTGGTAAATTTTTATTATCACTGTAAAGAGTAAATTGGGTAATTAAGTGTAAATAATAATAATAATAATAATAATAATAATAATAATAATATAAAATTATCTTAAAACCCATACCAATATTATTTTATGTTATATATTCGACCCTTAACACCTAAGGTTATAATTTGAGTTTTTTAATGGATACTTTTCCATAAAAATGACTTTGATATTATTTAAATTAAGGAAAATCACAAAATGTCACTTTTTTCGTCTTAAACATCTCTTATGTGTCCACATGGAGAAAAAGGTGGGTTAAGAATGAATATAAGTGTTCATTTTTAACTTAATAAACTTAATTTTATGATATAAATTTATTTATTACTTTTGGGGCCTTTTGGATGAGGTTATGATATTCATAATATTTTATTTAAAGAAAGACAAGGGTGTCACATTTATATTTTTTAATAACTATATTATTTTTAATATGGTTTTATTATGAATATATCTTCAACTATAGATATTATTTTGAAATATAAAATATTTATCTACATCATGGTATATTATTTGTAATTTTTAGTGAAGAAATAATTACCTTAAATAATTATACAATGATGATGCATTAATTATTTTATTAATGAAAAAATCAAATTAATGATTATAAAAATATTAAAATAAATATAATTTGAAATAATTAAGGTGCTAAATGAATTTTAGAAATTATTATGAAATATTAGGTGTGTATTAAATTTTTTTTTGAAGTTATCTTGTGTCTTGTTTTTCTTAAATTCAAAGTAATGAATAATGTTAAAGTTGATTCTAATGATATTTCATCAAAATAATATTTTATTAAATTATTTAAAAATATTACAAAAATATTTTAAAATAAAAAGTGATTAATTTTTGGTCTAAAATGTTAGAAATTAGACATTTTTGTCCAATTTATATTTTATAAGTAAAAATTACCACCTTTTAAAATTAAATAAATTGCTACCATAATTAAAATTAAAATAAGTTAACTAAGGGAAGTTAAATTGATAAGGGTTAAAATAAAATAAAAACATATCCAAATTTTTTTGTTATATGATATTACAATATTATCTCATCCTATATTCGAAATCAATGGCCATTTGGTGGTATTTGGATAGAAAATAAATTTATGATAATTTAATATTTTTGAGGTTTCTAAGGGTGCCCTCATCTCAATTATAAAAGGGAAATTCTTACTTCATTTAATTTCACCACATTGAGCCTTATTTATTGAACAAAATCTATCCATTTATCTTATAAACACCCTTAGTTATGTTCTTAAGATTTTGGTTCTTCCAGAAGACCAACCCTAGATCCCTTAAGAAGATATTAAAGGAAGTCCGCTAAAGAAGTGGTGATCATTTTTATCGACTCTTTAAATATTATTTCTTCTTACACTTCCTCTTAATATGTTTTTTCCATAATAAAGTAATAAATCTAGTATCATATATATTATTATATGTTATTATGATTATGGTACAATCATATCCCACCTTTTATCTATCCTATAAAAAACAAAAGCACCGCATGTGCATACGTACGACATACTATATCCACGTAGTAGTGTGATTTGTTTTTGATCACCACTTTACTCAGATGGTTATAATGATGAAAATAATGGATATATATTATAATTATGAAATTATATAAATTCTTTATATTCAGTATATCATCCACTTCCTTATTGTTTCACCTATTAATGGAATGATATCATCGTTCATGTGTACGTATGACCTACCATCTTCGCGATGCGATGTAATGCGATTAATTTTCCATGTTAAACATTAAATAATTGTTCTAAAACTATATTAAATTATTAATAATAATATTTATAACATTTATATCATTCTTTAAGTAATGTATCTATATCCAATGCAAAAGAACCGGGGTATTCATGACAAGGCAGTTAACACCCGAAACAAGGGTAATACCAGAATATTATTATCAAACAGGTGATGAGATGATATAATAGGATCATATATGATATAATAATTATGAATATAGTTTTGATTTTTTTTATTTAAACCATTATACATGATATTTGAACACATTTTAAGGATGTCGAACCTAAGGTAAGGGTCTTTTCTTTAAAAAGGCCGCTTTTAAAGTTACTCTTTCAACTATTTTTAAAAATGAAAAAGTAATTTTTTTAACATATAAATCATGAAAGGAATTTCCTAATTTCAAAAATCCTTATTTATTTGATGTTTCCTTTAAAAGTTTACAAGTTTATTTAAAAAAAATATTTCATTTATGAGTGTGTGGATTTGTAAAAATGTAAAGTTATTTCAAAATGGTAAAGTTATTTTCCTCAAGAATGTTTATTTTATGCAAGATTTATGTGTTATGATGATGTTATGGTTCTTAAGAATTGTTATGATGATGGGTGGTTCCATGATAAACCAAGTTCGGGTGATCCTGTTATAACTCTCTAATACATTGGTTAAAGGGATTGAGTTAACCAGTTAGGTTTATCCTAAGAGATTATGGGAATATACTATGATGTTTATTCCAAGTGTAACCAGTATGATTACTCCCTGTATATCCATAAGAGATAATATATATTTAATAGTGATATGAAAATGATTCCATAAGTTACCTTTATGATTTATGCTTTCTATTCTTTTATATGAAACTTATGATTTCATAAGGTTAGCTAAATAGCTTATATTTTACGTGTAAAAGTTATAACTTTGTGAAAATGTTTTCATTCATGGACTAATGATTTATTTATTACCTTTTTATGTCCATTAATGATATTTTTGTGTTTATCCAAAGTTTTAAAATATTTTTCATAGGGTTTTTGGATGGGTAAAGGAATTGAAGAATTCATGTTTAAAGTTGTGAAGTTTGGTTATAGAAATAAATCATGTTTTTAAAAAAAAATTCATATTTTGGAAAAATGGATTTGGAGTAGTTGTGTCTACTTTGTAATATATGAGTTTCTATTTAAAAGGTTATGAACTAATTCTATAAAACTATAAACCTAAAAGATATTTTAGAATTTAAGAAAGTTAATTCTAGTTGAATTTACTATATTATATAATGTTTAAAGGCTGGGTACTTACACTTAGAAGCTTGGTTTTTAATCTAATCCATGTCTCTGTAGTACAAGGAGAAGGGAAAGACTTGAAGTGTGATAGCATCAGATGATACACCTTGATTTATAAAGGTATTTTATAATTCTAAGAAATTGGAAATGTGTTGTTTGAGATTTTTTCTCTAAAGTCCAATAAATTGACCCATGTTTTGGATCATGTGAATGATTCCATGTTTAAATTATAATGTTTTCACCTGGATATGAGGGAGAATAATGATGGGCATAAAACCATTGATGGATGAAAAACTATAGTCCATGGTGGTGTGTTCTTGCAACACTGGTCAGTCTCCCTGATGTTTATGTGGCACATATTAGAGATTTTGGGGGTTAGGTAGAATAAGGATGTTGTGTTCATCCATATTTGAGTGATGAATTTCAACTAGATATCTATCAATCTTGGGATCAAAAGTAAGTAGTTATTGAGCATCGATGCTCCTTGAATGAATTAAATGGATTTGAAGCATTCACTAGATGATATGAGAGTAGATATAGATTCTAGTTTGTGTAAAAAAAATTATAAGGAAATAGGGAAAAGAAAGGGTGGGGGGTGAGGTAATCCATGGTTCGCATCGAAGGTCACTATGCCTAAGCAACAACCGTCCCTAGAAACAGTGCAAAAATCTGATCAGAACACATGGGGTCATTGATTTCACATGAGATTAAATCATATTAGAATTTATATTATCTCAAACTAAACTCAACTATAAAGTCATAACATAGTGAGAGTGTGGGGTCGAACCCACAGAGACAAGTTGGTAGGAAGTAAACAAAGTGGTTAGAACATTGTAGTAGGATTCCACTCAAACTATCTTAGGTTTGGTTTTATTAATACTATGTATCTTGGTTTTAATTAATATGATAAAGAATTAATCATGTTCAATTTTAGGTTTTAGGAAAATTAGTAATCCTAAATCTATCTTGGGATAGACCCATGACTTAGACTACGAATTGGTGAAATGGTCACCAATTGGTAATGGTCAAACTAATTGGATCTGACTAAGATGAAACCACTCTTTTTTCCCAATATACCCAACAAAATAGATTCATTATGCTTATCTTTAAAGGTATAAAGTATCACAAGTGATTAGTCTTAGCTTTTTGACCTCTAATTAGGTCACGGTATTTTGGTTATGCTTCCAATCACTAGGGTAATGCAAAAGAATGGGATAAATAATTGTTTTTAACTTAATTACTATCCACATGGTTACCAAGTTTTAAGTTATAGATTAATTACGTAAGATTCCAACCTTTATGGAGATTCCTCATACATGTTGTTAGGTACTCTTTACCCTTTTTGGTGATATCTTTGATGGGTTTTTATTTGGGGTTGTTTTGGGTGAAATTGGAGAAGTTTGGAAGCCCAAGGGGCTGTGCGCAGTTAGCACAAAGTTAGGAAAAACTGTGATGTTTGACCCAGAAAATCATGCACCCTATTTTAGAGAGATAGATGATGGTTCATGGTTGGAACACGGTTTGGCCAAACCATGCGGTCACCCTCCACAAACTGTGCATCCCGAAACAGTGGGGGTTTGCACAGTTGGCACATGATTTGTCAAATCATGTTCCACTTAGGAGAAACTATGTTCCCCCTAAGTAGAGGCGAATGTTTAAGGCACATGGTTTTTCAAAACATGCTCTCCTAATCCGGAAACCATGCATGTGGGATTTAATTTCTCTAAAAATTTTAAAAAAAATTCCCGAACACCCCAGTTTTTATTCCCTTTCACCCCCACTCTTCCCTAAGCCCTTTCCTTTTATTTTGGAAGCTCCTAGAAGGATTACAAGGCTCCTCAAACCCATTTCTTGATGAATAAAAATCTGATTAAATAATTTTATCCTCTTTGGTATGTGTTTTATTCCCCATATGGTTATCTCTTTCTCCTATCTCTATTTCTCGATGAAGAGGAATGATTTATCCTCCATTGGAAATGGTTTAGATCTAGGTTTTAATGGATCTTAATCCTTTTGATCTTGATCATTAGTTTTGGTCTTATATCTTCCATGATGTTGTGATCATGATTTTTACACATCAATTTGTGGATTTTAGTTCAATGAACGTCCATAAATGAACTCGAAGTAGGTGGTATAATTGTTAAATATAATAGTCTTGATTATATTTTTTATATGTAATTATGCCATTACAATTTCCATGTTGGAAAATTGCTCTATAAAGTGAATTATTTAATTGATTTCCCTAGTGATTATGAAGTTGTTCCACCATGTGATTATGAAATTTGGAATAATATGATAATGAAAATGTTGAATATTGGGATTATGAAATTTATTGATTAATGGTTTATGAAATTGATAGCGACCCATGGGGTGTTCCAATATAATTGAAATGATGATTATTAAATTATGCATGTTTGATTAATGTTTTGAAATATGGAAACATGTGATGTCATGATTGTGACTAAGTTTTAGGATAGAGACTACTACTCCAAATACCCATGGAATTATACCGCTCTAGGCCCCAATATATTTATGAATTACATGTGATCACTGAATTGTGGGATAGGAACCATTGCTCTAAATACCCATGAGGTGCTAGAATGCTACACTAGAACCCCATTATATGAATGTGAAATTGGTATTAAATGATTAATGGAAACCCATGATGGAATGAAATTTGTTATACTTTATGGATGGTTCAGACTCCGACATGGGTTGAAGTAGGTATTATTGGTTCAAGTGTCATTACGAACCCAAGGTTTTATGTGGTTAATTAAAGAATAATTAAATGTAAAAATAATTTACTTAGATTATGTAATTTATACTTTATATAGCTGCATACACTGTTATAGACTTGATATTGTTTTAGATGCTATTGGTGGTGTCCGATTGAGTTTTACTCACACCCTACTCAGGCTGCATGATCGGTAGCTAAATAGACTCAATGTTTTCAAGACAAGATAATGGAAATAGCTCTATGTTATATGGATGAGTTGGGATAAAGTATGGATGAGGGAACTAAACATGTTGTTGGGACCCACTAGGGAGTTTTCATGGTGTCTTTATTTTGGTTTTTCATTTGACACTTGAAACTTATTATGGAATGAAATATTTACTACTTTGGTTTGGATATTGTTTTTCTATTTTGGGATTATCATGTGATGTTGGTATGTATTGTTTTTGGTATTATTCTATATTATTATTATTATTATTATTTAGATATTATTTATTTATTCCTTCTATTGTTCTTCTTTGATAAAGAGGGTATAATATCCCCATGATATATATTGGACCCTTGCTTCTAGTATCCAACCTCTGGTATTTGGGGAGGTGCACTTAAGGTCATGTAACCCACCAGATCGGGGCATTGACATGTGGAACCCAGGTTGAGAAGTTAAAAAGTAGAATCAAATGAGTTTTTATTTTCTTTTCTTTTTTATTACTATTTGGGAAAGGTAGAAATTAGACTAAGATGATAAAATCCTTGGTTATGAGCTCATATATGGGAGTAGCTAACCCATGTATGGGGGAAAACCCAAGTACCTAGGGTGGAATCGCTGTTATTGATGTTTTCTATTATAATTGGATGTTATTTCACCTTTGGTGATGCACTTTTTGTGTGATATTATTATTTTCTAAGATTTTACCTGTGGTCTGGTATGGCATAAAGTGGAGTATGCATTGATCCTTCTAGGTACTCAAGATTATTATGTGACATGCATAATTTTAGACATGCATGGAAAAGTAGGTTTTGGGTGAGTTGTTAAAATGATTTTTTTCATTGTTTGAGTAATTTAAGATAAAAAGGTTCCTGATAAGAAATTAATAATTATAAAATGATGCTAAATATGGTAAATTTGAATTGTATAAATGAGTGTCTAATGGGAAACTTGAATTATGAAAATGTTTTACCCTATATTATCCATGACCTGAGTGAGGGATGGTTGAGGGTAGTGTGAGTTCCTCAATTTTGATGATTTGATATGGCTTAACGTGAATCCATATTTTAAAGCATGATAATGATGTTTTATGTGTACTAACATGTGTTTTTTTAATTGTATAGATATGACTCTGGTAGTCATTTTTTACAAAGTGTTATCTTTAGCTTTCCAAATTGTTTAACCCTAATGAGTATAGTACCAATAAGGGGTCGATTAATGGGGAGAAAGAGTTATTTTTGTCTTGATTATCTAGTTTTTATTTGATTTAGTAAAGTATACAAAATTTAGAGTCGATTTTTTAATGTTTTTATAAGATGTTTATTGGATTTTAATTTCTTATCAAATTACTTAAAGGATAACAAAAAACATGGGAATTTGGTTTTGATGAAAATTTGGAGGGAAATGTGTCGGGGCTGTGAATTTTAAGAGTGTTGTTATTAAATCAATTTTCTTATGAGGTTGTGTTGTTAATGATAATTCACATCTCTGAGATTAATTATGTAACAGAACCCCCTTGGTCTGGTAAGTTTTGTTTAAATCAATGGAATTCAATTTTGTTGGTTTGAAAATTGATTTCTCTTAATTTATATTAATTACAGCCCTTTTGATATGATTAAAACACCCAATGGTCAGGGATGTTTTTAACTGTAATTCCTTAAAGGATCCCTATAAATCCCATTCTTGGTCCGATACGATATTTCTAGTGATATTTGAAAAGGGTTAACAAGGAATTACGAGGAAGAAAAGATGAACAATGCGATTACAACATCACAATTGATAAATTAAAACTTTCATTTGTCCACAGCCCCAACACATAGGGAATTTAGCTACTCATGGAGTAGCTATTAATTAAATAACTTTTAGTTCATGGACACATCCTCTTGAAATATTTGGAGCAATGTTCGTTGAGAAGGTAGCACAAAAACACCTTCCTTTCTCTCTTCTCTCCTATTCTCTCTCTATTATAGGCCATACCTAGAGTGCTCTCCCTTTGAATTGAATGAAATCTGAAAGAATGGACCATTCAATCCAAAACTTTGAGGGCCTACCACCTATTTATAGGTTTTAGGAGTACACGGCGTGTACTATAAAGTACATAACATGTACTCTTGTCAACGCTCTTTTTCCATTTTTTTCTCCGCTGGTGGGTGACCTAACATGCCGTATTTGACTTGGAACACGGTGATGCCTAGTAGGTGGAGGTACACAGCATGTAGAACCACCATACATGGCATGTAGTCTCATTAATCGGCCACCAACCAGTTCTATAAGGTCCACATGCTGTGTAGACTGATGTACACAGTGTGTAAAAGTTAGCCGACAACATGGGTGTGTAGACTTCTTCTCAGCCACCAATTGATTCTAGAAGAGGATGCACTGTGTGTTTATGATGTACACAGTGTGTACATGCTTTTGGTAACTTGGGCATGTACTTGGCCTAGCCAATCCATGTCGGGGTTCTGGTACATGGCATGCATCTAAAAGTACACAACGTGTAGTTTGGAATTTTTGATCAACTTTCCCCCAATTTGTGTCTTTGTCATGGAAATACCGGAAAAGCATTATGATCACTAAAAAACAACATTTTATCTCCATAAGAACTTGTATCTAGTGAAAAAATGTTTTAAAAACTTGATAAAATGTATGAAAATGTATACAAAAATCAGGCACATCAAACTCCCCCACACTTAGTCTTTTTCTTATCCTCAAGAAAAATCTCAACATCCAATCGATAGTATTCATATTACAAAAAGGGAAGTATTCAACTTTAATTATACATATAAATACTATAGTAATAGAAAAGGATTTTATAAAGACACAAAAACATATTTCAAATTTTAAATGATATTCTAATCATGCCTCCTTTATAGTTCTAATTATGAAACTTTCATTCTATTTTATGCCCATCATTCAACATTTCATAATTACACATTCCACTTGATGATTTAGCTCACCATAAAATAATACTCCCATTACTCAAGATCATTTTATTAGAGTTATGCTCAATCTTAAGTATATGCACTCTATCTATAGGCTTGCAAGTTTTCTCATTCTCTACTTTAGAAATTTAAATCACAAAAATCATGAGGGATTTCATCAATGTTCAAATGTTTCTAAGGCTAAGGGTTGGTAGGTAATAATGTGAAAAATAATCTCAGAGGCTTGAAAAAGGAGGCTAAATTCTTAAACAAAAATGCATGATATTAAAAAATTAGAGCTCAACAAAAATCTATCCCCAATAAAGATCTCTTAAAAAGGATATCATCACCATGATAATATTTTTCCAAAATGGGTCCATAAACCACCAGTAAAGTGTAATAAATGAACTTAGTACCTCTTTTTCATTTTTTTATAAAAGGGACCACCAATAATACAATGGATCATAGGATATGGAATCCATTTTCCCAAATAAACAAGTAACAAACTTCCCCACACTTAAATTCATGGTTTCTCAACAAAATGTACCATGAAAAACCAAAAATTTATCTCTAAATTTTAAGTGAATAATCATGAAAAATTATAAAAGAATTAGGGTAGGAAGGAAAAATAGGATTGTAACGTAGATTCTTATCATGAAAATTTATGGTTTATAAGGGTTTATGAAGATCAGATGTAGGGTAGGTCTCAAGGTCAAAGGGGTTAAAAAAAAAACAAATGCCTCAATCATTTTAATGAGATTAAAAAATCTTCATGTTTTGAAGAGAAAAACTAGAAAATTCTAATAGTTATTCATATCTCAAAAATATCTCAAGAAAGATGGTATAAGAAAGAATATGTCAAAAGGTTTAGAATACCTCTCAGGAATTAGGGAAAAGATAAAGGGTCAATCAGGTCATGGAATGAATAAAAATGAGTAGTCTAATAAATGTAGATAGCCAAGAATTTAAGTTAGAAAATCAACCATATCATCAATCATTTTAAAATAATTTATTAAAAATTTAAAATAAGCCTATAACTTCTAAAATTATCAACTATGACTTTATTATTTACAATTATAATTAACTAAAAATTTTCCATAGTTTAAAATATTTCATCTATTAATAACGTCTCCTAGATTAGTTCAAGGGAAAAAGAGCAGTGTAGGTAGAGAGGCTTCCCCACACTGAATAGGGAACATGGTCCCCCAAGTGCCACATAAAGGAGAAGAAGGTGATTTGGGGACACAATAGGGGACCATGACGAGGGGAAGTAATTGAAGAAGTAAAACTATAAAGAAAAATAAAACAATGAAATCCTGAAAAACAATACTACCCTCGTTTCTAGGTGAAGAAAGACAAGAAGTGGTGGATAAGTACAGCCCAAAGCATGCCAAAGTACCTATGAAGGCTGTGGAGGGAGAAAACTACAAGCATACATAACAGAACATAGGCACAAGATATCACAAATATATATATAGATAATGGAATAAATGTGCCAAAAAACCAGTCAGGGGGTCACCTAAGAAGAGGCATCATCCCGTAAAGAAGCATCCAATAAAGAAGTATCAGTAGCCGTGGAAGTTGAAGGCTCAGAATCCGTAATTGGAATAAAATCTGTAGTAACCGGAGCCGTAGGAGTTGGACTCAGAATAGAAGGCTCGACAGTGATCTCCAGACTGGTAGCAGTAGTGGTAGAAGCTAGGCCAGTATTGGAGAGGAGAACAGAATCTGTGGTCAGTGCTGTAAATAGTGGTGGAGCTTCTAAATAAGGTCTAGGAGCCGAAGGAGAAGCAGGAGCTGGGGGTAGTGGAATACCATGATGCTGAAGAAAAATTCCCAACATCTTCTCGAGCCGGTCCAGAAGATGATCCAAACAAACATAGTGCTTCTCCACCACTTCTAGGAATAGGGTAAAGGAGATATTGACCAAGGGTACGAAGGGAGGTGAGCGGTAGAAGGAACAGAAGAATAAATTCCAGAATAAGGAGAAAGGCTAGAAGAAGGGGGTGGGGTGGGGAAGGGGGTTCAGGTGCAACCTCAGGGGTAGGAGGGTTGGTAGGGGTGGGGGGGTGGGGATAGGGCAAGGACGTAAGTGCCCCTGCTTTCAGACCAATCCCATGCGAATAAGCATGAGAAAGTCCATCCGCTGGGGGGAACCTAAGCAGTCATGGGGAATGGAAGGCTTAAAAATGCGAAGGTGGTGGGCATGGAGGGTGGCGTAGAACCCACTATTCAGGTTTCCATGAAGGTCGGTGAACGTGGTGTGGAAGTAGGAGGCAACAAGGTAGGGGGTCCGGGTAGTCCTTCCAGATGACACAGGTGAGGAGATCCATGTCACGGCCGGTCACAACGCCTATATCCTCGTGGCGGGGAAAAAGGATGGCACTAAAGCACCGGTGGGGGAAGCGGAGGATATGGTCAATGATGAGGGTACTCTTATGGGAAGTGGGGGTGTAGTAGTGGTCGGGCCCAGCAATATCCCACCACATGGTGATGAGCTCAGAACTCTCTGGTTGGGTCAAGTAAGAGATAAGGGGTGGGGTGACTGGATAGGGATAGAAAGCACACCCTCGGCCAAAATCAGTCATGGTAAGGGAAAAAGGCCAACCGACCAGCTGAAATCGGACCACTGGGATAGTGTCGCTAGGTGTCTCCCAATACTTAGGTTTTTCAAACTCGAAGGAAGCTGGAAACTCCAAAAATAAATCTCTAAAAATAGAAGTGATGACTTTATTTTATAATAATAATTATCTAAATATGATAATTTTAACTTTTAAATATAATTTTTTTATTTATTAAAAATAATAGCAGATAGAAAATGCATTGGGAAATTTCTAACACTTGAAATTTTTTTATCATTTATATTTAAATAGGTGTGTTTTAATCATACTATTTCATTAAAATAAACATTAATCAGAATAAATTAGTTTATTATAAAAATTATATCTTTTATTAAAATTATATTTTCTATCTAAAAAATCAATTTATCAAATCCATATAAATTTATTAAGAAAAACTATTCTTAAAATAAAATTTATATTAAAAAATTATTTATACAATGGAATTACACTCTAATTAACTAGGGAATCAACACATAACCCCTTATTACACCCTCATATGACCTAAAAGTAAGGTATACAATGGTGATTATTTCGTGGGGTGCCTCGACTAACATCGACCGAGTGGTAATCTCCACTAAATTTAACTTCTCTCATAGACAATTTCATTAAAGATTCACTTGTTAAATCTCGGCTTGGGATTGGTCAAGGGTGAATCCCAATGATGATACCTACCTCCCAAGTTTTGAAAGATGGGCTTCAAATAGAATGACTCTACCGGTTATGGAAATCAAATCTTTTTTCTGTATCAATTTTAATTTTTCAAAATTGTACATATAAACTACAATGATAATGTTAAAATTATTATCAAGAGTATAGTTCCCAACAGTCATATTGGCTAACATTCATAATTCAACAATGTTTATATAATGGTCGAAATCCAAAGGAATCATTTCAATTTATACTCACTTAATTATTAAAGAGATATAGTTTTGTTGTGTACAAACTAATATAACACTCATTTTTAGGAAACAATTTTTATTCAAAAAGTTTAGGTCATTACATTATTACCCCTTAATAAATTTCATCTCAAAAATTACAAATTGTTCTCTCAGTTGAGAAGGGACATGGGTACTTCTGCTTCATTGTCTCCTCTAGTTCCCATGTCACTTCTTTATATACACGGTTCCTTCACAACACTTAAACGAGGTGGGTAATCTTATTGCATAGAAACTTGTCTCTATGGTCCAAGATCTCCACCAGATGATTCTCATAAGAGAGAGCATATAGTGACCCTTCATTTTATTACATTACTATTAAAACATTTTAAAGATAAAAAATATAATATTATTTCATATAGAGGATCCGATGGTTTAGTGTCTTGGGAAAACTAGGACCATACATAACAATTACAACATCGAGCATAAACTTTTTTGTTCATTTCTTCTTCTCTAGCTTCTTTTTAGAACTTGACCTCTCCTTAGTACATGTAGCCACCTAAGGATATACATCAAAATGGGTGAGCTAGAAGCCCAGTAAGGAGATAGATAAGAACAATATATAATGGGGTGAGCATATTCATAACATAGGCAAAGAATCATGAACATGAGAAGAAGAATTAATAAGAGACTTGAAATGTGGCAATGCATAAAAATGAAACATCATGTCTTAGTGGTTAACCACCACACATGCTTGTGAAAAAAGCTATCATCTTGTTCACACATCATTTCACATTTACTCATGAGATTCATCACTTTACCCAATGCATTGGAGCTCTGTATAATTCCAGGTGCACCTGTCACATTTAAACATTCATATTGCGCTATATAATTCCGGGCGCACCCGTCACATCATAAAATTATCATTTAAAATGAATGAAACAATGAACATATAACATAAATTAACATAACTAACCCATTAAAAGGAATGGTTTTCATCTCATAAGAACACATTTATAAACTTTGGGTTCCCAAAAGAAAGAGGGAATAACATACTTGATACAAGAACCGTCAACCTTGAATGAGAGGTAAAAGGTGAGTCCTTAAAAGAGGAGTTATTTTGGAAAACAAAGTGATTGACATAAACTTTAGTAGAAAACATTTAGATCCAATAAAAGGTAAGAAAATGATGAAAAAATTATTTTTAAGGAGTGACCATACCAAATTTGGAGTGAAAGTGGGAGAACCTGAAGAATGAAAGTTGGGTTCAAGAATTTCCCCGTACCTTGTTTCTGAACGCTTCCTTCTCTTTAATGTCCTATATAATGACATTATATTAATTAATTATAAATTAAAGAACCTTTCATACATGAATATAGTTCATTATGGATTCATTATTTCATTTTATATTCCATTGGATGACTTATAGTGTTTAAAAACATTGTTCGGGGATGTTCATTTTTATGGTTTTTTCTTGAGAGTTTCACATGTATTCATGAATTGAAGGTTGTGTAGAACATGGGTAAACATGCAGAACATACATAACATGTTATTAATTATATTACATAATTTAAAATGATCTTAATATTAATTACATTGTATATCATGTGGATGAATCATTAGATAGGAATTTAATGATGATTGTTTGGGTTAATTTGGGCGGTTTTTCGATCACAACAAACTTGTTTTTATTTATCAATTAGTAATATGTACATAAGTCAGTTAAAAAACTTTAAATAGGACTTAATAAATATAAAATATTCTGGTTCAAACTTAAAAATGGTTTCATGACCAGATCTAAAGGTAGAAATGGAAAAAGAAAACATGTCGTTATTGAAGGTGATAGATTAACACTTTACGAACAACGTTTTATTTTATAAAATAAAAGGAAGAGGAGAACATGGTTGGATGCTATAATATCCCATTAGTATCATAAAATTACATTAAATTTATGATACTGGAGTCATAATACCATTTGTACAAATATAGGTTGGGAGAGAATAAGAAAAGGACTTGAAACTGAAAGGGAATTAAAGGAAAGAGGAAGACAAATTACCTCTTGAATCCTCCTCTTGAGATCCTCCTCAAGGGGCCTATGCTTGGTTTTTTGATGAGACCAGAAGCTCTTGGATGTGGTGGAGGGGCTAGGGAAGATTCTTAGGCAGAGTTTAGACAATTATTGAAGCTTGAGAGGAGTGGTTTGTCAAGGGGAGGGGGAGGGGTTATTTATACATGAGGAGAGAGGTGTTTTTAGTATAAAATATTAAATAAAATAATATATCCAATGTTAGACTTGTAATAGTACTTTTTTGAACTCCTAAATCATATATTAATACAATATAAATCGTTTTAGTCTTTAGTTCATATTTATAATTTGAATTAATTAATTTATTAAATGGAAAGTGAAAGAAAGAGAAAAAGACACTTTAAGAAATCACCTTTTGACTTTAGACTTGGAAAGTTCTTTTTAGGTTTGAAAATGGTGTTTATTGTATTTTAAAGAACCATTTATGAAATTTAATATAATTTTTCCGAACCTAAAGTTCTAGAATGATTGTGTCATCATTACATCATTAATGATGCAATTTAGGATACACCAGTTATGTGAAAAACTGTATTTTTACTATTCACCCGAAAATTGAAGTATTTAAGAAAAATCCCAAAATTTCACCCTAACCATTTTTTGATGTGTATAATCAAAAAATGAAGTCCATTTTTCAAAAATAATTTTCTAAATATGATTAATTTAATATTTAATTAAAACCATAATTTACTTTAAAAATACAGTTTTTAAAATTAAAACTGATTTTATAATGCTTTAAAAAATTACATAGGGTCTTATAAAATTATCTAAAAACTATGAGACATAGATTTTCTAATTTATGAAAAAATTTTAAGAAAACAAATTTTATTTTAAATTAATGTATTAATTATAATTAATTATTTATAACTTGCAAAAATATCAAAACGTTTACTATGGGCAATTTGTCACTTTCTAAGATGAATAAATTTTATTTAATTATTCATGGGTAAGGTTACTCTTATTTGGATGATGTACTATTCATAAGGGTCGTACTAATATTCATAAGGGTAGGTTACTATTCACAGGGGTAGGTTACTATTCACCAAATATTATGTTTTTCTTATTGGACCACAAAAATCATCTTGAACACAACCGTGTATGTTGGATTTTCAAAATTCCAAACACAGAAGTGACAAACTTATGTTTAAAGGTCACATAGAACTTATTAGTTCATTATGTTGTTTTTTTCATGTGATTTTATGAAATATTTTTAAGAAGGTAATTTCCATTGAAATACTTTGGGTCATTACATTCTTCCCCCCTTATGAAATTTCGCCTCAAAATTTCACTTTACACAAACAGGTGAGGGTACTTATCCTTCACCGCCTCCTCTAGTTCCCATGTAGCTTCTTCAAACTTATGGTTCCTCTATAACACTTTGACAAGGTGGGTTTTCTTGTTGTGTAGAACCTAATCTCTCCAATCTAGAATCTCTACTGGATAATCCTCATAAGAGATATCATATTCCAGCTGTACTACCTCTGAGTTTAGTACATGTGAGGGATCAGGTATGTAGTTCCTCAGGAGTGATACATGAAAAACATCATGAAATTGAGCCATATTCAGTGGAAGTTCAAGTTGATAGGCCATGTCTTCTATACGGTCAAGTATTTCAAAGGGTCCAATGTACCTTGGGATTAACTTTCCTTTCTTCCCAAATCACATGACTCTCTTCCATGGTGATATTCTAAGGAAGACTTTATCTCCAACGTCGAACTACAAATCCCTTCAATGGTTGTCAGTATAGATCTTTTTCCAACTTTGAGCATCTTCGATGTGTTTCTGGATGACTTGAACCTTCTTTGTCATCTCTTCTATAAGATCGGGTCCAAGTAGCTTTCTTTTTTTCAACTTAATCCAAAAAAGTTGGAGTTCTACATCTCTTTCCATACATAGATTCATATGGAGCCATCTGAATACTTGAGTGGAAGCTATTGTTGTATGAGAACTCAACCAATGGGAGATGCTGATCCCATCCACCTTTGAATTCTAGTGAGCAGGCTCTTAGCATATCTTCAAGAATCAGAATAGTCCTTTTAGATTGGAAATCGGTTTGGGGCTGATAGGCTGTGATGAAATTTAATTCAGTACTCAAAGCATGTTGAAGGATCCTCCAGAATTTAGATGTGAACCTTGGATCATGGTCAGAGACAATTGAGAGTGGAACACCATGCAATATCACCACTTCCTTCACATATATCCTTGCAAGTTGTTCAAGCGAGATATCTTCCCAAATAGCAATAAAATGGGAAGTCTTGGTGAGTCGATCAACCACAAACCATATTGAATTATTTCCCTTTGACATCTTTGCAAGACCCATGATAAAGTCCATAGTAATATTTTCCCATTTCCACATGGGTATAGGCAATGGATGCATCATCCCTTTGGACTTTTGTCGCTCTGATTTTTGACATACCAAGCACCTTGATATATATTCTGTAATCTACTTCTTCATGTTATCCCACCAGAAGTGTTCTCGGAGATCACGATACATCTTTGTGCTACCAGTATGGATAGAGAATGCTGAGCTATGTGCATTGTCCAATAACTCCTTCTTTATCCCGGGTGATGAAGGCACACAAAGCCGCATTCCAAACCAAATCACACCATCATCGTCGATATGGAATGCATGCAGATTCCCTTCCTTTATTGAATTCACCCTCTTTTGTATCTCCACATCATCCCTTTGTGCTTCCTTAATCTTATCTTGGATGGATGGTTGCACAATCATTTGGGAGAGGTAGTATGTATCCCCTACCCTTATGATTTCCAAATCCATCATTTTCATATCTAAGAAGATAGGGTCTTTCTCAATCCGTAACATGGATAGAGTAGCAGGTTATTTTTTGCTCAGAGCATTAGCTACCTTGTTCGCCTTTATAGGATGGTAGTGAATAGAGAAATCGTAATCCTTTATTAGCTCTAACCATCTCCTTTGACCCATGTTGAGATCCTTTTGTGTGAATATATACTTTAGGCTCTTGTGGTCGATGTATATGTCACACTTCTCACCATAAAGGTAGTGCCGCCAGATTTTCAAGGAAAAAATCACGGCTGTCATCTCTAGATCATGCATTGGGTAGTTCTGCTCATGGATCTTCAACTGTTGTGAGGCATAGGCTATCAAATTATCATTTTTCATGAGTACACAACCCAAGACTTTCTTTGAAGCATCACTGTATATCACAAAACTTTCTCCACTTTTTGGTAGTGTGAGTATAGGTGCAGTGATTAGCCTTTTATTTATCTCCTTGAAGCTTCCCTCACATTCTTCCGTCTAAACATACTTTACCCCTTTCCTTGTTAACTTAGTTAGCGGTCTTGACAATCGTGAGAAGTTTCTCAAAAAACGTCGGTAGTACACAGCTAATCCAAGAAAACTACAAATTTTGGCGACACTAGAGGGCCTGGGCCATTCCTCAATTGACTTTGTTTTTGAAGGATCCACATAAATTCCCTCACTTGTGATCACATGTCCCAATAAGGTGACTAGATTCATCCAAAAGTCACACTTGCTGAACTTTGGGTACAAATTTTCATTTCTCAATGTCACCAACACAAGTATTAGATGTTCTTCATGTTCCTCCTTGCTCTTGGAGTAGATGAGAATATCATCGATAAACACTACCACAAATTTGTCGAGGTAATGTCTAAAGACTCTATTCATCAAATCCATGAAGATTTCAGGGGCATTAGTAAGTTTGAAGGGCATCACTAGAAACTCATAGTGCCCATACCTTGTATGAAAGGTAGTCTTCTGAATATCCTCTTTCTTCACCTTTAGCTGATGATATCCAGAATGAAGATCCACCTTTGAGAAGTATTTATCTCCTCCTAACTGATCAAACAAGTCATCAATCCTTGTAAGAGGATACTTGTTCTTTATGGTGATCTTGTTGAGTTCCCGATAGTCAGTACACAATTGTTCCATCCTTCTTCTTCACAAAGAGCACTGGTTCACCCCATGGTTATGCACTAGGTCATATGAACCCTTTGTCCAAATGCTATTGCAGCTACTTCTTTAACACCTCCAGTTCGATAGGACCATCCTATAGGGACACTTTGATATAGGAGTAGCTCTGGGTATGAGTTCTATTGATAACTCTACCTCATGATCTGAGGGAATTCCGAGTAACTATTTAGGAAATACATCACCGTATTTCCTCACAATGGGCATTTCGGCAAGGTTGGAACCTTCCTTCGAATCAACCATTTGGGCGAGGTATGCTTCTTCATAGGGAATCAACACCCACACCATTGAAGGATTTTTCAAAGGAGATTCATGATCTTCCTTGCATTTTTAGTGGAGCATGGGATGGTTTGGAATATGAAAAGATATTTCCTTTTCCCGACAGTTGATATGTGCTCTATATAATGAGAGCCAATCAATTCCCATTATAGCATCAAATTATACCAAGGGAAGTATTATGAGATTTTCTATAAGAATCTTCCCACATACGCCAACATGAGAAGAGTCAAACACTTGGGTTGCAATGATTTCACCACTTGGTGTTTTTACAGATATCTCTACTTCAAGGTTTCAGGGCTTCGATTCTATAGTTCTAGAAAACTTACAAGATATAAAGGAATGCGTAGAACCAGAATCAAATAAGACTTTTGCCATTATTGAGTGAATAAGAAGTGTACCTTGTACTACTTCATTATCTTTCTCCACTTACGTAGTAGTGATGGAATAAGCCTTCCCTTGTTTCTTTGACTTTGGTGGCTGCTGACACTGATTACCCTTGAGAACACGAGGTTTAGTGCACTATCTTACATAGCGCCCAAGATCCCTAAAGTTGTAGCATTGAACCATGAATGTTTCTCTCCTTTCTTATACCACATTCTCCTTCATTTTTATGTCTTTCCAAAACTCTTGAGCTAGGTGTCCTTATATCCCACACTTGAAGCATTTCCCCATCTCTTTGAGGAATTTTCCATGGTGAAACTTCCCATATTTTTGGCATGTGGGTCATTGATTTTTATTCCCAACCTTGTCATTAGATCCACCGGATTGAAACTCAATCTTTTGTTTCTTATCACCATGGCCATGGGACCATTATCCAAACTCCATATCCACTTTGAGATCACACCAAACTACTTCTTCATAACTCCCAAAGTATCAAATTGCAAGAGCCTTTCTAAGTTGTGCTTTTAATCAACTAAAGAATCTATCAATTTTTCTATAATTGTTGATAACAAAACCCAAAGCATACCTTGAAATCCTTGTGAAATTTTCTTCATAGGTTGTGAAAAATTCTCCTTCTTTTTGCTTGAGCTCTATGAATTCTCTCTCTATCTTCATATGAAGAGTTTGTGGGAAATACTTATTAAGAAACATGATTTTGAAGTCTTCCCATTCCATCTCTTCAATTTCCTCCCTTATCTTGGTGTTCTTAATCAAATCCCACCATTGATCGGCCTATCCATCTAGAATATAAATGGATAGTGTCACCTTTTCCGTCTTAGAATAGTGAAGAATAGAAAAGATCTTCTCCATGGAGTTGACCCACTGTTTTGCAACTAGTGGATTTGAAGATCCACTAAATGTCGGTGGTCGTTTCCGCATAAAACATTCGATATCTAGTTGATCTATCTTTGGTGAAGGAGGTCATTCCCCATTATTATGGTTATTGTTCATAACCTGAGATAATTGGGTAAGCATCGCCAGGAAGTTTTTAACTCCACCTCCCAAATTATTGGGGATGTTGTTCTGGTAATCGTTGCATTTTCCCTCGCACGAGTTGTTGGCCTGGTTTCTCCTGGTTCCCACCATTTTCTATAATACCAAGGTTATAACAAAACATAAGTAAAAAATTCATGAATAAATTATTCATTTAAACAAATCATAACAAATGGGATCCATATGTAAATATTCTTGTGTGCATATTTGTACTTAGACTCATGATAGAGGTTTTCTCTAGGGTTCACTAATCCTAATTCCCAAATTAACTAAACCTTTACTATGATACCAACTATAGGGAACATTCCTTTTCTTACATTACTATTAGATAATTTTAAAGATAAATAATATAATATTATTACACATAGAGGATCTGATGTTTTAGTGTCTTGGAAAAACTAGGACCGTACATAACAATTACAACATCGAGCATAAACTTTTTTGTTCATTTCTTCTTCTCTAGCTTCTTTTTAGCACTTGACCTCTCCTTAGTACATGTATCCACCTGAGGATATACATAAAAAGGGGTGATATAGAATCCCAGTAAGGGTATAGATAAGAACAATATAGAATGGGGTGAGCATATTCATAACATAGGCAAAGAATCATGAACATGAGAGGAAGCATTAATAAGAGACTTGAAATGTGGCAATGCATAAAAATGAAACATCATGTCTTAGTGGTTAAAAACCACACATGATTGTGAAAAAAGCTATAATATTGTTCACACATCATTTCAAAATTACTCATGAGATTCCTTGCTTTACCGAATTCATTGGAGTGCTATATAATTCTGAGCGCAACCGTCACATTTAAACATTCATATTGCGCTATATAATTCTGGGTGCACCCGTCACATCATAACATTATCATTTATCATGCACGACCCAATGAACATATAACAAAAATGAACATAACTAACCCATGAAAAGTAATGGGTTTAATATCATAAGAACACATTCATAAACTTTGGGTTCCCAAAATAAAGAGGGAATAGCATACTTGATACAAGAACCGTCAACCTTGAATGAGAGGTAAAAGGTGAGTCCTTAAAAGAAGAGTTCTTTTGGAAAACATTTTGATTGACATAAACTTTATTAGAAAACACGTATATCCCAAAAAAGTTAATATAATTATGAAAAAATAATTTTTAAGGAGTGACCATACCAAATTTAGAGTGAAAGTGGGAGAACCCGAAGAATGAAAGTTGTGTTCAAGAATTTCCCCTTACCTCATATCCGAATGCTTCCTTCTCTTTAATGTCATATATAATGACATTATATTCCTTAATTATAAATTAAATAACCTTTTATACATGAATAGATCTCATTATGGTTCCATTATGTCATTTTATGTTCATTTGGATGACTCATAGTGTTTCCAAACATTGTTCGGGGATGTTCGTTTTTATGGTTTTCTTGAGAGTTTCACATGTTCATGAATTGAAGGTTGTGTAGAACATGGGTAAACATCCAGAACATAAATTAAATGTCATTAATGATATTAAAGAAGTTAAAATTATCTTAATATGAATTACATTGTATACCATGTGGATGAATCATTAGATATGAATTTAATAATGACCGTTTGGGTTAATTTGGGAGGTTTTTCGATCACAACAAACTTGTTTTAATTTATCACTTAGTAATATGTACATAAGTCAGTTTCACAACTTTAAATAGGAAAAAATAGATATAAAATATTCTGGTTCAACCGTAAAAATGGTTTCATGACCATATCTGCAGGTATAAGTGGAAAAAGAAAACATGTTGTTCTTGAAGGTGATAGATTAACACCTTACGAACAACGTTTTCTTTTATAAAATAAAAGGAAGAGGAGCAGGGGATTGGATGGTATAATATCCCATTAGTATAATAAAATTCCAGTATATTTATGATACTAGATTCACCATACCATTTGGAAAAAGATAGGTTGGGAGAGAATAAGAAAAAGACTTGAAATTGAAAGGGAATTAAAGGAAAGAGGAAGACAAATTACCTCTTGAATCATCCTCTTGAGATCCTCCTTAAGGGGCCTAAGCTTGGTCTTTTGATGAGACCATCAGATCTTGGACGTGGAGGAGGGGATAGGGAAGATTATTTGGTAGAGTTTATACAATTATTGAAGATTGATAGGAGTGGTTTGACAAGGGGAGGGGGAGGGGTTATTTATACATGAGGAGGGAGGTGTTTTTAGTATAAAATATTAAATAAAATAATATATCCTAATTTAGACTTGTAATAGTAGTTTTTTGACATCATAAACCATATATTAATATAATATAATTAGTTTTAGGATTTAATTCATCTTTATAATTTGAATTCATAAATTTATTAAATGGAAAGTGAAAGAAAGAGAAAAAGGCACTTTAAGAAATAACCTTTTGACTTTAGACTTTGGAAAGTTCTTTTTAGGTTTGAAAATTGAGTTTATTGTATTTTAAGGAACCATTTATGAAATTTAATATAATTTGGAAGAACCTAAAGTTATATAATATTTGTGTCATAATTACATCATTAATTATGCAATTTAGGATACACCGGTTATGTGAAGAACTGTATTTTTACTATTCACCTGAAAATTGAAGTATTTCAGAAAAATCCCAAAATTTCACCCTAACCATTTTTCAACGTGTAGAATCCAAAAATGAATTCCTATTTTCAAAAATAATTTTATAAATATGATTAATTTAATATTTAATTAAAACCATAATTTACTTGAAAAATACTGTTTTTAAAATTAAAACTGATTTTATAATGCTTTTAAAAATTAAATAGGGTCTTATAAAATTATCTAAAAACCAGGAGACATAGATTTTCAAATTTATGAACACTTTTTAAGAAAATAAAATTTCTTTTAAATTAATTTATTAATTATAATAAATTATTTATAACTTACAAAAATACCAAAACATTTACTATGGTCAATTTATCACTTTCTAAGATGCCTAAATTTTATTTAATTATTACTGGGTAAGGTTACTCTTATTTGGATGATGTTCTATTCATAAGAGTCGTACTACTATTCATAAGGGTAGGTTACTATTCATAGGGGTAGGTTACTATTCACCAAAAATTAAGTTTTTCTTAGCACTTAGGAGTTCATTATGTTGTTTTTTTTTCATGTGATTTTATGACATATTTTTAAGAAGGTAATTTCCATTGAAATACTCTGGGTCATTACATTTTCCCCCCTTATGAAATTTTTCCCTCGAAATTTCACTTTACACAAACAGGTGAGGGTACTTCTCCTTCATCGCCCCCTCTGGTTCCCAAGTAGCTTCTTCAAACTTATGGTTCCTCCAAAACACTTTGACAAGGTGGGTTGTCTTGTTTTGTAGAACCTTATATTTCTAGTCCGGAATGTCTACTGGATGCTCCCCATAAGAGAGATCATCTTTCAGCTGTACTACATCTGAGTTTAGTACATGTGAGGGATTAGGTATGTACTTCCTCAGGAGTGATACGTGAAAAAAATCATGAACTTGAGCCATATTCAGTGGAAGTGCAAGCTGATAGGCCATGAATCCTATACGGTCAAGGATTTCAAAGGGGCCAATGTACCTTGGGATTAAATTTCCTTTCTTCCCAAATCACACGACTCTCTTCCATGGTGATATTTGAAGGAAGACTTTATCTCCAATGTCGAACTCCAAATCCCTTTGACGATTGTCAACATAGATCTTTTTTCGAGTTTGAGAAGCTTTGATGTGTTTATGGATGACTTGAATCTTCTCTATCATCTCTTCCACAAGATCAGGTCCAAGTAGATTTCTTTCTCCAACTTCAACCCAATAGGTTAGAGTTCTACATCGCTTTCCATACAGATCTTCATATGGAGCCATCTGAATACTCGAGTGGAAGCTATTGTTGTATGAGAAGTCAACCAATGGGAGATGATGATCCCATCCACCTTTGAATTCTAGTGAGCAGGCTCTTAGCATATCTTCAAGAATCTGAATAGTCCTTTCAGATTGACCATCGGTTTGGGGGTGATAGGCTGTGCTGAAATTTAATTTAGTACTCAAAGAATGTTGAAGTCTCCTCCATAATTTATATGTGAACCTTGGATCATAGTCAGAGAAAATTGAGAGTGGAACACCATGAAGTCTCACCACTTCCTCCACATATATCCTTTCAAGTTGTTTAAGTGATAGATCTTCCCAAATAGCGATAAAATGGGCAGTCTTGGTGAGTCAGTTAACCATAACCCATATCACATTATTTCTCTTTGCCGTC
The DNA here is from genome assembly GCA_963277665.1 of Viscum album. Classification (NCBI taxonomy): domain Eukaryota; kingdom Viridiplantae; phylum Streptophyta; class Magnoliopsida; order Santalales; family Viscaceae; genus Viscum; species Viscum album. The sequence goes on along the minus strand of OY728119.1, from coordinate 454,682,773 downwards.
TTTGGGAGACTCGTGAAAAAGTCCATAGTAACATTTTACCATTTACACATGGGTATAGGAAATGGATGCATCATCCCTTTAGACTTTTGTCGCTCTACTTTAACTTCATGACATACCAATCACCTTGATATATATTCTACAATCTCCATCTTCATGTTATCTCACCAGAAGTGTTCTTGGAGATCACGGTACATCTTGGTGCTACCATGATGGATAGATAATGTTGAGCTATGTGCATTGTCCAATAGCTCCTTCTTTATCCCAGGTAATGAAGGCACACAAAGCCGCGTTCCCAACTAAATCACACCATCATCGTCGATATTAAACTCATGCAACATCCCTTCCTTTACTGCATTCACCCTCTTTTGTATCTCCACATCACCCCTTTTTTCTTCCTTAATTTTCTCTTAGATGGATGGTTGTGCAATCATTTGGGATAGGTAGGATGTATCCCCTGTCCTTATGATTTCTAAATCCATCCTTTTCATATCTTAGAAGATATGGTCTTTCTCAATCCGTAACATGGATAGAGTAGCAGGTTATTTTCTACTTAGATAATCAACTACCTTTTTTACCTTTCTAGGATGGTAGTGAATAGATCAATCATAATCCTTGATTAGATCTAACCATCTCCTTTGATGCATGTTGAGCTCCTTTTGTGTGAATATATACTTTAGGATCTTGTGGTCGGTGTATATGTCACACTTCTCACCATAAAGGTAGTGCCGCCATATTTTCAAGGCAAAAATCACGGCTTCCAGCTCTAGATCATGCGTTGGGTAGTTCTGCTCATGGATCTTCAACTATCATACGGCATAGGCTATAACATTATAATTTTTCATGAGTATGCAACCCAAGCCTTTCTTTTAAGCATCACTGTATATCACAAAACTTTTTCCACTTTTTGGTAGTGTGAGTACAGGTGCAGTGATCAGCCTTCTCTTTAGCTCCTTGAAGCTTCCCTCACATTCTTCTATCCAAACATACTTTACCCCTTTCCTTGTTAACTTAGTTAGCGGGCTTGAAAATCATGAGAAGTTTCTCACAAAATGTTGGTAGTACCCAGCTAATCCCAGAAAACTACAGATTTCAGTGACACTAGAGGGCCTGGGCCATTCCTTAATTGCCTTTGTTTTTTAATGATCCACAAAAATTCCCTCACTTGTGATCACATGTCCCAAGTACATGAATAGATTCATCCAAAAGTCATACTTTCTGAAATTGGCGTACAACTTCTCATTTCTCAATGTCGCCAACACAGGTCTTAGATGTTCTTCATGTTCCTCCTTTCTCTTTGAGTAGATGAGAATATCATCGATAAACACTACCACAAATTTTTGGAGGTAATGTCTAAAGACTCTATTCATCAAATCCATGAAGACTGTAGGGGCATTAGTAAGTCCGAAGGCCATCACTAGAAACTCATAGTGCCCATACCTTGTACGAAAGGGAGTCTTCTGAATATCCTCTTTCTTCACCTTTAACTGATGATATCCAGAACGAAGATCCACCTTTGAGAAGTATTTAGCTCCTCTTAACCGATTGAACAAGTCTTAAATCCTTGGAAGAGGATACTTGTTCTTTATGGTGATCTTGTTGAGTTCCCGATAGTCGATACACAACCACATTGTTCCATCCTTCTTCTTCACAAAGAGCAATGGCGCACCCCATGGTGATGCACTAGGGCATATAGACCCTTTGTCCATATGTTCTTGCAGCTGCTTCTTTAACTCCTCCAGTTCGATAGGAGCCATCCTATAGGGACACTTTGATATAGGAGTAGCTCCAGGTATGAGTTCTATTGAGAACTTTAATTCACGATCCGGGGGAATTTTGGTTAACTCTTTGGGAAATACATCACCATATTCCCTCACAATGGGCATTTCAGCAAGGCTAGAACCTTCCTTTTACTCAACCATTTGGGTGAGGTATGCTTCTTCATAGGGAATCAACACCCACACCATTGAAGGATTTTTCAATGGAGATTCATGATCTTCTTTGCATTTGTATAGGAGTATGGGATGGTTTTGAATATGAAAAGATATTTCCTTTTCCCGACAGTTGATATGTGCTTTATATAACAAGAGCCAATCCATTCTCATTATAGTGTCAAATTCTACCAAGGAAAGTATTACAAGATTCTCTAGAAGAATCTTCCCACATACGATAATAGGAGAAGAGTCAAACACTTAGGTTGCAATGATTTCACCAGTTGGTGTTTTTACAGATATCTCTACTTCAAGGTTTCGGGGCTTTGATTCTATAGTTCTAGAAAACTTACAAGATATAAAGGAATGCGTAGAACTAGAATCAAATAATACTTTTTCCATTCTTGAGTGATTAAGAAGTGTACCTTGTACTACTTCATTATCTTTCTCCACTTCCGCAGTAGTGATGGCATAAGCCTTCCCTTCTTCCTTTGGCTTTGGTGGCTGCTAACGCTGATTACCCTTGAGAACTCGAGGTTTAGTTCACTGGCTTGCATAGTGCCCAAGCTCCCTACAGTTGTAGCATTGAACGATGAATGGTTCTCTCCTTTATTCTACCACATTATCCTTCATTTTTAGTTATTTCCAACACTCTTGATCTAGGTGTCCTTATTTCCCACACTTGAAGCATTTCCCCATCCCTTTGAGGTTGTTTCCATGGTGCAACTTCCCACATTTTTGGTATGTGGGTCATTGATTTTTCTTCCCACCTTTGTCATTAGATCCAGAAGCTTGAAACTCCATCTTTCATTTCTTATCACCATAGCCATGGGACCATTATCCAAACTCCATATCCACTTTGAGAGCACACCGAACAACTTCTTCAAAACTCCCAAAGTCTCAAATTTCAAGAGCCTTTTTATGGTGTGGTTTTAATCCACTAAAGAATCTATCAATTTTGATATCATTGTTGATAACAAAACCCAAAGCGTACCTTTCAAGCCTTGTGAAATTTGCTTCATAGGTTGTGACAAATTATCCTTATTTTTTCTTGAGCTCTATAAATTCTCTCTCCATATTAGTACGAAGAGTTCGTGGGAAATACTTATTAATAAACATGATTTTAAAGTCTTCCCATTCCATCTCTTCAATTTAATCCCTTGTCTTGGTGTTCTTAATCAAATCCCACCATTGATCGGCCTCTCCATCTAGATGATAAATGACTAGTGTCACCTCTTCCATCTCAGAACATTGAAGAACAGAAAATAACTTCTCCATGGAGTTAACCCACTGTTCCACAACTAGTGGATTAGAAGATCCACGAAACGTCAGTGGTCATTACTGCATAAAACATTCGATATCCAGTTGCTCTCTCTTTGGTGAAGGAGGTCATTCCCCATTATTATGGTTATTGTTCATAACCTGAGATAATTGGGTAAGCATCACCATGAAGTTTTGAACTCCACCTCCGAAATTATTGGGGATGTTGTTCGGGTAATCGTTGCATTGGCCCTCACACGAGTTGTTGGCCTGGTTTCTCTTGGTTCCCACCATTTTCTATAATACCAAGGTTAGAACAAAACACAAGTCAACAAGTCATGAATAAATTATTCATTTAAACAAATCATAACAAATGGTATCCCTAGGTAAATATTCTTTTGTGCATATTTCTACATAGACTCATGCTAGAGGTTTTCTCTAGGGTTCACTAATCCTAATTCCCAAATTAACTAAACCTTTCCTCTGATACCAACTATAGTGAACCTGCCTTTTCTTACATTACTATTACATAATTTTAAAGATAAAAAATATAATAGTATTACACATAGAGGATATGATGGTTTAGTGTCTTGGGAAAACTAGGACCATACATAACAATTACAACATCGAGCATAAACTTTTTTGTTCATTTCTTCTTCTATAGCTTCTTTTTAGCACTTGACCCCCCCTTTGTACATGTAGCCACCTGAGGATATACATCAAAAGGGGTGAGCTAGAATCCTAGTAAGAGGATAGATAAGATAAATATATAATGGGGTGAGAATATTCATAACATAGGCAAATAATCATGAACATGAGAGGAATCATTAATAAGAGACTTGAAATGTGGCAATGCATAAAAATGAAACATCATGTCTTAGTGGTTAACCACTAGAAATGCTTGTGAAAAATGATATAATCTTGTTCACACATCATTTCAAATTTACTCATGAGATTCATCACTTTAACCAATGCATTGGAGTGCTGAATAATTCCGGGCACACCCATCACATTTAAACATTCATATTGAGCTATATAATTCTGGGCGCACCCGTCACATCATAACATTATAATTTATCATTCATGCCAAAATTAACATATAACATAAATGAACATAACTAAAACATGAAAAGGAATTATTTTCATCTCATAAGAATACATTCATAAACTTTGGGTTCCCAAAAGAAAGAGGGAATAACATACTTGATACAAGAACTGTCAACCGTGAATAAGAGGTAAAAGGCGAGTCCTTAAAAGAAGAGTTATTTTGGAAAACATTTTTATTGACATAAAATTTATTAGAAAACATGTATATATCAGAAAAGTTAAGGCAATGATGAACAAATGATTTTTAAGGAGTGACCATACCAAATTTTGAGTGAGAGTGGGAGAATCCGAAGAATGAAAGTTGGGTTCGAGAATTTCCCCTTAACTTGTATCTGAACACTTAATTCTATTTAATGTCCGGTATAATGACATTATATTCATTAATTATAAATTAAATAACCTTCTATACATGAATATAGTTCATTATGGTTTTATTATGTCATTTTATGTTCCTTTGGATGACTTATAGTGTTTGAAAACATTGTTCATGGATGTTCGTTTTTATGATTTTCTTGAGAGTTTCACATGTATTCATGAATTGAAGGTTGTGTAGAACATGGGTAAACATCCAGAACATAAATTTTATTTTATTAATGATATTACAGAAGTTAAAATTATATTAATATGAATTAAATTGTATATCATGTGGATGAATCATTAGATTGGAATTTAATGATGACCATTTTGGTGAATTTGGGCTGTTTTTCAATCACAACGAACTTGTTTTAATTTATCACTTAGTAATATGTACATAAGTCAGTTACATAACTTTAAATAGGAAATAATACATATAAAATATTATGTGTCAACCATAAAAATGGTCTCCTGAAAATATATGAAGGTAAAAATGGAAAAAGAAAACATGTCGTTCTTGAAGGTGATAGATTAACACCTTACGAACAACATTTTCTTTTATAAAATAAAAGGAAAAGGAGAAGGGGGTTGGATGGTATAATATCCCATTAGTATCATAAAATTACAGTATATTTATGATACTAGAGTCACCATACCATTTGGACAAATATAGGTTGGGAGAGAATAAGAAATGGACTTGAAATTGAAAGGGAATTAAAGGAAAGAGGAAAAAAAATTACCTCTTGAATCCTCCTCTTGAGATCCCCCTTAAGGGTCATATGATTGCTCTTTTGATGAGACCAGAAGCTCTTGGAAGTGTGGGAGGGGATAGGGAAGATTATTGGGAAGAGTTTAGACAATTTTTGAAGCTAGAGAGGAGTGTTTTGGCAAGGGGAGGGGGAGGGGTTATTTATACATGAGGAGGGATGTGTTTTTAGTATAAAACATTAAATACAATAATATATCCAAAGTTAGACTTGTAATAGTAGTTTTTTGAAATACTAAGTCATATATTAATATAATAAAATTATTTTTAGTCTTTAATTCATCTTTATAATTATAATTTATTAATTTATTAAATGGGAAGTGAAAGAAAGAGAAAAAGACACTTTAAGAAATCACCTTTTGACTTTAGACTTTGGAAAGTTCTTTTTAGGTTTAAAAATTGAGTTTTTTGTATTTTAAGGAACCATTTATGAAATTTAATATAATTTGGCCGAACCTAAAGTTCTAAAATGTTTGTGTTATCATTACATCATTAATGATGCAATTTAGGATACACCGATTATGTGAAAAACTATATTTTTATTATTCACCCGAAAATTGAAGTATTTCAGAAAAATCCCAAAATTTAACCCTAAACATTTTTCGATGTGTAGAATCCAAAAATAAATTCCATTTTTCAAAAATAATTTTCTAAATATGATTAATTTAATATTTAATTAAAACCGTAATTTACTTGAAAAATACAGTTTTAAAATTAAAACTGATTTTATAATGCTTTCAAAAGTTACATAGGGTATTATAAAATTATCTGAAAACTAGGAGAAATAGATTTTCTAATTTATGAAAAAATTTTATGAAAATAAATTTTCTTTTAAATTAATTTATTAATTATAATTAATTATTTATAACTTACAAAAATACCAAAACATTTACTATGGTCAATTTGTCACTTTCTAAGATGCCTAAATTTTATTTAATTATTCATGGGTAAGGTTACTATTATTTGGATGATGTAATATTCATAAGGTTCATACTACTATTCATAAGGGTAGGTTACTATTTGTAGGGGTAGGTTACTATTCACCAAAAATTAAGTTTTTCTTATTGGACTGCAAAAATCATCTTGAACACAACCGTGTATGTCAGATTTTCAAAATTCCAAACACAGAAGTGACAAATTTATGTTTAATGGTCACTTAGAACTTAGTAGTTCATTATGTTGTTTTTTTTCATGTGATTTTATGACATATTTTTAAGGTGGTAATTTCCATTGAAATACTTTGGGTCATTACAAGTCATGTTCCATTTGTTCCACCTTAGGATTTTGTACGTGTGAAAGGTATGGTATGTACTTCCTCAAGAGAGATAAGTGGAATAATTTATGAACTTAAGCTATATTTAGAGGAAGTGAAAGCCAATAGGCAACTATTCCTTTGCGACCAAGGATTTCATAGGGGATAATGTACCTAGGTATAAGCTTCCGTTTCTTTCCAAACCTCAGGAATCTCTTCTAATGTGATATTGAAAGGAACACTTTGTCTCCAACACCAAACTCCAAGTCCCTTCGACTGTTGTGAACATAACTCTTATTCTGACTCCGAGAAGCCTTAATTCATTGTTGGATGGCATGAACCTTTTCTATCATCTCTATCACAAGATCTGGCCGAAGAATATTTCTCTCAACAACTTCATCCCAACAAGTAGGAGTTTTATATCACTTCCCATATAGATCTTCATAGGGTTCCATTCGAATACTCAAATAGAAGATGTTTTTGTATGAGAACTCAACTATTGGGAGATGTTGATCCCATCTACCTTTAAATTCCATTGAGCATGTTCTCAGTATTTCCTTGAGTATTTGAATAGTCCTTTCACATTGGATATTAGTTTGGAGGTGATAGGCCGTACTAAAATTTAATTCGGTACCCATAGCATGTTGAATACTTCTCCATAATTTTAATGTGAACCTTGGATCACAATCATATATGATATAAAGTGGAACTATTTGAAACCTCAACACTTTCTTTACATAAATATTGGAAAGTTGATCAAGATATAATTCATATTGGATAGAGATAAAATGGGTAGTCTTCATGAGACGGTGCATTATAACCCATATCGCAGTGTTTCATTTGGATGTTCTCAGGAGACCAATGAAAAAGTTCATAGTGATATTTCCCACTTCCATGTTGGTATGGGTAGTGGTTGTAATACACCCTTAGGAAGTTGTCCCTCTGCCTTCAATTGTTGACACACTAGGTACCTTATAGCATAGTCGACAATCTCCCTTTTCATGTTATCCCACCAATAATGGTCATGAAGGTCCCTATACATTTTAGTGCTTCTAGAATGTATAGATAATGTAGATCTATGAGCTTCATCCATCATCTCCTTATTTATTTCTGGAATAGATAGAACACATAGCCTTGTACAAAATTTCAGTACACCTTCTTGATCAATATTGAACTTAGGAAACTTTCCATTCTTCACATACACTATCTTCTTATGTAATAAAGGATCTTATCTTTGAGATTTATTGATCTTATATAGTAATGAATGTTGATAAATCAGTTGGTATAGGGTTGATAATGTCCCTTACCATATGATTCCCATGTCCAGTTTTACTAGGTTTTTGATCAAAGGATCTCCTTGAATCCTCATTATTGCTAGAACAACATGGCATTTTAACTTAATGCATCAATGACTTTGTTTGTTATTCCAGGATGATAATTAATTGAATAATAATAATCTTTAATAAGTTCCAACCATATCCTATGTCTCATGTTCAATTCCTTTTGTGTGAAAATATACTTGCAACTTTGGTGGTCTATGTATATATCACATTTATTCCCATAAATATACTTCCTCCATATATTCAGAGCAAAAACAACTGCAACCAGCTCTAGATCATGCATAAGATAATTCTACTCACGAGGCATCAACTATCATGATGCAGAAGAAATCACCTTGTCATTTTTCATGAGGACGCACCCAAGCCCTTTTAGAGATGCATCTCTAAAAATAACGAATCTTTTCTGATATAGGGTAGAGTTAATATGGGTGTAGTAACCAATCTATTCTTCATCTCTTAGAAAATTTCTCCACGCTATTTTATCCAGATGAACTTATTCCCTTTTTGAGTTAAATTGGTTAGTGGATTAGAAATTCATGAAAAGTTTTTCAAAAACCTCCTATAATATCCCGATAAACCAAGGAAACTACAAATCTCAGTTATTGTTGTAGGATGAGGCTACTCCTATACAACCTTTGTCTTTTCCGAGTCAACTGAGATTCCTTCATTGGTTACAATGTGCCCCAAGAAAGCAACTTTTTGTAACTAAAAGTCACATTTTCTAAACATTAAAAATATCCTATCCTTCCTCAAAGTTTGTAATATATACCTTAGAGGATCTTCATGATCTTAAAACTTTTATAATATATTAGAATATCATCAATAAAAACTACCACAAAGTTATCAAGGTATTACTTAAAGACTCTATTCATCAAATCCATAAATATACTAGGAACATTAATCAATACGAAGGATATAAAAACAAAATCATAATTCCCATACCTTGATCAGAAGGAAGTTTTTGGAATATCTTCTTTCTTCACCCTTAATTGATGATAAACAGATGAAAGATCAATCTTGGAGAAGAATTGAGCCCCACGAAGCTGGTCAAATAAATCATCAATCCTTGGAATATGGTACTTGTTCTTCACTGTGATACTATTAATTTTTATACAATTAATGCATAGCCACATTGATCCATCCTTCTCCCTCAAAAAGAGAACAAGAGCTCCCCAAGGAGACACACTTGGTCAGATAAAATCCTTCTCCCAAATATCTTGAAGTTGTTTCTTTAATTCCTCTAGCTCCATGGGTTCTTTGATATCATCTTGGATCCTGGAATGAGTTCAATGGATAATTATACCTCTCTTTCTTGGGGAGATCCAAGTAACTCCTCAGAAAACACATCAATGTATTCATAAATGATAGGGACATTCTATATTCACATACTTTCATTTAATTATTCATCTTCACCGATTATATCTATAAAGAAGGCTATGGGAGGTGCTTCTTGACAAAGATCAGGCTAAGAAATCTATCCTTCGAAAACAACTATAGGTTTTCCATTCAAGAATACTGAGATTCCATTTATTCTATAGTTTATCTTAGTATTATACTTTTAGATCCAATGCATCCCTATTATAATGTTTAATTCTAGCATGGGAATGACTACTAGATTTTTGATGAGATTTTTCTCGCCAAAGTGAATACTAGAGTTTCTATACACTATCGATGCTTGGATAATCCCTCTAGAAGTATTGATATATAACTCTAGATATATAAGTTTATGGATTGATTCTATATTATTTTCTGACTTAGAGTAAATAAAGGAATGAGTAGAACCAGAATAAAAAAAAAGTACTTACTAGCTTTGAGAGAAAAATGAGAGTACCTTCCACCACATAATTTGGAGATTCAACTTCAGATGACATGATAGAAAAACATGAACTTTTTCCCTTGTCCTATGATGAGGTTGATGGTGATTCCCCTTCACTATCTTTGGATTTGGATAGTGATTGGAAAAGTGACCAAGCTATACACACTTGAAGCATTGGACTTCAGGTTTTCCTTGCACCATCTTACCTCTATTATTAGTATTGAGAAGTTGAGGCTTCACCTCACTATGGAAATTACAAGAAAAATGTCCCCCTCTTTCACACTTATAACTTTTTAGACTCATGAGAAGGTATTTCCCTAAGTTCTTATTCACACATTTTTTGCACGTGGAAAGTTTCAATTTATTTCCCCCTCTTCCATGATCAAAGTTCCTCACCATGTTTGGCTCCAAATATTTCTTATTTTCATTTTATTTGTGAGACCACTACATCTCATCAAACTCTAGTTCAACCTTCACAACACTCCTCACTATCTACACATAGATATCATAGTCATGATTGGCTAGATTCTTCTGTATATGTGGTCTTAGTACACTGAAGAATCTATTGAACTTTCCATTTGGGTCCATGGAAAAGTTAAAGGTGAAGCGATAAATCCTTGTAAAGTTTTAGCTTCCCACAGATTCATTCTCCTTCTACTTCAGCTCTAGGAATTACTTCTCTATTTTTGTTCACATCAAGCAGGGGAAATATTTTTTTAAAAAGGTTCCCCTGAACTCTTCCCACTCTATAACTTCAACTTTCCTTCTTGGAATCCTGTTTTTAACCAGTTTCCACCACTGAATAGTTTCTCTATCGAAGAAGTAAATTTCTAGGGTGAAATTCTCTTATTCAAAACAAAGAAGTACATAAAATATCTTTTCTATAGAGATTATCCATTGTTCATCAATCAATGGGTTGGTAGATATACTAAAATAAGGTGGTCATTGATACATAAAGGAATCAACAAAAAGTTGTTCCCTTTGAGGTGAATCTAGTATTTTGTCTTGATTTCAGTTATTGGTCATAACTCAAGTTAGTTGATTCATCATTCTGATGAATTTTTACATTATGTCTTCTATCGAAGGGCCTTTAGTGCATGGTCCATTGTGATAACTATTTACGTGATTTTCTCATATTTTACACCGTTTTTTCAATAGAAGTAAAACATTATGAGAAATTCATTTCTTTTAAAAATATTATAATTCTAAAATAATTTTATGACATAAAACATATTACTTAAATATGCTACTCATTAACAACAATTACATTTTCTGTAAATTCTTCATAATGGTTCATAAAAAGCTTGTGATTAATGAAACATATCCCTAGAGAGTGTCAAACTAGGTGTGAAGTAAGGCCTATTATTGTGTACCAGGTTACACTGAGTCAGGCCCAACACACCTTTTCATAGTTATTACCCCTAGGTACATCTATAACAAAACCACATACACTTGTTCATATCTGGACATAGATCTCTTTTCTTAGAAACCGGTTACTTAATACTTTACCAAAATACTAGGATGTTTTCATATATTTTAACTTTTCTATAAGGTTATTCCTATAGATTTTAAATACTAATTTCTACAAATAACTAAACCATCCTTTGATACCAACTATGGAATCCCACCTTTTTATTTCATAAAGTTTTCATTACATTATACAAAGAGAGGATCTTTTAATGTTTTGTTTCTTGGAAAAAAGGTAAATAATACATGAAAAAATAAAAAATTATTCTAATCCACTTGAATGGATTCTTCATAGGTTCATCCTAAGTAAAATTACTATATCTCATAACTCCTTTTTATTTCATAAACTTTTCATTACATTGTACAAACAAAGTATCTTTTAAAGTTTAGTTTCTTGGAAAAAAGGTAATAATACAAGAAAAATAAATAAATTATTATAATCCACTTGAATGTATTATTTATAGGTTCATACTCAGTAAAATTGTTAAATCTCATAACCTAGGGACATACATCAAAGGAAATAATGAGTATAAGGACCAATAAGGGAAAGGGAATTAGTTTACTTGTGATCTTGAGGAATATCAATAAGAACATGTGTCATAATGATAAGGAACAAGAAATAGGAATATAATAATAACAAGAACATGAAGTATAACATGGAAATGTTGATAAAAAATTTAAATGATACATTCATAAGAATATCACTAAGGTGTGTCACAGAGGTGTTGTAAAAATTACCAAGGTTATTCACCAAGGTATCATAAAACATGTCATCTCTAAAGATTAAATTATTTACCCATTGAATTGGAGTGATATAAGGGAGAAAAATTCATATATATTAATTAACTTTATCCAAATATATCATAATAAAATATTTAATAAATAAACCATGGATAATAAAAGAAACAGGTGTCATATCAAAATCACAATGTTTTAAAAACGTGCTTAAAGATAAGATATTTGTTTCATTATTAAACCATGCAAAAGGAAGGTGAGTTTAATTTATGTTTATAAAAGAATAAAATAGATAATTTTGAAATATATGTTAATAAACCTAGAAAATAAATGTGTTTGTGTATTCACAAAATAAAATAAGTGAATTTCTTGATAAATAGATAGAAATTTTGGGAAGAAAATTTGGCTACATAACAGGTATGAAACACAGTTTTAGAAAATAGTAAAAAGGAAGGGGAAAGGGTATAACACTAATAAAATACTATAAATACAGTAAAATGATAGATTATAATGGACATAATAACATAGTTTGAAAATTTTAAAGACATACCACATAAAAAGGGAACTTGAAAGGAAAAGAGAAGTTGAGATTTCTGTTATCTTGAAGGGTAACTCCTAAAACTCAAAGATCAGGACATTGGGAGATTGAGGAAAACTTGGGAGGTAAAACTATCATAGATTCATGGATGATGAAATGTTATTTGAAGAAAATGAAGAAATGGGTGGATATTTATAGCAAAAGAGGAGGATTTGTTTATTAATTTCCTTGTACACCTAGGCAGTGGTAAATGAAAATCCTTGGGTTTTCCCATGGTATTTTCCCATGGTAATATACAATTGAGACACCTATTATTTTATTTTATAAAAAAAGAGTCTAATAAAATTTTATATTACTTATTTTGGAAAGGAAAATTAAATTTTTCATAAAATAACATTTTTAAAGTTAAAGTTTCTATTTTAGAATTTGGAAAGTAAATTATATATTTGTAAATTGATTAAAACATATTAAAATACATGATATTAATAAAATAAAATATTTTAAGTCATGTTTTGTGGTTAATTAGTTATTAATTAATTATGACATAATTATGATATCATTAAGCATACTGAAAAACTCAAACTGTATTTTTACTATTCATGAAAAATTGAAGTATTTTAGAAAATTATTATAAATTTACCCTAAACTAATTTAAATGTGAATATTTCAAAAATTATATTTATTTTATCATAATAATGATCTAAATATTATAATTTTAGCTTTTAAATATAAAAATCATTATTTATTAAAAATAACAGTGGATAGAAAATGTATAGTGAAAATCCTGACACTTGAAAAAAATTATCTTATAATTTATATTAAAATAGGAGTGTTTTAATAATACTATTTAATTAAAGTAAAAATTATTCATAATACATTATTATATTATAATAATATTATATTTTATGAAAAGTATAATTTCTGTCCAAAAAATCAATTTACCAAATATATCTAAATTTATTAAGAAAAAAATATTTTTAAAAAAAAACTAATAGAATTTTTTTATTGATAAAATGGAATTAAACATTAACTAACCAGGGCCTCAATACATAAAACCTTATTACACTACATAATCCCTAAGAGTATAGTGTGAAATGGTGGTAGTTTTGTGGGGTTCCTTGGTTAACATTGACCGAGTGGTAATCTCCACTAACTTGAACTTATCCCACATGAAATTTTGTCCAGGATTCACTTGTTGAAGCTATTATTGGGCTTGGTAAAGGGGAAACCCTAGTTATGATACCTCTCTACCAAAATCTAACAAATGAGCTTCAAATAAAAAGACTCTACTGGTTGAGGCCATCGACTCTTCTTTCTATATCAATTTTCCTTTGTCAAAATTTTACTTATAAACTCTAATGATAACATTAAAATTATTATCAAGTGTATAGTTCCAAATATTTATATTTATGGACAATCATAATTGAAAATGGTAATATAATGGTCAAAACCCAAAGTTCACATTTCAATTTATACTCACTTCATTATTAAAGAGATATATATTTGTTGTGTATAAACTAATATAACACACATTTTCAGGAAATAATTATCATTAAAAAATTTAGGTTCATTATGGATAATTTATTGAGATGTATTACCACATAACATATCCAATAAAAACATTCTATTTTATAAAGTGAAACTTTATATCAATGCGTTTTGATCTGGGATGTTGGATTGTATTTTCAGAATGATCAATTGCACTCTGATTATCAAAAAATATCTTTAATGGTTGAGAAAATTTCACTTTAAAGTATTATAGTTGAACTTTTATCCACAACATTATTTTACAATCCTGAGTAGATAAATCATATTCAGATTTAGCTATGATCAAAGCTACTGAAATTTGTTTCTTACTATGCCAAATCACACAATATTCACCCAAGAAAAATTTTCCTCTGGAAGTAGATTTTCTATCATTAAAATATCCATCCCAATCAGCACGAGTATAACCATGAAACATCATATCAAAATTTCTTTTGTATAACAATTGATGTGAATTTTTTTCCTTTGAAATATCTCAGAATCTTATTTGCTACCAACATATGCGATTCTTTTATATAACTTTGATACCTAGTACACAAAGTCACAACATAAATAACATTAGGCCTTGAGTCTATAAGGTAAAGTATACTTTCTATTATATTCCAAAAGTCTTTATGATTCATAATTTTTCTAGACTCATCTTTACCCGTCTTTGTTCTCATAGATATATAAGTAGAAACATCAATGGATTATTCCATCACAAAATTATTTAATAATTCCATGGAATACTTTTCTTGAGATAAGAAAATGTATTTTTCTTTTTTTGTGAACTTGAAAGCCAAGGAATAAAGTTAATTCACCTAACATTGAAATTTCAAAATTATTCTTTATTTCCTTAGAAAACTCTTTAAATTTTTTTTCTTAATGCCAAAAAAATTATATCATTCACATAAATAATTACAATTAGAGTTTTGGATTCAACATATTTCATATATAAGTTTCTATCAACTTTTCCTTTATAAAAGTTCAACATTATAAAAAATTTTCATTCTTATAATACTAGTTATGTGGGGATTATTTCAACCCATAAAGGCTTTCTTCATTATTAAAACCTCATTTTCATCATTATCAAGTTGAAAACCACAAGTTTGTTCAATGCAAAATTTTCCTCAATCTCACTATTTAAGAAAGATGAATTTACATCCATATGATAAAATTTGTAATTCTGATGTGTCACTAATGAAATAAATATTCTAATATTTTATAATATTGAAACTAGGGTAAAATTTTCTTCAAAGTCCACACCTTCCACATATTCACAGCCTTAAAAACAATCCTAGCTTTGTTTCTTTAAACTTCACCATGTTCAATAAACTTTTTTCTATAAACCCAATTTGTTTTGATAAATTTTTTATTTGATGGATGTGGAAAAAGTTCCCATGTTTCATTTTACTCAATCTAATCCAACTCTCTATTAATATAATCTACCCATTCTTTATGTTGAAAAACTTCTAAAACTGATTCCAGTTCAACTTTTGAGATAAGTGAAGTCTGATTTTCTAATATCAACTTCTTTCTGGTCTAGAATAGAGCCTTCTTATTTCCAATAATTTTTTCAAACTTTAATCATGGCCTATTTTAACCTATAAACTATTAAAAGGTTTGGTTCTCTGTTAATGTGTATAGAGACACTCGGGTCAAATCCTCGGCGATGATACAAAGTTTAGAGTAGATTGTTTCTATTTTGTTTGTCTTTTTAATGAGGGGTTTGTTTGCAGAGATTAATTAAATTGATTAATGGATGATGTTTGATTTAAAACCTTGATAAATATTGGGGTGAGTTCATTATTGGAGATTTAAGATTATGATATCCTTGAGCTTTTTTTGATATTGCATTAAATTAACACCCACTTCACAAGATAATTTTGACTAGAATTCATAAGTGTTGAGGATTTAATCCAAGCCTTAAATTAAACAGTGTTATAATATAAATAAAATATTATTTATTTTACTGTATTTATGGTTCCAATAATCCATGTAATACACACATTAAACAAAACATGTCATTAATCCACAACATTTTAAGTTTAACATACACAATGTTAACCTAAAGAACATTCGTCGAGAAAAAGATCTCAATCACTTAACATCCAAAAATTATGACTCACATGAATGATAGATTTACTCAGACAATTTTGTGGTTAATAATATGGTAATATGTGTTTATAGTGATTAATTAAAAAAATAATAAAAATAATAAGATAATTAAAGAGTTGTGTGCCAAACACACACACGAACAATGAAGAGAATTAAAATGCACTTTCGATTGATTGAAAAAGAGAAAAAGGTATTGGTTTTTAACTTTATTTATGAAATTTTTATAAAATTAATATTAAACTAAATAAGTTACATGATAATAAGAGATGATGAATATAAATTCATTAACATTTAATTAAAATTATAGCAAAACACCTACAAGATTACTAATGAAAACGAACAGAAAAGAACATAAAAACAAAGAGTGGGGAAATTTATATCAAGTAGAAACTTGATTTTTGTAGGTAATACCAGGAATTTTTCAAGGATATGGTCATGAAAATGTATCCTCTCAGGCTCTGAAATTCCAACCCCTTGTAAATAGAAGAGGGGAATGTATTTATTGCCGAAGGTGGTGGACTATTTTCATTCCAAAACTACCCCTCCACTTGTCTCACCAATTTGGCAATCTAGACATCCCGATATGGAGAAATATTCTTCTTAAAAGTATTATATATTTATGTTTTCATTACACCCTCTATATTTGGAATCCATTAGACTTTTGTATCCAAATTTATGGCTGTTTTGTAAATAATGTGCTCCTACCCATTTTTGTTTTAAACTTTACCCTAGTCTAAATATTAATGTATTTATGTCTATGAATATGACCTTAAATCTGAACCATTTATTCTAAAGAGTTGGAAGGATATATATTGTATTTAACAATGAATAATATCAACTCATTTTGATGTTTATATTAGGATAAAAGTCAATGATTTTTTGATACTTTAAAATCTAGGACAGAATGGTGGGATGTAATTTCAGGTATCAATTGGCCCCCTTTTTGTTGATTTGGGACTTGATTTTTTTTATCCATGATTAATTTGGATAATCAAGAATATATTATAGAGTTTCATAAAATTTTGGATTCTGGATTGATCCCAAAAATTCTATCTTCATGGTTGGTCCCGTTTTCTTAATAGATTTGTTGGGCCTTTTTGTGTGGTCCATATGACCCTTCCAATGGATGAATTAACCAATTATTACTTCTAATAATATGTTGTAAATTTTGTCAGGAAAACTAAAAAATAAGAATCAAATTATGAGTAGTATTATATTGAAAGTTATGATTAAAACATTAAACTATAGTTTAATTAAATGAACTCTAACAATGCTCTTATTATGTGTTTATGATCAAAACATAAACATTGATTGGAAATTAATCATTTTTAAGTGACAATTATATGATGGGAGTAATGTAAAATTATGAATTAATATGTAATATCAACTCCCCCACCCTTAAGGCTTGTTCATGTACTCATTCACATTAAATAAAAACATTACTAAATCATTTTTCACTACAAAAAAAACAGTACATTAGAGGGGGTTATTTAGAGGGGGTTATGCACAACCCCCTATAAATTCATTTTCTATAACATTAGAAGGGGTTATTTAAAACCCCATATAATCATAAAATTTATAGGAGGTTCACAACCCCCTCTAGAAGTTTTAACATTTTTTTTAATATGTGGTTGGATTTTAGAGACGGTTATGTTAAAATTGTCGCTACTTTAATAATTAGTGGTACTATATATTTAGTTACATGCATGATACACATACATACATACATACATACATACATACATACATACATACATACATACATACATACATACATACATACATACATACATACATACATACATACATACATACATACATACATACATACATACATACATACATACATACATACATACATACATACATACATACATACATACATACATACATACATACATACATACATACATACATACATACATACATACATACATACATACATACATACATACATACATACATACATACATACATACATACATACATACATACATACATACATACATACATACATACATACATACATACATACATACATACATACATACATACATACATACATACATACATACATACATACATACATACATACATACATACATACATACATACATACATACATACATACATACATACATACATACATACATACATACATACATACATACATACATACATACATACATACATACATACATACATACATACATACATACATACATATTCAGTTGGATTTTAGAGGTGTTATATATGTGTGTGTGTGTGTGTGTGTTATATGGAATTTGTTTTTTTTAAGAAAATAGTGGGGGTTCACAAACCCCTATAATGTAAGACATTAGTGGGGGTTCACAACCCCCTCTTGAACTCCCACTAATGTCTTCCATTAGAGGGGGTTCACAACCCCCTCTAATTTAAGAGATCAGAGGGGTTGTGAACCCCTATTATTTTCTTAAAAAAATTCATAATATATATATAGTATATATTATATACATATATGAATGTATTTATAAAATGTATAATATATTATATTCATATAAATATTTAATATATATATATATACTTTAATTGTGTATGTATAAATATAATATATATATATATATATATTTTCATAATATATTTGGGTAATATATATAATATATATATACGTGTATTCAAATAAATATATAACTACACATTTTTGTTTGTGCTTGATTGATATAAATGTATTTATAAATACATATATATATATAATTTTATTTAAATATAAGTAAATATATAATTTATAGCTGTGTGAAAAATATATATATACATATATATTTATATTTATATAAATATAGATACATGTTTTTTATTTAATTTATTTAAATATATTATGCAAATATTTTTTATCTTTATAAACTTATTAATATATATAAATAAAATAATATATAAATTACATCTATACATTTGTTAATATATATATGTTTATTAATATATATGCTTATTTTAATAAACTTATTATATGTATTTAAATATATTTTTTTAATAATGTTTATTTTAATAAACTTATTAATATATATAAATACAATAATAAATAAATTATATGTGTAAATCTATTAATATATATATATATATGTTTATTAATATATATGCATATTTTAATAAACATATTATATGTATTTAAATATATTATGAAAATAATTTATATTTTAGTAAACTTATCAATATATATAAATAGAATAATATATGTACTATATAAACAAAAAGAGATCTTGGGTAGTGGTCTAGGTGGAGAAGGTATACCAAGGAGAAATATGGTTTGAATCCCGCCAGGATTGAAATTTTAGAAGCCCTTCAAATTTTATGGACCGAGAGGACTAGACCCGGGGCAGCCACGAGACACGCACAGAAGCCAGGGGCTGGACCGGGACACGAACTGGTGCTGGGGGCTAGATCCGGATACACACTGGAGAGGCTGTGGGTACACGTACAAGAGAGGTAGCGAGACTAGGGGCTGGAAGTTAGAAGAGTACGCGAGCGGTGGGACTGGGGGCTGGACATCAGGAGAGGCCGTGAGTACATGCACATGAGGGGCGCTGGATCAGGGGCTAGACTAGGACACACACATGAGAGGCTACTGGTACATGCACAGGAGAGGAGTCGGGGTCTAGAGGGGGTCTGGGGAACATGATATACTGCATGAAGGGATTGGATTGGGGATTTTTTTAAAAAGAGAAGCATTAGGGGTAGTTGTGTGAAAACCGCCCCTAATGCAATCATGATTAGGGGCAGTTTGAACTGCCCCTAAATACTTTTATTTCAGGCAGTTGGGGTTATAACCGACTTTAATTCCAACTATTTTTCGTAAATTTTGCACAACATTAGAGAGGGTTTAAACCCCCTATAATGTAACCATCGTTAAATTCATCACGAATTTACCAGTGCTTCCTCAAAACTGCCTTTAATAATAGTAGGCAGACACATTAGCGATGATTCCTCATAACCGTTGCTAATGTATTTAGAAGGGGTTATAACCCCTTCTAAATTCAAAAATAACCCCTTCTAAAGTGGTCATTTTCTTGTAGTTTTTACTCACAAAAAATATTAGTTTTTTCTTCAATCAGGGGGTCTAGACTAGTTCACTCATTCATAATGAATTACACTACAAATTGTTACAAAAATAATGTTCTAAAATCAATTTATTTTTCATAATAAAAGTTAGAAATGGAAAATGTGGGCACTCATAACTCACCCCTCTCAGGATGATAAAAATTTATTATGGAGGTTCACTCATTCATTAATCAAAAGTTAAAATCTTAGATTTTGAAAGAACTCTCATCTTCTATTTCATATCCTAATGTGCACAATAATAAAGAGTATTTTTAGGGGTTTTTAGTGGCTAAAAGGATGACAGGAATATACTGTCCAAAAGAGTGGAACAAGGGGTAAAACACCAACATGGGAAAAAATGCACAATTTTTTTGAAATGAAACATGGAAGGAAATGAAAACACATATTTACAAGGGAATTATTTTTGTGAAGTAATATAAAAAAGGGGATTAAAATTGGAAGGGGTTGAAAAGATGAAATATTTACAAAATACAAAGCTTCACCCAATGAAATAAGTGTTCTTTTTTTCTTTTTTTTTTGTTTTTTTTCAAAAGTTGAAATTAAAACAAATCTTTCACTCATCTCCCAAACCATTTCTGATCTCCTTACAAAAATAATTTTAATATTTATAACAAGATCAAAGGTTAAGGAAAAGTGATTTTTGACCTGCCCAAGACACAATCCATTATTTTTTTTTGTTTTTTGAACTTGTTTTCATTTTTTACAAACACTTTTCAATAACATGTAAAAAATTACATAAACGTTAATACATTACCAAAACTCACCGAATGAAAACCTCTCCACCACACTTAAATAGATGCTTGACCTCAAGCATATTATGACATATTAAAAGTAAGAAAATGCTACCCAAAATGAAATCCATTCCCACACACTTAAATTTCAATAAATTATTCAATGAAAATCCATGTAGATGTTGGGTGGGATAAAGTATTGGTCTTGTAATGTGGCTATCAAAAATAAAGTATTCATAGTATTGAATGATATTTCAAAAAGAGAATTGATGTAAGAGTAATGGGAGGCTATTTGGCTATTGTGATTCTCATGTAGTTCAGAAAACGCCTCTATCATATTAATGTACACTAAATTAGGAAATTCTGCTCAAAGGTCTATAAACTCCAGACTCATAATCGTGGTTGAAAAACATAAAAATGAAAAAATATTAATAGGTGACCTTGGCATGAAATCTAATGTTTTTCATCATGCTTAGGGAAGAAACATTTTCCAAAATAAAAAACTGATCATTCAAAATTTATTTTTCTTAAAAAAAATATTTATCCAAATTTATGATGAAAATACAAAAATATATGAGATAAAAACAATTCATTCGACTCCCCAAAAAATTTGGAAAAAATTTCAGAATTTAATGGTGAGTAATTATGACTCTTTGTTTTTTATTTTATTTATTTTAGTTTTTTTTGTGTTTTTAAAATACACACCCATACAAAATAGAAATTGGGAAAAAATATTTAATGAAGGAAGTGGTAAAATAAAAATAAGAAAGGGATATGAAGAAGAAGAAAGAGAGAAAGAGTGATAAAGAGTGAGAGGGAGAGATAGAGAGAGTTAAAGGGAAAGAGGTTCCCCTAGTTTGGATTTGGTGAGTCATCATCTACATTCAATGGTGGGTTGGTGGATGTCTATGTGGTTTCTGGGTGTGTGTCCTCTCATGGTAATTCTTTAGCCAATGCTCATTAACTGTGAATGTACTTTTATTAGTGGGGTCTTAGACTTACACTACACTAAATGGGTAAACATTAGTAATAATAAAAGGACCTTCCCAATAGGAATTAAGATTTCCTAGGTGAAGTAGAAATAAAGAATTGTAGATCATTACCTTTTCAACTTCATGAAATTCCTTTCGAAGGATGTGTATGTCATGGAGTTCCTTATTATTTTCTTTATAGAGAATAGGATTCTCATAAGATTCTAGGTGAAGCTCCTCCAATTCATTCAACTGTAAAAATATATCTTCTCCAGATTTTTCACAATAAAAATTGTAAGTTTGATAGCCAAAAATGACTTATGTTGGATTTCAACTGGTAAATGACATGATTTACCAAAAACTAGGAAAAATAGAGACATCCCAATGGGTGTTTTATAGGTAGTTTGATAAGCCAAAAGTGGTTTACCAAGTATTTTAGGCTAGTATTTTATGGTGGGATCTGCAATTCTCTCAATAACTCTTTTCACTTCTCCATTAGAAAGTTCATCCATGCCATTTTTGTAGAGACTCGAAGCTTAAACTACATGGACATTACATTACTTTTGCAGAATACTTAGTACATAACAAAAACACACACACACAAGGACCGTAATAGTTTAGTGTCTTTGGAAACTCGAAATATAATCTTCTAATCGTAGTGAAAGATCTTCAAAATCTTCCATAAAGATCTTCCTTTTTTTTACCTAAAACCTTTATTTATATCCTGGGGAAAAGAAAACATAAAAGGGTGAGCTCAAATGCTCAGTAAGGGTAAACAAAAGAAATATCAATCACATCATATACATAAGAACATAACTTTTGGAAATCTTAACCTGCAAAAGAAATCATAATTTCATAACATGGGATAAATCATAGTAGTGAAATGTAATCCCAATAATCATGACTTAAAACATGAAACTTTGTGGAATACACACATAATCATAGAGAATCATTTCTTATTAGTCAAGACTCATTGCCAAGATTATCTTAGTGGACAAATTCCATTTCTGAACCGAGTTCACTCCTCGTTTCAGTCCTGTTTCACTGAACCGGTTTAACCTGCCATTCCAGCCATGTCTATCTCATGAGATATAAAATCTTTACCCAATTCATTGGAGGGAGATATAGGTCCCACCCATCTCATAATGATACCATTCTTATGTGTGCCACAAAATCATAAACCATACATCATAGAATAACCCATGTAATAAAAATGGGATTCTAAAACAACATGACATCATAAAACAATTCATATAAGAGAAAGGAATTCATAAAAATAATTCCATCACAACATAATCAAATCAATGTAATAAGAGGGATAGAAACAGAACCCTATATTATCTTAGATGGAAAATAATTTTGATAAAACACTTGACCTCCATTCTTGAGGAAAATATCCTTTCTACTTCAAAAACATTTTACTTTCTTAACATGTCATACAATTTTAAACTAAAAGAAGTTGATTAAAAATAAACTTGAAAACTTGTAATGGAAGCTTCTTGGAAATAATGTTTTAAAAATCCATTCACGCCATATAAGTTAAAAAAACATTCTTCTCGTACTTTTGTCGGAAAAGTCAAAAAGTACCTCGTACGAAAAACGACAAAATATTCCTTTCATATCTTTTACTAAAAACTCACTAAAGGGTAAAATTAGATATAAGCTATTGTAGAAAGATATAAATATTACATATTGAGGAAACATGTATGTGGATGATAAAATACACCCCAGTAAATACCAAAGTATAAACAATCTCAGATAAAAATGAGATTGTGATATTTCCCTTACCTTAGGTCTGATTTGCTTCGTAAGTGTCCGAACCTCCTGTATAATGATTTAAATAATGTCATTGACTTATTCCAGAATCATAATCATTGTTATGATATCATATATGGTTCACTTATGACTTTATTTTACCCATTCTTTTGTAAATTCCATGTTAAAGAGCGTTTTGGGTAAAATCGTTTCATTTGTCGTCCGTGTTTTGATGTGTAATTATTCATATGATTACTTAGATCATGATTACTTAATTCCAAAATATTAAACCTGATTTATATATAATATATATTCATACTATACATATATATAATAGATCAGTAAATGGAAAGAAATACACCGTTCATGGAGACGGTAGGCCGTACGTACACATGAACGTTGTTTTCGTTTCCTTATTGAGTTGAATGGAATTAAGTAGATGACATAAAAATATATACACATAAATATAGTATCATTATTATTTCATATATTTCATTATTACTTATTATATATACTTTATAATCATTCATGAATGGTTAACGTGGAGAAGGAATCTCATCGCGTCGTGGAGACGGTAGTCCGTACGTACGCACGAGCGAGGATATCATTCTCATGATCGTGGAATTGTATTGGAGTGTATATATACTATTTCAAAATCAATATAACTTTAAAATAATCATATATAGTTATTATGTACACCATTATACCCATCCAAGTAAGGTGGTGGTGGAAAATAGATTACACCACGGCGTGGAGACGGTATTCCGTACGTACGCATGCGTGGTGATTTTGTTTTCCGTAGGATGGATAGATGGTGAAATAGGGTTTCTTCATAATTATAATAACATATAAGTATATGAGTGATACTTATGTTATTACTTCATAATGAAACAACCTAATAAGAATAAGTGGAAGAAGAAATAAAGTTGAAAGAATCAGTAACGGACATTACCTCTTCTTTGAAGCTCCTCTTTGAGATCTCCTTTTAGGGCACTAAAATTGGTCTTTGAGGAATACCAGAACATATAAGATGTTTCTAGGGAAGTGTAGAAGAGAATTTTTCAGGGGTTGACCGAGTTTGAAGGCTCAAAATGGTGTGAGGAAGAGATGGAAGAGGTGCCCTTTTATAAGGGAGGAGAGGGGCTCTTTTGAAAAAACTAAAAATATTATTTTATTATAAAGCCAAATTCGGTTTTAAATAGCTCCAAACTAATTTATTTCGAAGCTAAGGTGGGGAGGGGTATAAATACTATCATAAAATATAATTTTGACAAGTTTAGGTTCCTATTCTATCCTTATAATTTATATTTAACTTTAAGTTAGATAATTTTACTTTTACCGTGTCTTTTTGTGTTCTTACACTATAAGGTTAATAAACTTACTATAACAAGCCAAACGAATCCCAAGTTGTTTATTATTAATATATATAGCCATATATAAGTCATTTGGACAAACCTTAGATTTTTATAAATAAAATAATAATTAATAATATAATATTTGTTTTAAAAACTATTTTATGTCAATTTTGACACTATTTTGTAATTGATTTTTGTAAAACTCATAACAGAATGATTAGTTCGAAAAAAGTTAATTAAATAAATAATAACATGTCATATTAACCTAGAAAATTAGTTTAATTCATAAAAAGTCTCAAATTACATTTATTTGGGTATTTATAACATCAATTATGTCAATATTTCATTAATAAGATAATTACTGCATCATCATTGTGTCATAAATAAATTAAATTATTTAATGCCTAAAAATTACAAATAAAATACTATTATGTAGGAAATATTTTTAGATTTTTAATGAATATTTATAGTCGAATTTATCTTATGTATAACCCTATATTAAAAATGATATACTTATTAAACTTTGATTTTAACTATTTTAACCCTTCTTTAAATAAATTAATAATAAATGTCCTAATCTAATCCAAGTGGGCCTAAATGGTCATATGTTATTCCTAAGGTTGGTTTTGGTCGAATTACACTTATCCAATAGAATTATGACATGTTTTTGGGTAATAATAATATCATTTTTACCCTTAATTACCTTATTTACTTTTAACCGTGGTAAAAAAAGTAAAAAGTTACTATTCACTAAAAATTATTTTAATCTCATTGAACCACATTTTAGTTACTGACATCAACCGTGTCTCTTGTATTTTTTAAATTCCACTCACAGAAGTCGTAAAATTAAGTTTCATGAAAAATTCATTTTTTTAACTACCACTTAGTGGTTTCACTATTCATCAAAAAATGAAAGTTTCCAGAAAAATACCAAAAATTAGGCCTAAGATATATTTGATATTATGAAATCAAAAATGATGTCTATTTTACCAAATTCAAATCATATCAGTTGAATTAATTAATTTAAAAATTAATTCCCATCGTCAAAACAAATAGCGTGTTCTTAAGAGATAATAACTATCAAAAGATTGACACTTGTTTATGTCTGGTTTAAATGTGAAATTACATAAAATGACCAACATTGTATTAAATTGTAAAAATATATTCTAAATATACTTTAAAACCACTCAAATTAATAATTTATCACTATTAATTATTTCGATTAAAAAGGTGGTTTTTAATTAAAATTTAGTAATTTTCACTATTCATCTGAAAATGAAAGTTATCCGAAAAGTACCAAAATTTCACCCTAAGATAATTTTGATATTACGAATCCAAAAATGAAGTCCATTTTGAAAAATGGGATTTAAAAAATTTAAAAAATTGGTTATTACTATTCATAACGGCTAGTTTTAATAATATTTTAATAGCATATCGTTGTTTAGTGAAACTCGGTATTGCGTACTACACATGCTATCGAGGAAGGTTGCAATTGTGTGTAATGCAAGGAAAGTCAATGATGCGTGTTGTGAAAGCTCCCTTTGGTGTAGCATACAACCCAAGACATTAATGAAATTAAAAAGAATATTTTTCATAAAATCTCGGGGTGTTACATTCTACCCCCCTTAAAATGAATTTTGCCCTCGAAATTCGTCGGGGTTATAAATGGTTTACTACTCGAAAGTTTCTTTAATAGAAACCCACATCGTAAAAAGGAATACAAAAACCAATCTTTAAAAACAAAAGTATGAAACGTAACGGTTACCCAAATAAACTAATCACCGGGTTTCCACATAGGTGAAAATATGGATATGGAAGAGAAATCTAACCATCATGTTCTGATGGAGAGTGGTAGAGAACATGTCTATGGAAAATCCATCAATCACAAAGCCATAAATTTGTGACGATCTAAGGTACCATCTGATTCATCAGATATAAGAGCACTAGGACAACATTTTTGGTTTTCAAGATAATTTCCTTAAAGTCGATGAAATTGGAATTAGAAGAAATACTTTCGTGATTTTGGTATAGTCTCACCGTTGGTCATTCTTTGGAAAATTTCCACTTCATCTCTTAATTAAATGAAGTTGAATTTGTCATTCGTGATGTGTGAGCAGATCGTGTGATAGAATGATGGGTCATTCCATCTGTCTCAAACAAAAGGTTAGAAAAGTTATAAAAAAAAACATAAGTCCATCTATAGTGAGATTAATCATATATGGTTCTTAAAATGGAATTATACTTATTATATCATACTTCTTAATATAATAAAACTAGTTTCTACTAAGCAGGGACTTCCTGTAGGCCAGTGGTAGGCGATAAAAGCCAGTCGCACTTTGGTTGTGGGTTCAATTCCCACAGCCTTGTTCGACGCGATGGGCTATCGCCCATCCTGCATGTTGTCCTTTTTCTAAATCTATATTACTATAATATCCCATAAATAATATCGAAAAAAGTTCTATCCTAACTTGTGTCCAACATAATCCATTCCAATCTTTAGGTTTATCTGAAATACTTTGGTCCAAGCTCATAGTATAAAGAAAATGATTACTTGGAATGTCACATAACAATCATGTGAATGCCATCATTTATCCCCCATATATCATAAGATATATCTTGTTGGTCAAATTACAAACATGTGAATACCTTAATCATGTATTCTCTTGAAGAATGAATACCCATTGAACCTTAGTGAAAACATGAATGCAGTTAAAAGTTAACACTTTCCACAAACCAAAATCCTCAAAATTCTATATACTCAAACCATGATATCACTTAGTCCTTATATCAATCATGAGCTCATGAATACAATCAAACATATCATTATCTTCTTATCCCTTAATTATGCGCATATCATCTGCTTACCAAAAATATCTCAATCATTTTCAATGGTTACCAGTACCATTAAAAACCACAATAGACCAATACATAAATATTCCAATATTCTACGATACTATATACAACATTATTTTGGAATCCCATTACATAAACACTTAATCATTCCACCACATCGTTTCCATATTCAACATCGCCAATAGTGATCGCATGTGACTTCCCTTTTTCCTTTTCCTTAAGTGGTTTCTCTTGTCGATCATCACTAACCCTTGGATTAGGGCATTTATTAGCATAATTCCCCATTTCCTTGCACTTGAAGCATTGAAGTGTTGGTGGTGCGTTCTCTGCAGTCTTTTCTTTATTCACATCATTAGAAACCCTTTTTCCATTACTTCGACACTCAGCTGCTCGATGACCTTCTTTTCCACACTTAAAACATTTTCTAGTCCCTTTAAGACAATCTCCACCATGCTTCTTTCCACACTTTGAGCATAAGGAAACATTCATCTTCTTTTCACCATTATTCTGAGATTTCTCCTTGAACTCCATCTTTCGTTTCTTGTAAAAACTATGAGATGGATAAGTAACACCAACTTCCATTTCTACCTTGATAGCACAACGCACAATTTCTTCATAGTTACTGAAGTCTCTTATAGCTAATGCCCTTAGAATATTTGGTTTTAAGCCACTGAAGAATCGATAAAATTTACTTTCAGGTTGAATGATAAAGCCAGATGCATACCTTGCAAGCCTTGTAAAATTTGCTTCTTATATACCAACAGATTCATCATCCTTTTGCTTTAGTTCAAGAAACTCCTTCTCCATCTTTGTTCGATGAATACGAGGGAAATACTTATTGAAAAATAATTTCTTGAACTCGTCCCATTCCATGGACTCAATTTCATCTCTTGGCCTCGTATTCTTGATAAGATTCCACCATTGATCAGATTCACTTCCAAACGATATACTGCTAAGATGACTTTATCATGTTCAGAACATTGAAGAACTAAAAATATCTTTTCAGTGGTACTGATCCATTGTTCAGCAACAATTGGATCAGAAGACCCACTAAAAGAAGGTGGACGTTGCCTCATGAAGGACTCAATAGAATATTGTTCCCTTCTCTACTCATTTGGAAGTACAGAATGGTTCATAGCTTGTGTAAGTATAGCAATAAGATTTTTCACTCCATCTCCAATAACATTGGTTTGTGCAGGAGGACAGTCATTGCATTGTCCATTACATTGATCAACACGGTTCCTTCGGGTTCCATCCATTGACTAAAACCAAGAAGAATAGTGTGAGCAACACTAATTATAATAGGAAAACCGCATAAACAAGAATAAAATTTCACACTTAAGGTCTTATCCTAGGTTATTCATGGCCATTTCTAAAACACTAAGATTGTGTTCTATGCTTAAACTTATCCTTAGGGTTCTTACTAAGGCTTTCACATCCTAGTTTCCAAAGGTTGACTATACCTTTCCTCCGATACCAACTGTAGATACCCGAAGCTTAACGTACCTAGACATTACATTACTTTTGCGGAATACTTAGTACATAACAAAAACACACACACACAAGGAACGTCATAGTTTAGTGTATTTGGAAACTCGGAATATAATCTTCTAATCGTGGTGAAATATCTTCAACATCTCCCATAAATATCTTCCTTTTTTTTACCTAAAACCTTTATTTATATCCTGGGGAAAATAAAACATAAAAGGGTGAGCTCAAATGTTTAGTAAGGGTAAACAAAAGAAATATCAATCACATCATATACATAAGAAAATAACTTTTGGAAATCTTAACCTGCAAAAGAAATCATAATTTCATAACATGGGATAAATCATAGTAGTGAAATGTAATCCCAATAATCATAACTTAAAACATGATACTTTGTGTCATACACACATAATCATAGAGAATCATTTCTTATTAGTCAAGACTCATTGCCAAGACTATCTTAGTGGACAAAGTCCATTTCTGAACCGAGTTCACTCCTCGTTTCAATCCTGTTTCACTGAACCGGTTTAACCTGC
Source organism: Viscum album (assembly GCA_963277665.1). NCBI lineage: Eukaryota > Viridiplantae > Streptophyta > Magnoliopsida > Santalales > Viscaceae > Viscum > Viscum album. The sequence goes on along the minus strand of OY728119.1, from coordinate 454,652,787 downwards.
CGTTCCAGACATGTCTATCTCATGAGATATAAAATCTTTACCCAATGCATTGGAGGGAGATATATGTCCCACCCATCTCATAATGATACCATTCTTTTGTGTGACACAAAATCATAAACCACACATCATAGCATAACCCATGTAATAAAAATGGGATTCTTAAACAACATGACATCATAAAACAATTCATATAAGATAAAGGAATTCATAAAAATAATTCCATCACAACATAATCAAATCAATGTAATAACAGGGATAGAAACAGAACCCTATATTATCTTAGATGGAAAATAATTTTGGTAAAACACTTGAACTCCATTCTTGAGGAAAATATCCTTTCTACTTCAATTTTTTTTCCTTTCTTAAAATGTCGTACAATTTTAAACTAAAAGAAGTTGATTAAAAATAAACTTGAAAACTTGTAATGGAAGATTCTTGGAAATAATGTTTTAAAAATCCATTCATGCCGTATAAGTTAAAAAAAAACATTCTTCTCGTACTTTTGTCGGAAAAGTCAAAAAGTACCTCGTACGAAAAACGACAAAAGATTCCTTTCATATCATTTACTAAAAACTCACCGAAGGGTAAAATTGGATATAAACTATTGTAGAAGGATATAAATATTACATATTGAGGAAACATGGATGTGGATGATAAAATACACCCCAGTAAATACCAAAGTATAAACAATCTCGGATAAAAATGAGATTGTGATATTTCCCTTACCTTAGGTCCGATTTTCTTCGTAAGTGTCCGAACCTCCTGTATAATGATTTAAATAATGTCATTGACTTATTCCAGAATCATAATCATTGTTATGATATCATATATGGTTCACTTATGACTTTATTTTACCCGTTCTTTTGTAAATTCCATGTTAAAGAGCGTTTTGGGTAAAATCGTTTCATTTGTCGTCCGTGTTTTGACGTGTAATTATTCATATGATTACTTAGATCATGATTAATTAATTACAAAATATAAAACCTGATTTATATATAATATATATTCATAATATACATATATATAATAGATCAGTAAATGGAAAGAAATACACCGTTCATGGAGACGGTAGGCCGTACGTACGCATGAACGATGTTTTCGTTTCCTTATTGAGTTGAATGGAATTAAGTAGATGACATACAAATATATACACATAAATCTAGTATCATTATTATTTCATATATTTCATGATTACTTATTATATATATTTTATAATCATTCATGAATGGTTATCGTGGAGAATGAATCTCATCGCGTCGTGGAGACGGTAGTCCGTACGTACGCACGAGCGATGATATCGTTCTCATGATCGTGGAATTGTATTGGAGTGTATGTATACTATTTCAGAATCAATATAACTTTAAAATAATCATATATAGTTATTATGTACACCATTATACCCATCCATGTAAGGTGGTGGTGGAAAATAGATTACACCACGGCGTGGAGACGGTATTCCGTACGTACGCATGCGTGGTGATTTCGTTTTCCGTAGGATGGATAGATGGTGAAATAGGGTTGTTTCATACTTATAATAACATATAAGTATATGAGTAACAATGATGTTATTACTTCATAATGAAACAACCTAATAAGAAGAAGTGGAAGAAGAAATAATGTTGAAAGAATCAGTAACAGATATTACCTCTTCTTTGAAGCGCCTCTTTGAGATCTCCTTTTAGGGCACTAAAATTGGTCTTTGAGGAAGACTAGAACCTCTAGGATGTTTCTAGGGAAGTGGAGAAGAGAATTTTTCAGGGGTTTTTCGAGTTTTAAGGCTCAAAGTGGTGTGAGGAAGAGATGGAAGAGGTGCCCTTTTATAAGGGAGGAGAGGGGCTCTTTTGAAAAAAATAAAAATATTATTTTATTATAAAGCCAAATTCGGTTTTAAATAGCTCCAAATTAATTTATTTAGAAGCTAAGGTGGGGAGGGGTAGATATAATATCATAAAATATAATTTTGACAAGTTTAGGTTCCTATTTTATCCTTATAATTTATATTTAACTTTAAGTTAGATAATTTTACTTTTATCGTGTCTTTTTGTGTTCTTACACTATAAGGTTAATAAACTTAATATAACAAGCCAAACGAACCCCAAGTTGTTTATTATTAATATATATAGCCTTATATAAGTCATTTGGCCAAACCTTAGATTTTTAGGAATAAAATAACAATTAATAATATAATATTTGTTTTAAAAACTATTTTATGTCTATTTTGACACTATTTTGTAATTGATTTTTGTAAAAATTATAACAGAATGATTAGTTCTAAAAAAGTTAATTAAATAAATAATAACATGTCATATTAACCTAGAAAATTATTTTAATTCATAAAAAGTCTCAAATTACATTTATTTGGGTATTTATAACATCAATTATGTCAATATTTCATTAATAATATAATTACTGCATCATCATTGTGTCATAAATAAATTAAATTATTTAATGCCTACAAATTACAAATAAAATACGACTATTTAGGAAATATTTTTATATTTTTAATGAATATTTATAGTCTAATTTATCTTATGTATAACCCTATATTAAAAATGATATACTTATTAAACTTTGATTTTAACTATTTTAACCCTTCTTTAAATAAATTAATAATAAATGTCCTAATCTAATCCAAGTGGGCCTAAATGGTCATATGTTATTAATAAGGTTGTTTTTGGTCTAATTACACTTATCCAATAGAATTATGACATGTTTTAGGGTAATAATAATATCATTTTTACCCTTAATTACCTTATTTACTTTTAACCGTGGTAAAAAAAAGTAAAAAGTTAATATTCACTAAAAATTATTTTCATCTCATTGAACCAAATTTTAGTTACTGACATCAACTGTGTCTCTTGGATTTTTGAAATTCCACTCACAGAAGTGGTAAAATTAAGTTTCATGAAAAATTCATTTTTTTAACTACCACTTAGTGGTTTCACTATTCATCAAAAAATGAAAGTTTCCAGAAAAATACCAAAAATTAGGCCTAATATATATTTGATATTATGAACTAAAAAATGATGTCTATTTTACCAAATTCAAATCATATCTGTTGCATTAATTAATTTAAAAATTAATTCCAGTCGTCAAAACAAATAGCGTGTTCTTAAGAGATAATAACTATCAAAAGATTGACACTTGTTTATGTCTGGTTTAAATGTGAAATTACATCCAATGACCAACATTGTATTAAATTGTAAAAATATATTATAAATATACTTTAAAACCACTCAAATTAATAATTTATCACTATTAATTATTTCGATTAAAAAGGTTGTTTTTAATTAAAATTTAGTAATTGTCACTATTCATCAGAAAATGAAAGTTATCCGAAAAGTACCAAAATTTCACCCTAAGCTAATTTCGATATTACGAATCCAAAAATGAAGTCCATTTTGAAAAATGAAATTTACAAAATTTCAAAAAGTGGTTATTACTATTCATAACGGCTAGTTTTAATAATATTTTAATAGCATATCGTTGTTTAGTGAAACTCGGTATTGCGTACTACACACGCTATCGACGAAGGTTGCAATTGTGTGTAATGCAAGGCAAGTCAATGATGCGTGTTGTGAAAGCTCCCTTTGGTGTAGCGTACAACCCAAGACATTAATGAAATTAAAAAGAATATTTTTCATAAAATCTCGGGGTGTTACATTCTACCCCCCTTAAAATGAATTTCTCCCTCGAAATTCGTTGGGGTTATAAATGGTTTACTACTCGAAAGTTTCTTTAATAGAAACCCACATCGTAAAAAGGAATACCAAAACCAATCTTTAAAAACAAAAGTATGAAACTTAACGGTTACCCAAATAAACTAATCACTGGGTTTCCACATAGGTGAAAATATGGATATGGAAGAGAAATCTAACCATCATGTTCTGATGGAGAGTGGTAGAGAACATGTCTATGGAAAATCCATCAATCACAAAGCCATAAATTTGTGACGATATAAGTTACCATCTGATTCATCAGATATAAGAGCACTAGGACAACATTTTTGGTTTTCAAGATCATTTCCTTAAAGTTGATGAAATTGGAATTAGAATAAATAATTTCGTGATTTTGGTATAGTCTCACCGTTGGTCATTCTTTGGAAAATTTCCACTTCATCTCTTAATTAAATGAAGTTGAATTTGTCATTCGTGATGTGTGAGCAGATCATGTGATATAATGATGGGTCATTCCATCTGTCTCAAACAAAAGGTTAGAAAAGTTATCAAAAAAAATACATAAGTCCATCTATAGTGAGATTAATCATATATGGTTCCTAAAATGGAATTATACTTATTATATCATACTTCTTAATATAATAAAACTAGTTTCTACTAAGCAGGGACTTCCTGTAGGCCAGTGGTAGGCGATAAAGGCCAGTCGCACTTTGGTTGTGGGTTCGATTCCCACAGCCTTGTCCGACGCGATGGGCTGTCGCCCATCCTGCATGCTGTACTTTTTCTAAATCTATATTACTATAATATCCCATCAATAATATTGAAAAAAGTTCTATCCTAAATTGTGTCCAACATAATCCATTCCAATCTTTAGGTTTATCTGAAATACTTCGGTTCAAGCTCATAGTATAAAGAAAATGATTACTTGGAATGTCACATAACAATCACGTGAATTCCATCATTTATCCCCCATATATCATAAGATATATCTTGTTGGTAAAATTACAAACATGTGAATACCTTAATCATGTATTCTCTTGAAGAATGAATACCCATTGAACCTTAGTGAAAACATGAATGCAGTTAAAAGTTAACACTTTCCAAAAACCAAAATCCTCAAAATTCTATATACTCAAACCATGATATCACTTAGTCCTTATATCAATCATGAGCTCATGAATACAATCAAACATATCATTATCTTCTTATCCCTTCATTATGCGCGTATCATCTGCTTACCAAAAATATCTCAATCACTTTCCATGGTTACCAGTACCATTAAAAACCACAATAGACCAATACATAAATATTCCAATATTCTACGATACTATATACAACATTATTTTGGAATCCCATTACATAAACACTTATTCATTCCACCACATCGTTGCCATATTCAACATTGCCAATAGTGATCGCATGTGACTTCCCTTTTTCCTTTTCCTTAAGTGGTTTCTCATGTCGATCATCACTAACCCTTGGATTAGGGCATTTATTAGCATAATTCCCCATTTCCTTGCACTTGAAGAATTGAAGTGTTGGTGGTTCGTTCTCTGCAGTCTTTTCTTTATTCACATCATTAGAAACCCTTTTTCCATTACTTCGACACTCATCTACTCGATGACATTCTTTTCCACACTTAAAACATTTTCTAGTCCCTTTAAGACAATCTCCACCATGCTTCTTTCCACACTTTGAGCATAAGGAAACATTCATCTTCTTTTCATCATTATTCTATGATTTCTCCTTGAACTCCATCTTTTGTTTCTTGTCAAAACTATGAGATGGATAAGTAACACCAACTTCCATTTCTACCTTGATAGCACAACGCACAATTTCTTCACAGTTACTGAAGTCTCTTATAGCTAATGACCATAGAAGATTTGGTTTTAAGCCACTGAAGAATCGATCAACTTTACTTTCAGGTTGAATGATAAAGCCAGATGCATACCTTGCAAGCCTTGTAAAATTCGCTTCGTATATACCAACAGATTCATCATCCTTTTGCTTTAGTTCAAGAAACTCCTTCTCCATATTTGTTCGAAGAATACGAGGGAAATACTTATTGAAAAATAATTTCTTGAACTCGTCCCATTCCATGGACTCAATTTCATCTCTTGGCCTCGTATTCTTGATAAGATTCCAACATTGATCAGCTTCACCTTCCAAACGATATACTGCTAATATGACTTTATCATGTTCAGAACATTGAAGAACTGAAAATATCTTTTCAGTGGTACTGATCCATTGTTCAGCAACAATTGGATCGGATGACCCACTAAAAGAAGGTGGACGTTGCCTCATGAAGGACTCAATAGAATATTGTTCCCTTCTCTGCTCATTTGGAAGTCCAGAATGGTTCATAGCTTGTGTAAGTATAGCAATAAGATTTTTCACTCCATCTCCTATAACATTGGTTTGTGCAGGAGGACAGTCATTGCATTGTCCATTACATTGATCAACACGGTTCCTTCGGGTTCCAGCCATGGACTAAAACCAAGAAGAATAGTGTGAGCAACACTAATTATAATAGGAAAACCACATAATCAAGAATAAAATTTCACACTTAAGGTCTTATCCTAGGTTATTCATGGCCATTTCTAAAACACTAAGATTGTGTTCTATGCTTAGACTTATCCTTAGGGTTCTTACTAAGGCTTTCACATCCTAGTTTCCAAAGGTTGACTATACCTTTCCTCTGATACCAACTGTAGATACCCGAAGCTTAACGTACCTAGACATTACATTACTTTTGCGGAATACTTAGTACATAACAAAAACACACACACACAAGGACCGTCATAGTTTAGTGTATTTGGAAACTCGGAATATAATCTTCTAATCATGGTGAAATATCTTTAACATCTCCCATAAAGATATTTCTTTTTTTTACCTAAAACCTTTATTTATATCCTGGGGAAAATAAAACATAAAAGGGTGAGCTCAAATGTTCAGTAAGGGTAAACAAAAGAAATATCAATCACATCATATACATAAGAACATAACTTTTGGAAATCTTAACCTACAAAAGAAATCATAATTTCATAACATGGGATAAATCATAGTAGTGAAATGTAATCCCAATAATCATAACTTAAAACAGGATACTTTGTGGCATACAAACATAATCATAGAGAATCATTTCTTATTAGTCAAGACTCATTGCCAAGACTATCTTAGTGGACAAAGTCCACTTCTGAACAGAGTTCACTCCTCGTTTCAGTCCTGTTTCACTGAACCGGTTTAACCTGCCGTTCCAGACATGTCTATCTCATGAGATATAAAATCTTTACCCAATGAATTGGAGGGAGATATATGTCCCACCCATCTCATAATGATACCATTCTTATGTGTTCCACAAAATCATAAACCACACATCATAGCATAACCCATGTAATAAAAATGGGATTCTTAAACAACATGACATCATAAAACAATTCATATAAGATAAAGAAATTCATAAAAATAATTCCATCACAACATAATCAAATCAATGTAATAACAGGGATAGAAACAGAACCCTATATTATCTTATATGGAAAATAATTTTGATAAAACACTTGAACTCCATTCTTGAGGAAAATATCCTTTCTACTTCAATTTTTTTTTTCCTTTCTTAACATGTCATACAATTTTAAACTAAAAGAAGTTGATTAAAAATAAACTTGAAAACTTGTAATGGAAGATTCTTGGAAATAATGTTTTAAAAATCCATTCATGCCGTATAAGTTAAAAAAAACATTCTTCTCGTACTTTTGTCGGAAAAGTCAAAAAGTACCTCGTACGAAAAACGAAAAAAGATTCCTTTCATATCTTTTACTAAAAACTCACCGAAGGGTAAAATTGGATATAAACTATTGTAGAAGGATATAAATATTACATATTGAGGAAACATGGATGTGGATGATAAAATACACCCCAGTAAATACCAAAGTATAAACAATCTTGGATAAAAATGAGATTGTGATATTTCCCTTACCTTAGGTCCGATTTTCTTCGTAAGTGTCCGAACCTCCTGTATAATGATTTAAATAATTTCATTGACTTATTCCAGAATCATACTCATTGTTATGATATCATATATGGTTCACTTATGACTTTATTTTACCCGTTCTTTTGTAAATTCCATGTTAAAGAGCGTTTTGGGTAAAATCGTTTCATTTGTCATCCGTGTTTTGACGTGTAATTATTCATATGATTAATTAGATCATGATTACTTAATTCCAAAAATATAAAACCTGATTTATATATAATATATATTCATAATATACATATATATAATAGATCAGTAAATGGAAAGAAATACACCGTTCATGGAGACGGTAGGCCGTACGTACGCATGAACGCTGTTTTCGTTTCCTTATTGAGTTGAATGGAATTATGTAGATGACATACAAATATATACACATAAATATAGTATCATTATTATTTCATATATTTCATGATTACTTATTATATATACTTTATAATCATTCATGAATGGTTATCGTGGAGAATGAATCTCATCGCGTCGTGGAGACGGTAGTCCGTACGTATGCACGAGCGATGATATCGTTCTCATGATCGTGGAATTGTATTGGAGTGTATGTATACTATTTCAGAATCAATATAACTTTAAAATAATCATATATAGTTATTATTTACACCATTATACCCATCCAAGTAAGGTGGTGGTGGAAAATAGATTACACCACGGCGTGGAGACGGTATTCCGTACGTACGCATGCGTGGTGATTTCGTTTTCCGTAGGATGGTTAGATGGTGAAATAGGGTTGTTTCATACTTATAATAACATATCAGTATATGAGTAACAATGATGTTATTACTTCATAATGAAACAACCTAATAATAAGAAGTGGAAGAAGAAATAAAGTTGAAAGAATCAGTAACGGATATTACCTCTTCTTTGAAGCGCCTCTTTGAGATCTCCTTTTAGGGCACTAAAATTGGTCTTTGAGGAAGACCAGAACCTCTAGGATGTTTCTAGGGAATTGGAGAAGAGAATGTTTCAGGGGTTTTCCGAGTTTGAAGGCTCAAAGTGGTGTGAGGAAGAGATGGAAGAGGTTCCCTTTTATAAGGGAGGAGAGGGGCTCTTTTGAAAAAAATAAAAATATTATTTTATTATAAAGCCAAATTCGGTTTTAAATAGCTCCAAATTAATTTATTTAGAAGCTAAGGTGGGGAGGGGTAGAAATACCATCATCAAATATAATTTTGACAAGTTTAGGTTCCTATTTTATCCTTATAATTTATATTTAACTTTAAGTTAGATAATTTTACTTTTACCGTGTCTTTTTGTGTTCTTACACTATAAGGTTAATAAACTTACTATAACAAGCCAAACGAACCCCAAGTTGTTTATTATTAATATATATAGCCTTATATAAGTCATTTGGCCAAACCTTAGATTTTTAGGAATAAAATAACAATTAATAATATAATATTTGTTTTAAAAACTATTTTATGTCTATTTTGACACTATTCTGTAATTGATTTTTGTAAAAATCATAACAAAATGATTAGTTCTAAAAAAGTTAATTAAATAAATAATAACATGTCATATTAACCTAGAAAATTAGTCTAATTCATAAAAAGTCTCAAATTACATTTATTTGGGTATTTATAACATCAATTATGTCAATATTTCATTAATAAGATAATTACTGCATCATCATTGTGTCATAAATAAATTAAATTATTTAATGCCTAAAAATTACAAATAAAATACGATTATATAGGAAATATTTTTAGATTTTTAATGAATATTTATAGTCGAATTTATCTTACGTATAACCCTATATTAAAAATGATATACTTATTAAACTTTGATTTTAACTATTTTAACCCTTCTTTAAATAAATTAATAATAAATGTCATAATCTAATCCAAATGGGACTAAATGGTCATATGTTATTACTAAGGTTGTTTTTGGCCGAATTAAACTTATCCAATAGAATTATGACATGTTTTAGGGTAATAATAATATCATTTTTACCCTTAATTACCTTATTTACTTTTAACCGTGGTAAAAAAAAGTAAAAAGTTACTATTCACTAAAAATTATTTTCATCTCATTGAACCAAATTTTAGTTACTGACATCAACCGTGTCTCTTGGATTTTTTAAATTCCACTCACAGAAGTGGTAAAATTAAGTTTCATGAAAAATTCATTTTTTTTAACTACCACTTAGTGGTTTCACTATTCATCAAAAAATGAAAGTTTCCAGAAAAATACCAAAAATTAGGCCTAAGATATATTTGATATTATGAACTCAAAAATGATGTCTATTTTACCAAATTAAAATCATATCAGTTGCATTAATTAATTTAAAAATTAATTCCCGTCGTCAAAACAAATAGCGTGTTCTTAAGAGATAATAACTATCAAAAGATTGACACTTGTTTATGTCTGGTTTAAATGTGAAATTACATCCAATGACCAACATTGTATTAAATTGTAAAAATATATTCTAAATATACTTTAAAACCACTCAAATTAATAATTTATCACTATTAATTATTTCGATTAAAAAGGTTGTTTTTAATTAAAATTTAGTAATTTTCACTATTCATCAGAAAATGAAAGTTATCCGAAAAGTACCAAAATTTCACCCTAAGCTAATTTCGATATTACAAATCCAAAAATGAAGTCCATTTTGAAAAATTAAATTTAAAAAATTTCTAAAAGTGGTTATTACTATTCATAACGGCTAGTTTTAATAATATTTTAATAGCATATCGTTGTTTAGTGAAACTCGGTATTGCGTACTACACACACTATCGAGGAAGGTTTCAATTGTGTGTAATTCAAGGCAAGTAAATGATGCGTGTTGTGAAAGCTCCCTTTGGTGTATCATACAACCCAAGACATTAATGAAATTAAAAAGAATATTTTTCATAAAATCTCAGGGTGTTATATTCTACCCCCCTTAAAATGAATTTCTCCCTAGAAATTCGTCGGGGTTATAAATGGTTTACTACTCGAAAGTTTATTTAATAGAAACCCACATCGTAAAAAGGAATACCAAAACCAATCTTTAAAAACAAAAGTATGAAACGTAACGGTTACCCAAATAAACTAATCACTGGGTTTCCACATAGGTGAAAATATGGATATGGAAGAGAAATCTAACCATCATGTTCTGATGGAGAGTGGTAGAGAACATGTCTATGGAAAATCCATCAATCACAAAGCCATAAATTTGTGACGATCTAAGTTACCATCTGATTCATCAGATATAAGAGCACTAGGACAACATTTTTGGTTTTCAAGATCATTTCCTTAAAGTTGATGAAATTGGAATTAGAATAAATAATTTTGTGATTTTGGTATAGTCTCACCGTTGGTCATTATTTGGAAAATTTCCACTTCATCTCTTAATTAAATGAAGTTGAATTTGTCATTCGTGATGTGTGAGCAGATCATGTGGTAGAATGATGGGTCATTCCATCTGTCTCAAACAAAAGGTTAGAAAAATTATCAAAAAAAAAATACATAAGTCCATCTATAGTGAGATTAATCATATATGGTTCCTAAAATGGAATTATACTTATTATATCATACTTCTTAATATAATAAAACTAGTTTCTACTAAGCAGGGACTTCCTGTAGGCCAGTGGTAGGCGATAAAGGCCAGTCACACTTTGGTTGTGGGTTCGATTCCCACACCCTTGTCCGACGCGATGGGCTGTCGCCCATCCTGGATGTTGTCCTTTTTCTAAATCTATATTACTATAATATCCCATCAATAATATCAAAAAAAGTTCTATCCTAACTTGTGTCCAACATAATCCATTCCAATCTTTTGGTTTATCTGAAATACTTCGGTCCAAGCTCATAGTATAAAGAAAATGATTACTTGGAATGTCACATAACAATCACGTGAATGCCATCATTTATCCCCCATATATCATAAGATATATCTTGTTGGTCAAATTACAAACATGTGAATACCTTAATCATGTATTCTCTTGAAGAATGAATACCCATTGAACCATAGTGAAAACATGAATGCAGTTAAAAGTTAACACTTTCCACAAACCAAAATCCTCAAAATTATATATACTCAAACCATGATATCACTTAGTCCTTATATCAATCATGAGATCATGAATACAATCAAACATATCATTATCTTCTTATCCCTTCATTATGCGCGTATCATCTGCTTACCAAAAATATCTCAATCACTTTCCATGGTTACCAGTACCATTAAAAACCACAATAGACCAATACATAAATATTCCAATATTCTACGATACTATATACAACATTATTTTGGAATCCCATTACATAAACACTTAATCATTCCACCACATCGTTGCCATATTCAACATCGCCAATAATGATCGCATGTGACTTCCCTTTTTCCTTTTCCTTAAGTGGTTGCTCATGTCGATCATCACTAACCCTTGTATTAGGGTATTTATTAGCATAATTCCCCATTTCCTTGCACTTGAAGAATTGAAGTGTTGGTGGTGCATTCTCTGCAGTCTTTTCTTTATTCACATCATTAGAAACCCTTTTTCCATTACTTCGACACTCAGCTGCTCAATGACCTTCTTTTCCACACTTAAAACATTTTCTAGTCCCTTTAAGACAATCTCCACTATGCTTCTTTCCACACTTTGAGCATAAGGAAACATTCATCTTCTTTTCACCATTATTCTGAGATTTCTCCTTGAACTCCATCTTTCGTTTCTTGTCAAAACTATGAGATGGATAAGTAACACCAACTTCCATTTCTACCTTGATAGCACAACGCACAATTTCTTCATAGTTACTGAAGTCTCTTATAGCTAATTCCCTTAGAAGATTTGGTTTTAAGCCACTGAAGAATCGATCAACTTTACTTTCAGGTTGAATGATAAAGCCAGATGCATAACTTGCAATCCTTGTAAAATTCGCTTTGTATATTCCAACAGATTCATCATCCTTTTGCTTTAGTTCAAGAAACTCCTTCGCCATCTTTGTTCGAAGAATATGAGGGAAATACTTATTGAAAAATAATTTCTTGAACTCGTCCCATTCCATGGACTCAATTTCATCTCTTGGCCTCGTATTATTGATAAGATTCCAACATTGATCAGCTTCACCTTCCAAACGATATACTGCTAAGATGACTTTATCATGTTTAGAACATTGAAGAACTGAAAATATCTTTTCAGTGGTACTGATCCATTGTTCAGCAACAATTGGATCGGAAGTCCCACTAAAAGAAGGTGGACGTTGCCTCATGAAGGACTCAATAGAATATTGTTCCCTTCTCTGCTAATTTGGAAGTCCAGAATGGTTCATAGCTTGTGTAAGTATAGCAATAAGATTTTTCACTCCATCTCCTATAACATTGGTTTGTGCAGGAGGACAGTCATTGCATTGTCCATTACATTGATCAACACGGTTCCTTCGGGTTCCAGCCATCGACTAAAACCAAGAAGAATAGTGTGAGCAACACTAATTATAATAGGAAAACCACATAATCAAGAATAAAATTTCACACTTAAGGTCTTATCCTAGGTTATTCATGGCCATTTCTAAAACACTAAGATTGTGTTCTATGCTTAGACTTATCCTTAGGGTTCTTACTAAGGCTTTCACATCCTAGTTTCCAAAGGTTGACTATACCTTTCCTCTGATACCAACTGTAGATACCCGAAGCTTAACGTACCTGGACATTACATTACTTTTGCGGAATACTTAGTACATAACAAAAACACACACACACAAGGACCGTCATAGTTTAGTGTATTTGGAAACTCAGAATATAATCTTCTAATCATGGTGAAATATCTTCAACATATCCCATAAAGATCTTCCTTTTTTTTACCTAAAACCTTTATTTATATACTCTGGAAAATAAAACATAAAAGGGTGATCTCAAATGTTCAGTAAGGGTAAACAAAAGAAATATCAATCACATCATATACATAAGAACATAACTTTTGGAAATCTTAACCTGCAAAAGAAATCATAATTTCATAACATGGGATAAATCATAGTAGTGAAATGTAATCCCAATAATCATAACTTAAAACATGATACTTTGTGGCATACACACATAATCATAGGGAATCATTTCTTATTAGTCAAGACTCATTTCCAAGACTATCTTAGTGGACAAATTCCATTTCTGAACCGAGTTCACTCCTCGTTTCAGTCCTGTTTCACTGAACTGGTTTAACCTGCCGTTCCAGACATGTCTATCTCATGAGATATAAAATCTTTACCCAATGCATTGGAGGGAGATATATTTCCCACCCATCTCATAATGATACCATTCTTATGTGTGCCACAAAATCATAAACCACACATCATAGCATAACCCATGTAATAAAAATGGGATTCTTAAACAACATGACATCATAAAACAATTCATATAAGATAAAGGAATTCATAAAAATAATTCCATCACAACATAATCAAATCAATGTAATAACAGGGATAGAAACAGAACCCTATATTATCTTAGATGGAAAATAATTTTGATAAAACACTTGAACTCCATTCTTGAGGAAAATATCCTTTCTACTTCAAAAAACATTTTCCTTTCTTAACATGTCATACAATTTTAAACTAAAAGAAGTTGATTAAAAATAAACTTAAAAACTTGTAATGGAAGCTTCTTGGAAATAATGTTTTAAAAATCCATTCATGCCGTATAAGTTAAAAAAAACATTCTTCTCGTACTTTTGTCGGAAAAGTCAAAAAGTACCTCGTACGAAAAACGACAAAAGATTCCTTTCATATCTTTTACTAAAAACTCACCGAAGGGTAAAATTGGATATAAACTATTGTAGAAGGATATAAATATTACATATTGAGGAAACATGGATGTGGATGATAAAATACACCCCAGTAAATACCAAAGTATAAACAATCTCGGATAAAAATGAGATTGTGATATTTCCCTTACCTTAGGTCCGATTTTCTTCGTAAGTGTCCGAACCTCCTGTATAATGATTTAAATAATGTAATTGACTTATTCCAGAATCATAATCATTGTTATGATATCATATATGGTTCACTTATGAATTTATTTTACCCGTTCTTTTGTAAATTCCATGTTAAAGAGCGTTTTGGGTAAAATCGTTTCATTTGTCGTCCGTGTTTTGACGTGTAATTATTCATATGATTACTTAGATCATGATTAGTTAATTCCAAAATATAAAACCTGATTTATATATAATATATATTCATAATATACATATATATAATAGATCAGTAAATGGAAAGAAATACACCATTCATGGAGACGGTAGGCCGTACGTACGCATGAACGCTGTTTTCGTTTCCTTATTGAGTTGAATGGAATTAAGTAGATGACATACATATATATACACATAAATACAGTATCATTATTATGTCATATATTTCATGATTATTTATTATATATACTTTATAATCATTCATGAATGGTTAACGTGGAGAATGAATCTCATCGCGTCGTGGAGACGGTAGTCCGTACATACGCACGAGCGATGATATCGTTATCATGATCGTGGAATTGTATTGGAGTGTATGTATACTATTTAAGAATCAATATCACTTTACAATAATCATATATAGTTATTATTTACACAATTATACCCATCCAAGTAAGGTGGTGGTGGAAAATAGATTACACCACGGCGTGGAGACGGTTTTCCGTACGTACGCACGATCGGTGATTTCGTTTTCCGTAGGATGGATAGATGGTGAAATAGGGTTGTTTCATACTTATAATAACATATCATTATATGATTGATACTGATGTTATTACTTCATAATGAAACAACCTAATAAGAATAAGTGGAAGAAAAAATAAAGTTGAAAGAATCGGTAACAGACATTACCTCTTCTTTGAAGCGCCTCTTTGAGATCTCCTTTTAGGGAACTAAAATTTGTCTTTGAGGAAGACCAAAACCTCTAGGATGTTTCTAGGAAAGTTTAGAAGAGAATTGGGCAGGGGTTGTCCGAGCTTTAAGGCTCAAAGTGGTGTGAGGAAGAGAGGGAGGAGGTTCCCTTTTATAAGGGAGGAGAGGGGCTCTTTTGGAAAAACTAAAACTATTATTTTATTATAAATCCAAATTCGGTTTTAAATAGCTAAAAATTGATTTATTTATAAGATAAGGTGGGTATGTGTCTAAATCCTCTCATCCAATAGAATTTAGACAAGTTTAGGTTCCTATTTTAACCTTATCATTTATATTTAACTTTAAGTTAGATAATTTTACTTTTACCGTGTCTTTTTGTGTTCTTACACTATAAGGTTAATAAACTTACTATAACAAGACAAAAGAACCCCAAATTGTTTATTATTAATATATAAAGCCTTATCTAAGTCATTTGGCCGAACCTTATATTTTTGGGAATAAAATAACAATTAATAATATAATATTTGTTTTAAAAACTATTTTTTGTCAAATTTGACACTATTTTGTAATTGATTTTTGTAAAAATCATAACAGAATGGTTAGTTCGAAAAAAGTTAATTAAATCAATAATAACATGTCATATTAACCTAGAAAATTAGTTTAATTCATAAAAAGTCTCAAATTACATTTATTTGGGTATTTAGAACATCAATTATGTCAATATTTCATTAATAAGATAATTACTACATCATCATTGTGTCATAAATAAATTAAATTATTTAATGCATAAAAATTACAAATAAAATAATATTATGTAGGAAATATTTTTAGATTTCTAATGAATATTTATAGTCTAATTTATCTTATGTATAACCCTATATTAAATATGATATACTTATTAAACTTTGATTTTAACTATTTTAACCCTTCTTTAAATAAATTAATAATAAATGTCCTAATCTAATCCAAGTAGGCCTAAATGGTCATATTTTATTCCTAAGGTTGGTTTTGGTCGAATTACACATATAAAATAGAATTAGGACACGTGTTAGGGTAATAATAATATCATATTTACCCTTAATTACCTTATTTACTTTTAACCGTGGTAAAAAAAAGTAAAAAGTTACTATTCACCAAAATTTATTTTCATCTCATTGAACCAAATTTTACTTACTGACAGAAACAGTGTCTCTCAAATTTCTGAAATTCCACTCACAGAAGCGGTAAAATTAAGTTTCATGAAAAATTCATTTTTTTAACTACCACTTAGTGGTTTCACTATTCATCAAAAAATGAAAGTTTCCAGAAAAATACCAAAAAATAGGCCTAAGCTATATTTGATATTATGAACTCAAAAATGATGTCTATTTTACCAAATCCAAATCATATCAGTTGCATTAATTAATTTAAAAATTAATTCCCGTCGTCAAAACAAATAGCGTGTTCTTAAGAGATAATAACTATCAAAAGATTGACACTTGTTTATGTCTGGTTTAAATGTGAAATTACATCCAATGACCAAAATTGTATTAAATTGTAAAAATATATTCTAAATATAATTTAAAACCACTCAAATTAATAATTTATCACTAGTAATTATTTTGATTAAAATGGTTGTTTTTAATTAAAATTTAGTAATTTTCACTATTCATCAGAAAATGAAAGTTATCCGTAAAGTACCAGAATTTCACCCTAAGCTAATTTCGATATTATGAATCCAAAAATGAAGTCCATTTTGAAAAATGAAATTTACAAAATTTCAAAAAGTGGTTATTACTATTCATAACGGCTAGTTTTAATAATATTTTAATAGCATATCGTTGTTTAGTGAAACTCGGTATTGCGTACTACACACGCTATCGAGGAAGGTCGCGATTGCATGTAATTCAAGGCAAGTCAATTATGCGTGTTGTGAAATCTCGCTTTGGTGTAGTGTAAAACACAAGACATTAATGAATTTAAAAAGAATATTTTTCATAAAATCTTGGGGTGTTACAATTTGTTTGGGGGAAATATGTATTTGAAGTATTATATATAATCCAATTATTTTCAAAAGAGTTTCCATGGTTTGGTTATTGAAATGAGTTACTAAGTCACTTATCAAGGCACTTGGTGTTCCAAAATAGAGGAAGATATGGGTTTTTAGGAACTCACTAATAGTAATCATCATTTCTAGTGGGTTTTCCTTCGACCCAACTATAAACATAGTCTACCACAAGAAGAATGTAAGAGAATCCATT
Source organism: Viscum album (assembly GCA_963277665.1). Taxonomy (NCBI): domain Eukaryota; kingdom Viridiplantae; phylum Streptophyta; class Magnoliopsida; order Santalales; family Viscaceae; genus Viscum; species Viscum album. The sequence goes on along the minus strand of OY728119.1, from coordinate 454,635,017 downwards.
GGAAGGGGGAATAGTCCCATGAAATTGATTCCCCAAACATATATGATCTCACAAAATATTAAGGGATTTTTGGGAATTTCATTTCTTTTAGAAATTATGCCAATTTTTTTGAAAGTTAGACATGATTTAGAGAACTCATGTGAGTCCTTGAAGAGTGAATTCCAGAATAATCCTAAGTCAAGGACCTTTCAAGAGTTCCATTATGGTCCAAAGTGGCCACCACCAGGAATTGAGTGAAATAATTATAATATGAAGGAATTTTCATCTTCATCAACACATCTCCTAATTACCATGTTAGCTTTAGTTTTCCAAAGTTTATTATCTCCCCAAAAATAGAATTTTGAATCAATTTTTAGCTTCACTTTTTGTTATTTTGATTTTTTTAGGGAAACCACTAGCAACTAAATTGTGGCATACCGTGGTAAAATTTGAGTGAGAGATGATAGGTGTTCAATTGAAAATTCATGATCAATTATTTCATAATGAGAAGAATTTGAAATTCTACTCAGGTGATTATCCACATGGTTTTCTTTTCTAGTCCTATATTTAATCACAATGTCAAACTCTTGGAGCATTAAGATCGATATTATTAGACTTGGTTTGGAATCACTTTTCATAAGTAAGAACTTCAAAGCTAAATGGTCTTTAAAAATGATGATTTTGGCACCTAAGAGATAGGGCTGAGATTTATCCAAGGAAAAAACAATAGCTAAAAATTCATTTTCAGTCACAGTGTAGTGATATTTAGTTTTATCCAATGTTTTTGAGGCATAATATATTACTTGTGGAATATTTTCTCTTATTTGACCAAGAAAATCCCCAGTGGACCCATTAGAATCAACACACATGAATTCAATGGGTAATGACCAATCTGGGGGTTGGATTATTGAGGTAGATGTAAGAACAACTTTGAGTTCAATGAATGATCTATTGTAAGCCTCATCAAAATGGAATGTAACATCATTATAGAGTAGATGAGTAAGTGGGAGAGAAATCCTACTGACGTTCTAGATGAATCGCCTATAGAAACCAGTATGAACAAGGAATAAATGGATGTGTTGAATTATTGTGGGTTCAAGAAGTGATTGGATCACCTCAATTTTGGTAGGATCGACTTGAATACCATCTTGTAAAAATATGTACCCTAGAATAGTCCCATTAGAAACCATGAAGTGACATTTTTCATAATTTAGTATAAGGTTACATTTGATACAATTTTGAAGGAAAAGTGAGAGTGAATGAAAGAAGGATTCAAATGAATCACCATAAATGGTAAATCCATCCATGAATACCTCTATGAAATGCCCAATGAATTTTTAAAAGATACTCATCATACACCTATGGAATGTTTCATGATCATTGTAAGGACAAAAGACATTATCCTATATGCATATGTTCTAAATGGGGAAGTGAATGTAGTATTTTATTGGTCTTGAGGTGTGATTGGAATTTGGAATTATATGATGTATCCATTAATAAATAAATAATGTAACTTTATAGAAAATAATTCTAGCATTTGATCAAGGAAAGGAAGATGGTAGTTATCTTTTCATGTTTTAGCATTTGATTTTCGATAATAGATGCATACAAACTATTTGTTTTTCACCCGAGTTGTGACCAACTCTCCATGTTCATTTATGACAATAGTTACCCCACCCTTTTTAGGTAACACTTTAATTGGACTAACCCATTCACTATCTTTAATTGGGAAGATAATACTAGCTTGAAGAAGCTTGGTGATCTCATCCCTAACTACCTTAAGGACGAGTGGATTGAGTTTTCTTTGTGGTTGTATTACTGGTTTGGATGACTCTTCAAGGTGTATGTAATGCATGAAAAGAGCATGATTTATTCCTGGTATGTTATCTTGGTTCCAACCTAAGGCCTTTTTGTTTTCCTCTAACACCTGAACAAGTTTGGACTCCTCGGTTTCAGTAAGTGTGTAATAGACAATGAACAGATAAGATTGATCATGGAAAAGGAATGCATATTTTAAGTGTGAAGGAAGAGGTTTCATATCAGTGTCATCCTTCATTTGTGGACTAGACAAATCAGGAATAAAGGAAGGGACTTTAGTTTGGTTTGATTCATTTCCTCAATACTATCAATGGTGGAACAACATAGATCAGAATTGATATGGGATTCAAGAGAGTTTTTAAGACCCTATATATTGATGGAGTTTATGAATAATAGGTCAACATGAACTTCCCTATTTATAACTTGGTTAATCATGGTGAAAATATCACTTAATTCTCTCTTATTAGAACATGATGAACATGATAAAATGGGGGTGAATCCACTCTCAGAAGTGTCCTCAGAATCATGGATTGAGAAGGAAGAGTGTTCCTCTAATGGGTATCTCATGGCTTGAAAAATGTTGAACTTGACCAGTTGGTCACCAAATTACATGGATAAGAATCCCTCATGGACATCAATCCTAGTTCTTCCTATAATCATGGGAGACTGGGAAGAGGTTGTCTCACCTTCCATGTCAAGGATATAAAAACTAGCTGGGAAGATAAGATCATCAAACTCAGACAAGGACATCCTCAATTATTCCCTCAGGATTGGTTGTGCTTTGATTAGATAATTGGATGACAACACATGTTGGGTTCTAGGGACCTAGACCAAGGTTATAGAAGATGGATTTGGACATGACATTTATCAAAGCTCCTAGGTCTATGAGTGCATCATCAGATTTGGAACTCCCTATTTGGCATGAAACTGTAAAGGTCCCTATATATTTTTACTTAATGGGTATGGACTACTGGGTTGAAACATTCTCAATAGTCCTACATTTCCTCTTATGGGTGCACAATTACTTAAGAAACATGGAATACTTAGGAATTTTTTTGATGAAATCTAAGAGGGGAATTTTGACTTCAACATGTCAAAATAGGTTGAGAATTTCAGGATCAAGTTAAAAGGAAATCCTTGTCTTAGAGATGTCTTTAGGGAAAGGAATTGGTTTCCTTAGAGGAATGAAATGAGGTGAGGGAGTGGATTTATGTTCTTTTTCAAGATTTTTCTCCTTTTTATTTTTAATTTCATCATTCAAAGGTTTATTTGAGGATTAATCTTGGGGAAGGAAAATTATCTTTCCATATCGAAGTGAAATTACACTTATATTACCCTTGGGGTTAGGAAATGGTTGATCTGAGAGTTGGGAAGAATTGGATTATTGTTGCTGGCTTAGGTGGGATGCAAGTTGACCAATTTGGGTTTAAATATTTTTAAGGCTAGAATGGGTGAAGGAGACAAGATATTCTGTAGTGCTTTTCCATGGTCGATTTGAAGAAGAGTCATATCCCACATTGGTATTACCTTGATTTTGGTTCTTGGGAAAGTGCTTGTATTGGTTTTGGAATCGGGAAGGCTCATTAGGATAGTGGAATCCAGGAGGCGAAATAGGATTAACCCTTTGAGGTTGAGGAACAAAAGGATATGGTTTTTTGAAGTTACCAACACCTTGAAGATATTGTAATTGGTTTGTATTTTGAGAAGGGAATTGAGGGGGATGAGAAATGGGATTACCATACCTCAAGACTTGGTTAAAGTTAGAAGAGATGGGCTCAAAGTGGGGTTGGTTAAAGTTTCTAATGAACTGACCTGATTATTGAGTGTTGGTGTTCCTCTGAGTATATATTTCATTGAGCTCCATTGGAATAGAAGAATCAGATGGTTTATCTTGAATTTGTGTACATGTGTTTGTTGGATGAGATCGTGAGATAAAGATTCCACAATTCTTGATAGGTCTAGGGAATAGAGATTGTGGAGAAGATGTGGTTGGGACTTCGGTATCCACCACTAGTTGTCTCACAAGACTTGTAAGTTCAATCATCCACTCTATAGATTGATTCTATTGGACTTGTTTGAATTGATCATGTGCTCAAGTATGGAATTGTGGTGTGTTTGTAGCCATATTTCTTATGAGATATTGTGAAGCTGCAAGAGTTTTTCAATAAGATCATTTCCATTTACGACATCAATGAGAGTTCTCTCCATAGGCAATAACCCCTCATAGAAGTATTAGATCAAGAGTTGGTTAGGGATTTAGTGATGTGGGTGGGTTTCCACAATCTTTTTGAACCTCACCCATTACTCATGGAGTGAATCATTAAGAAATTTATAGATACCACTTATTTCCTTTTAGATAGAAGTAGTATGTGAAGCAGGAAATAATTTCTCTAAAAAAGTTTCTTCATGTCATTCCATGTGTTTATGGAGCTTGGAGGGAGGTAGTAGATCCATGACTCGGTGGAGTCAGTTAAGAATGAAGGGAATTATTGATGTTTGATTTGTTATTCATAAACCCCTTGAGGATTCATTGTAGAGTACACCACTTGTAACTCTTTGAGGTGAAGATAAGGATCCTCACCAGCTAGCTTGTGGCAATGAGGTAGAAGATGAATCAAACCCAATTTGAGTTCAAAATATACCTAAATGTTTGGATATTGAATACAAAAGGGGTTATTAATTCATATCAGGGGTAGTGAGTTATTTTAGGGTTTGTTCCCTAGGATTGGCCATATCTAGAACAATTGGATGGGAAATGAATGTGCCTTGATTGATTTGATTATCCCTAATATTCATTCTAAGTCAGAAAAGTGTTCACTCAATTTTCGAATCAAAAAAATCAGATGGATTGTTTGGGAGGATATTAGGAATTCATATAAATTCTAAAAGGATGAGGAAGGTGGGTTTTTCTTTGTGTTTTTTTTCATTTATGATTTTTATAAGAATGCAATTTTTTCTTTGTGTTTTTTTTTCAAATATTTTTTTGGTTTATTTTTTTTGAATTATTTTACAAAAATAAAAAAACATTGACTATTAGTTGAACCATACCCAAAAATGGTGTAATTTTAAGTGTGGATACTTTTTTACTATCAACCATTCAAAGGTCTGTTTCTATGCTAATGTGCATAGCGACACTCGGGTTGAATCCTCGATAATAGTACAAATTTTCGAGTTGATTATTTCTATTTTTTTTGTCCTTTTAATGGGTTTTTATAGATCTTAATTAAATTGATTGATGGATGATGAATGATTTAAGAATTTTATAAATATCAGGGTGAGTTCATTATTAGGGATTTATGATTATGATATCCTTGAGCTTTTCTTTATATTTCATTAAATTAACACCCACTTTACAAGATGATTTTGATCAGAATTCACAAGTGTTGAGACTTTAATCCAAGCCTTAACTTAAATAGTGTTCTAATTATAACATCCCGGTTCCGGAAGCCACCCAGAGGCACCCTGTACCTAGTTGGTCACATGGCCTCAAGAGCATTTCCCCAAACGCCAGAGGCTGCCGACTTGCAGTGAGGGCCTTGGGTGTGATAGTGGGGAAACTATTCCCTCATTGGAAGAGTACACAATAGAAGTAAATAAACATGAAATAGCGGAAGCAATAAATAACCAACAATAATAAACAATGGAAGACTAAATCAGCAAACAACTGGAGCAAATATGTATATATATGAAATGATGCATGATATATATCTAGGAAAGCAGCCAAAAAAGTCACAATGTTGAAAAATACAATTGTACCAAAACAAGTACAAAAGAAAGTAAACAGCTCCTCAGCATCGCAAGCCAATGCTTGGTCCCATGCTCTCCTTCTCCAAGCAATCAAGTACCAGAAGTCTAAGAGCGCTTTCCCTCGTCTATACCTATAACACCATAGTATGTTTGGGCCAAAAAACATGACCCAAATAGGGTGTGAGATTACATCCCAGTAGGCAACCACCCGAAGATCTGTGCCTAACAGTCAGTGAGTATATGGCAGGTAATAGTACAATAAGCAGTAAACAGTAGCAGCAACAGCAGGCAGTAATCAGTAAGCAGTAAACAGGATGATATACAACAGTGATCAGTTCCCAGAACAACAAGCAGTGGTGAATCAACAGCTAACACAAGCAGGAAACCCTCTGGTAAGTACTCACATCCATCCCCTCTAGTCCTATCAAAGAAGTACCACAACCCTCTGGGCAGTGCACTCAGCCTAACCCCTCTGGTTTGGTCATATGAAATTATAAGACTCTCTGGGGAAGCTCACTCGTTCAATTCCCCTTATAGTCTAGGGTAGTCAGGGACTCTCTGAGGGAGATCACGTGGTCTAACCCTCTTGGCCCCAAGGTCTAGAGACTCTTTGAGGAAGCTCACTCGGTGAATCCTCCTATAGCCTCAGGTATACCACAGACTCTCTGAGGAATCTCACTCGGTCAATTCCTCCTCTAGCATGGGAAGGTTTTAAAGACATTCAAACAAGGTAAAGACTCTCTGAAGAAGCTCACTCGGTCTACCCTCCTGTAGTCTATAATAACTAAGACTCTATGGTATGCTCTTTCAGTCTATCCCCTGTAGTCTATAATGTCTAGGACTCTCTGAGGAAGCTCACTCGGTCTATCCCTGTATAGTATATAATATCTAAGACTCTCTGGGAAGCTCACTCGGTCTATCCCTTATAGTCTATAGCACCGGGTTCTCATGGTCCTATGCTAGTCAATGCATATTAATTCTATATGGCTAGAGTACACCTATAGAGCTACTTGGATAACTAAAGTACACCTATAGAGCTACTTGGCTAAATAGTCTATAGAGCAAAAAGAATGTTGACAACCTCATTCCATCCTACGATCACAAGGCATGAAAACAGGTATAACGACCAAAGTCTAAATATACCCAAGGGTTGCAACAAGAACAAAGCATGAGAAAAAAATCCAAGCATGCCAATTATCCAAACAAATGATCAAGTTACCTCTACAAAAGCATGCAATCAAGGCAGAAATAACCACAAGGGAAAAAGGTAAACACACAATACCCCGTTCACGGGTATTCATGGAATTTGCACATAAAACTCCAAGACATCGAAAGGTAAGGCACAAACCACCTACCTCGATCATAGAAGATCAATATACTTGAACCATGAGGCTTTATTCTCCTCATAGAGGCGTAGATCCACGAAAATGTACAAAATTCTCAACCCAAGATAACTTAAGGAAGAGTAGGAATTGGAAATCAAGGCTCTAGGAGAAGGAAGAACTCATCGCTGCAGTTCCAACGCAATTGACGATGGTCGATTCGGAGAAAGAAAGGAGGGTCAAGGGATCAGAGAAGATCCGTGGCCGTACGGGTCACTCTTGGTCGAAGGCGCTAGAGAAGAAGACAGTTCTGTTGCTAAGGCGCGACCCTAGTCCGTTTAATGAAAAAAAGAAAATACACGGTGTGTACTTCTTGAGTACACGGCGTGTAATCTACTTTTACGTACTCCACATTAAGTGGACTCCACTTCACCCCTACACACTGTGTGTGTGGCCTGGACACGGCCAACACATGGCCTAGCGTGGCAAGGGAGTACACGGCGTGTACTTCGAAAATTTCCAGAAACTCCTCTTTTCTCAAAAACTCCAAGAAAAGAAAGACATACCTGAAAACGAAGATCCAGGTTCTTACACTAATATCAATGAAATATTTTTTATGATATTGTATTTATGTTTCCAATAATCCATGTAATCAACACATTAAACAAAACATGTCATTAATCCACGACATTTTAAGTTTAACATACACAATGTTAACCTAAAGAATATTCTTCGAAAAAAATATATCAATCACTCAACATCCTAAAATTATGACTCATCCCAATGGTATATTTAATTATCCATTTGGGTGTTTAATAATCTATTAATATGTGTTTATGGTGATGAATTAGAAATATAATAAAAAGAATGGGATAAGATAAGATTCATGCATCAAACACACAAACAAACGATGAAGAGAATTAAAATGCACTTTCGATTGAATGAGAAATAAAAATAATGGAATTGTTTTAAACTTGATTTAATAAATTTTAATAACATTAATATTAAACTATAAAAGGTACCTAATAATAATATATTATGAAGAAACTTTCATTAACATTTAAAAAAATTTACAGCAAAACACTTACAAGATTACTAATGAAAATGAATGGAAAAGAACATGAAAAAAGAGTAAATAACGGTATATAAAGTAGAAAATTGATTTCGGAAGGTCCTCCTAGGACTTTTCAAATGATATGTTCATTATAATGTATCCTATTATGCTATGAAATTCTAACCCCTTGCAAGGAGAAGATGGAAAAGTATTTATAGACCAAGGTGGTGGACTGTTTTCATTCCAAAACTCCCCTCCACTTGTCTCCCCAATTTGAAATTTTAGACATACGAATACGGAGAAATATTATTTTTTAAAGTTATATATATGGATTTTGTAATTAAAACCTTGATATTTGGTGTTCATTTGACTTTTTTAGCCAAATTTATGTTTGTGTTAGTAAACAATGTGCTCATGTACATTTTTATTTTGAACCTTTACCTTGTCTAAATGTGAATGAATTTATGTCTATGAATATGGAATTAAATACAAAAAATTATTCTAAAAAGTTGGGATTATATATCTTGGATTTCATGATAAAAAATATCAGCTTAATTTTATGTCTATATTGGGAGAAGAGTCAAGGATTGTGTGCTGATTTTAAATCCCAGATAGAATGGTGGGATGGATGTTCATGGATCAATTGGGCACATTTTTGGTTCATTTGGGACTTGAAATTTTTAAAATTGATTAATTTGGATAATAAAAAACATATTCTCTAGTTTCATAAATTTTGGGCTACTGGATTGAGCCTATAAATTCTATCTTCGTGGCTGGTCCAGTTTTCTCAACAGATTTGTTGGGCCTTTTTGTGTGGTCGATATGACCCTTCCAATGTCCAAATTGGTCAATGATCCCTTCTAATGATATGTTGTAATTTTATTAAAGAACACTAAAAAATAATAATGAAATTATTTTAATTAGTATATTGAATGATATGATCAAAATTTTAAATTTTGGTTTAATTAAATAAACTCAAACAATGCTCTTCTTATGTGTTTATGATCAAAACATAAACATTGACTTGAAATTAATCATTTTAAGTGAAAATTACATGATAGGAGTAATTTAAAATCATGAATTAATATGTAATATCAGGAATCAACTTGTTTTTTTTAATGTAGTATATTTAAATTTTTCTCTTCCACCTAACATTTCCTAATCAAATGATTCTTCTAAATCATGGTAAGGATGTTTTGACTTACTTTCACTATTGTTGGAAGTCTCCAGTTTATCCTCCTCGGCATTCTAAACAAATTTTGTTAAGGAATTTTGATTCTTAATTACTTTCAAATAATATGATTCCACCAATTTTTTAAACTTTTTGTTAAAACATTTGAAACTTCTTCCAATTGGTGAATAACCCAAAAAAGTTCCTTCCTTATCTTTCTCATCAAACTTTCCCAAATCTAGATTTTTGATTTTAATTAAACACAGACTTCCAAAAATTTAAAGCATTTAAATGAATGTTTTTTATTATACCAAATTTAATAAGAATTCATGTTGGTTTTAAATGTCAAAAAATATATTTTTTGAACATGTATAACAATACTAATAGTTTCTTTCTAGTAAAAATTTTAAAGTTTGTTTTCTCCTAATATACTTCTTCCCATTTTCCCCAAACTCTGTTATTTATTTATACTACTCCATTTTTTTGTGGAGTATAGGGATAAATATACTGATGTTTTATACCATATTTTATCATATAATCTTCAAAAGAATTTCTGGTGAATTTGTTACCATTATCTATTCACATATTTTTTATATACATCCCCATTTCTTTCTCAAATTCTTTTCTTAAAAACTTGATCATTTCCACTGCTGCTGACTTTTGTTTCATAAACATGATGTTTTTAATCCAAGTGAAATCATGAATAAAAGTTATAAAATATAAATCTCCTTTTTTTTATTGATGTATCATCGACCCACATAAATCAGAATGAAAAAGTTCAAGAGGTTTTTTTGATTTAATCTCAACTTTCTTATGACTTTTTTTAGCCATATTCCCTTTCTAAAAAGTAATAAAAACGTCATATTCTATTAATTTCAATTTTGGAATGTTTTTAACAACATAAACTTTAGAAATTTTTTCACGTTTTTCTATCCAAGATGTCGAAGTGTTCAGTGCAACAATTTGTTTTCATCTTATGTACTTAAGTAACAAGAGTTGTCAAATTATTCTATTTAGAAAAGATTTTTCATTAATTATTTATACTTTTGTAATCACTTCCCATATTTAAATATTTTGATAAAAAAATAATCTTTTTGTGAATATTAATAATTTTCCATCATAACAATGTTTTATTACACTAATTAAGCTATTATTTATCCCCTCATTAAATAAAATTTCCTTAGATTTCAACTTTCTGCTTCAATCTCAGCTGTTCTGATTCCAATTATTTTTAAGAAACTATCATTACCAAAGGTAACCATTACTCCATCATGAATTTAAACATGTTTTAAGATTTTAATATCACCTCTCATATATGAGGAACAACCACTATCAAGTATCCCTGGTTTGTTCCTTTTACTTTCTTTAAAAACTATCTCAACAATAAATCTCTTTCTTCAAATTTCTTCTTTCCAGCTTCCTTTTATTTTCTTCCACAAAGAAACTCATTTTGGAAGGAGTTTCATACATTTTTCCACATTATGAATAACCTCATCACATCTTCCATACACTTATTCCTTACATTCAAAATTATTTTTTGTTGGAAGGTTTATAACATCTTGATATTTTTATTTTCTAGCTTCATATGAGTTAATAAAGTTACTCATTTTACTTCCACTATTTATTTCACTTTGCTAAAGCCTTTTTCTAGGTAGAGATAAGTTGTACCAAAAATTATAATCCCTTTTCCCATAGATTCCACAACACTAGAAATAACTATAAAATCTTTATTTTCTATTGAAGTAAGATATTTCTCTGTAGAAACTTTGTTGATGTTGATAACTTTATTCATATTTAATAATATTTAGATATAGAACATATTTCCCCCTATGTGGGATTTCATCCTTTTTAGAAAAAATAGTTTTCTCACACACTTTTTCCACCCAAGACTTCCCAATATTTTTTTATAAAACTTAAAATTCTAGAAAAATCAGATGAAATATTATTTTTGTTATGTAAGGATTTTACCTGATTATTGATTTGATATTTCCCAACAACATTAAAAGTATCAAGTTTTACTTACAAGGCTTTTTTGAAATTTTCATTCATCTTCCTCAGAGTACTTTCAAACTCAAGAGGTTTTGATTGAAACCTGTTAACTTATTCCTTGGAAACCAACTTAATTTTGAGATCTTCAACTATATTTCCTTGTTCAGTAATTCTAAGTTTGTAACTTAAGATCTACTGAATGTATTATTCCTCTTGCTTTATAAAATATATTATTCCTAGAACAAATTCTTCATAGTATTTCTTTATTACTATAATTTATTTCTTGAGAGATTTTTTTATCAAGACATAAAATAAGTTTTTACCTGATCTGATACTCTCTGTAATATTATTCACATCCTTATTTTTTAATATTTTAGGAGTCTTCAAATTTCTATACTTTTTTCGATGAATGTTATAACATTTTCTAAAATTTTATCTTCTAAATAATTGTTTTTTTTGAGTCGAATTTATCTTTCTTACTCAACATACATATCTTGTTTATAGTAAACTTATTCTTATATTTTTGGATGACTTTTATTCTTTATCATTTTTGTTCCACTTCTTCCAATGAGTTTTTTCATCATAATAATCTTTACATTCACCAACTTTATTTTCGGAGAAATTCATAGCAAAGTGACTAATTCCACCACACTCTAAAAATTTGAGAGGAAGTTTACCACCATACTTTCCCTCTTCCCCTTTAATAGTTTTTCGATATAGGAGACATGATTTTTTCCTTAAAAAGATCATCCTCTTTATATTTGGAGTCACAAGGATCAACATCCTAAACAGATTTCATTTTCATTTTTCTCATGGCTTTAAAATTCATTTCATATTTAATATTATTTTTAAAAATTGGAGATTTTATTATTTCATAAGAAATAATAAAGTTATGCAATTAATCCAGAGATAAATCATCCTTATATTCTAAAGAATAAAGTTTAGAACCAAACACGTCTGAAAATTTTCTATTAAGTTTCTTCAAAATTGTAGAATATTCTAGGACATATCCAAACCCTCTAATGTTGAAAATAATTTCATTTACTCTGGTGAAGTATTCATCAATAGTTTGTTCATCTCTCATTTTGATGTCTTCATACTTAATACTCTAGATTTGTAACTTTTCTTCCCTCACTTTAGTATTCTATTAAAAAATACTCTCTAGATTTTTACACATACTTTTTTGAAGTTTTAAGTCCCATAAAATTTATAGAAATTTTTTTGATAAGGACATAGGGATAAAATTTCTAGCCTTTCCAAAAAATTATATATTTCACTTATCAGTAAACGTCACAGGATAATCTTTCTCAATAGGTGAAAAAAAATTGTAACTGCATCAAAAAATTTCAGACCAAGAGATATGAGATAAATAATCATCCCATTTTTCCATAAATAATAATTTCATACATTAAATATAGGAATTAATATAATATCGACAAAATTGGGATCATCTATGATAAGAATTAAACAAGGGAGGCTTTGCTCTGATACCAAATGAATTTTTAAATGATTGAATAATAAATAAGAAGGGGGGGGGGTTGAATTAACTGTTCACTTTTATAAGCTTTATTAATTTTTAAAACATAACCACTACAAACTATTAATATTTATTTACTTATCATATTTTTGTAAATAATAAGGCATGAAAAAGTAGGAAAGTATGTAAAAAACGCAAGATTTAAAATGTTTAGCCTCAATGTGAGAACCTACATCCTTTCAATAGCCACTCATATGGGTCTATAGAAATTCACTATTATGAAGAAGTGAATACAACTTGTGAAAACTCCCTTTATACACCTTATATATTTTGATTGAAAATATTATACCGACTCCCACTAGTTTAAAAAGTTTCTTATAAAACAATTGATAAAAAAAGAATAAAAACTTTATTCAAACTACTCCACAAATGATTAGTCTAGATATTTAGTATGATTTGGATGAATCTTATTATCTCAATCCAATTAACTCAATACAATTCCCCCTTACTCAATTTTCACTTCTCAAACTCTTCTTAGATACTCAGTCAAATCTTTTTCAATATGATCGACTAAATATGATATTCTCAATATGATGTTTCTCAATACGATTCTTCTATCTGGTAAAAAACATTCAAGTGTCTGATCTTCTTATGAGATCTTAGTCTGGAAATAACTTTCACTCAAATTATTTAGTGATCCACCTTTTCTGTTTTTGTGAAAAAAGTTAAAAAATGTGAATGAGGTGTTCCTCTATTTATAGGTGGATTAGAAAATAAAAAGTGAGAAACTTAAAAACTTTTACCGCTTCCCCAAATTTAAAAACTCCCAAAATAACTCACATTTAAAATTTAACTTTGACTTCTTTAAACATTATCTTATTTCTTTGAGATTTATGCACAACTGAATAAACTAAATTTTATTTAGTTTAATGTAACTTCCTTAGTTTCATTATGATGAAACTTTTTCTACTTCAACTTCCTTTTCTCATTACGATGAACTTACTTAGATTCAAATTAATTAGCTCATTATTATTTTCCTTTCTTTCTCATCTCATTATGATCTACCTTTTTTTCATCAGATCATTATGATTTGTATTTCTTTATCAGATCATTATGATCTACCTTTGTTTCTCATCTCATTATGATATGTATTTCTTTATTATCTCATTATGACCTATCTTTATTTTTTGTTTTTTAATTAAAGTTTTACTTTATTTCCCAGAGTTAGTATAATGGAATCCTCACAACGATGGAATTTTCATTAAGATGGAATTTTTATTATGATGGAATTGTCCACTCTGCAACTTTTAAATTCTTCAAACTTTATCATATTTACACATTATAACTTATAGAAACTTCTGAATTTGGTAGTTCTAGATTCAATTTGTGTCTGAATTTCTAGAACTAATAAAATCATTATGATTCCTCCATTTTTCAAAAACTTTTATCATGATAGTTTCCATGGTTTTTTAGAACTCCATGATCAACAAAGAATTGTCTGATTTTTTAGAAAGTTTGAGAACTTTCTGACTCCTGACTTCACTTTCTTTAAAAAAATGATTCAGCATCATTACAACTTCTTCACTCAGTAACATATGACTTTCTAACTGAGCAACTTCTTTCTTTCTTTTCTCCAAAACATCAGACTTTATAACCAACACTAATTCTGATGAATCTTTATTCCGATGTATTTGAATATGATAAAGTGACTGATCAATAAATTCATATTCTTGATTTCTTCTGTGTTTGGTGCTTCTCAGATCGAAAACATGTGTTCGGAAAATTGTGTTTAGAAAAAAACTTTCTTAAAGATAAAACTTTTCTATCCCTTTGTGTTTGGATAAAAATACTACCATCTTTCTTACAAGACTCATTATAATGGAATGGGTCCGATCCTGAATAACAAAAACATTTTAATACAAAAAAGTTTAGTTATAAACAAATACAAAAACTTTGTTAAAAAAATTTGTAACAAATTTTCTTTACTTTCTCAACCCAATATTTCCTATTTTATATTCTCACACCCGTATGGTTAGTAAAATTAGATGAAATTTTATGTTTAGTGGGTATAGATTTCACTTTATTCTTGGGATGTGTTCTTCCAGCAGCTTGAGATGTATCAACCTTTACCTGTGAAGCTTTTTTGAAATTCTCACTAATCACCTTTAAAGAATTTTCAACCTTGAGACATCTTGATTATATCTTACATAACTAATATTTCTTTATAATAAGTTTTTTATCAAGATCTTTCAATATTTTCTCTTATTCTTTAACTTTCAAATTGACATTCATAATTTCTTTTATATACAAACATTCCTTTTTACACAATTCTTATTTTCCTCTTTTTTTATATTCACTTTAATTTTTTAATATTCTATATTCTTTCTTGAGTTTTGTGTTTTACTCAAGACATACCAAAAGTTATGATATGAGAAAATATTCTCTATAGGTTTCTTCACATTTTTCTTCATTACTATTTTATGCATATTTTTTTCTTTCAACATGAGGGATAAAGGTTCTAAAATTATCTATATTTCTATCTTCAAATGAATTATTGTACAAAGATTCATGCTCTATATTCTTACTAATCATACTTATTTTATTTCTTCTGTTTAATTTTTTCTTACTTCTAGTTTACTACTTATCTCCCTTGGAAGTTTTACTTAACTTTTTCATATGAGGTTTTTCTTTTGAATAATTATCATTATATTTTATATCTTTATTCTTTGGATAGTTCATAGAAAAATGTTCGATGACTCTACAATCAAAAAATTTAAGTTGGAATTTTCCTTCGTACTTTTCTATACCATTTCAGTAAATTTTAGAGATAAAGGACATAATTATACCATTCAATTTAACACCATCTTATTTATCTGTGATTCACTGAGGCCCAATACCAAATGTTCAGGTTTTTAGATTTTCAACTTCCTCATACCTTCAAAAGCTACCTATTTCTCAATATTATTTTTGAATATAGGATATTTCCTCAATTATTATGAAATAACCATGTTTTTTAATTCATCAAGATATAAATCATCTTTATATTCTAAAGAAGATATTTTAGAATCAAACACATTCATAAAGTTTCTCTTAAATTTTTTAATGATAGTTAAAACTTCAAAGACATCCTAAATCCTATGGTCTTGTTAAAAATTTCATCAACTCTACTGATGTAGTCATCAATACTTTTATCTTCAAACATTATAATATATTCAAACTTTCTTCTCTCGATTCAAAGCTTTTCTTCCTTCACTTTTACATTTCCCTTGAAGGTACTTTCAATTTTTTACCAATTTTACTTTGTTGTATTCATACCAATAAACTTCATATAATTTTTTTATATGGAAATATGAATAAAATTATAAGATTTTACATCAACCTAAATATTTATTTTGTTAGTAAATGTCATAAGAGAATCTTTCTCTAAGGGTGTAAAGCCTATTGCATCTTCATAAATATCCTCCTGATAAAGTGAAAAAAGGCATGATATCATTCTATTTTTCCATCCATGATAATTTTTTACATCAAAGGTAACAATACCTCTACTATTAACATATCTGAGGTTACTTATGATAAGGATAATAATGATCTTATAGAGGTAACCAGCCAGATCTGATACCACTTGAAGTTCGTAGTAATGTGTATACCATTGAGGTGGGGGGGGGAGTCAATGATGATCTTTTATAATTTCATTTCTCCTAAAATTAACCTTTTAAACTTGTTAGTGTATCTATCCTCTCAACTTTATAAATCTCAACCTTACTCGTATAAAAATATAAGAAAATAAAGTAAGGCACATAATATTTTTACAAGGCCACCCAATGTCAATGTCTACATCATTTCCATGTCATATTCCAATAGTCCATGTAAATTAACTATATAATGAAGCTAATAAAATCAAGATAAATCCCATAAACATATTTATATCTCCCATATGTAATTATACTAGCCCCCACCAGTTATAAATTTTTCTTATACTATAGATAAAAAAAACATCGAAAGTATCTCACAACACTTTCTAAAATCAATGTACAGTACACTAGGGATGTTGCAACTCTATCAAGGGATCTTTAATATCTTTCTAGTATGACTCCATCTGGTGTGACTCTACTAAGTTATCCCCAATTTGATGCTATTATTTAGTGATCTATCCAATATCTCGGTCTAGTAGCTCTATCCAGAGCCTCTAGTTTAACTAAGTGATTCCTTGGATGGACACTGATGCTGAAAAACCTTTAGTAAATCCTCTCCATGATAATATAAATAACCAATTCTTAAAAATACTTCACCCCATTATATTGGAAGACTTCCTCCACAATTTAAGGGAGAATTTCGGGCTCTAATTTTAATTTTCCTACTCAACTCATATTTTATTTGACTGTCTTCAAATCTGGTGAAAGTTTTTATCCAATAACATTCATATTAATTTCCTTAAATCGTGATATCAAAAAATTTATTAAAATATTACTTAATATCTTTCTAGATTTATGAATGATAAAATAACATCTCAACATCATCACATTTAAAGAATTTTTTTAAAGCTACTCAAAACACCATCAAATGTATGTCTATCTGATTTTGTTTGTCTGATAAAGTTGGTATAGTAGACTCAGGATTCCTCCATACAATACTATTAACATGTTTCCTATGTCTATTTTACTCTTATAAGAACATATATTTTGATCTATTTAATGATATGGTGTTTCTCTATCCAATCATCTCACATCCGATCAAACTTTGTTCAGAGCTTGGTTTGCTAAAATCCAGTCTAATGACTTCTTCTCCATTCAATAATTTTTATATTTCTTTATATGGTATACTTAACATAATTTTACTCCTGGAGAAACATTGTAAATTTTCATTCAATGTAATTTGAAAATGTTTATCCATTGGAACTTCATTGATCACCATCACTCTCTCCATCTGGTAAAACTTTTTACTTATACATCTAGTAACCTTCAGATATTTATTACTTTTATAGAGTTAAAAAGACTCCATATGATGATTATCTATATAATGGACTCAATCCTATGACCTTCATACAATAGAAAACATCATGAATTTAAATATTTAAACATTGTACAGATTGCAACTTCATCTTTCTATAAAACCCAATTTTTAAAAACTACCACTATCCGGTAAGATCATTTTGTTAACATTATTCTAGTAACAACCACAGATCTCTATTAAATAATTTTTTATAACCCATTCACTTCATTTCTTAAACTTTTTATAAACACAACTCAAAATTTGTACAAAATTTATAACTTGAACTTTGTACAACTGTCTTCATTTAGAAACTTCATCTTGGACCATGAAAACAATTTAGTAATCATGATGTTAGAAACATTGAGGACCAACATTAAATCATATGACTAAGAAAGATAAGTAACTAAAAATTCTTCAGTAATTAATTTTTACTTGGAACAAGAAAACATTCACAAACACAAATTTAACAAAAAATACAACAATATTTACAAAAAACCCAATAGATCTTCAAAGTTGATTATCTAAAGTTCTTATATATCATGTTAAATAATTGATTTATTCATTTATTTATATAGTCCATGTTTAAATATTAATTTATATAAATATTTTATATGATGTAATTATTATGTATGATTATATATATATATAATAAATTAATGTTTATATATTTTCATATTATGCATACATGGAAGGATTCCATGAGATTTAAATATGTAATAAGATATAATAATTAAGGATTTAATATACATGTTATTTATATTAAAGTAGTGATACTAAGAAAAACTACTCAAATAATAAGTGCAAGACTATTTATAAATTAAACACTTATCAAACCTTGATCACTAAGTACAGGTTACCCTAACTCTTAGGTTCCCATGATTTATCTTACGTAAGGAAAGAAATTTATAGGTGACTCTAATAATTGGGTTATTATTTTTTATGTAATATTTAGGTAACATTTTACTGAGTAACCATCCATGGGACAATGTGATAATGTGATTAATTAATTGTTGAATTAATTAATGGGACTATGTGATTAATTAATTTTTGAATTAATTAATTTTGTGATATGGCTAATTAATTGTTTAATTAATTAATGGGACTATGTGATTAATTAATTGTTGAATTAATTAATGTGATGTTGTGATTAATTATTTGTTGAATTAATTAATGTGATGTTGTGATACATGTGACATGTAAAATTGTGACAAAAGATTAATACTGATTAATCTTGATTAATGTAATGTATGTGATATATGTTCTTTATTGAGAAACGGGTTGTGAGACAGGGACTGATGCTCTAAATACTCATGAGGTGATAGACATGGCGTTCTACACCCAACATGCATGAAAATATTATTTGATGGGACATGGACTAATGCTCCAAATACCCATGGGTTGTGAGACATGGACTGATGCTTTAAATACTCACAGGGTGATAGAAATGACATTATACACCCAAAATGCATGCAAATATTATTTTATGGGACATGGACTGATTCTCCAAATACCCATGGGTTGTGAGATAGGGACTAATGATCCAAATACTCACGAGGGTGCTAGACATGAAGTTGTACACCCATTAATTGACATTGGACTATGGTTCCAATTAGAGGTGATATTAATTGAATTGAAATGGACAATGAAATCACTTTCTTTTAAATAAAATTTGTGTTGATACTTTAAAATGGTTCAAACACCGGCACAACCAAAGCAAGTATTGAGATACGAATGTCTATGGGAACTTGGTGGTTTATGGAGTTAAATAAGGGATAATTGAATAAATGTAAACTGTCTACTTTATTAGTTGTTTTTGTAAATCTGTATACACTATCATTGACTGGATTTGTTTTAGACATCGTTGGTGGTGGCTTACTGAGTTGTACTAACACCCTACTCGGACTACCTGATCGGTACCTGAGTAGACTTTTTTTTTTTGTTTTTTTCTGAACAGGTTTGGGGAAAATTTCTTGAGTTAGATGGTTGAGTTGGGATGGATCATGGCGAGGGGACCAGACGTGGTTCAGGACCTTATTGGTTGTCATCAGTTTCTTTACTTTTCTGTTTTCATTTTAGGCACCTAACACATACTTCAACATGACATGTTTTCTGTTTCTGTTTGATATTGTATTTTATTTCTTCATAATTTTAATATATTTTTTTGTCTTTATATATGATTATTCTATTGTTTATTATTTTTGCATGTGTCTACTCAGATAAAAGAGGGTATAGTCTCCCCATGAATGATTTACGAGATCCTCGCTGCTTGTCGGCAACCTCTGTCGTATGGGGAGGCACGCCAGAGGTCATGTAGAAGACTGGCTCAAGGCACTATTGTGTGGCACCCTGGTCAGGACGTTACAAAGTGGTATCAGAGGAGGTTTTCATTCTTATTCTTTTGCCTTACTATTTGGGAAAGGTAGGCGGGATACTGGGAAGAGTTGGGGATTGGTTTTGATTTCGTGCATGGAAGTAGCTACCCCATATATAGGGGAGAACCCAAGTACCCAGGGTGTGATTGTTGTTATTATTGTTTGCTATTACATTTGAATATTATTTCACCTTTGGTGATGCACTTATTATGTGATGTGATTATTTTTTTGTAATTTGTTGAGATTGACTCATAGCCTGGTATGGCATGAGGGTTGAGTCATCATGCATCATTCTAGGAACTCAAGATTGTTTTGAAATACATCATTTTAGGAACTCAAGAGAAAATGGGTTTTGGGTAAGTTGTTGAACTTAAAATATTTTTCCTTTCTTGTCGAATTGAAATGAAAATGGTGCTTAATGTGAAATTGAGAGATATTGTGAAATGATTCTATATGCATTTAAATCGGTGTCTAAGTGATAAAATTGAAAAAATGATAATTTTTATACCCTTGTTAACCAAGACCTAGGTTTAGGATGGTTAATGGTAGATATAGTGCCTTAGTTTTGACCATGTGGCAGGATATATGGGAAATACTTGATATGGTTTTGTGTAAATCCCTCTTGTTTACGATTCTAATTGTTGTGAAAAAAAATTCTTCATTTTTTTGTTTGACCCTGGATGTGGATAGTTTGGGTAGAGATAATTCCCTAGTTTTAGAACTCTGTTACGGGTTATGTAAAAAATAGTATAGTTTTGAATTAGTGTTGTGAGATGTTGGCGGGCAGGGGAGACGAGACATTCGAACTGGTTAAGGTGTTTCCATAGTGGGAGGTAACATCGATGATGAAGGATTTGTGGTGTTATTTATAGACGACTTCTTAGTGTACTTTTAATTAGTGATGATCATGTCCCCTATCTTGACATAGTCCTAGTTACACTAAGAAAGATCTGGCTTTATGCTTAGCTAAATGAATGTAATTTGGTTAGATATGGGGCCCCTTGGAGGTTTTGCTTATGAAGTTATATATAAGTGGAGCTTGATAGTGTGAGGTACATCATCATCAATTTACAAATGAGATTATTAGGATTGACTGGAGGTCGATAAAAACTACTATATTGAACTACTTAACAAGAGGGGATAACAAAACTTCAAAGGTGGCTAGATTGCAAGAACTTGGTTTTTCATAAAGGTGCTTGGGAGTACAGCTCAAGGATGAGCTATTATAAGGTGGGAATATTGTAAGATTCTGTCCTTTTACCAAATATGTTTTCCTTTGACTTATTACTTTTATAGATTTTCAATACTTTATGTGAAAAAATATATTTTATTAGTAAAAGAACTTAATAAATGTTTAAAGACTTATATGAGAAATAATGCCCAGTTAAAATATTGCAATATTTTTATTGGAACGCTTTCAGATTCAGACATTGGATAGTGTGATATTCTGAGATCTGTAAAGCCTTGGCAAAGGAAAAATAAAAATATTAATGATATTATAGTAAGAGAGGACAATATATTCAAAATAATTGAATAAATCTATAACAGTTTGTCATATGAAAAATCTGAGACCACCAATGGGCCCAGAATTAAGGGTTTACCATATATAAGGTATAACATTTGTTCACATCGAGTGTTTGGATTCCTCGCTCGCAAGAAATATCCCTTTATTTTTAATTAATTATTTATTCCATTTCTTTAAAGAATAAATCATTAATAACTCACAAAACATACATTTCATGAGAAATCCGAGACCACTGATGTGTCCTAAATGGGGGGGTTTACACTAGACAAGGTATAATATTGGTAAGCGATGAGTGTTTTGACGCCTCGCTCGCAAAAATATCATTTTTATTTTTATTAATTATTTATTCCGTTTTTAAGTATTAAATCATCAATATCACTCAAACAGTTCATCAGTTAAGAAATTTGAGACCACCGTTGGGTCTGGAATGAGGTGTTTACCCTCGTCGGGACATAATTTTTGCAATTAACAGACATTTGTGATTATTTGATTTTCATGTTAGATAATTAAATTATCTACTTAATTAAAAATCGACCAAAACTATTTATCTTCTACATTTAACCAGTTTCCACCATTTTTAATGATGGTTGAATTCTAAACCATGAAATTTCAACTATTTTTGATGTTTTAAAAACAGAAATAACTTAATGATATGAAATTAAACACTCCTAATTAATTGTTTCAGTTTAAGGAGTGGATTAATGAGGCTTTCAGTTCTTGAGTGGAGGCATGTGCATGAGGTTTATAAATAGGCATGAACTTCATTTGTTATTTTGGGATTAGTTCTTTTAGAATCCAGTTAAACCTGAAACTCTCATCGCGTAACCTTACTTGGGTAGGCCGGGACTCCCCCTCTTCCTCCGCAGAAACTGGGTGCACTACGCCCTTGAAGCACCACCTTGTTGTGCGCCAAAACCTAGTGCGCCAACCAGGTGTGTCTTATTTTGATTTTATTATTTTTTTAATTTCTTTTATTCCCTCTATATTTATATCATTTTATAATATTTTTTTAAACAAAAATGGATGGAAAAAAGGGAAAAATAAGGATTGTTTTATAAATAATAATTTTGTTTTTCAAATGATGATTTCATGGATTTTTTAAAGAAATTATCAATGTATGATTTGATAAAATAATCCTCCAACAATTATCATTTTGTTGACTTAGTATAATAATATCAAGTATATTTATAAAGAAATAATATGTAATTATTAAATGATAAATAAATATGATATTATCATAAAATATTTATCAGCGAATAACATGTGTCTTTTTGAGAGTTCGTCCGTTCTCCGTTTCTGCTCAAACCAAACTTCAATAACAAATATCTTTTTTGATATTGATCAAATTGATGCGCTGTCAGTTGCATTGGATTCGTATTGATAATAGGATGGTGTGTATAAATATTTCTTTCATAGAAAATGAATTATTTTAAGTAGAGTTTTTTTAAGACGAATATGCTTATTTATTTAATTTCTCATTCGATAGTCATTAGAATAATGCGCCATCAGTGATGTTAGATTCATATCATGTGTTCATCATATTTGAGGTAGGTGGTCTAAATTTAAATCCCATAGTCCTGATTCATTTGTGCATATACAATTGTAGAACTTTTATGATAGATTAATTATGAGGATTTTGTGATGGTGTATTTTGTTAATTAATTTTAGAATTAATTAATGGTCATGATGTGATCAATTAATTTTTTTGGTTTAAATAATTAATTGATAGAGGCTTTTGTGATGGTGGATTTGGTTAATTAATTTTGGAATTAATTAACGGTCATGATGTGATTAATTAATTAGGTTGGTTTAAATAATTAATAGATAGATTAATTATGAGGATTTTGTGATGGTGGACTTGGTTAATTAATTTTGGAATTAATTAATAGTCATGATGTGATTAATTAATATGGTTGGACTAAATAATTAATTTATAGATTGATTATGAGGATTTTATGATGGTAGAATTTTTTAATTAATTTTAGAATTAATTAATAGTCATGATATGATTTATTAATTTGGTTGGTTGAAATAATTAATTGATGAATTAATTAATTGATGTAACATAATTATTTAATTGTTGAACTAAATAATAGAATTTATGGAAACAATTAATTAGTGGATTAATTGAAGAGGGGTTTAATGTGAATTAATTAATTATGAATTAATTAAATGATGTGGACAATTAATTTGTGAATTAATTAAAGGCTTGAGTTAGATTAATTAGTTGAGGAATTAGTTAATGGGAATAGTTTGAATTAATTAATTGGTAAATTAATTAATGGATGTAATGTTATGATTTTTGAGTTACATTGATTAATTGGAGAAATAATTAATCAGAATTGTTGGGTTGATATAATTGAATTAGTTAGGTTAATTAATTGGAAAATTAATTAATGAGGGTTTTTGTGTTATTAGAGTTGGATGAGTCAGATTAATTAAATGAAGAATTAACTAATGGAGATTATTGTGTTAAAAAAATTGAATGTGTTAGATTAATTAATTGGTGAATTAATTAATGAGTGTTGCTATGAGATGAAATTGAATGAATTAGATTAATTAATTGATAAGTAAATTAATATAGATGGTTGAGATATTGAATTGATATGATTGAATAATTAATAGTTTAATTAATTTAGAGGCAAAGAGATTTGTAAGTCGAGTAATTAATTGTTGAATTAATTATGTGATATTGAAATAGATGATTTGAGATAATTAATTGTATAATGAATTATAATCTATTGATATTGTGAATGAGATAATTAATTGTAGAATTAATTATGAGATTTTGAGGTGTGGATGTTGATTAATTAATTGATGAATTAATTAATGTGATGATATTAATCATGAATTTATAAATTAGTTAATTGGACAATGTGATTAATTAATTGTTAAACTAATTAATGGAATATGTGATTAATTAATTGTTGAATTAATTAATGGGACTACGCGATTAATTAATTGTTAAATTAATTAATTTTGTGATATGGTTAATTAATTGTTGAATTAATTAATGAGACTATGTGATTAATTAATTGTTTAATTAATTAATGTGATGTTGTGATTAATTATTTTTTGAATTAATTAATGTGATGTTGTGATACATGTGACATGTAAAATTGTGACAAAAGATTAATGTTGATTAATCTTGATTAATGTGATGTATCTGATATATTTTATTTATTGAGAAACGGGTTGTGAGACAGGGACTGATGCTCCAAATACTCATGGGGTGATAGACATGGCGCTCTACACCCAACATGCATGAAAATATTATTTGATGGGACATAGAATGATGCTCCAAATATCCATGGGTTGTGATACATAGACTAATGCTTCAAATACTCACGGGGTGATAGAAATAATATTCTACACCCATCATGCATGTAAATATTATTTTATGGGACAGGGACTGATGCTCTAAATACCCATGGGTTGTGAGATAGGGACTAATGCTACAAATACTCACGAGGGTGCTAGACATGGCGTTCTACACCCATTAATTAACATTGGAATATGGTTCCAATTAGAGGTGTTATTAATTGAATTGAAATGGAAAATGAAATCACTTTGGTTTAAATGAAATTTTTATTGATACTTTAAAATGGTTCAGACACTGGCATGACTGAAGGCGGTATTGAGATATGGGTGTCCATGGGAACTCAGTGGGTTATGAAGTTAAATAAGGGATAATTGAATAAATGTAAACTGTTTACTTTATTAATTCTTTTTGTAAATCTTTATACAATATTATTGACTGGATTTGTTTTAGATGCTATCTGTGGTAGCCTATTGAGTTGAACTCACACCCTACTCTGGTTTCCTGATCAGTACCCGAGTAGACTTTTTTTGTTTTTTTCTGGATAGGTTAATGGAAAAGTCCTCAAGTTAGATGGTTGAGTTGGGATGGATCATAGTGAGGGGACCATATGTGGTTCAGGACTTGCTTATGTGTCATTAGTGTCTTTACTTTTCGGTTTTCATTTTAGGCACCTAACACGTACTTCAACATGACATGTTTTCTGTTTTAGTTTGAAATTGTATTTCCCTACTTCATAATCTTTAGATATTGGTTTTTTTGTCTTTATTTTTAGTTACGCTGTTGTTTATTAATTTTTCTAGTGTCTACTTTGATAAAAGAGGGTATATTCTCCCCGTGACTGACTTATGAGACCCTCACTACTATTCGGCAGCCTCTGGCGTACAGGGAGGCATGCCTGAGGTCATGTGGCGGACCGACTGAGGGTACTGTTGCGTGGCACCCGGGTCGGGACGTTACATGGGGGAATAGTGTTGAGTTAATTTAAATGATATATTTGTGTAAAGGGTTATCCACTCAACTATCTAAGAGTCATATTCTATATGATTGACATTATTTTTTTCTATATATAGTAATTGATTATAATGTGAGATTAGATGGGATAAATCATAATGAAATATGTCTCTTGCCTCAATAAATGGATATGATATTTTGGTTCATCATTTTTAGTTTGAGTACTTTAATTAAAATAACTTAATTAAAAGATATAAAACATTA
This sequence comes from Viscum album, assembly GCA_963277665.1. Lineage (NCBI taxonomy): Eukaryota > Viridiplantae > Streptophyta > Magnoliopsida > Santalales > Viscaceae > Viscum > Viscum album. The sequence continues at coordinate 454,609,037 of OY728119.1, read as the reverse complement.
TAATCACCCAAAAATATATCTTTATTTTAGATTATGGAATGCTTCATGATTATAAATGAGAAATTCATCCAATGACACTATATATGTGGATTGGTGGACTCATTTGATAACATAAAATATTTTTTTATTAGGAAAAATGAACACATCAATTTTTAATGTAAAAGGTTATAGGGAAATTTTACCCTTGTATCTTATATATAATTATGTTTTTGGAATAATGAGTACTCAAGAAAGTGGTGGATATAGGTACTTAGTAACCTTTACTGATGACTTTTTTTAGTATGGTTATGTGTTTCTTATGATACCTAAGTTTGAAACCTTTAAAAATTTTAAAGTCACATACATGAATTATTTTAAATTTATTTTTCATTTAATTTATATTCTTTTTTTGTTTATGGTGGTTTCCGAGGCATTTTTAAAGAAGAGGGTGGTTACTTCAAGATTTGGGCCAAACCGTGAGCCCATTTCCAGATTTAAAAATAATTTTTTTTTCTTTTATAACTCCTTTTATTTTCAAACATTTTCAGCCATTACACTTACCACATGGCCTAAACTGACTTATTCAAACCCCCATATCCATTTTTAACCCTACATAACTCATAATCATGGTGTATTTGGGTGATTTATTCAGGCATTAGGCCAACTGGTGAGCCCATTTCCAGATTTAAGGAAATAATTTATATATTTTATATATCATTCATTTTTTTAACATTTTAGGTCATTAAACCTCTCACTAAAGCCCAAAAACCCTATAATCACCCCCATTTTCCATTTTACCTATTTAGAGCTCATATTCATTGTTTATTATGGAATATTTCATCAAGGTTTCACAAATTGTCTAGATTTGAAAAGGGAATTTGTTTCTTTCATAAATCATTAATTTTTTACTATTTTTATCCCATTTAAGTCCTCATTGTACCTTCTCATCCTTATTAGAATCTAAATTTCAATTTTGGGTGATTTTAGATTCAACCATTGGTGTATTTGGGGTGATTTATTCAAAGTTTCTCTAGTAAGATAATTCCTTTGTTGTTCCTTCCTTTTCCTTAGGGTTTATCCTACTTACTCCTCCTTCCATTATTTCTTAGTTATATCTTCTCCCCTGGTCATTAAAAAATATAGTTTTGTTATAAAATTATTTTCTATGGGGTTTTTGTTCATTTGGGGCTGGTCTTAATAGGTTTAGGGTTTATAAACCCTCAGATGGTGATATCAGGTGTGCATTTCCATTCCACAATGGATTTGAGGTAGGTTTCCCATTGAACTTGTAATTTTTATTTAAGATTTGTATTTTTAATGGTATTTAAACCCTCTACTAATTATTAGTATTGTTTTTTAAGCCTTTAATAACTTTATTTGGTGTGTAAGGTGGTGTTTATGCCTTATTTTGTGAAAAGTAGTGTTGTTTTGTTATAAAAGTACACACTAATTGTTTTTTTAAATGATATGTTATTTTTAAAACTTTTTTTGTGATGTTCATAACCTGGTTTAGTATTTTAAATAATGTCTTGGCATAAAAATTTGGTTTTATAACCTTTTTAATGTTAAATTTAATTGGTTTCATTAAATATTTCATGACACGTTTTCGAGAAAGTGCCCGCTTAGATTTTGTGTGCTTAAGGTGATATAAAATGATTGGTTTGGCTTATGAAAAATATTGGAAGCATGCGAATTAATGTTTTTGGGTTCCTTATGTGGGTTCCAATCTGGTTTTGGGTTTTATAATGAAATGAGTATGTGTTTTTAGGGTGTTTTGGCATGTGTTCTTGATAAATGGCCCATTTGGAATCTCTATAGAAATGGATGGATTTTGAACGTGTAACCTAAATTTTTAAGGGGTTTGTTTAAATTTTTTGTTTCTTACAATGGTGTATTTACACATCTTTATGAATAGTGTAATTAGTTCTTTTGATAAATTTTGTTTTTGTGAATAATTCTTAAAGGCCCATTCAATATTTTTCTTGTAAAACTAGTTTTCATGTGCATTCCATGTTGTATCATTAGGGTCATTTTATGATTGATTAAATTGATTTATTGAATGGTTTTGGGGATGAAAAATTTGTTTTGATATGTTATTGGTGTGTGTTTGTCCTTCAAGGATCATTTTTAAATGTATTTTATGTGTAAAGCCTCATTATACTTCTTGAAATTGTTTTATGAAAATTTTGAGTGGTTCATTGACCCGTGAAGGATATGTGAAACATGGTTGAGGGCTGTTTAGTGAGTGTATTATTTGGAAATGAAATTTTCATGTTCAAAGTGTACGTGATAACCTGTGGAAATTGATTGAGCACAAAGAAGGAAACTCGGGTATCTAGGTGGGTGGACGTGTACTAGTATGCTAGTGATCCAAATTGGTTTCATCCTTATTTCACGTAGCAAGTTCAATGATGACAATACTAAATAAAATATAATGATGATGTTGGGGTACACTAGGTTATGGGTATTTTTACCTCAGTGCCTGTTTCCATCCGGGCAGGATTGGGAACGCCCCTAAGGACTTGTCGTAGAGCTGCCCGAGTGATTGGTTTAGGGTCAGCCCAGACTGGTTTGTTAAATTTAAGGTGTTCAAAAGTGAAGTATAATCAAATAAACAAAAGTATTAATATTATATGATTAGTTTAGGGTGGTGAATACTTGATCTGAGAATTTAAGGATCAGATAAGAGATTATAGAAATGTTTCACTACTCACTCCTCCTAGAAAACCATAATGGAATGAGGTATTTGATAAAAGTAATTGAACACTATTAGACATGGTTTAATTAATGATGAGTTAGTGTACCCTTATAATATCGTTATGGGTATATTCTTTTGAAGCTACACTTTTATACTAAATGACACTCTATCCATGTTAGTTATATAGTCACACTATGAGATACAATATGAGAAGCATCCTAAATTTTCTTTTATGATGATTTTGGGTCTTGAGGAATGTATATGACATTTAACTTCATAAAATATTGGCACTAAATAAAAGAAATTATTTTTCATTGTTTATCTCAAAGATTTTTTGTGATACTACTTTTATAATACTACTGAATAAAAAGTGTTTGTGACCCAGTGTGGTGATTTTTATGAGAAGTATTACATTGTTTGAGGAGTCAGTTAGAGAAATTTTGAACATGTAGAAGTTTAAGACCAACAAATTTAAAGTTTTCCTAAGATAGAAGTTAATTTGATTCAATAAATAGTTATACAATAAGAACGAAATAAAGTTATAAAATAACCTTGAATTTTTTATAGGATTCATTATGGTCATGAAAGATATGGATTTATTATGGAAAATGCTGGTGAATTTATATCTATAAATGGTGAAAATACTACCCATCGAGAGGACTTTAAGAGTTATAATTACAAGAAATGGATAAATTCCATGAAATATGAAATATATTCCATATACAATAACTAATTTTAGAACTTATTGGATGCACCAAACAGGGTGATCCCCATAGGGTGCAAGTGGGGTTTTTACAAGAAAACTAACATAGATGGCAGTGTTTCTACCTATAAATCTTATTTTTAGCTAATTTTTTAAGAAAATTCATGTAATTAACTATAAATAATCATTTTATCTTATTGTTAAGATAAATACCAATCATATATTGATTTCTATAATAGATCATTATGATTTTGAGATATATTAAATAGATATTAAAACCACTTTTTTTAATGAGAATTTAGTCATGGACATGTATATCATATATGATTATTTTTTTGAAGATCCAAATGATCATGATCTGGTTTGAAATTTGAAATGATCCATTTATGAATTGAATCAAGCTTCTTAAAGTTGGATCCCAAAGTTTTATGATGCAATCAAAGATTTTGGTTTCATCAAGAATATAGATTATTCTTGTGTGTACAAGAAAATTAGTGGGAGTGTTGTTAAATTTATGGTATTGGAATTTGTTTCTTGATGAAAGAAATGGGTGAAACAACTTACATATTTGGTATAGAGATATATAGATATATATCGAAGAGTTTTCTTGGACTAGTCCAAGTATATATATTATTAAAGTGCTAAAGTGGTTTAGTCTAGAGAACTCCATGAATGGGTCTTTATTAGTTTTAAAGGGTATAAATCTTAGGAAGATTCAAGATCGTTATAAAGAGTTAAAAATTATAGATAGTATTTATTATGAATCTACCAAATGATATATCATATATAAAATGTTATATAGTATACCCGATGTTGCTTATACTTTGAGAACAACCGGTAGATACCAATCCAGTCTAAGTGAAAATAAATCAATTATTATAAATAATATCCTTAATTACATGAGAAGAAGTCAGAATATGTTCTTGGTATTTGAATGTGAGGATGAGATCATTATAAAAGGTTACACTTATTCTAGTTTCCAAACTAATAAGGATGATATAATATCTCAATATGGTTTTGTATTTTTCCTCAATGGTGAAGCTATTAAGTGGAAGAGTTTTAATCAGGCCACCATATTTGAATCGACAATAGAGGAAAAATACATCACTGTATCAGATGATATTAAGGAATTAGTTTGGATTAAGAAGTTCATCATTGAACTTGGGTTGATTACTAACATTTTAGAACAAATTTATCCCTATTTTGATAATAATGGAGATATTTCTTAAGCTATGGAACCCTGATCTCACCAAAATACCATGGAAGTCCTTCAAAAAACTATCTTATTTGAGAGATCATTGAGAGGGGTGATGTAAATATCTATAGGGTGACTACAAAGAATAATATAAAATATCTATTAATAAAAACATTAATGCAGTAGAAGGACGAGGGTCATGTGAAGTCTATGGGTATTAGATATATGAGAGACTAGATGTAATGATTGTTTTCAATGGAACTATATCATGGTTTTATAATAAAGGTAATCTACTTTATCCTTCATTCATGCGCACAAAATATATTACATGAATAGTGGAATGATAAAATCCCCCTAATATATAAATTGTATTTGTCCTGAATTGATGATAATCATGAAGTACTATGGGTTCTAATGAAATGTTAATATTATCATGATTTAAATCTTATATAGGATACTAAGATTAGACTAATGGGATAGTAAGTGGAGACTTATTATCTAGTATAACCCATGAAGGTTTATCACTTATAATTTCATACAATCATCGATATACTTATGGGTTTATGCTTATTATGAATCCCCATTACATGAGTTTGGAAATATACTTAGCACATGAACCTTCTTACATTGATACCTTTCTTATGCCAGCCTTTAGGCTGAGCTAATTAGGGTGTGTCTAGGTATGTTGCTAATCATGTCATTAATTGATGTTAACTAAGATGGGATATATCCTATTTTATAAAAAGTTTGAAATACAGGTCCATGATTAAACCGAATAGAGGAAATGATTGACCATGCTTATTCGAGTGACATGTAATGTGACCAACTACTTGAAATACATGTCATTTATTCATTCAAATTGGTCAGTCTCTAAAAAAGGGATTATATAATCATGTATATGATATATATAGATACATCTTATAGTGTACATGGTTATATAGAGATATGAGTGTGTTTGATCAAGATCACACCAGAACCCTTTGTAGCTTGAGTGGAAATAACTTTTCATTATAGGTCACTATTTTCTTACAATTATGGATTAGGTAATTCCTGATAATTTTCAATGATATAAATATTGTAGGGTCACACATAAAGACTAATAATGAGGATTTATTTTGGTAAAATATTTTTATCTAAATATGATATAGTTTATGATAATCATGTTTAAAGGAGTTTAGATGGATTCAAAAAGAGTTAAAGATGTTTTTTATAAATTTTGTGAGTATTTAGTGAAAGTGGTAGATTTTTTATTTTTGGAATTAAATCCCCCACCAAATCATGTACGTAATAGAATAAATCAAAGAGACTCCTTCATTAAATGATGTAGGCCTATAAAATGGAGTTCCTCAAGACTCATTTGGTGACTAGTATTGATCCATTATTGGAAAAAAATATATATGATTCTACTTTCTTTTTTTCCATAAACTTGGATATGCTAGCACACCATTATGGGGAAGAGGTCATATTGAAGCATTCAATGATTCTAGTGTTCGATGGATATTTTAAAAGGAATGAACCTGTTAGTTATTATTAGGGAAACTTAATAAAACTCACTTCCATTGAAGATTAAAATCATAGACTTTGAGGTATGAAATTTTATGGGTTTTTTGTTTCATATTATTGATTCCTCTACTGTTTGATATTAACATGTATTTTCTATATTCTACTACTACATTTGGATATATTCATATAAAAAAACCCCATAAAACAATGATTTATTCTCATACTAAGAACTCCTTTACAGTTCACTAAGTCAAAATATTTAACTTTATCTTCATAATCTATATATATATATACTCAAACTCTAACATGAGTGTTCTTATTCATGAGCTGCATGATCCAATCAACCAACTCCTTTAATTCATAGATAATATAGAATATTTAATATTATATAGTAATATCATGTATTATCATAGACTTTCCTTTACGTGTATTTAAAAATCCATATCTCACCATTTATTTAAACCATCTTCCACATTTTGACTCATTAATCTACTCCAAAACATTATGAAATATATTTAAATACTTCAATTTGTAACATTAATTAGTAACATCTCATTATTTATTTCTTCAATCAGTTGAAGTATATATTATCAATAATTAATAAAAGATACATCTCAATCCATTGGCTTTTTTAGTCTCCCCATCCACTGGGTTATCTATCTTTACCCTACACACATTAACCTAATTATATATTGAAAACAAATACAACTCACTTTATATGAACATTATTTAATTAAAATAAATTAGGTTCTTTAATATCCCCATTTTTAATTTTTACCATACTCATTAAAAATACAAATTCAATTATCAAATAAAATATTTTCTTCACAATTCTTCTCCCCTTATTGAAACTAAATACAAAGACTACTACCTGTGGGTTATAAATTAATTAACTCTAAGTTTACTTGAGAAAGACTAATATAGAAAACAAGTGTGATAAATTAATTTATAAATTTTGTTTGTAGAAACAATATAGTCCTCATCATTCTTTCTCATGCCACCAAATAATTTTTCTTCTCTCCCTTTAAATTTGAATTGATCCTTAAAAAACGATTTAAAAATAAAACAATTATACCTCAAACATGTTAATCTCAAAACTTTACAAATTATGGTATCTTATAAACTTATTCCCCCAAATGGGTAAACTTATTAATTTCTTCATCATGGTTGTTATTACCTAAAATTCTTTTGATAAGTGTCAACTGATTCCTATTAAAACATTTTGTTCAGCAACAACCCTAAAAAATTATTTTGTTGCTTTTCTACTCTGATATTAATTTTTTATGTTATAAAAAGGTAACAAATGGTACTTATTAAAGAACTAAAGGAAATATCACAACTTATATAGCTTTTAAGTTCTACCCTTAATTATATCACTTTCATTTATCAACACATAAAAGAAAAAAACAAATACATGGAATAAGTTGGAAATTTCTTTTACTCCTTAGTGAGAGTGGAAAGGTTGAAATTTATTTCTTAAAATGGGGGTTTGTCTAAACCCTTAGTCAATAAATTTATTATTTACCTAAGTATATATTATATTGAACAACCTAGGGTTGATCACTCTAGGAGGATAATTATAAACACAATTCTTCTATAATCAGTATTTTATTTAACAAAAATTTACTAAACTATACTAAATAGTTAGAGAGTTAAGGTTGGAATGTATGTTATATATAAATATAGACAAATTAATGGAAAAATATAATAATAATGAAAAATAAAAATAAATGAAAGAAAAAGTTAAGGGAAATATTTCACTCCCATTGTTAAATACGTGTAAGATTATTCATTATCTTAAAATGATTAAACTTAATTTTACTCAATGAAAACTCTCATTACTATTCAAGTATTCATCTTATCTACACTTAAATTATGAATATCTAGCATAGTAAAGAACCTTGAATCATGTTATCTCTCAATTTCCTCCCTATAATGAAACTGCATCCATTAATCATCCCATACTCCAATTGGGGAATTAAACAAAGGGAAGGAAAATAATTTTAATGGTGAAGAATAATTATTGATTATATAAGAACAAGAGACTACTATCACCAACCTTTTATTCTATAAAATCTTAAAATTTTCAAAGTTCAATCATGATGAAAAATTAAAGGCATGAAGACTTGGAAGACTCATAATATTAAACTATAAAATAATCTCAAGTTATCTCTAAATTACCATGGAGGTCGAGATCACAACATAGAGAGATAGAGAAAAAAACACTTAAATTTAATTAAAAATTTATGAAGATTATTATAGTAAAAGATAAAATATAGGAAAATCCTACACTACTATAAAGAAATAAACTCTTAGATATTAAGATTGAGGAAAGAGGAAAGTAGAGGCGATTAAAATTATTTAAATTGTAGAAGACTCTAATAGGCTTAATCAAATGCATGATAATGAATTCCAATCACAAATATCTTGATAGTAGTATATTTCCACCTAGAAAAAATATGTTTTTCTCTAACTTTGAAATCTATAATGTCTTCCCATTAACTTTGGTCTTCAAATATCACATGTGATCTTATTCCATATCATCTAGGAAAAATTTCCGCTAAGTCTAGGACCCTTACATATGCTCCTTTGATCTGGAATAAATTTTATGTATCCTCAAACTTAGTCTTATGTGTTCTAGGGATAACAAAATATTTTTTAAATATAAAAACCTTTGGCTCAGAGTTAATCTTATGTATGAAAAAATTTACTCATATGTATATAGGGAACTTCATGCCTTTGTAAATTTTATTCTCTTATGTGCAATATTTCATCTTATTGATACTTAACATCCAGATTAAATTCTTCTATAACTTAAACATGACTATAGATGATATTTTGGAGCATCAATGCATCTTATGATCTCTAACTATCCATATCTCCAATTCATTATGGACTCTTAACTTTTAGATCTAGAAATTTGGAAATTTATAGAGTGGTTATATTCAGGTATTGAGTGTTATCCCTATGAAAAAATAGCGAAGTTTACATATCAACTTGATTCATGGGTTACTTTTATGTATTATTTTTTGTAACCATTACGCATTCTAAAGAGACTTAGAACTTTATTCAAGCGGTAGAGGAGATTATCCTTACATATATAGGAAATTTCTCCTCCAAACTTTGTCAAAATCTCATAATCTACTTATAAGGACTCAAAAAGTTACTTTTTATGCATCATCCCCTCTATGTATGAGACTTAACCAAATTTATATATTAAAAAAACACTTATATATGGGCCTCATTATAGGGGACTTTATTATGTTACATTTTGGAAGTTCATCATGATTTAACCAACTCCTTATATAATATTAAATTCAATCATTTTATATCCAAATGTTTCTTTATATCTCTATTACTTCTTAAAATATCATCAAAACACGAGAAATTAAAGTTTTTTCATGAAAATTAATTACAAAATAATGATAAAATCTCTAAAAATAACAATTTATACCATTTTCATAGTAAATACAAAATTATTTGAAAACACTAAAAATGTGATAATTACCCATAAAATATAAAAATTTTGGTGATAAAATAATTTAAACGCAAAGTAAAAACAATGAAATATTTTTCTTTATTAATTTCCCCTCACTTAAACATTGCACTCTTGGGAAGTCATCTAATACCTAGGATAATTTAGATTTTTCAAGGTAAAATTGGAAGCACCTATCAATTATCACACCCTTGTAAATATCAGTCTTACTATATGAATCTCAACTCCATAACATCTCATTTTTCATAAAAAATCATTTAATATCCTATTAATCCCTATGCACATTTTTTACCTAACTCTCTGGAAATGTATCTCTATTTACTCAAGGTATTTAAATATGTTTTTTTCTCATTCTCAAGAGTATTTATAATTTCTATATGATTGATTCATTCCAAATATCACCACTTTATAGATTCATTTTTTGTTCTAATCATGAGGAATTTACATGAGTTATTATATGGCTAAGGGTTGATAGGTTTTAACTGTTTAAACCTTCAGAGGCAGAATAAGGATGTTTTGTTATAATATTAAGAAAAATGAATTATGTATAGTTTACACTCAAAAATAGAATCCTCAATCACTTTTAATTTTTAATTATTTGCCTGCAAACATCTATTGATTCCCATGGTAAGTTCACATGTGAACAATTTCAACAAAATAAATATTTTTCTCTTTTCTTCTTCTTCTCTCTACCTCTTTAACATCATTATTACTGGTTCTGTAGCATGTAAATTCTACATAGATTGAAATTTTAATTCAAAAGTGGAATATTTGGGATTTAAAAATTTATACACACTCCCTTTTCCCAATTTTATGGATATTCTTTCCTTCAATATTTCTATATTTTATTATTTTACATAGAATAAAACAACTTCAAATGACACAACACCCACAAAACATCACCCTCCGCAACACTTGAGTTTAAATATGATCATGAAGTTACATCTATACTAGGTTAGATAGTGATTAATTATTATAAAGTGGTTTATAAAAAATGTTCATTCATATATTTTGGGATATAAAAAATTTTATATTTAAAGGTATGACAAAATAAAAGTTTAATATAAAAAATGATTTTTAAATAATGCCTCAATAATATTTGAAATATTTTATGAAATCTAACAACTTTGAACAACATAAAAAAATAAGTTCTAGATATAATGACATGTCTAAAGATTGTCAAAAAAATAGAAATGTAAGAAAATGGGGAAAAGCTTTAGATACCTCTCTAGTTGGGTGAGATAAACATTATACAACACTTGTTCACGTGAGTTTCAAATTTGATCAAAATTCATTAAATGATCATATTATAAATAAAGAAATAAAATCTATTTTAGAAATCATATAAATACCTAGATATTAAAATCAATTAGTTATTCCAAAAATATCAATATAATATTATTTTTTAAAAGGTATTCAATTGTGTTTAAAATATCCTACAAACATGAAAAACAAAAAGAAAACACAAAACAATTTCTGAAAATTGGTTTACACTCCCCCCACTTGAACCTAACTACCCCTCAATTCAGTTAATAAAAATTTAAAATACAAGGGAAGATAAACCAAAGATAAATAAAGACACAACATGAGTTTATTTAGGCAGTGAAATCATGAATTATGGTTATAATTTCTACTAATTTTTTCAAACTTATAATAAAAATTAGAAACCAAGAATGATAACTTTATGAAATCAAGAGAAAGATTAATAGAAATAAGACCTTTTTTGAACCTCCAAATGGGTACTATATTTTAAACTATCCATAGTTGGAAAATTATAGAATTTTATTCCCAATCTGAAGGAGGATGATGTTTCTTAATCTAGAACCACCAAATTCACTTCTTTCTAGTACATTTATATATGAACTAGTTATATAAAACCCTTTTAACATATTTATTCATGTTCTAATCCATGAAATTATGGTTTCCATAGATTAGAGAAGGGAGTATGATATAGGGTTTATCATTTATTATTTATCTAGTTTAGTGGTGTCCACTGATGATGAATACATTAGGAGATGGTACAACTTCTTTTAGGGTTCACCTATAGTAATTGATTCTATAATGATTTAGAGTTATACAACATCATCCATATATGCATCGGTGTACAACTCAAATGGTTCCTCTATTCTCCCCTCAACTGGATCCTCTATATCCTTCACTATTGTATCCAATTATAAAAATTCAATATTAGGGAGGTCACTTAAAAATTCAGTATTAATGAATTTTGAATAAAATTAATTCTTAAAAATGAAACTATCTTATAAATTTTAGCTTTAATATTATTATCCTCAAGAATAATCATTGATTATTTATCTATTATAGTAGGTAGTAGAAAATCTATATTTTTATCAACAATTTTTATCACAAAATAAGTTTCATATTCAGCCATAAAAGTTTTCAAAGGTATGAATTTTTTTAAATTCAAAGTGTGGTAGATCACTAATAATTTCAATTTATAAAAAATAAGACTAATAATTATCTAAATATTATTGATCTCTTAAAATCAAATTAACTGTTAAGTCATGAGTAATGTACTCCTTTAATCTTGAAATGAAAAAACCAATATAATTCACCCATAAACTCACTCTAATAGGGTTCCTCAATAAATAAGTAGATGAAATAAAGTTTTACTTTTTTATGACACTATTTTTTCAATTAATTGTAAAAAAATTTCATTTTCTTACTAACTTATTTAAGAACTCAATTTTTTTTGAACATGATTACATAAATATTTTTACCTACTAGACTCATTAAATTGGTTAATAGGCCAAACATAATAATAATCACTATGATAATATATCAATGACCTAATTAAACTCTTCTAAATAAAGGTTTTATCCATGAACAATATTGAACAGGGAATGATATGAAATGAATTTCTTTTTTTTTAGTTTTTTAAATTTATTATTTTTTATCTATTTTTATCAAAAATAGTATATAAGTGATATGAATCCTCACGAATAATTCCAAATTGATGACGAGGGTCTTTCGTGAATCTTTGGTTAATAAATTTTTATTTATATAAGAATGTAGTGTAGTTCACAACCTAGGTTCAATCTCTTGCGGTGGCCACTCAAAAAAACTATTCTTATATTTTAACTATTTTATTTAACTATAACATACTAAAATATAATAAATAGTGGGTGTTTTAAGGATGTAATTCATGTTATACAAAAATACAGAAAAATACATGAAAGAAACAAGTAATGAAAATAAAAAAATGAAATTCAAACACAAGTCAAAAGAAAGACGTCACTCCCATGGTTAAATATATGTAATATTTTTCATTGTCTTAAAAAGATTCAACTTAATTTCACCCAATGAGAATTCTCATTACCATTTTATTATTCATCCTCACTGCACTTAAAGTATTAATATATATCATACTCAAGAACCCAAGAGTACAATGGTTATCTATTTCCTCATTATAATGAAACTAAATCCATTCATCATTCAATCCAATGACCAATGAATCAAATAAAGGTTAGTAGAAAATATTGTAACAGTAAATAAGAAACAAAAAAGATTCAAGAAAAAGAGACTACTATCACCTAACCATCATTCTACAAACTCTATAAATTCCCAGAGTTCAATAAAGATGAGTAATTAAATATATGAAGACTCATAAGACTCATAGTATTAACCTGAGAGTGAATCTCAAGATATCTATCCATTATCATAGAGGTCAATATCACAACATAGAAGAGAGAAATAAATTAAAACTTCAATTTAATTAAAAATACATGAATAAAATTATAGTAAAATAAAAAATAGTAAAAAATCCCTAAACTACTGATAAGAATCGAATTCTAACAGACTGAGGGAGTGGAGAGAGGAGAGGAAAACTATATAAAAAATAGTGGGATCAAACTTCATCAAATGCATGGTAATGTCTTCCTTACTTTAATAGCTTGATAGTAGTAAATTTTCACATGAAATTTTTTTATCTATATTTTAATTTTGTGATGTCTTCAAATTAACATTGGTCTTCAAATATCCCACGTTATCTTATTACATATTAATTTTAATAAATTTTCTCTAAGTCTAAGACCCTTATGAAAACCCCTTTGATCTGGAATGAACTCTACATATCCAAAAATTTACATATACATATTCTAGGGAGAGTACAACACATTTTCAAATTTCTAGATGTTATACTAAGAGTTACTCTTATGTATAAATAGTGTTTCTCTTAAATATATAGGGAAGTTCATGAATTTATAAATTTTTACTTCTTTTTCATAATATTTTATCTCTAGGATACTTAAAATTTCTAAATAAATTCTTCCATAAATCAAACATGATCATAGTTAATCTGTTAGAATGTCAATGAATCTTATGATATATTAAAACCATCATCTCATATTCCTTTCAGACACTTAACTTATAGATTTATAACTTTAGTAACATCTGAAGGGGTTACCTTCATGTATCGAGTGTCTTCCCCATAGTAAATGCAGTGAATTTTATATATCAACATAGACTGTGGGTTACTTTTACATATCAACTAATATTACCTTAACACATTCTAGGGTGACTTCAAACATAAATTTAACAAGAAAGGAGAGGACCTTTATGTATATAAGGAACTGACCCTCTGATCTTTTCCAAAATTTCATGATTTTATTAGAAGTACTTGTGAAGTTACTTTTACATATCATCCCACCATGTGTAGGAATTAATTGAATTTACACCCTAAAAAATACTATAATATACAATCCCCCTTGTAGGGGACTTTCTCATGATGTATTATGGAAATTCATTCTGCTTCAACCATTTTCTAATATCACATAAAAGTTAATTCTATTTCTTATATATATTGACTAATATATTTTATAATTCCTAAAAATATCATAAAAAATATGAAAATTAATGTTTATCCATGATAATTAATAACATAATAATGATAAAATCAATAAAAAACACAATTTAGTACATTTTCACAATATATTTCAAATTATTCCTAAAAAGTAAAAAACATGATAATAAACCATAAAATATCAAAAATAATGGGGATAAAATAATTTAATTAGAAATTAAAAAATAATGAATTAATTATCTCTATCTTTTTTTAACCATGAAACACCTTTACTTTTAGCTTTAATATTAGGATAATTCTTCATGATTTCTCCTTTTATTCTCTAAAAATAATTTTTACAAAAAATGGTCTTGTTACTTATTTCATCTATCTCCTTGCATGGAATTTTCCTTTTCACCTTAACTATTGTAGAATATCTATCTCTTGGTTCTTGATTTATCTTTATAAACCTTTCTAATTATGCTGGAAGCATGATAAGAAATTTTTTAGGAATATTTAAAACTTGGTTACATATTATACACAACTTCTCATGAGTCTTTAACTATCATGACTCAAGCCATAGATGCCCGACCCGTGACTACCCCAAGCCTACCTCCAATAGGCCAAGGGCTGGATACAAGTGCCAAGTAGGCATATCCCAAAAATGGGAGATATTATCCTAAAATAACTATAAACACACACACATCTCCAAGCCCTCAAAATGCTGAAATGTATAAAAACTTAAATAATGAATTCTTACATCTAGGATCCCACAATAGAGTATACTAGTAAAGTTATTAAAGCAGAAAAAGGGTCCAAATATAGTCCCAACCAAAAACTATAAAGATTCCAACCTGCTCCCAGGGTGAGGACTATGTCAAATGAAATCTCTTAGAAAAAATATAGATTTGACAAGATTGAGCTATACTCTACCCGCTCCCGGTCCTCCTAGGACACCATCAAAAGGGTCATCATCTATATAAGACACGACACATATGGGAAAATCCCATGCATGGGTGAGTATAAATATACTCAGTAAGACACCCTAAAACACTAAACACAAATCAATAAGTATAGTCAAATCAATTCAGTATATAAAAATAAATGTATAATATAATCATTCAGATATACTCAGAAAAGACACCACTCCACCGGGTGGTCATAAAAAACTATCAACCACATGATTGTTCTTAGAAAAATGCTTGTTATAAGAGAATCCACTCCATGAGTCATGCTATCATCAGACACACTTGATGAAGAGGTCTACATAATTGGTCCCCATTGAAGAAAGCTCACTGGTCTACGAAGACCCGAATACATAGATAGGGGTCATGCTCAAAACTGTTGGGGGACATCATGAACCCCATATAGATCAATCAACTACATTGGGGATCATATTTCCAAAATACCATAAACCCTATCAATATGACCAACTAGATAGAGGATGAAAGTCTTGCTTATGTAGGTTATGCTGATTCCACAAACCCCACCTTGGGAGAAAATGATGATAGAGGATCACACTCCAGTCTCACAGAGGGACACCGAAACTCTATCTGAGACTTGACCTCTAGAGGGGATCACAATCTTGTGATGTTGATGTAATGATGCACTATACCATTAAGGGAAAGGACCAAGGAAACACACTCAACCTATACTGGTTAAAACTAAGAAAATGAAGAGATACAAGCACTCTTGAAGGGGGTACAAGGTGTGTACCAAGAGGTACATGAAATGTCTAGTTATCCCCATGTCTGCCAGTGTGGAAGAGCCTCACACGACATGTAAGTATCAATGTACACAACATATAAAAAGAGTATATGACATTTAAATACACATGATACCCTACCTGTGTCACTTGGATGCGACTTTTTACGATTTCCATTTCTATTTTCTAAACCATGTACACTTGGTCGTGTCCATGTCCAAGTACACAACATACCACTTGGCCATGTAATTTTCACCATGTCTATATATTTCCTCAAGTACACACCAAGCCTCAAAGAAGGGGGTCACATTCCATGTGATAGGGGTCACCTACCGTGTGATCCTTATCTACATCCTGAAACCCTATCCACTACTTAATGGGACCAACAAGACATGTAATCCGGATTTAAATGCCATGTTGTTTGGGATTTTCTAGATCTGGAGGTTTATCATCCATTCTTCCTCACATGCCACTTCCACCCCATTTCTCACCAAAAATCAATCCATAGATTTTTGATCTAGGTCGACTGAGCTATACCGTCACTTGATCGCTAGAATATGACCTTTGAAATGGATCGTAAACATACCCTGACGTCTGATTTTCCATGCGCCACCCAGGAAGATGAATAACCCTCAATTCAGTCTCATTATTCCTCGATCTAGCCACTATCGTCATCAATTCTCAAACCAAAACCACCATCACATTCTGTACCTATGAATTTGATACATTGTTCCAAAGAATGACCACATAATGATTGGGAATCAGGTATTGGAAAAATCATTGGCCAAAATAAATAACAATGATGATTTAATGAAAAAATTGGGGAGAAATACATAAACCATAAAATGTGAGGAACAAACCTTGACTGTTGTTCATTTGACCTTGATTCGTTGTCTTAGAAGAGGACACACGAAGAGGATAAAAAAATTTAAATATAAAAATTCCATCAATTTAATTCTACCGATGATGTGTGTATCAATTATGTTCGTGGAATTGATCCTTTTTTTATTTGGGATCAAGAAACAGGATGGAAATCATAAAGAAAAACTTCCTACTTAGAGCTTGGATCAATCGTTGATGAAGAATGGATGTGTTTCAATCATTGATGAGATCCAAAAACTCCATTGGTGTAATGATCCATGATTTGATCCTGATCCATTATCAATCTCCAAGAGCGCTATCCTCAAATGACTTCAAGTAATCTAGGGTTTAGCATCCAACCCCAAGTCAAAATATATTTCTCTATATTTAAAGTGGAATAAAGTCTCTACAATGAAAAGAAATAAAAAAAAAATTAATTATTTTATTTTACTTATTTATGCCCGCGATGAGTTTTTTACAAACAACCCATGTCTATAAATGTTATGTAATTCCCAGGGTGAAACCCACATTCTGAACTCAACAATGCCCTCATATCTATGATATGGTCCCCCATTCATGTGTTATTAAACTTTTCAGGAAAATTATGTGTGCACTATATTAAATATATTTAATACATTTCAAACATTTATTATGAGAACACTGGGCCTCAGAATCACAAGCCATCTCTATTCCTAGTCTAAAAAATAATCCATATAATAATAAAAAAAACCTGAAAAATACAATCATTAAATTCTACCCACATTAGGTATTTTCATCCCCAAAATAGAAAAATCTACTAATAAAGATGAGGGTACTAGGCTCGCATCTGGGTATCCTTCTCCTAGGTTCTATCCAAAATATTCCCATACTGGCACTGATTATACACAATGGGAATCAATCACCCATAAATGATTCTCTCCTGCCGATCCTCAATATCCACTTGGTGCTTTGCAAAGGTAGCTCCATCCTCAAAGTTTAGCTTTCCCCATTTGATAACGTGTGACAGGTCACACACGTTCCTTATTAGCTATGACATGTGGAAGACATCTTGTAACTGGTCTAACTACAATGGTAGAACAAAGCGGTACACCACCTCACCAAATCTATGTAGTATCTGGAATATACCAATCAATATCGAAGATAACTTTCAACCACAACCAAATATCCTAAATCCATGTCAATATGAAACCCTCAAGGACACATGGTCTCCCTATTAGAACTCTAGAGGTCTTCATTATCAGTCCACATAAGAATTATGATGGTTTTGTATAATCCTCACCCACTCAAAGATGATCTGCACCTTCTCTGTAGTAGCTTGCACCAAATCTGGGCCCATGGGTGAAGACTCACGTGGATTAGTCCAACAAAGTGGTGACCTATAGGGTCTTATATACAAATCCATGAATGGTGCCATACCAATCATGTATGGGTTTCTATTTTTGTACAAAAAATCCCCCAAGGGTATTTGATCTTACCAACTACAACCAATGTCCAATATGTAAGCCTTAAATATGTCCTAAAAGACCTGAATGGTCTACTATGTCTGGATGTCAATTTGGGAGATGGAACACTGTGTTCAAGTGTAATTGAGTCCCAAAGTCCTCCTATAATCCTCTCTATATCTAATATGTGAAGAAAAAAATCCCATTCAAATATTATCATCAAGGTAATTCCATGGATTTGGACTATATCTTGGACATAGAGGCACCCCAATATTTGTACTGAACACTACTCTCAAATAGCTAGTAAGTTGTCCAACTTGGTGAGACAGTCTACAATCACCCAGATGGCATCATGTACCCTAGATGTATGTGGTAAGCCTGTCATGAAGTCCATGGACATCCCATACCACTTCCACTCTAACACCTCAAGGGGTTGGGCTAAACCCAATATAACCTGGTTCTCTTCCTTTAGTTGTTCACAAATGAGGCATCAAGAGACAAAATCTACAAATCCCTTCTTCATGCCAGGCCACCAAAAGTGAAATCAGAGGTCCTGGTACATCTTTTACAGACTCGGATGTACTACCAAAGGTTATGTATGAAACTCCCATAAACAATCCTCCCACAATGTCAAATATACCATTGTCCATCCTCTTAAAAGGATGGAGTGCTCCAAAACTTCAGAATATCCATCAGAAGCACGTTCAATGGATATATAAGTATATAAGGTCTCACATTTAGTATCTCCACACTGATCATCCCTAACACATTGTAAAAGTAATGGGGTAACAACCATCAACTGAAGATATGAATCACCATCCTTGTATAACAAGAACAACTTCAACAAGGCTAACTAATCTGACTCCTCAGCTAACAAATGAGTCCAAGATCTCCCGCTGAGGGTGTCTTTCACCACATTCCCCTTCCCAGGAGTATAAAAAATCTTACATTCATAGTCTTGGAGGAACTCTATCCATTTACTATATCTCAAGTTAAGATACTTTTTATGAGAATATATACTTGATACTCTTGTGGTAAGAGTAAATGATAAACCAATCACCCATCAAGTAGTGTGTCAACATCTTCAATGTGATGAATACTACTAATAAATCAAGATTGTGGGTTATATAGTTCTGACGATATGGTGTCAACTAGCATGAACCATAATGAATTGAATAACACTACATACTTGACACCCACCACTGGTAATCTCAATATGGGAGTGATCTTTAACCTTTACCACATCTCCTGAAATTACTACTGGAATATTTTATTCCACATGAAAGGATTCCCCTTTTAGGTCAAATATGTCAAGGGTGCTGCCACTCTAGAGAAATAAGGTACAAACCTTTGATAGTACCTTGCCAACCCAAGGAAACTCCGCACCTCAGTAACACTCTTGGGTGGCTCCCAAGTAAGAACTAACTCAACATTTTTTGGATCCACCACCAATACAACCTATGAGTTGAAGTGTCCTAGAAAGTGGACCTCTCGAATCCAAAATTGACACTTTGAGAGATTCCCATAAATATGGTGCTCTCAAATTGTGTCCAGGACCATCCCCAAGTGTCTCATGTGATCCTTCTTGGATGTCAAGTACATTAGGATGTCATTGATGAAGACTACCATAAATCAATATAAGAAAGGCTGAAAGGTCCTATTCATGAGTCTCATGAACACTTCTGGCATGTTCATCGCGGAAAATGACATTAAAAAGTACTCATAGTGACTGTAGTAACATATGAATTCCATCTTATGTATATATTCATCTCGTACTTACAGTTGGTGATAGATTGATATGAGGTCAATCTTCGAGAACCACCACACCCCTCCTAATTGATCAAAGAGTTCATCGATCCTCAGTAATGAATATTTATTCTTCACTATCACTTAATTTAAGTTCCAATAATCCACACATAACCTTAAGATCCCTTCCATATTCCTGTAAAACAATATTGGGGATACCCAGGTGGAAAACTAGGTCTCACAAAGCCCTTATCCTACAATTCCACCAACTGCACCCTTAGCTCTTGAAGCTTTATATAAGAAATTCGATATGATGGTGCATATATCATCTCTATCCTAGGATACAAGTCAATTTAGATGTCTATCTCTTGCTATAGAGGTAAACCGAATATTTCCTTAAGAAAGACGTCCTCATACTCCTCCACCACTACAAGAAAATGATATCCCAAAGCATCCACTACTCCAAGATTCATCTTATCCAACTGGTGATTAATAATCTACACTCTTCTATTCCTAAGATCTTCTTACTCTACCAAGGTTTACTTTTCAACCATAAAAGAAAACCTCATTACATCACTACAAACACACCACATCCTCCACCTAAAATAATCGATTTGGGCATGAACTGTGGATAACCAGTCTATACCTAAGATAATGTAGTAAGGAATAATTTCTGATACAAAGGGATACAATACAAAAATATCACCTCCAAGCATGATATAGAACTATCGGCACAAGTGTGCAATTGCTTAGTCACCACCCATTAGAGTTTCCATATACAAGGGTTGAGCCAATGGATCAATCAGAATCTCTAAGTCTCAAACCAAAGTGGAAGGGTTGAATCATACTAGTGTCTATTAATACTATAGATAAATTATAAAAGACATAGATTATACCTCATATAATCTATATATCCTTGGGGTTTTAAGCCTCTATATATTTTAGCTGGCCTCATCCCTATATAACAGCTCCTTGAGCCTGGTGCAGACCACCTGGGGGGGTAGTAATAGGTTGAACCTCCATCCACCTCGTACTAACCTTTAGTCCCCTCTTCCATGCCACCCTCCCTACAGAACACCCTTCCACTGCCTCTTTCTATGTCGTGGAGGCACCTATACCATCTCAAGACCTTCTATTCAATGAGTTATACAATCTTTATCTAGATGTCCTCGACCACTACAAGAGAAACAACACCTCTTCCTTGGATGATTTGAGCCACCCTGATATCCCTACACTGTTGAATCTGTGTATTGGGATTGCATCTTGAAGTTTTTACTCATTTGGATCCTTGAGACTATTGTTTCATTCTTATTATTGAGGTCTTAGCTATTGGGTTTCCACTACTAGCTCTAACTTCTGGTGCCTGCTCTTCCAGAAATCTATCCACCACTAAGGCTCACTCAAGCAGCCCATCATAGGTGGGAATGCAAAGGGATACTGCTAATCTCTGATTTCATGATGCAATCCCTGATCAAAGGTCCGAGCTATGAATAAATGATCCCATACCATATCTAAAGAGTAATGTGAGAGATTAGTAAACCTCACTGAGTACTCTACCATGGTCATACTGCCCTTCTACAAATAGGAAGCTCCTGTATGCATAATGATCACAAAATGTATAAATAGAACTCCACTCTAAAGATATGCTCAAAATCTATCTATGAGAGAGTTGTCTCATCGTGTGAACAAGTCACCAAGACCCACTATTTCCTATCAGATCCTTGAATAAGACTCTCCATGAGGACCACCATATAATCTGCATGCATCATCATAAGGTGGAAAATGTGAGTGACTACATCTAGCCAATCCTCAGCCACCTTGGGGTCTATCTCACCTCAAAACCTGGGATTTCGATGGCTCTAAAACTCATGCAATGTACTCAACCTGCGTGCATCCTTAGCTAGTAATTCCAGTTCTAGATACTTCTCAATGAGTGGTGGTATAGTTTTTAAAACACCTGGAGGTTCTATCTCTGATGTATTACCCTATACTGATGCCTCATCACTAAGAAGATCATCCTCATGATCATGTAGTGAAATCCTTGATAGCTGTTTTTGTAGAGGAATCCTGAAATAAAATAATATGTACCATGGTCAAAGAGTATATCTAGGGAGACTACTCAAGAGGGAAATTGAAAAAATAATCATTCCTATATAATTCATGTATCAATTTTTTTCCCTATAACCAATGTTTATATGCACTGAGTTGAAATAAAGGTGATCAGAGTCATGGTGTATGGATACATCCTATATCGCACCAACACTGGAGTCCCTTTCCTGAAATCCAAACTCAAAAGACTAAAAACTATTTCCCCAAATCAATCTCACCAACTCTAGTCCTAAGGTAGAACTGACTACTTTGATACCACTCTCTCACGACCCGAACCACTATGGTCTGACTCGTGAATACCCCAATCCCACCTATAATATCCCAGAGGCTGGAGACTAGTTCCGAGTAGTAATATCCCACAAATATGAGACATTATCCTAAATTACTTATACACACACACAAATATCTAATCCCACACAATGATGAAATATATAACAACTGAAATAATGTATGCATACATGCAATATCCCATAATAGAGTATGATAGTAAATTACTGAAAGTGGGAAAATGAGCCAAATATAATCCCAACTAAAAACTGTAAAGAGTCCAACCTATACCAAGGGAGAGAATAAGTCAAATGCATGCTCCAAGAAAAAATAATCTATCTAAAAATCTCCATCTATGATCCACCTATTCCCTATCCTCCCAGGATACTGCAAAACATGCCATAATCTACATAATACATGACACGTGCAGGAAAATTCCATGTAGGGGTGAGTATAAAAATACCTAGTAAGACAACCCAAAGCACTAAAAATGAAGAAACAAGTATATTCAGATCAATAATAAATATAACAATCAATGTATAATAGAATCACCCAAATATACTCAAGAAATACACCACACTACCAAGTGGTAATAACCAACTTTCAACTATATGATTCTTCCCAAAGCAACCGACGTTCTGAGAGAATTCAATCCATGAGGAATGCTATCATTAGAGACACTCAATGAAGAGGTTTTGGTCATTGGGACCGACCCAAGAAAGCTCAATGGTCTAAGAATACCTCGATACAGAGATAGGGGGTCATGGACAGAACCACTGGGGGACACCACAAACCCAATATAGATCAATCAGGTATATAGGGGATCATATGTCAATGATTCAAAAAAACCTACCGATATGACGTACTAGATGGATTATCAACTCCCTTCTTAGGGAGTTCATGCCAATTCAAAAAATTCCATTTAGGGAACAAAGTATGATAGAGGATCGCACTCCAGTATCATGGAGGGACACCACAACTCTATCTAAGACTCAACCTCTAGATGAGATCACAATCCTATGATGTGGATGTAATGAAACATTGTACCCTCGAGGTAAATGACCAAGGGAACACACTCAACATATACTGGTCTAAACTAAGAAAATGAAGAGATAAAAACACTCTTAAAGGGGGTACACAATGTGTACCAGGGGCTACAAAATGTGTACCATGGGGTACACAATGCGTCAATCTATCCCCATACATACCCATGTGGAAAAACCTCACACTGAATTCAAGTATTAGTACACATAATGTGTAAAACGAGTACACAATGTGTAGAAACACATGGTACCCCATCCATGTCACAAAGACATGTTTGTGTATAGTGGATGTGTCCATATACTGGCCCGTGTACACCTGGTCATGTCCGTGTACAAGTATATAGTGTACCACCTAGATGTATACTTTTTATTGCATTATTGTACTTACTGAAGTACATTCCAAGTCACACAGAAGGGCTTCACATGTAGTGTGATCCATATATTCATCCTGAACCCCTAGACTCTGATAAATGGTCCCCACATGATGTGTAATCCTAATTTACACTCTGTGTTGCTTGGGATTTTCCAGATCCAGTGTTTTCTCCTCCACTGTTCCTTGTATGTTTCTTTTACCTCATTTCTGACCAAAAATTACTCCATAGATTTCAGATCTTGGTCGACCGAGCCCTACTATCTCTTGCTCACCAAAATCATGCCTTCAAAATGGATTAGAAACATACCATGACATCTAATTTTATATATGCCACCTAAGAATACGAATAACACTTTATCTGGTCTCATTATCCCTCGATCCATCCACCACCATCATCAATTTTCAATCTACAATGACCATCGCATGTCATACACATAGTTTCAATCTTTTTTGGTGAAGAACAGTCGCACAATGATTGGGAACTTTATATTGGTAAATTTTTTGGTCAAAACAAATACCAAAAATGATTTAATGAATAAATTATATAGAAATATATAAACCATAAAATACAAGGAATGAACCTTGGCTGTTTCTCTTTGGTACTCAATTCATTGTTGTAGAAGTGAATGAATGAAGAGAATAAAAACAAAACAAAAAAATAACAATTTCATCAGTTTAATAATACTGAAAATGAAAGTATCAATTTTATTCATTTAATTAATCCACATTCATCTGAAATTAAGAAACTACATGGAAATCACAAAGAAAAACATCCTACTTGGATTTTGGATCATTTTTTGATGAATAATATTTGGGTTGTCGTGGATCGAGGTGACGCAGCAATCGAGTGGTTCCTTTTTTCGAGATCAGTGCTTGATGTAGGGTCGCATGTTGGGGCTCGTGGCTTAAGGTCTGATGGTGGTTCGAAGCCTAAGGCGGTGTAGGTTCATGGCTTGAGGCGTTGAAGGCGGTGTTTTTTAAATTTTGAAGTCTTCATTTTGAAATGTGAATCGTGGCCTGCTTGGTTGAATCTTGTTTTGGGTTATTTGAAGTTTGAATTTCAATTTGATGTTTTTATATGGTGATGTAGAAGTGAAGAAGTCCTGTAATGGGTACTAGAAACCCTTTAACTGGTCTCATGGGATTCTTCTACCCTCAAACCGGACATTAGAAAATTAAAAAATGATTTGCAGTATTTAATTAAGTGTTATTGGGTGTATTTTTCTCAAAAACATTATTTAACATATATACCAAAATGAACTTATTTTCATTTTTCCTTTGTTTATTAAAATATTTTGTGTAATTATTTCTTTAATAATATTTGAATAATTTTAATTATATCTAGACCAATATTATTTATCACAATGAACAATTCTATTGTACTTTTTAAATAATTCTTATAATAATTCTAATTTTTTTGAGTTGTATAATTTTTCTTACCTTTTTAAAAAAAGAATCCAACTTAATCTGGGACTTCTTTAACTTCTATAAATTTTCATATTTGTTAATTAAGTGTTAATTCAATCATGAAGTCATTAAAATCAGTCAAATTCATTTAAATGAATATAAAATTCAGATCATAAAGTTTTCCTCAGTCTAATGAAACAAAAATCAGTCACCCCATAAATATTTTTTTTATTTGATTATAAAATCCTCAAATCAAAAAATCTAAGAAAAAAATATAGATAAATAATTTTTCTTTGACCATTGAATCATTAAAATTCATTTAACTAGTGTTTGTAAACAAAAAATGTTTGGTCATATCTTTTTTTTGATGTAACAAAAATTAATCATTTTTCTTAGAAAATATGCATTATAGAAAATAAAAAATATCTTATTATTGAGAGATGATTTGTATTTAATTCATTTTTATATGTTAAATCAATGTTTTTTCTATTTAATGTTTCATCAAATTAATATTTTTTATTAAAAATATGAATTTTTTTAAAAAATTAATTTTTTATTGAAATGATATTTGTATACCATTTATCTTTTTATAAAAAATATTAACACTTTTTAAAAGAAATAAAATAAAATTATTTATGATTATATGTCTCAAAAAATTTATAAAATTATCTTAAAATTGGTATTTTTGATAAAAACTATCAATATAATCAATACTCATACATTTTTTAAAACTAGGTGTTGTGCCTAAACATAGATTGTATTTATTTTCAATAAGAAAAGATGATAGGATTATGAGAAGGTGTCAATATGTGTTGGAGATTTTGAATGAGTTTCCATCATAATTGGAAAATAGAACATGTGATAATTTTTGAATACCTTGTCTAGATATCTTCAAAGTATCAAACCTTACTTATGATGATTTTTTCACCAATATTCAAATAAAAGGAAATTTTTGGTGGATCGAGGAACATTATCTACTACATTTTGGAAGTGTGTTTGATTTGGTTGAGATATCAAAGATTGGATTTATATAAGATTAATTATTTCATAAACATTAGACAAGTGATGTAATAGTATCATACACTACTGTCTAATCACGAAGAATCCACTACGTAGACAACACATTGAGAGTAATCATGATTGTAAAGCTAAGTAAAGGTTATACATGTGGTTACTTAACACATTCAATTGTTTTTTCATGCGTTCAATCCTTTTTTTATGGTTCATTTTTTGATTCAAATTTTATATCCACATTGTCAATGAATTATACATATGATCGATCCATTCATGGTCAATATTTTACACATGTAGTCGATCCGTTAATACAGATGTTTCACATGGCCGATCATCATAGTTATAAGGTTGTACATGCAGTCGATCCAATATGGTTCCTTGTTTTATTTATATAGTTGATAATTTTTTTTAGGCAGTCGATCTATTAAGTTGTCTATCTGTTTGATCCATTATTTTCCTCAGAGTAGATCCACTAGTTGAAAATAAATATTTAAGGATTTTGAATATTATAAAGGAATTAAATTCATATAATTATTTGTTATTGATATTTAATGATTTTATATCACAATAAATTAGAATTAATATGATTATAGATGAGATAAAATGAGTATCATTCTGAACATGAAGATTGAGCTGTTGCTATGTACAAATGAAGTTGAGAAGATACAACTATATCATAGTGATTTTTATCAAACTGTTTCAGTGGTCATGGTGTTTTAAATGAGATTAATGAATTGATGAGTTGAGTCCCATGCTACAATAAGGAGGTCCATATGGAGTAGATGCATGAAACCATGCATGTGAAAAAATTGAATAACTAAATAAGTGTTTTTTTAGATAAATTTAAAAAAGTAAATACCAAACTCTTTAGAAATATTTTATCAGGGATTTTGAATGAAATTTTGATGGAGAATTCAAAAATGGATTATCTTCTAAGTTTTAATGAAATTATCAACACTGCTAATGATTTAGGGTGTCTCTAAATTCAAATGGAAAAAATATTCCTATGATATTATTCTGTGAGTATTTAAATATGAAGATGTGAAGGATGAAAGTGAGATTATTTAGAACTTACACACACCTTGTGATAATTATGAGAGCCTGATGCTTCACTATATAAAAGGATAATAACTCAGTATCTTTCAAGAGATCTGTATATAAAAGATAAAGTAGAATAAGGCTAACATGAATTCTATTATATTATAGTAGATAAATAAAGTGAGAATAGGGAACCTCTTCCTACCACCTATGATATTTATATATTATTAAGATATCCTATGGGAAAGGTGAAGAAATAATAAATAAGATAGTATATGAAAAATTCAAGTGGAACAAGGATGGTTCCCACTATATCAGGATATAATGTGATTAAAGACATGTTAAAAAAGGTGTTTAGAAGGACCCTTTGATAATTTTTAGGAGGCATTATAAAGATCCCAATAGAATGTGACAAGAATAAACTTTTTAGGAGATATATTTTACTAATGGAATGAT
Organism: Viscum album; assembly: GCA_963277665.1. NCBI lineage: Eukaryota > Viridiplantae > Streptophyta > Magnoliopsida > Santalales > Viscaceae > Viscum > Viscum album. The sequence continues at coordinate 454,581,204 of OY728119.1, read as the reverse complement.
ATTATACAGAACCTATTGATGATAATCTAATCTTAACATTTTAAGGCCATATATTTTGTGAGATTATATACTTGGTTTTTTGGGAGGTTTCTCATAAATATTGTCAAGAGATAGCTTGAACATTATACTCAAGTGATTCTTAATGGATAATATAATACTCAAGAAATCCAAACCTAGAAAGAAGTAGTCTTTCAAGTTCAAACCTTATAAATCATTATTTATTGTGCCTTTTACATTTTTTATATTTGAGTAAGTCTGAGTAAAAACAAGAAGAGTGGATCAAAGATTTAAAAATCTATAGAGTTTGATTAAAAATGAGATTATAAAAGAAAAAGGGATAACTGATTCACCCATACCCTATCAATGATCTCACTGGACCTCAGAATAATAAGTGGTATCAGAGATCAAGGTTCCATTTAAAAATATCATACATTTACTAAATAATGTAGAGTTTTAATTTAGGAAACAATAGATGAGTTCCCTTCTTTGATGGAAATAACTTTTATGGATGGAAGAATAAAATAATTCTATATCTACTTTCACAAGGCATAGAGGTAAGTGATGTTGTCATAGTGGTATTTAATACCCTATAAATAGAATATCCCATGACTTATGCCAACAAAAAAAATCCTAAAGTATATTGTAAATCAAGAAATTTTATCCTACCATCCATATGTAAAAATGTTTACACCAATTTTATGGGAATTAAAATTTACAAAGAGATATTGGAAACCATGAAAATATGTATGAAGTAAATATGAAGATCACAAAAGTTAAACTTTATATTTGGAGGTAAATTTTTTTAAGATACTTGTATAGATGATGATGAAGATATGAATCTTTACTTCACTTTATTCAATGAGATAGTAAGTAATATCAAAGGATTTGGTGATACTATAGAGGAATCAACTATTGTAAAGAAGTCGATGGGAAATTTTACTAAAATATTTGATTTAAATATATTTACCTTGGAATAGATTGTAAATATATATATTAATGAGATACAAAACACTCTTATTAACTATGAGATGATAAAATCCACAGTTCTCAAAAAGAGGAAGAAATAAGAAATGTAATTTAAGCCCATGAAAGGCCACAAGTTGAAAGATTGTCAACTCTTATAATTATAAGATGAATTTTATTGTGAATAAAATTGAATCATGTATCTCATTTCCAAAAACATGAGAGGATGAAGAGGAAAGTATAATGGTAAGATCCCTCTTAGGTGCTTTAGATATAGATATGTCAGTCAATTTTAAATTAATTTCATAATGAAGTAATATAATGAAACTGATAGTGAGATGGAAGATGGATCCCATTTTAGAAGGAGGCCTATAAAATAAAAAAAGAAAATCATATAAAGATAAAAATTCCTAGAAAATTAAGGATGAATTTAATGAGTAAGGAAGTTAGTGGAGACTCATTATCCATAAGTAATTTAGATTTTTATCCCTATCAAAATCACAAAACCCTCACTACTAAGGTTAAAAAGAATAATGTCATGTCATGCAATGAAAAATAGGAATAAGAAGGCCACACTGAGTATATGATAAGGCCATAACTGGAATACTACATTGAGAAAAATACCAAGATCAATAAGAAGATACATATATTTTAGAAGAATAAAATAAGTGAATATTATAAGATAAATTAACTCATATAATAGATAAAAAATTCCAAGGTGAAGATTATAGAACAAGATAAGGCACTGTAAGATCTTAATATAACGATATATACAAAGAATAAAGAAATAAATGAGGATCAATATCAATGTATTAAATATTAAAACAATTTTAAGACCATGAGAGTAGATAATTATAGAGCTATGGAGATTCAGGATGAATCATCCAAGGATCCTAAGAAAATTAGCCCCAATAAAAAGGTATAAATGTTTTCTAAATGCTCAAGTGTTACTATTTTTTTCTTTTAGTTGTACATATTTTAAAACAAAATTTGGAGATGTTAGGGATAAATAATGTTTTAATAAATTCCTTCCTATATAAATTAGAAGTAAATATAAACTAAGAAAGGAAAAACCCTAAAGAAATATTCTTGATAAATATTTGAAATCACATAAATAGCAAGAACAATAGACTCAACCAAGGATAATTCTTTTTTTTTCTCATACAATCAAGGAATTCCCACACATGAAGCTTGTTTATAATAATTATAGCACCTAATTGTCTATAAATATAAATAATAAGAAATTTGGGAAAAAAATCTTAATGATTGTCCACAATTATGAAGCTATGTTGAAAGGAATATCTCATTTGAGAGACACCTCTTAAACTTTGCGATATCATTAAAAGAGAAATACACCCCTCCTTATTTCCTTTCTCTTACATGTGCTAATGTAAAGGTAATTTAATGAAAAAATAGGGGGAGTTATATGAGTTTTTTAATCTCTATGTACAATAAGATTAAAGTTTCCTTCATGGAGTACTTCTGAAGAAGAATAAAATTTTATAAAGAATGTGAGTGAATCACTTAAGAGGGAGAAAAATATGAAGAATAGTTGTCAACAATTTCAAATTAAATGGAATCTAAAATTTTGGAAAACCTAATAAAAATTTTTGGATTGAGTTATTCCCATAATAATTTTTAATCCTTTTTTTATTATAGATTTTTTTACAATGGAGTAGTGTTGTTTGACATGTTTGGTAGGATAAAAAGAGAGTAAATTGTCTTTCACTTTAAATTTACTGATGCATTTGTTGAGTTGAGTATAGGGTATAAGTTTCATATTAAAACTATTTAAAAAAAACTTGTCTTGAGTTTTTTGATTTTGGTATCATAAACTGAAATGTTTAATTGAAAATAAAATTTCCTTGAGGAAATATCTCTTGTTTTCTACACTAACTTTTCACAAGTAGATTTATAGTATATTTACTAAACACTCTTGGATTTGTTTTGTATGTGGTGTAATCCTAATCTTATAAAATAATCATGATGTAATTCAGATTTAAAAATGGAGATGAATTTATTAAGAAAGACCCTTTTCTCAAGGTAATAAGGAGAAAAATAAGTGTGGTATTACCCCAACACGACTGTTAGATTTGATTTTTAAATAAATAGGAGAAAGAAATTAGCACAAAAATTGAATTTAGAGATGTGTGGTGGTTTTTAAAAAAATTACAAAGGGTGAGATTATTACGACCAATCATGGGTTGTATTTTTTGTCAATAAGAAAAGATTCCATGATTATGAGAATATGTAAATATATATTAGAGATGTTGAGTGAGTGGAAAACATAATTGGAAAAGATACCACATGATACTACTTGAAGACCTTATATAGATTACTTAAAAGTAATATACCTTAATTGTGATAATTTTTTCATTGATATTAAAACAAAAGTAAATTGTTTGTGGATAAATGAACATTGTATAATACATTTGAGAAGTGTGTTTAAGTTGATCGATATGTGATGAAATTTATTTGTAGAAGTTAATATATTGTTTAATAATTATATAAGAAATGTGTAATCATCATAAACTTTTGTATAAACATGATTCAACCACTACATTGACATCATAACGATCATAAGCATAATTTTGAAGCTATTTAAATTTTTTACATGTAGTCAATCTATACAGTTGATTATTAGTTCATATGGTAAATACATTGCTACAATTTATTTTCTACTTCACACAATTGATCTATAAGATCATTTAATTCTATATAATATTTATCCATTAAGATATAAACTTCATATGATCAATCATCATAGTCAAAATGTTATACATGGAGTCGATCCAATATAGTCACTTTTCCACTTTACACGGTCGATATTCATTATCAATACTTTGTTTATGTGGTTTATCCACTAAGTTTCCAAAGCGGTTGATCTATTTTTTTCCCTTATGATCAATCTGATAGTTGAAAATATGAATTTACAAAAATTGGATATTCAAAATAAAATATTTTTAGATGATGATTTTGTACTGATCTTCAATGACTTTATATACTAAAAAATAAGAATTATTTTGATTCTTGTTGAGAACAAATGAGGAGACTTCAAAACATTATGATTGACAAACTACTGTATAACGATGATGATAAAAATATGCCACCATACTATAATGATTTTTATATGTTTATTTTAGTGGCCATGTTATCTAGAATGATATAAAGAAATTTCTAAGTGGAGTTTGATTCCACAAAAAGGACATCTAAGTGATAAATATGAATAAATCCATGAACATGGAAAATTCGAATGATTTAAGGCTGTATTTTTTTTATAAAAATTCAAAAAAAAAAAAATAACCGGCTGTTTGGGAAGATATGATCAAGGAGTTTGAATGTTATTTTGATATATAATTAAAATAGGATATATTTTATAAGTTTTAATGAAAATATATTTCTTGCGAAAGATTGATGTAGTTTACAAATTCAAATGGAATAAAATTATTCCTGTGATATTATTCTATAATTATTTAAATATAAAATATTTTAATGATGAAGGTGAGATTACTGAGAACTCTCATACACCATGTAATAATTATAAGATCCCTATACTACACTATATCAAAGATAAGGACTCGATAACATTAAGGAGATCCTATACATTGAATAAGAAATATAAGAAGTCCAACACAAATGTTGTTGTGTTGAAGTTGAGAAGAAAGTGAAAAGTGGTAACCTCTTCCTTCTAACTATTATATTGGTATCATCATAAGAATAATTTATCAAGTATAAGTGATTCTCAAGAAGAAACGATATGCAAGTTTGAAGGGGAACATGGTTGATACAAACTAAATTATGAGACAATGAGATCAAAGCCTTATTTGAGAAGGAGTTTGGGAGTACCCTTGGATAATAGTTGGGAGGTAGTATAAATATCCCATTAGGAGGTGGAATGAAAAATATTTTTGAGATATAGATTCAACTGGAAGGATGCTAGTATAAAAAACCCTTCGGTAGGTGGCTAATGTGAACATTTGAAGACTGAATATTTCAAAATATTATATACTGGGTATTTTATAAGATTAATCATCTATATTTTTGTGATATTTTCTTAACATTATACTCAAGTGGGTAATAGTGGAGAATCAAGGACTTGGGCAGTCCAAACCCAAAAACAAGTAATATTTCATGGAAAAATATTGTAAATAGTTATGTACTGTGACTTCTAATATCTACATATTTGAGTATGGATTAGAGACAATAAGAAGAGTGGATCAAATATTTAATCGACTATAGAGGTTGATTAAAAAGGTGATCGTAAAAGAAAAATAGATCACTAATTCACCCATCCCACTCTTAGTGTTCTCACTAGACCTGAGAACAACACTAGGTATTAACCTCTTCCTTAATTGTAAAATGAAAAATTAATCACTTATTTTTTTTAATTCTAGTATCAAACCACTAAAACTCATACAAGTGAAAAAATGGTTATACACATAAAAAAATGCATGATTTTTTTTTCTACTGAATATCTCAAAAATTAATCACCTCCCAGATAATATTTTTATTTTAATTCAACTATGAAACACTCAAAATATAAAAAACCATGAATCTAAACCAAAATTCTTGGGTAAAAATTCTAATTCAACCATAAAACCATTTAAATTTACAATATTATAATATTAATACAATATATCAAATTTTATTAATTATTATTTTAATAAATATTAGTGAATAATTAATTATATATTTTAAATATATTAATTGATTCTACAATTTAAACATATTACCCTTAAAATAATCATGTCATAAATCTAATTTCAATGAATCAATGAAAATTGACATATAATCACATAATTGTTACGATGATACAAAAGTTTTTATAAATTAAAATCTCATTTCTTTTGAGCCATATGCTTATCATTTTTTTGATTGTAAAAATAACCAATTACAATGTTACCAAAAATATTTATCTATTTTTTCTAGTATAAGAAAGCATGATATCAATATTTATGTGAAGATTAATCTATGATGGGTACATGAATATGTAAGTCAACATATGAAAAAAACCAATATATTTGTCAAATACTTTAAATCCATGAATGAATTATGAAGACATCATGTATCAATTATAAATTTTAAGAATATTGAGGATTATACATCCTTGTGAAATCCAAGGATAACACATCCATGTATATAAGATATATACATTAGTCAATGCATATATGATGAGTTTTCTAGGACATCTCTATGGCCAAAATATAGTGAAAGAAAACAGAAGACTTTATCTCAATTCCAACAATAGGGAAAGAGTAAAATGAATGAAAAATAAACCAAACATACCTCACTATTGATCTTTATTCTTGATTGATCAAGGAAATTGTAGAACCCTTAATAACTACCAATAGGAACTTGCCTCTATAGGTATCCAATTACCAAATAGATTCATTGAACACTTTAGTAGGATTTATTCTCCTTTAAAAATGGTGTGTTAACACCACCTCTAAGGTCAATAAACTAATACTAATGAGATAGAGTATCAAACTATTATAATGAATCAAATTGTAACTTACCACCCCCACACGACCAAGTCATAAAGGTGAAAATTCACGTGGACTCAAGTGTCCTCCCAGATCACCAGAAGTTGGTGACTAGTGTTGAGGGTTTAAAAATATTGCCCATGGAGTGATTTACCCTTTAAAAGTCTATTAAAAAAATATATAAGTAAATGAAACACTAATAACAAATAGTTAAAACCAAAAATAGCATTATCAATATATCATAAAAATATACCATAAATTCCCGCAAGTGTAATGCAACTAAACATAACTTTAAAATCAAACTCAAGTACCAAGGTGTAAACAATACAACTAAAAATAAAATAATATTATGGGAAAACCCTCACCTATACTCCAAAATGAAACAAAAAACTATGTCTCTTAACATTATCCTCTAGTTACTGAGGCTTATTAATTTTACCTATAACATTATACATAAATTCTATATTCACACAAGGTGTGTATGTATAATGAGTGAGAATAAATCTTTAGTAGAAACCACTATAATTCCAAAAATCCTTTAGAGTTTAACAGGATTAAATATAAACATTATTAATATTTTAAATGACTGAACAAAATCATTTTCAGTAATGAAAATAAAGTTTTAGGTATTGACCACAACACCTATATATTTTCATACCTACTTATTGTAACCTTTGATATCAATCGTGGATCATGATAAACAAACACATCACTCATTTAATCTCATATTACAAACACATGGAATCTCAAGAACCCCAAAATAACTCAAGGAATATACAAACACATGGATTACATTTCAATTTCTCATTTATCATCCTAGCCTAAGGCTCCTTACAAGCGACCAAATTTAAAGTGTTAGAGTTAAACATCTAAAAACAATAATTTATTTCCAGAAAATCATATCTGAGTTTAGCTTATAGTGAAACAAAGAAATATATCATTCTCTTTTCAAAATCATATGAAAATACCCATAACTTAATTTATACCATTTCACTTAAATATATTAATTCCAAAAAGTACAATTCAAACCAAAATTTTAATTGTAAACTAATTAAAACAATTACTCATTGTATTTAACATGTAATAATTATTGAAACTTTATATTTCCACTTTTCATCATTAAAAAAGTAATTTTCATCAAACCTTTATCACTTTACATCATATAACTACATATAAAACACCACCCAAATACTTAACTAGTTTATCAAGTTTATTAGGTGTGTTTTTCCCTTATAAATTATATTTTACTCTTGTAATTATACTAATTGAAATAATAAAAATCAAATTAAATAACTCATAACATCAATTAATTAATCCCAATAATTTTCTAAAATCTATAAATTAAATATATGAAATTATATTGTATGAATGAAACTTAGAAACATCAATTTAACATAGAAACATTAACCTTCTGCATTATACTCTCATCATCAATTCCTCCAATAATGAAGACATAAAATTTAAAATTCAATAAATCATATTCCCCATTGAATCAATGCTTTACGCATGTAATTTCAAAATTCTACCATTAAAACACTTTTGTAAATTATTCATAACACATAAAAAATCATGAAAAATCATTATAAATTATTAGATCAAATTTTTTATACCACTCAATCCAATTAGATTAATAAATCACAAAAATAGTGAACAATTTATATAAAATATCTCTATTAAATACCAAAGAGTGCGAGGGGTAACCTACCTCACACTTATTAAAAAATATGCATATGTAATTAAGGCTTTATTCCTTCTAAAACAAAAAAAATCATTAAAATCACTAAACTATAAGTAAAGAAGAAAATTTTGGTTATGAAAAAAAACCTTTTTTTTCTTTCTAATAAAATGATAGGTATATTTTATCTCTTATCAAGATGAATCCAATGCCAAAAATGGATCATATGTTCAACTTTAAATTATGGGAAGATCATCACTTGAAGTTAGGGGAATGAAGTGATAATCTTGGGTGAGGTAAATTCATCAAAATAACCGCTAGGATAATGAAAATCTTAATTAAAGATTAAATACCATGTCTATTAAAAGAATAAATTTTCCCTATTTAAAAAAATCACATAGTAACCTACTAGGTACCCAATGGATGTCCTAGAAACCTCCTCCCTTATTTCCTACACCTGGTACCCAATACCCTAAACTAGGTGCTTGGTGGAACATATTTGGTAAAATCCATTATGGTCTACTAAAAAACCCTCATCAATCCCATTACTTCACCAAAACACCTAAAATTACCTTTAAATAATTAAAAAAATTAATTTCTAAACATAAAAAATATAATTAAAAACATATATAAAAAACTAGAGATATTAAAAATTCCCCACCATTGGGATTATTATCCTTGAGAACAATTATTGAACATTACCAACGAATAAATTTGATCATTAGGACTTCATTTTAGCTTATCTCTCCCAAGTCACTTCATGCACAAACCATCCTTCCATATAAAATGTGAAAGTGGCCTGAATGTTTCCCACAAGGTATTCTCATTGAAATCAATGATACATACTGGTTTTTCTATAAAATATGCACCTAAATCTTGATCCACATAATTACATTGAATCATATGTGATGGAACTAGTTTTTAATTCCTCAATTGTGACACATGAAAGACATCATGCATAACACGATACTTCAGAGGTAATTCAAAGTGATAAGAAACCTCCTTTACCCTATCCATAAATTTAAATAGTAAAAAAAAAACATAAAAACAAATTCCCTTTACTTATAATTATTTTATTCTCTAACAAAAGTGAAACAAAAATAAAAACATGTTCTCTATAATAAAATTTAAGAGGTTGAATTATATGATCAAAATATGAATTCTCTTTAATATGATATATAATTAATCTCTTCTTGACTATTTTAGTGTGATCAAAAGTCTCTTCTACTAAACTAGGCATAAATAAAGAAATATCACTATCTTCCATCCAAAACAAAGGTAAATGAAATAAACTTCCACATAAAGCCTCAAAAAGATCCATCTAAATTGATTGTTGATAGATTTTTTATAAAAAAATTATACTAAGGACATATGATCTTCCCACACATATCAAATAGAAAGAATACATTCATAAAACATATCCACAAGAATCTAAATAGTTTGATCATATTTTTCATTCGTATGTAGATGATAACATGTACTCATCTTTACTTCAAAACCCAATGATTATTGAAAGCCTTTCCAAAATTTATATATGAATCTTACATCATGATGTGACATAATACTATTGGGTATCCCATGAAGTCTCAAAATCTCTTTAATATAAATATTTACATGTAGTTCAATTGTATAAGTTTCCTATCAGAAGAAAATGACCACTTTGGTTATCTAATCTATAATGAATCAAACCACATTCTCACCTTTCTATAATCTTAGTAAACCCATCATAAAATACATGTTAACGTCATCCCATTTCTATTTCATAATAGAAAATTAATAAGGCATACCATCTAGTATTTAATGTTAACCTTTCACATAGTGATAGGTGAAACATCTTGAAATAAAACCCTCCACTTCCCATTTCATACATGCCACCAAAAATGTAACCAAACTTCATGGTATATTTCGATCAAAATAGGATGAATTTACCATCAAGAAATATAAAAATATCTCATAATTTTATCTCACTAATCCATTAGAATAAAATAGTTTACCTGTAAATATAAGATATAATCCTTACAAATAAACCATTGAAGAATCTACTCCCATCCATAAATTATTTATTTATAAACCCAACACTCAAAATAAAAAGCATGTATTTATATAACCTTCTCAATTAATGATTAAGAATTGGTCAAATATGCTAAAGAATAATGTCCTCTTCCTCAAATATATCAATATTTATCTCCAAGAAAAGATACATAAGATGTTAGTCCTCCTTCAAATCAAAAATGATATCCACCAGAGATTTATTGCTTAAATAATTAACGATGGAAATCAATTTTATAAAAGTACATATAATCTCAAAATCAAAAAACTAAATACAATCAACCCTTATCCCATGTCATAGATTTAGATCCATATGAGAAAATATATAAACATTCATGGTTAGTTAGTACTGCAAATATCTCACAGAACAAATAGTGCTTCAAATTTGAGAACATAAAAAAAGTCCAATTAAAGATCATGAGTAAGATAATTATTCTTATTCTGTATAATCTACCAAGAACCATATTCCACTACTTACCCCACCTCTATAAACAATATTATTAATACCACACGAAAGGCATTATAATAAACCCCATAATGCTTTATTGGTTCTACTAAAATGAGAATAGGTGTGGATGCAATCCTATTATTCAACTTTGGAAATATAGATTCATATTCATCATCCCATTGAAATATAAATCCTTTTCTATTTAATGACTTAATTATCATGGCTCATTGAGACAAGTTATGAATAAATCAATGACAAAAACTTATAAGTCCTAATAAATTCTAGATCTTAAAGTCATTTTTTGGAATATATTAAGAAATAACAACTTACACTTTCTTAGGATCTACTAATATCCCAGATTTAGAGACAATATACCCATGAAATCTCACCTATCAAAACCAAAACTGACATTTTAATATCTTGGCATATAACTGATGAATTCTCAATATGACTAAGAAAGTATCTAAATGATCACTATGATTCTTATAGGACCTTTGGTATATCAATATATCATTCATAAACAAAATCACAAAGGAATATATATAAGGATTAAAAAAACGATTCATTAATTTCTTAAACATAGCTAGTGTGTTTGTCACCCCAAAAAAACACCAAGAATTCTAAATGGCCATATTATATTTGAAAGTTTATCTTAGGCATATATTCAACTCACACCCTTAATTGGCGATAAATTGATCAAATATCAATCTTTTAAATTCATTAAGTTCTTATTAATTAATCAAATAAGTCACCATTTTTCACCAAATAATTATAATTATTAATTATAACTTGATTCAACCCATGATAACTAATACATAATTGAAAACTACCATACTATTTCTTGAAAAAAATCATAGGATAACCCCATAGAGACACATTTTTATGAATGAATCATTTAGATCCAAGATCTTTTAATAGAGTCTTTAGATTCAATCACCAACTCTACTTCCCTATCTGAAGGAAATAATAAAAAATACTTAGGAAAAAATCCTGATATTGATCAACCAGAGTAGAAAACATATCACTCTAAACCCCCAAAACCGATCCAAAAACCATATTTGATACCTAATATTAAATCCTCCTTAATTGAAAAAAATCATAATTGTCTCTACTAGTATGATAGCCCCATTATCCCAAAAAACACAGTATTCATCATAATATGGAATAAATTCACCCATATATGGTAACCATTAATATGTGCCAAAAAATATAAAAACCAATACATTCCAATAATCACATCAATTCTTTATTATTAGAATGTAGAAATCCAAAATATGTGAATATCTAGATATATCAATGGAACAAGAAAAAATCTTCTAATAAAACCCTTTATCATTTTTAATGGATCATTCATAGAAAAAATCACAAATAATAACTTGATAGAAAAACCCAAGTCAAAATCCAAAATGTAGATATAAAATAATAGAAGAAACAGAATCAAATAAGGAACTGACTAAGGTAGAGTTAACTAACATCTTACCACTAAACAAGGAGGAACTCTCTCAAAGATATATTAGTTCCTACAAAAAACAAATAATTGAACAAAACCTACACCTTGAACCTAAGACTAGGCTACCAGAATCCCCTACATAACATCCCATCACTTAACTTATCCCTAAAAACCTCTACCACCTCTATGAGTGAACCTACAAAATGATATATGTATAGAATTAGGTTGTGGTTCACTATCCCATGCATGAGATGCCTATGTGGAAGATGAATCATGACCTCCAACCCTACGAGATCCCCTATAGAAAATATTTAAAAATATCCCATTTTTATATAAAAGTGAAACTATTTTGGATCATTAGGACAAAAAAATTGGCTACGACCTATTTAGAATCACTAATAACACTCTAATGGTTCCTTGACTCCAGATAAAGGAGAAGAAAAATTATTTCCCTAATAACCTGATCACTTAATATCATTATTTTATTCACCCCCCTTTATATTCTTATCATTACTATATCCACCTTCTCCCATTTAATCCCTCTTCTCTTCCTCAAGATCTTTCTCTACCATAAGTTTCATACTCACAACCTCTCTGAATGTGGGTAAAAAAATAGGCGAACCATTAATAAGGTCTCTAAATTTATCCCATACTCAAATCAAAGTGCCTTAGAAGTTTCATAACATACTAATGTAGGAGAAAAATGAACAATGACTATAAAATTAGAGCAATAATCAAGAATAGACATATTATATTACTTCATATCTAGGAACTCTTGATAGCTATCCATACTCAACAATCATGGGTGGAACTTCTATAATAAAAGATACTAAAAAGCTTCCTATGATGAAACCTTGATCCTCTTTTCTTGGATCAATATATCCCACCAATTTTGAGATGCTCCCTCATTCATAAAGAAAAAATTCTTAATGTTCTGCCCTCATGAAGCATTGATCATAAAAAAGATCATGTTTATCCCCTCTAAAACTCTATATCTTCTTAAGGCCCAATATTTACTCTAAACATGGAAGGATACTCTAATTTAAAATCTAAAAACACATCATAAATCACTGCAACATCCTAAAGTGGTATCCTTTTCATACTATGAAGTTTTTTTAATAATACTCTTAATGATATTCTTCATTACTTGTGTCTCAATCTCACTCACTATGGAAATATTCTTAGCTTCACTTTCAATACTCCCATCATTGGAACACTCCAGATCATCCTTCTACTCATAAGGCTTATCAAATCATTTCTTATATTCCATAATTTTATAAAAATGAACTAACTATTTAACATTCAACACTAATTCAATAAAAACATTAAACATCACTTCCAACATATAATTATAAAGTAATTAGTAAAATCAAACTAATCACATTACATCATTAAATTCCTTTCAAAAATTTCATCTAACTAATTCATTGTCAATAAACTATTTAGTATCACACGGATAAGTTTATTAATAATTCAATTATTTAGCTAAAATTTAATTCACTAATCCTATATTGTTCCCAAATCAGATGGTTTTCAACCTGAGGGGGATGAATCAGTTGTACTTATTTTACAAATTCTTTCCATTTTATAATTAATCTTCTATGAATTTTTTGAGTAATGATACAATCCTATTATCAATTAAACTCTAATATGAAAGAATAAAACATAGACAAATAACACACAATAATTTTGGAAAGGTTTTCCCTAAATGTGAGAGCCTACCACTTTCTATGATCAACATGTGTCTATTTCATAGATTTTATTATCACTATAATTTTCAGTTATTTTAAATAACTGAATTTTCATATAAGGTTTGATCAAGGGTTATACATTTCTCTTCATGCGAATATATCTTCTACTTCCCACCAAAATAATGTATAACATTATTTATTCTAACACCACTTGTTCTTCAATAAACCCTCCTCACTCTTGAATGTGAATAAAATTTTCTAGAATAATTCAAAATTCATCAATATAAAAGATAATATCTAATTATTTGAGGAATTTTATTTCTAGGATATTCTCAATATAGAAACTTACACATAGGTTTCACCTCACAATTCTTTAGGATGATCTAGTTATGTATTAGAAAATAAACACATGATAATGATCTCTTTCCTCCTCAGAAGAAAGTGTATGAATTTGTAGCAGTAAGAATAACTTTCCTTAACCCCTTCAAAAAATTATCATATAGTGAAGGAAAATCTCATCTATCATTATTTAATTTAGACGAGTTTTAGAGTTTTATAAAACCAAATTCTTATCCATATTCTTTAAAAAAAATTATTATTAATTTATTTTATTAATTTTCTCACAATGAATGTAAATAATGTTTTCAAAATAAATTTTGGAATGTATTTCTTTCTTGGTTTCATCAAAGTTCTTTGTCAAAGAATCCTTAAAAATAGAAGAAATTTTAATGAACAATAATTTAAAAAATATGAATTTTAAATCATCATAATAACCACATGAACATGTAATTATAAACAAAAACTAATTTCAATAACTTCAAAAAATTAGAATAAATAACCCCTTAAAAAATTCTATAAAACACACATGAGAACAAATTAAATTTATGCCGATGTGTCAATTTGATGTGACACCTTCTTCTATTGCACGAGGTTCTCATTTCACTACATAAAAGTATCTTTGGTTTTATAATGTATTCTTAGTTTGAATTAAAAGTATTTGTGATATCTGATTGATAAAAAATAGTTCATGAGAAATGCTTGAATTATCACAAATATCTTCTGTTTATCATCTTAAAATTTCCAATTTTCTTATGCACACTTATATTATGTGAAATCAACATACATCATATTTTATTATGTGTAAGATAATTTTATTACATGTATGATAAGTCACTTATACACATAATATATTAAACTAAAATTTCTTATGTGAAACATATTTTTCTAGCACATATGATAATTTTCTTATGTGTACGACAATTATCTTATGCACACACCACTTTTTGTAATAAAGCTCACTTATTTGTAACTCTACTTGGATCGGAATGAACTTATGATCATCATGGAATTCTAATCTTTGAAACTCCTTTAAAGAATCATATATATTAAAAAAAAATCTTTAGGCTAATTTATATTCTATAAATCTCATATTTAAGAAAGTAGTTCATTTCATAAAACATCAAAAAGTCATATGGGATCAAATAAAATATCATACGACTAGAATATATTATGTATATTATGTATCATGAAAATATATAACAACTAATAAATTAAATATTTCTTAAAATAAACTCAAAAACATCCAAAAATACTACAATCAACTTCCAAACTCTATAAAAACACTTCCCAAGGATTTCATCATATATTTCATTCATGGTAAAAAATAAAGACAACTTCTCTAATAATTACAAGGGAACATCAATCACCCCATTTGTATTTCTTTTCAAAATATGAAATTATTTCTCAAATTCACCTTAAAACTAATCCAATCATTAATAAAGAAACAAATCACAACCTTTTTCAAAATAAAAATATTTTGGCACCATACCATAAGTTATAGTAGTATTTTTTGATAAATCCGTCTATTGATGAAAATTAATATTTTGGTCAACTAATAAAGTGATATCCCACACAATCCATAAAATAAACTCTTCATATAACTCCAAATTTTTAAATTAAACATAGTCACTAAATAAAAATGATAAAAAATGAACCTCTCACCCATTGACAATCCAAATTTCCAGAAAAGGGTTGTACACTCACTTCTCATCCTTTAAAAATATAATCCAAGGATAAGTGGGGGATAATACCAAAATTATTATTAATATGGGAGAGCCTAAACACCCATGTACACATTAAAAACTAAAATACATCCTTAGCAACAACCTTAGTGAAAATTTCATCCATCTGATCTTGATTGGGAATAAATTATAGCTCGATGTCTGCATTGATGACCCTATCTTAAATAAAATAAATTTTTATATCAATATTCTTGTATCTTTAGAGTTTCACTATATTTTATCTAAATTTATATAACACTTTGATTATCATAATGAATCTATATGGATCCTTCAGCTTTCACCCCCAAACTATATAGATTCTTTTTCATCCCAATCATTTGAGTGAAAAAATAGTATCAAAAATATATTTGGCCTTATAATTACTCAGTGAGATAGAGGTTTTTTTCTTTAAATTCCAAATCACACAAATGCATTCCAAGAGGAAAATTATACTTAAATTAGGCCTTTTTATCACAATAATCTACCCAATTAGCATCTCTAAAATGAAATAGATAAATATTATTTAACTTTTTAGAAAGAAACCCATAACTCATAGAACCGTTGATATATCTAAGAACTATTTTAATATACTTACGATGTGAATCCTCTGGGTCACTATGATATCTATCATAGATAATCACATTATATATCATATTTTCTCTAGAAGATATGTGATAAAGTAGGTTGCTAATTAGTATTTTGAATTATGTTTGTTTTTCAATATCAAATTAAATATATTTAGATAATTTTATTTCCACTTTAATCGGTGTAGATACTAGTTTTGATTAATACATCTCAAAGTTATTCAATAATTCTATAGATTACTTATCTTGGTAAAATAAAATAAAATTTTCTCATTGCATGTTTTATAACCCCAAGATGTATCTCAACTCACCATGTATGAAAATATCAAAATTTTTCTTTATTTTATTTGAAAAATATTGAAATAAAATATCATGATCACATGAGAAAATGATATTATTAATAAATATAATTATAATAAGTGTACATGTATTTATTACTTTGATATACATGTTATTTCCCACTTTTCCTTTGATGAAGTTTGAATCCTTTAAGAAATTATCCATCCTTGAATACCAGGACCTTGGGTCTTTTTTAATCCATATATAGCTTTAAGGTTCCGTGTGAAATAGAAGCACCATGATGGGAAATAAACCATAAAGGTTTTATCAACTTGATGGATCATTAGAAATTTTTTACAAGATGTAAACATCATGACCAATGGAATTTTTACATTGACTATTGACATAAGAGAAACCATAACCAAGAGAAATATTTTAACATTAAATTTATAATTAATTTATATTATATCTAACAAAAATGTTACCTTGTCTTAAAAAATTTCTTCGATGAAGTTTTTGATCACCCAAAACCTTTTTTAGATTACCCTTTTTTGTGATTTTGGTATCCATGTGGAGAATCCCTCTTACAGTGATTCGCATATGATTGTTTGATATCTAAAATACACCAATTTATTTTTAGGTGATATTATGGTGGATTAATTATATTTTATCCTTTATTTTGATCACTTAAAGATCCTTCATACTTGAAACAGTTTTTCTTATTCCTGAGAAGTTATGATAAGGAATAATTCGAGAGATAAGTATGTTGTGCACAACGATTCTTAATTATTGATTTTTTTTATTAACCCTACAAAAAATACATAACCATCTATTTATAGATTGAGGTTTAAGGTTAAAATTATATTTAATTACATACCACCCATAAATAATCTAGTAAACCATACCTAACCCCCTTCCTTAATAATATAATAATAATATTATTTTTATGGCTTGCGATAATTGGCATAATGAAAAATATTATTATACCAGATTTAAATTAATTTTTATAACTAGACATGATCTTGATCAATTGTCCTTGTTCATCATTTAATGAATACCTAAATAAATATTTAAATAAATATTTTATTAATAAGTAAATATTTTTTCATAAGTAAATATTTTATTCACAATCAGGTGAATAATTTTTTAATAAATGTTCAATAAATAAATTTCAATCAATAAAATATGAATAAAATTATTGCTCATTCTTGAGAATAATTTTTCTTCCATTAATTAAATTCAATTAAAATTCAATAAATATAACAGAAATACTTAGTGTGTGACCCTCTAGGACTCTTTCTTATTGGAATTAGGCCGACTTGCCTAAAGTCCAAGATTACTGTCTAGAGATGGGTCCAAGCACCCAAGACAAAGAACTTAATGTCAAAACCTCGACAACAACATACAAACACCCACTGTGTAATAAAAAAATCTCAGCAAGAAGGTTGGACATATTTGTTATCAACCTATATTATTGACATTCATTTCTTTGGCTATATTAAATAAACACATCGTTATACCATGGACATGGAATTGAATGCGATAGTTCTATTCCAATTAAAGGGATGGGATATCAATTTTTATAAATATAGAAGGGGAAAATCATTCCTAGACTTATCCTTTAATAATATGTCATTCTTGAAACACCCAACATAATATACTTCATGTGAACATATAATGCTATAGTTTTGGTAAGTAAATACAAGTGTGCGATTCATGACATGAATTAATGATAATATTAAAGTATAAGAATCATTACACATGCTCATACATAAGAATGTTCGATGACACCAAAACATGAAGAATTTTTATTAGCGGGTTTGTTCTCATAATCTTCCACCTTGGAGATTATCAATTGTGAACTTTACGAGAATAAGTCTCATATTTTTACAAGTAATCATACATGATAGTCTATATACTAAGTTCAATATAGTAGTAAGTTATCCGACCATAGAATTATATTTAATAATATCACTATATCACTTCAAGGTTATTATCATAGCAGTGAACTTGTATGATCATATCAATGAAAAAAATACACTACAACATTATTACATAAAAGTTATATAGAAAAATAAACAATACATAATAAAATGTTTTATTAACATTCAAATATTAGAATATAAAAGTAATACAAACTAAAAATAGTTGGTTCTAGAACACCAACTCTAACAAAACTACTTGGAATAGAGACAACTACCTATAACCTTTAGTCCATTAGACCTCACATGATAATCATGTTTCTGATAAGTCAATGATTTATTCATGGGGTCCACCTTATTGTCTTCTATAGATATTCTATTCATTATAACTTTAGCTCTATGAGAAAAACCCCTCAAGAGATGATACTTTTGAAGTATATGATTCGTCCATTGATGTGACCTTGGTTACTTTGTGACAGAAACCACTACAGTATTATCATAATAGAGTGAGATATGATCTTTACTTCTAGGTAGAATTTTAATATATTGGATTAAGTTTTATATCGAAAATTCTTCTTTATCTAACTAAGAATCTAGAATATACTCAGAATATACTAAAAAATCTATGAGCACAACCTTCTTTGAGATATTCTTGCTCACAAAACCTCTATTAAGAGTGAATATGTATATCATCTATGATTTCATATTGTTTTGATATTTTTGGAAACTAGAATATACATATACTATGAAAAATAACTTCTCATATCCTCTATAGACCATGAACATATCCTTAGTACAACCTCATACACTTAAGGATGGTCTTAAATTCCATCCAATGATAGTCACCTAGGTGAAATTTATATCTACCCACTGCAGTTAAGGAATAAAAAAATATTTTTCCTAGTATATAGAATATCATACCTAACTGATCCAATTACTAATGTGTATATAATATTTTCCATCCACTATAATCCTCATATTTTTTAGGACACATTTTCTTAGAAATAAGAACACCACGTAACATGGTAAACAATTACCTATTAGATAATTCACTACTAAATCTCTTTAGTATCATGTAAATATATGTACCTTGACTTAGGCTGAGCAACCTCTTAGATCTTTCATCATGGATCTTGATTCTAATAATATATTCTTCTTTATTTAAGTCCTTGGATAAGCATTTATTCAAAAAGGATTTAACAGAATATAATACTAGTATTTTGTTTCCAATAAGTAATATGTCATCGATACATACTATGATGAAAACAACCACAATCCCAATAAACTACTTATAGACAAAGACCTCACATTAGTTTTTTATAAAACCAAATTCCTTTATGGATTAATCAAATTGAATGTTCCATGACTGAAATTCCTGTTTTAATCCATAAATGGATATTTTCAATTTTCATATCTTGTTGGAATACTTTAGGTTGACAAATACCTCAGGTTTATCCATATATATATATTACCAAAGGTTCCTATCAAGGTATGCTATTTTGAAATCCATTTTCCAATTATCATAGTCACATAAATCCATAATGGAAAATATAATTCTGATGGATTTTAGCATTGCAACTGGTGAAAAGGTTTCATTGTAGTATATTCCTTGATGCTATTTGAACATTTTTGTAAACAATCATTATTTATAGGCAATTAATTGTCTATAATTGTCCAATTTATCCTTGAATACCCATTTACAACCAATGGTATTTACATCCACTGGAGGATCTACCAAAATCTAGTCCTAGTTTTGGTATATAAAATCCGTTTCAGAGTTTATAGCTTCTTTACACATAGAAACAATTGTGTAAATTAAAACTTATTTTTTAGGATAGAGGATCATTATTATCTACTAATAATGAGTCACCATCCATAATGATTAGAAAACCATACCATTTTGGTTCTCTAACATCTCCTTTACCCCTATGTCATACTTGTGTCTCTAGAAAATATTCTTCCATAAGGATTTATGGATTTTTTTATTGTGAAAAATCTTGTGTACCATGATCTTGGACTTCATTAAAGTCTATATCACTCCCACTATCTCTTTTATAGATGTTATCCTTCTCAATGAATTGGTCTGTGTTCACATTATTACATTTTTTCTAAGGGTTAGTATATATAATATATCATCGTTTCCTTAGGATATCCTATAAAGGTACACTTAGTGATTTGAGGTGAAATTTTATTACCCGAAGATCCTTAACAAAAGATTCACATACCCAAACATATAAGTATGACTACATGAGTTTCTTTTCATTCCACAATTGGTATGGTATACCATCTTTCACATTATTTGGAACTTGGTTTAGTATTTATTATACTGTTTGTAATGTGTATCTCTAAAAAGGATAAGGGAATACTCACATGAATTGTCATTGATCTCACCATGTCTTACAAGGTGCAGTTCCACTTTTTCTTAAACCATTCCATTAAGGTGTATAAGGAGGAGTGAGTTGAGATAGAATCCTGAACTCCCATAAGTAACCAATGAAGTCCTGATTAATATATTCTACACCACTGTCTAAGAATATTTTCTTAATCTTCTTACCAATATGGTTCTCAAATTCATTCTTTTATTCCTTGAATCTATCAAAGGAATCTCAATTATACCTCATCAAGTAGACATATCCATATCTACTAAAATAATTAGTCAAAGTTATGAATTATGAGTACCCAATCCTTTATTAAACATGAAATGGTCCACACACATTGGTATGAACTAATTCAAGAATATATTTGGCCCTTTCACATTTACACTAAATATGAATTTTGTTATTTTTTCTTGTAAACACACGTGACATATATCAAGTGGTTTCAGTTCAAAAGAATCTAAATATATTTCTTGGTACAATTTAGTAAAATATTTTTTGGTTTACCTGACCTAGACGGTGATTCCATAATTAGGTGTGGTATGATGCATGCGATGTACTTTCATTATCAATTTACATTACTTGGTTTATGTAATCCAACAAATAAAGGTCGTTATTTAAATATTCCTTACCATAATTTTTTTTATATTTATAAAATAAGAAACATTTATTACAAAAATTGAAAATAAATCCATATTTATTAAGTCTATATACATAAATAATGATTTTGGTAATGGTTAGAACATAATAAAAATCATTCAAAACCAAGATCATTCCCATCGACTATGTGAGGTGGTAATCCCCAATAGCCACAATAATAAGTTTGGATCCATTGGCTACTCATAGATCCACCCCCTCAATCAATATTTCTAAATATATTTGGTTTTTATATTTTAATACATATGTGATCACTTTAATTAATATATAATACCAATTTTTTAGAAATAGATAAATTTTACTTGATAACAAACACACCTGAATCTTTCCATAATTTATTTTCCTGGGTGTAGTTTTTCTTCCATTGGATCTTATTGACACATGTGAAATATAAAATATCATGTTACCTTGCTTTCCAATTAATATTTCTATTTTTTAAGGGAATTGTGATGAATATTTGGGATTATATCTCTTCAACTGGCCTTTCCTCTTGTTAAACATAATGACCTAAGGGGTTTTGACACCTTTTATCCTTATCAAATTAGAGAAGAAGAATGATTAGATCTAAGAGAGTTCTCAATTTTTTTCATATTAAAATTAATAACAAAACAAGATATTATTTGAGGGAGTGATGAAATAATGAGATGGGTGTGCAGTTCATCTGGCAGTTTAAACCCTAGAACCTCTTGATGATCAATGTAGCAAGTAAGTTTGACTATGTGAGGCTGAGATAGTGCACCTTCTCCAAGATTAATTTGAAAGAGTTTCTTGGTGATCTCAAACCATTCTTATCTATATCTTTCATAGTAAATACCATTGATATTCTTGAGTAATATATAATAATCTATGTTTTCATGAGACTTAATTAGTTCACTAGACATAGATGAAAGCATTAAACATTGAACATAGACCATGTCCTTTAAGTATTTTTCATAGATACTGAACTCTTTATCACTTTACTATTTTTTAGGAAGATATAATAGTGGGGATTATAAAATATAATATTTTTATTCATATAACAACACAACCCATAGGTATCTGAACCATTCCTGGAAGTTAATTCTCGTAAGGAGATGGTATTTATCCAATATTGATTGTAGGTATAATGTGGATTATTAACTTTACATATTATTCTATAATTATAAAATTAACATACTATTATAACTTTTATCTATTAAAAATTATGTGATAAATAATAATAATTAGTTTTATTATGTCTTCCACTATTTAATCATATCCCAACAACCCTCACCATTAGACTTAGAATATATAGTTTCTTGTACATTCTAGTGGAAATGATCTATATGACCCATAACATAACCCCAATGAGGGTTGGTTAAACCACTTAAAGATATTTAGGTAGGAAGGTATTTTCTAACCGTAGTCTTGAAACTCCTTGATTAGTTGAGTGGACTCCATAATCTAGGAATCCAAACTTTAATTTCCTCAACAATTGCCTCCAAGTTACATCAATTCTAGAGAGGGACACTTTTCTTGATATAAGATGGTTAAGTCAACCCATAACCTTCATAAGAAATCTATGATAACAGTAATTGTCTTGATGAGGGTTGGTCAAACACTTAGTTCTATTTATTTTATTCTTAATCAAGTAATGGAAGGAGGAGTACAACTTAATATTTAGTTGAGGAATTTTTTTTATTATGCTTAAAATTATATTCTTTTATGTTTACCACATCTTGTTAATATTAAGTTTATTTTACTTAATTGATCAAACATGTTATGATAAAAACATTTACACATAATCCATTTATTTATATTCCATATTTTCACATTATTTCATTTATTTATGTGATCAGAGTCTTGTATCCATAACCTAAATAATGCATAAGATAGAAATAAATAAATAAATAAATGACCTGATCATGAGATTATATAATAGTTTATTTATTGAGTGAATAATAAATTAACCTATGAACTTGGGGAAAAATCATCATGTTGGTCTTGACATGAGTTGAAGCATTCCACGTATCCACTTGTGTTTTCCCTGGGTTGATATAATTTTGGTTCTATCTTGAACCACCTCTATGTTACTTGGGATAATCCATTCATTACATGTATTTATAACTCACATGGAGGTGAGGGGAACTAAAGGACTGGTTAAGGGGAATTAAATAAATAAACATTGATACATTGGTCCAACATAATAATAAAGGGAATGATGAATCCCAATACATCATATTTAATTTAATAATTAAAAATTTCAAAACCATGAAACAAATTAAATTTAATAATTCTAACACATAAACAGGTCTTGGTCAAGCTTCTGATTAAACATACAAATGTAACTCTTACACAAAATTACACCGTCTAACATTCATTTATATTCATTCTTTATTATAAATATAAACATGATTGTATTAATTAATTCTATTTTATCTTAATGAATATTTGAATTCTCTTAGATATTTCCATCATAAATGAATTTATTAAAAATAAATGACAAAAAAAGTAATTATTGATAATTATAATAAATTAATTGATCATTTAATAATTATTTAAAACCTTTATTAAATTTACAAACACTTTATGTTCTAATCAATATAATTAGGTTTTAATACTATAATTAATAGTTTTAATGTATTTTTAATTTTCGCTTTCTTGGGAGACTACACAATGTGTACTTACGAGCTACAAGCCATGTGCCTTGATTTTCATGTACCTAGGATAAATTATTAGGGCTTAAATGTGCACCTTATTTAGAATAAATAGTTTTTACTAGCATGATTCACACCATGGATCATGTTTTCCTCATGTCCTTGCAACCTACTGAAGGACTTGGCGCATTCTTTAGATGTGGGATCACATGATGTGTACTCCTACTACATGTTGCGTATTCTGCAGGCTATGTGTCTACATAAATTACCACATAAATTGTCATGTATTTTAGGCATGTGAAATAATGAACCCCAAAACATGTATACCAACTACAAATTGTTTATTTAATTAAGGATCTAGGCTATTAGTCTCATGCAGTTTTGACCATATATTTGACCACATGGTTAACATGAACTTTGATTCTAAACCATGTTTAATACACAATGTTTATAGTTTTTACACATCATGTAATCTGAAAAACCTTGTGACAAGTTGGTCTAGTCAACATGTGGTACTCAATAAATTAACTGTGTATAGTTACTTCTTGGTATTCCATGTATCCCGCACCAAGATCAGGTGAAGTGCAGTTGGATACATGAGGTGTACTTCAACTACAGACTGTGTAACCCAGTGTTACCGACCAAAATTATTGGTACTTCTTGATATAATCTCCAGTCGTTATTCATCTATTATTAATCCTTTAAGAAAATAAAATGCTAAATTATGATGACTAATATACTTAAATCATGTAAATTTAAATCATATTAAAGAAAAAATATTTTTGGAAATGAAATTTCTGACCACTATTGTTTATATAGATCAATAATCAAATAAATAACTATAAATTTAAAATGTAAAAAATTTAATACCACTTGAATGTTTTAGGAGTAGAAAAAGTGCCTTTGTGGGTGATAAACCTGAAAGGGTTTTTCAATTAGACCGATCATTCAAAAATGCCCTACAAAATGTTCCCACCAAATTTTGAAGTAAGAGAACCCAGAACCTTGAGAAGATCATTGCATGTTAAATTTATATTGAATTTATATTAGATATAAAAAAGGTTACCTCATCTTAGGAACCTTATTTGATGAATTTTTTTTATCCTCTAAAACATTTTTTGGATTTCTTTATTGCGCTTTTATGATCTAAGTGTAGAATCATATAACGATGATCCACAGGTGCACCTTTTATATCCAAATGAAAACAATTGATTAACAGGTGATAACAAAATAGATTAGTCATATTGGATTGTTCATCTTTGTCACTTTAGGATCCTTTGGTATTGAAGGAGTTCTTCTCTTTTTTAATAAGCTAAGAGAAAGAATAATTCGAGAGAGAGTTCTATTGTGTACAATGATTCTCAATTTTTAATTTTTTGATTAACCCTACATAATAGACATAATGATATATTTATAGAGTTAGGGCTAATTTTAAGTTTAAAATATTATTTAATTTCCTAACAAACTTAAATAATATAATAAACCATACCCAACCCCATTCCATAATAATATAATAATAATAATATTTTCTTGGATTGCACTAACTGGTGCATCGAGAAATATTATTTTACTGACTTTTAAATTAATTTTTATCATCGGATATTATCTTGGTCTATTCATACCTCTTAGTATTTAATTAATACTTTAATTAATATTTAATTATATATTTTATTCATAAGTAAATATTTTAATCATAATTTGGTGAATAACTATTATTAAACATTCAATAAATAGTTTTCAATCAATAAAAAATGAATAAAATTATTATTACACCTTGAGAGTAATATTTATTTCATTTATTAAATTCAATTAGAATTAATCAAGGTCAACGGAAACACTTAGTGTGTGAACCTCTAGGATTTTTTCTCATTGACATTAGATAGACTTTACTAAAGTCCAAGATTAGTGTATAAAAATGGGTCAAGGCACCCAATATAATCAAATCAATACCGCAACACCAACAACCACATATTAATGCTCACTATGTAATATAATACCTTTGTTATTATATGTCATCAATCATGTTTCATATCTTTTTCATCAACCTATATGATTGATATATATTTCTTTGACTATCTAAAATAAACACATCATTTCACCATTTCCATGGAATTTAATGTAATAATTCTATTCCAATGCAAGGGTTGAAATATCTACTTCCATAAATATGTAATAGAATAATCCTTACTTTAATTATCCATTAATAACTTGTCATTCATGATACACCCAAAATAACTTAATTCTTATGAATATATGGCATCACAGTTTTGGTCAGTAAATATAAGTTCTCGTGTCATGACATGCATTTTTGATAATCTTAAAGTATAAAGACCATTACCCACACTCACATATAATAATATTTGATGACACCAAAACATGAAAAATTACTACTAATAGGTATTTTTTTATAATCTCCCTTCTTGAAGATTACTAATTTTGAACTTCATGAGAAGAAGTCTCATCCACTTGTGAGTACTCACACACAATGATCTATATAATATATTACCGATCATAGTATGTTATTTGACTAGGGAATTGTATTTAAGAATATCATCATGGCACATGAAATTTATCATCATTGCAGGGAACTACTATGAACTAATCAATGTGACAGATTCCCAAGGACATTATAACATCAAAGACATGTAAACAAATGAATAATATTTAATAATAAGTTGTATTAATATTCAAATATTTGAATATAAATGTAATTTAAACTATAAAATGTTGGTTATAGAACACTAACTCCAACAATTAATTCACCAAATTTCACACTCTCATACCATCATCATCAAGTATAAAACCGTCAAGATTCTCAATATATACCTCTTCTTAAGGATCACCATTTAAAAAGTAAAATTTAAAATCCATTTGGTATATTTTATATTTCCTATATACTTCCCCATTAAGGAACACTCTTATGGGCTATAATATTGAAAATGGAGTAAAGTTTTCTTTAAAATCTAGTCCTTTTAACTTGAGAACACCTTTTCATACATGTTTGGACTTGTGTGTGAAAACCTTTCCTTGACTATTCAACTTTTTCGTAAAACCCCATTTTTTCCAATGACTTTTTTATCGTTAGTTCTAGGAATAAGGTCTCATGTATCATTCTTCTCAACTTGGTTTAGCTCATCATCCATAGGCTCCATCCATTATTTTTTTTGTAATTATTTATCCAATTATTGTGGTTCAACCTAAGAAATAAGTGAGGTATGATTCTCTGACCTTATTATTTTTTAGTTGATTCTACTAAATGATCTTTATATCTTAACATTGTTTGAGTCTAAATAGGATCATTTTTATCTCCAATGATGTTTTATACCTCCACTTATTTTTTAGACTTTAATAATTATTTTTTCCACTCTCATTAGTTTTTTCCACATCACTGGTCTAATATGATTCGTCTTTTACAACACTTGGTTTATCCACAACCTATTTCTCACTAATTTTTCATTAAATATTTTTTATTGATTCGTTACTTTATTTGAAAATTGATACATATAGAATATTGTTTATGGGTTGTTTTTAAATAATTATAACATTTTAATTATCA
Source organism: Viscum album (assembly GCA_963277665.1). Taxonomy (NCBI): domain Eukaryota; kingdom Viridiplantae; phylum Streptophyta; class Magnoliopsida; order Santalales; family Viscaceae; genus Viscum; species Viscum album. Next base: position 454,553,397 of record OY728119.1, on the reverse strand, counting down.
ACCACCTTTTGAATTGTATTATTTTAGCATCTATATCCTTTTCCATTAGATATGCACCCAAGAAAGATAACCTTATCATCTCTTCGATCAAACATTTCCTGATTGGAGTCATTAATATTGAGTATGTAAGGACATCCAAATACTCTGGAGTAACTCATTGTTGTCTTATTGTTATAAAAAATATCATATGAATTCATATTTTAATTTGATCTAATAAAATTATTTTTAATTTGAATAACTTTTCAAACAACCTCTCTCCTGAAGAACTTTGATCTTTGAAATTCATTTAGCATTGTTTTCCAATTTCCTTACTAGTTTTATTTATTCCTTCAAAACCCCATTCTATTGAGGTGTGTAAAGGGTGATATATTAATGTGAAATACTATAATTTTTAAGGTAAGATTAAAATTCATTTTTATTGTACTCATTCCCATTACGAGTTCTCAATTTCTGGATATGAATTATAACCTCTATTTCAAATTCTATTATATAAATATTAAATATATCCACGGCCTGTGAATTGTGATTCACGAATAAAAATATTTTAATACTTTAATGGAATGTGATAAAATACAATTAAACCCTCTTTTATTTTTGTCTCATAGGTCCACAAAAATTTGAGTGAACTAATTCAAGAGGTCTTATTGATTGTGTCTCTACTCTTTTGTGGTTTATCCATTTTCCCTTTTAACAGGTTGTAAAAAAATTATCTCTATATTGGATAAATTGGTCTTGGTACCTCACCACATTTTCTTAATATATCTTAATCAAATTATTTTTTCTAATATATCCATGTTTCATATACTAAATATTGTTCCCTTTTCTAGCACTAATATTATAGGAATTATTAGGATCTCTAATATGAATTAAATTCCCATTGGTTATTTCCCCTATTATAACAATACTTATATACAAAATTATTTAAATGAGACAAATTTTATTCTTGAAAATTACCTCATCAACTTTATCACATAATTAACTAACACTCAATATGATTTGTTTAAGACCATCAACAAATAAAACCTCCAGCGAGTTCAATTAAGATAACTCAATTTCATTAGAACCAATTCAATTAATCTTTAAAGACCTCTCATTCCCAAAGGTAAAAAAACTACATCATAATTCTAAATATTTTTCAATATATTGGCATCTCCAATCATATGTCAAGAGAAACCACTATCAAGAATCTGGGGCTAGCTCGTCTTGATAGAATTTTGAACTACCTCAACAATTAGTGATTTTTTTGTCTTAATTCAGTTTGATGCATTCCATTTTTTTAAAATATTTTGTTATTGAAATATAATAATGGTAATAAACTCTTTTTCATAGTGATCTTACTTGTAACATCATCCAAATATCTCTTTAATCCCATCATAATTATTTTGGATATACACACCTGCTATCCTCTCATAATTAGTTTGCTTCATTTTAGATATGTTTATCCCACTTTCAAAGTAGATAAACCTTAATTAATAACTTCTTTGAATCCAAATTAGAGAAATATTATTTTAAAAGACATAGTATTTTCACCCATAGACACCGCAACACCAATCATATCCTTTGGATTTGATTAATCTAGGGAATTTCTAATCATATTCCTGAAAATATTCTTATTTTTTTGTCACAGAATTAGGTTAGTTTTTCTTATCTTTAAAGTGTACTTGATTCTTATGGATTTTATCAATTAAATTTAATACAAAATACTTATTATTAAACCCATGTTTTCCTTTTTTTGAATCTAGAACCTACACTATTATCCGAGATATATTTGATATTTTTAGAAGCTACAAATGTAAATTTTATGTGAGATGATGTAAAAGGATTATAAATATCGTGTGATGACTAGTACATGAATTTAGTATCTTCTTAAAAGTTAATATTTATTTTTAAAAGGTTATTTTAGATTTAATACACCTTAATTATTCATGATTAATCTTTACTTATTAAGAAGAAAACTTCTCATCTTATTTTATAATTATTTTCAAATCCACATATTTTAATTTGAGAGGTTTGGTTTCCTTAATATATTCTTTATCCTTGGTTTGAAACTAATTTCCAATATATTTTATATTTCTAAAAACTTTCTTAAGATATTTACCCTCCTTTTTGAGTTTATAATTTCTATCAAGATAGACTTTAAGTTCCATCCTCAACATGTGTATCATATAGGCTTAACCTTATTCCTATTATTATTCACTACTTAATATATCTCATTTACCATAGACACACTACATAAATTTTGTGTATCTTATAGAATAATATTCCTTTAATTCACTACTTGAGGAAGATCTATCTTCTTTTTATTTATTGAGTGTACTACTTCTCTTTTTATTTGTAATTTTCCTTTTTCCCTTCATTGTATTTCCTGAAGACTTTATTAATTTTTAATTTAGAATTTATTTAAAATTTATCTTCATATTATTTATCCTATAATTTTATATATTTAATCATTTTTAGATAATATATAACAAAATGTTCAATTCTTCCACATTTAAATCATTTTTGTGTAATATTTCCTTTATATTTGACTTTTCATTTTTTGTGGCTTTTAGATATGGTATCCATGAGTTTACTATGATTTTCATCACTCTCATTATCTGTATACAAGTTACTATATGAATCATCTTCCACCAATTTGATATTCAATTTATTCATGGATTTAAAATCTAAATCATTCTTTTCATTTTTCTTAAAAACTAGTGCTTTTCCCATATCACAATTTAAAATATAATTATGTAATTCATCAAGATAAATATATTTTATTTCTTCAAAAGTTGAGATCCTTGGGCTAAATATATCTAGAAATTTTCTTATCAATTTTCTAACTATAATTGAATAATCCATCTTATCAAAAAAAACTCTAATACAACTAACTATCTCCTTCACCCATGTTAAATATTAATTAATATTATCATCTTTATCCATTCTTTTGAATTGAAAATTTTATTTCCTGATCTGAAATTTTTCTTATTTGATGTTGAAAGTTACTTCATACACATTTTATAGTTTATCTCACATCTTGTTAGTTGTTTATAGTCCCATGAATTTAGGGTAGATTTTTTTTGAAAGAGATCATAATATAAAATTTATATCCTTCCCATAAATTTTAATATTTATTTCTCTAGTAAATTCATAGATATATCTCTTATAAGAGGTAGAAAACCAAAAATGGAAAAATCACTCACCTTTAAACCCAATGATAGTAGATATTATAGAATCCGATCATTCCACCCATGAAAATTATTCCCATAAAAATATGGAACACCTATTTTGTTCACAAAATATTTATTTTCTATGATGGACTTCAAATGTCCAGAATCTCAGGGGAGACCTTTTCTCTGATGCCACTTGTATCTTCTAGATCTGATGATGTACCATTGATAGGTGGATGGGGGGTCTATAATTGGTACTTGTTTTTAAAAATTATTTCCATTTCATAATTAAACCCATATTACTTTCTAGACTTTCCATCCACTATTATTATCACTTCCTATCCCATATGAAATAATAAAACAAAGAAAAAAATATATAAGGATTTTTATAAGGTTTATCTCAACGTGGGAGATTACTCCTTACCATTATAAACCTATGTTTGTTTCATGGATTTTATTATCACTATAATTTTAAGTTATTTTAAATGCCTACAATTGGAATATAAGGTTCAAGTAGGGATTATCCATTTTGCTTCATGGGTAAGTAGCATCCACTTCCCACTAAAATAATGTACATCATTATTTATATTGGTACAACAAGTTCTTAATGAAATCCTCCTTGCTCTTGAATATGAATCATATCTTTTATAATTTTTCCAAATAAATCAACATCGAAGATAATAACTAAATATATGAATAATTTGACTAATAGGATGTTCTCAATATAATAATATACACATCAACTTCACCTCACAATTATTCAGGATGATCACATAATGCATGAGAGAATTAATTCATGATAATCATATTCTTCTTCCTTAGTAATAATCACATGAATTTTTAGTATAAATAACAACTTATTCCAGTAAAAAGATTTTAGATTCAATACAAGTTAATATCATGTCTCTTTCTTCAATATAGATTTATTCCAAAGTTACAAAGTATCAGTTTCTTCCCCAAAATTCCTGAACATTAATTTCATCAACATTTATTTTATTAATACCGACACAATAAATATGAATAATATTTCTACAATAATATTTACAAACTCCATATTTCTAGGATTCATCAAATATCTCAATCAAATTCTCCCAGAAAATATATTATAAACTTTAATGATAAATAATTTTAAATATTTGAATTCACAATCATTATAAAAACTATAATATGTTTCCATTTAATTAAGGTAAAATATTTCAAAAAATACAAGAAAAATATAATAAATGTCCCCTTAAAAAGTTATATGAAACTCTTAGGAGATGAAATTCTATTTAAGCAGATATGGAACTAGGATATGGACCCTTCTTCTATGGAATAGAGCACTCATTTCATCACACAATGTCACCTTTGTTTTGATGTTTTAGTCTCTTATTTAATTAAAATAATTTATGATTCTTTATTAATAAATAATATTTCATGATCAATACTTTAATTATTATGAATCTTATTATTTTTATCACCTTTAATTTTAAAATTTTCTTATTCACAATTCTCTTATGAAAAATCATCTTAAACCGAATTTTATGACATGTAATATATTTTTGTTATGAAAATAATAATTCACTCACACATATAATATCTTACTCTAAAATATATTATGTGTAATTGATTTTTCTTATGTTTATGATATTTTTATTATGCGTATAATAATTCTTCATTATGCACACAACTTCGAGAAATGATGATGCATTTATGATCATTATGATATCTTCATCTTTGATTTCTTAGAAGAGAATCATTTGGATTTAATTAAAATTATTCATAATAATTAATATTATGGAAATTTCATATTTCATAAATAATCTCATTTCATAAGACCTCAAAAATTCATATAGACTCAATGAAAATATCATACAACTAGAATTTCTTATGACCACAATGTCTTACATCCAGGTTCAACAACTTAGAAATTATAGATCACTATAAATGAAATAAAAAACATCTATAAACATCTTAATACAATTTTAAACTCCATAAAGAACATACAAAGAATCTCAAAATACAACTCATATAGGGCTGACAACAATGAAAAATTCTTGAACTATTCCAAGGAAAAGTCACAATCACAAACACATTCACACACACATAAACATTTCATATTCTCACATACCAAAATGATACATGAATAAACCACTACCCATTCTTAAATGAGTGTGAATAATTTACCAAATTCTAATTTATAAATAATATAAATAAAATACCATACTCCCCATATAACTTGGATTTGTACCATAGTTTTCCTAGTTAGAAATAGACACCCAAATTTCATACCAATTTCCATCTCTTAATATCCTATCCAATAACTACAAAATATCAATACCTTATAAAATAAACTAATATAATATCATTTTTTAATATCTCACCTTGACACAAGCATGACACCCAGGTGAAATTTTATCTGGAATCAAGTTCACTCTTTGATCATTAGAGTATAGTGACTAATATTTAGGTTTTATAAATATTTATCAGGGTGTGATTTACCATATAATAGTTTATCAATAAAAATATTAATGTAAATGACACAATAATAATAAACATTTTAAACCAATAGTAACATTTTTGATATATCATAACTACATTACAAAAATCCCTATTTGTGTCATATAACCAAACAAATCTCTGAAACAAAATTAAAGTACCAAAGTATGAATAATACAACAAAAAATAAAAATAAATCAAACTATAGAAAAAACATTTAGAAAAATCCAAATACAATAACAAAATACTTCAAGATGTCTCATGGAAACATCTTATAGAAACTATTTTCTATTACCTTTACCTTCCATATTGTACATTTATTTTTTATGCACACATGGTGTGTATGGATAGGGAGAGAGAATAAATCCTTAGTAGAAAAGACCATAACCCTAGGAAATCCTTAGAGTTTACCATGATTATTTATAAATAGTGTAAAGCATTTAAATTATTTAACACTATTATATTTAGAAATGTAAATAAAGTGTTATCTTTTGGATAATACACCAATACATTTTCACACTCAACTCAACAAATGTCTATATGAAATTTAATATCAGTCAAGGATCAAGGTAACCAAAGACATAGATTATGTCATCTTATATTCCAAATAAAAGAAATATTATATAACCCTTATCTAATTCATGGATTATCTAAATTCATGGATCGGATTTCAATTTATCATTTCTCATCCTAGCCCATGGATCCTTGCAAGTGAGAAACTTCTTGTTCTAGGATTCCACCACTCTTATTCCAATCATATTTTCATGGTTGTTTTGAAGGTGTATTGGTAGGGGAGTTAGAGTGGTCGATGAAATTGTAGAAGGTATCAGTGCTCAATGATGTATATTTTTCTTATTAATGGTTATCTCGATTTGGTGATGGTGCTCTATTTTGCTCCCACAATGATGATGATAGTTCCATGGAAGTCTCTATTCTTCAGGATATGGTGTTCAGAGGTTTATTGGAATTGTTATTTTTATTTGTTTTCATTTGGGTTGTTGTTGGATTCTGGCGATGCTGATATCATTGAAAGGTTTCAGTGATAATGGATTTGGAATGGAGTTCGACAAGCAGTAAGCATGTAGATCAAGGCTGTCATTGCTAATGTTAGGGTTATGGTGCTGGGCTCAACGCATCTTCCATGACCTTTTGAATTTTTAAATTATTTGGATAATGTGGAATTATCTTATCAGTGGTTTTGAATCCATAGTTTGGTTGAGACCCATTTTGAATTTTTAACTTATATTGTGAAATATAGGGTCCACTATTTTTGAATTTTTGAACGTATGATTACAACTAAACCTTAAAGAGTCTTTTAGAAAGTGAAAAAATGGATTTGGAGGAAGATAAGATGAAAGTTAGCTAAATGAAATCCATATTCTCGATGTATCCATGATTTATGTTAAATCACTCATCACATGAGTGGAACATACCTTCTTACTATAACATACCCATTTCTATCTAGGTAAAGGTGGAAGAGAGAGAGAGAGAGAGAGATTCAGGGTGATGGAGTTTTGGACAACTATATACAATAGTCACACATACATCCCCTTCAAATCGATATTACCTCTTTATATAGACCCCTTGAGTATTATCATTGAGTGTTCATGCATTTACTATTGTGTCATAATTCATGAGTAAATTACACTAAAACAGTTCATGAAACCCTTTTCTAAATACAACAAACTCCCAACCATTTCATCATATGAAATGTATAATAAATGATAGATTATGTGTAAGAGATTTTAGTGTTAACTCGTTAAAACTATACTTCCTTCAGTGAATCATAACTTTTCTAAATGAATTTCACCTTAAGATTCATGGAACTATGATTCATCCATGTCATATAATATGACTAGACAATCCATCCTATAAAATGTTTTTATATCTTATTAGATGATATTCCCAAAAATAAGAAATATCACATACTGTCGGGTTTTAAATGTTTCACCACATGACATGTTTATATCACACACTACAATATAGGCTAAACCACATCATATGTATAAATGATTTATAGAATATCTCCTTAATTCTCCCACTTATACTAAAGTCTTATAGATTTCATTCCATTTCACCTTATACTATATCATATAAAATAACATATGAAGACATATTCAAAAATCCTTTTGGATATCTTCCAAAAAACTTTTGAAATATATCATCAGCTTCACCATTTATTACATCATATGTAATACCTTCTGAATACCCACTGATTTTTTAGATTAACTCCAAAAAAACTTTTAGAGCATCTCTTTGAGTTATACTCAATCCCCATTTAGTCAATCACAAAGTGTGTCCCCAATTTCCATTTTAGCATTGAAAAAATATAAATCTTTTGATCCATAAATGTAAAAAAATATCATCCTTTAGCAAAGAATCAATGCTACCTAATCTACAAAGGGATCTGATGTGATATTTATCAAACACATGTATCACTATACCCGTGTCCACCAACTGTATCATATGAAATCAAACATTCTATTATGATCATTTTTTCCAAGATAATGAGTGAACATGGGATAAAGAGTATGTCAATACTATATATCAAACTGAAACATTATTTATTCCTTGAGTATAGACTAATTGAGATGATAAATACATCATATATCATTCAAATTTATATATGATCACATCATATTCCCCTCACTCGAATAGATAAGATCATCATATGTAATATCTAGATACAACCACACATTTCTTTAATTTATCTCAATATAGGGACCGATTTTCATATTATTCATAGAGGAGAAATACTATCTTAGTTGAGCTCTAATAAATGACATAATCAATAACACACCTAACCACACCTTTATTAACTAAGCCTCAAGGATTGTGTAATAAAGGTATCAAATTATGATGTATAACATTCTAGGTATATATCCAATATTAGGTTATGGGGACTGAAAATATGATATATGCACCCCAAGTATACTAAAGACATAGTGTATAATACTCTATTTGGTATACTTTATGGGCAATCTAGTACACAAAAATCATTTTTCTCCTCAGGGAAAAAACCATATCTCTATACAAGAATCATTATCACACTAACCTTTACATTTAATCACAACCTATAATAATCCATATTGAATATTGATTAGGGAAAACTCAAAGATTTATTTTGAAAGGTAAATTATCATTAAACTTGATGAATTATATATCAATATATATATATATATAAATTAAACCAACATAAAAGAATTATAAATTGGAGATCATATTTTATATAACACCACACATTTTATATTCTTAAAATACTTTAATAATACTTGAAATATTCATACATAAGCACCTGAATAACTTATCATATATGATAGACTTCTAGGTTAGCCTTTTTTGCGGCACCTTACAAGGTTTTTTAGCTCATTAAATATATATGTAATTCCAACCACACATCTATGTGATTATCTAACAAAACCCTCCCACTAAACTCTTTAATGAGAAGCATCACTAAAGAAAAAAATTGAATAATGGTGGGATTTAGGAATCATATTCTCAATATTCAACTCTTTGAACACACTACTGGAATTAGATGTATTTGCAACGGGCCATTTGCGACAGGATCCCATCGCAAATAGGCTTTAGCGATGGGGCCCCGTTGTAAATATCCCGTTGCAGAAGATGGCGTCGCAAATACTATTTTTTGCGATGGGACCGTCGCAAAAAAATGTATTTACGACGGGAAATGTCCCCGTTGCAAATAAGCCTCTGATTATATACATTATATATAAAAAAACCTTTTGCGACAGGCCTGTCACAAATAATATTTTTGATGGGGAACTGCCCCATCGCAAATAAGCCTCTGATTATATACATTATATATATAAAAACCTTTTGCGACAGGCCCATCACAAATACTATTGATAAAAAATATATTTAAATTATTTTCGATGGGATCCCGTCGCAAAAGGTCCCATCAAAAATACTAAATATAATAAAAAAAATATTTAATAAAATTATGATTAATGAAAAAATTATATTAATATTACTAAAATAATAAAAAAATAAAAAATATTATCACTAGTAAAATAAAAAAACATAAAAAAATATAATACTAAAAAATATATTTAACAAAATTATGATTAATAAAAAATTAATATTAATTTTATTAAAATAATAAAATAATAAAAAAATAAAAAAATATTACAATTCTCAATATTTACAAAAAAATAAAATAAAAAAATAAAATATTATTATTTTTAGTAAAATAAATAAATATTAAAAAATATAATACTAATAATAAATAATAAAATATTAAGAAAAAAAAATTAAATTATGCAATATTTGCACCAATATAAAAGAAAGAAACTGTAAATAGTTCATATTATAAAAAATATTCAATTCAAATGTTTTTAACATAAAAACCAAATCACTGGGGGTGGGGTCGTCTTCTGGTGGAGGTGGAGGAGCTGTAGGAGATGGTGGAGGAAACTCCATCCCTAAACTACGAGTCAGACGGCGCATGTAATCCATCTGCTCGTGATGCTGTTGCTGCTGCCATCGATGCATCTCCTCCTTGTGCTAATGCTGCTACTGCTGCTGAAAAATCTCTTCATACTGCTTCTACAAACTGTCTATAAGCTCAGACTGAGTTCATAACTGCTCCTGATACTGTGAGGCAGAAAATGATGCCTCTCCACGAGCTCTTCTCGAGATGGACGCCGACATCACAACAGTACTATAATAAATACTAGGAGTTGAATGAGAGCCGATAAAAACTACTCGACCCTTCTCAAAGCCATACTGAGTCACCTGTATCCATGCCACCTCATCGAAATAGTGGGCACTGGTCTATTCAGTCGTCTCGTCCTGACTCTCATCCTATGTCTGAGAGGTCGCAGCCTCATATGACTCCTTCAATTCCAATTTGAAATTAAAATTGTGAAAATATTATATGCAGTTAATTGAAAAACTGAAAAAAATAATACTAACCACAATCCGATGTTGGCGATCACCTCTAATCTCTCCAGTGGCTGGATCATTGTACATCCTCCGATAAACTTCGAACATTTAAAATCGGGATGCTCAAATGCCTAAAAAAATATAAAATAAACGGTTTATATTTAATGTTATATAAAATATTTAAAAAATATACTTATTAGATGCTCTCTATGTGTACTGAATGTGTGACTACCAGCTCGATGCGTCACCTCCTGTCTCCCCCGGTTCTGCAGTCCCACTGAAGGTCTCCTCTTAAATCCACCAACCAACCAGTGTAAACAAAATCCATCCCAAATGTGAGATGAAATGTACTCTGGTCGGTGGGCTCTGCACGACTCATCAAATTCTGTCATTCATGCTTTCTTAATGGATGTTCTTCTCAAATTGTGCAAAAAATGATGGAAACAGTCACACATAGACACCTTCCATGCCACGTAGATAGCGTCACACATGTTATCATCGATGGGATATCATAAACCCTAAAAATAATTTATAATATCAAGTTATTAATAAAATAAATTTCAAAATAAATATTCTTTATTTACGTACCATCCAATGATCGAACATGTCGCGCTGCACATCAATGGGAATCTATTCCCAAGTGATCCATGGCTGAGAAAAACAATTGCGCAAGATAGCGCTCCCCTTTTCAATAGATACATGTGAACAACTGTGAGAAAGGAATAAATAATCAAACAATTATTATATATATAAATAAATTAATTAAAGCTAACTAAAATATATAGGTTACCATACCTATGTGTGTGTGGATCGAAGCCAAGATGTTGATGTCACTCAGGGATAGTGTCAAGAATCATTAGTCACGCAAGACCATGACCCCTCCATGTACCCCCTGAACCGTTAGTATGCTGAGGGTTAGATGGTCCATAATCCCCCTCATCAAAAGGTAGATCAGCCTCCTGCAACTCGTGAAATAGATCCGGATCCATCTGAAATGAGATTTGTTCCTCCGAAAAGGATGATCAGTTGGAAGAAATCTGCAGTGACAATCAAAATATCAAGGTTTTTTTTCCATTGACGACCATAAAGGCTTTGCTGTCTTTCATACAGAAAGGAAACCATTTCAGACCATGTGTACTTCATCGAGATAACATACCATATGCTAGAAAGTCACTAATCGTCCACATCAATGTAGCTATTAATATGAAATTTTGTTTCACAGAAACATCATATGTACTAACACCATCACCCAAAAATGAATTTAACTCATCAATCAATGGTTTCAAATAAACATCAATATTCTTTTTCGGATGTCCTGGGATTAATAAGGTCAAAAAGATATAAGGCTTCTTCATCAACATCCATGGAGGTAAATTGTACGGAGTTATAAAGACAGACCAACCTGAATACTGACTACCATAAGAACCAAATGGATAGAAACTGTCCGTAGAAAGACCCAATCACACATTTCAGGATTATAAAGCAAAAGTAGGATTCAGATGGTCAAAATTTTTCCATGAATCACCATCAGATGGATGATTCAATCTTTTATTAGTTGAAATATTTGTTTTGTGCCATGACATTATTGATGATGTGTTCTAAGACATAAATAAACGCTGAAACCTGGGTGTAAGGAGGAAATATCTCAATTGTTTTACTAGAATCGATCCAGACTTCACTAGTTGAGCTTCTTTATAACTTGATTATCCACATGTGGGACAACTATCCAAGGAATCATTTTCACCAGAATATAAGATACAATCATTTGGACATGTATGAATCTTCTGATAACTATGGACCAGATTATGAACCAGTCTCTTGATCTCATAGTAATTTGTAGGAAACACATTTTCCTTATGGTAACAGTGTTTTAAACAAAGAAAATATCTAATCAAAATAGTTTTTTGACATTGCATTATCTGATTTAATAGCCATAAATTTTGAAACCGCTTCTAATTTTCTTATTTTGCAACCAGGATATAATGCATCCTTAGAAGACCTCAACAAATCATAAAATTCAGATGGTGCCAACTCAGAAGTTAAATAAATATCATCTTGAGTTTTAGTGTGTTGAACAGATGGACCTGCAATATCATGTACTAAATTTTGAAAACATGATGGATCCAGAATCAAGTTATTAGTATCTTCTCTGGAACTGCGTTCACCGTGTTGATACAAAAAAACATAATCTGGTTGAAAACCAAACCGCAAGAGATGTCCCCCAACCTTGTCAAATGTGTCAAATGTTCTCAGAGCACATTTTTTACAATGAAACTTTATTGTGACTTTAGAAACATATTCTGGTTTTTATAATGAAAATGATAAGAAATCTTGAACACCCTCAATATATACATGATTTAAACTAGAACCATTTGGACTTCTATACTAACTTATCTAAGCACGATCGTCTAATAATGATTGTTTTCTACTTCCTTGTTCTATATTTTTCTACAAAATATAAAATCATTACTTTTTTTGAATAATTTGAAATTATTAAAACAATATCTAAAAAAAGATAAATAATTATAACTAATTCTTAATATTTACCATTACTTACGGGCGACACAATTTCCAGTGGATTGATGACTAGTACCCTTCGACCGACACACTATTTGCGACGGGGGGATCCCCCCATCACAAATAACCTTCCCACACTTTGGTACACATCCCATGGAAAACCGCACATTACTTTTTGCGATGGGACCCCAAGACCCATCACAAATAACTTGTTATTTGTGACGGGATGAACCCCCCATCACAAATAACCTCTAGGATGGACTATTTTCAATGAGAATTAATCCTGTTGCAAATAGCCCATTGCAAAAGCCTATTTTCTCGTAGTGAAATATTAAAAATCTTTAACTAAATAACATCAAATGTTATAATGTAAACTTTTGTTATCTACTTATAAATATTTCTAAGTAAATCATAATTATTCTTAGAATATATTATATCAAAATTTTTTATGAAATATTTTGATAAAAAATGCTACCACTTACACTATTAGTTATCAATACATTCTACACTCCTTTAGGATAAAGTGACTTTCACTTTATTATAGAAAATAAATGTAATAGTTTAAAATTTTCTTTACCACCACACCCTAAACAATTTTAGGATAGTTATTGAATCTCACCTTTAATTTTGGTAGGAATAAAATATTTTATTTGTTAACTTTGAACTTCTATAAATCTAAACAAACTCCCACTCCCCTTAAACACTATATTCACTTATAATATTCTAATAATATTAAATAATTACTTTGGTTAATGAAATAACACTTTTATCTTAAGTTTTAATATTTAACAGACAAGCTAGTATACCTATATCACATATGGCATTCTATGTGTTTGGAGAAACTTATTGAAAGAAATATTTTTCAATAAAATATTCCATTTATGGGTTATGGGATCACATCCCTTGTATTTTTAACAAATATTTGGATAAAATCCTTTATCCTAATTTAAATATTTTATCCATTATTTTTTCTCAAAACATGTTATAGAATCCGATGAATTATAAACTATTTGTCGTGAATTAATTATCTCATATTTGTCATAGGAAATCTTTGTTTATAAAAAACTCTTCTCATCATATAATAGAATGTAATAACTACACACATCCATTAAAGATTGATAAATTCCATTACATTGAAATATTTGATATAATTTTATTTCTTCACCACTTGAACTTAAACTAAAAGAACTATCAATTATTTACATGATTTTGAACTCTTGTAAATTTACAACATTTTAAAATACACATTTGGTATCACATACCCTTCAAAACTGAAGAATTTATTTCTATAGCACAAATACATGACATGGAAATTCCATAGAGTTTCTATAACTCATTCAGGTATTCGAAACTATATGGTCCCATATCCTTATAGACTATTCCTTTGAATATTTTCAATGTTCGAGGTGCTTGGAAGAAGCTTGGAGTAGGTTTGATAGAGTTTGGGGAGTTAAAATTAGGAAGCAATAAGAATTCATGATTTGAAATGTTGTTCATGATGTGAGAGAGTAATTTATGTCTTGAATGGTGATTCATGGCCTAGAAATGGTGGATTTTAGGGTACAATTCATGATGTAAATCATCAGTTCATAATGTTAATGGAAGAGGGGTAAAATTTAGTGAATTTTTCTTAATAAACTCATGACATGAACATGTGGTTCACATAGTGAATTAATCTAGGTTTATAGGATCTGGGTAATTTATTTTTAGTGGGTCTTAAACTCTAACCATTCAAAAAATAAATCACACATTTACACCATGAATTTGAATTTGGTAGAATTAATATAAACCCTATTGCACTCATGAATTTTCTTAAAACCCTAAGAATAATCCAAAACTCTAGGATGAAAGTGGTTCTATTTCATGGTTTTTATATCCATTTCATTTGGGATTGAACCCCAAATTATCATGTTCGATCAAAGGTGTTTCAAGGTGAGTTTACATCCTTTTTCTTTTGGTTTCTTCTCAGTTAGCTTTTATTTCCTCCTATACTACCTTTAAATTATATAGAGGTTGATATCCTTCATTATCATGGAGTTATTTTGATATCTAGTGATGTGTTTATGGTTAAAAATCCATAGGTACCATTATTTACTTGTAGTATAGACGACCAGAGATCTTCTCTTGTTGCTCCATTATCATTCAAAGAATGTTGAAATCCTCAAGGTAGGGGATTCATCGATTCTCTTTGTTTGAAGTGATATTAGGAAGTTATAATGATTTATCTCAATGGGTAATGGTTGAATTAACCTTAATAATTATTAAAACAAAAATATAGAAATAATTGGTTTTGTGTTATAGTAATCACATGTGTTTATGTCTTGTTAATAGTTTGACTCTTTATTTTATAGATAACATGCTATATTCTATTATGCTATGGTTTAACATGTTTTTTTCTAGAAAATTGGACACTGAATGTAAGGATGGTAATTCTTATTAGCTAAATAATAAATTGGAATGTTTAATTACAATCATTCATACTTATATTTGATGGAAAATAAAGTTATACAAGAAGCATGTTTAAATGGTTTAATAGTTTTTGATAGCTGTTGATAGAGGTTTCCTATGATTGTATCCTATAATATATGAATCAGTTAATTAATGGTGGAAATGAATTAGTTTTATGATAAATATAATTTCTTGGGGTTGAGTGAGCCTGTTTACTTTTGAAGGCAAGATTCCTTGGTTCTATGGCCTAGATCCCTTGTTAATTATTTTTTGTTTTCTTATTTCCTTGTGTGAATACATTATATAAGGATACTTTTTTATATGATATAATGTGATCCTAAAATGGATGATGGTTTGGAATGAAATGGTTGGGGATCCATTTGTTTGTGGAAGCAGTTAGTACCTAGGATGGTAGTATGGATGGTTATATTTATAGTGGTGTCATGGATGATACAAAAATTGATTTATTGGGTTAAAGTTGTTATTTCCCATAATTTGATGCGATAAAATCTAGTTTTCTTGTTTTTTATGAATATTATTTAGAGGTTGGATGTTTGGGTTTCTTGTTTCTACATTCATTTTCCCTACTGCCTAACACATTTGAATGTGCATGATTTATGTATATTTTATGGCGATTTAAGATGAGTAACAGTGTTTATAGAATTATGGAATAGTAATGTTAAATAATTTAACCAATGGTGTTGGTGGATTAATATAATGATAGAATAATGAGTAACCTTGGAAGATGTTGTATTATGCTTGTTGGGCATGTTTTTCAGTTGATAATTATGTAAAATGAAATTTTCATCATAAAAATTAATTAAAATTATCTTGAGATGATTATGTGTTTATAGGTACAGTTAAGTTTAAGGCTAGGTAGTTTCCCTTAGTGTGGTTATGAGCTATATTTATTCTATGTGTTTCTTTATTTCATAGGCCACCCCAACCATGTCATTTGGGATACCTACACACAGTGGACTTTGGATGGGGGTTTCCCTAATATTTAGGTTAACAGAGATGAATTTATGACTTCCCCCTCTCCCATTCTCTCTTATCCTGGTAGTATTATGTGACATTATGCATGATGGTTACCATTTTTATATATGTGTGTAGATTAATGTAATGAGTTTTGGTTATTTAACACACATGTATCTACATATAGAGTATTCTAAGGATTATTACATGTATCTTTTGTAGTGGTTTTGATGGATTGAGGTATAATACATAAAATATGGGTTTTAGTGGATACTAGAAACTAATTTTTTACTATATAGATATGTGTATTTTAATGATGAAATTATATGATACATGGGGTGTAGGTTGCTGTAAATTTTCCTTTGACACATGCGACTTATTTGGAAAGTAATGGACCAGGACTTGTGATGTTAGAGAGAGGGTGGAAAACTCGTGGGGAAGTTTTAGTGGGGTACCGTCAATTTTATATCATATTGGACATTATATTATTAATTTTATGTGATAACTAGTTATAGATCCATGGCAAGGCTGAGAACTTAGCATACCTGGTTATGTGATGTGTTAGTTTCACTTGATTATTCATTTGGATTTCATATTCTTTCTTTATCTTTTGCTTGAGATGCTTCAGTGAGGATCCTACTGAGTATACCTTTTATGTTCACCCTAAATCTATATAAATTCTATTTTTTGGTCTGCATGAGATGTTTAGTGATTATGATAGACATTACTAGCTCGTGGAGTTGTTCAAGAGATGCTTACTCTTTGAAGTCACTAACTAGGTTTTATTTTAGTACTTATAGTTAATTTTTTCAAATTTTCTAGCTATATGACATCATATGCATGTATTGAGATCTTTTAATTTTTATAAGAAAGATTTTTTTGGTGGTCTCATATTATATCTAATTCCTCATTCTTCTTATAGGTTAATTCGTCCCATCTGTGTGTGAAATGGGTAAAATTTATGGGTTAAGTTAAACCTCAATTAATCAATATTAAATATTACATGTTCTTGGGTTAGGAGTCCCTAACATTGTTTTCTTTTTAGTTATGGATCCAAGTCTACGTCCTTGTTAGGTTTGTGAAAAAGATGTTAAAAATATGTACCATTAGATTACTACAGAGTTGAAGTTGATGATGACAATACATAGAGGAGGATGGTAAGATACTGGATCATGGAAAGGTATGTTCCCATTTATGTTTTGGTTTTAATCCCTTTTTTAGTTAATTAAGTGCTTACACAAGTCCTTAAGGAGGCTCGGGGGTGTTCCGAGGGTTCGTGACATGAAAATGGAGAAAAAAGGGGTTTATGGGTAGGATGCACGTTCTGCACATAGTCAATGCTAACAATACAGATAGCCCAGGAAACCATGAATATGGTGGGTTTTTGGAAAGTGGCCTCCTCACAGTTTGCGCACGGTTTGGAAAACTATGTGGGTAAACCGTGTGGGCCAGAAACTTTAAAAAAATTACAATTTTCCACTTTGGGATTTTCAACCCCAACTCGGGATTTCCTCCCCATTCACCCCTCTTCACCCTAGGAACGAACCAAATCTCCCAATGGATCTAAGAGATCAATCTCCATCATTTCTAATGCGCTTTTGGGGCCGTTGTTTGTGGATCGAAGCTCTGGGTATGGATAATCCCATCCTTGCTTCTCTTTTGAGTTTAGGGTTTGTATCTTCTTCACCTCTCTTTCCGAAGCTCTAAAACAATACTCTTTGGGTGAGATTTAGTTTGAAGATTCAAAGATTTTTTTAAGTGGAATCTAAGGTCTCTATTAAGAGTGCGTTCACTCGCAGAATCAAGGTAAGTGGTATACAAGTTATATCCCATGATTTATTTGTGGATTTGTGTATGTGTGGTTTTTTTCTTGGGTGTCTCTTGATATGTTTTGGTCACCCTTAGAAAGTTTAGGTAAAATGGTTATTAAGAAGGTAAATGGAAACCCTCACGATCCCTATGGGATGCTTCGAGGGTGATGAGACTAATCTAGGGCCACCCATGGGGTGTGCCGACTTCCCCAAACCTAGGGATTTGTAAAGAACAAGTGAGATTGTTGTGTGTTTATGTAGACTTTGATAAAAATGTTGATGTGATTGATGGTGTTAGAGTAGAAGCTAGGTGGTGCACCTAGGCTTAATAATACTAACCTAATGGATGTTGGGTTAACATGAAAGTCGTTTATATGGTTGAACATGGCTATGTTAAATGAATTGTGAATAGTGTTGAAATGTGTAATGGGTTGACACTTGGGAATGATGAATGGATAATTGGGTTAATACGAGGAAATGATTAAATACCATAATGGAATGGATTATGAGTTTGGTAATGAATCCTAGTAAGTTAGGCCTGATGAACGAAGCCTAGTGAGATAGGTAGAGTGAATGAATGCTTAGTGAGATAAGCATAATAAGAGGGAATGGGGATAAATGGATAAATGATGTGAAACGTGATAAATGTGTTAATGGGATAAGGCATGGAA
Source organism: Viscum album (assembly GCA_963277665.1). Lineage (NCBI taxonomy): Eukaryota > Viridiplantae > Streptophyta > Magnoliopsida > Santalales > Viscaceae > Viscum > Viscum album. The sequence goes on along the minus strand of OY728119.1, from coordinate 454,534,440 downwards.
TTACCTCTCATGTTATTGTTATGATTTATGTTTTCCTCGGGCAATGGTTGTGATGTTGTGTGAATGGTTAATGGATACATATTTGTATAGCATGTGCACATGGCTCAATAGAGTGGGGTATTGACTTGAGGTTCTATGCCCATGAGTCGAGTTGGATTGAGGCTCTAAATTCCACCCCTAATGCATGGGTTAGGGATGAGGACTGAGGATCTATTTCCCTAATAGTTGAATCCACTTGGACTGAGGATTTGAGGTGAGGATATGGTTGACATGAGGAGGTTATTCCTAGTGATATAGGATAATAGTGTGTTTTTCCTCATGCATGTGATTGTTTACTTTAAGCCGTGTAACTTGTTGTATTTGATGAACCCATGATAAATGCGCTGGTAATGGTAAGTGATGGGAAATGGGATGAAATGGTAAGATATGGAGATGGAAATAAATCTTGGTAATGTAACTAAATTGGTTAAGGGAACTTAATATTTTCTTTTCATTTATTATTCATTTCCCTTTTTCAGGCACAATTGTTTATACCAAATATTTTTTAGATAGCATTGGTGGTGGTCTACTGAGTTGTACTCACACCCTACTCGGGCCACCATTGGGTACCTGAGAAGACTTCATGTTTGTACATCAGGAGAAGGGAAAAGGCCCTTGTTAGGCAGTTGGGTTGGCATAGGTGTACTTGGAGGACGACCCGAAATTGGTGTCAGGACCATTTCATGGATTTTGTAGTTTGTTTTTACTTTGGGTTTTGTTCACTTTTTCACTTGTAGCATGACATGAAATATTTACTATTGGACATGGTTGTACCCTGTTTGGGGAATGGTTTTTTATGTATGCTATGATATTATTGTTTATTATTCAACTATTTTGTTTATCTTCTGTTGTGGATTACTTTGATAAAAAAGGGGTATAGTCTCCCCAATTGACTATTTAGACCCCCACTGCTAGTCGACAACCTTTGGAGTATGTGGAGGCGCGCTTAAGGTCATGTAACCACCCCTCTCGGAGCACCAATTTAGTGGATTCTAGGTTGGGGAGATTACAAAGTGGTATCAGAGGAGTTACTTTCTATTTATAACTATTTGGGAATGGTAGATAGGAGATTAGGATGTGTCAGGCCTTGGTAATGAGATCGTGCTTGGGAGTAGCTAACCCATGTATAAAGGAAAAACCAAGTCACCCTGGGTGGGAATTGTTGTTCTTGATTGTATGATGTTACAGTTGATTATATTTCACCATTGGATGATTCACATATTGTGTGATGTGATGGTTTTATGATATTTGGATAGTGGACTCAATTGCACGAGGTTGTGCATTCATGCATCATTGTAGGCACCTAGAGAGATAGGTGGATTGCATCATGGTAGGCACACATGGTTTGGGTGTGTGAGGCATGAAATATAGAATGCACCTTGCATTTTGATAATTGAAAAGGGAAAAAATCATAAATGAAACAATGAAAGTGGGTGAAGATAAAATAATGATAAGTGATGATTAATGAAATATGTGTAATTAAGGGTTTGTAATGAATTTAAAATTTTGTTTGTCACATGTTGAGTGAGCCTTGTGGTGGTTTATGGTTGTTTCCCCTTGTGGACCATGGTCTACGGTAGGGATGGTCAAGGTGATTCTTTCGGAATGTTAAGGTATGTTTGGATAGTGCATGTTTTTTGGGTGGTTGTGGATAGTGAAAAGACTTATTGTTATGAAGTTGTGAATGTTTTATGGTATGTGTTCTAAACCTCATGTTTGGAAATGTAGAGAAATGCCACCACAACGTCGAGCACCAGTTGGGAAACAAGAGGATGTTGCTGAGAACACTCATCTAGTAAAGGAGCAAGAGAGTGTGGTGATCTATGAAGGTAGAGAAGAGAAGTTCCAAGAAAACATGGCTCATTTTGTGCAGATGATGGATCAAGACCCAGGGTGGGTTGCACCGAGTATGTTTGAGCTTACCATAGAGTTTCATCTGTAACAACCTTTGACTTTTACAGGAGAGGGTGGGCCAGAGGCATCAATGTTCTGGATAGGGTTTGTCCATACAATACTAAAATATTTGGAGGCTCCTGTTGGGAAGCAAGTCAAGTTGGAAGCTTATATGTTGCAGGGCTAGGAAAATCATTAGTGGTACATCCTAGCTTAGACTGTGCAGGCTGAGGGGATGTTTTGGAAAGATTTCCAGGAAAATTTTATGGAGAATTTTTAACCGGAGACTTTGAGGAAAGAATGATCTGTAGAGTTCATGAGCCTAAATAAGTGATCGATGTCGATAATTGAGTATTATTTACTCTTCACTGACCTACAAATCTTTATTCCAGCGTTGTTGGGGGATGAAGCAGTAGTTGTGAGGCATTTTTAGGATGGGTTGAGACATGAGATCAGGTCTCAGGTGAATATCTTTCTCTTGAAGTGGTTTACAAAGGTAGTGGATCAAGAGTTGATCTTAGAAGGGAACTTGAAGGAAGTTTTAGGTAGTAGGATTGTTGTGCCAAATGGAAAGACAAGTGGTGCAGTCTCTGAGGGCCATAAGCATCATTTTGGATGTTTTTAGCAGGGCAAAAGTGTGCAAGGTGGTCAAAAGATAGGGTCAACCTCTTAGGGTGGTGATCAGTTGTTCTACTATCAGTGTGGCAGGCTGGGGTACATGCGTAGATAGTTTCCTCAACCTTTAGTTGATTTCCAGTCATGCAGAAGATTGGGATATGTTCATAGGTTCTGCAGGAACCCTTAGCAGGTGAGCATGAATGTTGGTGAAAGGCAGATGCCAAGCATAGGCAAAGGATCAGTTGCTCTATATCAGGCAAGCAGTTGGATCTCCACGGGCCACACTGGTAGAGTCGGTGGACATGAAACTCTAGGATAGGATCTCCCACATCAACAGGGTAGTGCGGTGCATGGAACATAGGTTAGAGCCTAGGTTATAGGGGAAATTCAGCTTCATGTAGTTTAGTCTGCACCGGGTGATAGCGAGGCTGGGCCATCAATTATTTGAGGTATGATCCTTGTAGTTTCTACACTTTCTAGTGTATTTTATGAGATTGGTGCCACAAATACTTTTATTTCTTCACATCTTATGGTAGCATAGGGTTTTCCTGTGGAGAGTGTGTGTGGGGTTATGTCGATTGACACTCCGTTGGGGGTGCAAAATGAAGATATTAGGAAGTGTAAGGAATGTGATCTAGAAATCGGTGGGTATCGTTTCCTATGGGACTTGTTCATTCTTGAGATGTCAATATTTGACCTGATTATGGGTATGGAATGGTTAGAGTTATATTGGGCGAACATAGACTATTATCATCACAGGGTATCATTCAGTTCACTTGAGGGTGACACTTCTGTCTATCATAGAGAGTGGAATGTTTGAGAAGGTCATGCAGGACCATTTTGTCGGTAGTTGGGTAGGATCAAATCTCAAGTATCTTGTATTGTGTTTGATGATGAAATAGGGGAACATCCTGTCTTCCCTCCATTAGTGTTTTAGTTTCAGGATGCATTTCCAGGATATTTCTCGGGATTACCACCCTAGAGGGATGTTGCGTTCATGATTGAGTTGCTGCCGGGAGCAGAGCCAGTTTCTATTCCACCATACCAACTGGAACAGGTAGAAATCCAGGAGTTAAAGGTTCATCTTGAGGAATTGGAGTGTAATGGGTTCATACTTCCTAGTACATCTCCATGGGGATCTTTTGTGCTTTTTGAAAATAAGACTGATGGGTCGTTAAGGTTGTTTGTTGATTATCGGAAGTTAAATCAGATGACAGTGAAAAATCGGTACCCTCTACTTAGATTTTATGACCTATTTGATCTGTTGAGGGATGAATTGGTATTTTTAAGCTTGATTTGAGATCGGGTTATCACCAGTTGAGGTTGAGGCTTTCTGACGCACCACTAACATCTTTCAGGAGTCGGTATGGGTTGTTTGAGTTTGTGGTGACGCCTTTCTGCTTGAACAATACATTGGATGTGTTCATGTATTTGATGAACCAAATATTACATCTTTATCTGGATCAGTTTTTCTTTGTCTTCATTGAAAACGTCTTGGTGTACTCGAAAACTCTTGACAAGCATGCCCAACATCTTGACATTGTTCTGAGTACACTAAGAGAGGATCAGATATACGTCAAACTGTCAAAGTGTCAGTCCTGGATTGAAGAAGTTCATTTTTAGGGTCACATCATCATTGAGGTAGGTGTGTCGGTGGATCCAAAGAAATTACAGTATGTCATGTCTTGGGAGGATCCCAAGAGTGTTTCCGATGTTCAGAGTTTTCCGGGTTTGGCCGGGTATTACTAGAGGTTCATCAAGGATTTCTCTCGCTTGGAAGCACCACTATATAGCTTTAAAAAGAAGGGAATTAGGTTTGAGTGGTCTGAGGCTTATGAGAAAGCCAATTAGGAGTTGAAAAAGTGATTGAAGACTGCACCAATCTTAATCTTACCTGATCCAGGTAGGAAGTATGTTTTATTTTGTGATACATCCTGTATCGGGCATGGGGCTGTGTTGATGCAGGATGAGTGGGTTTTGGATTATAGGCCAAGGAATTTGAGACCTCATGAGTGTAATTATCCAACTCATGATCTTTAGTTGGTTGTAGTAGTGTATTCCTTAAAGTGATGGAGGCACTACTTGCTGGGGGAATGGTTCATGGTGTATACCGATCACAAGAGTTTAAATTATATCTTTTGGCAGCTGGATTTGAATCTTCAGTAGTGAATATGGGTTGAGTATCTCCAGTATTTCGACTTTGAGATGGTATATACACCCAGGAAAGGGAACAATTTTGCTGATTATTTTAGTAGTAAGGCTCAGAACTAGGTGGTTCAGGAATCCAGCACCGAGTGGAAGGTGATGGTTTTGTTTACAGAGATGCACCTGGAGGTGCGGGAAGAAAATGGTCAGGTGACACTTGCTTCAATGGTTGTTGAGTTGATACTTTTGAGTCTAGTTAGGGAAAGTAATCTTGATGATCCTAAATGTTTAGCTATGAAATAAATACTTAAAGGTGGGGAGCCACCTTTTGGTTGGGCCATCAGTGTGGATGGGGTTATTTGTGTTCATGGTCATGTGGTTGTGCTAGTATGCATGCAAGAAGAGTTGATGCGTGAGTTCCAGAAATCAATATGGGCAGTGCATCCTAGTTTGAAAAAGATGTATCGTGATCTCCACTGGCAGTTTTGGTTTCCGTGAATGAAAAAAGAACGTTGCGGGATTTGTGGCATGGTGCCTTACCTGTTAGTAGGTGAAAGCCGAGCATCAAAACCTAGGTGTTTTTTTACATCCATTTCCCATTACGTAATGGAAGTGGGATGATGTGACGATGGATTTTATGGTGGGTCCTTCTAGGATTCCTTGGAATAATGATGCAATCTAGGTGGTTTTGGATCGATTGACAAAAGTGGCTCATTTCTTATTGATTCAGGAGACTTACACAGTCAATAAATTGAGTGAGTTGTATGTTCGGGAAATAATATGGTTTCATGGTGTACCACAGACTATAGTTTTGTATCATGATCCTTGTTTCACAACATGATTCTATAAAGGTTTGTAGAAGGCTCTTGGTACATAGGTAATTTTGAGTACAACTTTCCACCCGCAGATAGATGGGCAGTCAGAGCATACAATCCAAGTGTTAGAGGTCATGTTAAGAGATTGTGTCTTGGATTTTGGGGGTTCCTAGGAGAAGAAACTGTCACTTGTTGAATTTTCATACAATAACAGTTTTTAGTCTAAAATTTAGATGGCACCATTTGAGGATCTCTATGGGAGGCCGTGTAGATCTCTACCGTGTCAATTGGAGACCGGTGAAACCCGTATGTTGGAACCGAGTCTTGTATAGGAGACTTTGAATAAAGTTGAGATGATTCAGAAGTATATATAAATAGACCAGAGAATGAATAAGTCATATGAGGATCGTAGGTGTAGACCTCTTGAGTTCGAGGTGGGTGATAGTGTGTTCCTTTAGGTGTTGCCAAGGTTGGGTCACCAAAAAATTCGTAAGTAGGGAAAGTTGGCACCTAGGTATGTGGGGCCATTTGAGATTGTGAAGAGGATCAGGCTGGTGGCATACTGATTGGATCTTCTATAGATTTATATCAGGATTCATGATGTCTTTCACGTGTCGCAACTTCATAGGTATCACCCTGACCCAACTCACATGGTAGATGTTGAGGATGTTGAGCTTGAGACTGATGCGTCCTTTGAGTAGCATCCGGTTCATGTCATGGATCATAGAGATAAAGTCTTTCAGGGTAAGGTTGTTCCATTAGTGTGAGTACCATGAAAGCATGGGAATGTCCAGGAAGAAACTTGGGAGTGTGAATCAGATATGCGAGATCAGTGGCCCGATCACTTTTCCTTAGAAGTGTAATAAAGCTTGGGAGCTGGGCACGAGGTTGAGAAATTATAAGGTGGGGTGGTTGTAAGATCCCAGATCTTGGAAAGGCATGTTTCCATTTAATTTTTGGTTATAATCCCTTGTTTTGGTTAATTAAGTTCTTACACAAGTCCTTGAGGAGGCTCGGGGGTGTTTTGAGGGTCGAGGACATGAAAAATGTAGAAAAAGGGGGTTTTCTGGGTAGGCTGCACGGTCTGCGCATGGTTAGTTCTAACTATGTGGACAACCGAAGAAACTGTGTAGGTGGTGGGTTTCTGTTTAGTGTCCTCCGCATGGTTTTTACACGGTTTGGAAAACCGTGCAGGTAAACCATGCGGCCCAGAAACTTTTAAAAAAAATTACAATTTTTCCACTCCCAGATTTTTAACCCCAACTCAAGATTTTCTCTCCATTCACCCCTCTTCACCCTAGGAACGAATAAAATATCCCAAGGGATTGATGATATCAATATCCCTCATTTATAAGGCATTTTTGGTGTCATTGGTTGCAGATCGAAGCTCCGGGTAAGGCTAATCCCATCCTTGCTTTTGTTTTGAGTTGAGGGTTTGTATCTTCTTCTCCTATCTTTCTAAAGATCTAAAACCCTAATCTCTGGGTGAGACATAGGTTGAAGCTTAAAAGGTTGGTTGAAGTGGAATCTAAGGTCTCAATTAATATTTCATTCACCCGTGGAATCAAGGTAGGTTGTATACAAGTTATATCCCATGGTTTATTTGTGGATTTGTGCATGTGTGGTTTTGTTCTTGGGTGTCCTTTGGTATTTTTTGTTCACCCATGGCATGTTTAGGTAAAATATTTATTAAGAAGGTAAATGGAAACCCTCACAATCCCTATGGGATGCATCGAGGATGATGAGACTAATCTAGGGCCACCCATGGGGTGTGCCGATTTCCCCGGACCTAGGGGGTCCCGATACCATGTCTAGTTCCCTCATCCATAATCCATCCCAAATCAGCAATCTAGCATAGGGATCTTTCCCTTACCCTATCCTAGAAACATGAAGTCTATTCAGGTACCAATTAGATAGACTGAGTAGGGTGTGAGTACAAATCAATAGGCCACCACCAACGACCTCTCAAATAATTCCCAGTCAATAATAGTATATGAAATTGTATAAAGATAAAGTATAATAAATAAGTAAACAGTTATCACATTTCATTATTCTTTAATTAAACATATAAATCCCCAGGTTTATGATGACACCAATACTATCAATACCTACTCCAGCCCATACTGAAGTCTGAAATATCTCCAAGGGATATCACATATCACAATATCATGGTTACCATTTATCATTTAATTTCAATTCATATCACGACCAATTGGAACCATTGTCCACTGCCAATCTCATGGGTGTATAACATCATGTCTAGCACCCTGTGGGTATCTGGAGCCCCTATCCCTGTCCCACACCTAAATTTCACATAGTTATTTTGAGCCTCAGTTCCTGTCTCACACTTTCTATCACATATGGGTATTTGGAACATCAATCCCTATATCACACCTCAATGTCACAGATGGGTATTTGGCACCTCAGTCCCCGTCCCACACTTACTAACACATATGGGTATTTGGAGCCTTAGTCCCTATCCAACACCTCAACGTCACATATATCAAAATATCACACAAATCTCAATTTAATTTACATCAAGGTTGTTCCTTATTAAACTTCTTATCGAACATTATCATTAAATTTCACATTTTAAATTTATCATAACAATCATAATTCTTTAATTCCATCATAAGGAATAATAGTAATAGTTCATAATTAAACAAATTTTCAACATTTAATCAAATAAATCATTGAACCTTCATGGTTAATCCAATAATAACTCAATTCCCACTAATAAATAAATTCAACATTCTATTAATCAATCTATTATATAATCCAAAAAATTGACCAATTACACCATCCCATTAATTGTCTAATTTCATTACCCCATTAATCAATTTAATTAATTCAATTCAAGATTAAATTTATAAATAGGCAACAAAAATTTCAAAATTATATACACATAACCAAAATCAAGATTTTTTTAATTGAATAATAGACCACCCACCTCAAGATAGATGATGAATGCTCACCAACATAAATCACCAATTAAAGTAGAATAACCAATATAATGACAAAGAACAAGATCTAGATCCAAAACCTAGATTCTATATAAAAAAGTTAGATCTATCAAAACCTAGATCTAAACTCACTCTAATAGATAATAAAACATTCCTCTTCATCCAAAAATAGTGATGGGAGAGAGAGGAATCCATACGGGATGAAATAACATACCAAGGGAGGTACAGATACGTTAATAAAATCTACAATTCTCCATGAATGGAGTTTGAATACCCTTTGAATGAATGTGAGAGCCTAAGAAAATGACAGAAATGAGTTAGGTTCGAGTTAGGGTGTTTAGGGATATAATACGGGGATTTGGGAAAGTTTTAATGAATTTATGGGGGTTTATTTTTCCACATGTATGGTTTCCTATTTGGGGTGCACAATTTTCCTTAACTATAAACCTAACTAGGAACCTCCTCTTAGGGGTCACATTATTAATACTAATAGGGGACATAGTTTTTCAAATTGTGTGCCAATGGTTCAATGCCCCTCTATCTAGGGTTGAATAGTTTGCTGGGGTAGGGCACACAGTTTGGGAAAACTGTGCACCACCTATGTACTGGCCAAAACCCCTAAAAAAATATCTGGTTTCATCCGGAAACTCCCCAAAGTAAAACTCAAAAAAGATATAATTAAAAAAATGAAAAAGAGTACCTAAAAAGGAAGCATGATTCATCTTCAAAAAAGTATTGGATCTTACACCTTATGATTCATGACACTGTGATTATTCTATGTCATATAATATGACTAGCCAAGGCATTCTATATAATATCTCTATATCGTATTAGTCAATATACCCAAAACCATGAATTATGGAATAACCTTAGTTTCTACAGACCATGAAGTACAAATATTTTATATTTTTCTCTAGGATATAGGAAAAAACAAATCATATGTGTAATGTATATAGGGTATATCTCCTTTAAAAATTACATAGAAAACATCAATGAGTTTCTTAACTAGTTCCACTTGGTTTATTAGGTGGGTTTTTCTCTTCCAAAAAATATTTTACTCATGTAAATATACCTAGTTCTCTAGAAAAAATCAAGTTAAAACCCTCATAATTATAATTAATTTATCTAAAAAATATACTATAAATCATAAATTCAATAAAATAATTTATATATCAATGAATGAAACTTAAACACATCAATTTAACATAAAACATTAATTTCTAACTTTATAATCTCATCATTAATTCCACTCTTAACGATCAAATTAAATTTAAAATTTATTAAATTATATTCCACATAAAATCATAACTTTACTCATATAATTTTATAATTTCAATATAAAAACACTTTTATGAAATATGTATAACACCTAAGAAATCATAAAAAATTAGTATACAATATTAGATATAATTTCTCATGCCACTTAATTCACTTAAATTAATAAATTAAAAAATATTTTATAATTAATATAAAATCACTCTATTAAATACTAAAGAGTAAAAGTGGTCAACTACCATACTCTTGGTGTACAATATGTACATAAAATGGATTCTTGATTCGTTTTAGAGTATAAAAATCAATAAAATTAGCAAATTATAAGAAAATGAGAATAATTAGAACATGTAAAAAACTAAAACTTGTTCCCTTATCCTAAAATGATAGGTCACTTAAAATTTTTATAGAGGCAAAGAAAAAAACATTGACTAATTGATCCTTTGACTTAAAATAAAGTATAAATCATCACTTGATGTTAAGGGAAGAAATATAGGGTATATAGTGAGGTAAATTCATCAAATAAACTTAAGAGGTAATAAAACCTTAATTAAAGACAAAAATTTATGACTATAAAAGGAAGAATTTACCCTACTTAAAAAGCACCCAAAATCCTACTGGGTACCTTGTGGAAAACCTTGGAACCAAATACCATTTCACCTCCCTTGGGTACTTGATACACTACACCAAGTACCTGGTAGAACCTGTTGGGTAAAATACAACATGGTCCACATTGAAACCCTCCCCCCAACACCCTTCTTTCACTCAAAACATCCAAATTTATCTAAATTTAATTCAAAATATGTAATTAAACATCATAAATAAATTTATAAACATAACTAAAAATCCATAAATGTTATAAAAATGATATCTAATTAGGAAAAGAACATCTAATTTTAAATAATAATCTATTTTAATGAAGATACTTCATGAGATTTTTATTCTTGACCAACTCTTGGAATAATAATGTTATAAAATTTATAATTCATGATGTAATATATGAAATTGATCCTTGAACTATTAAATAATAATTTAATCATAAATTTATAATCACATTTTGTATCTCAATACAATGAAATTATAATTAGTCTAAAAGAGAATTATGAATGATATCTCATATCATTTCATGATAAATATCTTGACATGGAACAAAGGACCATTCCATGATAAAAACCGCGATTTGGAGTCTTTAAAAAAAATTAATTATGCTTATATGGGTCATTATGGATGGTCTATACCACAAAATATTTCATTACAGATCTTTTTCATGGATCTACTTCCATTGGAATTAATCACTTCTTAAGCTAGAATATTTTTTGAAGTCAACATGTAAAAGAAGTTTCCTTATTTTATTTTGATATAGAAGACAAGGTTTCCCCTAGTTAATATATTATGAAAACTTTAATAAATTTTATAATAAATGTTTTAGATATGGAAATTAAATTACTTCTTTTTCATATCATCCTTGGTCCCTCCGATTAAGTTTTCTAATAGGTCACCATCACCCATGAATGCTTCTAACTTCGGGGTTGAAAAGGAATTTGGAGGTAGAATTAGAGTAGTTTATATAGTGGATGAGGGGAAGAACGTGGGTTCAAGTGGAGTGGTTTAGGTGATAAAGTCAAAACTTCCTTCTTCAAGAGTTACAATAGGTTTGTTTAAGAACCTTATTTCATTCAAGATGCATGAGGTTATCACTGAGGAGGTTGTTGCAAGAATCCAAGAATCTCAAAAGATTAATGTTTTCATACTAGTTGTTCCATAGATTTTGTTTTTTATAGATGAAGGTAAAATATAGGATACAGACTAAGGTTTTATGAAATATATTATCTTTTCAAATAGATTTAATTTCTTTGATAGCTTTCATTACACGCAACACCAAGCTTTAACAAATCGTAATATAATATTAACATTATTATGTAAACATGCAAGTTAAAAGCCCATTCATTAAACTTTTTAGAATGAACAGTAATAAAAAATTTAAAAATTTAGTATAATTATTTTATATAAATAAAACATATTGATAAAAAAGTACTTAATTTTTAATAAACTCTTTATATTCCTCAAAAATAACTTGTTGTCAAAAAATATTTTTATAGATTTTTCTAAACAAATAATTAAAGTAAATTTTTAAACATTTAGAAATTTTAGTTTAAAAAATTAACTTTATTTTTTAAATCTACATTTCAAAACTATCCTAGAGTAAATTTTTGATAGTTTTTTGAAAATATTAATTTTTCAATGAATAGTGAAAATATTGTTTTTATTACAAATTTCCTTTTTGTTTAATGAATTTATAAAGTTATATATTTTTTTAAAATGGTTTAAAAGTAAAATTAGTTCAATTATTTTATAATTAATCTAATTTATACAATTGGAATCAATTTAATTTTGATTTTTGATATAAAAACCTTTTATACTTACAAAAACGTTTTTCTTTTGAAAACCGTTTTTTCATCACATCTGCAAGTATAATTTTAAATTAAATTCTACCTCTACTGTGAATTAAATTTATAAAAATATATTACATATTTTTAAGTATAATAATTAATATTATATAATAAGGTAAACTTATTTTTTTTCATAATGAATAATAGAAATAGTTAAAATTAATTACCAAAGTTATGGTTAAAATGGGTTATTGAGGGTTAAACTTAAAATATAAGGGGTATAATGAACTAATATCTTGTACAATTCGTATTTTATGGACATATTTAGAACTTATATAATCTAATGTCATCTAGTGAGAAATTTTGGAGCCATTTATAACGTGTAAAATGTGGATATAACTCTTTCTTTTCAAAAATTATAAGTGCGTCCTCTCCCCCACTTATAAAAGGGGCCCCCTCTCCTATCATCTTTATAATTAAAAATCCCTTGGGATTAGAAAATTAAAAACCAAATACATTCCTTTTTAATATTTACACTTCTTGGAGGCCTTAGTTTGATTATGAAACCTTCTTAATAAGTCTTTTGGTGAAAACATAAGGAGGATGACCGAAGAAGAGAAATAATTCTTAACCGATCATTTTTGTTTTATTTATTTTTATACCTCCATAAAATATTTTTCCACAATTCTGATATAATAATTTGAGTATATAAAATATACCTAGATTTTATTATGTTAATTTAATAACTTATATCTAACTAAGCTTCCATAAAATTTGAAATGAAACCTCCGATCGTGTGTATGGTGGACCACCACCTCGGGAACTGATGTAATTCCTTTTACATCACCGGATCTCATGAATAGATATAACGATGGATTTAATGTTTATATATTATATTTATAAAATATTTATACTCCTTTACCTATAATATCTCCTTTAACTTATTATCTTATAATCCGTTTTAAAACGATAACGTCACTCATGCGTACGTGTGGACTACTGCCTCCATAAAGTGATGTGATTTGTTTTTAATTTTTTTAAATGGATAGTAATAATAATATATTTAGTGAATATATATGATATCTTTGAAATAAAAATGATTCTTTAAGGGTGATATATAATTTAAAATTCTTTCATTCCATCCTTCGATAAAATGGAAACTACGTTCATGAATACGTACAACCTAAAGTCTCCATGAATGTTGTAATTCATTTTCTATATATAATATTAATGGATTAATATAAATACATTTATAATTAATATATATTATATTTATATCATGATTAAAATTCTAGATATTATGGAACCATAGGAAAAGTAAAAGGACCAAAACTACCCAACCAAAACTATAACAACCCAAGCTTTTCATACATGAATATTACACCTATTTAGATGAATATTCAATGAATAAGTAAGTGTAAATAAGAGAGATATAAATAATAACATAATCATAACAAGATAATAATGAAGATATAACATGAAATTAACATTTTAAAATCTATACCTTGAATATTATATATTTGTAATCTTGAGTCATGGAATAAATATTGAAATTTCATAAGACTTGAATCATAAAAGGATCAGAGAAAATAATCCATGAGACTGTAACATTTACATGAAACTTGAAATTGTGTAATACACATAAATTTATAACATTTTGAACATTTATAAATAGAAATAGGCTCACTCATTAGGTCAAGGACATGAAATCAATCCCTTTCATAAACTTATGGACATGAAACCAGGTCCACACATAATCTTGTGGAAATAAAAGACAAGTCCATGCATAACACTATGAACATGTAGCCAGGATCATGTATAAAATTTTGAGAATGTAATCATGTTAAAACAAAAAATTTGTAAACATATGATCAGTTTCATGTTTAAAATTTGTGAACATGTAATCAGGTTCATGTATAACATTTTTGAACATATAAATAGGTTTACACATAACATATCTGAAAATGTAATTAGGATCAAGCATAACATTTTTATTCACGAGTTATCCATCCTCACCCAATTAGTTGGAGGTATATACTGTTCCCACCTATCACATAAATAAAATAATACATATGTGAACCACAAGATAATAAAACATTCACCATCTTAGAAATAATGAAAAAAATGAATATCTTTAAAGAATAACTTGTGGAAAAGAGGGAATGATTTTCTTCAAAATATTGTTATCATAAACATAAAACAACTAGAAAAAGAATAAGAAAGGTATAATTGGATCATATCCCCAGTAAATAATTAGTAACTTAAAAAATTTTATCTTATATGGAAAATTATTTTGAAATATCACTTGAAATAATTCTTGAGGAAAATATCCTGTCTGTTTTGAAATCATTTTCTTTAAAATCTGTACAATTATAAAGTTAAAAAATTTATTTGAAAATAACTTTATAAAATTTTAAATAAAACTTTACAATATTAAGGAATCATAATAGAAACAAATTCTATTCATTCCATATAATCAAAAAACAGTCCTTCCATATTTTTTTTGGAAAAGTCATAAGTACGTTGTTTGGAAAATGGTAAAAATATTCCATTGAAACCATATTTTAAAAAGTAAAACATGGGTAAATATGAATTTAATAATTTATAGAATAATATTAGAATCATTTATAATTTTTTTAGACAAACTAGACATAGAAGAAAAATATTTCCCAACAGATAATTAAACCTAAACAATATCAAATAATAATGAGATTATGAAATAAACCCTTATTGCTTTGGTATCATTTGAATGATCTTCCCCATGAAAGAAATAAACATAAATGGATATGTAAATCCTCATAGAATTTATACTATATATCATAAAATTCATAATATGTATCATAAAATTCATTCATGTTTAGTATATACACCACTCAAAAGAAATAAGAAGTGTGTAAGGCATGTGACCCACAGAAAGAAAAGTGAGACAAAAATCCCTTATATCAAGTATCCCTTTTCCATTTCACGTTCAAACCTCCTGTACAATAAATATGGATTTATTATTTAAAAATATATCTATCATACCATGTATGGTTTATTTTTAATGTCTTATCACTTGTTTATTAGTAATTTGTAATTAAAATTACTGTTCTGGGTGATAACTGATTCCTTCTCCAAGCATGTTTTTGTTTGGCAGTCCCAGTCCTTATACTATAATCATGGTTCCAAAATTTCATAAATTTTAATCTTATTATAAACATAATATATATTCATTATATATATATATATATTTATAATCAATAATAAAAATTAAATATAAAAAAATGAATTTCACCGTTAATAGAGATGGTAGGCCATACGTACGCATGAACACTATTTCCATTTTTCAACTGATGGAGTAAAATAAATATAAATAATAATAAACATATATAGAAACATTATTATTATATATATATCATTTATATTTATAAAAAACATCCTTATTACTATCCATGTGAAATATAAAATAAAAAATGAATCACATCATATTGTGGAGATGGTAGTCCATACATACGCACGATCAACATTATCATTTAAAAAACCATTAGAAGATAAGAAGGTAAAAATGATATTAACACTATATAAGTATAATTATATTATAATTATCATATATAATCATAATTAACATTATAATACCCATCCATGGAATATATTTATAAAAATGAATCGCATTGCTACATGGAGACGGTAAGTCGTATATACGCATGAATAATACATTAACTTCTTGTTTGATGGGAAATGGGGTGTATAATGGTTTGTTCATAATAATAATAAGATTTTAGAATATCTAGGATTTTGATGTTATTTTTTTATTATGGATATAATATATTTATATGAGGTCTATAAGAGTATAAAAAATTATTCGTTAGAGGGATTACCTCTTCTTCAAAACAACTCCTTTAGATCTTCTCTAAAGGGATACAAGGTTGATCTTTTTGGAAGACCAAAACCTCCAAAATGAGTATAGGGAAGTTGATAATATAAATTTTAAGAGTTTTTTCGATCTATAGGACTCAAATTGGTGAAATCAAGTGAGGTAGGAGGTGTTATTTTATAATGGGGATGAGGTGAACATTTAGAATTTCTCAAAAGATTAATTTATAATAAATTAAATATCAATTAAAATCATTCCAAATGGAAATGGATTCGAAGATAAGCTGGTATAGGGTTGTAATACCATAAAAACATATTTGTTTACACTTTTTGAAGTAATTTTAAACCTCATCATTGTGACTAATCCTTAGTTAACCTATTTTAATTTTAACTATGACATCAAATATTTCAATATTAAAAGGTTGTAATTTTTACTTATAAAGTTTCAATAAAACCATAAATGGATAATTTCTGATATTTTATACCATAAATAATACCCTTTGTCCTTATTTAATATTTTTATGATTTTTAAATAAGTTAATAATTTATTATTTTTATAAATATCATTAGTGCCACTTTTGTCACTATTTAATACTTTGACTTTATGAAAATGAAGAAAACCAGATAAATTTGAAATAAATTATGAAATACATCCCTAATGTGTCAAATGAATCTATAAAATTAGTTTATGATATTAATTATCTCAAAATATAATTATTTTAATTATTTTAATATCCTTGATTTTATTTATCAATTCATTGAATAATTACTGCATCATTGTTGTGTTATTATTTAAAATAATTATTTATTTAGTAAAAAATATAAATAAATTACCATGATGTAGATAAATAGTTTATATTTCAAAATAAAATTTATAGTTAGAGATATATTTTGGATAACACTATATTCAAAATGTTATATTTATTAAAAATATAAATGTGATATCTTTGAATTTTCTTTAAATAAAATATTATAAAGGTCATCATCTCATCCATGTTTCCCTAAAAGTTATAAATAAATTTATATAATTAAAATAAGTTTATTAATTTTAAAAATGACACTTAGATTCATTCATAACCAAAATTTATACCCTTGTGAACACATAAGAGATATTTAAGACAAAGAAAATGACATTTTCTCACTTTCTTTGATGTAAATAATATATAAGTCATTTTCATCGATAAGTGTCCATTAAAAAACTCACTTTAAAACCTTAGGTTTTTAGGGTAGAATTAAATTCATCCAATAAGATTTAGGTAAGTTTTTTGGTCATTGTTTATTTCTTATAAGTTCATTTTTAACCTAAATTACCTGATTTATCCTTTACTGCGGTAACAAAAACTACCAAAGTTACTATTCATATTATCAAAAAATAAAAGTGACCTATTTAATAAAATTTGACCCATTAAATACAAATATGTAAACAATTTTTAAATATAAAATACATAGAAGTTATAGAATTTAATATAAAATGAAAACCAGAAAAGCGCACCGAAAAACTGTTTTTTCCAAAAAAATGACCTTTTTAATTATAAAATGTTTTTATACTAAAATAAAGTATAAAATAAACTTAAAAAACCAAAATTTTATTATTTTGAATAAAAATTAACTAATTAAAATTTTTAAAAACACTCCCAAAACATAATTTTTCCTTATAAATATATTAAAATAAAATATAGTTTTTAATAAACATTATCATTTTTCATTATTCCTTAAAAAATTAATGTTTTTAGAAAATTATAAAAATTTAAATATACTATAATCATGAAATTATGAATTCAATAATGAAATTAATTTTTTCAAATAAATTTTATAGAATGTATAGAAATTAATTTTCACTCATAAAAATAATAAAAACTCATTTTTGAAGAAAACATATTTTTGAAGAATAAAATGAATTTACTTAAATACATTTATATTAAGTTAAAACTTTATATTTATTTCAAAAAATATTTATTCCTATTCATTACTACTAATTAAAAGAAAGGTTATAATGGAAAAACAATATTTTAATAATATTTTTTGGTTTATCCAAAATTATTATTGCGTGCAACA
Organism: Viscum album; assembly: GCA_963277665.1. Taxonomy (NCBI): domain Eukaryota; kingdom Viridiplantae; phylum Streptophyta; class Magnoliopsida; order Santalales; family Viscaceae; genus Viscum; species Viscum album. Next base: position 454,516,398 of record OY728119.1, on the reverse strand, counting down.
TAATCTACCATATTATTTAAAAATATAGTTCATAAAAATATTAGAGTGTTAAATTATACCCCCCTTAAAATGAATTTCACCATAAAAAATAATTACATATATATAAGAAGATGTAGAAACATCTACCTCATCACATCATCAGGTTTTCATATAGCTTCCTCAAATTAGTGGTTCACTATAAAGCATTAACCAATGTGTGGTTTTGTTTTGTAAAACTTTATCTCTAGGATCCAGAATCTCTTTTGGTTATTCTTCATAAAAAATATCTTGATCCCATGGTATTAAGTATGAGTTTAGTATATTAAAATGACCAGGTATGTACTTCCTCAGAAGAGATACATATAACACATCACAAACTTAATATAGATTCAGTGGAAGAACCAAACGATAAACTATTATCCCGATATGACCAAGTATTTCAAAGGGACTAGTAAACCCAGGGTTATGTTTTCCCTTATTTATTACACATAGAAATTCAGAGAAATACATTATCACCAACATCAAATTCTAGATCACGTTGACGATTAATATCGTAACATTTCTTTCAACTTTGTATCATCCTTACATTTTTTTGAATGAATATAACCTTACCTACCATATCATAAGCCTGATTAGATCCCAATATCTTTATTTTTTGCAGCTTGTTTCTAGTGTATAGTATTTTTACACTTATTTTCATAGAGTTTTTCATAAGAATCAATCCGAATTCTAAAGTGAAAGCTATTGTTACAAGAAAACACAACTAGAGTGAGTTTTTGATCCTAATCACCATTGAAATCCATAAAAAAATATTTTAGTATTTCCTTTAGAGTATGAACTATTCCCTCTACAGTGTTGAAACTCAACTCTGTATCAAGATATTATTGAGTAATTCACTACAACTTCGAGGTAATATTTAGATCCCAATCAGATATAATTGAATGTGGTAATAAATTAATATATAACACTTTCTTAATGTATATTATGTATATAAGATCCAAAGATAAGTAATTGGAATCCAAAACGAGTGTAGTGTAGCTTTACGGGTCAAGGTTGCTGGGTGGAGGGGTATCACAACATGAAATATGGGTATAACGACGTGACGTATGGGTGTCATGCCATAAAACCTATTTCTCTATCCCACATTAGATAATGAAGGGTTGTTGGGAATGATATATAATCCCTAGACATCCACCCTAAAATCATAATGCATTTTCAAAAGGGGGATGGTAGTGAGCCACCCTGGTGAAAAGTGAGCTTTGCTGAAGAACAGACCTGTGAGGTAGTGAACCAAAGTGGACAATATTGTGATGTAGGGTCCTGTAGCACTAATGTAGAACCTAAAGTTGGTATCAAAGTGGGAAAGAAGGACTATTATTCATAGGTAAAGAATTGGTGGGATTTTTGGAATCCCAAATGAATGCAATGAAGCCCTACAATTCAAGGTTGGCAGCTGCATGGGTGTCACGACAAGATATATGGATGTCATGCCATGACACAGGTTTCCTGATTCCACATCAGATAATGGAGGGATGTTGGGAATGATATATAAGGCCCATCCATCCCCATCCCATCATAAGGCCTTTTACAGAATACGGATGGTAGTGATCGACCTTGGTGGGCAGTGATCCCAACTGAAGAACAAACTTATGAGGTAGTGAACCAAAGTGGAAAATATTTTGATATAGGTTCCTACATCTCTAATGTAGTTCCTATAAAAATATTATCTTAATAAAGTATTCATAAATAGTAATGTTATTAACTACTACCCATAATTACCTTAATATTGAAAATAAGATAAACCATAAAGGTTACATGTACTTTTAATCATATATCCACATAGTGTAAGGGCATTCCTCCTTGAATATATTTTTCATATATACAAAACCAAAGGGTTTTATTTCAATCAATTTCACTTAAAATACCCTTAATTAGGATAAACTCCCATCACAATAAACTCAAAAAAGAGTTTCTAAGACTTTGACTATATGATCGACCTTAAAATCATCCAATTCCATGGATTCAATATCTCCCAATTTCCTCACATTCTTTATAAAATTCCACCATTGTTATTCTTCTCATTCCAGATGATAAATATCTTGGAAATTTTTTATTATCCTAAGTATTTAAGAACAAAACAATATTTTCTCAATGGAGTTGATATATTCTCATCCACTAGTGGATTAGAATACCCACTAAAATAAGGTGTATATTTCCTCATGAAAGATTCAATATTACATTGTTCACTCATTTAATCATTTGGAAACATAACATGATTCATATCTTGAAACATTTGTGTGAGCATAACTATAAGATTCTACATTTATGCTCCCATAATGTTTGGTTTCTTCAGATGAAAATCATCTCATTGTCCTTCTCACTCAGGATTAACAAGGTTCCTTTGAGTTTTATCATCATCATCAACATCATTTATTTATAAGGTGGAGAATTAAAAAACAATATAGGTAATAAAAAAAATAAAATCACGGTTCCTTAAGGTGGTTAATTGCCATAAAGCCTAAGAGAATCACCTCTAAATAGATTCACCCACTCAGGATGCAGAGATGTATCATGTAGATAGAATGTAACATAAGCCTCATGGTTAGATAAAGAGGTGAGAAATTAAACAACATTATTTACTTAGAAAAAAATGTGATTAATCTTCATATGGTTTCAAATAAGGCCCCTCCACCTTATTACTATATACATAATAGACCATGGAGTGTTAGAAGTATTATTTAGGGATCTTTAGAGGATTAAAGAATCTGTCTCCACTACCATTAGACTCACATTTCACTATCGAAATATAAGTAGGCATGTGAGAATTTCCATGTATTTGGATTTGAGGGAGTGACCACACCCAAAAATAAGTTGAGAAATATAAAATTATATTTCCTATGGAACCACGAACACCCTTCCTCCTCACATGAAACCAATGTAACATGATCCATTGGTGTTACGTTTGTGTCATGAGCCATGGAAATTCTAAAAAACCTAGTATCCCTGAGAGGTACCACTCACCGAATGGGAAGATGACATACCTTCCTGGAGTGGTTGAAGGGTGGGAGATTCTTTCCAATTATTCATGTGATGAGTGATGTACAGTAATATATTTTTTTTTCTATTCACCAGAATCTTACTCGAGCAGACACCACCTACGAAATAGATGTTTTTTATTTCTTGCAATAAACGCCAACACCGAAAAATCAATGCTACAACTCTTTCTTTCATATTAATATTATCCTATTATACTCCTTGAAATCATATTCTAATGAAATATATGTTCTTACGATCATTTTCATGGATACCTATGAAATCAAAAAATAATTTCTAGATCATATGATCCCTTTCACTTACAAAAAAATGTTCTGATCTTTCCTCTCGCCAGTTTTTGCAACATGTACATTTGGAAGCTATGTTTATGCAAATAATTTTAATATTATCATCGGTGGGTAGATCTTGATTCCTTATTCTATAAAAGATAAAATTACACTTTTATGGGATCTCCATACACTAGATAAGTTCGTCCTATGGATCCCACTGGCTCGAAGGTGTTAGGATTATGTGTTAGTTCCTCACAGAAAATATTTCTAAAGGGGAGTCTATAAAAAACAATTATCTGGATCATTTTTATGTCAATGAGATCAAAGGTTTCACATTAGTTTTTTTCTAGAACTGCATTAATGAAATCCAAGTGTTTACTCTCTTACATGAAGGTGATATCTATTGCTAGAGAACCTGGAAATCTAATCACAGAGCCAACCCAGTCATGGTGAAAAAACAAAATATCTCTAATCCCCACTATCCATCAAGAATATCCCATGTGTGTTGATTAGTGAGGCTGAATCATGGTCCAAATGGATCTTCCCATTTCCTCCCTCTCCCCTCGACTATAAACCCCCAATTTTTGTCCCTAGTGTGCTCTACTCTCAACCACATACCATTAAATATTCGCATACATACCATGAAAGGTGTTCAAAATATTCTTTACATTAATACCTCCTTCCTACATGGGCCAATCCATTCTCCTCCAGAAATCCCAATGGTACTTCCCATTAGCATTAACATCCCAGATAAGAGACTTACGGTTCTTATAAATATTATGGATGCATGCTTTTGGTACTCTAATCACTGATAGATCATGGATCAAAATTGCTACGAGAACACTATCAACCAGTGTAATACTCCCTCTAAAACACAGATATCAATTATTATAATTCATTAGATGATTCATGATCCTCTCCAAAATCTTATCAAAGTAATGTATTTGCAACCTGCATAAGGAAATGTGGATCCCTAGTTAAACCATAGGGAAACTCCTTCGTTGAATACCCATACTACTGCACATCATGATTACTCTCTCATGAGAGCATCCAATTGATATATAGATACTGCTCTTCGATTGGTTGATTACTTGGCCACTCTATTTTCAACAGTTTTCAAGAACCCCATTCATTCCTCTAACCGACCTCTTACTAGAATTCATGAAAATAATAGCATCATATTCAAACATGACATGGGAGATATTGATAGAGAGATCCTAACAACTACAGGGAAGAGTGTTACCACTAGAAATGATCCTGTTAATGTTCCTACTAAGAAAAAATTGAGACACAATAAAGGTAGTTGTGGATAGGGGATCCGATTTTCTTATCCCACACGTTTCTTTAATGAATCCATAGTTTTTCCCAAGAAGGAGATGGACAACCAATAAGAACTCAAGAATCTGAAGATGAGATCATGAGCCCAAGTGGAGAAACCCATACATATCAAAAAATTGATGAAAAATTTACAGTGAATACGATTATAATCCTTATACATGTTAAGATTTATTGTCATGATTTATTGTCAAGATTTGATCGATGAACCATGTTGTTGATATTATTAACCAGTTCCTAAATCATTGCAATTTCTCCCCGTATCATCTTGCCTTTCACAAACCCATTATGTTCTTAAAAAATCCAATAGAAACATGGGACAATATTCTTTGATTGATGATGCTGGAAAGCACCTTCTATGGGAAGTTACACATTTTAATGTGTATTTAATTATGGAGAGAGTCGGGGTCTTTGATTTTTTGGAACAAGGATAACAGAAGTATCACATGAAACACAAGGTAGATTTCTTCCCCAGAAAAAAATTTGAATAGGAAAAACCATTTCATGCCTTACCACATACCAAGATGCTCTATGAAATGCACCTGAGAAGACATCATTCCCAGGTGCACTCTCTATGTTGAGGATACTCACTCCCTTGCTAACTTCCTCATCATCAGGAAATACTTCAAGGAGATCATTTACAGCACTATAAACCATGGTGAGAATGAGTTCAAGGAGTTTAGACCATCCCTTTGGATACCCCTCTATTATTAATGGTTTGGGATCCACTAGAAGGGATTTATAGTGTGATACTACCATTATCCCAACAATGTCCTAGTCATAAGAGTATATACCATCCTCCAGAAAAATGTTAGTTCTATGCAAATAATGCTTCTCCTTTATAAAACAATGGAAAAAATTCATATTATAATATTATTTACAAGGAAACATTATACATGATTATTCCTGAACCAGATGTCCATGACTTAGAATCATATCAACCATGATTTTCTTCTTATTTTATAGTTCACCAAATAACACTTCATTCCAATTATTCTAAAGGCTAAGATCTATCTACTCTATTTCCTTCTTGACCACACCCATGTCTTGGAATTGTGGTGGTTGATTGTTGATCCATGAGGTAAGGTCAGTTTTAAGATGTCTAAGATTATTATGTATGTTTATCTATGCATTCCCATGGGTAGGACTCTCTCAAAATTTTCTAACCACATGATGATAGACCTGGATATCCTTCTATAACTAAGATCAGTTAAAACATCCTTCGCTTTCATGGCTTGGTGCAAGATACACAAGGAGAGGAGAATGATCAGAGAGGCTACTAATCAGGTGAGTAACCGTTTCATTTGTAAAGGTTTCAATGGGAGAGATCATTAGACAAGTACCTATCAAGGTGACTCCTCTAATGATGAGACCCTTTCTAATTATTGCACCATGTGATCCGGTCTCCTAAAAATCCCATATCGGTGATGCCACATCAGACCATAGACTACACAATGTACCCACTAGCCTTCTAAGAAAAAACTCCCCTCTCTTTCTTCAGTTCTAAATAAACTATGATATTGAATTCACTACCTATGATACATGGTATAGATCTTAAGTCAATGAACTATAATTCATTCCACAAATCATTTCTTATATGAGAATCATAGCCTCCATATACAAGGAAGAATAAAAGGTATGACACCCTGAAGATATCTTCACTGTTACCCATTGTTGATATGCATTAATAAGGTCGATAGTTGTGAATTGATTCTAAAAGATCCATATTTTCATATTTTTAGGATTATCATGCATGCATGAACACATTTTGATCAGTTATAAGAATTTTAAAATTTTATTAGAGTTTTTATTAGGCTTTAGAATAAAATCTAGAGACACTTAGTGCTTCTAAAATTATTTTAAAATGACTTATGTTTTTAACATATCTCTCAAGCCTCGAGAATTCTATATTAGTAATGATATCCTTGAAAAGTGAGTGGACTGGATTTGGAAACATGTATATTAGAACCTTTTATTTGAGAATGTGATAAAACACTTCTATTATTTTACTGAGATATTGTACATATCTCATTGGAAACTAGATTGTACTATGTAGGGTTTGAAGATTTCGAAGAATGGAATGGAATTTGGGTCCACTTCTGCTCATTGGACACTCCTTACATGGAAGAATCAGGTGATCCAATCTTGTAAATAGAAGTGGGTCACATACCTAAAGGTTCCTAATCATTAGAGATCATGTACTGAGAAATAAACTTGAGTGAAGACTGAGCTAAAAAAATCTGAGCTACTCTAATGCTCTTGTGAGAGAGGTATATACTCAAGGTGATTAAATTCTTAGAAACTGCCATAGGTTTTCATAAAATTTTTCAAACCCTAATCTACAATGATTCTCTAAACCATGATTCGATACCAACTATAATAGACCAATCTTTTTATACACAAAGTTATGGGCCAATTCACTTTTATTTGGTGTATATACTGTACTTTGACATAATATATCTTTAATCCCTTTATTCTCATGATATTATTAAGTTTTTATTACCTCAATTATTTGTATTCAAGCATCTCTCATTTGGTTAGGAAATCTAACTAAAATATCTTTTTAAATGTTTTAAAATTTATTTCTTATAAATCTTTCTCATTAATGTCCATGTTTTAAAAATGGTTTTAAGGATTTATTTATATGGAAATTAATGTTTTAAAAATAAAATTCCTTTTAAAATTTTCAAAGTGGTATGGGACACTTTGATTCAAAAATCTATTTTAAACAGATTCTTGATAAATAATGATACTTTTAAATGTTTTCAAGAAAAAGGGGGATATTTATCTCAAATATTTTTGATGATTATTTTCATCTATGTAAATATCCTTCATCATTCTAAATTGATGTTTATTTATTATAATAAAATCTTCCATATTGTATTGAATGAGTTATGTTTGACTGTGGATGTGCTATTTTTATACCATTCGTGGTTTATGGTTAAAGTATTGAAATTTCGTATGCTAGTTTTAATACGAATGTTTAGATTATGTTTTACCCTTTCATATGAGGAATGAATTGGACTTAGTAAGTGATGGGTGGAGCCCGATATTGCTCCTAGATGCATCGGTATGTCTCATGAGATAAACTAACATCTTGGCATAAGGCATTGACAAAATCTTATTTGTAGTATTGGCACAAGGCCTTGACTATATTTTTATGAAGTCTGGCATTATGCATTCCATCATTATGAAATTCGATATTGATATTACATGTGATTGTTATACTAGTATAATATCCATGTGAATAAGTAAATAGAATTATTTGATTTATCTTTTCTATATTATCTTGAAGTTTAAGTTTAAAAGGCTTGTGTTCTAGTCTTATACACTGCCTTAAATGTTTGTTCTTATTTATGACTATTTCCGCTATATTGTTATCCTTACTGACCATATGAGATGAACCCTTTATTATGTTTTATTTTTACCATAATGAAAATAAGTATATTATGATTAACCTGCATGAATAGGCTAAGGGATATAAGAGTGTTCGAAGGGGACACAATGCTGTTTTTTTATTTCATGATGTAATGTATAACTTATGTATGTATCTAGTACTTACAAGGTTACTAAACTGATTGGTATTTCATGAAATTATTTCTTATATCATGCCAATGTTATGTAATAATGCACCGATTCTGGGTAACTGGGGTCGAGGCATTATATCATGTGGGAACTAGGAGAATTTATGATGAAGAACTACCAAAATATTTTTATGAGATAATATTCTAGGAATTTTGGGGATGAAATTTTTTGAAGGAGGGGAGAATGTAACACCCCAAGATCTTATGATATGCCTATTTTAAAATTTAATATCTTCTATAGTTTATGCTTCACACACCATAGAGTTTAAACCCACAATTTACTATTAATTATGACCATTAGAATAGTAACGTGACCATTAAGAATAATAATGTGACCAATAGAATAAAAACTTCACCTATGAAAGTATACATAAAATTTAGGTATCTTATGAATTCAAATATAATATATTTATATCATGTAATAAGTAAATAAATGTTTTAAAAATAATAAATTAAGTATCAATATTTTTTTAAAACATATATGTTAATTAAAAATTTTGTAATTAAAATAATTATTTAAAATAAAATTTATTTTCATGAAATAGATTCATAAATAAATATTTTGTTGTCTCATGATTATAAGATAATTTTATTATACCTTAAATAATTTTTCAAAGTGTCATAAAATTAGTTATAATTTTAAAATCAGTATTTTTTAGCAAATGATAATTTTAGTTAAAAATTAAATTTCTAATATTTATGAAATTATTTTCATAAAATGGAGTTCATTTTTGAATTATAAACCTTGAAAAATGGTTAGGTTTAATTTTTTGGATTCTCTTAAAATAGTTGATTTTTTGGTGAATAGTGAAATATAGTAATTTACGGTATTTAATAAATACATGATTTACTCAGTCATAAATGATGTATGGATAATATAAACCCATAATCTCAAACTAACCTTTATTATTTTAATATATTTAGTGATAATTTTCAAACTATTCATAGTCTTGATATAAAATAATAAACAAATGAATAAAATATTTAAAAAACACACCTCTCCACTATAAATACCACCCCTCATCACCCCTTGTCCTACTTAGCCAAAGCCTTGAAGCTTGCTTATATTCTACCCATTTCCTATCCAAAACCTCTCCCCCAAATTTTGGTCTTGCTGGTCTCACCAAAAGACCATTTCAAATTTCCTTAAGGAGGTTATAAAGGATAATAATTCAAGAGGACATTAAGTACAAGTGCAAAATAGTTGTAAACATATGGTAAGTGTTTGTTCCCGAATCTCCATTTTTTTCATTCGGGTTACATTGTCTCTCTCTCTAACCTAATTTAATTCTTAATTATTCTTATATAAACATCCTAAATTCTATTTTAATGTTCTATAGATACGTACCTAGCAGAATACTTCTTTCTTTGATGGGGAGTTACATGTTTTATAAGGATCATTTCTCAATTCTTCCTGATAAACAAGCCCGATTAAAGTGAACTTCCCAGTTTCTTATCCATTTTCAAATGAACTTCATAATATTTTTTAATACACCATTATTTTTATAAAACCACTCATTTTATCATGAAAATATATCTTTTTTCATTTCAAGGTTTTATACAAAAATTATTACTTATTCTGTTTTAAAGTCTCTTTAGTATTTTCCCTTAAACCGCACTTAAGAAGCTCATTTCTAAAGATTCTTAAATTATATTTTTACACATTTTTACTTCATTTGGAAATCATTTATGACTCAAATATAATTTAAATGACCATATTTTTTCTTTTTTATGATATACATGTTGTAATATTATTTTATGACAAATACAAATGATTTTCTAAAATAATTCTTCTTTCTAAAGTAAAAAGGATAAATCTCTCAAGAATTCCTCAATAATTTTATTAGAGTATTTCCATATATTTAAAAACCCTCTATTAAATCCAATGATTAATTAGGATTTATCTTTTATGATATAATCTACAATATTTTATTAAATGGTTTATGATTAGTTTGAGAGTGGATGTGCAATCTTGATACCATTTACCATATTACCTAGAATGGTTAGTGATTATGTTTATTTATTGGGGAAGGTTATTTACATACATATGTATATGTTGTTATATTTCACCCCTTTAATATGATGAATGAATTGGATTTAGTAAGTGATGGTTGGGGCCCTCTATTTCCCCTCGATGAGTCGATTGGTCTCATAAGACAAACTAGACTAGGGTTTTACTCACTTATGTATGATGTCTTAGACAAAGCCTTGACGATATGTTTATAATGCTTGAGATTATGAATTTACTCATTATGATATTAGTAATCGATAATTCATGTGATTATTTGACTAGTATAATATCCACGGTTAAGTTTCATTCTCTTATGACTATTTATATGGATTTATTTAATTATCTTATATTTTGGCTATATTATGCTCAAGTTTATGTTTAAAGGAATGAATTTTTAGTTATTCACTTTACCTTATTATTTATGTTTATTTATATTAACTTCCACTATATTGTTTACCCTTACTGATAATATGATCTAGACCCTTTCTTATATTTTAGTTTTCCCTAGGATTTAAATATATATAGTAGGAATGACTTGTATGGATAATCTAGGAGTTTATTGGTTTCTATGTTGTATTTTATTTCAAGTTGTATTACAAAAATTATGTATGTGTATGGTTTTACAAATCTACTAAACTATTCAGTCCTTTGGGATTCAATTTTTTTTCATAGTACCAATATAATAAAATAAGGAACCGACTCTGAGCTATTAGGGTCAGGGTCTTTACATTAAATAATTTCTGTCTTTATATTAAGCTATATTTTTTTACAAAAATACTATTCCCACCACTTATAAAAGGGGCCTCTCACCTATACTTAAAGACCACTCCAAAAATTCAGATTCCACTTGAAACTATACCCATTATCATTTCTTTATAACCCTATACATTTTCTTTGAGCCTCTGGTTATAAGATATTGGATCAATACCTCTATTTATAAGGAGTCTTCTAAGGAAAAGCCTAAGTTCGTAATGTGAGCACTTTTTTTCTTAATTTTTTTTATTTTTTATTAAATTCCAAATATAATTCTATAATTCCTATATAATTAAATTTATATTTTTTGTATAATTAATTTTATTATGCCAGTGGAATAACTATTAACTACCTTTTCCTTTTCTATTAAAAAAACAAAGCAACTATTCAGGCGTTGTGTTGACAACCGCCTCCATGAGTTGATGACTTTAATTTTTCACCCCCACCTCTATTCACTAATTTTAATGGTAAAATTAAAGAATAAATATTAATTATATTATATAATAATTGTTATTAATATAAAAATCATAATCCACCTTCTTTTCCTCTTATTATTGGAGAAATATATTTTTAACTGTGCATTGTGCGGATTACCACCTCCCTGAAGTAACGTATCTCATTTTTTTCATCTAGTTTCTTTCTTATTTATTAATATATATTCAAATATGTTTAAAAAATTCAAATTTTCAAAATAATATCATTATTATACTATTATAATGATATTATTATAAATGAAACCACTTTTTTAATCATAACCATCCATTAATTATGGTATGTTCATGTTTAGGTCGGTCTAACCACATTCTTGAACAATGATATAAAATAATATAATGGATGAATATGATAACTTAATTAATAGAAAATTTTATATAAATAATTAAATTATTATTTAATTTTTCTTATTTAATGGTAATATTAATAATAAAATCATTAATTACTATTTGAGTGTCTATTCGTTTAAAATCACCGAAAAATGCTCATCCTCGATTTCATATTTAAGGATCATAATAAAAAATCTAGTAAAATGAAATTATAAAATTATAAATAATTATAAAAAATAAATTATATTATCTTTTATTATTTTATAATGATGTAATTTTGATGAATAATGAATAACAACACCGCTATTTTAAAACTAGTTCAAAATGATCAAGATTTCTCACGACTGATAATGAAAATTGATAATAACCAACTAATATACATGTAAAGAATAATTATAAATGAATTTTATAAATGATTATAGATATTAATAATTTTCTAAAATATATTATTAAGATAATTATTTTTTATATAGGATATTCAAGCGATTTAGTGAAATTCAGGAACTAAGGAAATGATTTCTTATCGCAAATTTAATTTCTTGAGACTTATTTCTTATTATAAACCATAGTTTCTTTATAATGATGTACCTACTACAATTTTAATATTTTTTATCATTATAATCTCATTATTCATTGTATTTAATATTTTATTTTAAATTATATCCTTCAAAGGTTTTCATTTGAAAATTTATTATATCGTAAGGGTTTCATTAACATAATTTCTGATTCATTGGGTTATAGTATTTATTAATTAAATATAATATAAAGATTTATTTGATGCTACAATTAACCTATTTTATATGTTATTTCATCTTGTTCTCTATGGAAATTTCTTCACATCATCAATAACCACTTTTTTGATAATTAGTCTTTCTTGAAATAATAGTATAATGTTGGTAAGAATAACTCTCATTATTTCCAATGAATATTTTCTTCCATATCTATATTTTTATTACCACTAATGTTTTCCTCTATTTTTTGGAACTAAAATATGGATTAATTCGTGTTATACTATTAATTATCATTACTAATTTTTAAATGTAAATTTTATCTCCATGTTTATAATGTGGGTTTTTAAAAGAGGGGATTCAAAATATTAAAATGTTTTAGATAAAATAGATACATTTTTTATCTTCCAATCTAAATTTTCTCTAAAATTACTTTATGTTTTTTTTGGACTCTATTATTTTAGATTTATTAAAAATTTATGTTTTAATATACCTCAAAAGTTTTCATTCCATCCTTTTTTAAAATGACTTTCTAGAAAAAAAACTGGTAACTTTATCTCTCAATGTTTTTTTATAAAAATAATAAAAGAAACCTATTTTTTAAATGTTTCCTCATGAATTAATTTAACATAATTTTGAATATTGTTTCCTGTGTTTCATATTTTTACAAAGTAAATAATTTTATTCTTATTCTATGTATTTTAGGTAAAAAGTTTTTCAGGGAAAATTTCATTTCCATTATGATTTTTAAAATAAAATTCTATTATTCTTCAAAAAGTATTATTCATCTACTGAATGATTATTTATTTATGTTTTCACAAAATAGAGACATAAAATCTCTATAATAGAAATGATCCCTCACAGCCTTCATCCTTCTTAATCACCTTTAGTGTATAACTTTAATTTTTCTTCAAGTGATTTTCCTTTATGAATACCAACTTTTTGATTCCTTTTGTTGAATTATGCTCACCTATATTCCATACATTGACTGATGAGGGAAAATATTTAATGAACTATATATCCTTTATCTATATAGTTTAAATATTATATGCTTTATTATTTTGATTAAAGGTTATTTCCCAATAGAGTTACTAAATATATTTGGATACCCATTAATTTTCCAAATGATTATTTTGTTATTTTTATTTATTGAATTATAAATGGTTTCCTTTTGTGAATCCATTTGAAAAGTACATGAAACCCTTTTTATTTACTTGAGTTCTTTGTGATGTGAGGAATGAAACCCATTTTTATTCCCATGGAGTTTTTATGAGGTGATTAATGATTGATTTTAAGTGGAACATGTAAGTATAGATGAATAATAGGCGGGGCCCTATATCTTCCTCCAATGAATTGGTTAATGATTTATATATCATGAGATAAGTATTCACAGGTACATTTTATTATCTCATAATCATGTGAATTGATCGTATGGATCATGAAAGTAATGTTTCCCTATACTAATGTTTGTCCCATATGTAAAATATTCCATAGTTTTATTCTTGTTATCATTATTATATTATTCTCTCATGGGACATGTTTATTGAATCATATTTCCACAATATTTTGATTTATGTATTATGTTATACCAAGAATTATGACATGATTTAATATCTATTATTTATTGGGTATAAGTTTCTTATGTATCTAGATTATACCCATATGCTAATTTATCCTCGCTAATGATATTTGATTATTATCACTTATGTTTACCCTTACTGAGCATATATGCTCACCCGTTTCTTATGTTTCTTTTTCCCTTATCTAAAAACAAATTATTTAACTCAATAATTAATTAACCAAGTTAGTTTATCTTATATAATTTCATAATTAGTAACCATATTATGAAGATCTAAGAACCATATTAAATATCATAACCATGATTCATTATTCTTCATGGAATCAAACTCATAATTTCACGCTAATATTCTCTTAGGGTTAGTGATTCTTAGGGAAAATATAAATTCTAAACCATGTAAAACTTAGATAATTAATGATTCCTTGAGGTTGATGAAGTTTTTGTTGTCACTGTTGGGGAACAAAACAAACTATTAAGGATTAATAAACCAATTTCTTAGATCAAGTAATTCTATCTCCCATTTTAGTATCTTGATTTTAATTTAGGTTTAGGTTTTGTTTTTGTTTTCCTTTTATGCATCGAGTTCTTTGAGGTGGTGTATAGGATAAAATACATAACAAAAGGGTATGATTCCATTCCATAATTGGATTAAATTGGATATAAAGAAGAGTTTACCTCACGAGAAATACCTAATTATATATTTTGGTCACAATAGGGAACATGATGGGATGATTCTAATTTGTATATATACGATGAATTCCAACCCTAATAATGGAGTGTCTCCGATTACTACTCTTTCCTGGGAGATCCCAATTTTTAGAGCCACTATGTTGATAAATTGGTAGAGAATCACTAACAAGGAGTTCCTTTATTCAAATTCCTTAAGAAATGAATTCATGATAAAAGTTGATGAACACCCTCTTAAAGTTCACTAAAAATACTGATAGGGCAATCAAAGAACATGAGGAAAAATTCAAATAACATTATAAACTTCTCAAGGAATATGAATAAATGGATAATAAAATGAAAAAATGGTAAGATTTTATATTTAGTTGTGAATAACTCATTTTTAAAACTCATATTTGGGAATGAAGAAGATGAATAAAAAGTAGAAAAAGTTCAAGCTATTGAATAAGAAAGGAACTAGGAAGAAGAACAAATATTCCTACCATGCTTATAATAAGAAAAGGAAAAGGAAATTATAGATCCCATTGATAAAATGGTGTAGGATAAAAATAATCAATCCAATACTTAAGATAGAGCTAGATTTTGAGAAATTAAAAATGAAGAAGTGGTGGGGAAGTTTGAGTACTATAAACTTACTGAAATTTTCAATGAAAAAGAGTCTATAACACCTATAATAATAGATAAATCTATTTAAAATTTAGAAACCCATTAGTGAATTGATTGATAGTAGGGATAAAAATTCAGTGGAAAATTAGGTGTCCTTAGAGATTACTAGATTTAGTGACGTAGAATAACTTCCATCACATGAAGAGGAGGATAAAGTTGTTTAAATTCATAGATCTATGACAATAATTAAAGAAGAAAATAAAGAGGAAGTGATAGAGGGAAGTTATATTTATAATCATTTTGAATTTTTTAGGAAGGAAACACCACTATCAATGGAATAAAAGAAGGAATCTCCTAGAATTCATATATTTTTTCTAGATTAAAAAAAAGATAAGAAGGAAGAAGTGGTGGGGGAGTACTATAGAGTGTGGTCAAATTTTGACTTTCTTTCTCATTATTTAAAGCTATCCAAAATATAGTTTCCACCACAAATAGGTGTCAAAGGGAAGGGAGGATAAATAAAACTATTATAATGAATGAGAAGAATTTATAATTGGTTCCCAATAAAAAATGGGTAAGTTTATATAATACTCATATTATATGATATCTGAGTAGAGTTCTATCTTAATGACCTTAAAAAAATACTTTAGGAGGTTATATTAGTATTTAATACTTTTTAATATTTAGTTTTTATTTTTATCTTATAAATTTTATTGCTGATCAATTTAAAATCTATTATTATTTTTAAACTCTAATGTAATGGACTTTGTACTCTACTTGTTTATTCTGGTTTTGCAGGTCAAAAAAATAGGCATTACAAAAGGGAGAAAGAAGAAAAAAATTCACAATAATTTAATGTAATAAACTCATTCTAGGGATCAAGAACATGAATATGATTTAAAATGGTCAGAATTTGTGTTTCTCCCATTATTTTTAATCTATTTTTATATTAATTCTAAATTTAAAATTACTTTCACTCCCCATAACATGGTTGAACATTGGGGATAATGTTCAGTTTAAGAATGGGGAAGGAATCTTTGGAAACCCTAATTTTTATTTTTTCCATTTTTAACTGACCTAGGAGACATCACCACTTAGGAGAATAATTTATTATTTTTGGAAAGTTTTGGTTTCATCCTGATCATAAATGAAAGAGATATAGGTGGGCATTTTTATTGTTGGGTGCTTAAATAGAGTTTCACTCCATGAAGAATACCAAGAAGGATAGAACCAAAGAACCCTGTTGATCCCACACAATACCACCACCAAACATGGTATCTTGGATGCATGAGTCATCTATATTTAGTTTGAAACTAAGACTCACCTTGTTGAAGCTCACCCAAGCACCAATCCTCCCCTTATGATCGATTGTGACTGAATAAGGTTGGCTCAAAACCTAGCATTGTAAGAATCAAGGTAGTGAATAATTATTTCATATTAAACTGAATGAATACATGAATTTTAGAAATTTACTTTTAATATAAGCATTGGTAGATTTCATCCCTTGACAATGAATTTTATTGCAGGCTTCCTAAACCGACCAGCACCCAGTAGCAAGGAGGATGATTATTTTTTGTAAAAAAAAAGATCATACTAGTATAAAACTATAATAATGAATGAAATCTGTATTTCATTAAATTATAGTGATCTTTAATCCCTAATAGACCCCTAATATATTACCATATGTGCCTTTCCCTCTTTCTTTTATTTTTCAAACCAATGTGAAAGAATGAACAAAGTAGAAAGTTTTTTTTGAGAGAACTTGAAGGGAATGAATTCATTTAATTGATCTCTATTTATGAATAACATGAATTGTACTTAAATATTTCAAAACTCATTTTTAAGACTTTTATTTTAATTTTTCCATCATTATCCACCAAAATTTATCCTTAAATACATTTAAACCTAAATGAAAAAGTCCTCATGCTTTTTATGGTTTAATTTATAAATGTATATTGAGATAACATACAAACCAATGGATAGAGTACACATACTTGATATTGAGAATAACTCCATATAATATTATCTTGAGTGATAATTGAAATATAATTCTAGTGAGTTAAATCATAAATGGAATGAGTATTGATGAATGGTTGAATGATGTGAGTGGAAAATAAAAAAATGTCTTGAATTGTGAGTTATATATAATGCATAATTTTTCACTTGTTTTTTGTTATGTTTTGTGATTTTTAAATCATTAG
The DNA here is from genome assembly GCA_963277665.1 of Viscum album. NCBI lineage: Eukaryota > Viridiplantae > Streptophyta > Magnoliopsida > Santalales > Viscaceae > Viscum > Viscum album. The sequence goes on along the minus strand of OY728119.1, from coordinate 454,498,791 downwards.
TTATAAATTTATTTTTATAAGTATTATAAGTTTCCCTAGGAGAACTTTATATCCTTTGTGATTTGATGTTTTAGTTTTTCTTGGGGAGAATCATAGATTTAAGTGTGGGGGAGATTAGTAACTCTAAAATGTGGTGTTTTCATCATTTAATTTCACTATTTTTATTATTATTCTTATATATTTAATTTTTATTTATTTATTTTGTAAAAATAAATTTATTATTATGTATTTGGACGACTATAGTGGAATTTTGAGTAAAAGGGATAAATATGGGAGCTTTTTTGGAAAAAGAAACGGAAAAGGTTTTTTAGTAAAAAATTAAGCCAGCTCATTACCAACAACCACTATAGTATCTATCCATAGTGAGGTAGCAAACTATCTTGGACATAATAATTGGAAAAAAACATCATAAAGAGGAGTCATGAAAAGCCTTACATGGGTTTATATAGGGTTAAGTATGACAGAGGATCACTAGACACGAGACAATATTGGGTAGGGGGATTGGTACCAGGGAGGGGGGGGGGGTGCTAGTCATATTTCCAGTCCCTCCCATATCTTAGGTGATAATCAGGCCCCAACCAATGCACATATTTTATATGGGACAAGGAGATGTGTAAGAACTATTCATCCTTTGGAATCATGCATGACTTAGGTGAAGCAGTGACATCCCATCCATCTTCTTCATCACTTGTGATAGGGTTTTCCACTCCCACCATAGTCAATTTACATACACCATGGAATAACCATGAATTTCAAATGGTGGTCAAGATTAGATATTGTGAAATAATACTACATTATGGTCACCATTGTTTCATCACAACCAACCCTAAATAAGATGATATAAAAATGACTGATGCAATATAGACTTCAGTGTTTCTCCATGGATGGTTTTCTCACAATTTAAATGAATATAAAGATGATTTTATGGAGTTTTTACTATAGTGTGGGTTTATTTAATGTGTTATCAGAAACTACATGGAATTTTAATGTATTTTTATGGGAGAATAAGGGAGCGATATAGGGATTTTCTTGTACTGTAGAGAACCAGAGAATGGCAGTGGATCAACAAATTAGATTTAGAAACATTACCTCATAGTCCAAGATTGCATCACAAACTAATTTTGAGGAATAAAAATGTATGTTCATCCATTTTCAAGATCTATAGGGAGTAGTAAATATTCTATGTGATTTTATGTGTTTTAAAAAGAGAATTTTTATCCTCATTTTCAAATATTATTTTACTGGAGGTTGTACCATAATATGGATATTTGTGTCATAAGGGTACTTAGGGAAGTATATTTATGGAGCATGATATTTCCAAAATGAGAAGGATACTCTATAGAGGTGGTTCCTATGCCACATAATTAATCCAAGTCAAAAATATTTTTATTTCAAATTTATATCTTTTAGGGTTTTCAAGGAAATTTGGACTCAGAAATTGAGGGATTGGATGATGGGTTTGACTACAACAAATTAGTGAAATAAAAGGGAAACGAGGTGTCAAAATAATAGATCAAATATATATGGGATCGATGATAAAGAGTGAATTAAACCGTCAAGGAAATGTATAGTTAGTATTTTCCCTTTTTTTATTATATAATTTTGGAATTTATATATTGGTTGTTAATCAAAATTAAATTAAGAATTTAATTATTGTTCAATACCTTTATTTTATTCTATTCCCTCTCCCACATCATTTTATTCAATTATGGTTTATGAAAACTTAACTATGAGTGGATGAACTCATAAAAGAGTGTGGAATTTATTGTAAAGGGATAAATACATCATGTTTGTTACATTATTATTTGACTGTGAGTTATTTTTATCAAATTTTATTTAATTTATTATAAAATTAATCATATCCCCTAGTCACCTAGTGATAATGATGAAAATTAGTGGAATAAACCTAATGGGATAAAGGGGAGTGGGTAGTGAGGGCTGAATTAACTCTACATTTCTCTTTTAAGTTAGAACTTAATAGATCTTGGTTTCATCAGATTACCTACCCCAAAGGAATTGATATTATTAAGTAGTTTTAGTTTATTCCATCCAATTAGAATTAATATTCTTAATAAGCATCACAACTATTGGTTTGATTAATTTCATGAGTGGTGTTAATTATTTTTAATAATGCAAAATAATCCTTGGAATTAAACTCCCATATTTTTTTCCATATCTAAAAACCGATTCTTTAACTTTATAATTTATTAATATAGTTAGTTTAGATTAATTAATTTCATAATTAGTGATAAAATTATTAATATCTAAAAACGTTATTGAATATTTTAATTGGGATTCATCATTATTTATGGGATTAACCGAACACTTTCACTTTACAAAACTCTTAGGGTTAGTGATTGTTTGAAAAAAATATCAATTATAAAATTTTTCTTCCCTGGATAATTAATGATTCCCCATGTTTTGTTAGACTTGAAAAATAGTTTTATAATTTTTATATTGTATTTTTTTTATTATAACTAGATTCTATATTTTTAATATAACTGGTCTATTTTTCTATCTCTCCTCTATCATTTTAATTGTTCTTTCTTCACTATGATCTTTTATATTCATGATGTTTAATAACTAATCCATGGTATCTCTTGAGGGAGGATTCCAGTGAGGAATCCAAGTCTTTCTTTTCATTTTTGTTTAATGATTCTTATCTTATTAGGGCTATTCTAGGGATGATTATTAGTGGGGAAAGGTAACAATGTGTCCTCATTATGATTATCTTAGGTTCAACTTATTTTTCTACATTATTTTCTCTCTATTACATAATTATCAAATTATATTATGGATATTTGATGATTATTGCTGAATGGGTGTGATCGTATACCAAGAAGGTGAGTTTGTTAGTTTTCTCGATTGAGGATCCCTTTAACTTACTGACCATGGAGGAGGTGGATGTAAAGTGTACTTAGAGATCATTAAGTAAAATGTATATTGAGAACTAATATAGAAGAGGATAATCACACATATGATGTATTGTGTTCATTTAGTATGAGAGTAAAGATGGGACAATGAAAGTTCACCTTGTGTAAATCTCTTGGAATTATTTCCTTTCTTCTAACCTCATTTATTATGTATGCGTTTTTATTGTATGTTTAATTTTATATTTTCCATTTCATTTTAAACCCCTATATTTATTCATTTTTTATCTAAATATAAAAAAATACAATAAATGAATATATCAGTGAATGATTAAAAACTCAGATCCTTGATATATGAACCTGACTGACCACTATGCCGCACTAAGAGAAATATAAGTAATATTTTATACCACCTCATCATAGGTTTTCCAAAATATATTGATGTTTCTAGGGATATAATATATTTGATCAATTTACTATACTTCTGACATATTGTAATTAGTTACAAAAAAATATTTTGTTAATTAAGTATTCCAATTTAGATTACCATGCATAAACTAAATACTCCCAGGTATGACAAGAGGAGGGAGTTTTTGATGAAAGGGAAGTCTAATTGAAAATATTAGAGAAGAAATGAAGGAGGTGGGGAACAAAATGAAATTGATATTTTAGGATATCCTTTCATACAATTTATAATAACATGAGAAATAATAATAAGAGGAAGTAGATTAGGAAGTTTTCCAACTCATTTTTCAAATTAAGGAATATAAGGAGGTCGTAAAGAAAATACTTGAATATTTACTATCAGACTTCACTCATCCATTAATAAAGAAGATTCATAAATAAATCATGAAAAATAATACACATGTGAGAGATAAATAGTTTTTATATCCACATAGAAATCCATTTTAAAAAATTAACCTACAATATGACTCTTCTATATTTGAAGAAGCACGATCAACATCACCCTAATTTTCTATGGATTTGGAATAATTCATCACCAAAGTGGTGGAATTTTAATATAATATAGAGGATATTAACTATCCACCTCTATCTATGACAACCAAAATCCAAAAGTAACATACCATTGAAGAGGAAATTGAAACTGGGCTTATACAAGAAGATAATCATTTCTAAAACTCATTTTTATTTATTTTTATTAAAACTATATTGAGTATTACTTCCCAATGTTTATAATTTTCATATTCGATGAACACATAGATTTACATGGAAGAAGAAGATAAATAAATATATGTAGATTATGGTGAACACATGGTGCTCCTTGAACCCACTAAACATCTATTTGAGGGGGTAAATGAGGAGTTACTAGTGGCCCCATATGAAGAGACTAAGTTACATGATGGCCAACTTAAAAGGGAATATTTTATCGTTGATTCATATTATTTTAATTTTATTCAAATTGAAATTTTCATTAAATTTACCCTATCTAAAATTTCAGTGAATCACATTATGAGAAATCCCTAGAAGTTAAAGAATTTGTTTTTAGATAAGGTAAAGAATATAGGAGAATTAATTTCCAAGGTTGGTTTTAAATTATTAAAATAAATAAACTCCATTCTTGAAATCAATCAAAACAAGAGTCATGAGACTCCTTGGGATGATTAGTTATAATTTTTTAGAATAAACTAAAACTACCTAACCTCTTTAATCACTTTGGTTGAGGTTATCTCATGAAACCTAGACACATTATTTTCAATCTCAAAAGTTAAAGGTGGATTTAAGTTAGCTCTCACACCCCTCTCCCCTTTCTCACATTGGGTTTCATCGCCTAATCTTCATCACTCTCACTCAGTGACTAGGGGATATGATTAATTTTAGGTATAGTGAACCAAAAATTAATAATAATAATTCACATGTGAAGAAGAATGTAATGAACATGATATATACATCCTTTTAAAATCAATATCATCCTCTTCTACAGGTCTAGCCACTCATAGTCGAGTTTTCATCGACCATGAAATAATAAAATGATGTATAAGATGAAATATAATAAAACAAAGGTAAAAAATAATGATGAAACACTTACTTTAATTGTGATTAACAACCAATATAAAAATTCCATAATTGCATAATGAAAAATAAAAGATAAAAAACCCAACTATATATCTCCTTGGTGGTCTAATTTACTCTTTCTCCTAAATCCTCAACATAGCCTATCCTTTATTTTGACACATATTTCTACTTTTATTTCCCTTATTCAAGATGGTCAAAAATTTCAACCAAGCCCTTAATTTCTGAGTGCAAATTTCCCTTAACAAAATACAAAAAATAGGAATTAAAAATAATAATATTATTGACCTGGTTTAATTATATGGTCTAGGCACCACCTACATTATGTGGTCTTATCACTTTTATAATATCAGGATACCTCAATATTCCACCATGAGTACCCCTATAATATAAGGAAATATCCTATAACGAAAACTCTAGTCAACCAAGATCCAAAATGAGAATAAAAATACACCTTTTTAATCTTCTAAAACCACAAATCATATTCACTTCTTCCCACTAATTTTGTTCATTACTGAAAATACCTTTTTCTTTATCAAAATTAGGCTATAGTGAAGAATTGGTCTATAGGTTATGGTTTTTTAAACTAATATATCTATCCACTACCATTATCATGTTCTCCACAGTGTAAGAAAATAAACCTTCTTCTTTACCTTCAGAGATGACCCCTTTTTTTTTGAATTGGGATCACTTCTGAAAGGGGGTTAAAACTCGTACACTCTCTAAAATTTTATTAACAGACCCTATGTGAATGATATATCAAATGGGTGGTGGATTAGGTGTATTCCTCCTATAAATGGAATGAAATTTAATGTGGATGGATATTATATGAATGGAAAGATATGATCCAGAGGAATTATTAGAGAATAAAGAGGTTCGGTCTTAATTGGGTTCAATGATTTTTACGACCAGGGATGCTCCTTGGGTGCATATGTGAGGTCACTTCACATTGGTATCATGTTTTGTGATAGGTACTACCTTCAGGTGATTGAGGTTGAGTCGGATTCTGAGGTGATGGTGATAACTCTTTAGGGGAAATGAAACCCACCATGGGATTTGATCTACCTTATCAGAAGCTACTCAATGGAGACCAACTGTGGTTAGATCACACACTATATTTGGGGGGAAGCTAATTTCTCAGCAGATGTGCTTACTTGTGTTGGGAGGCTGGATGTGGCTTTGTCTATCCAAGGGGATTCTATTGGCCTTCACCACTTTAGGTCCCCTTGAGTTCTCTCTTTGATTCTCCTAGTGGGTATTTTTTCTCACCCTCTATTTTAATAAAAAAATCAACTTTTAGGTCAGGAAAACTATCTACAATGCAACATTGAAGACTATGATGCATCACTACTTTTCATATCTTCTTCTTCAAGTTTGACCATGATGCAAGAAATGAAATATGTGTCATACTCACCATTTTCAATAGCCAAGATCAAGATCCCTTAAATTTTCATGGATGTTCCATGAAATAGTTTGATTGGCCATGGAATAGGAAGAAAAACCTAGCACTGATACTGGATAAGATGAATGGGAAGTCACTGTTTCACACAAGATGAATGCGTTTCAAAAGGATGAACAATTCTTTAAAAAATCCTTATACCACATTAGAGTTTCATAGGGGTGGGGGATTTCTTATCACTTATGATACTAGAGGGACCATCCATATGATCAGTAATATTCCCCCTCATACCGATCCTCCCACCCCATTTTACCCCATGTCGGGAGATACTCTACAAATATAACCCCTATGTCAACTCACACAAGGCTCTTCCCAACTCCTCTTGATGTAACTTTGGGGCCAATACCTATGGTCGAGCTGGTTGGTTTCCTTACGATGGATTACTACTCTTGTGGGTTTTGGTTATGAGTTGTATTTATTTTTACTAAATGTACTTTTCTAGTTCCTTTTCTAAAATCTCAAATATTTTTTCCTTTTACTCAAATTTCACCAAATACATCAAAATCCAAAATAATCAATTTCCTACCATAAAATAAACAAATACCAAATAAATTGGAAATAATAAAATTAAAAATAATTAAATTAAATAATAAAAACATCTATACATTTTAGAGTTATCAAACTCCCCCAAACATAAATATTTTCTTGTCCTAAAGGAAAAACACAACATGCAGTCATAATGGATCTAAACTTCTACCAAGGAAATTTAACCGGCTCATAAAGATAAATTTAAAACAAAAAATTTAAAAATAACAAAACTTAAACAAAAATAAGTTCCAAATCATGCATCATGTATAAATCGTAATTCAATACATTTTCTTCTCTTCTACTCACATCATTAAACCATTCATCAATACTTATTCCATTTATTATTTACCTCATTGAAATTTCATTTCAATGATCACTAAATATGATATGATATAGAGTTATTATCAATATCAGGTATGTGAACTCTATCTATAGACTTGTAAGTTTTATCAATTTTCTCTTATAAATTAAACCAAAAAAATCATGAGGACCTTTTTATTTTGGTTCAAATGACTATGTGGTTAAAATTATGTGGGTAATGTTGTGAAAATAAAAATAAGAGTTATGAAAATTAGGGTTTAAATCTATAAGTACAATAAAACATATTCAGAAATAGTGCTCAATGAAATGAATTCTTCCCCCTATATATTCTCTCAAAAAATGACATCTCTACTTCATTCTTTCTTTTACATTGGTTTAAAAACTGACTTAGAATATAAAACATTATAGTTTACCATTTCAAAATGTCTTCATTTTCTTAGAAAATTTATTTTTTTTATTTTTTTATTCTTATTTTTTTTGTCAAAAAATTTAGGAACCACATGGGCATAATAAAAGTTCATTTTGAACTATTTTCCCCCAAATGAACAAGTGGCCCTTCCATGACACTTAATTCATGGTACTCTCACTTAATGGTATCATGAAACACTAAAATCAATATTTAAATTTCAAAAATAATAATCATGAATTTGTACTATAGAATAATGTTAGAAAGGAAATATAGGCTTGTAATGTGGCTTCCTATCTAGGTATTCCATGGTTTATAAGGGTTTTAAGAAAGATCAAATTTAGGGTAGGTATTAAGGTGAAATGGGATAAATTATAATCAATCGATATACACAATAATTTTAATGTAATTAAAATTCACCATGATTTGATAAGAAAAAAATAAAGTCACAGTACTTATGCACATTTTGAGTTCTCTCAAGAAAAAGGGTATAAGAAATAATATATCAAAAAAGATAAGAATTTTCTTGAGAATGGGAATTAAAAATATTGGTTAATCAATTATTATCCTGAACAATGATTATTAGACTAATAAATTCAGGCTTGTAAGAATTAAAATCAATATTAGAAATCATATTAGAAATCACGTTTAAACAACTCAAAATTAGAATAAGAATGTAACTTTAAAAAATGTCCACCTATATCTCTTTAATTTATGATCATGATGAACCCAAAATTTTAAAAAAGTAGAAATACTTATCATAATTTATGATGTCTCCTAGGTCATATAAATAGGGGAAAAAATAAAAATGATTGTTTCTAGGGATCTATCCCCCACAATTAAAGTAAAAATTATCCCTAATGTTCATCCTAGGTGAGGGGAGTGCATGAAATTATGAATTTAGAACTAGTATAAGAATGGATCAAACATAACAAGAGTAACAAAAATTCTCCTCTATTTAAAGAAAATTTATGTTCTTGATCCCTAGAATGAGTTTATTACATTTAATTCTTAGGATTTTGTTTCTTATTTCTCCTTTTTTCTAGGGATCCTCTTTATTTGGACCTGCAAAACCAAAATAAACAAATAAATCATAAATTCTATTCCATTAAATCTTAAAAAGAATAAGAGAGTTGACATTGAACACTAATAAAAATATTAAAATGAAAATTCAAATTAATTCCTAATAAACTAGTAAAAACTTGGTCTACCTCTCGAAAGTTATTTATTTAAGGTCTTTAAGATAGACCTCACCTTAGGTTTCATATAAGAGGAGTATGATATAAATTTACCTATTTTAGATTAAGATCTAATTCTGAATTCTACTCATCCAACGTAATAATTTTAATTCTAATATATTCCATATCTTTGACACCTCTTTATAGTAGAAACCAGATTCTGGATATCTTTAATGAATGATAAAGAAACTCAAAATTTGAACATACTTTATAATAATCCTCAACTACTTCTTCCTTCATCTCTTTTTTTAAAATCTAGAAAAAATCTATAAATTCTAGGAGATTCTTTATTTTCTTCCATTAATAGAAGTTTTTAATTATTAAAAATTTTAGTATGATAAACATGATAACTTAACTACATCACTTTCTATTTCTTTTCTTTTTTATGTGATGTGATAGAGATATAAATTTTAATGACCTTCTTCTCCTATTCATGTGTTGGAAGTGATTTTGCCTCACCAATTCCCACAAACTCTAGCCATTCCCCCTCCACCAATACCTTTTAATCCATATTATCATATAATTATATGATGGGTTTATATATTTTAGTATCTTTATATAGTATTCTAGGTGTTATAAGTTCCAATTCATTTAAAATTTCATCAAGTTCACAATATAAAAACTTCCCCACCACTTCTACATTTTGGATTTATTTAAATATGGAATTATCTTCAATACAGAACCACTTATTTTTATACTCAACTATTTAATCAATGTGATCTATCATGGACTTCTCCTCTTCCTATTTTAAGCACAATAGAGATGATTTTTATTCTCCATATTTCTTCTCTTCTGCAACATCTTGAACTTCTTCGGCCTTTTATCTTTCTTCTCCATTCCCTGCAGTGAGATGTGAAAATGAGTTATTCATAAGGGAATATAAAAGTTTACTATTTTTTTCATGAAATTATCCATATATTCTTATTCATTAATAATATTCTCATATTCCTTGAGTCGTGACTCATGTTATTTAATTTCCCTATCAATATATTTAGTGAACATAAAGAGGGAATCCATCAAAATTTCTCATGAAATTTTATCACGAGGAATTCGAAATGAAATCAATCCTTGGTAGTGTTTCTAAACCCATTTTTCTTCTTGGTGGTTATAAAAATTGGGATGTCCCTCATAGAAGTATTAACCAGTGGCAACCCATTGATGGGTTTTTAATTCATCATATATATAAATAATGAACTATCCCATCACGTTGCTTGTTGTGACCACAATGTAGAACTTAGTGTTTCCCATGTTGTTGAATCATATTTATATCCAAAATACTTTGACGATGGAATGAAATCATACCCTTTAATTATGTAGTCTATCCTATACACCACCAAAAATAACCAGGTGAAAAAAATGAAAACAAAAAATAAAGAAAATACAAAAACAAAAACCTAAATTAAAATATTGAAATAGAAATGGGTGAAGAAAATATTGGATCAAAGAAACCAATTTATTGATTTTTACTTGTTTTTATTGTTCCTCCATAATGGAACCCAAAAATTAACCATTTTTGTAGAATAATTAATTCCCTAAGGTGGAAAAGTTTAAAATTTATATTTTTCCCTAACAATCATTAACCCTAAAAGATTATTAAAGTGAAAGTACAAGGTTGATCCCACAAAGAGAAAATAATACCAAATATAATCTTAAATAATATTATTAGATATTTATAATATTTTATCTAATTATGAAATTAAATAAAATAAATAAATTATATTAATGAATTAGTGAGTTAAATAATTAGTTGTTGGAGAAGGTAAAGAAGAGAGGGGATCTGATTACCATGGATGATTTTTCATTATTAAAAACAATGAACTCCACTATTGAAATTAATAAAACAAAAAATAATGAAAATTATTAGGGAAATTAGTTCTATTTGGTTGGAGAAAACTAAAACTTACTAAGGATGTTGATTCCTTTGGTTGAGTTAATCTCACAAAAACTAGATTCATTAAGTTCTATCTCAAAAGAAAAAGGCAGAGTTAATTTAGATCTCGCTCCCAAATCCCATTTATCACCTAGGAATTCATCCCTTAATCATCATCACTCTACCCGAGAAACTAGAGGATATGATTAATTCTAGGTTTAATTTAATAAATATTAATAAGAATAATTCATGAGTGAATAAGAATGCAATGAATGTGATGTACACATACATTTTCAATCAATTCTAAACTCTTCTACAGCTCTAACCACTCATAGTTGAGTGTTTAAAAATTATAAATGAATAAAATCAAATAATAGAGGGAATTAAATAATGATGAAACAATTACATGAACTTTGATTAATAAAAAATGTATGAATTCTATAATTTCATAATGAAAAACAAAATAGAAAACAAAAACCTAACTAAATCCTTAGTGGATGAAATCACTATCACTCCTCAAGCCTCCACATATACGATCTATTTTTTTAAAATATCTTTCTTCATTTATTTTCCTCATTCAGGATAGTATAAATCCTTGAACAAACCTTTAATTGATGAATCAAAATTTCCCCTCATAACATATTAAAACAAAGGAGTTCTAAATAAAATTTTTACTAACTTTTCTTAATTCTATAGCACATGAACAACCTCCTACTCACTTTGGAAATATTAAGCTCCCTCGATCTACCTCCTTGGGTACCCCTATGACATAAGAAACCCTAATTCAGCAAAACCTCAAGTCAATCAAGATTTAAAAATGAGGATAAAAATCTTCCTTTTGAAACTCTTAAAATCATGCAACATATTTCCTTCTTCATGAAGTTCTTGGCTATAAATAAACATCCTTTTTTCTTTCTCAAAACTTGGATATCACACAAGATTAGACTATAATATAGATTGTTTACTATATGAATGTTGATCAATTTCCATTCCTATGTTCTCCACAATGCAAGAAAATATTTATCGTTGGAGTTGATTCCCTATAACCAACTTCTATGTAATTTATGATAACTTGTATTAATTGTTTTGAATATTAAAAAAATTATTATAACGTTATGATTATTCATCTGTGTGACATAGTATGTTATAGTTTTTGAAGTGTAATTATCGCACTGAAAGTTCATAGCAGTTCCTCGCTATGATGAGAACCCTGAAGGGCCATGGCATTATTCTTGAATATATATTCTATAGTCGAATGATATCTTTTAACGAGGCATAAATGATATAGGCTATTAGGGGTGAAGACTTATAGGACATTGAATAACTTTATCATGGTGTATTTCCTTAATAATTTCCAGTGTAGGAGATTATAAGAGAACAACCCACTAGTAGAAAATCTACATCTATATGTGTCATTATATATTTATATTTGTAGACATGTGTATTAATCCTTATAATTTACTATTATTATTAGTGGATATTATTTGTTACATACTTTGATGTATTAATGAAAACCATGATGAAATATGTTAGTAGAGAAGTAGGATACAGTGAGTGCATCATGAGCAATATTGCATTAATGAATAATGTGAGAATAGGATTTGTACCTTCGTTTATTTAATGAAAGTTGATATCACATTCCCTTTAATGGAAATAAATTATCCTAAATAAATCTATGGTTGTGATTTTCTATGGGAAAGTTTTTTTATAGAAAGTCAAAGAAAGATACATTGAAAACATAGGTTTATGAAACCACCATACAACCTGCTTTATTAGAGATATCATGATAAATAGATTATATTATACAATACAAACATGGCATCCCTCCTTTTTATTACATAACTTTTCATTACATTTTACAAACAGAGGACCTTTAAAATCTTGTGTCTTGGAAATCAGGAATATAATACATGAAAACTTAAAACAATATTTTAAAACCCCTTGAAAATATTCTTGAAAATTTCATACTATGTAAAATTATTTCATCTCATAACCTGGAGACATACATTAAAGGAAAGGGTGAGCATAATGCCCAGTAAGGGTAAACAATGTTAACAATTTACTTGTGATATCAATAAGAACTTGATGATTTACATAAAGACATGAGAAATGGAAGAAGAGGCATATCATAATAAAAATAACATTAATAATAACTTGAATATGTGGCTACAAAATTTAATTTATACATTCACAAACATATCACCAAGTTCCATCCTCAGGGCGTCATAAAAAAATTACAAAGGTTATTCACCAAGGTATCGTGAAACTTTTCATCTCTAGAGATTAAATTTTTTACCCAATTAATTGGAGAACTATCAGGGAACACCCTTAATATGTATTTATTTTCATGTGATCCACATATATCTTAATCATAAATTTCATAAATAACCCATAGAGAGTAAAAGAAATGGGTTTCACTTCAAAATCGTGACGTTTTAAAAGTGCTTAAAAATAAGATCATTATGTAATTTATAACCCATGTAAAGGTAGTGAGGGTTATATGTATGTAAATTCCTGAATAAAAAATATCAATATTATGTCTTGATGAATACCCCTTGAAATGAAATTGTTTTGTGTATTCACATAAATAAAATAAGAGAATTGCTTAAGAAAAGGAGAGATATTTTGAGACAAATATTCTACAGCATAACGACTATATTACATGGTTTTAGAAAACAATAAAAAGAGAGGTGACAAGGGAATACCATAAATAAATGAATAATTATAAAGTAGAGAGAAAAAATAAAATAAAAATAGTATCATGGTGTGGATATTTGAATAAAATACCACATGAAAAAAAATTAAAGAAAAGAGAAAATGTGATTTCTTTTACGAAAATTCGGTAGCCTAACAACGTCACATAAAAATTCATAAAATAAATTGATGAGAGTAGAAAGAGTATCTCATAATTTTTAAATGAAATGGATAGTAATGGTTATATAAAATAACATAACCTCAGATAATAATATGGAAACTAGAATACATAACATAAAGGAAGTCATGACATAAAATAGGAGGGTGAAAGACTCCCTTACCTTGAAGTGTAACTTTGAAAGCTCAAAGGTTGGGACCTTGGGGGGCTTGAGGGCGCCTTGGGAGGACTAATTGGGATGTAAAAAGACAAGATCTGAGTTTACGAGGAATTTAGAATGAAATTAATGAAGGAATGGCTTGGTTTTTATAGCAAAAGTGAGGGAATATTTAATTAATTTCCAAGGGACACCTCATCGGTGGTATTTGCAAAACCATGGGCTTGCCCATGGTATTTTCCCTTGGTATTGTCCACTTGGGACACCTCATAGCATATATTAATATTCAAAAGTCTAACAAAATTATTACATCATGATTACATCATTAATGACGTCATTAATCACACTGAAACTCAAAACTGTTTTTTACTATTCACCAAAAAATAAAATATTTTATAAAAATATCATAAATTTACCCTAAACTAATATCGATGCTATAAATTCAAAAATGAAATTTATTTTATGAAAATAATTTTCTAAATATTTTAATTTAATTTTTAAATAAAGGCACTATTTATTCCAAACAAACAACTTTAAAACTATAACTCGTTTTATAACACCTTAAAAAAGTAATGAAGGTCCCATAAAATTATTTTATAACCATAAGACAATAATGTAACAATATAGGATTACATTTTATGAAAATAAATTTCCATTTTAAATTATTAAATTAATTATAAAATTGTAAATAAAATATTTATGACATAAAAAAATACTAAAACTTATACTATGATCGTTTTTTCGCTTTTAAGATGTCTAAATTGTATTTATACATTCATTGGTGAAGTTTCTATTTTTTGGCCAATTTACTATTCATTACTGTTCATTACTATTCATATGGGTAATATTACTATTCATACTTTACTATTCACTATAAATTATGTTGATCTTATTAGACTATAAATTTCTTACCAAACACAAGGTATCCAAAAATATTTTAAAATATCCTTTTTCCCAAAATTCACCAATAATATGGAACTTCTATAAATTCATCCTACATTTATCTGGCCATTTTAAATTAAAAAAATTTACCATAATAAGAAATATCAATTTTATTTATACAAAAAGATTACACAAATTAACTAAGGTCTTGTTACGTAGCCCCTTATAAAACATGCATAGGACCTAAGTGTAAGATGTGCTATGGTGATAGAATCTTGAGGCGGCTTGGAAAACATTTCCCGAGTGGTGATTTCTATCAGCTTGAACTTCTCCCATAGGGGATTCCATTCAAGCTTCACATGTTGAAGTTTGGCTTGGGCTTGGTCCAGAGAAAATCCTAGTGATGCTACCTCCTTCCCAAGCTTCGACAGATGGGATTCGTACAGAACGAGTCTACTGTATGAGGCCATAGACTCTTCTTTTCTGTATTAATTAACCATGATCATTTGAATTTATAAACAATAATCATAACGTTAAGAGTATAGTTTCCAATGGTCATATTGACTAATAGTCATATAATAGTTAAAACCCAATAGTCTCATTTTAATTATACACACTTCATTAATTAAGGGATATAGTTTTGTTGAGTATAAAATAAAATGACACACAAAATTAGGAAACAAATATTATTCAAAAGTTCAGGTCGTTACATTCTTCCCCCCTTAATAAATTTCATCCCCAAAATTTTAACTTGTACCCTCAGAAGATAAAAGGCATGGGTACTTCTGACTCATAGACTCCTCTGGTTCCCACGCAACTTCTTCGCATTTGTGGTTCCTCCACAACACCTTAACTAGGTGGGTAGTCTTGTTGCATAGAACCTTGTCCCTATGATCCAAGATCTCCACCAGCTACTCCTTATAAGAGAGGTCATGTTATAGTTGTACCGCCTTTGGATTTAGTACATGTGAAGGGTTAGGTATGTACTTCCTCAATAGAAAATATGTGGAGGACATAATGAACTTGTGCTAGATTTTGAGTAAGTGAAAGCTGATAGGCCACTGCTCCCATGTGATCAAGGATTTCATAAAGGCCAATGTGCCTAGGGATGAGCTTCCCTTTCTTCCCAAACCCCATGACTCTCTTCCAAGGTGAAATTCAAAGAAATACCTTATCACCAACATCAAACTCCAAGTCCCTTGGACGGTTGTCGACATAGCTCTTTTTCCGACTCTGAGCAGCCTTAATGTGTTGCTAGATGACATGGACCTTTTCTGTCATCTCTTGCACAAAATCAGGCCCAAGAATATTTCTCCCACCATCTTCATCCCAACAAGTAGGAGTTTTACATTGCATCCCATATAGAGCTTCATAAGGTGCCATTTGAATTCTCAAGTGGAAGCTGTTGTTGTAAGAGAACTCAACTAAATAGAGATGTTGATCCCATACTACTTTAAATTCCATTTAGCAAGTTCTCAACATTTCCTCGAGTGTTTGAATAGTCCTTTCAGATTGTCCATCTGTTTGGGGGTGATAGGCCGTACTGAAATTCAATTTAGTGCTTAGATCATGTTGAATAATTCTCCAGACTTTTGATGTGAACCTTGGATCATGATTAGATATGATAGAAAGTGGAAATCCATGAAGCCTTCCACTTCCTTTACATAAATCCTGGCAAGTTGATCAAGAGAGAGATCTCCCCAAATGGAGATAAAATGGAAAGTCTTGGTGATATGATCCACAATAACCCATATCTCATTGTTTCCTTTGGAAGTTCTTGGGAGACCAGTGATGAAGTCCATAATGATATTATCCCACTTCCTTGCTGGTATGGGTAGTGGTTGTAATACCCCTTTAGGAATTTGTTGCTTTGACTTCACTTGCTGACATACCAGAAACCTTGAAGTGTATTCATAAATATCCCTTTTCACATTATCCCACCAAAAATTATCTCTAAGGTCCTTATACATTTTCGTGCTTCCAGGATGTATAGAGAAAGTAGATCTATGAGCTTCATCGATCATATCCTTATTTATTTCCAGAATAGATGAAAAAAACAGTCTTGTACGAAAATTCAATACACCTTCTTGATCAATATTGAACTCAAGGAAAATTTCCATCCTTTAAAACCTCAAATTTATTCTGGAACAAAGGATCTTCTTTTTGAGCTTTCTTGATCTTCTCTAGTAATGATGGTTGAAAAATAATTTGGGTTAGGTTTGATAATGTCCCTTCCCTTATAATTCCCATGTACATCTTTACTAGGTCATTGATCAAAGGATCTATTTGAATCCTCATCAGGGACGGAACAGTTGGGTCTTTCCTTCTTAATACATCAACAACTTTATTTTCTCTTCTGGGATGATAATGAATTGAACAATCATAGTCTTTAAGAAGTTCCATACATCTACTTTGTCTCATGTTCAATTCCTTTTGCATGAAAACATACTTTAAACATTGATGGTATGTGTATATATCACATTTCTCCCCATAAATATAGTGCCTCCATATCTTCAGAGCAAAAACAACCGTATCCAGCTCCAGATCATGCATAGGATAGTTCTGCTCACAAGTCTTCAACTGTCGAGATGCATAAGCAATGACTTTGTCATTTTGCATGAGGATGCAACTAAGACCTTTCAGATATGCATCGCTAAAAATAATGAATCCTTCTCCACTTGTGGGCATAGTTAACATGGGTGCAGTAACCAATATCTTCTTTAGCTCTTAGAAACTTTTCTCACACTCATTTTTCCAGATGAACTTGACCCCTTTTTGTGTTAACTTGGTTAATGGGTTATAAAGTCATGAAAAGTTTTTTAGAAACCTCCTATAATATCCTGCTAATCAAAGGAAACTACAAATCTTAGTTATTGTTGTAGGTTGAATCCACTCCTCTACAACTTTTGTCTTTGAAGGGTCAACTGTGATTCCATCATTAGTAACAATGTTCCCCAAGAAAGCAACTTGTTGTAACCAAAATTCACATTTTCTAAACTTCCTAAAAATAATCTCCTTCCATAGAGTTTCCAAAATAAACCTTAGACGATCCTTATGCTCCTTGTGAATTTTGGAATATATTAGAATATCATCAATAAAAACTACCACAAAGTTATCAAGGTTGTCCTTAATGACTCTATTAATCAAATACATAAAAAAAGAAAGTGCATTAGTTAGTCCTAAGGGCATAACAACAAACTCATAATGCCCATATCTTGATCGGAAGGTAGTTTTTTAAATATCTTATTTCTTCACCATCAATTGATGATAACCAGAACAAAGATCAATCTTAGAGAAGAATTGAGCCCCACAAATTTAGTCAAATACGTCATCAATTCTTGGAAGAGGGTATTTTTTCTTCACTGTGATCCTATTTAGTTCTCTATAATCAATACATAACTGCATTGATCCGTCATTTTTTTTCACAAAGAGAACAGGTGCTCCCCAAGGAGACACACTCAGTCAAATAAACCCATTCTCCAAAAGATCTTGGAGTTTTTTATTTAATTCCTCAATCTCTACATTTTCTATCCTATATGGGGTCTTTGATATCAGATGATATCCAAGCATGAGTTCAATTAAGAACTCTACCTCTCTTTCTAGGAGAGGTTTGTGTAACTCCTCAGGAAATACATCAATGTATTCCTAGACCAGGGGACATTTTATATCCTTAAACTCTTATCTCCTTCTTCTTCTTAACAGATCAACTCCATAAATATGGATATAAGAGGTTCTTATAGACAAATATCGGGCTGATATA
The DNA here is from genome assembly GCA_963277665.1 of Viscum album. Classification (NCBI taxonomy): domain Eukaryota; kingdom Viridiplantae; phylum Streptophyta; class Magnoliopsida; order Santalales; family Viscaceae; genus Viscum; species Viscum album. The sequence continues at coordinate 454,480,397 of OY728119.1, read as the reverse complement.
TCTCTCCTTGGAAGATAACTATAGGTTTTCCATTCAAGACTACTGATATTTCCTTACTTCATTATTTGATCTTAGAGTTGTACTTTGAGAGCCAGTACATCCCTAGTATAATGTCAAATTCTAGCATGGGAATAACTACTAGATTTTCGATAAGATTGTTCTCACCAAAGTAAATACTAGAGTTTCTAAACATTGATTTTGCTTGTATAATCCCACCATGATTCTTGACTGATAACTATAATTTTATAAAATCGAGAGTTGATTTTGAATTATTTGAAAACTTGGAGGAAATAAAGGAATGCGTAGAACCAAAATCAAACAAATTAATTGATATATTTGAGAGAACAACAAGATTACCTACCACCACATCATTTAGGGCTTCAACTTTAGCCATAGTGATTGAAAAATTATGACCTTGTTCCCTTGACCGATGCTGAGGCTGATGGTGATTCCCCTCCACTGCCCTTAGATTTAGACAGTGATTGGTCCAAGTTGTCTACAATTATAGAATTGGACATCTGGTAGGGCCTGCACCATATTCCCCTTGTTGTTAGTGTTTGGTAGTTAAGGATTATCCTCACTACGATAATTCCGCGTGATATGGCCATCTCTTCCACACTTGTAGCACTTCCCGTTCCTGAGTAGGTAGTTCCCCAAATGCTTATTCCCACATTTATTACATGTGGGATGTTGTACTTTCTTACCACCTCTTCCCTAATCAAAAGTCCACCCTAAACTGGGCTCCATTGATATTTTATTATCATTGGATTTATGAGACCATTGCGTCTCACCAAACTCTAGTTCAACTTTCATCGCACACCGTACGATCTCCTTGTAGCTATCATAGTCTCGGTTGGCTAGATTCTTCCACAGACAAGGTCTAAGTCCACCGAAGAATCTATCAACCTTACCATTTTGATCCATGATAAAGATAGTGGTGTAACGTGAAAGCCTCATGAAGTTCATCTCGTAGCTTCCCACAGAATCATTCTCCTTTTGCTTCAGCCCAAGAAACTCCTTTATTCTTGTTCTCATGGAATGAGGGAAATAATTATTGAATAAAATCCCTCAAAACTATTCCCACTCCATATCTTAAACCTACACTCTTTTCCTTGTGTTTTTAATTAGTTACCACCACTGATTAGATTATTCTTCTAAGCGGTAAAAAACTAGGGTGACCTTCTCTTGTTCTAAATAGTAAATCACAGAAAAGATCTTCTCGATAGAGCTGATCAACTATTTAGAAATCAATGGGTTAGTATATCCAGTGAAGTTTGGTGGTCTTTGATGCATAAATGACTCAATATAATGTTTTTATATTTACAGTGAGATCAGTATCTCAACTTGATTCAAGTTATTTCACATAACTTGAGTTTTTCAGTTCATCATTCTCATGAAAGTTTCCATTCCGGATTCCATCGGAGGGCTGTCAGTGCACGGTCCATTACGATCACCATTTTCATAGTTCCTCCTATTTCCCACCATTTTCTAAAAGAATAAAACCTTAGTGAGAAAATTATTTCATTTACAAATATATTAACTATAAATAATTTTATGTCTTACAACTTTATTCTTAAATAATTACATTTCTCTATAAATCCTTCATAATTATTCATAAAAAGTGTATGATTAACCAAACATATCCCCTAAGAGTATCAAACCAGGAGTGAAGAAAGACCCATTTTTGTGCACCAGTTCTCATTCGAGTCTAGCTCAAAGTGGTGTTTACAAATTTTACCCCTATGTACATCTGTGCTAGATCCACATCCACTTGTTCATATTCAAAAAGGGATTTATTTTTTCAGAAACCACTTACTTAATATTTCACAAAAATACTAGGAAGTTTTCCTATATTTAAAAATTTCTATAGGGTTATTCCTAATATTTTCATAGCCTTATTTCCATAAATAACTAAACTTTCCTTTGATACCAACTATGTCATCCCACCTTTTTATTACATAACTTTTCATTACATTTTACAAATAGAGGACCTTTAAAGTCTAGTGTCTTGGAAATCAAGAAAATAATACATGAAAAATTAAAACACTCTTTTAATACCCCTTGAAAATATTTTTTAAAAATTCATCCTATGTAGAATTACTACATCTCATAACCTGGAGACATACATCAAAGGAAAGGGTGAGCAGAAGACCCATTAAGGGTAAACAAGGGTAACAATTTACTTGTGATATCAATAAGAACTTGATGATTTACATAAATAAAGGAGAAATAAAAGAGGAGGAATATCATAATAAAAATAAAATAAATCATAACTTTAATATGTGGATAAAACATTTCATTTATACATTCATGAACATATCACCAAGGTTCATCCCCAAGGTGTCATAAAAAAACTACCAAGGTTATTCACCAAGGTATCGTGAAACTTGTCATCTCTATAGATTAAATTCTTTACCCAATGAATTAGTGCAAAATCAGAGCACAAAACTAATATGTATTTATTTCCATGTGATCCACATAGATAATAATCATAAATTTCATAAATAACCCATATAGAGTAAAATAAATGGGTTTCACTTTAAAATCGTGACGTTTTAAGTGCTTAAAAATAAGATCATTATGTCATTTATAACCCATGGAAAGGGAGTGAGGGTTATATGTATGTCAATTATAGAATAAAATATATCAATATTATGTCTTTATTAATACCCCTATAAATGAAATTGGTTTGGGTATTCACATAAATAAAATAAGATAATTTCTTGAGAAAAGGAGAGAGATTTTGAGATGAAAATTATGCAGCATAACAACTCTATAACATGGTTTTAGAAAACAATAAAAAGAGAGTGGACAGGGGTATAACATACTTAAATGAATAATTATACAGTATAGGGACAAAATAAAATATAAATAAGATCATGGTGTGGATATTTTAATGATATACCACTTGAAAAGAAAAATTGAAAGGGAAGAGAAAATGTGATTTCTTTTACGAAAATTCGGCAGCCTAACGACGTCACTAAAAAATTCAGAAAATAAATTAATGAGAGAGGAAAGGGTATATAATCAATTGGAAATAAAATGGACAGTAATGAGGATATATAATAACATACCCTCACATAATAATATGGAAACTAGAATACATAACATAAAGAAAGTCATGACTTAAAAGAGGAGGGTGAAAGGATCCCTTACCTTGAAGAGTAACTTTGAAAGCTCAAAGTTTGGGTCTTTTTGGGGATTGAGGTCACCTTGGTAGGACTCCTTGAGAGGTAAAAATACTATAGATTAGTTGGTGAGGAATTTGGAATGAAATTAATGAAGTAATGGATTGGTATTTATAGAAAAAGTGAGGGAATAATTAATTAATTTCCAACGGACACCTCGTCGGTGGTATTTGCAAAACCATGGGATTGCCCATGGTATTTTCCCATGATATTTGCCACTTGGGGCACCTCATAGAATATCTTACTATTAAAAAGTCTACCATAATTATGACATCATGATTACATCATTAATTCTGTCATTAATCACACAGAAACTCAAAACTGTATTTTTAATATTAACCGAAAAAAAATATTTTTTAAAAATATCATAAATTCAATATAACCTAATATCAATGCTCTGAATTCAAAAATGAACCCCATATTATAAAAATAATTTTATAAATATATTTAATTAAATTTTTAAATAAAATCATTATTTATTAAAAAAAATAACTTTAAATCTATAACTTGTTTTATAACACCTTAATAAAGTAATCAAGGTCCCATAAAATTATCGTATAACCATAAGACAATAAAGTAACAATATATTATTACGTTTTATGAAAATAAATTTCCATTTTAAATTATTAAATTAATTATTATATTGTAAATAAAATATTTATGACATACAAAAACACCAAAACTTATACTATGATCATTTTTTCACTTTTAAGATGTCTAAATTGTATTTATACATTCATGAGTAAAGTTTCTATTTTTTTGGCCAATTTACTATTCATTATTATTCATAAGGGTATTATTACTATTCATTCTTTACTATTAACTAAAAATTAAGTTGATCTTATTAGATTCTAAATTTCTTTCTAAACACAACTGTAGAAGACCATTTTTTAAAACTCATTTCACATTATTAATTATTTAAGGTATCCAAAAATATTTTAAAATATCCTTTTTTCCCAAAATTCACCAATAATATAGAACTTTTATAAATTCATCCTACATTTATTTGGAAATTTGAAATTTAAAAACTTTACCATAATAAGAATTTTTTTTATTTATACAAAATGATTACACAAAGTAACTATGGTCTCGTTACGTAGCCCCTTATAACACCTGCATAGTACCTAAGTGTAAGATGTTCTATGGTGGTATAATCTTGGGGCAGCTCAGACAACATTGTGTGAGTGGTGATTTTTATCATCTTGAACTTCTTCTGTAGGTGATTCCGTTCAAGCTTCACTTATTGAAGTTCAACTTGGGAATGGTCCAGAGCAAAGCCCAGTGATTCTTCCTCCTTCCCATGCTTTGGAAGATGGGCTTTGTACATCCTGAGTCTACTAGATGAGGACATCAAATATTCATTCTGTATTAATTAACCATGATCATTTGAATTTATAAACAATAATTATGACGTTAAGAGTATAGTTTCTAACAGTCATATTGACCAACCATCATATAACAGTTGAAACCCAATGATCTCATTTTAATTAAACACACTTCATTAATTAAGGGATATAGTTTTGTTGAGTATAAAATAAAATGACACACAAAATTATGAAAAAAATATTATTCAAAAGTTCAGGTCGTTACAAAAAATCTGCATGAGGTCGTATGTCATTGTGAAATTAACTTATTTCTCTATGGGTGCCTTAGCGTGTTGCTAGAATCTAACCATGAACTTTGGGCTGCTCTCCCCAATGACACTAGGAAAGAGGCCTATAGATTCACCCACTAAGTTATCCAAAACTTCAGATAATTATTAAATATTAATTATTATTTAACATGATGAATAAATATTATTCTCATACATGGTTTAATGATTATTCATGTTTGATTGATTACATATATTCAGTCATTAGATATTCTAGAGAATATTTTGGGAGCATAATATTTAATAAATATTTATTTTCTATTTAGTGAATATAATATATATTTATTTATTAGAGAATAATACAATGACATTTATTTATTAAATAAATATACATTATTCATAGACCAATAAATATTATAGATGAATAGTGTATCAAGTTTAATAGTCCAGTGAGAAATAATATATATTAAATATTATTTGAATAAATTTTGAACAATTTATTCAAGGAGAAATATTTAATTAATTTGCTCATTTTGTTCTTTTCAAGAAATAATAATAATAATATTATTATTATAGACATGGAGATCTGTGAGGATTAAGGAAATAATAAGGGCATATATGAAATTATTATTTTCTAACCAAAACACTATTTAAATCTAATTATATTATTTCCAACCCCAATTCTCGTCATTGGGTTGGTTGTGCACAATGAATCCACATAATTCTCTTAATCCCTAGAGGTACCTTCTCTATGAATTCTCTTAAGAATAGAGGAATATCCCTCCACCACCCTCTTGATCCTAAAGATATCAAGGAGAATCCTTCTTAGAAACAATTCCCATAGTGATCAAGGGAGAATAATGTAAGCATTAGGATATACCACTCCAGCACCCTCATATTCCTATGAAAAGAATTGGAGGTTTGTGGTACACATGTGGATCACCATTAGAGGTAATACACACTTGATTCTTATGTCATAATTATGGTAATAAGTAAAGAAATTTTCATATTCATTGGTGAAAAAAGAACTTATCATAAGGTAATTATTTAGTTACTTATTTTTATTATAAATTAATTATGAAATGATCTTGTATTTTGGTTTTGGAATTCTCATGTAAATTAATATTTAATTCAATTATTTTTTCCACAATTTTCTTCACCAATAAACATCTCGAATTAATAATCGATTATGAAAAAAAAACAATGTGGGAATTCCCCACTGATACTTCCACTATTCCCAGAACCTTCAAGTGGCATCAATGCGGTTTTATAATAATTTTTAATAATTTATAATAATTTAAATATTTGTGATTGATTTACACATTTATTATTAGTTTCCAATTCTAGATTAATCATTATTTTATTCTAACCATGGTATCATCTCTTATTCATCTTTTTTCTTGAAAAAATAATCAATAAATGGATGAATTTTGAATGAAGAAAATTAAAATAAATAATAGGGAGGTGTAAAATATTATTGTCTTATAACATAAGTCTACACGACATGAATCCCATTGGTAAACACCATGTATTAATCTTTAATACACTAAGATAACTCATTAGTTAATTTGGAATTAATTTATATCATGTGTATTTATTACATGTGGTGTACATTTAATACACCATGTATTGATCGGGCTATCCCCACACCTAGTTAACCATACTACATGGCATGTAACTTGCGTACTTGACATGTAGTACATTAATCAAAGATATGTCATGTATTTTTATAGGACCTACATGAATGGTGACCGTGTATCTCAAATACAATATTATGTCCAACCCACATACATGTTGTGTGCTCCTTTAATTTTAATGGAAAGACAATATTTCTAGTCCCTATATAGATGCCACAGTTAGATAATGAATATTTATACACGACATATAGCTTGATAGTACATGATGTGTATATTAATTGTTTACACAGAATTGAAAATTAATTTATTATAATATTTAAACCACATCAACATGTGTTCCATGTGTATTTTAGGTGACTCGTACACTCCACGTGATGAGTTTTTAATATTAAATGCCTAATTAATTTCTATGTAATCATTTATAATTCATAATATAGTGATTACTCTAGGTGCATTAAAACCTACCACACTTTGTAAATAACATGGGTTATAGGAGTCATTTAGTTTACTCATACATGATATCTAATTACATGATAATACATGTATGCTACATGCTGCAAGAGTAAACAATATACAAATATAATACACACTGGGTAGTTCAAATGAGTACACATCTTGTGGTCTCCAAGGTACATTTTTATACATAGTCAATTTTAAATAAATTTATTTAATTTGTTTAAAATTTTTATGGATGATAACCTCAAGAATTTTCAAATGAAAATTAAGATAAAATAATTGATTAGTTAAATAAGATAATTAATTAATTTGAGTATGATTTATCTTAATAATAATGATTTGGATTGAATGCTATTTTATTTAATTCATAATTTTTTGCATGTATATGGATGATCATGAGTATATATAAAGCCTTTGTACATGATTTATTTCCTTTTAATTTATTATTAAATTAAATTGATGGCCTGTACACCATCCCTACTTTCATTATATAAGGATCTATGTGCCCAAAATTTCTTTTTATGAAAATCCCCTTAACCAATCCTTGGGTTATCCTTACCCACATATGAGTAAAATCCTATTTAATAGATGTATCTCCTAGTAAAGTGAAGGTGGTTCAAGTTGTAGTTAAGGAGAAAAGAATCCAAGAGATATATGGGTGGATAGGTGGTAAACTGCAACAGAGACTATGACATGGTTCAAAGGTGTTTTCACCTAGGTCAATAGTTAGTTTATCATCTGATAGTTTAACTAACCATTAGTAAAATATTAGTATAATACCACTTTTATTATTTTATTTCTATCAGATTGCATGGTTAATTTCATTATGGATGTTTTGTTGTGATCACTTAAATTAATTAATTAACAATAATACAAGATAAAACTAAAAGAAATTAGATTATGCATAAAATTTATCTAAGACATGGTCAATCACCAACATAAATCCACCTAATATTAACAAGAATAAAATAAAGATAAAATGGGATATTTATTTATAAAATATTAAAATCTCTCAACTATATATATTACGTCTATACAACATTCCACTACTTGGGTAGGAATCAAACCATAATTCAAAGTGCTTGACCAAACTCCATTAGGGTGCTTTAAATTATCGAGAATATCTATATTAATTTTTGGGTTTAATTGAACTAGTCCAGATTAAGGATTGATCACCTCTATGTGACTTAGTGAAATATAAATTTAGGATTTTAGGATTGGTGATTTCACTCATACAATTAGGGAAATTTCAGTTAATGTAGTTGGAAAGTTACACCTACCTAAATACCTTCAAATATCTTGATATACATCCATTTGGGTTATGAGAAAGTGCATATGAATCCTTTACAATAAAATATCCAAGAAACATGATATTTAAAAACTAATGGTGAGGGATATTAATTTTTTATTAAAATAGTTTGTGATTAATAAATTTAATATTTATTATCTAATCTTATCATATAAAGTACTAAAATACTAATTTTCTTAATTTTAAATATGAAAATACACATGAATTCAAACATATCACTTTGATCTATACTTGAGAAGCATATACTTCTTACTATCACTAATGTTCAATAATAGAAAAGGTGCTTGTGCATTATTCTATTGCATAAAAGGAAATTACATGTGCTATAAAACCCTATTCCTGAGGCACCTAAATAAGAGGATAATGAGGAAGAATCATCTCTCTATGATAAAAATTTGGATGATGCCAAAAATTTATGATTCTTCATGATATCTTCCATGTAAAATGGGATTATAAAGTAACATGAGGATATGGATACATATAGCATGAGGTATCACCTTCACGATAACTATCAAGTAAGGTTAGACATGAGATATATGAGATATCAAATACACTATTTGCATGAAGTCTTGGGGGTAGGAACCTATTGGGCCTTATATACTCAATATTATTGTCTATATAGAGTTCTTGGACATTTTGGAAATCCAATTACCTAATTGTATGCACATAGATCTGATCCTTTCCTCAGTACCTAAATCCTTCTCTAGTTTTATTGTGAACTAAAACGTAATAAATAGTGAGAAGAATATTTTGGAACTTATTATTCTCATTCACCAAGTTAACAAGGATATAGGGCATAAAAAACCTATAGTTCTGATGGTGAATAAGATAAGGTACAACAAGGAAAAGGGTCCCAAGAATCACTCCAAGTCTAAATATCCTGAGCACCGTACTTCCAAGAAGAAGAAGATTGAAAGCTAGGAAAAATAAAAGTAAGTAGTGTGTTTTTTATGTGGCAAGCTAGGCCAGTAAAAGAGGAAATACACCCTGAAGAAAGGTTAACCTAAAGGTATATTCTTTATATAGTGTAATATTTATATATTTATACATTGGGTATTAGATATAACTTGCAGTGCTTACATTTTTATCCAAATGTAGGAACCAAGTTGATTCTAAAATATTTATAGAGGAGAGGTGGATCTTTGAGAAAACAATGGAGAAAGACTTTATACCTTCGTTATAGGAGACTACAACCTTCAATTCTAACCAAAATGATTTTAGTTTTATATAGATATTATTTTTTACCAAGTTTTATTAAAAACTTCATCTCTTTTTCTTTCCTTGATATGAATGAGTTTATTCCCAAATTTAGAAATAAATAATGCATATTTTACAAAAGAAAACATTTATTAAAGTATGGATCCACTAAATAATGTTCATTATGTATTAAATTATAAAAAATAAATATTGTAAATTGATAATTAATTATGTTCTCACAACTCATACAACCACCAACTATGGAATCTCTATCTTAGTCACATAAATTAGAAGCATTTAACAAAGATTTATCAAGATGGTTATTTAGATTCCTTTGATATAAGACCACTTGAAAAAGTTTAAGCATGATTTCAAGGAAAAAAGACCAAAACACCATTCATTGGACAAGGTGAAAGGGCCATAAAGCTTCTATAATTGGTATAAACTGATGTGTGTGAACCATTTAAAATAGAAGTTAGAGGTGGATATTTTTACTTAATAACTTTTAATGATGACTTGAGTAGATATGGTTATATCTAATTTATGAGTTATTTTTATATGAAATTTGATAAATATAAATAATTCAAGAATGAAGTAGATAATCAACTTGGTAAGAATATAAAGAAGCTTCAATCCGATTGAGGTGGTGAATATCATAACCAACAGTTTGTAAACATTCTATGGGAGTTTGGGATTCTATACCAACTCACTCCACCTTATACACCATAGTAGAATTATGTATGTGAAATGAAAAAAACACCTTATTTGGCATGGTAAGGTCGATGATGAGTGATGAATATTTTCCATTATCCTTTTGGGAATATGCATTACATGTGACATCAAAAATTCTAAATTGAGCAACAACTAAGGTGGTATAAGAAATTCCATTTGATTTAATGTATGTAATGAAACATGTGTTGTTATACAATCATTTATGGGGATGTATTTCATTTTTTAAGGCCATATCGGGAAACATACTAGCACACCAAGGCCCAAAGTGTATCTTTATAGGGTATCCTATGGAAACAAGGGGATATTATTTATACATACCCCTAGATAAGAAAGCAATTATCACAAGAAAATTCATCTTTTTTTAGATAGATAACATCCTCAATAATGTTATTGGGATAAATATTAACATTAATGAAACTTATGATAAATATATACAAGAATTTGTATAAGAAAACATTCTGTAGGTTCCCATAGAAGAATTTGTTCCTGAAACACAAGTATTGTATAATAAAACTAGTGTGGTAAGAGAAAAACAAAGATATGATTTTCTAGTCATAAAATATGGTGACTAATTAATTGAAAATAATGAACCTAGATCATATAAAAATGTAGTAGAGTGCTCAAAAGCTACAATATGGAAATAATCCATGAATTATGAGATAGATTCCGTGTATCAAAACCAAGTTTGGGTCCTGTTTGATTCACCATTTCATGTAAATACTATTGGGTGTAAATGGGTATTAAAGATAAAATTATTCATGGATGGTAAATTAAGTACCTATAAATCAAGGATAGTGGATAAAGGGTTTAAATAGAGACAAGTCATTGAACATGATGAAACCTTTTCTGTAGTTTGTATGTTTAAATCCATCATAATTCTACTTTCTATAGCATCTTCCCATGATTATAAAATTTGATAGATGAATGTAAAAATAACTTTACTTAATGGGAAACATTAGGAATATTTATATATTATACAACTAGAAGTGTTTGTGACTCCAAATAATTCCAAAAATGTTTTCAAGTTACAAAGATCCATTTATGGATTGAAACAAGTATTAAGGTCATTTAAAATTTTTTTTAATGAAGCTATGAAAAGAAGTTATCTTCAATAATAATAAATGTGAGGCATGTGTTAAAAAGTAGTTTAGTGGGAGTGTGTTTGTTATCCTAGTATTATATGTTGATGGAATATTAATTCTTGGAAATGCTAAACCAATCTTATATTAAGTTAAGGAATAATTGAACAGGTGATTCTCAATGAAGGACTTAGGTGAAGACCCCTATATTCTAGGGATCAAGATCATTTGTGATAGATCCAAGAGGATATTTGTACTAATTTAAGGTATATAAATTGACTAAATACAAAATAGATTTAATATGGAATAATCCAAGAGAGGATTGGTTCTAATGTCACATTGTATACATATTTCTAAGAAAATATTTTTTCAGACACAAGAGGAGAAAGAGAGAATGAGTAGGATCTCATACAATTATGGGATAAGATCAATCATATATGCCATGTTATGTACTATTCTTAATGTTTCCTATACCTTGAACATGGTAGGATGATATCAAAATGATCTAGGTGAACAATATTAGTCCACTGTTAAGGAAATCCTTAAGTTATAATAAGAACTAAGGATATGTTCCTGGTGTATGGAGTAGATGAGGAGCTAGTTATTCAGGGTTATACTGATGCTAGTTTTTAAATAGATTGGAATTATTTGAAGTCATAGTTAGGATATATATTTAGTCTCAATGTAGGAGCTGTGAGTTGGAAGAGCTCAAAGCAGCTAGTTGTCGCTGATTCTACAGTAGAGAGGAAGTATATAGTAGCTTATGATGTGTACAAAGAATTTTTTTGGATATGAAACCTTCTCAAAGATCTTGATGTGGTACCTAGTAGTAAAGACCCTATGAAATTATATTATAATAATACTATAGTGGTATCTCTTGAAAAAGCGCTAAGGTCACATCAACAGAAAAATAATATACTTTGGAAGTATCACATCTTGAGGGATTTTTCTCAGAGGTGTGATGTTGTAGTAAGCACAGTTTACATGGAATAAAACATATAATAACCCTTTAATAAAACATTATTTTATCATAAACATGAATATTATGTGATATCTAGAGGATTCAAGGATGTTTGTAGTTGGATCTTGTGTAAGTGGGAGTCTATTGGAGTTGGTTTCTTAAAACCAACTTCTATGTACTCTATGATAACCTATATTAATTATTTTGATTATTAATAAACTTCTTATCAAATAATGATTATTATTTTGTGTGACATAGTATGTGATAATTTCCTAAGAGTAACTATCTCACTAAAAGGTCATAGTAGTTCCCAACTATGGTGAAAACCCCAAAGAACTATGCCATTATTCTTAAATATATATTTTATAGCTGATTATATCATTTTAAAGGACAAAAATTTTATAGGCTATTGGGGGTGGAGACTCATAGGAATTTGAGACATGTTCGCATAATACACATACTTGGTAATTTATAGTATAGGAGATTATGAGAACATGACTCACAGGAAGGAAATACACATTTATATGTGTCATTGGATGTTTATATCTATAAAAATGTTTATTGATCCTTAGAATTTAATATTATTATTAATGGATATTATTAGTCACATACTTTGATGTATTGATGAAAAATGTGATAACATTTGTTCGTGGTGAAGTAGGATACGTTGGGTGCGCCATGAGTAATATTACATTAATGAATAATGTAAGAAAGTATTTGTACATTTTTTCTTTAATTTAAGTTTATATCTTAGTCAGTTTGATGAAAAAAATCATAAATAAATCCATGGCCATGGTGTTCTATGAGAAAGTTTTTTTCCTAGAAATTCAAATAAATATATACAAAACACATAGGTTGATGAAACTGGCATGAAACCTTATTGATTAGATATATCATGATGAAGTTATTATATTACAAAGTAAGTGCTTGTATGAGGTTTTATATTGTTTCAACATTAACTTCCTTCATTATGGGTTCCTTGGAATGTTTCTAGATACTAGCCTTTGACTTTGGACAGCTACACCCAATGTCACTGAGAAAGAGTCCTAGAAGGTCACACACTAAGTGTATCCATAACTCTAGTTAAATATTAAATATTATTTATTATTTAACATGTTTAATAAATATTATTCTCATATGTGGTTTAATAACTATTCATGTTTTCTTGATCGTATATATCCATACACTAGTTATTCGAGGAAATATTTTATGAAAAAAATATTTCATAATTATTTATTTTCTATTTAGAAAATATAATATTTATTTATTTATTAGAGAATAATATGGAAAAATTTATTCTATTAAATAAATAGTAATTATTCAAGGCTCAATAAATATTGTGGAGGAATGGTGGACCAAGTTTAATGGTATAGTAAGAAATAATATATATTCAATATTATTTGAATAAATTTTAGAAAATTTATTCATGAAACAATTTTTAATTAATTCACTAGTTTTTAACATGTCAATAAATAATAATAGTAATAATAATATTATATACATTGGGTTCTTTGAGGATTAAATAAATAATAATGGTGCATGTGCAATTATTTTTTTAACCCTAACACTATTTAAACATAATTATATTATTTCCAACCCCAATGTCAGCCATTGTTTTGGTTGTGCATAATGATTCCAAATAATCCAATCAATCCATATAGAGAACCTCTCCAAGAATTATCTCAAGAATAGATAGTTATCTTCCTCCACCACTCCTATCAATCTTAGTGAGATCAAGGAGAATCATTCTTATAAGCGAATCTCTTGGTGATCAAGGAAAAATGATGCAAGCATTAGTATCTACCATGATAGTACCTAGATATTCCTATAGAGATGCTCTAAGGTTAATGGTACACATGTGAATCACTTCTAGAGGGAAGATAAACTTTATTCACATGACTTAACTACTATATTATGTAAATAAATTTCCAGATTCATCAATGAAGAAATAATTCATCTCAAGATAATTATTTAATTGATTAAATTAATTATCAATTTATTATGTGATGATCCTAAATTTTGTTTTTAGTGTTCCCATTTCAATTAATATTTGATTAAATCCCATGGGTCATGTTGTTCTTCTTCAATGAACATTTGGGATTAATCATTAATTATGATAAAAACTGAGCTGGTCATTCCCCACTAGCACTTCCGCTATGCTCGAAACCTTCACCTACATTGTAGAATTATCCTCCCATGAAAATAGTTCAACCTTCGATACAATGCATATGAAAACAAATTGAATATACCCACAATGAAAAAATGAATACATGTAAAGTATCTTCATCTTAAACTATTATTTGGAAAATCTATCCATGTTACAACACTGAAGATTATGATGCATCAGTCCTTTTCATAACATCTTCTTTAAGGCCGTTCTCAACACAACAAAAACATGCATGGTGTAGTATTCCTTTAAATCATCTCAGAATGATCCCCCTTCAATGTTCATGGAATTTCCACGACATATATTGATTGAATATTTCATAGAAACCCTATCATGAACAGTGGGGATGATAGATGAGATGACACCGTTTCACCCAAGTCGAATGTATTTTCAAAGGATGAACATTACCCAAAAATCTCCTTGTCTCACATCATAATTTTTCATGAGTGGGGGATTTATTATCAAGCAATATGTGGGAGGTATAATCCATATGGGTAGCATTGGTCCTACCCAGTATTGATCCCCTTAACTAGTGTCACCCCGCGATGGACATTCCTCTCCGACTCTTTCCCCTACACTAACCTATATAGAGCTCTTACTGACCCCTTTCTATCGAAATATATTTAGAACTAGTGTTTGATCCTAACGACTACCTCATAGTGTTTTTAAACTCATATAGGTGGATAATATTAGTTAGATTTGTTTTTTTCACTAATTTTTTTTATTTCATTGGGAAAAAACTCCCAAATTTCTCCCTTTTACTCCAAATTCTACAAAAGTCATCCAAATCCACAATAATAAATCTATTTATATAAAATAAGTAAATAAAAAATAAATTTTCATGGATAAAAATAGAAATAATGAAATTAAATGATAAAACATCTATTGATTTTAGAGTTATTAAACCCCCCACACTTAAATATTTACTTATCCCCAATCAGAACAATAATATCCAATCACAAAGGATCCAAAATTCTACCAGGGAATCCTTAAAATTATAATTCTATTAAAAATAATCTTATAAATAAATATTTAAAAATCATAGAACATAACAAAAAGATGTGTCAAATCATTCCTTATGTATAACTCAAAATTTAAGATATTTTCTTCTCTTCCACTCACACCATTCAACCATTCATAAATATTCACTCCATTTATTATTTACCTTACCATAATTTTATTTCAATAATCACTCAAGATCATATTATATAGAGTTATTCTCAATATCATGTATGTGTACACTATATATAGTCTATGAAGTTATATCAATCTCCGCTTTGAAATTAAACCACAAAAATCATGAGTAATTTTTAATTTAGGTTTAGATAAATATTAGGCTAATGGTTTGTGTTTAATGATTTGATAAAAAAAATTAAAGGCCTGAAAAGGAGGGTTGAAATTTTTAAGTAAAATACATTATATTTATAAATAAATCTCAATTAAATGAATTATTCCCCCTTCATGTTACCTAAAAAATAAAACATCTCCACTTCCTTCCTTCTTTCACACTGGTTTGAAAACTAAATTAGAATATAATGAAATATTTTGGTTCCCCTTTTCACAATTCCTTCTCCTTTTTAAATTATTTTTTTTCCTTTTTTTCTTTATTTTATTTTGTAAATAAATTAGGAACCACATAAGGAGAATAAAATATGTTTTTTGAACTCTTTCCCCCCCAAATGAACAAGTGGACCTTTCCCTACACAAAATTTAGGGAACTATCACCTAATGGTATCATGAAACAAATAAATCTCTATTTTAAGATTTTAAATAATAATTATGATATTATACTCAATAATAAGGGTATAAAAGAAAATTGGCCTCTAATGTGGATTCCTATCTAGATATTCCATGGTTTTTAAGGTTTTTAGAAAAGATAAAATAAAGAGCATGCCGCAAATTAAAATGGAATAAATATAAATAAATTTATGGTCTCAATTATTTTAATATAGTTTAAATCCATCATGATTTGATAAGAAAAACAAACATGTTCTAGTAACTATTTATATCCTTAGTTCTATTATGAAAAAGTTATTAAGAAAGAATATATATGAAAGGCTTAGAAACCACCTAGGAATAATAATTCAAAATTTTGTTCATTCATGTATTGGAATGAACACTAATTATTAGTATAGTAAATTAAAGTTTCTAAGAATTAAAATCAATAATGTAAATCATATCAGTAATCACTTTTAAATAACCTAAAACTGGACTAAGAATGTAACATTAAAAAATATCTACCTATATCTCATTCATTTATGATTATAATGAACATAAAACTTTTTAACAAGAATATATGCTTCTCCTAAGTGATTATATATCATATATTGGCTTAAAAGGGAAATAAATCCAAATGGGGGTTTCCAAGGACCCCCAACATAGTTAAACTAAACATTATCCCCAATGTTCATATAAGGTGAGGGATGTGCGTGAAATTTTTAATTTAAAACTAGTCTAAAAATGGCTAGAAAAGAATGAGAGAAATAGAAATTATCCTCCATTTAAAGTAGAATTGTTTTCTTGATCCCTATAATAAGTTTATTACATTTAATTTCCATGCATTGATTGCTTATTTCTCCCTTTATTTCATGGATACTTCTTCTTAGGACATGTAAAATGAGAATAAATAATTAATGTGTAAATTATTTTCTATTAAAGTCAATAAATAATAAGATCCTTAACATTGACCACCAAGAAAAAACCTAAAATGAAAATTTAAACTAAGTCATAAAAAGAAGTAAAAACTTGGATTGCCTCATGATATATATTCTTAAGGTCTTTAAGATTATTCTTACTAATATTATACAAGGTTACACATTTCAAATTGATAATTTATTCTAAATTCTATGTATATATTATAGAAATTTTTCTTTTCCTCCCTTCTTCCCTTTGGAACCCCTTTAGGGTGGAATCTAGGTTTTGAAAAAAATTAAAGAATGAATAATTAGCTTAACATTTTACCACACTTTATAGTACCCCTACATCACTAATACCTTATTATAATTTTAATTTTTTTTAAAAAATATATGAATTCTAGAAGATTCATTAATTTATTCCATTTCTAGAGGTGTTTACTTCTTGAAAATTTCTGCATTCTCAGCAGGCTCACTTCCCCCATTAGTTATTATTTATTTTCTTCTTTAAGTAATATTATGGAGCTATGAATTTTATCAACCTTATCATATTATTCATGTTTTTGAAGTGATTTTTCCTCACCAATTGCAGTAATATCCATCCATTCTTTCTTTACTACTACATTTTCATCCTTATTATTATCCAATTATTGTATAGTTTTCTACATTTTAGCATCTTTATCTACCATTCCAGGTGTTGTATTTTTTTTTATTGAACATTTAATCAATTTAATAGCAATAACACTTCCCCACCACTTCTTAATTTTGGATTTCTTTGAATATGGGTCTATATTTAGTACTTGACCAATTCTTTTTTTTTCCTTAACCATTTTATCAATGAGATCCACCACAAAATTATCCTCTTCTTATTGTAATTATAGGTTGGATTTTTATTATTCTTTCTCTTCCTTTTATTCTTTAACAACTTGAACTTATATTTCATTTTCTCATTCTTCTTTTTCTTTATTCCCTATAGTAATATTTAAAAATGAGTTATTCATAAGGGAATATAAAAGATTATCACTTTTATCCATGTTATTGGCTATGTATACCTATTCCCTGAGTAGCTTCTCATGTTCCTCGATTTTTCCATCATGTTATTTGATTTCCCTATTAGTATTTGTAGTAAATCCAATAGTCCATCCATTGAAATTTCTGATGAATTATTTTATTGTGTAATTTGAAATGATGGAACTATTGGTAGTGCTTTTTAACCCATTTTTTATATTGGTGGTTCTAAAAATTAGGATCTCCCTCACAGTAATTGGTGGAACTCTATTACCGAGGTTTTAATTCATCATATGTGTAAAAATAAAAATTATCCTAGCATATTAATTTTCATGACCACCATACACAATTTAGTGTCACCCATGAGGTTGAAACCTCTTTATATTCAATGTACGATATTGATGGTATGTAATCATATCCTTTGATTATGTAGTCTATCTTTCATACCACCACAAACAACCATGAACATAAAATAAAAATAAAATAAAAAACCAAAACCAAATCCCAAATTAAAATTAGCAAAAGAAATTAGAGATGAAAATAATTAATCTAAGAAATCAATTCACTGATTGTTACTAGTTTCAACAGTTCCCTCAAAAGGCACCAAAAAATTAACAAACCTCATGGAATCATTAATTCCCCAAGGCATAAAAAGTATAGAATTTATATATTTACCTAAAAATCACCAAACCTAGAGCATAGTAAATTGAAATTATGGGGTCAATTCCTTAAATAACACGAAATAAAAGTCATGATCTTTAATCTTATCGTTAGATATTTATAATAATGTCACTAATTATGAAATTAACTAAACTAAATTAACAATATTAATGAATAAGTGAGTTAAATAATTAGTTGTTGGAGAAGGGAAAGAAGATAGGGGAACTGGTTTCCAGGGATGGTTTTTCATTATTAAAAATAATTAACTCCACTCATGAAATTAGTCAAACCAATACTCAGGATACTTCTTGAGGTGATTAGTTATACTTGGTTAGAACAATCTAAAACTAAAAAATATCATTGATTTCTTTAGTCAAGGTAATAACATGAAACCCAGATGCATTAAATTCTATCTCAAAAGATAAAGGTAGAGTTAAGTCAGTTCTCACTCCACACCCCCTTTATGACATTGGGTTTCATCACCAAAATTTATATAAATATCACTAGGAAACTAGGGGATTTTATTAATTCTAGGTGAAAATAAATAAAATTGATAAAAATAATTAATGATCAAAGAATAATATAGAAAATGTGATATACACATCAATTTTCAATGAATTCAACCATCTTATAGGAGTCTAGAAACTCATAGTCGAGTGTTCATCATCCATGAATGAATAAAATGGTATAGGAGAGGTAACTGAATAAAATAAATCTATAAAAAATAAATTAAACACTTATATGAATTATAATCAACAACCAATGTAAAAATTCAAAAATTTCACAATGAAAAAAATGAATAATAAAAACCTACCTATAAACCTCCTTAGTGGATGAAGTCAACATCACTCCTCAATATTACATATATATGATCCCTTATTTTGATACATATTTCTCATTTTATTTCCTTCATTAATTATAGTCGAAATCCTTAGTCGATCCCATAATTTTTGATTCCAAATTTCCTCTAAAATATCCTAAAAATAAGAATTCAAAATAAAATACTTTCCAACTTAGCTTAATTATACCCTGTATGCACCACCTTCAAATGAGGATAAAATCACTCCTTTTTAAACTCATGAAATCAAATAGTATATTTTCTTCTTCTCACATATCTCATTCATGGCTAAAAAGCATTTCTTATTCCTTAAAACCAGGCTATGATGCAAGCTTGTACTATGAAGTAGAGTTTTGGAAACCAAGATGTTGATCTTAGGTTCTCCATGGTGAAATCAATTATCTACACCACAACCTTACTCTCCCATTAAAATCCTTCAACCTTTTATATAATACAAGATGGAATATTTAAAATACCACACCACATCAATAAATCATGATAATAATTTTTATCTTAATATGTGGTGCTGAAAAAACCATCCTTGGCATATCACTAAGGACTATAATGCATTAGTAATTTTTTTATCACATTATTTATAGTTGGTCACATGGAATAAATGACATGAACAAATTATTATTACTTCATAGAATCCAAAATCATGCTCCCTTTGATGTTCATGGTTATTCCATGGAGTAAGTCGATCAACTATGTTGCAGGTAGAATACCCTAGCGTGATTGATGGAGAATACAAATGTGATAACAACATTTCTCCCAATAAACACACATTTATAAAGGATGAATAGTTACCATGAATCTCCTTGTACCACATCAGAATTATGTAGGGACAAGGGATTACTTATTACCTGAGATTCAGGAGGGATTGACTATATGTGTATCATTGGTTCTTCCATATATTAGGCCTCCTGCCCAGTGCTGCCCCTCATCAAGAAATCCTCTCTAACTATTTCCCTTATTCTAACACATGAAGGGTTATACCAGACTCCTCTTGATGCCAATTTATGGTCATTCTAACATCCCCAGCCCAATATCCATTATATCAGTACCCCGAGATGGGTTGTCACACAACCTTAGGTGCGCCTCCCTGCACACCAGAGGTTGCTGAATACCAGCACATGTCTATATAGATACATTAGGGAGAATATATGTTATTATTAGAGTAATATTATAATAGAGATAATACCAACTAGAAAAAATCCAATCTAAACCTCAAATGGATAAAATAAAACAAAATCCAATAATTAACCAAGTAACACATGATATAACAATATTTTGTATGCACTACATGTTAGGAAATTATACCCAAAAAATCCAAAACCAAATCTACCAAAGACCCCAAACAAGGACCTGAGTCCTAACCTGGTCCTAACCTCCCATGATCCAACCCGTCATCCCATGCACAACTGAACTCCCGATCCCTGTCTGGAACCTGTATCAAAAAACAAGTAACATCTTCTTAGGTACCCAAGTGCCATGGAGGCCTGATCAAGGTGCGATTACAACATAGTAGGCCACCACCAACAATGTCTAAAGAAATAACCAGGCTATAAAATAGTGTATAAATATAACCCCAGTGTAATAAATAAACAAGGAAATAAAAGAAATGTAGATATCCATTTATATCACAATTTAGAAAGTACCAAATAACCATTTTAACCATTTAGTTCCATAGAGGAAGCCAACCAACTAAAATAGATATGGTCTCACTGGAAGCCAAATACATAACATAAGGGGTTACACACCTTTAAATCACAAGGGGAAATTCACTAATCACAATTTTTCAACATACCCTGAAGCCTCAGTCCATTAATCATGTCATGTACACATGTTTGGGAAGCATAGAGTCTCATCCAGAAATCAAAACCCATGTCATGGCTATAAGTTGGGAAGCATGAAGCCTCATTACAACATCCCAAATCAAAAATACATAACACTAACCTTGGAACCTCAGTCCAGGTAGTTTCATCCTATAAATCCATTAGGGGAATAGATCCTCAGTTTGACTACTTAACCCATACATTATAGGGGTGGGGTTTAGAGACCCATTCTAACCTAACCCATAGGTCCTCATGTCCAATACCCAACACTACCATAAAGCCATGTTAACATTCTTCTTTAACCATTTACCACATACCATTAACCAACCATATCACATTTCACATATTAACAATAAACCAAACACCCCTTATGTCATGTTAACATCAAAACACCATATCATTCATTTCATTTATTAAACCTTGTTAACATGCTAACAAAACTATCACGAATTCCATTACATAAACCCAAAAAAATTTAAATTACTAAGGTGTCAAATGGAACTTTAAATCCAATTTACAAAATAAGACTCAAATCCAAAATATTCTCTTAAAATCATCTTGAAGACACCCTTTAAAACATGAGTATTCCTCTTTTAAAAAATAAAACATACCCCAAGCATTTCATTTACATTTACAACATTAAAAATAACTATTAAACCATTTTTAAAATAGGGATTCACACTCTCAATACAATTATCATTTGAAATATCTTATGAAAACACCCTTTTAAATCTCCTTGCGGCCAATACCTCCTTTCAAAGAATTACTTCAATAAATCTATAGCTAGGTCAAATCCTCAAAACACACCATTTAAACCATTCCAAAAACTCTTAGGAATTTAATAAAAGACAACATATAAGCATTACAATTAACCCATTTACCATGACCACATACCAAATTACACTTTTTCAATCCAATTGCTCTTATAATTCCCTTATTTCAATGTTTACCAATTTATTCACCATTTAAAAGAGTTTGGCGTACCCCATGGGTAGCCCTTGGTTTGGTCTCACTTCACTAGCAGACCCAACAAGGTCAGTGAAGGGTTTAGAAGCTCAATATAAGGAACAAATAACTTTCCCTAATCAAAATCATTGAAATAAAGTATGGTAATACATTGTCATAATTAAATACACATATGAAACATTAAGACTATGTGAAAGAGCTTTGAGATAACCTACCTCGATTTCGGGGAAAACTGTATGCTCGACCTTAGCCTTTGATTCAGAAACAAACCACCTTTAAATCCCCAACCTTGAAACCACTTGAAAAAGTGGGGTTTAGGGATTTAGAAGAAGATGAGAGATTCTACCAGCCCTAATTCGGAAAAAGGAAGGGAGAGGTGGGCTAGACTCACATAGATAATTGATTCACACACAAACTCTCTCTAAATGGGAAATAATTGAAGAATAATCATCCCTTGGAAGTATAGAAGGGTTTGGTTCATTACCCACGATATTGGAGGATGGATATAGGAAAACATTGGGTTAGAAAACTTAAATATTGAGAGGAAAAAACTAGAATTTACCACATTTTAAGGGCTGTACGGTTTGGCAAAAAAGTTAGCCAAATTGTGTGCCAACCGTGTAGATCCCTCTATACAAGAGGGTCCAAGACGCATAGTTTCCTAGAAGTATGCATATATTTTGGAAAACCGCGTAGTGATCGTGTTCTAACCTCTATCTGATAGGAGGTTTGACCAAACTGTTTCGTTGGCCAAGCACATAGTTTGTACTAACCATGCGCTAATTGTGCGATGCACACTATTTTGCATATTTTCTTATCCTTTTGTTCCCTGCACCCCTAGAAAACCCCCAAAACATCTCATACACCCAAGAACCACATCATTAGACACAAAAAAGGAATTTTAACCAAAATTTAAACAAGGAAATTCCTCCACTAAAGGTCAGGATCTTACAACCTCCCCGCATTATAATGGATCATCCTCAAGCTGTATACTTCCACGACTTATTAAGCCTTCAATACCAAAAGGTCAGACCATGGGACCACTAATCAACCTTTATCTACAAATTCTCTCCATGAAATCATCCAAGTCATAACAATGCTCTGACCAAGGAAAAATTCCTACCTTGAAAACATTTCCCCACTTACCGTGTTCCACCATCACAACCCAATGCTCCTCAAGGATGTATCTACCTCAAAATAATCATCACCACAACACACACATGAGAAGGGTCCAGGTAACACTAATTAACTACCATACATAAGGATACACATGAGGCACTAAATTACCCTAGGAGAACCAACTGGAATACCCTCAGTTTGATCCTCGCCAAAAATTATGGCCCAAATTACTTGGTGCCATCTTACCCACTCCATCAATGGTTTTAATGGTGACCCAAGCTCGGTGTCATATGAAAGAACAACTATATTCAAACCACATCTCATAAAATACACCAATCCAAAACTCAAGGCCCAATGACCTCACACCATTTTCAAACACTTGAATTACAACCCAAGCATAACCTTCATCTCAAGGTACTCAACCAGTCAAAACCCAATCCAAAGTCTGTCACCCAAGACGAAAAACTAATATCGATATTACTAGAGACCATAAAATCCCAAAACATTGTTCATACTTTCAATCATCCATTTACCCACTTTGGTACTCCCCACCATGTGCTTTTAGCTCACCACCACCACCTTCCGGTGGTTGGAACCTCCACTATCAAAAGGACTACCAAAAACTCAACTAATCTTTTGCAAATTACTAGATGTGTTTTCGAAATCACCATAACCAACATGTAAAGAAATTAACTCCACCATTAGCATGCAATATTTCAGTTAAAACCACCTGGAAAGGATGCACATTTTCCACCCATACAAGAATAAAAAAACTCAACTTTTCTCAAGTTCGATTCCAAAATTGAAGCACACTTATCACTACAAGAATCAATTGAGGGTGGTTTACTATTAACAAAATTAGTTACATTTTACCATACCATGTTAGATAGTCCCTAAATGGCTTACCTCAAAACACCCCTCTTCCACTATTGACATGCTACCCCTTTTTTACATGCCCATGACGCCCTCTTACTTGAGGCGCACCACCATCATCAAATGTAGCCACTGGTGTCATTTCTGGCATCTTTAAAAACTCCACAATAAAAGTGTCTACTACCATTATAATACATCATTGTGCTTCACTTCACCTATCACATATCTAACACATGCATCTTAAATTTCTCCTAGAATTACCCCATGTCTAAATCCAATACTTGGCTCGATCAATTGCCACACCCAGGGCCCACTTGGCCTTCCCCGAGAAACCAAAAAATTTCATCATAGGTTTCTATTTATCACCTCAATTACATCACATCAAATTTATAGCCTACTCTACACATCCATGACTAATATATCACTCCCCACCTTAGGGGTATCATTCTCACTACTTTCCTCAAGAAATTTTTAACCAACACGACTCACGCTTCCATCATAAGCTAATCCAAAAAACATGGATGTGGTTGTCCATATTACAAAAAAAACATAACTCACTACTCATTCTTAGATTTTGATAATGGAACCCATGGAATTTGTTGACATCTAGTCCATCCTGAGGACCTTTCCCATAACTGATCAATGGTATGCTCCCCACCATCCAGCTCCACATGCATTTCTCCATGAGAATATTATCCAAGAGGATCCATTTATATAAAAATCACATTTAGGTTTCTAGGTATAAATCTAGATATCTCTTAGAATACCTAGAACGATGTTAAGATATTTTACATGATTATCACTAGCTAAAATTATGCTAAGAAGTCATTAAAAAATGCCACCACAAACTATCCATCACCACTATCACCTCCCACAATGGGGAAACATTAACCTGATGAAATTATTGGGTTTCCTTACCCTATAAACTCTCATAAATTCTCAAACACCACAAATTGAAATATATTTCCAACCAAAACTCACCACCACTTCATGATCCTCTTCCAAGATGTTGTGAACCAACGCTTCCTATGGAACTACCACCACTATAGCTCTCGAATTCTTCCAACATGAACCTGGTGGCTCACAACATAAACACAATGATCTACTATATTGATTGAAAATTGATCAATCTCTTATATAACTAGAACTTTCCACCATGATCACATAGAAATTCAACAAGTGATTATCTTCAACCAACAGTTCACCCATCCCAAACGACATCGTGCCATCCCAACACATACCCACAACTGAACGACCTCAAAACCCTCAAGGTATCTCAATTTCTTTTGACCATGCACTGAAACTGAATCGAGATCACATGAGTCATACATCACCATAACTAGTCCAAAATTCCCGCTTACTCATCTAACCATGCCTCCTGGCCCGTCAGCCTTATCGACCCTAGGGAATTCTCAATATCTCACTGAACAATCAAACCACTCATAAAAAAAGACCAAAAACCTGACAAACATTACCTCGGGTGTCACCTCTATAAAAAAAGTGTCCATCCATGATTTGGTATCCCTTAACTTTTCCTCCAAAAATCAACATTGATTCCTTCATTAAACACCATCAAAACCATAGGTCAAGGTCTCCAAACAATCACAACCTTCACAATCACCTTTACAAAAAAAATAAGAAAGAAATCAAGTTCTTCCATAGGATGAGACCAAGGAATAACTATACAATTTTATCAAATTTTATGACACTAATCATTCAATGCTTCCACATATGAAGAAACCACCTATGCTTCATATTTCAGGGAACTTGCATCACTGGGCTAACCTCCCTTGAGGTAACCCTTAATTTTCCCAATACCATAAACTCATAACCACAACTCGAGTCGCCTCACCAAAACCATAAACCTTATAAAATATACTTCTTGTACAAACATGCACTAGGAAATACTCTCTATGTTTCATTTACAAAGTCCAAAACATCCACCTATGCCATACCCACCCAACAAAACTAGCAACCCTGACTGAACCCTCTCTTGGGTCACCCTGAAATTCAAATGATACCAAATCCCTAATCTAGAGTCACACCTAAAAAAGGCCATTGGATATACAAATAATAGATACACATCAAAACTCAAACAACCCATTACTCACTGGTGGAAATACTACCCCTATTCTAAATACACTACATCTTATGCACTAAGAAACTATTTAATCAAGGTTTCACACTAGAGATACTCACAAAAATACATCAGCACCATGAACCAAACACCCAATCTAGGGTCCAAAACACAACTCACAAGGTATTAACCCACAAGATTTACCATATCCACATTAATAGAAACCATTTAAAACTTCAAGGTCACAACCTAACCAAAGATAGAACAAGAAACATTCCATTAAATGGAACATGCAAACCCATCAAGGTCTCACATCCCTTAACCCAAGATCTAAAAAATAAGGCACTCTCAATTCCCAAACCACCCATATATAGGGTCAAAAACTAACACAATGTATACCCACCATCAGTGTCCCTAAAAGTTTCATAATTTTCCCATTTCCACTAT
This sequence comes from Viscum album, assembly GCA_963277665.1. Taxonomy (NCBI): domain Eukaryota; kingdom Viridiplantae; phylum Streptophyta; class Magnoliopsida; order Santalales; family Viscaceae; genus Viscum; species Viscum album. The sequence goes on along the minus strand of OY728119.1, from coordinate 454,453,624 downwards.
TAACTAAACATTACCATTTAAAACCCAAGGATCCACATTTCAAAACATTTTCATTTCAAAACCCAAGAATTTACACTTTCAAAAACCTTCTTATTAAACCAAAATTTCAAAAAACCATAATTTACTTAAATTCGTATTTCAAAAATTTTTCATTAAGGAACATTTCCAGTATAGATCCACTAGCTTAAACTACAAGAAGAAAACACACTACTAACATGTGATTCTCATGGAACTATAAATCATATGAAACATATGGATGACTTATCACTCCTATGTTCCTAACATGATTTATAAACTCACACACCCAATCTTTCCATACCAGTCCAAGATATAAAACATCATAAATGAATAACATCACATCGATGTGCACCACTCTAGGTGTAAATATCAATCAACCATAAAATAAAAAAAAATAGAACATCGATTCCCACCCTTGGTGACTTGGGTCTTCCCTCATACATGGGGATATAGGTACCTAGGAACAATCTCATTACCAAGAAATGACAAGATCCTATTTTACTAACTACCATTACCAAATAAAAAGAAAAAAGACACCTCCTCTGATACTAATTTGTAACGTCACTGACTCGGTATCCACTAAACTGGTACCCCAAGCTGGGTTGTCACATGATCTCAGACACACCTCCCCATACACTAGAGGCTACTGACTAGCAGCACAGGTCTATAGAGATAAATTGGGAGGGATATAACCTCTTAATAGAGTAATATAATAGAAGAAATAATATCAAATGGTAAAAAAAATCCAATATGAACCTCAAATGGACAACATATAATAAAATCCAATACATAACCAAGTAACAGATTATATAATAATAATATGTATGAACTACATGTGAGGTATTCATACCAAAGAAATAAAAAAACTTCCAAAGACCCCGAACATGTACCCAAGTCCCAACCTGAGCCTAACCTCTCATGATCTAACCCATCATCTCATGCACAACCAAACACCAGATCTCCGTCTGAAACCTATATAAAAAAATAAGTAGCATCTTCTTGGGTACCAAAGTGCTATAGAGGCCCTAGAAGGGTGTGAGTACAACTTATTAGGCCACCACCAACAATGTATAAATTAATAACCAGTCTATATAATAATGTATGCAGATAACCCCAATGCAATAAATAAACAAGGAAATAAAAGAAATGTAGATATTCATTTTTTTCATAGTTAAGCAATTACCAAATAAACATTTAGTTCCCTAGAGGAAACCAACCAACTAAAATAGATCTGGTCTCATCAAAAGCCAAATCTTGAGCATAAAAGGTTACATAGTTTTAAATCACAAGGGGGCATTCACTAATCACAATTTATTAACTTACCCTGAAGCCTCGATCTGTTAATAATGTCATGTCCATATGTTTGGGAAGCATAGAGCCTAAGACCGACATCCCAACCCATGCCATGACCACACGTTGGGAAGTATAGAGCCTCATTATGACATCCCAAATCAATAATACATAACAATAACCTTGGAAACTTGGTACCAGTAGTTTCATCCTATGAAACCATTAGGGGCATATAGCCTCAGTCCGACTCCCTAAACCATGCATTATAGGGGTGGGGTTTAGAGCCCCAGTCTAACTCGAAATATGGGCATAGATCCTCATGTACAATACCCCACACACCATCAATCCATGTGCACATTCTTATTTAAACATTTCAAATTTACCATTAACCTACCATATCACATTTCACATATTAACAATAAACCAAATTACCCCTTATTCGATGTTAACATCAAAACACCATATCATTTATTTAATTTTATAGACCATGTTAACATGATAAGAAAACTATCACATCTTCCATTACATAAAACCACAAATCATTTCAATTAATAAGTCCCCAACGAACCTTTAAAACCAATTTATATAATAAAACACAAATCCAAAATACTCACTTAAAATCATCTTGAAGAATCCATTTAAAACACAAGTTTTTCTATTTAAAAAACTAAAACATACCCTAATGATTTCATTTATATTTCCAAAATTTAAAATAACAATTAAATAATTTTCAAAAAAAGGGAATCAAACCATTAATTAAATCATCATTTCAAATCTCTTATAAAAATCCCTTTTTAAATCACTTTGATTCCAACAACTCCTTTCAAAGCATTACTCACTTTCAATCATCATTTTCTTTCAATAAATATATAACCAGGTCAAATCCCCAAAACACACCATTTAAACCATTTCAAAACCACCTAGGCATTTCATAAAATCCTACTTATAATCATTAAAATTAATCCATTTACCATTCCCAAATTCCCAGTTACACTTTTATAATCCAATCACTCTCATAATTCACTTATCTCAATGTTTACCAATTTATTCACCATTTACAAGAGTTTGAAATACCCCATGGGTAGTCCTTGGTTTGGTCTCACTTCACCAACACACCCAATGAGGTTCATGAAGGGTTTAACACCTCAATATAAGTCTCAAATCACTTTCCATAATAAAAAAATTAAAAATCAACAAGGTAATACACTTTCAAAACTACATACAAATATGAAACATCAATAGTATGGGAAAGATCTTTGAGACCACCTACCTTAATTCAAAAGAAAACCGCATGCTTGAGATTAGCCTTTGATTTGGAAACAAACCACCTTTAAATAACCAACCTAAAAAACATTGGAAAAATAGGGTTTTAGGGATTCAGAAGAATAGAATAGATTCTACAAGCCCTAATTCTGAAAAAAATGAAGGGAGAGGAGGGTTAGAATCTCCCATATCTTTGATTCGAACTCAAATAATCTCCAAAATTCTAATAAATGAAGTAGAATCATCCCTTGGAATTATATAAGGGTTTGGTTCATTACCCAATATTATGGAGGATACATTGAGGAGAAAATAAGGTTCTAACCCTTAATTTTGAGAGTAAAAAACTATAATTTACCACTTTTTATGGGCCACACCATTAGCCAAACTGTGCACCATCTGTGTGGCTCCCTCTATCAAAGAGGGGCCAAGCCACACAGTTTCCTGGAATCACCCACACAATTCATAAAATTCCGTAGTGACCATGCACCATCCTCTATCTAAGAAAAGGTTTGAACACACAGTTTACCTGGCCAGGAACACAATTTGTACTAACCATGCACCAACCGTGCACTACACACTGTTTGTACTCTTTTCTTATCCTTTTGTGTCCCGCATCCCAAGAACACCCCCAAAACATATCATACACCCAAAAACCACTTCATTATCCACAAAAAAGTAAGTCTAACCAAAATTTAAACAAATATGTTCCTCTACACAAGGTCAGGATCCTATAGTCAGTTAATGTTGTTGATCCATTTTAATGTCTCATGGTGGCTAGCTTCTCCTAAAGGCGATGGCTATAAGTTGGCTTAATTATTTTCAATAAAATTACCTTTACATTTCTATTTCTAAAAAACTAAAATATTTCACCCTTTACTCTAAATTCCCCCAAAGTAATCCAAATCCACAATATAAGAAAATAAATAAATACCAAATAAATAGACAATAATAATAATAATAATAAATGAAATTAAATGAGTCGACATTATACATTTTAGTGTTATAAAAGGCCGAAGGCCAAGTTTAATCCTATACTATGAATTGAAGGGGACCCCTGAGGAATATTTTAGAATGATGGAAAACCAATTTAAAATAAGAAACAATGGGGATAAAGAAGATTCAACCTATATGGGTAAGACCTTACTTATATTCATGGTTTGGGAAAGTGGTATGAGTCCATGCAGTAATGAATTTTTAATTTTATTTTTAATTCTCCCATGGCCTTCAGAGTTTCTTTTAGTTTCCTTTGAATTTAAATCCACATGTTCAACCAATTAATTATAAATTATTTTAAAAGGGATAAATTTTCAGTGTGTATACTATGGTGCAACAAAATAGCTAAGGGGGTGAAACTTTCTTCTTCTTCCCCTATGGTGCAGCTGAAATCACCACAACATGGGCACCTCTATATTGGCAGTGGAATCAAATATTTCTCAGTCACCTTAAAATGTAGATATAGTTTGAAATTATGTTCTTTGTATGTATATTGAGAAAACATAAGGAAATGGAAACTTTTATTGGAACTCGAGACTACACTGGTAGTCTTGAGAATATATCGGGGTGCTCGAATGAATTTTCAATAAGTGAAAAATATTACTAATCTCTTGCATCTGTAGAGAAAATTTACATATCAATTCTTATTCCCAAAAAAATATCTCATATATCATAAAAATATCATATGTCTTAGATGAAATATATTACACATTCCCATATAAAATTTTTCATATCAATGTTGCCTCTAAAATATCTTATATATGAATAAAATATATTACTTATCATTATATTTTATACTTTTCACTTTAAAATAGAATCTTAAACATCATCCCCTATGATCAAGTCATTTCCATTTTCTACTGATTATAAATATATTATGTATTATAAATAATATATTATGCATGATCTAAAAATGTTATATAAATCTAGAATTTTTTAAATTTATAATCTTCAACTTATATATACGATATTATATATACAAGGAGGTCTAGAGTACTTATCCAAATTTCTCTCTCTCACTGTTGCAACCATATTTCACTATAAGATCCACAAACATATTTTTCTTCCCCTTCAATGTAACAAAAAAATTAATTATAAAAAACTATCCATTCATTTAATTAAAAATAAAATAATAATAAAATCATTAAAAATAAAATTTTAGGCTATTTATAAAATAAATTCCACAATACCCCTATATAATAAATATGAGATAATTTACCTTACAATGATAAAATAACTAGGACTAAATCACTAAAATAAAAAGTAATTTTTTTTGAGAATATTAGATCTGTTAGATACTCCATTCAATAGTAATATACTATTAAAAACATAAAAAAAAAGAAAAAAAGACATACTTTACATCCTTCATTTATGTTTTTAATCATAAAATTATTTATGATCTATTTTAAATTATTAATTAATTATCATGCCAATTATTTTCTCATTGATCAAGTGAGGTTTTCATATATAGGGTCATGCATCACTCTCAGGTGGATCCTACCAATGTAATATAAAATTTAATAGCATAAATAATTTGTAGTTATCAATTTATAAATGAAAATATGATATTTATATACAAATTTTGATTCTAAGTTGGGGAGGTATTTAATTAACCACTTACACAAATTCAAATTTCTAAAATTTGGGAAGAATATTCATCTACCCTAAAGTCCTTATAGTTATACATAAAACCGTAAGTCTAAATATTTTTTCAAACTTAATGCCAAAATACTATTAACATTAGGATAAATTAAAGATATTATAAATCAAATCAAGAATTTATTAATTATACTTATTAAGATACTTTTGATGCACTGTAACAAGTTGAAAATGAAAGGATTGGTTGGTTGAGATTCCCTCATGTTGTGTATCAAGTTTTAGGGACAAAATACCCAAACACTATATTTCCATTTCCTGAGAGGAAATAATAAAATAATGGTAAGTAGTCACCTTCTATGTTGGTCACTAATTGATAAGGAAAATAGATTAATAATGTTATATTTGGGAGGGGAGGAATAATTAGAGTAAGAAAAAAATCATGTCAATGTTTAAGTGTTTTTAACCATAATCTATGAATATTATTAAAAAATTGTGTCCATATAACTCATATAATCGTGATTGACATGAATTGTGGGTATAATGGTTAACTATATTAATAATATTGATAGTTATTACCGTGTGGGTTTTTCAAATTGTCTCTATATGTCCTACCTACTACCATAATTTTTATAAACTATAATTATGGATAACCTATATCTATAATTTAAAAATTATTGCGGTTATATTTTCAACCTATTTTTATGATTCAAAAAAACATATATATATAGTCACTTACTATCATAGATTTTTGAAAATGGGTAATAATACCATGATAAGAAATTAAAATTTTAAGAGTACCCCCAGTTTAAGCCTTCTAATGACCATGGGGATTACCCCTTACCAGATGAATATGGGGTTATTCTATCTTCAGTATAGATGGGAGTGGTTTTTACCTATATGTAGTATTATTTCCTCACCTATGAGGAATATTTAGGTGCTACTAGGTTGATGATACCGAAAATGAATCCAAAATAGATTTCATAAATTTAGTACAACACTTATACATGGAGGCAAGTCACAAATCTATAAAAAATATATGCTATTACTTTTTTAAGATCATTAATTTAATTAAATAAATTTTTTTAAATTATCCACATATTTTTAAACATCATGTCATTAGTATAAAGTTTATCATACATAGGGATAATTTTCATGTTCCATGGTTACAATGGAATAAGGTTACCATCAAGACATGACTATTGATGTATGACTATTGATTGATATGCAATTAAATCATTACTTATTTTTATTGGTTTTTTTTTCAAATTAATTTTTTATATATTATTAATCACTTTTGGTCCAATGTTACTCTATTATAAAGTCAAAATAATACTTTATTAGGGAATAATGTGAGACTTACATGTGTCATAATTTTAATTATCACTTGTATAATAAATGATGAAAGGTTATTCATTGTGAGAGTGACCATGTAATTTATCATACCAGGTTTTTTACTTTTCCTTAATTAAATTTATTCAAAAAATGATAATTTTTTTTATAAAATTAAAATATTGAGAAATAATTAAATGAAGTTCAAATTATTAATATTTTGTTAAAATTATCTAATTAACATGAAATATATTTTCAAAACTCCCTAATCTTTAAGAAATCAATCACCTAAAAAAGTTTTATTTTTCTAAATTCCACACTTAATAATATATTTTAATATTGGAGATTTATTTTTATTTATTTGAGAAAGTAAGTATTGTTTCTATACACTTGATCAGAAAACTTATCACACACACATCACATTATTTTTATTTTATTTTATTAAATTGAATAGAATCAAAGCTATTACAACCCATGTTTTCCATCATTAATTCCCCCCATGAGACTATAAATTATAGTCAAGGCACAAAGAATAAGGGTACTTTGACATTTTTTCATTCCAAGTCATATAAGTCTTGTCAAATAAAATTAAATAATTAAATCAACAAGTATTCCATGAGACTATTTGTTATATTCAAGACATGAAATGAATAATTATTATCGACTCTCGAACAGTCCTGAAATTTATTTATTTATTTATTTATATATACAACTACTAAAATTATAATCCAAAGTTTTAAAATTGAGTCCCAATGTGCTCATACTTCTTTAATATAAATTTACTTATCAATATTTATGTTTAAGGTATATTTTTTAAAAATATACTTGTAAAACCAACCAATAAAATTAATTCATAGATTATCAATTTAATAAATTCATGCTAAAATAATGATAATATCATACTCCAATCAATTAAATTTCAAAAAATTAGGTTCCCAAAATTGGAAATAATGTGATTTCTAAATGATTATGTATTTTTTAGACAATATGGGAAGTAAAAACTTTTATTTGTAAACTAAACACATACCCCCACACAAATTTAAATGAAATTTTCCTTGATGATTATTTAAAAATAGGGGAGTTAATAGATGAAAATAAACAGTTCAATTCATGCCTGAATAGAATAAAATATGAGAGATAATATAATACTACCCTTTTATACTAAAATTATTCCTTGAAGGTGTTGGTTAATCTCTTCCATTCCATCTTATCTATGTAATTTTTATGCACATTTAAAGTATATTTAATTAATTTTAAATAAAGGATGTAAAAATATAAAATAAAATAGACTAGAAAGTAAGTTAAATTGTGAGATCAGGTTTCCTCCCAAGAATATATAATATTTATATCTTTAGTTAAACATAATTATCAATTTAATTATTTATTATTGATGTGATTTATTACCCAATGTTACAACCAAATATTATGAAGTTAGATTTTTTTTTCTATTTTTTCTATATTTGTTTGTCAATATGTGTTGGATTTATATCAATGAGAAAGATAGATATCATATAATAATAGCTGAAGGGAGGAAAAACTAGAATGAAAATATCTAAGAATCCAAGAGTTGAGGATGCAAATTCATGAATCAAATAATTAGTAAAGAAATAATACCTTATAATGTCATGGGAAAAGAGTATGATAAGGAGATACATGAAATTTACATATATAGAATTACTTAGAGTGTTCGGTCACCATATTGAATATAGATTATATGTAAAAGTAAAGGTGAAGGTACATTGATGTCCTTGCATGGAAAGAATAAGGAAGGAATGGAAAAGTTAAAGATAGCATGAAGAATGGATATTCAATATCTAGTTTTAGTATAATTTTTAAATGGTTAAAGATGTTTATTTTGGATTATCTTTCCAATGGATTAAGTTTTATATGTGTTATCGATTATTTGAGAGGGTTTTAGTGAATTTGATCAAAAAATGATATAATGAAGTAAACCACACCATGGTTATAAAATCACCACCATGAGAAGTTTTATAGGTCATGGTTAAGGGATTAATGTAACAACCCGTGATTTTATAAGATACATTCTTTTTAATTTCATTCATATCTTCTATTGTACGACACACCAAGATTATCTTGCGCTATACGCAACACTGTATTAGCTTGCAGTATACGCAACACTTTTCTTGGCTCTTGTTACACACAATTTCAAGTTCGTTTGATAGAAGTTATTCTATGCAACATTGAGTGTATATATATATATATATATTCAATGTATAAATAAAATATGGTTGGATTCTATTATACGCAACAACAAAGGAGTCGTGCACTACACACAACCCTGACTTGTCTTGCATTACACGCAATCACGACCTTCCTCGATAGCGTGTGTTGTACGCAATACCAGGATTTACTAAACAATGATATATTATTATAATATTGTTATGAACTAGCTGTTATGAATAGTGTTAACTAAATTTTGAATTTTATAACATTATTATTCATCCTACACATTTTCTAGAACATGGTATAAGAACAAAATAATTTTTTTGGGTAAAATAAGTATTTTAAAAAAATGCAGTTTTGCCGCCTTTTGATGGCGCACCCACATTAAATCTAGTTTTTGACATGTTTATAAGTTCCATTTGACAAAATAACATTATTCTTTGGAATCAAGAAATAAAAATTTACTTTGGATAAAATTTTCATTTTATTCTGATGACTTTCATATTTTAATGAATAGTAAAAACACGCTATATTTTAATTAAAAACAACTTTTTTCATCGTAATATCTTATGTGGTTAAATTATAATATTGAATGGTTTTAAAGTATAAATAGAATATATTTTTACAATTTAATATAATGTATGTCATTATCATTGATTTTACCTTGAATTCGTAGGTTAAATCAATTCAATCTTTTGCAATGTTTTAAAGAAAAACCCGTTTTCTTTCGACAACGGGATTAATTTTAATTTAATTTCTGCAAGTTTTGTGTATTGAATTTGGAAAAATGGATTCTATATTTGGAATCAGTGGATCCAAATTATGTAAATAATCTTCTTTTTATTTTTGGGAATTATGGATAGTAACTACGGAAAATTTTATTTACCATAGTTAAAGGTAAATCGGGTAATTAAGGGTAAATATAATATTATAAAATTACCATAACACATGTCAAAAATCCTATTTTATTACTAAAAGTCGACCCATATCAGCTAACGGTCGGATAATATTCATTTAATGGACTTTTTTTCCATTAAAAATAATTTAATTATTATTAAAACCAAAGAATGTGACAACATGTTACTTTCTTAAATCTTATAAGTATAATACTTTTAATTTAGTGAAAAACTTCATGAAAAATCGAACATAAATAATCTCAAGAAAGATAATACAATTATAAACATCATAGGAATTTATTTAGAATTTTTAGGTATTAAATAATTATCATTTATTATGACAAAAAGATGATGCAGTAATTGTCTTATTAATGAAATATTGACATAATTGATGTTATGAATGACCAAATAAATGTAATTTGAGACTTTTTATGACTTACACTAATTTTATAGGTTAATATGAAATTTTATTGTTGATTTAAGTAACTTTTTTTGAACTTATCATTCTGTTATGAATTTCATAAAAATCATGTACCAAATAGTGTCAAAATTGACATAAATTAGTTTTTAAAATAAATATTATATTATTAATTGTTATTTTATTCCTAAAAATCTAAGGTTCGGCCAAATGACTTAGATAAGGTTATAGATATTAATAATAAACAACTTGGGGTTCTTTTGGCTTGATATAGTAAGTTTATTAACCATATAGTGTAAGAAAACAAAAAGACACTGTAAAAGTTAAATTATTTAACTTAGAGTTAAATCTAATTGATAAGGTTAAAATAATAACCAAAACTTGTCTAAATACTTTTGTATTAGAGGATTTAGACCCATACCCACTTTAGCTTCGAAATAATACCCTTTGGAACCATTATAAACCGAATTTGACCTTAATATAAAATAATATTTTGAGATTTTCCTAAGGTGACCCTCTCCTCCATTATAAAAGGGCACCTCCTCCCTCTCCTCCACACACCAATTTGAGAATTCAAGCTCCGCCAACCCCTGCCAAAATCTCTTCTCCACTTCCCTAGTATCATCCTAGAGGTCCTGGTCTTCTTCAAAGACCATCCTTAGTTCTTTAAGTGGAGGTTAAGTGCAGGCGCGTCAAAAAGAGGTAATATCCATTACCGATATTTTTCAATTTCTTTCTTCTTCAACTTCTTCTTCTTTAGTTGTTTCATGATAAAGTAATAAAATCAGTATTTCTTATATACTGATATGTTATTATAAATACGAAACAACTCTAATTAACCTTCTATCCATCCTACGGAAAAAGGAAATCACCGCGCGTGCGTACGTACGGAATACCGTCTCCACGCCGTGGTGTAATTTATTTTCCACCACCACCTTAATTGGATGGGTATAATGGTGTAATGAGTAACTATATATGATTATTATAAATTTATATTGATACTGAAATAGTATACATACACTTCAACACAATTCCACAACCATGGGAACGATATCATCGCTCGTGCGTACGTACAGACTACCGTCTCCACGACGCGATGAGATTCATTCTCCACATTAACCATTCATGAATGATTATAAAGTATACATAATGAATAATAATGAAATATATTACATGTTAAATCTACTGGATTTATGTATATATATATATATGTATTTCATCTACTTACTTCCATTCAAGACAATAAGGAAAGGAAAACAACGTTAATGCGTACGTACGGACTACCGTCTCCATGAACGGTGTGTTTCATTTCATTTATCTATCTATTATATATATATATATACTGAATATAAATGATATATAAATCATGTTTTATATTCTGGAAGTAAGTAAATCATTATATAAGTAATAATAATGTCAAGAACAACAAGTCCAAACACCTACGATAAATAAAACGATTTTACCAAAAACACTTCTTTAACATGGAATTTACAAAAGAACGGGTAATATAAAGTCATAAGAGAACCATATATGATATCATAACAATGAATATGATTCTGTAATAAGATAATGACATTATTTAAATCATTATACAGGAGGTTCGGATACATACAAAGCATATCGGACATAAGGTAAGGGAAATATCACAATCTCATTTTTATCCGAGATTGTTTATACTTTGGTATTTACTGCGGTGCATTTTATCATCCACATCCATGTTTCCTTAAAATGTAATATTATTTCCATCCAACTAAAATTGTTTAAATCCAATTTTACCCTTCAGTGAGTTTTTAGTAAAAGATATGAAAGGAATCTTTTGTCGTTTTTTGTATGAGGTACTTTTTTGACTTTTCCAACAAAAGTACGAGAATAATGTTTTTTAACTTATACGGAATGAATGGATTTTTAAAAAATTATTTCCAAGAAGATTCCTTTAAAAGTTTTCAAGTTTATTTTTAATCAACTTCTTTTAGTTTAAAATTGTAAGACATGTTAAGAAAGGAAAATGTTTTTGAAGTAGAAAGGATATTTTCCTCAAGAATGGAGTTCAAGTGTTTTATCAAAATTATTTTCCATATAAGATAATATAGGGTTCTATTTCTATCCCTATTATTACATTGATTTGATTATGTTGTGATGGAATTATTTTTATGAATTCCTTTATCTTATATGAATTGTTTTATGATGTCATGTTGTTTAAGAATCCCATTTTTATTAGATGGGTTATGCAATGATGTATGATTTAGGATTTTGTGGCACACATAAGAATGGTATCATTATGAGATGGGTGGGACCTATATCTCCCTACAATTAATTTGGGTAAATATTTTATATCTCATGAGATAGACATGGCTAGAACAGTAGGTTATACCGGTTCAGTGAAACAGGACTGAAACGAGGAGTGAACTCGGTTCAGAAAGGGACATTGTCCACTAAGATAGTCTTGGCAATGAGTCTTGACTAATAAGAAATTATTCTCTATGATTATGTGTTTATGCCACAAAGTTTCATGTTTTAAGTTATGATTATTGGGATTACATTTCACTACTATGATTTATCCCATGTTATGAAATCAGGATCTCTTTTGCAGGTTAAGATTTCCAAAAGATATGTTCTTATGAATATGATGTGATTGATATTTCTTACCTTTACTGAGCATTTGATCTCACCCTTTTATGTTTTCTTTTCCCCAGGATCTAAAGAAAAGTTTTAGGTAAGAAAAAAAGGGGAAGATCTTTATTGGGAGATGTTGAAGATCTTTCACAACGATTAGAAGATTTTATTCCGAGTTTCCAAAGACACTAAACTATTACGGTCCTTGTGTGTTTGTTTTTCTTATGTATTAAGTATTCCTCAAAAGTAATGTAATATTCATGTACGTCAAGCTTCGGGTCTCTACAGTTGGTATCAGAGGAAAAGTTTAGTCAACCTTTGGAAACTAGGATGCGAAAACTTTAGTCAGATCCCTAGAGATATTTCTAAGGTATGTCTAGGGATGTCCCTAAGGATAAGTATACGTATAGGATATAGTAATAGAACTATGGTAACAATATTAGATTAAACCAAAGATGTTAGATATTGAAGTTACTCCCCCTTTATTATGATTTTTCCCTCTTACACTATTCTTTTTGGGTTTTAGAAAATGGCTGGAAACAAGATGATTCACGATAATGGAGGATATGATGGACAATGGAATGATATTATTCATGAGGAACCAACTGAAATGGGATTTGGAAGTCCAAACATCATTATTATGCCGAATCAAAAATCTCATAATATGATCAATAAAGTAAAATTTTTTAAGTTTCCTGACTCGGATAATAAGAGAAAGATGGAGTTTCATGATGATCATAGAGGAAAGAAAGTTCAATTTCCCCTATGTAAATCATGTGGGAAGAGGCATAAAGGAGAATGTTTCAAAGGATCTGGAAGATGATTTGGGTGTGGAAAAGAAGGACACAATGCCAGTAAGTGAAAAGGAAAAGGTTCAGTTAACACCAGGGATGAGGATAATGGTATTGCTATGACATCAACAATGGTTAAATGTTTTAAATGTAGAATGTACGGGCATTATGCAAACCAATGCCATAAGGGAAAGTCTCATGAAGAGAATCAGTATGGTCGTATGGGTAGTATTTATGTGGATGATGATGAAGAGACTACAAATGATATGTGAGATGAAAGAATTGTTGAAGCTCGGTCAATGGTTTAAGAATGTAGTGGAATGATTACATGTTTATCATGTGTAATGTTGTATAAGTAATCTCATGGTACTATGGAATAAAGAGACATCTAAGGATTGTTACAATGTTGTCTTTCCTTGAGTTTTGAATGTGTATGATTAATGTTACCAGTATCCATGAAAGGTTATTCAGATATTTTTGGAATATAGATGATATGCTCATAATGAAGGGATAAAGAGAAAATTAAATGTTTGATAGTATTCATGAGCTCATGACTGATATAAGGAGAAGGTTATATCATGGTTTGAGTATATAGAATTTTTGGATTTTGGTATGTGGAAAGAGTTAACTTTTGACAGCATTCATGTTTTCACTAAGGTTTAATGGGTATTCATTTTTCAAGAGAATACATCATTAAGGTATTCACATGATTGGAATGTGACCAACAAGATATATGGGGGATAAATGATGGTATTAACAGGTTTGGTTGATGACATTTCAAGTAATCGTTTTCTTTATACTATGAGCTTGGACCAAAGTATTTTAGATAAGCCTAAAGATTGGAATGGATTATGTTAACCATAAGTTAGTTTAAGGATAGAACTTTTTTTGATATTATTTATGTGATGTTATAGTAATGTAGTTTTAGAAAAAGGACAACCTGTAAGATGGGCGACAACCCATTGCTTCGGACAAGGCTGTGGGAATCGAACCCACAACCGAAATGCGACTGGCCTTTATCGCCTACCACTGGCCTACAGGAAGTCCCTGTTTAGTAGAAACTAGTTTTATTATATTAAGCAGTATGATATATGAAGTATAAGTCCATTTTAGGAACCATATATGATTAATATCACTATAGATGAACTTATGTATTTTTTGATAACTTTTCTAACCTTTTGTTTGAGACAGATGGAATGACCCATCATTCTATCACATGATCTGCTAACACATCACGAATGACAAATTCAACTTCATTTCTTTAAGATATGACGTTTAAATTTTTCAAAGAATGACAAATGGTGAGACTATACGAAAATCATGAAATTATTTCTTCTAATTCCAATTTCATCAACTTTAGGGAAAGATCTTGAATAACCAAAAATGTTGTCCTACTGCCCTTATATCCGATGAATCAGATGGTACCTTAGATAATCACAAATCTATGGCTTTGTGATTGTTGGTTTTTTCATAGCCATGTTCTCTACCACTCTCTATCAGAACATGACGGTTAGATTTATCTTCCATATCCATATTTTCACCTATGTGGAAACCCAGTGATTAGTTTATTTGGGTAACCATTACGTTTCATAATTTTTTTTTTAAATATTGCTTTTGGTATTCCTTTTTACGATGTGGGTTTCTATTAAAGAAACTTTCGAATAGTAAACCATTTATAACCCCGACGAATTTCGAGGGCGAAATTCATTTTAAGGGGGGTAGAATGTAACAACCCGAGATTTTATAAGATACATTCTTTTTAATTTCATTCATATATTCTATTGTACGACACACCAAGATTATCTTGCGCTATACGCAACACCGTATTAGCTTGCAGTATACGCAACACTTTTCTTGTCTCTTGTTACACACAATTTCAAGTTCGTTTGATAGAAGTTATTCTACGCAACATTGAGTGTATATATATTTATATATATTCAATGTATAAATAAAATATGGTTGAATTCTATTATACGCAACAACAAAGGAGTCGTGCACTACACGCATACCTGACTTGGCTTGCATTACACGAAATCGCGACCTTCCTCGATAGCGTGTGTTGTACGCAATACCGGGATTTACTAAACAACGATATATTATTATAATATTGTTATGAACTAGCCGTTATGAATAGTGTTAACTAAATTTTGAATTTTATAACATTATTATTCATCTAACACATTTTCTAGAACATGTTATAAGAACAAAATAAATTTTTCGGGTAAAATAAGTATTTTTCAAAAAATGCAGTTTTGCCGCCTTTTGATGGCGCACCGAATTTAAATCTAGTTTTTGACATGTTTATAAGTTCCATTTGACAAAATAAAATTATTCTTTGGAATCAAGAAATAAAAATTTACTTTGGATAAAATTTTCATTTTATTCTGATGACTTTCATATTTTAATGAATAGTAAAAACACGCTATATTTTAATTAAAAACAACTTTTTTCATCGTAATATCTTATGTGGTTAATTTATAATATTGAATGGTTTTAAAGTATAAATAAAATATATTTTTACCATTTAATATAATGTATGTCATTAGCATTGATTTTACCTTGAATTCGTAGGTTAAATCAATTCATCTTTTGCAATGTTTTAAAGAAAAACCCGTTTTCTTTCGACAATGAGATTAATTTTAATTTAATTTCTGCAACTTTTGTGTATTGAATTTGGAAAACTGGATTCCATATTTGGAATCAGTGGATCCAAATTATGTAAATAAGCTACTTTTTATTTTTGGGAATTATGAATAGTAACTACAGTAAATTTTATTTACCATAGTTAAAGGTAAATCGGGTAATTAAGGGTAAATATAATATTATAAAATTACCCTAACACATGCCAAAATCCTATTGGATGACTAAAAGTAGACCCATGTCACCTAAGGGTCGGATTAGATTCATTTAATGGACTTTTTTCCATGAAAATAATTTAATTATTATTAAAACCAAAGAATGTGACAACATGTCACTTTCTTTAATCTTATAAGTATAATAATTTTAATTTAGTGAAAAACTTCATGAAACTTCAAAAATGAATAGTATACAAAAGGCTAATACAATTATCTACATCATGGGAATTTATTTAGAATTTTTAGGTATTAAATAATTATCATTTATTATGACACAAAGATGATGAAGTAATTGTCTTATTAATGAAATATTGACATAATTGATGTTATAAATGCCCAAATAAATGTAATTTGAGACTTTTTATGACTTACACTACTTTTCTAGGTTAATATGACATGTTATTGTTGATTTAAGTAACTCTGTTCGAACTTATCATTCTGTTATGAATTTCATAAAAATCATGTACCAAATAGTGTCAAAATTGACATAAATTAGTTTTTAAAACAAATATTATATTATTAATTTTTTATTTTATTCCTAAAAATATAAGGTTCGGCCAAATTACTTAGATAATGTTATATATATTAATAATAAAAAACTTGGGGTTCTTTTG
The DNA here is from genome assembly GCA_963277665.1 of Viscum album. Lineage (NCBI taxonomy): Eukaryota > Viridiplantae > Streptophyta > Magnoliopsida > Santalales > Viscaceae > Viscum > Viscum album. The sequence continues at coordinate 454,436,761 of OY728119.1, read as the reverse complement.
GCTTGATATAGTATGTTTATTAACCATATAGTGTAAGAAAACAAAAAGACACTGTAAAAGTTAAATTATCTAACTTAGAGTTAAATCTAATTGATAAGGTTAAAATAATAACCAAAACTTGTCTAAATCCTATTTGATGAGCGGATTTCGACCCATACACACTTTAGCTTCGAAATAAGACCCTTTGGAACCATTATAAACCGAAATTTACCTTAATATAAAATAATATTTTGAGATTTTTTTAAGGTGCCCCTCTCCTCCCTTATAAAAGGGCACCTCCTCCCTCTCCTCCACACACCAATTTGAGCATTCAAGCTCGTCCAACCCCTGAAAAAATCTCTTCTCCACTTCCCTAGTATCATCCTAGAGGTCCTTGTCTTCTTCAAAAACCATCCTTAGTTCTTTAAGTGGAGGTTAAGTGAAGGCGCGCCAAAAAGAGGTAATATCCATTACCGATCTTTTTCAATTTCTTTCTTCTTAAACTTATTCTTATTTAGTTGTTTCATGATAAAGTAATAACATCAGTATTTATTATATACTTATATGTTATTATAAATATGAAACAACTCAAATTAACCTTCTATCCATCCTACGGAAAAAGGAAATCACCGCGCGTGCGTACGTACGGAATACCGTCTCCACGTCGTGGTGTAATCTATTTTCTGCCACCACCTTAATTGGATGGGTATAATGGTGTAATGAGTAACTATATATGATTATTATAAATTTATATTGATACTTAAATAGTATACATACACTTAAACACAATTACATGACCATGGGAACGATATCATCGCTCGTGCGTACGTACGGACTACCGTCTCCACGACGCGATGAGATTCATTCTCCACATTAACCATTCATTAATGATTATAAAGTATATATAATGAATAATAATGAAATATATGACATGTTAAATCTACTGGATTTATGTATATATATATTTATGTCATCTACTTCCATTCAAGACAATAAGGAAAGGAAAATAGCGTTCATGCGTACGTACGGACTACCGTCTCCATGAACGGTGTGTTTCATTTCATTTATATATCTATTATGTATATATATATATATACTGAATATATATGATATATAAATAATTTTTTATATTATGTAAGTAAGTAAATCATGATATAAGTAATAATAATATCAAGAACAACAAGTCCAAACACCTACGATAAATAAAACGATTTTACCCAAAACACTTATTTAACATGGAATTTACAAAAGAACAGGTAATATAAAGTCATAAGTGAACCATATATGATATCATAATAATGAATATGATTCTATAATAATTTAATGACATTATTTAAATCATTATACAGGAGGTTCGGATACGTACAAAGCATATCAGACATAAGGTAAGGGAAATATCACAATCTCATTTTTATCCGAGATTGTTTATACTTTGGTATTTACTGGGGTGTATTTTATCATCCACATCCATGTTTCCTCAATATGTAATATTATTTCCATCCACCTACAATTTTTTAAATCCAATTTTACCCTTCGGTTAGTTTTTAGTAAAATATATGAAAGGAATCTTTTGTCGTTTTTCGTACGAGGTACTTTTTTGACTTTTCCGACAAAAGTACGAGAAGAATGTTTTTTTAACTTATACGGCATGAATGGATTTTTAAAACATTATTTCCAAGAAGTTTCCTTTACAAGTTTTAAAGATTATTTTTAATCAACTTCTTTTAGTTTAAAATTGTAAGACATGTTAAGAAAGGAAAATGTTTTTGAAGTAGAAAGGATATTTTCCTCAAGAATGGAGTTCAAGTGTATTATCAAAATTATTTTCCATCTAAGATAATATAGTGTTCTGTTTATATCTCTATTATCACATTGATTTGATGATGTTGTGATGGAATTATTTTTATGAGTTCCTTTATCTTATATGAATTATTTTATGATGTCATGTTGTTTAAGAATCCCATTTTTATTACATGGGTTATGTAATGATGTATGATTTATGATTTTGTGGAACACATAAGAATGGTATCATTATGAGATGGGTGGGACATATATATCCCTCCAATGCATTTGGGTAAATATTTTATATCTCATGAGATAGACATGGCTGGAACGGTAGGTTATACCGGTTCAGTGAAACAGGACTGAAACGAGGAGTGAACTCGGTTCAGAAAGGGACTTTGTCCACTAAGATAGTCTTGGAAATGAGTCTTGACTAATAAGAAATGATTCTCTATGATTATGTGTGTATGAAACAAAGTTTCATGTTTTATTTTATGATTATTGGGATTACATTTCACTACTATGATTTATCCCATGTTATGAAATCATGATCTCTTTTGCAGGGTAAGATTTCCAAAAGATATGTTCTTATGAATATGATGTGATTGATATTTCTTACCCTTATTGAGAATTTGAGCTCACCCTTTTATGTTTTATTTTCCCCAGGATCTAAATAAAGGTTTTAGGTAAGAAAAAAAGGGGAAGTTCTTTATTGGGAGATGTTGAAGATCTTTCAGCACGATTAGAATATTTTATTCCGAGTTTCCAAAGACACTAAACTATTACGGTCCTTGTGTGTTTGTTTTTATTATGTATTAAGTATTCTGAAAAAGTAAGGTAATATTCATGTACCTCAAGCTTCGGGTCTCTACAATTAAACTATTGTTTAAAGGGTTGGAATTAAAAGTAAAACCATAAGGATAAAACTCATCTTGGTTACATTATCTATGTCATAGTTTAGAAACCACCACCATTGTTGAATTTGTTTTTGATAATTTTTTTTGAAAGCTCCCTGAAGTCCACACGATTCTAAACCATGTTGTGGTTTATGTCAAGGTTATGTGAAAAAATATGAGATATATTGGATCATATAGAAATGTTTAGTTAGGATTCCCACATATGGTTGAAAAAATGTGGATCTTGAAGTGACCATGCCATGGTACTGATTGTATTGAGGTATTGAGAATTATGGATTAATTTTTCAAATAGGTGATTGAAAATTTGATGATAACTTTTTTTAAATCCTATTTTTATAAAAATGAGTATCATGTTGTGGTATAAGTTATAATGTTGGAGTTATTTCTAGGAAATTGTTTCTATAAGCTCCTAAAGTTAAGGTTGAAACAACCATGTTGCATTTTATATAAAACTACAACGTGGTGTAGTAAATATATGATTTCAAAGGATAGAATAACTATATTTTTCATGAGATATGTATTTTAAGGTTATTATTTTGAAGTAAAACTTTTTTACTATGAAACTTTGACTTATTGGACATGGTAATGTCACAATTTACATGATTTCTAAAGATATGGTTGATTTGATCATATTTTCAAATAGGAAAAATTTTGTTGTTTTTTTATAGAATTTTGACTTGATTTGTTTAGATGGTTTTGAATACCAATTAATGGATAAAATGTGGGGGTTTTAATTAGAGAAAATCAATGAGATATTTTTGAAAAAATATAAGTAGATATTATGGAGAAAGTCAAAGAGATATTTTAGGGGAAAAGTTTATGAAATTGACCATGATGGAACTTTGAACATAGAGGAAATTTGACTATAATAGAACCTTGAATTAGTGAACGAGGAAAGAGAAGACATATATTTAAATTTATGGATATATCTTTGAACAATATTTATTACAAAAATTCATGAAAATTATATGGCATGAGATTAATGTTTGACTAAAAATAGAAAATGTTTATTTTTTTTATAAACATGGAATATTAAAAAAATTATCATAATATAATATCAAACTATGTTTTTGGAGATATTAATGAAGAAAACATTGAATGAAAGAGTAATATTTTATTTAGATATGATTTAACATTAAATAAGGTGTTATTTTTGGAATCTCTACATTATTATAGAATTGACACATGGAATTGTGACTTTTAAAAATCATCGACCATTGTGCTAAGTCTTGATAGTGAATATACTCTATTTATTTGGATGATTTAGTGGGGATAGAGGGTGATAGGGTGGGGGAGAGAGAGAGAGAGAGTACAGAAAAAACTTGAAAATTTTAATTTATTTAGAGAGAAGGGATTATTCATTGAAGAACATTGACATATATTGTTTGTGCAAGAGGGAGAAAATGATTGATTTTAACATAGAAAATTAATTTAATAAATAATTAATCTAATCCATACCCTTAATAGAGTAATATGTTATTACAATTAATTATGTGTGTAAGAAATCAAAATGACTATACTATTATGGAGTTTCTCACATCTATATTATGGAGTAAGGAGTAATTGAGTGGAAAATAAAATAGTACTAATATGGACTGATAGTGAAAGATATATTAGTTTTAGTATGCTGATTTGGTGAAGAACCTCAAGTCTATAAACTATTCAATACCATATTCAAAGTAAATTATGGAAATAAATGAATAGGACATGTAACTTGGGTGAGAATTGGGTGATTCACAAACCTTTCTTGTAAGGATATCTCACCTTGGTGAGGAGTGAGTTCTCATAAATCATTGTATCCATATAAACAATAAATTATTAGTTGATTTTGGTATATTGGAACATAGGTTTGTGTATACTATTTTGATATAGCCTAATATAGGTAAGTCATAAAATTTGTGTGTTCTTATGTTATATATATTATTTATAAATTCATTGTGGATGAATTTTAGGGATAAATAGATTTAAACAAGTTCCTAGTAATATGAGAATAAGACCTAATAATGGGTGAGGGTTGGGTAAGAAAGTTTAATTTATCAGTACCCTAATTCACCCCTCCCCTATCCTAGGGTGCCTTGGGGACCACATATTAACCATGTAGTCCCATAATTTGGTATCAGAGCCTATAGGTTTTGAGTTGGATTTCAATATATCAAATATATATTTTTTAAGTTTATGTTACTTATGGATTTTGATTTGAATGTGCCTATTTTTTATGGTTCTAACTTTAAATGTTGAATAATGAGATGTTTTTTTATAAAAAAATATTATAGAGATTTTTTTATGGAGTGATTATACATATTTGATAAACCTGATAAAGGAGTGTGTAATAGAAAAGCATTAATGAACTCTAAAATCAGGGTTGATTGGAAAGGTATTCAATAAAACCTTTCATTATGCTAATATGTTTGAAATATGGGAAAAATTAAATGTTATTTATGGATAAAACATTAACGAATAAGGTTTTTTGACTCCATCTGTATGTTTTGGAGGAAAATTTGATTATTTTAAATTACATAAGAATAAATCTAAATAAAATTTCCTTATATTAAAAATTAAAAAGAAAAATTATAAAAAGTAGCTAGAAATAATGAGTTGAGTTAAGAAAAGAGGATTGTTGTTATATCATGAGAGAAATATTTTAAAAAAAGTTTGGAAAGAAGAAGATACTATTATAGATCCATGGAATATAGTATAGATGAGTGTTTGGTGGCCAAAGAGTTGAGTGAAGGAAGGAAATCTATTTATATTTCTTATATAAGTAATGAATTCACAAGCTATAATATTTTTAAGAGATTTCTTATCTTTATTAACCATGGTAATATGTAAATATTACAAAAACATGAATACTAATGAATTTTTTGAGAGGAAATACTCCATTTCCATGTTAAATGGAGGCATCTATGTATAGAATAAAAAAAATTATGATAAAAAATAGGGACACACTATTAGAAGATAATGATGGAGAAAGGAAATAAAGTGTACATTAAGAACCACTGGTTTCTTATTCATAGAAAATTCTATGGAAAGCGAAGAAGAAAATATAGATAATGAAGGAGAAGTAATCCATTTTTTTGAGAAATAATGATGAATTATTTAATAAAGACTCACCAAATATACACAAATCTAAAGTAGTCGTAATGTATTTCAAAGAGGATACATGAAAATAATTCCTAAGTATATTAAAAAAATTCCACTAAAATGAAACAAATAAAAACTATATGAGTTTATTTTATATAGGGGAAGGATAATAGAGAATGATGTAGTGATTTTTCCTCAAATAAGGAATCTTGTGTTAGTGGTATTAATATCACATTAGATTTGGATTCCATGATGAATAATTTAGAGGATGAAAAATAAAATATAAAAGTCAAATTTTGTATAAGTGTTATCACCCAAAATATAAATAAAAATGAGTATTAGAAGTGCTTTAGAAGTAAAGTGTTAGTACACCAAGAACAACCATATTTCTCAACTTGAGAATGATCTAGAAGTACCCCTATCACATGTATTCAATTTCTAAAATTACTCTTAAATTAGTGCAGGTTTAAAGAGGAGGTGAGGTCCATGGGGTGATTTCATTGCAAGGAATAAATCTATAAACATAAGTGGTGTTAAATCCTTATCTAGAAGTTTAAGTGATATTAGTCCAAATATGATTTTTTAGTCCACCTTCTCTCCCCCTATAGGTTCTTGAGGTCAATAATCAATACAACCTTCTTATTGGACTATGATTTATTGTTTTAAAGATAAATTAGATTTCTATGGTTCCTTAGGTGACTGTAAGTAAGATATTATCAAATATTAATATTCTCCTATATTTTCTATATTTATTTTTCTATTCTATGTTTTTAGGTGATTATTCCCTTAAATGGATTATTTTAAGAAAGAATTCGAGATATTGGAAAATAAAAGTGGGGAAGAAAGTACTTTTTAGAAGATTTCAAATTTTTAAAGTGGAACTAATCTTTTCAACAAGTGATATTAACTATAAAAACTTATAAGATGGTTTCAAGGAGGAGGATTATAGATTAAATATGATAAATTAGCAAAAATATACAAAAAGTAAGTCATGATTTATTTGATCTTAAATGAACAAGTAGTATTATTTGATTGTTTTCATGATAATTAAATTAATTAAGTAAAAAAACTTATGTTATTATTATTATTTAAAATCTTATGCTGAATTCTAGGAATTAATGAGGAGTTTATATAAGATAAATTTTAAGCCTCTTAGCCTCATTCAATAATGTAAAGATACCTTATTAATGAAAAATTGTTCTAAAAATTGGTATGACACATACACTTTGTGATTTAATATTTATTTATTGATATTATTATTGAAGTAAGTTTGCGATCATAGAGAGATAGTTTAAGGAAGTAAATGATCAAGTTTCATGATTTTATTGAAGTAAGGGAGTTAAATATAAAACATTGAGGTTTTTGACTTATTCACTTTTTTTTCTATAATGATCCTTGAATCAATTAATCTTAAAGGATATTTATATAGCCCTTTGAAAAGTGATAATTTCAAAAACTGAAAATATATATGAATTAAAGATAGGTTGAAGGTTTTGAGCTATCTGGATTTTTTTTAATTTTCAAGCAAGTGGTAACAATACCATTTGTAACACAACAAGTGGTCATAGACATGGTTTTAAAATAATACCCTTATACTATATATCAAAGGGAGGGATATATACCTTCAAATTTGGATGATTAAATTGTTGAAAATCTTGAGAAAAAATCATTTGGAACAATTTTAAAAGGAGAGATATATTTATGGAATAAATAATTGATGAAAAAATAAAAGGTGGATAATGTTGGTACTAAAGGTTGTGTTTTTTTATTTTTTTTCAATGAAGTTGGATTTTTTATCAATATGTGTTGGATTTATATTAAGGAGAAATATGGGGATCAAAACATACTTAGTGAATAGAGGATAAATTAGAAAGTAATTATTTAATAATCCTGGATTTTAAGAATATAATTCATAGATCATATACTGAAAAATTGAAAACTTGGAAACTCATAGGCCAAGAGGTCGATATAGAGATACATGACATTGATATATAGAGAAGTAAAAGGAATACATGGTCACCATAGAGACTATATATTCTATATAAAAGGAAAGGTAAATTCATATTGATGTCCTATCATGGAAATACTAATAAAGTAATGAAAAAATTAAATACATGTTGAAGAGTTTAGATTCACCTTTTGGTTTTGATGGAAGATTGAAATGGTTGATAATGGTTATTCTAGACTATGTTTGTAATTGATGAAGTTATAAAGGAGTTGTAGATTCCTAGAGAGAATTTTTTTAACAACCCAGGTAATTTTAAGATAAATAATTTTCATTTTGTATTAATATTAATTAATTTGATTTTATATAATTATATTCATTATAATAATATTAATTAATTTTTAGTCAAAAGTAAAAAAGCTTTATTTCTAACCAAATTGAGTTTTTATAAATTATATGAATTTATTTAAAATATTGATCTATAAATTATATAATTTTAATTTTAAAAAAACAAATTATTTTTGAATTTATCATATCAAACTTATTTTAGTATTAATTTTTTATAATTTTATAAAAATTATGTTTTTTCAATAAATAGTGAAAAATATTGATTTTTATTAAAAAATGTATTTTATTTTCAAGTATTTGTGAAGTCAAATTCTATTTTGAATTAGTTTTAAAGTTTAATTAGTTTATTTTGATTAATAAAATCCAATAAATGTTATTTTTATCAACATTATACTTGGATTTTCTATAAAAACATTGTTATACTTAAAAGGCATTTTTCTAAAAAACTATTTTTCATCACATCTTGTGAGATTAATTTTAAATTAAATTATACTAATTTAATGAATTTAATTTGATAAAATATATAAAATATTTAAAATCATCATAATTAATATTATGTAATTATTTTAACTTAATTTTTGGTCAAAATGAATAGTAAAAATAGTAAAAATCTATCACCATGGTTAAGGTTAAAACAGATTTATCATGGGTTAAACTAAAGAGATAAGTGTTAAAATGACCTAAAAATTTGGATAAATATTGTTTTATGGAAATATTTTAACCCTATATCATATATTATTTATAAATTTTACAATTTTGATCTATTTTAATTAATTAAGGGATTAATATATTTAAATATTTTTTTAAATTCTAAGTGTGGCCTCGCACCCACTTATAAAAGGACACCCCCTATCCTCTCCTATGAACACCTAAATAGACTTTTGGTTTGGAAAATAAGTTCCAAAATATATTATTAATATCCCTACCTAGGTACTATATATCCTAGTTTTATTATAATACTAACTTAGGAAGTCTTTGTGTATAAACATAAAGAGGTTTCCGAAGAAGATATTTAGTTCTTAACCGGGCATTTTCATTTTATTTATTCTTCTACCTCATTTAAATATTACTAAAACATAATGAAATAATAAAATAATTATATTATATATGATTATAGATTATTTTTGAATGTAATAACAAATATCTGTCCCCTCTTCCATCAAATGATAAATGAAACCAACATCCATGTGTAGGAAAAACTACCGCTTTGCGTATCGATGTAATTCATTTTCCATCACCTCCTCTCATTGATAGTTATAATAATAGATTTAATATATATATATATATATATGATATTCATGACATAATTATCATTCTATAAATATAAATATAATTTATTTTATGACCATTCCATCCATTGAAAAATGATAACATCGTTCGTGTATACATGTTGATTACCACCACTAGGAAGCGATGATATTAATTTTTCATCATCACATCATATGGATGGTATATATAAGTTTATTTAAATAGATAATATTATATATATGATATAATAATCATTATGGAAAGATAAAGTATTTCTTACCTTCTTTCCCTCATGCTCTTTGAAAAATGAAAATGTTACTCCTGCGTATGTACGACCTACCATACCCATGATTATAACGTAATTCATTTTTCATAACCATATTTCATGGTTGTATTTAAAAGTATAATTAATGTATAAAAATAATAATTATATCATGATTATTACTATGGATATTATTGAATAATTACCTCTTTGACCATAGTCAACTTACCAAAGTCATTTTGGGCATATGAGCTGAATATCATCAAAAAATTTGATGCAAACTTAATTGATTAACTAATTGAATATAACATGATAATAAATAAAAATAAAATGAATAATAAACTTTCATTTTTTTGTTAAGAAATTAAATAATTAAAATAATTTTATTATTCAAGAAGATAATGAACATATGTGACAAGTCGAGTTCGAGGTAAGGGACACTTTACCTTAAAAACCTTATTTTAAATTTTTAATGATTTATTTTGTAAATATTTTTATTCAAAAAAAATATTCTTAAAATTAATTTATTGATTTATTTATATGTACATTAATTAATTATAATGGATAAATTATGTCACTTTTGAATTTCTTTAAAAGGTTTTCAAAATAAATATTTTTACATATTTTATATAGAACATTCTGATAAAAAAGAAAAAAGAAATGTTCTATTTTAAAGTATTACATGTCAATATTTTTCCTCACCATTGTAATAATTATTTTATATTTTTATTACATTATATTATTCTATGTTTTCTTCAAATAAAAACCCTTTTTCCCTTTTTTATATATATTTTAAAAAAGGGTTTTAAATGGAATGGATATTTTTATATCTAAAACTATTTTTCTTATGGATATAAAGAATATTTTTACGAGTATGATGATGGAAGTGAAAGATTTCACAACTTATTATTATATTATGTTTCTTTGTAATTTTTTATGATGACTGATTATCCTATCAAAACTCATGATGATGGGTGATTCTGATAGAGCTCTCCAATGCATGAGGTAAAGGGATATAATTAACTAGTTAGTTTTCTCCTAAGAGATTATTGGAATTTACCGTGTAGGTTATTACATGTGTAAGAGTGATAATAAGAGTGATATGAAAATTATGTCCCAAGTAACCTAAATTATTTATCCATGATTTATATGTTTTTTATAAAAATATTATTATTTCACAATGAAATATGTCATGATTATGATTAAAGGAATGTTTATGATACTTCTTAATGAAAAAATTTATAACTTTGTGAAAAAGTATTGATGAGCTTTTCATGAGTAAAAATAATCCTTTTGGAGTTTTATTTTGACTTTAATATTTATTATAAAATGTTTTATGAAAATATTTGTGCATATAAGTTGATTTATTGGGTGAGAAAATGTTTATTTTGAGCTCAAAGATTATTTTTAAAAAGGAAAATATATATAAGTATTCCTGGACTAATGAGTTTATTTATTTATTTTTATATGTACCTTACTATGATTTTTGGTTATGATACTATATTTTAAAATATTATTCACAAGGTTTTAAGGTTGAGTAGGGACAAGGATGAGGTCTATATGAAAACTGTGAGGATATGTCATGAAAAGAAAAACCATTTATATCTTAAAAGTTTTTTATAGTGGAAAAATGGATATTGAGTGGTAGTGTAAACTTTATAATGTAATATTTATTTATTTAAGGGGAAAAAATAATAATCTAAAATTTAAAACTAAAATATCCCCAAGAATGAAATAAAATGAATTATTGTATAAATAATAAATTTTACTAATTTCTTAAGGTTGATATATTATAATTTTAGGGATGGTTCTCAAACTATACCGTAATAGAGAACACCATTCCATGGTTATCGAACCACTACTATGGACTTGATATGTTTTAGAGGTAATGATATAATTATTGAACTGAAGTTTCAAGATATGGAATTATAAATGAAATCATTAGGATCAAACATATCATGGTTACAGTAACCACATTATATTTTTTAAACCGCCACCATGGTGGAAATAATTTTTCATAAGGAAATTATAAAAAATTCATAGATGTCATGTGATAATAAAAAAAATCACAGTTTAGTTAAAAATGAGGAGAAATAATAGTTTATATGAGAATATATCACCACAGTTTCCATGTATGTTAGAAAAATTGGTGATGTAGAAGAAACCAAGTCATGGTAGTGGTTGTGTTGAGGTGTTGATTATTTTGGGTACTTTTTGAAAATAGTGAATAAATATTTAAAATACATTTTTAAAGACCTATTTTCATAAAAATGTGGCTTTTATCATGGTGTAATTCATGTTGCAAGATGTTTTTTGGGAAAATTTTTCTATAAGTTACTGGAGTTAAGGTGTGAAAAAACATGTAATGTTTTGGAGAGAACCACATCCTGATATGATCAAGATATGAATTTTTAAATATGGGAATGGAATTATTATTTTTTATATATGCATTTAAAGGTAATTAATTTCAAGTTCACACTCTTTGACTAGGAAACCAAAACATGTTTGATATGGACACTCATGGTTTATATGATCTATGAAGAAGTTGTAGATTAGATATTATTATCAAATAGGGAAACTTTTATAGATTTTTATAGAAGTTTGACTTTTCTTATTTGTATTTTTTTGAAGACCCATTTATGGGTGACATATGGTTGTTTTACTTGAAGAAAATCAAGGAAATATCATAGAGAAAAAAGTGTTTTTAGGAAAAAACAATGTGATATTTTAGTGGAATATTTTATGGCAATTGACTATGATTGAACTTTGAAAATGGTAGAAATTTTTCCATGATGAAACTTTTACTTGGTGGAAGAGAAAAGGGAAGATAAATATTAACATTTATAGATACATTTTACTAATATTTATTATTTAAAGTCATGGAAATTGTTATTTGTGGGATTAATTTTTTACTAAAGTGATAATGGTTTAGTCTTTTTGATTGGAATTAAATATTTGAAATATTATTATTATAGAATATTTAACTAGATATTTTTAGAGATATTAATGAAATATCCATTTAAGAAAATAATAATATTTTACCAATATATGGATGGTTATTAAATAACATATTTTTAATGGAAGATCTAAAAAGTGATAGTGATGACACATGTCATGGGGACTTAGAAAAAGTTTAGCCCTTTATGCTAGGTATTGATGTTGTAGATAATCTATTTATTTGGATGCCTTGTAAAAGATACAAAAAAGATAAAGAGATATTAGAACATACTTGAAATATACAATTCATTAAGATAAAATTTCTTTTTCATGAATGATTATAGAAATATCTAGTGAAGTGAAAGAGGTAAAAGAATATGAAGCTTAACATATATGATTCTCCTAATAAGAAATTGATCTAATATTGAACCTTGATGGAGAAATATGTTGGTACTATGAATAAATCATAGAATACATATAAATCAATCTACTATCATAGAGTTACTAAAATTTGGATTATAAATCAAGGACTCAGTGAGTGGATGAAAATAGAGAAATAAATCTAGATTGATAGAGTAAGCTACATTAGTTTTATCATAATGATTTTGAGAAGACCCTCAAGTCTAATTGTGTTAAATAACACAGTAAAAGTAGTTCCTGGATAAAGGGGTAGAGTAAGTGTTCCTTGGTCAATCAATGAGTGATCAATAAACATTTATTTTAAGGTTAGTTCACCTTGGTGACCACTGAATTCTCCAAAATCATTAAATCCACACAAACACTATATTATCAGTGGATTTTGGTACATTGGTACACCACTATGTGTATGATACTTGAATATAACCCAGTTTGGGCGAACCAATTAAAATACATGTGTTATTTTGTGATTTAATTTTAGTATATTATATTAATATTCAATGTGAATGAATTTAAGGGAGAGATGGTTTGAAATGAGTTTATGCTAACATACGAAAACGATCTAATGATGGGTGACGGTTAAGTAAGAAATTTTAATTGGTCAAAACAGTAATTGAACCCTCCCACCTCTATGGGTACCTTAGGTGTCACATATTTTCCCAAGTATCTAAGATATTTCATAGTGATTATATCTTTTTATTGAGAAATTTCATTGATATTATGAATTCTATAAAAAAATAGTGATTCTATGTTCGAAGGAAAAGTATTTCCATTGTAAAAAAATAGGATGGTACGGTATATTGTCTTTATTGTATTGGAAAATATTAATATCACTAATAATGGTGTGTATTAAATAATTTAGGGCATTATTTATATTTCAAGACATGAATAATATTGAAGCTGGGGCGAGAGAACATAATGCAACATTTTCATCAATCACTAAGAAAGAGTTAAAAATAGTTATGGATTCCAAGATAGTGATCACCATAAGTAAAATATTTATTATATCCATGAAGGTAACAAAAATTTAAAGGATTTATGATTAAAAATATTCCATGTAAAATTTAAGGACATACCTATTAATGAAGAAAAATTTATATATGGATTATTTATTTAAGTGAACAGTATCGTTGTCTTGATACAAAGTTTTAAAAAAGTTTGTGAAGCCTTTAACATTGTAAATAATTTGATTATAATTTTAATGGATAATTCCAATAATAGAATAAATCCATTCGATGATCAAGACATAGATATTTTTTCCATTAATAAGCTCAATAATATCTTGATAGCCTATGAGATGAGTAGGGTCCCATCCTTCAAGTAAAAATAATTAAAAATATGAAAATGATATACCTTTACAATATATAAAAGGTTTGAAGATAATTTAATCAAAAAGTATAACTTCATTTTAAGTGTTTAAATTATGGAAAAATTAGAAAACTTTCAACTAATTTCCCTGGGAAGGATTGATAATAGAAGGAGGATGATCAATCCAAAATATCATCAAGGAGAGATAAGGTGGAAATTATTATAATTGAATGAAAATTCACAAATGTAAAGGGAAAGGACAATACATAAAAATGAGTGATTTATAATCAAAACATGATATTTTGTTTTGTGTTGAGAAGATTTAAAGAGAATATGAATACTAAAAGGTTAAAGTTGGACAAGATTTTATGGTATAGTATGTAAATCCCAAAAAACTGTCTAGTGAATAAGAAGGAATTAGGAAAGAGGATAATAAAGAAGAGGAAAGACCAAAATAGTTCTAATTGATAATGGGGGTCATGGTTTAATTGAATGAAAAAAAGGAACATTGAAAGGGAAAAAATATTTAAAGAAGAATAATGAGTCCTTTGAGAAGTTGCTTGATACTTAAACTGTCAAGGAGCTTATCGAGAATGACGTTAAATATGTGGGAAACATTGTTGATCTGTACTCCATTAATGAATTAATAAATAAGATACCTGAGATTAAAATAGAAAATTTGGTTTCCAAGAATAAATATTTTAAATTTTATAAGGATATGTTCATTGAAGCTATAAATTCCTTGAATAAATTTATATAAGTTTTGAAATTTAATCAAGAATATTGAACAATATACTAAATTAGTTGAGAATTGTTTTGCATATAATAATTATAATATTTTTAACTATCTTAATTAGTAATAAAAATTCATATTGGAAACCAAGTGTGTAATAAAATTATTGGATACAAAAATATAAATAAAAAGTGAGAGATTTCATCGCATAAGAATGACGATGCTCCTATTGCTAATTCAAATATTTGTGCTGAAAATAACAACAATATCATAGTGTAGAAAAAGAATGAAATTGAGGCTAAGTTTAAGGCAAAATAAAAGGTAAAGTAGAGTACATGTAATCATGATAAGTTTGATGAAAATAAAATTATTTCAAATCTAAATAAAAATTAATTAGAGGATTTTCTAAAGTAAAACTTCCAACCGATGAGGAGATTTCAAAATTAAGGAAGGTGTTGGTGATCTAGATTGTGTAGATAAAGAATATTTCTGTTATTAAAAATAAATTACAAATGATGAGGGTATTTATCTTTATAAAATAGATAATATGATTTTAGGGGGTAAAAAGTAGAACATATAAGGAGAAAACCAAGGTAGAATCCAAGATAGAATGTAAAATTGTTACATTATTTTGATATTATAGAGGAAAATTGTTGTATGTATGATCAATTGGGATATAATACTCATAAGTGTCTTAAATTTATACAATATTAGTTAAATAAGAATGAAAATATAAATCTATCAAAAAGAGAAGTGGAAAAGATGAAGTTAGAATGGCTGTGTCGACTTACAAAGCTTTGGACAGAGAAAATTCTTTGATATTGGATAGTGGTTAATCATTACACATTAATAAAAATAAAAATATCTTGAAGGTAATTCATAAATATGATAGAGGATTTTTCACCTTATAAATTGATGATTCTATAAAATTTCAATAGTATTAGAATCACCAAAATTTGTAAAAGAAAATTTCAATCAAACATTTCTAACATTATGGATAAGTTAAGGAATAATCTCTTTAGTGTTTCTTAACTTTGTGATATTGGGAACTAGATGTTCTTCTAGAATAATGGAAGTTTCATTATAATAATTAAGGATTAAATAGTCATCATGTAGAGATAATAAAAAAGAAATAGTTTATACACGTTTTCAATGATCAAAATATCTTTTGCATGAGTATGGAAGAAGAGAATGTGATTTGTTATAGAAATATTTTATATTTAGGTTAAACTAATTGAACAAACTTGTGAAATATGAAGTAATGAAAAAACTTCCAAATCTTAATTGAGAAATTATAAATTCTTGTGACGTGTGTCACAAAGGAAGATAGTGGATAATAGTCACAAGATTTTAGAGATAAAAAAGAGAGGTGATTGATGTGTTTCTTAGGATCTAATAATAGTTAATTTAGAAAAATAAACCAATTCCAAGATCATATATGTTATTAAAAAAATAACCATACATAAACTAAAATGAAGAGTACTCCATTCACCTAAGATAGATAAGCCTCTTCTCTTCAACCACACACCTCATGAAGATCATTGAGAAGAATCCAAAGGACTCATTCCTCCTAGGGCATCCATGGGTTGATGAATCACCCAATTCATGGGAAGGATCCTCCCTTTAACCATGACATTATAGTACCTACCAAAGTAAATGAAGATGGATAAGGGAGATTTTGGATAGGAAAAATCAATTTCAAAGAGCCTGGACAATCATCACAATGATCTCAACCTCATTTATATAGACCTTGGGGTCACTCCCCATACCTTTAATGGAATTTAATCAAATGTTATGAAATATTCAAGTGATACATTTGGTTATAAACCTTTTATAACCCCTAAAATAATATATATATGCATTTAACACTTAAATGTATCATTAAATTATCCAAGTCATTTCATCATATAAAATGTAACAATCAATGATAGCCATACTTGGACGATATCTGGACATTAGAATTTAATGTTTGGATGACTTTTTTAATCATAAAGTATTATTTACATACATCAAAAAAACCTTTGATATACCTTACCCAAATAGCCAAAAGGCCTTTTATTTATTTATTATTGATAATCCACTTTCAAGGGATGAGGTGGAACTCTCACAAGGCCCGTAGGCCAAGAGATTACATGACCCATGGGTCTTAGGAAATATAAAGACTATACTTTAGAACTCCTCATCCTAGATTCTTCATTATGATATTATCTCTCCACATTTGAATGGATGTTCAGCTAGGCTTACCATGTATGAACCGGCTGGTCTCGATGGCAATTCCATACCCTCTCTTTCAAAAAAATTCGCTTAGCTTTTGCTTTGGTGAATGCTCCTGCTATGAATCCCCATTTGGAGTCTGCTCCTTGTAGAGTATGTCTGATCATTTTAGCACAGGTTTAGGTGGTACAAAGGCCTTGAGATGGCCTAAAGTCCTTGAGGTGGCTTGAAGGCCTTGAGGTGGCTCGAAATACTTACTATCCTGAATGCCTTGGGTGGACCGAAGGACTTAAAGGACCTGAGGCCAAAACCAATGGCCCAAAATCCCAAACGGATGAATATTTCCAGCTACTATAATACCGAACAATGTCTTCTATAGTACCCACTACAATGCCTACTACAGTTACCTACTATAGTATTACTACAATACCCAAAAAATATGCCTCTGCCTAGTTTTGAACTCGTGTCTCTTGGATGCACTTGCCGAGTCCTCACCAACTCGGCTGAGGCTCTTGTGCAAAAACCTTTGATATAAATATATCATATAATTCAATATATCTTAAGGAAGTGGTGTTATATATCTATATAAAACCTTAGTATTTATCATACCAAATCATATGATATTCCTTGGTTTCATATATATCATATAGTATGACATATCCTATATCATTCCATATGATATATCCAAAATATATTTTTAGTATACAGGTATTTAAAGAATATTTCCACCTATCTCCCACTTTAAGTAAATCCTCATAGGATTTATGTCATTTCACTATATATTGTATTATATACAATAACATATGAAATAATATCAAAAAATAATTTCAGATATTTTTAAAAAACTATTGAAAAAATATCATCAATTTCACTATGTATAACATCATATACAATACATTGTGAATATCATTCCAATTTTTTTTTGGATAAACTCTATTTTTTTGAGTAACTCTATAAGTTTCATAAAACTTAATCCCCATTTATTAAATTGTAAGGTGAGTACACATGAGCCTTTATAGTATTGAAAATAAATATCAATTCTAAATAAATAAATATAATCAAATATTGTCCAATAAAAAATAATTAGTGATACTCAATATATAAAGGGATTAGAAGTGATCACTATCAAACACATGTATCTATATGAAACACATGTTTCTATATAACTATTACCACTAGTTTTATCATATAAAATATGAATAATATTATAATCTATTTATCCAATACATATAATAACCATCATACATACAGTATCTCAATCCCATATAGTTACTTATACATTCTAAATTATCTAGTCTGACCAAATAGATGAACACATCACATGTCATTCACCCTGATGGATAATCACATCACATACCTCTCACCCTATAGATAAGAACATCACATGGAATTTATCTTGTTATAGATGTACAATCTCTCATTCCATCTCAATCGAGGGCCTAGACGTCATACAATTTATATAAGAGGAAAAATCCTATATTGATATCTCAACTATGTCATGATCATAAACATACCAAAAAACCCCCCTCACTAGCTCAACCAAAAACATGAATAATTAAGGTATCAAAGTAAAAATTCTCTTATAATAAATTTCTTTTAAAACATTAGGTATAAGGACTCCAATATGAAATATACACCCATATTATACCAAATATACAGGGCATAACACTCAATGAAGTATACTTTGTGGATAATCCAGTAAAAAAAACTCATTTTTTTGTCTCATAATTATATTTTTAATATAAAAAAACCCTAACCATGCTAACAATAACATTTAATAACAACCAATAATACTATATGGTTAAAGTGATAGTTTTAGAGGTTAATTATCATTACACTTCATGAGTATATACAACAAATATGAAAGAAATTTAAAGTAGAGAATTCCTTTATATAAAACAATACAGTTTATATTCATAAAATCTATAGGAATAATAATAAAACTATACATAGGTGCCCATATAATTGTATCTTATATGGCATACCACCATAGATGCTTTATTTTTACAACAATTTTTGGGGTTTGTTAAACTCATTAAATATATTTTTTAATTATTGCCACATTTCTCTTTGACCATATGTAAAAACACCTCCCACCAAACCCCTTTAATGTGTAATATCTATAAATAAATATTATTTTGAATAATGGTGAGATTAAGAATCATATTATTTATGTTAAACTATTTGAATAAGTATTAAAACTTATTTACTTCACAATATCCAATGTTGATAAGTTAAAAAATTTTGTTTCTTACATAGAACATTTTAAAATTTATAATCATAATATTTTTTAGAACTTTTCAATTCATTCATTTATTTAAGTTCATTATGTTACCTAAATGTAATTATTTACATGAATGTTTCATTACTAACACACACTATAATCTTTTAGGATATAAATTGACATTTACTTTGAATTTAACTATTATAATCATTTATTTATCATGATTTAAACTTCTATAGTTCCAAATATATTCCCAGTAGCCTCTTATAAACTATATTATCTCTATAATGTCATTTTATGATATAAAAACTCATTAATTTTATAAAAACAAATTTATTTATTTTAGTGGGAATATTTAAAAAATAAATTATTAACATCCATAACTGATATGGTTTTCTATATGTTTAGATAAATATTTTGAAAATGAGACTTAATTATTTAAAATATGCCACTAATATGTGGTGGGAAAAGTTTCTCTAATATTTTCATAGATTACTTGGATAAAACAATTTTATAAAGGATAAAACATTTGTATCTTTATCTATTTTCAATACATGTTTTAGAAGTAGATAAAAATTAATTATGTGTATCATAAAGATAATTCTATTTAATAATCACAACCATTATTTAGAATAATACCTCTTATCACATTAGATGAAAAAATGATAATATATAATATTTATTTTAATCCATTACAACTTTAAAGTAATTTAGTACATCTAACCCCTTAATATAAAAACTCCTTGCTCCACACTTGAATTAATACACTAAGATCCATAAAAATATAGTTAGAACCAGTGGGATATGATGTTATCCTTGAGAAACTCTAAGAGGGGGTGAATTAGGTTTTTACCTGATTTAATATTTTTATTGCACTTTTAAACATTATCTCTCACCCATTATCAAATATTATACCATAATTTGAATGAACTTGTTCAATATATCTATCACTAAAATTATCCCATTGAATATCAATCATAGATACTAAAATGTAAAACATAAGAACACATATATTTTACTTATTCCAACCGTACTAGGCTACATCCAAAAAAAACACACAACGATGTGTGAGGTACCAAAAACCATTATCACACATCGTTATATGGATATAAAATTTTTTTCATGGAAAATAAGTGGCAAGATGAAACACCTTTAAAATTTATTTATAGATGGTATGATACCTAAAAAGTTTGAATCCATATTATTCCTACTTAATACATTACATTGGGGAAGTATTCCTTAGTTTATAAACATGAATTTATCTCTATGATCAGTATAAGAAACTAGATATTTATACCTATTAAACTAAAAAATAGATTCTTCAATGAAATATTCTTTATTTATCCTATTTTCTCCCATTATAGATGATGTCTACTCCATAATGAGTGAGTTATATTGATTTATTCCATATAATCATAGTAATAGTGAAAAAAACTCCTGATAAAGAATAAATTTGCACTAGATCCATTTTCATTTCCAATAACCATATATATTAATTAAATCATATATTCATGTGACTTTATTCAATAAGATAGATGTATGAATGAAATACCATATTCTTCTTGTGACACATACGTGGATTATTTTAAAGTTATTTTTCATTTATTATTCATTTTGGCTTTGGTTTGGGTGTTTCCCATGCATTTTTGTGGAAATGGTGGGTTTTCAAAATTTGGGCCAAACCATGAGCCCATTTCCATATTTAAAAATAAATTTTGTTTCTTTTATAACTATTTCATTTTTGAACATTTTGCACCCATTACACCTCAAAAATGGCCTCCCTTGACCTATTAACACCACCATATCAATTTGGACCCTTTAGGAGGCCATAATAATGGTGGATTTGGGTTTTTGTATAAGGAATTGGGCCAGCCCGGAAGCCCATTTCTAGTTTAAATTTTTTTTATTGATTATCTTATTCAATGTTTACTATTTTTAAGTAATTTCATATCACACTAAAATCCAATATCCCTAGTCACACCCCCATATTCGTGTCTCCCTCTTTAGAGCTCATTTTCTTCACAAATTAGGTCAAAAATTCTCAAACTTTCTCAATTCATCCAGATTTAAAAAGGTAACTTGTTTCCTTAATAACTTCCTCAATTTTTACACCTTTTCCCCCATTTTAGTTCTCAATTGACCTTATATGCCTTATTCGAACCGCAATTTTATTTTTGGATGTTTTAAAATTCATATACTAGTGTTTTTGGGTCTATTTATTCAAGATCCCTCAAGTAAGTGGGTCTCCTTCCTTCTTCTTTTAATTTGATTAGGGTTTCATTAAATTTGATTAGGGTTTCTTGCATATTCTTAAAGTTCATTATGTATAGAAAGTTGGGTTTTGAAACTAGGTTTTGATCCTAAATTTATTTTCCCATTATTTTGGTTTTAGGATTGATCTAAGTCCCTCGTGGTGCGGCGGTGGTGCAGTTGAATTTTCTCAAAAAGTTTCAAGGGTTTTGATATTTGTGGTAGGTGATTCCATGGGTAATAAATTACAGATGAGTTATATTTTCTAAATTTATATTCTTAGCACACTTATCCTTCATTATCCTTGCTATGGAATTTGGTTTTGGTGACGTTTGTTAAGAAAATTATTTTTAGGTACCAATTTGTTGTTAGATTGGGTGTTTTACATGCCTAATTTATTTTATGCCAAATGGGGTTATTTTATAACTCATGTAATGGGTATATAGAAATTATTTGGGCGATGAAAATTCTATTTTGATAAATATGGGTATAAACATGGTGTTCAAAGTGGGGTTTTAAGAGATTTTGTGTGCAAACCATTGTTATGTTTTGTGAGGTTATTTTATTGAAATCCTAAAGGTTTTATTAAGTGGTGTAAGTGGTTCAAAACATGTGTAGATACTGTTTTGAGTTTATTATGATCACAAATGATGTGTTTATGTGATAATGGGTTTTTTATCATGAGATAATGGTTTTATCACAAAGGGGGAATCCCGAGTATATAGGAGGGTGGATATGTACTAGTACACTAGTGATCCAGATGGGTTTTGTTCATATTTCATTGACAGAAATGGATAACGACAAAAAAATAATAATATATTGATGAAGATTGGGGACCACTAGGTTATGGGTATTTTCTCTACTAGTGGCTTGTTCATGAGAATGAATTTTTCTTTGGTTACTTTATACTGCGGTACGAGGTACATAGGGTCCGAGACCAACTAGTACCTAGGGGTGTTTCAGAGATTGGTGCTCACTTAATCTTGTGTATTTATCTTTGGAATATGTTGGTATTTTCTAGAGAATATAGTAGCTTAAATGTTTTACTTTAATGTGATCACTCGTGGAAAATTCCCTTTGAAAACTGTTTACATTTAAAAGTTTCATTCTTCAGAAATTATTTTCTCCATTTTCTGCTTATCAAAATTGGCATTATTTTTATCTTATTTTGTTCACTCTATGGAATATATTGGTGGTATCCTATTGGGATTATTCTCACACCCTACTTACACCCCTTGGGTGTAAGTATACTTGGTCTTGTTTGACATAGGTAAAGTAAAAGCTTTGGGTGATGGCAGTTCAGGTTGTTAGTTCCCTTCCATGGTGCGACATTGGGGAGACGACTTGTGGGTGATGACCCCCTATCATGTAGAGTCCTTGGGGATATTTTGATGATGTTTCTATGTTTATTGGGACCTATTATTCTATTTTTAAACTTATGTATTCAGTTATGGATTTTTTATAAACCTCATTTGGTATGATTTTTTTCAGATTCTATTTATCGATTGGTTTTGATGTTTTTTGTTTCCAAATTTTGGTAAATAATTCCTAAAAAAAATATATGATACCTAAAAACTTTTTACAGACAGTGGGGACAGGGAACACCCTTTGGGACTTTTCAAAGGCTGGGTTTTGTGCCAGTTTTGATGGTGACTTGATTTGGTTTGTAACCTCTTGTCTCTCCCTCTATTCCTATTTTCCCAAAACTAGATATATTTTTACTATTATTTATTCTTCTTCTGAACTTCCATGGTTGTTTTTATAATTCATTCTAAATATACAGCCCTAAGATTAGTGGTTGAGATTAATATAGGTTTATATAATTCTCCACAATTATTCTAAATTTATTTCATGTATAAATATGGTCAAATATTTTCTTAAAAATTAATCCAATACTCTAAAAACTAGGTCATATATCCTTTATTTTAATTTCAAGCAAGATATTTTATTTTTCAAGATATTAGTTTACTACAACATAAATACATGTACACCACAAAAAACTTTTTAAATCTTAAACTCTATAGATAACCATTCTTTACATGCATGATTATTGTATCATTTTTAAGATAAACATGAAAATTATTACAAATCCTAAAATAGATAAGTTTAGTGTCATGGGAAAATTATATTCATATAAAATGAATACAAATGAAACTTTAAACATTATTTAAGTAATTATTTATATTTATCATAAGGTCTTTCATAAACTCCTTAGTATATGTAATCACTTGAGGATATATATAAAAGAAATAAGGGGAGGATAAATAAAAAGGAAGATGAGGCATGAGTCAATTTAAGTATATAGGTGAGAATAACAATAATCATCATGTCAAAAGCAAATGGAAATCATTTGTACAAGGAATGTAATTTCTCACATGAAGAATAATGAATCATTATATTAATTTAGAGAAATCTATATGCATCATGACCGTGCATAGAATGTGTACGGAGATAATTGCATCATGTAAATGCATAATAATCTTATGAGATATATCACTTTATCCAATTTGAGGAATATATATCTATAGATCTACCTATCATGTCATAATATACTCATAATCATGCATTCATTATAGAAATGAAACATAAATAAATCATAAACATGAAATTAACTCATGAGAAAAGAATAGGTTTCATAATTATAAGGATTATATAAATGGATAATCATTGAAGAATCTAAAGGTAAAACATTATTTTTAATATTAAATGGTGTCATGAAAGATCACAAGCCATTGAGAGAAAAATAAATGACACAAAAATTATCAATGAGTTGTATGAAAAAGAAAGACTTTATCCATAATCATTAAAGGTATATAATAATTCTCCTCAATGAAGTAAAAACATTCAAATAACCATAAGAAAAAAGGTAAATAGAATTCAAATATATTTAAATGGTTTTCATAAGAAACATAGGAAAAATTTGGAGGAATATAGGATAAAACCAAAAAAAGTGTCAGGTTAAAGAGTCCCCTTACCTTATGTACTACTTTATTTCATCAGGTTTACACTTCCTATATATTCAACTTATATTTATTAAAACATGAATCAAAAAGTTAATAAAATTAATTTATGTTATTATTGATAAATTATAATTATTATAATTTATTTATGAATTATTGTTTTAAATATTAAATGGTTAAATACATGTTTCTTTGAATTATCATGTTTTGTTTTGATTTCATAGTTTCCATTCATTTTCATTTATAAATTAGTAAAATTAACTCAATAATATTAAAAAATACATAAAACTAAATATTTATACATTATAAATTAGTTATGATAACCATCCATGAAAGCAATGATCAGTTAAAGATTGAAAATGTCCACATGGGAAATTAACTAACTATTAATGAGATGTTTCAAAAGAGGTAATGAGAGGTAGTATATATACATTATAAAGAGTTAATAATAATTATATAATATTATAATAAAAATTATATGTATATAATGGATGAAGCAAAAATTTTAAAAATTTTAATTTTGAAATTAAATGATTTAATCCATATGAATTTCACAATTTACGGGCAATTATCACAAATTTAGTTTTTAAGAGTTTTTTACCATTTGTTGAAAAAATGGATTAAAATATGATTTTAGTGATTATATTTTTATTATAAATTTAAATTTATGTGGAAATATCTTTGAAATTATTTTTTGATTATTTCTGAAGTTACTCTTACATGAAAATAAAGGCTTATGTAAGAGTAAAATAGATTTTGGGTCACTTACACATGATTAAAAGGGAGTCTCCAAGCACTGTATGAGAATAAATAGAATAAGTAGAATTAAAATAAGAGTAAATCATTTGTAGAAATTGTTACATAGGAGTAAAAATAATCACAATAATAGGGAAATGTCAGAATAAGAACTGGAATGTTTTTTTGGAAGATTTAATGAGGAAGTTCAGAAGTAGGAAATTTTTGAAAAACTTATGGAAAGTAACATAAGAGGATTTTATTATTCCTTATGATAAAATAATTTAAAGATAAAAAATGAATTTGTCAAAAGTAAATGTTGTTGAAGATAAATCTATGAAGAATCAACTATTATGATAAATTAAATCCAAAGGTTACAAAAATGGAATGACATTAACTTGGAAAGGTTCAACAGTTAGGGAAGAATGAATTCAACATATGTAGGTCTATGCAATATTTACCTAAGATTTAATTTAGATATTTTTTATTAAAATTAATTTATATAATATTACCTTCAAATAACATAATAAAATTTGAAATTTAGTTTATCTATGTATTTTTTTCACATGGGGAAATTTAGTAAAGCTACTCATGTAAGATTAATCTACCAAGAAGGTGAGGAAATCAAGCCAATTAAATTACATTGAAGGTATTCTAAAATATTGAAATAGATAACTAGTCACATTTGCATGAATTCAAGTAACCATGAATGTTTTTTGAATAAAATCACAAGGATTGGGTATATTAATGAAGATTATTTTGAATTTATATGATTTATCAGTCTATACATGTGGCATGATTTAGGTGAACATTGAATGAAAAATAAATTCCCACATCATTTTATAAGACAAAAAATATTTTTATATTTTTTTGACTATAGTATTTTATATAATATATTTAAAGGGAAGAGTGAAGATCATGGAATATTTTTAATAATTATAAATTGAGAAATACCTAAAATACATGTTGACATGGGTAGAAAAATTTATCCTTTAAAGTTTCACATTTCAATGGGTGTTAGGTAGGATGTTTTATTTATATATATTCATACCCATTTTATTATCCGATGAATAACTCAAATCACATCAACCAACAAATTGATTTTTGTGTTGATAGATTTACAGGTATGGATTTACCCTTAGAGATTTTTGTGATTCATCTTATTGATTAATTTTTATATACTCACCATTATAACAACAATGAATCAAGGCCAACATGAAACATTATTGAGGTCCATTCATCATGTTTTTGTTTTATGAATTTCATCCCACATTCTTTATGAATTCATCACCAGTGTTTCGTTTTCCTAGTGGTTTGACAAATAAATGGAAATATATCATTTCACACCCATTCCTTATCAAAATGGATTGATATAGTGGATCGAGTTCAAGGATTGTAATGGGATTGATATCATATAGAGACTAAGACATGTATGGAATGAATAAGATACATTCAGGTATAGCTATGGGCATATGATGAAGGCATGGATATGGGTGGTGATTCCTGATGAATCTAATGATGGAATGTAACACCCCGAGATTTTATGAAAAATATTCTTTTTAATTTCATTAATGTCTTGTGTTGTACACTACACCAAAAGGAGCTTTCAAAACACGCATCCTTGACTTGCCTTGCATTACACGCAATCACGACCTTCCTCGATAGCGTGTGTAGTACGCAATAACGAGTTTCACTAAAATACAATATGCTATTAAAATATTATTAAAACTAGCAGTTATGAATAGTAATAACTGCTTTTTGAAATTTTGTAAATTTTATTTTTAAAAATGGACTTCATTTTTGGATTCAGAATATAGAAATTATCTTAGGGTAAAATTTTGGTACTTTTTGGATAACTTTCATTTTCTTATGAATAGTGAAAATTACTAAATTTTTATTAAAAACAATCTTTTTAATAAAAATAATTAATATGGATAAATTATTAATTTTAGTGGTTTTAAAGTATATTTAGAATATATTTTTACAATTTAATACAATGTTGGTCATTGGATGTAATTTCACATTTAAACCAGACATAAACAAGTGTCAATCTTTTGATAGTTATTATCTCTTAAGAACACGCTATTTGTTTTGACGACGAGAATTAATTTTTAAATTAATTAATGCAACTGATATGTTTTGAATTTGGTAAAATAGACATCATTTTTGAGTTTATAATATCAAATATAGCTTAGGCCTAATTTTTGGTATTTTTTTGAAAACTTTTAATTTTTGATGAATAGTGAAACCACTAAGTGGTAGTTAAAAAAACTAATTTTTTCATAAAACTTAATTTTACCCCTTATGTGAGTGTAATCTCAAAAATCCGAGAGACACGGTTGATGCCAGTAAGTAAAATCTGGTTCAATGAGATGAAAATAATTTTTGGTGAATAGTAACTTTTTACTTTAATTTACCACGGTTAAAAGTAAATAGGGTAATTAAGGGTAAAAATGATATTATTATTACCCTAAAACATGTCTTAATTCTATTGGATAAGTGTAATTCGACCAAAAACAACCTTAAGAATAAAATATGACCATTTAGGCCCACTTGGATTAGATTAGGGCATTTATTATTAATTTATTTAAAGAAGGGTTAAAATAGTTAAAATCAAAGTTTAATAACTAAAGAATTTTTAATATAGGGTAATACATAAGCTAAATTCGACTATAAATATTAATTAGAAAGATAAAACTATTTCCTACATAATTATATTTTATTTGTAATTTTTAGACATTAAAAATGTTAATTTATTAATGACACAAAGATGATGCAGTAATTATCTTATTCATGAAATATTGACATAATTGATGTTATAAATACCCAAATAAATGTAATTTAATACTTTTTATGAATTCCACTAATTTTATAGGTTAATATGACATGTTAGTATTTATTTAATTAACTTTTTTAGAACTAATCATTCTGTTATGATTTTTACAAAAATCAATTACTAAATAGTGTCAAAATTGACATAAAATAGTTTTTAAAACAAATATTATATTATTAATTGTTATTTTATTCCTAAAAATCTATGTTACGGAAAAATTAATTAGATAAGGTTATATATATTAAT
This sequence comes from Viscum album, assembly GCA_963277665.1. Lineage (NCBI taxonomy): Eukaryota > Viridiplantae > Streptophyta > Magnoliopsida > Santalales > Viscaceae > Viscum > Viscum album. The sequence goes on along the minus strand of OY728119.1, from coordinate 454,408,342 downwards.
AATAAACAACTTGCGGTTCGTTTGGCCTGTTATAGTAAGTTTATTAACCTTATAGTGTAAGCACACAAAAAGACACTGTAAAAGTAAAATTATCTAACTTAAAGTTAAATATAAATGATAAGGTTAAACTAGAAACCTAAACTTGTCTAAATTCTATGGTATGAGAGGATTTCAACCCATCCCCAACTTAGATTCTAAATAAATCAATTCGGAGCTTTTTAAAACCGAATTTGGCTTTATAATAAAATAATATTTTTAGTTATTCCAAAGGTGCCCCTCTCCTCCCTTATAAAAGGGAACCTCCTCCCTCTCTTCCTCACACCACTTTGAGCCTTCAAACTCGGTCAAACCCTGCCAAATTCTCTTCTCCACTTCCCTAGAAAAATCCTAGAGGTTCTGGTCTTCCTAAAAGACCAATTTTAGTGCCCTAAAAAGAGATCCCAAGAGGCGTTTCAAAGAAGAGGTAATGTCCGTTACCGATTATTTCAACTTTATTTCTTCTTCCACTTCTTCTTCTTAGGTTGTTTAATTATGAAGTAATAACATAAGTATCACTCATATAATTATATGTTATTATAATTATGAAACAACCCTATTTCACTATCTATCCATCCTACAGAAAACGAAATCACCGCGCGTGCGTACGTACAGAATACCGTCTCCACGCCGTGGTGTAATCTATTTTCCACCACCACCTTACTTGGATGGGTGTAATGGTGTACATAATAACTATATATGATTATTTTAAAGTGATATTGATTCTGAAATAGTATACATACACTCCAATACAATTCCACGATCATGATAATGATATCATCGCTCGTGCGTACGTACGGACTACCATCTCCACGACGCGATGAGATTCATTCTACACGTTAACCATTCATGAATGATTATAAAGTATATATAATAAGTAATCATGAAATATATGACATAATAATTACACTGGATTTATGTGTATATATATGTATGTCATATACTTAATTCCATTCAACTCAATAAGGAAACGAAAACAGCGTTCATGCGTACGTACGACCTACCGTCTCCATGAACGGTGTATTTCTTTCCATTTACCGAACTATTATATATATGTATATTCTGAGAATATATTATATATAAATCATGTTTTATATTCTGGAATTAAGTAATCATGATCTAAGTAATCATATGAATAATTACAAGTCAAAACACGGACGACAAATGAAACGATTTTACCCAAAACGCTCTTTAACATGGAATTTACAAAAGAACGGGTAAAATAAAGTCATAAGTGAACCATATATGATATCATAACAATTAGTATGATTCTGGAATAAGTCAATGACATTATATAAATCATTATACAGGAGGTTCGGTCACTTACGAAGCAAATCAGATCTAAGTTAAGGGATAATTTTTCAAATCTCATTTTTATCCGAGATTGTCTATACTTTGAAATTTACTGGGGTGTATTTTATCATCCACATCCATGTTTCCTCAATATGTAATATTATTTCCATCCACCTAAAATATTTTAAATCCAATTTTACCCTTCGGTGAGTTTTTAGTAAAATATATGAATGGAATCTTTTGTCGTTTTTCGTACGAGGTACTTTTTGACTTTTCTGACAAAATTACGAGAAGAATGTTTTTTTAAATTATACGGCATGAATGGATTTTTAAAAAATTATTTCCAAGAAGCTTACATTACAAGTTTTCAAGTTTATTTTTAATCAACTTCTTTTAGTTTAAAATTGTTTGACATGTTAAGAAAGGAAAATGTTTTTGAAGTAGAAAGGATATTTTCCTCAAGAATGGAGTTCAAGTGTTTTATCAAAATTATTTTCCATATAAGATAATATAGGGTTATGTTTCTATCCCTATTATTACATTGATTTGATTATTTTGTGATGGAATTATTTTTATGAATTCCTTTATCTTTTATGAATTGTTTTATGATGTCACGTTGTTTAAGAATCCCATTTATATTACATGGGTTATGCTATGATGTATGGTTTATGATTTTGTGGCACACATAAGAATGGTATAATTATGAGATGGGAGGGACCTATATATCCCTCCAATTCATTGGGTAAAGATTTTATATCTCATGAGATAGACATGGCTGGAACGGCAGGTTAAACCGGTTCAGTGAAACAAGAATGAAATGAGGAATGAACTCGGTTCAGAAATGGAATTTGTCTGCTAAGATAGTCTTGGAAATGAGTCTTGACTAATAAGAAATGATTCTCTATGATTATGTGTGTATTCCACAAATTTTCATGTTTTATGTAATGATTATTGGGATTACATTTCACTACTATGATTTATCCCATGTTATGAAATTATGATTTCTTTTGCTGGTTAAGATTTCCAAAAGTTATGTTCTTATGTATGTGATGTGATTGATATTTCTTTTGTTTACCCTTACTGAGCATTTGAGCTCACCCTTTTATGTTTTATTTTCCCCAGGATATAAAGAAAGGTTTTAGTTAAAAAAAAGAAGATCTTTATGGGAGATGTTGAAGATCTTTCACCACGATTAGAAGATTATATTCCAAGTTTCCAAAGACACTAAACTATTACAGTCCTTGTGTGTGTGTTTTTGTTATGTACTAAGTATTCCGCAAAAGTAATGTAATGTCCATGTACGTTAAGCTTAGGGTCTCTACAGTTGGTATCAGAGGAAAGCTTTAGTCAACCTTTAGAAACTAGGATGCGAAAATGTTAGTGAGATCCCTAGAGATATTTCTAAGGTATGTCTAGGGATGTCCCTAAGGATAAGTATACGTATAGGATATAGTCCTAGAACTACGGTAACAATATTAGAATTTAACCTAAGATGTTAGATATTGAAGGTGCTCCCCCTTTACTATGTTGTTTTCCCTAGCATGATTTTTTCCTCTCACAGAATTCTTTTTGTGTTTTAGTTAATGGAGGGAACCAGAAGTAATTCGGTTAACATTGAATCCAATGGACAAATTGGTGACTATGAGCAACAAAATTGTGTAATGCCTAGAGAGAAAGATATTGTGATTATGCCGAATCAGTCATCGCGATATATGATTAACAAGGTGAAATTTAGTGGTATGCCTAATTCATCAAAGAAGAGGAAGATAGACTATTATGCATGTTCTCATGTTGAGGAGCATAAAGAAAGGAAGATTGAGATTTCTAAAGAAGGGAAGAAGAACCTTGAGGAATACCTCAAATGGAGGGACCGATGTTATCTGTGTGGAGAAAAGGGTCATAGAGTGACAGACTGTTATGGAGTTCAATGTATTATTTGTTGAGAACATGGGAATTACCCAACTCAATGCCCTGACCTAAAAAGTTACTTCTAAATCAAGGAAGGAATTATTCCAGGACAATAATTGAAGAGGATGGATTGAAATGTTTATGTATTGGTATTCAAGAATAATGTTGTTGAGGTAATTTTATTGTGTATTAGAATATTTTTGTATTATTCTATTGTGGTTTTCAATAATTTTAAGGTACCAGTAACCATGAAAAGTGATTCAAATATTTTGGAAAGCAGATGATATGTTCATAATGAAGGGATAAGGAGAAAATTAAATGTTTGATAGTATTCATCAGCTTATGACTGATATAAGGAGAAGGTTATATCATGGTTTGAGTATATAGAATTTTTGGATTTTGGTATGTGGAAAGAGTTAACTTTTGACAGCATTCATGTTTTCACTAAGGTTTAATGGGTATTCATTTTTCAAGATAATACATGATTAAGGTATTCACATAATTGTAATGTGACCAACAAAATATATGGGGGATAAATGATGGTATTCACATGCTTGGTTGATGACATTTCAAGTAATCGTTTTCTTTATTCTATGAGCTTGGACCGAAGTATTTTAGATAAGCCTAAAGATTGGAATAGATTATGTTGAACATAAGTTTGTATTGATTAAGGATAAAACACTTTTTTTGATATTATTTATGTGATGTTATAGTAATGTAGTTTTAGAAAAAGGACAACCTACAGGACGGGTGACAACCCATCGCGTCGGACAAGGCTGTGGGAATCGAACCCACAACCGAAGTGTGACTGGACTTTTTCTCCTACCACTGGCCTACAAGAAGTCCCTGTTTAGTAGAAACTAGTTTTATTATATTAAGCAGTATGATATAATAAGTATAAGTCCATTTTAGGAAATATATATGATTAATCTAACTATAGATGGACTTATGTATTTTTTTGATAACTTTTCTAACCTTTTGTTTGAGACAGATGAAATGACCCATCATTCTATCACATGATCTGCTAATACATCATGAATGAAAAATTCAACTTCATTTAATTAAGAGATGAAGTGGAAATTTTCCAAAGAACGACCAACAGTGAGACTATACCAAAATCACGAAAGTATTTCTTCAAATTCCAATTTCATCAACTTTAGGGAAATGATATTGAAAACCAAAAATGTTGTCCTATTGCTCTTATATCTGATGAATCAGATGGAACCTTAGATCGTCAAAAATTTATGTCTTTGTGATTTCTTTCTTTTCCATACCCATGTTCTCTACCACTCTCCATCAGAGCATGATGATTAGATTTCTCTTCCATATCCATATTTTCACCTATGTGGAAACCCAGTGATTAGTTTATTTGGGTAACCGTTACGTTTCATACTTTTGTTTTTAAAGATTGGGTTTGGTATTCCTTTTTACGATGTGGGTTTCTATTAAAGAAACTTTCAAGTAGTAAACCATTTATAACCCCGACGAATTTCGAGGGAGAAATTCATTTTAAGGGGGTAGAATGTAACACCCCGAGATTTTATGAAAAATATTCTTTTTAATTTCATTAATGTCTTGTGTTGTATGCTACACCAAAAGGAGATTGCACAACAAGCATCCTTGACTTGCCTTGCATTACACGCAATCGCGACCTTCCTCGATAGCGTGTGTAGTACACAATAACGAGTTTCACTAAACAACAATATGCTATTAAAATATTATTAAAACTAGCCGTTATGAATAGTAATAACCGCTTTTTGAAATTTTGTAAATTTTATTTTAAAAAATGGACTTCATTTTTGGATTCGGAATATCAAAATTCGCTTGGGGTGAAATTTTGGTACTTTTCGGATAACTTTCATTTTCTGATAAATAGTGAAAATTACTAAATTTTAATTAAAAACAACATTTTTAATCAAAATAATTAATAGGGATAAATTATTAATTTTAGTGGTTTTAAATTATATTTAGAATATATTTTTACAATTTAATACAATGTTGGTCATTGGATGTAATTTCACATTTAAACCAGACATAAACAAGTGTCCATCTTTTGATAGTTATTATCTCTTAAGAACACACTATTTGTTTTGACGATGGGAATTAATTTTTAAATTAATTAATGAAACTGATATTTTTTGAATTTGGTAAAATAGACATCATTTTTTAGTTCATAATATCAAATATAGCTTAGGTCTAATTTTTGGTATTTTTCTGAAAACTTTCAATTTTTGATGAATAGTGAAACCACTAGGTGGTAGTTAAAAAAACTGAATTTTTCATAAAACTGAATTTTACTGCTTCTGTGAGTGGAATCTCAAAAATCCAAGAGACACGGTTGATGTCAGTAACTAAAATGTGGTTCAATGAAATGAAAATAATTTTTGGTGAATAGTAACTTTTTACTTTTATTTACCACGGTTAAAAGTAAATAGGGCAATTAAGGGTAAAAATGATATTATTATTACCCTAACACATGTCCTAATTCTATTGGATAAGTGTAATTCGAACAAAAACAACCTTATAAATAAAATATGACCATTTAGGCCCACTTGGATTAGATTAGGACATTTATTATTAATTTATTTAAAGAAGGGTTAAAATAGTTAAAATCAAAGTTTAATAACTAAATCATTTTTAATATAGGGTTATACATAAGATAAATTCGACTATAAATATTCATTAGAAATCTAAAAAGATTTCCTACATAATTATATTTTATTTGTAATTTCTAGACATTAAAAAAGTTAATTTATGTATGACACAAATATGAAACATTAATTATCTTATTAATGAAATATTGAAATAATTGATATTATAAATACCCAAATAAATGTAATTTAAGACTTTTTATGAATTACACTAATTTTATAGGTTGATATGACATGTTAGTATTGATTTAATTAATTTTTTGTGAACTAATAATTCTGTTATGAGTTTTACAAAAATCAATTACTAAATAGTGTCAAAATTGACATAAAATAGTTTTTAAAATAAATATTATATTATTAATTGTTATTTTATTCCTAAAAATCAAATGTTCGGCCAAATTACTTAGATAAGGTTATATATATTAATAATAAAAAACTTGGGGTTCTTTTGGCTTGTTATAGTAAGTTTATTAACCTTATAGTGTAAGAACACAAAAAGACATGGTAAAAGTAAAATTATCTAACTTAAAGTTAAATATAAATGATAAGGTTACAATAGGAATATAAACTTGTCTAAATTCTATTGGATGAGAGGCTGTAGACCCTTCCCCACCTTAGCTTTGAAATAAATCAATTTGGAGCTATTTAAAACGGAATTTGGCTTTATAATAAAATAATAGTTTTAGTTATTCTAAAGGTGCCCCTCTCCTCCCTTATAAAAGGGCACCTCCTCCCTCTCTTCCGCACACCACTTTGAGCCTTAATGCTCAGCCAAACCCTGCAAAATTCTCTTATACACTTCCCTAGAAACATACTAGAGGTTCTTTTCTTCCTCAAAGACCAATTTTAGTGCCCTAAAAGGAGACCTCAAAGAGGCGCTTCAAAGAAGAGGTAATGTCCGTTACCGATTCTTTCAACTTTATTTCTTCTTCCACTTATTCTTCTTAGATTGTTTCATTATGAAGTAATAACATCAGTATCACTAATATACTGATATGTTATTATAATTATGAAACAACCCTATTTCACCATCTATCCATCCTACAGAAAACGAAATCACCGTGCGTGCGTACGTACGGAATACCGTCTCCACGCCGTGGTGTAATCTATTTTCCACCACCACCTTACTTGGATGGGTATAATGGTGTACATAATAACTATATATGATTATTTTAAAGTGATATTGATTATGAAATAGTGTACATACACTCCAATACAATTCCATGATCATGAGAACGATATCATCGCTCGTGCGTATGTACGGACTACCGTCTCCACGACACGATGAGATTCATTCTCCACGTTAACCATTCGTGAATGATTATAAAGTATATATAATAAGTAATAATGAAATATATAACATAATAATGATACTGGATTCATATGTATATATATGTATGTCATCTACTTAATTCCATTCAACTCAATAAGGAAACGAAAACAGCGTTCATGCGTACGTACGGCCTACCGTCTCCATGAACGGTGTATTTATTTCCATTTACTGATCTATTATATACATGTATATTCTGAATATATATTATATATAAATCATGTTTTATATTATGGAATTAATTAATCATAATCTAAGTAATCATATGAATAATTACAAGTCAAAACACGGACGACAAATGAAACGATTTTACCCAAATTGTTCTTTAACATGGAATTTACAAAAGAACGGGTAAAATAAAGTCATAAGTGAACCATATATGATATCATAACAATGATTATGATTCTGGAATAAGTCAATGACATTATTATATCATTATACAGGAGGTTCAGACACTTACGAACCAAATCAGACCTAAGGTAAGGGATAATTTTTCAAATCTCATTTTTATCCGAGATTGTCTATACTTTGAAATTTACTGGGGTGTATTTTATCATCCACATACATGTTTCCTCAATATGTAATATTATTTCCATCCACCTAAAATTTTTTAAATCCAATTTTAACCTTCGTTGAGTTTTTAGTAAAAGATATGAAAGGAATATTTTGTCATTTTTCGTACGAGGTACTTTTTGACTTTTCCGACAAAAGTACGAGAAGAATGTTTTTTTAACTTATACGACCTGAATGGATTTTTAAAACATTATTTCCAAGAATCTTCCATTACAAGTTTTCAAGTTTATTTTTAATCAACTTCTTTTAGTTTAAAATTGTATGAAATTTTAATAAAGTAAAATGTTTTTGAAGTAGAAAGGATATTTTCATCAAGAATGGAGTTCAAGTGTTTTATCAAAATTATTTTCCATCGAAGATAATATAGGGTTATGTTTCTATCCCTATTATTACATTGATTTGATTATGTTGTGATGGAATTATTTTTATGAATTCCTTTATCTTATATGAATTGTTTTATGATGTCACGTTGTTTAAGAATCCCATTTTTATTACATGGGTTATGATATGATGTATGGTTTATGATTTTGTGGCACACATAAGAATGATATCATTATGAGATGGGTGGGACCTATATCTCCCTCTAATTAATTGGGTAAAGATTTTATATCTCGTGAGATAGACATGGCTGGAACGGCATGTTAAACAGGTTCAGTGAAACAGGACTGAAACGAGGAATGAACTTGGTTCAGAAATGGACTTTGTCCGCTAAGATAGTCTTGGAAATGAGTCTTGACTAATAAGAAATGATTCTCTATGATTATGTGTGTATGCCACAAAGTTTCATGTTTTATGTTATGATTATTGGGATTACATTTCACTACTATGATTTATCCCATGTTATGAAATTATGATTTCTTTTATAGGTTAAGATTTCCAAAAGTTGGGTTCATATGTATGTGATGTGATGGATATTTCTTTTGTTTACCCTTACTGAGCATTTGAGCTCACCCTTTTATGTTTTCTTTTCCCCAGGATATAAAGAAAGGTTTTAGGTAAAAAAGGTAGATATTTATGGGAGATGTTGAAGATCTTTCACCACGATTAGAAGATTATATTCCAAGTTTCCAAAGACACTAAACTATTATGGTCCTTGTGTGTGTGTTTTTGTTATGTACTAAGTATTCCGCAAAATTAATGTAATGTACATGTACTTTAAGCTTAGGGTCTCTACATGGAATCTATCCACCAGTTCTGGAAAGGCCAATCAACCCCCATATCCACGATTCTTGGGTATAATTGGTGGAAGAGGCGGTTAAATTGTAAGACCACATAAATATCAATGATATTTTTTAAAAAATATAGAGTTACATGGAATGTAATTTGGAGACACACTCCATTTGGGACCCTAACTATAGTTAAGGGTTTTCCATAGTGAAGAAAGGATTACAAACTATGTGACACATGTAACATGCCATTTTACATGACCTAGTGACTCCCATTGTACCCTAGGATACACGGGAATAACCTGATTATATATTCTATGTTGTGTAATTGGACATAGTAAGAGTACATGGTTTAATTAATGTACTCCAAAATGGATATATGTACACAGGAACATGCAGTGGTACATGAGAACAGACGTGGGAAAGTTCAGGATTAGTGTTAAACACCATGTACCCTAAATATATTCCATGTACTTCTTTGAATATGAATTATAGACCTTTTCCCCTCAGTGTGGATTAGTTTTCTTTAGGTGCATTCCTTCGATACATTCTTATGAGTTTATAGTATGAAATTACATCTTGAACATATTATTGTGATCCTATATATGGGATTAGTTTCAGATAGAGTCATAAGAATTCCTCATTGAGTCCCGGTATGTGACCCTCTATCATCTTTCACCCTAGGTGGGGTTCTCGGAATCGGTGTGACCAACTATACATGGGCATCAAACCCCTACATAGAGGGTTACTCTAGATTGGTTTGTTGGTATACCCCATTTCCTTGGGTGTAATCCCCATATATGTATCAATTTCTTTAGATTTATAGCATGTACTTACTTATAAAGAGACCCAATGAGAATGACATCTTAGATGGACACCGTCAGAGCTATCAAAATCACAGAGTGAGTTCTCCTGATTGAGTGTTGTTACAGACTCTTGAACAAAATATTTGGATGGAAATGTTGTTGTGACCTTACCTTGAGACACAACTTTTACTATGAGTACACCTGTATGTTTTATTTTTGTATCCTTTTATGATTGACATTTCATGTGATGTTCTAACTACTCTTGATGCTTTATGATTAATGGTTTTGGGGCGTCTTAATGAGCATTGTTATACAAACTCTTGCATTAGATCTTCTTACACGTGTTGTGTCTTATACAAATGACTGATCATTCAACAATGTTCTTAGTAGACCAGGAGAAGACAAATCTTAGATTTGAGCTAGACGGACCGTGTATCATTCCAAGAGTCACATTTGACTATAGTGATATCTTACTAGTAGATTGGATTATTGTAGATTATTATAGAGATATTTAGGATGAATTGTAACCAATTTTAATTACATTATAGTTATCAGGTGGATTTTTTGAATTTACATCCATAGAAGAGAATCTAAATGATTCCATTCAATGAACTAGATCAAAATCATATCATATTCTTGTTGGTTATTAAAAAGGTATGGTAAAATATTAACTTCAACTTTCATTCTATGAAAACTATCAAAACACCATGAAATTATCCATATCACTCAGTGCCTCATATAGAGTGATAGTAGTACAAAAATAACCATTTTCTAGAGGTGACAATAGAGTAAGTCCTCCCATAGTTTGAAATCTAAATAAGAAGAACTTACTCTATCTGAAAAGAGTAGGTTCAGGTTGAATTCATCACATCAATGGGAAATAATCTACTCAACCTTCTTGAGGCTGAGAAACCAAATGAAGTTATTATTAATGATCATTATGACTATTTCTTATTACACTTGATATTTGGTTGCAACATTCATGATTTATTCATCTTTAAATACATTCTCTATAAAATTGATGATTCTAAGTGAAACTAGGGGAAACCAACAAAATGTGGCTTATGTTTCCACTACTCATCCATAGGAGGAAGGTGATTGGAAGGAAGTCTCATCTATACATGATTTTTTTAAAAAATTGATGAAATAAATGATAATTGATTAGTATTATTATATCCTCCATGAGTAATGTAACCAACTAGTTGTATCCCTAATTATCACTAAAACTTCAAAGACCATGCCTTTTAGATCCACCAGTTGAAGGTAGGCCCAACATGAAGATGAAAAATATGGTGCAGTAAGAGGATCTATGACCAACCCTAAATATAGTCCAGATTGTTATGGATTTCCATCCCCTATTATTTAGATCATGTGAACCAACCATCTAAATATAAAGCTCATAATATGAATTACCCCATTTAATCTCTATTAATACAATTCAACTGATAGATCACTTATTTAATCCATTATCTGATTAGAATATTCATATGAACCTAAGTTTCTTACATATAACAAGTGAGCCATGTGAGTATGATGTCAAAGTCAAGGTACCTAGTAAATATGTGGTCATGTTAGATCTCAATATTCCATCCACATATCGAATTATTCTATATATGTGGCTGAAAATTGAGGAAAGTTTCTTCAATGATCCCCAAAGTAATGTCGATACACTAATGAATCTTTTACTGGTAATTTAAATCTAGTTTTATTGGAAGATTGGTTGGAAGGCGTAAAAGTTTTTTATTGAACCAGGTAGCTGGGCATGCCTGTTCTAATTAAACTTCTAGAAACAAACATGCATTCAATTTCAATCTAAGCATGAGATCCATCATCATCAAATGCCTAATCTTCTAGGATTAAGGCTAAGAAACAACCTCACATTGGGAAAACTATATCTTGGTGTAAAAGTATGATATCTTGAAGTGGTTTTCTATAGCCTCAACCAAAATGTGGACCATAAACAGATTTCACCACTCAAAATAACTCAAGGAAGAACTTTTCAAAACGCTTTGGAGCCCTTATAATTTTAAATATAACATTTTTACAATTGATTTGTATCTTTCATAGACATTCCAAGTGGAATTCGACATAGTTCTAACATTTATAGAGTAGGATTAGGGGACTATAGTCCATGCACACATCAAACCACTTATATCTAACAGGATAACTTGATAATGTTGAAATCCATCAATATTTAACTAAAAATGGTTATAGGATTGACCTCATCATAGTATAAATATTCTAATTCTTAGTATTTAGTGAGGATTATCTATATCCCTAAAAATTTACCATTCAAGGGTATGAATAAATAGAGTAGAAACCTCTAAGAAGGGTCAAACTTGAAGACCAATTTAGATATCTAATATCCAACTTTGAGTTCATGTTAGTTCAGTTGGACTCATTATTTTATGTCCTATTATAAAATCCATGGCTTTATAGACATTGATCAGTGCTGATATCATACTATTAGTGCATGAAATACCATATCAATAGGGAATTCATAGTACTCTGTGGCGATGGTTCTCCTTTTGAATCAAGTGAATCCAAATATACTGAAGAATGTTTCTATAATAAATAATGAAACCAACTGATTATGAGAATAAATTTTTGGGTTTCTTATCACAAAGGTTTTGGAACAACCCCAAAAATCCATTGATGCCTACTTAGTAAAGATTTTGTATTTCCCATTAATATGATCAAGGAAATGAACCTAATTTCAAGGATCTTTCAAAAGATCTTACTTTCCCCCATTTATATGGTAATAGTTTTATCAAATAAGGTGAACATGTTCGATAAAGATCAAATTTTATCTAAAGGAAATAACAACATATCCGATGATTTCCCAAACAATAATGACCCCTTTATGTCTCTAATACCAAAGGCGATCCTTAAATTTTTATCAAGATCAAATGATATATCAATATTACTAGAAAAGATAAATTTTACCTCATATATTATTATAAAATATAAGATTTAAAAAACTATTCTTCCTCCATGGGAAGTAGGGTTTAAGGAAAAGATACCCCAAATTATCTTAATGGTGATACAACTTCAGAAACTCCCTCAGGATCTGGAGACACATCTTTTTCATTCACAGAAGAATGAAATTATTTCAAATTTTCTTCCAAATCATAAATTACCCCTTTATCTTGTTAATTTGAAAACATTTAGGTAGAGGAATAATATGAGGAAGATGACCTTATGGATACCCCTCCGAAATTTGAAGAAGGTGTTTCTTCCACTATCGATGAGCTTGGGATGATGAATCATAGTACAAAAGAGGATCTATGACACACTCTCATCAGTGAAACCATGTCCCTAGAGGAGTAGGAGGAGTATATTTCCTTCCTGATATAGAATCATGATGTGTTATATTGTAAGTAATCTTAAATTATATGATTGAAACTCAAGGTGGATACCCATTTTCAATGATTTCCAAATGACTACCACAGAAATGACCAAACAGTGAGAATGATTCATTTAACTCTCACTACCACAGTTCAAGATGATGTTGATAAAATCAGAAAATAAAAATTAATCTAAGAATTTATGTACCCAAATTCATTTTCAAATATCGTTATGGTTAAGAGGAGAAATAGTGTATTCCAAGTTTGCATCAACTTTATGGACCTCAAAAAGAACTACCAAAAAGATAAATTCCTAGTCATGATAATGGAAATGATAATCAATGTGTTGGTTAGAATTGAATCCCCCTTATTTATGTATGGGTATTTCAATTATAATTAGATTCATATGGCTCTAGATGATGATAATGATACAATTTTAAGAAACCTATAAAAATAAATTACTATCATAAAATTCCCTTCATATTAAAAAATGTTGGTGCTTCTTATAAATATTCTATGCATCACATTTTAAAATTATTATTAGGGAAAACAATTGAGTGTTACATAGGTGACCCTATAGTCAAATACAAATAATATTGTGATCATCTTATAGATCATGAAACTATTTTAATAAATATTCAGAAACACAACCTAAAAAATAACCCAATTAAGTGCACTTTAAAGGTGATAAAATGAAAATTCCTTGACTATATGGTATGAAATCATGGAATAAATTTCGATCATGAAAAGGATTATTAAACTTTTAAATTGAATATGACTTAAAACCTCATGGAATTAATAGTACTCTAAGAGAATCTATCCAATATCAGCAACTTCATCACCATCCTTGATAGTAAATGCTTACCCATAATATGATTCATAAATAAAGGGGTTATTACCAAAGGGAAGAGGATTTATAGAGATCCTTTGTTGAACTCATGAAATAACTCCTCATATTTCCAGTACTAATGCCTCCAATTATAAGAAATACATTTTTCTTATATGTGGTAACTCTAGGAAATTTTATTGCAATTATCCTAACTTATAATTATGATATGGGAAAAGGAAATAGTTTATAATATCTTATCCAGACTGTTATGGAAACTGATAATTAGTATTCTAATATTGAGATGATTTGTTTAAAATTGATCTTTATTTAATAAAAGATGAGATACTATCTATGGAATTGTAGAATTCAATTAGTCTCTCATATTTAACTGCTCAAGTATATCCTCATCCAACCAATGTTGAATGTATGTTTGGTATAATGGTTAGATATACTTTAATAGTTTGACATCTAGTTCATACCTCTGAAAGTATTCAAGGGTAAGACAGTAGAAAACATCTTTATAAACCACCCAAATCCTGAGAGCATTCCATGAAATATATCTCTTTCTTATTAAGATTACTTATTTATAAAAAATTCTTCCCAAGCATGGTATATTTATTTTTATGGGGCTTCTTGAAGCCCAACATGTACAAGAATGGAGAACCCAAAAGACAATAGGGTTGGCATATTTACTGTTCTTAGTTCCCTAACCAAGGTGGTCATTCCCAATTCCTTCCTATTGTAGGAAGGATTCACCAATAATGAGGAATAATGTCATTTCCTCATCAATGGTTTGAATTTTTCCTTGTAGACACCAGTGGTTCACCTCAACATCGAAGGTGATTCAATGTTGTTACTCAAAAAACAATTTGGTGAATATTCTATCATGAAGGGAGAAAAAATCCATCTACATGATTTTTTTTGAATTTTGATGGATGAGTTCATCTCCAAGTATATTTTAATTTATATCCCTTATTTTCAAAACACCCATGAATATTATTAATCAAACGCAACATCCACCTTGATAGATGAAAGTAGGATGAGACAATTACATGTATTACATAGTAAAGGGTGAAATATCCATTCATTGGGTATAACATGATAGAAATCAATGGAATAAAAACTAAATATAATCGAGAATATCCCATATCCTTATTAACCAATTCCAATAAAGAATGGATGTCCCCGATTATAGACAACCAGTGAGACTAGATCCTTCTATTGGAGTGATTGGAGAAAGAGTATATTCATTATCAAGTGGTTGAATTTACCCTATCTAGTGTCCATAGATCCCAAGTGTTCTTATATAAATGAGTATTTTATGGAATTTTCCTCATATTAATTAATGGGAAGGATATCCACATTGTAATGTAAGAATACCATTTTAGATATTGTAGAACTCATCAGGTAGGAGACAAGATCTCTAATTAGGTGTAAAAACATGGTTATTTATAAACATTAATGATTAAGGAATACATGGATTTCAATAAACATTTCAATGCCATATGAATAAAATCAAAATTTATACATCAACCCCCAGAGTTATTATAGAATTAAAAACATTCATGGTCATTCATCACATAGAGAATAGAATTTATAGGGAAATATCTCCCAGCTACATCTTATAATTTTATGTACATACATTCCTCCACTAACATATATTCTAAATGGGATGAGTCCATACACCTTAGGTATGTTGAGACAAACACTATTATAAACTTCATGAAGACACATGTCATCGCTATATTTGGTGTCCACCATACAATATTGATAGACAAAAACACCATTTTTTTCATCTGAGCTTAAAAGGATATATCAAGAGTATAATATATTGTTAAACCAGTCAACTCGATAACGTGAAATAAAAAATATATAGTTTTAGGACTTTAAAATTAACACTGAAACCATTTTTGAAAAGTATGGATAACTATAAGAAGTACTTTCTAGAAAAATTGATGCACTCTTTGTGGGTTTATCACACCACAACCTATACTCCTATGCATGTGACCCCATATTCATATGTATACATAACATAGGTGGCATTAATTGTTGTTAATATATATCTATCCTGATATTTTCATGATCATAAACACTCATATTTGCATCTAATAGGTTTATTTTAGTGGATGATAAATACTTTGTTAAGTTTCAATTTATTTATCATATTGAGGAAAATGACCGAATGTTGTTGATGTAGTATTGTTTTGAATAATTTTACAAGGATTCAAATTATCATTTAAAGTATTAATGGAATTTTTGAATCCATGAAAGGAATCCTTTTTTTAATTGATGGATTTGAAAGAATATTTAAGGACCACTAGTGGATCTAGATTATAGTAGAAAACAAGGGCTACCTAGTGCCGAGCCACTAGTGATCTCATGGTGAGGGATAAAATGCCCATGTAAAATATAACACCACCGAAAAGACATTAGATGAGAACTAGCTAAGTAGTGGAGGAATATTGATCTAGTCTAAAACAAGTACAACATCTATGTGGTGGCATTGGGTGACTAACTGGTGGCATTCATATAGATTTTCAATGTTTTATTTACTAGAGGTTCTCATATAACTTTAATTTATTTTGATGAGCCTTATTGACTCCCATGGATTCCAAAATTTTGGTATCCACATTAAAGACTATAAATATATACCATTTGAGGCTTGTATTTCATATTATTAAGCAATTATAGTGGATTGAATGATCAAATCAAGTGATGTGTCATTGTTGGATCTCTAAAGAATTCTATCCATTATCAAAATCCTCTCTAGGTACAATTTTTTTCTCAATTCTCAAAGTATCTCTTTTCCATACCTCTCAACTCTCAACCCAATTTGTAAATATCCATCATTAGAGATAAGGAAGTATTATTTTAATATATTTGTGCCAAAAAATATTTATCTTTTTATCATATTTTATGTAATAGTTTTATTTCTATGACTAACGAATAAAAAATGAGAAGGGTTATTAATACCATTTAAGTAAGGGGGATGGGTTTCTTGATAAAAATGAAAATAATAAATGGTGAACATGTTTCTTTATCACTGTTAATATTAATGGAGAAATAAGAAAAAAAATCAACACGATGGGAGGAGATGTAGGGGATCACACCAAGGTATTGAAAATATCCTTTACCAAAATCTGTTTTCTATCCATTTACTTTATTCATTGAATCATTCATATCATAATTATTCATATAATAAAATTATTTCAGTATTCCTTAAACACACAACAATTACTCAAGACTCTTCCAAATTATCTTTTATAAGTAGTATCAAAATTATAAAGACCTCATAATTGGTTGAATTTATAATCATTCACTCTATATAATAATAATCATAATTTAATTATTGAGGGAAATAAATAATTAAATATTATAATCAAATATATTTATTTAATTGTAATATATTCACTATTCATTTACAGTCTATTTTTTTATTTTTTTTATTTTTTGATATTCATTTATCTTTTTTGTGACCCAAAATTGGTTTTTCAATGTCAAAAATAATTCTAAAAAACTTAATTTGTAAAGTGATATTTCCAAAAAAAAAAAATTAAAATACTGTTAGAAATTTCGGAATTTTATTTACCCATATGATTGAAAAAATAAAAGATATGAGAGGCATGAATATATTTATATTTCTTCTCATATTTTTAAAAATAAAACATGAAATTAAAATATTGGGTTTCTGAATACTTATTTTATAACATTTTTGGACCCAAATTAAAATGGGTACCAAAAGGCACTCATAATTTATATTTTAGGATAATGACACCAAGATTTATTATCATATCATATTGTGGATTCTCAATAAAAATATACTATTAAACTTTTGAAAAGTTTGATCTATTATTACTTCTTGTTCTCGTTGTTAACTTCTCTAAATGATGGTGTGATTTTTAAGTAATTTTATGTGATGATATTTATGGTAAAATAAGTTTTTATCTATTTAATTTTAATTTATCCTCTTGAACTTGATTTCAATAACTCTCTCCCTGTCTCTCTCATGGCTATGCATTTTAGTTCTTAAAATGAGAGAGGGTGTATTTTTAAAATATTTTCCAATTTTTTATTTTCTTCTCAGTTCAAATATGATGAAAATTTTAATTTCCAAAATCCTTTTTCTTTTTAAAATCTTGGGTTTCAATCGTATCCTTTAATTTATGTTTCTAGGAATATAATTTTAGTTTAAAATGATAAGTATTTTAAAGTTCAATGAAGAATATCTAATCCATATCATGCACTTTAATTTTATTTATCTTATAAATGGACATTGTTTTACATGACTTATTATATAATAATGGTATCTAATATTATAATAATAAAAAAGGGGAAGATATGATTTCATTTAACTATTGATTTACCTTATGTACAATTTCCATATAGACATTAATATCTTCTAATTTACCATGTTATCTTTTTGATAATACAAGAGGGTAAAACATTTTTTTTTATTATGGAGATGTTTTATTTATAGTAAAAGGGTTATATTTTTATCTATTTATCATAGTGAATATCATATTTGAAATAAATTGATTTACTTTTAATACATGCTTCACTCTCGACTAATATTACCTAATAAGGTTTAGTTTCCTTAAATTCATGTTTCTATATGTAATCTTCTCACTGAATTTGAGGAATCACAAATGAGACTTGATGAGTTTGGGTGAGTATATATAAAAATGTTGCGCAGATTAAAAACCTATAGTCCCATCACAATAGATATGTTTTAGCCATTAATAATTTTTTTACCTTTATTAATTCCTTATAGGAGAGCTAGTTTTGGATATTAATACTCTTATGACACCATTGAATAAGTCCATTAAACACGAGAAAAATGGGATGGACTTTATTTCATACATATGGGTTTCTATAATGGAGATTACTTTTGGAACACCATGTACGTTGAGTATAACACACCTCCCACCCTTGAATGTTTTCTCATGAGATAATTTTCATTGAATTAAAAAATGGTTTTCTTAATCCTCACTACATACTGTTAAACTTCATAGTCATGGTGCATTTTATAATATATTAAACTACATGATACATTGGTAAATTCATCGATACATTAAATCGTACACCCCCAAAAGTCCATTCCATTAGGGATTAAACTGCATGAAATTCCAAGTTCATGATTTCTTCCTGTCATTGGAATGAACTAAGGAAAATGACCCATTCCTCTCCATGAAAATCATATCCATGTAGGGATACCATATTATAAAAAATACATATAGTATGATTATTTTCCTTACATGATATATAGTAAGTAATTTCTGGATTAACTATCCTAATCCCAAAGATAAATTTTTATAATGCTCTACCTTTAATCATAGTACAAGGTAAAAAGCCTTATATAATTATCTTTATTTTATCAAGATGAAAATTCCCCTAACATTTTCTCTATAATGAAATCTCATATGATTTGGATGATCTCTTAGTTATCTCTCTTCTCTCACATTATGTGCGACTCATGTGATTTTAGGGGACCTAGAAAATCACTAAGATTTTAATGATTATGATACTTCATATTCAATGGAAGGGAGTCCAATACTAGTAAAATGTTGTTAAAATAGCCAAAATAATTTTTGGTGTACATAACTCATCAAACAAATTGAGATGTATGGTTGGTGAGATCCATTTACTTTACATGATATTCAAATCTATCTGGGATATTCTGGGTTCATTGATCTTATTTTATATAAAATTCTACCTGATAAGAATTATTTGTGGATTGATTCCTAGTTTTAAAGGATATATAGTGACCCATAGATCCTCTATCCTAGAACCATATGAAAAGCCTATCAATAAAGTATAACCCTTTTCACATTAACATTATAGAATTCCCATCCACATTGATCTTTCTTGATGATCCTATGTTTAAGAGAAACCCAATTCTCTCCTCATGTACATGAGTTCAATCTATATAGAAGAGGCTTTACAAGATCTAGATGTTGCTTGATTCCATATATAGTAGGATATATAGTTATTCCTAGATCCTCTATCTTATTCATAGTCACAAATTATATCAACTAAGATTACCTCTCTTCTATGTATGAATAAGATCAACGTAGGATCCTTCAACTGAGAATTCATCATATTGGGTCCTATTATAAAAGTTCCCCAATCAACGAACCACTCGTGTCTTGATTCCAATTTCTATGGGGTGTGTAGTGACACCTTGATCAGATATTTTAGGTCTATGGATAAATATAATTAATATGACATTAGGTAATTATGATTCTCTTCACTCATATTGAGACTATTATAATTGCCTACTGCTAGAGTAAGACCATTGAATCCTTTCCCTGGAATTTGAGTGAGATCAATTCAAAAACTATGCACTATATAATAACTATGTGTGGATTGATCCATAATTCTCTAGGATATTTATGTATTCCCAAATAATTTATTCGTGGACCAACCAAAATACCCAATCAAACACCCATTTCATTCCAGTGTTTTTACCCCTTCATTAACATTGAATTACCCTCTCTGGTTCAATATTGAGAAAAAAATATATCATTTTTCACATGATCTAGATCTATAAAAATCCAAAAAATATTTTTTTCTTGTAACATGAAATTAAACTAAAATACATCTAAGTCCCTCTTGAAATAAATTAATCATTATTTAATCCATGTTCTTGTCGTATGATGTTAAACTGTACAACATCTAAGAATTTGTTGGATGATTTAAACTATAGGAAATATAACTCCTTGTTGCGTGATGTTAAACATCATGATATATAAGTTCTTGTCATGGGATATCAGATTTTATAACATCTATTTCCTTGTTTTATGATGTTGAACTACATGACACATGGTCCATCTTGTATGACCATAAACTATCCAAAGATTAAGAACCAAGCGTGGTATGATTATTGTTATTTTGAGATATGAAAAGACATCTAGAACATGTATTCCAAACTCAACCACAAATAATCTCCCACTTTAACTACTTTTAAAGGGTCATAATTACACAACCATAGTGAACATAGTATTGGAATAAATCTATCACCTTTTTTGAACCACTGATTCTATATCTCAAACTTAGTGTCTCGAGTGTATTGGATTAACAAAAACCATTATTTCTAATCAGTAGTAATATAATATAACTTAAAAGGTAACATCTATTTGTATATGAATACCTTCCTCAATATGGAAATCCATACATGCCCCTAATATGGCCTAGAAACTATAGAGATTATTTAATAAGAAAATGGTCATTCAATCTTTGTTTTCCTTAACACCATTGTAGTAGAACATGTCACTAAAATATGGTAAGAATTAATCCCTGAAATAAGCGTCCTATTTCATCACTCCTAATCCACTAACCTCAAGCCATTATTTATATAATTATCACTCTTATTAAAAAGGTGTTATAGTGTTCTTGGCCCTTGATTCCTAATTTAGAAATTTTTATATACCCCCTTTATGAATTGGTTCAACCATCACTAACTTAAATTGTGTACATCACTCAAGAGGGTTTATGTTAGAAATGTGACCTTAATTCATATTGGGGTCAACTTATCCCTTAACATGTAGACTGTCTTCATTATGTTGGTCCATGCATCATGAACTATAACTCTGTCAACCTTGGTTAAAGTTGTATGAAATTAAAATCTATACCTTGATGATCCAAATCATACGACCATAAAATAATAGTGAAAGAGACACAAAACCTATTAGGATGAAAACACAAAAAATAACCCTAGGTAAAAATTAGTCATCCTCTAACCAATCATTCCCCATTCATGTCTTAAGAAAATATCAGTTCACAAATGAAAAAAGGTACACAGATTCTAGAATGTACTATATAGCCCTACCAAAATCTAGTCCATGCTCACTGAACCTACTTGTTAAGGGAAAAAATTAGAGAAATGATATGTCATGTCTCATCACCCTCATATTGTGTTTAGTATATGGAGGTGTAACTTTTAGGGTACTAGAAACCTTTTGGATACCCTTTCTTCCATGAACATACTTCATCACAAAAAATGTTTGAATCCCCAAAAACCTTCAATGGTTTTCAGTAATGCATTTATTTTTCATCAAAGGATACTTATGTTTAGCTATGAATACATGGCCCAATTTGGTTTTTCATACACACCCCCAATCTGGATTTCCAACCAGATGCATGTTTCCATCCTCAGAAAATGTTCCTCCAATCTATGAATGCTGTGAAACTATTTCAACAAACCCTTCATTAAAATATGGTCTGTGGTCATACACAACATACGTGACCCATATCATCATCCTTGATTCAAAATATTTAAGTGTTAATTTACAAAATCTATAATCCAGTTATTCAAGTGTATTTGATACCCTCGATGTGATGAATCCCTGAATCTTTCTCATCTTAGAGTAATATATACAATATCTCATATTTCAACCTTAAAATGTTCCTTAATGCATGACTCTAAACATCATGACACATCGATCTGAACATCATAACCATAAAAATAATACCCACTTCTCAGTAAAATCCATTTTTATCATTGGGATCTTCATTCATGTCATGTTTTTAATTTCCCATACTCGATGGACTATTACAATAATTTGGTAAAATCTATACGACCATAAAATATAATGATACATGCACAAAACTATTTTTCCTAGAACATCATCATCCTATAGTCCAATAAATAATACCTTAGACTATGTGAACTCATCCTATGAGGAATCCTTACATCAAATTTAACAAATATAGTGTTATGGTGATGGTATTTAATTATATACCCTCTCATGATCCACACTTAGGAAGAAATATTTTAGACTCAAGTAGTTGAAGACCATGATTAATTTTTCCCATTCTAGATTAAATGTTTATATAGGTTAAATTTATCTTTATATTTATTTTTGGTGCCCGATTCATTAATATAATGTGATAATTGAAATAAATGAGGAACCAAAAAATTGAAAACTAATTGGGAATTAAATTTATCATCATTAAGAAAATAAGGAAGAGTGAAATCTACAAATTGGTCCCTCTCTTAATCTACATTGACCTACTAAAAAAATTCCCTCTTTAAAATCCCAAAGTTCAAAAATGGATTATTGGGATTCTAAAATGACGTGATGAAACTTGGTTAGTTGTAAAGGATCAACCTCCTTAACCAGAGGAAGTATTATCACCTTGATAACTTCCTTTTTCTTCTCATCCTGGTCATCCTCAAGAATCATTTGGTGTCTTTCTAGTATTCCCTTTGGGGAATCCAACTCTTGATTGAAGTTTTTGATGAAAGTAACCTATTTTTCAACAATATATTGTTTCTCCATCTATACTCTTTCATGATGGGATTCTTGTTGAACTATCATAACCCAATTTTTGGTGGAGTGTGCATTTTATTCTATGTCTTCAAGGTACCCCTCAACTTCTCCTTCTTAATCCTAATCCCGAATGATGGATTTCATTGATATATGAATTAACTAGGTGTTGAAACCCCCACTACCCAAAATAATGATGTAATGATGAAGTGAAACTTTTCATTCAACTTGTCCCTGGGAGTAACAATAATTAACTTCCATATACAACACAGACACATTGATTAGTTGTCTATTAGTTGTCACAGTCCCCTATTATGGCTTAAATTATCTCCCCAAAACTGGAACATATTCAAGAATAAGGTATCTCTAGAATGATATCATAATATCTTTCATCGATCCTACTAGAATTGGGATGTGATATTTCACAGTAAAAAATCTCACTTGTAGTAATAATTTGACATGAGATACGAGGAAAACATGTTAGTTGATGAATAAAAAATTTATCGGTGAAAAATTTATATTATGACTCTATTCTATCAATTTTTTATCCTCCATAGTGAGGGTCATCTTGGTTTCTAGGAAAACATAGATATATCCTAATATAGGCATCTTCTTTTTAGAAATAGTAAGAGCATTGATCTGTTATGTGGTTCCATCTATATATTCTATGAAGTATTTATCATTACCCATCGTGTCTTGTTTACCCACTGATCATTTAATATACTCTATAATATACGCTCATTTATAATATTGGGTGGTTGCCTCCATATGGGTAAAACCACTAGGAAGAGGTTCATGGATATCTTCTGGTAGGCTTGATTCCTTGATATCTTCTTTAAGGTTGGTTGGAGGGACAATGTAAAAAATTTATAGATAGTGAATGCTAAATTATCTGGAACTAAACTACGGTCTCATAGGCTCATCCACTCCGAGCCACCATGAATCCCATATTTGGGGATGAATTTGTGACATGAGAGCCTCATCACTTCTATTCTCTTAGTGATCTTTTTTTTATATTTTTGCTTTCCTAGAGTTATTGTAGTGGGAACCCAAGGGATGATTATTTATAGAATTCCTAGAAGGTATGAGGTGATCCAAAATTTTGTATACCAATGGTTAAATTAGGTAGATACACCCAAAGGAGGAACTTTTAATACAACATGGGTGGCCTTCAGAGCAATCATCACCAATAGTTGTCATTCCACCATCATATGCTTCTCTTCTTGAATGTCTATTGGTAGTGAAAAGATTTGATATTGTAAGAACATGTAATATAATTTAAACATTTAAGTAACACAATACTTATATATTATTTCTTCATCCAACCAAGTCTCTAGGACATAGCCTCTTAGATCCATCATATATAACTGAGCTTTAAATTTTTTGAATCCATCATCGATGATTATTCTAGTAGAATGATCATCGAAAGGGAAGAAATTGAATTATATAGATTTAATTAGAACCCTTTTAGCTGATATATATTATAGTGACAAAGGAATGATACTAGATATATCCTATATGAGGGGTAATATTCAATAATCTAGAATTTTTACTTCACTGTAGAGTGCATATGAATTAAAATGTACTTCCACCCACCCCCAAATCACTTGAAATGCCACCAAAATATGAAAAGGGGGAATTTACTATGATTTTTTTTAAGAATAACTGATTAATATTTTCAAAAAGGTATTGAAATCCCATAGGTTCCACTTGTACCAACTTTTCCACTATAAAAAACAAACACAACCTACTGATATTGTGGGAGTTGAAAAATAGAAGAAGATAGATGACCAACCGCATCACTAAAAATCCAAAAAGACATGCATTCATTGGGATTTAGGGTTTTATATAATAACCCCACTATAAATTGGTTGCTTTCTATAGTAATAAGGAATAACTCATTGGGTTCCCTTGATTCTCCATCACGGAACATACTGTACATCACGTACTGCTCAACCCTTTCCCATGGGGTGCCAAGAAGGCCTTTATCATCAATTAAAAATGGATGTCAAGTCATTTATGAGTGTCCTTCTGTATTCATTTTTAGGAAAAATTTAGTAATTATTAGACCAATGAGGGAGTCCAATTCGAATCCCCCCACATTTCCTTCATGGTAATGAATTCATCATACAAGGCCCATAGATGGGTGACTCCAAGACTCAATCTATTTCCTATAGGATGATAATTACTTCTCCATGTGTCAGGTGAATGGTATTAGATTGTGGGATATAGAGAATTAGAAAATATAGGACTAAATAATAGTTATCATACACTTATTTTGGAGAAATCCAAATATCCTCATAAATAGAAACTGCTTCTAGATCATCCTTGAATTTATCATATTTATTGTGAACTCCATATGCCCACATCCATTCATGCCTAACACCACCACCTAAATGGAAATCCCATTCCTAATTATATCCTTTCATTTGTCTGATAACAGAATAATGAAAAACGTATGATCACTAATATGTCTTGGGGTATGATATGTAATACTATGTGTATGTTGAGGTGATGATATGATGCATCAGGCACACTAGGAAAGATCCCCCATTGTTGTTGTAAGTACCATTTGTAGATATATTGGCTCTAGTCACATTGGAATGCTCATTAAACCAAGAGTGTGACATATCATAATTTGGATATGAGATAAGAACCTCCATGAAGAACACATAACCATACATTTTAAGGATATTGAATGTAGGATACTCATGATGATGTTACTTTAGCTTTCTTGAAAGATTCATTAAGAAAAAATCCCTTTGACGATGATATCCTTAATCAATTCTCTCAATCATTTCTTGGATACATGTGGTAACCCAACTATCTAAAGTGCTAATAATATCTTGAGCCATTTTTCTCTTAAAAATAAAATGTCAATTCATCCAAAAAGATTAATTAGTAATAAAAAAGAAAGAGGTTGGGGTAATGGAGAACAAAGAAAAGAACCTCTAGGTGAAAAATTGACTAAGTAAAAATTAGTTCACTAGTGTTCTTCACCCTCTTACATCACCCAAGGCCTTCCCATATTCCATTTTCCAAGCCTTACCGTCTATCATCATCAATGTGAAAACTCACCCAATAACATTGCTTGGGTCCTTCACCAATGTGAGAGGGATTGATAACATACACACTTATTATTACTGTGATAAGATAAGGGAATTACAAATGAGAAACACACATTACTCAACCAATAATGAAACACTTGTGCATACATAGGTCATTTTCTTTTCACTCATGAAAAATACATGGATGTGGTGTAAGGGTCTCACCCACTATTTATAATTGATGTGTAGTGGGATAAAGTGTATTTATAGGGTAAAATATGTGTGAAAACAATTAGAACAAGCCACCCTAGACATAAAAATAATGTTTCCCTATTCAGAAATCAATTCTGTGCCAGTTTTATTCTAACTTTAGAATTAAATCCTCCTTTTTTTCAATCAGATCTAATACTAATGTGGAAATTTGTTGTGTTCTCTCCCTTTTAAAAATGATTAATACATTAAAGAGGGGTGGTTAACATAAAAATATAATGGGGAACTTCTAGGTAAATGTTTCATGATTTTTCCCAAGTCCATTAGAGTTCACTGGAAATATGAATTGAAGTAAACCTTCAATATTCGGCTAATGGGAACAAGATTCATGTATAAATCATCTTACGTACACTAATTTCATGAAAAATAAAATTATCATTGGGTATCAAATTTTTCAATAATTGGGACCCTTGGGATCCTCATTTGAATCTTTTTAGAAGAAAAGTGATGACCTAAATCAACACTCACCCCAGTTTTACTCTCAAATATTCAAAACAATTTAGGTAGCACATTCAAGACAAAAACCATGGGAAATTAATAAAAAGATAGGGTAATTGAGTTTCTTAAGGGTTTAAATCACCAATAACCTTTTCAAGAAACAAATTCCTCCCTATTTTATATATATTATGGTAGAAGACCCTTACCCAGATATACACTTGAGTAATGATCATCCAAAGAAATCTATGGAGACCCCCTACTACTTAATAAAAGTTACACCCAATTTCTATTGACTATAACATCATCTAAACCTAGTATTGATAGGGAGAAAATTTTCTAAAATATCACTTGGGATAATCCTCTTAATCACCATCACCAGGGTAAACTACTTTTCTCATCCTTACTTAGGGGAATCCCCTTGCCCACCCTAGTATCTTAAGAGTGAAAACCCTTTCTCTACCAAGTATTATAGGGGAAAACCCTTCTTCAAGTCTTTCACTAAGTGTAAATATCCTATTTTTTTCCCATACTAAGGCACCATCCATACCCAATGATTAATATTAGATTACCCCATTTCCTAAGATTCCTATAAGGGTGACCAAGTATCAAGAACTCCTTCAAACCCACCAGACCCACATGATCTGGGAATTCACAGCAGCATGAACCCATTGCATCATGAATTATGTAAATAAAATTCCACTCATGGTTTTCCTAACAAAATGATAGGTACCTGTTGACACTCCTTTTCGTCATAGAGTCTAAAGATTAGAAAAGGGAAATACCTTAGTCCAAATTGATTCATCCTTTGAAGAAACATCAAAAAAATCGACAAAGGTATGAACAAGGAGAACATTGACCATAGGTCGCGCAAGTTCCCTCATGGTCGCGCAAGTATACTTTCGCGAAACCTAGTGGTCGCGCAAGTGACTTGGGCGACCTAAGTGATTACCGCCCGGGTCTTCTCTAGCCTATAAATAGACCCTGTGGGCCCCCCATTGGAGGAGGAATTTTTTCAGAAACTCAGATTTGAGCTCCCGACGCCCTAGTCTCTTCTCAATGCTTTCGAAACACTTCTAAGGTAATTTCTTACCTAGAACGAAAGATATAAAGAGGGGGAGGAAGGCCTAAGTGTTGAAACTCATCAACACTTGCGCGCCTGAGTGGCCAACCCTTAAGGGAAATGGCCACACTTGCGCGCCGCCTAACTCCTTCAATAGAACTTGCGCACCACTATTCTGGAAGAACCTCAAGATGATTCTAAAGGCTTTAACCAAGAGTCGCTCAAGTATTACCCTGCTGGTTAACCGTCGCGCAAGTACCCATGTGTCGCGCCGGTATACCTGCGCGACCAAGACTTGCGCGCCCACACAGTACCTACGCGCCTGCTAGGACTTGCGCGCCCCTGCCTTTTTGGGTGCCCTTCTTGCTCATTTTGCCCCTCTTAAGACGTTCCACCTATCCTATTCAAGATTCAGGCTTCAAAACACTCTTCAAAGCCATTTATGGCATCATTTTTTGATTTTTCTTCCTTATCTGAAAGGAATTCTGTGTAATATCTCTCAAAACCTAGTGATTTACACATCTTTATGTCACTAAAGATTGAGATCTCCTTCATTCAACCTTATCCTTTATGATGAGAGAACTCATTAACTTGGGCCTCCTTTTCAGGAGTAAGCCCCAGTCCCCTAATATGGGAATCCCCCTTAAGAGTATGCCCCAACCATAATTCTCTTAACCTAGGCCTCCTTTTCAGGAGTAAGCCCCAAGTCCCTTAATTTTTCAAGTCTCTTAACCTGGGACTCCTTTTCAGGAGTAATCCCCAGTCTTAATTCCTCTTAACCGGTCCTAATTTACCATTGATCCGGGATTCTTTCTCAGGAGTAAAACCCAATCATAAGTCCTATCCTAATTTGGGCCTTCTTTTCAGGAGTAAGCCCTAAGTTAGAGTATTCAAATCTCCATGAAGCACATATACCTTTATGGACCCTATTCCTGGATTTCTTCCCTGAAGTAAATCCTAATCATCATTTATCTGGGCAGTCATACATACATAAGTCCCACATTATTTCTTATGATTGCATCTTTCATGGAACAATTGTCTAATTTTTACCAATACCTCTTGTTTCTCACACCGAGCATGACTCACGTGAGCTTAGAGTGTAAAAGTAATTATGGCATCCTTCTTTGGGCCATCAATCATAAACATCATAATCCCTTACTCGAACTACGTGGGTTCTGATTCCTTTTCTAAACAAAGGATACGTAGGTAGCCCATCTGCGGGTTCGATCCCAACTTTGAAATAATCCATGTCCTTCTGAATGACAATAAACTTCAAGTGCCCCACTGAGTGGCTTTAAAACCATCCTGGTCATCATAATGACCAAGAGACTTCTATATAAATGTTTCGAAGGATACTATTGACCAAGAATCTCTAAATAAATACAGATGATTCTCTATTGATGAAGAACCTCGAATACATATAAAAGATTCTCTAAATTTCTTACATATTTAATCATTGATTGTCAAATCTGAAGGAAAGCACATTTTATAATTGGTAATGTAATAAGGATTCATGAATATAACTTAAATCTGTAAAGAGAGTCCCGGAGTAGACAATAATTCCCCTAAAAAATGTGTGATGAGCCCAACCTCCCATCCTCTTGACCAATGCAAATTCCTAAGCCTCATCAGTCCACAAACTAATGAGCACCTACCTTTGGAAAGTAGGTTTAAATAGATGTGGAATCATTGGATGTTTTTGGGTCTACGAACAAACCCGTTAGAAACTGATCGGAATGTTTGAATCTCCCATAAAGGCGGTCATCCCCGAATTCCAAGGGAAACAAAAAATGGTGAACCTGATGTGAATCCTTAACCAAGTTAAAATAATGTTTTATCTATTTGTTAGGCCCCTATTTACAACGCAATGAAAGGGCCAACAAAAAACAATCATTGACATATGTGCTCATCCAAAAGATGTTGTGGCTGAATTTATCTTGATTACGTCTGTCATATCAAACATGCACTCTTTCCAAGATATTATACATTTCCAGAATGGCTGCTCTCAAGTTCACACCTGTGAATACCACTACTGCAAATTCCACTAATGCTACTCCTGCTGGATCATTGTCTGCTCTGAGGATGAC
This sequence comes from Viscum album, assembly GCA_963277665.1. NCBI lineage: Eukaryota > Viridiplantae > Streptophyta > Magnoliopsida > Santalales > Viscaceae > Viscum > Viscum album. Next base: position 454,378,232 of record OY728119.1, on the reverse strand, counting down.
ATCACCTACTCAGCGTCTTCAACGCTGGGTATCAAATGCACTGGTTAATGAGTACCGTCAACGTGGTACCATCCCAACTCTGGAGGCTTCCTGACAAGCCCTCCAAGTGAACAACTCACACCGGTCATCCAAATAATGACGACCAGTGATCAAGAAGCAGGCGGTGCTAACCACCGTCTCCAACCATTTTGGGTCGTTATCCCCGGAACGCAATCACCATTCACTCCCATATTCTGGGAATGTGAAGGAGCAGGTCCCTCAGCGCCTTAATTCAAAGAATCAAGAGTCCTTCCTGAGGGATCCTATCAACAATCACCGCCAGACTCGTGTGACAGTATGCTCTCAACATGATGAGGGTACCGACTCCAGGCGTTCGGCTCAGGTTCCTTGAACCCGAGAAGGCAAGACGAACCGCCAGAGGCGGAATCCGGTCAAAAGTGACCAGGTTCTCATCTCTGCCATTTCCGAAGAAGTCCACCAACCTAACTTGGTGGAAAGAAACGAGCATGCACATACACCTACCCATTTTAATTTCACTGTCCAGCAGACTCGTCTAGAAGCATCACGCCAATCCCGCTAGGCAATTCCAGCAGAGTACTACAGACAGGAACATACACCTGTTTATACATCATCAGCTAGTCAGCAGACTCATCTGACTACATATGATGGAGATCATCAACCACGTTTGGCGAAGTGAAATCAGCAGGCACATACACCTGCTAGTATTAATCAAGCCTACCAACAGTCTTACATGATTGCATTCAGAGAAGTCAGTCGGAAAGCCCTGACGACAAACAGGAGGCAGAATCAACTCTCTTCCCCCACACTTGAGTACTTTCAGGATTCACTGACAGGAAAAGGAGGACAGGAGTAGGCACATACACCAAATCCAAGCAGGGAGTGAACGTATATCCCCGTTCCAGCAGCTAAAGTCACCAAGCATATTCTATCAATGGTGAAAGAGCAGAAGCAAATCCCTGCTTATATTCTGGATGCTTTCCAGGATATTATAACAGCTTCAGCAACATCTCAGGGAAATACACATAAATCTATCCCTACCAGTGGAGTGACACATCAATAGTTCACTCCGGAACAAACACACACATCTATTCCAGTCCAAGAGGGTTGTGGGGAATACTCCCCCATATCATACGGACAACCCAGTCAGGCACATACACCTAATTTGAGTGGAGATCGTCAGCCTAACCTGGCCATCTTTCCTGATCAGGCACATACACCTACTCAGTGTAGCCACTTTCATCAACAAGTGGTTTCCAAGGTGAGTAAGAAGGCGTCTAAGAAAAAGACCCACCCAACACAGTCCGGATATCAAGATCCAATCTGTATCAAGGCCTTGCTCGATGCTAGATTTCATGAAGCCCTCAGACAGTTATCTGTTGGAATTCAAGATTCTAATCCCTCATTTCCCAATAATGGGAACATTAATTCCGAAGGTCTTCAATTGAAACTTTCTCATGAAGGCTTTCTTCCTAACAATTAGGTCGATCTTGAAGTTTCATCTTCATATGAGAGCCACAGGAACCCTCTGTGTGGTCAGAAGACCAAGGAGAAAGAGATTTCATATTTTGCTGTAACCCATTATGGTGGTCCTCCCCATGATGATGAATTTCGCTGCGAAATTCCTCTCTGCAGTAGTGATGCACATTGCCCAAAAAATGCTCCGGTGGACAATGTAGTGCCGAGAAAGCCCTCTTATCTTGAGGCACTTGCAAATGCGAAACCAGTCATGTATGATGCTTCATCGCTAGCAGGTGAAATACTTTCTTAATTAGAATATAGCCTAGGGTGTAGGTCATTCTACGAGCCACCCCTAAGTCATGAATCTTCTAGTTTGATCAATGATTTCTCTACCAATCTTATTGAATCTGATGAAGAAACAAGGAAACACCAACTCTAGTCAAATCAGGTAGAAGAATATTTATTGAATGATAAAGTGGAAATGCTGAACCTGAGAAAACAACTGGTGAAAGGTGAAGTGCCAGTCATGTTTTGACCTCTGGCTGACTCTCAGTATGACATTCCAGAAATGTTGACGGAAGATGGAATTCATGATATTCTTCTCAACATATTCAAAACTCTTTGTCAGTTGAAAAAGAAAGTATTTTCTTGTGATGAATATGAAAATAATCTTAAGATAATATAAGGGTTACAATTTCAGATTAATTTGGCATCTCTATCAGTCTCTCGATATCTGAAGGATGAAAAGAAACAGAGATCCCTTCAACATTCATGCCTTGGCTCACTAAGAAGATTGCGTCAGTTAATTTCCAATGCCTCATATGGTATTCGTGTTAGAGGATGGGGTGTTCATGGAGTACTGCATTTCACGGTGCTCTCCAGTCAGCAAAGCCCGCTGAAAATGGTCTCATGCAATGTTATTGCCCATGGCCAGCCACAGTCAATGGGATTTGTTTGTAATCAAAAGCTTTCCCAAGAACAGGCTTCAACTAGTTCCTCTCAAAATCAAGCATATAGAGAACAAGTTGTTGAATTACTCCTACATAAAGCAAAAGAGAATATTGAACAAGCCTCTCGTATGGAGAAAGCACATCATTAAGTGACAGAAATGTCAGAAATCATCCAACGGTCTTTTGAACCAGGTGATAAAAGTGGATACAGGTTAATGAATCCAGCTAATTTCTGGACTAAGGTTCGCAAGATCAGGAGAGATTTTAAGAAAGTCACAGACATAGCATGTCAAGAGCCACCCCATCTTGCCATACTGAGTACTCTTTTAAACCAACCATCAGAATCAACAAATAGGATTTGAGGAATTGAGCGGGAACAGCAGGAACAGCCCCAGTCCACCGGACTGAGGATTTTTTCAAATCATCAATCCCCTCCTCATAGAAAGTCAGTTTTTTATCGACTGGGAAAGAAGACTCAAGAGGAACGAAGAGACAAATTATCAGGAGATTCCATCCAAATTACGATTCTTCAAGAAGTTCCTGAAGGATCAAATCAACAAAAGGTAATGTCTCATCAAAGATAGGAAAGAAGACAATATCACAGAAATGATGATAGAAGGGATGCGATGCATTATGCATCAATCAATGTCATCAATTCCATTGTTGCTAATCCACTAGATGAGGCTCACTCAGGGGACTCAAATGAAGAGGTTCCTGCTCAAGAAGATGTACGCACTGACACAAATGAAGAAGGTGTGTGTACACGAAATCAACGGATTACTTAGAACCTAGGTAATCCTTCGAGTAACCCACTTCCCCCTCTCCGAAAAGAATCCAACAAAGGGAGAGGAAAGAATCAGGTTACATATTCTCCCTCTGGAGAAGGCCAATCGCTCTCACTAGAGCAATGGTTTGCACAACAGGAGGAAGAAATGAAGGAATTAAGGAGGTTGAATGCAGAACTACTTCAGGGTAGTCTTCTTCATGAGCGTGCTGGAGTCAGTCAGCCAAGGGAATTTGTTGCAGCTACTGAGATAGATCAAGAATATCCTCCTCTATCAGTACACCTTCACAGGTCTAATTCTATGGGTCAAGTTCAACAACAGTTGGCAGTACTACCATCAGTTGCAGCACCAACCACCACATTTGTCCATGCTCCAGTCATTGCACCTACCCAAGTCCAAGTTCAACCGTATGTTTCTCAAAAGTTAATAACTACTATTGAGTCATTAATAGCTCGGTTAGAAGCTATGGAAGGGAAACATGCTCAGGTTCAACCAAAAAAGAAAGTTTACCCTGAATGGGTAGATTCAATCTCTCCTCCATCCAGTTTTGGAAACCCTGTATTCCCTATTTTCAATGGATCAGGTGACCCTGAACAGCATTTGACACATTACATGTCTTGTTGTGATTCTATGATGGGAACTCCGGAGCAGCAAGAAGAAGTAAAACTCAGATGCTTCGTACGGACCATGCAAGAACCAGCCTTTGTCTGGTATACAAGATTGCAATCCTGGTCAATTACTGGATGGGAGGATCTTCGCCAAAAATTCCTTCTTCAGTTCAGATCAACTTTTCCAAAGACAATAGTTTTCGATCTTACAAACTGTAAGCAAAGAGAGAATGAAAGGGTCTCATATTTCATTGCTCACTGGAAGGGATTAACATATTCCCTAAGCTTAGCACTCCCTCAAGAGAAATTGTTTCCAATCTGTGTGGAAAATCTGCATGACGAATTACGCACGCCGTTAATCCTTGTGAAATACACAGGAGGGTTTCGAGACCTTACTTTAATCGCTCAGCAGATTGAAGATTCCCTTATACAGGCTAAGGCTAAATCTCGTGTAATTCCATCAGCTCCAGGAAGGAGAATGGGTAAAGCAGAAACTGCTATAGTTATTCTTAAACAAGCACTCGTACCTATTTCTACTTCAAAACCTTCATCTTCTCAAAGGGCTCCACCTCCTGAGATCCAACAACAAAGTCCGTTTCATCTAGATGATCAAAGAGATCAAAGACGAAAGCAATTTGAGGATTTGAAGAGAAAAACATACTCAATCTGAAATGAACATGTTCCTGGTTACTTCATTTCAGCTCTGGAAAATAATCTGGTTCAACTACCAAAGCCCAAGAGGCCAAACAAGGAAGGAGTTGAAGACCGTCCCAATTATTTCCCCTTTCATAAAATGTTGGGGCATCCTATTCAGGAGTGTTTTCTCTTCAAAGACCTCCTGCAAAAGATGGTCGACTCGGGACAAGTTAAACTGAAAGGATCTTCAGCCCAGGAAGCATGTGTCACTGATACAGTTCCAGAGGAGGAAGGCAAATGGCAAGAAGTCAAAAGAAAAAATGCACAGAAGTATGATGATTGGATGGCCAGAAAGACAATCAACCGAACTCATGTTATTTTGCAAACACAATTAAAAAACTGATTGTGTCTTCTGCCATGAATGTTGCGGCAAAACCCTCTTCATCAGAGGGAAAGTCCTCAAAGAAACGGCATGATTCAAAGAAAGAAAAAGAATCAGAAGAAGATGAGTATGTGTCAAAGCCTAAGTTTTCATTGACTCTAGCAGACTTCACTCCATCTACTTCAAAGCCACGGGCACCGCCCCACCAAACGGCACAGCCTAAACATGCTAATCAATAAAAGTCTTCATCAGACGAAGAGTTAATCTTCGGTTCTGTTAATATGATTCAATTAACAGATCCATATGCTAGTCGTAGTTTTGATTTCGATGAGCCTGAATTCCCTGTATCAAACAGGGGAATCATAGGAAGTTCCAGAGGCTCAGGATACAGGGGAAGATGTGGATCTTTCAGAAGCCACTATTCTAATTCTACCCCTGCTAGAACTGTATACGCAGCAGAAACTCGTAGTAGAGCCCTTCAGCGAGCTCAGCAAGAACAAGCAAGTTCTTCTACCAATAGAAAATTCAGTCCTGGTACAGTTATTTTGGAAGACCAGTTGAATGTTCCATCTTCTTCCTCTCAGAAAATAAATGGATCTAATCGGTCTAATCTTCCAAAACCAGGAATATTGCCAACTCCTATCCCATAACAAGGTGCATCAACTTCCAAAGCATCTGCTTCCATGGTACCTTTTAAACCACATATTCCTGTTGGGAAATACAGAGCTCTGGATCAAAAGTATGATGTATTGAAACACTTGGCCCAAGTACCGCCCAAGTTATCAATTCTTGATGCTTTGAATCTGTCAGAAGATCTTTGGTAAGCACTCATCGAGGCTTTGTCAAGTCCTCAGGAGTTTCAAACTAAAATTACTGCAGCTGAAGTCTATCACATAGAGAATAATCCTACATAATTCCATGCAGTAATATCTTTTACTGATAAAGATGAAGATGATGTTGTTCATTGGCATATTAGACCTTTGTACTTATCTGGAAAGGTCAATGGTGTAGATGTTCGAAGAGCTTTCATTGACAATGGTTCAGGAGTCAACCTCATGCCCATTCGTACACTTCATCGATTGGGCCTCACAGAATCTGATTTATCTCCTTCTACCATGATGTTACAAGGATATGATAAAAATGAACAAGAACCACTGGGCGAAGTTACACTCAGAACTCATTTTGGAGATCTTGTATCCAATTCAGATTTCATGGTTGTTGATCAAGACTCAGCCTTCAACATCTTGCTTGGAAGACCCTCGCTACATCAACATGCGACTATCCATTCATCATACCATTAATGTCTCAAATATTGTTTCGATGGTCAAGTTGGGACATTGTATAGTGATAAGGCCATGTTCAAGATATGTGAGTCTCAATACATTGAGGGGGAATTCTATCACATGAAGGGAAGGGAGAAATCCACAACAAAGGAGATTACCAAAGTTAATGCTCCATATGGTTTGGAGAAGATTCCAGTAAATCCATTTACACATGTGAGTACAGATTATGTGTTGCCTATCAGTCAAATTGACAAGATAGACCCAAATCAAAATACTCTTATGAAAAGATCCATAATGTCAATTACGAAAATCGAGCCAGAAAACATGGGAGAAATTGGTAACCCACCAAGCAGTGATGAAAGCACAAATGGTGGCGTCTTCATTTCATCTGCTGAAATCCAACAAGTATATACTTTTCCAATCAGGCCAGAAGATGTTATAGCAACATCGGAGGTGAATAATGATGTCAATTCTCAATCCATCATCTCCTCATTATTATCCAAAGAATACCCTTCATCATCAATCGGGTCAGAAATGGAAGCTTCTTCTCCAAGATGTGAAAATTTTGACATCTCTTCTGATCATGAAAATTCTGCTTTATCATCTACTATGCAAGTAGAAATGGAAGAAATAACACATGATGAAGAAGAAGAGGAAGATCTCAGAGATGCTCCTCTAGAATTCAAAGAGGGTATCTCTACCATTGTGGATGAACTCAGAGAAATAAATCTGGGTACAAAAGAAGATCCACGCCCCAATTTAATCAGTGCGACCATGAATCTTGAAGATAAAAAGATGTATATTTCTTTTCTAAAGAAAAATAGAGATATATTTGCTTGGAAATATACAGAAATGCCCGGGCTTGATCCTGATGTTGCTACTCATCATTTGGGTTTACCAGAAGAACATCAAGGATTTAAGCAAGCCGCGAGAAGAACACACCCAACTTATGCTTCCAAAATTGAAGCTGAAGTGGATAATCTTATCAAATATAACTTTGTTAGAGAAGTTCAATATCCCAAGTGATTGGCTAATATTGTCCCTGTAAAGAATAAGAACAAACAAATTAGAGTTTGCATCGATTTCAGAGATCTGAATCGGCATTGTCCTAAGGATGATTTCCCAGTTCCGATTACGGAACTTTTAATTGATGCAACAGCTGGATATGAAGCACTTTACTTCATCGATGGATATTTTGGAATAATCAGATCTGAATGGCCCCAGAAGACGAGGAATCCACAGCCTTCATAGCCCCTTAGGGTGTGTTTTGCTACTGGGTAATTCCCTTTGGCTTAAAGAATGCAGGTGCAACATATCAGCGTGCCATGAATCGTATCTTCAAACCCTTCTTAGGGAAGTTTTTTTAATGCTATATAGATTATTTGGTGGTTAAATCCAAGCAATTTTCTAATCACTTGGCTGATTTGAAAGTCATATTCCGCAAGCTTCAACAACATAATTTGAAGATGAACCCCTTAAAAGGTGCTTTTGGGATAACCTCAGGAAAATTTCTTGGCTCTGTTGTACACCATCATGGTATTGAAGTCGATCCTGAGAAGACCAAGTCAATCCTTGGTATGTCACCTCCTCGAAATTTGAAATAATTAAGAGGACTTCAAGGACACTTATCCTATATTCAGCGTTTTATCGCCAATTTGGAAGGAAAAAGTTTACCCTTCACCAAATTGATGAAGAAGGGAGTCACTTACCAGTGGACTGAAGAATGTCAGGAAGCATTTGATATTCTCAAGAAATACCTCTTGAGTCCACCGGTACTCATGCAACCTGTTGAAGGAAGACCACTTATCCTCTATGGGACAGCTCTAGAGCGATAATTGGGTGACTTCCTTGCTCAAAAGAATGATGTTGGGAATGAAAACAGCCTCTACTATCTCAGTCGAACTATGCTTGAAGCAGAAACCTGGTATTAAAGTATTGAGAAATGTTTCCTGGAATTAATCTTAGCAGTTCAGAAGTTGAGACACTACCTGCAACATCACGAGGTCTAATTGGTATCTCGCAATAACCTGCTCAAATTCATCCTTAGTCGTCCGATGCTTATAGGATGTCTGGAAAGCTGAGCAGTTATTTTGCAGCAATTCGATATTCAGTATGTGTCTCAAAAGGTGATAAAGGGCCAAGCTCTTGCTAATTTCCTGGATGAACACCCTTCAGTGGGAGACACATCTTCAGATATTGAACTCCCTGATGAGGAAGTCTTCTCTGTTCAAGAAAGTCCTCAAGCATGGGAAATGTATTTTGATGGTGCTTCCAGAAGTCCAACAGGGAGGAAAATGGAAAATCCTAAATTCAACAAAGTTGGATTAGGAATTGTGATCATTTCTCCAGAAAATGCAGTGTTACCTTATTCCTTATTATTGTGGGAAGGTGGTACCAATAATGAAGTAGAATACCAAGCTCTCATTATAGGCTTGGAATTAGTGCTTCAAGAACAAGTGAATCACTTAAAGGTGAAAGGTGATTCAGACCTGGTAATCAAACAAGTCAATGGGGATTATGCCATCAGAAAAGAAGAACTAATCCCTTTGTATTATTACGTCAGAGAGTTAATGGCAGAATTCCCTTCAGAACCGAAATTTTCTTACGTCCCAAGATCACAAAATGCTCAAGCTGATGCACTGGCTAATATAGCCACAACTCTGGAAGATCCAAATCGGGACGAGACAACCATCAGTATTACCCACCGTCATGAAATTTCACCTTATGTTCAAATCAGAACAGAGGAAATTAATGAAATTAGTCCCATTCCTGAATCGTATGGTCATACTACAGGATGGATGTCACCTATCAGGGAATACCTTCAAAATGGAACCCTTCCACCTGATAGAGCTGAGAAAGAACAAATCCGGCGACGTGTGGTCAATTCTACTCTTTATGATAGCCCAAATCACCTAGAGAAAATTCTTTACAAATGTAGTTTTGATGGAGTTCTCTTCAGATGCATTGATGGTGAAGAGACAATGGATGTCATGAAAGAAGTGCATGTGGGAGTCTGTGGTGCCCACCAGTCTAGACATAGACTATCTGATCAGATTTGAAGGCTTGGATACTTTTGGCCTTCAATGATACAAGATTGTGTTGATTTCACAAATAAGTGTCATTCATGCCAAGTACATGCCAACTTCATTCATCGATCTCCAAAGTTGCTTCATACAGCTAAATAATCATGGAAATTTGCCACATGGGGAATGGATGTGGTGGGACCTTACCCTTCGGCTACGACCAAGAAGTTTAAGTACATTCTTACTGCTACCGACTTCTTTTTCAAATGGGAAGAGGAAATACCTCACAAGGAAGTCAGTTCTAAATGCATTGTTAGCTTCATCAAGTCTAACATCATTACCAGATTTGGTGTCCCTCATACCATATTGACGGAAAATGGAACCAACTTCTGTTCATCCGAGGTGAAGAAGTTGTATCAAGAATACAACATCAAATCCAACCATTCATCTCGAAATCATGCAGCGGCCAATGGCCAGATAGAAGCCTTTAACAAGAATCTTTCAAATATACTGCAAAAGATGGTGGATAAAGATAAGAGGACATGGCCTGATAAACTCTTTCATGATTTATGGGCTTATCAGACTACCAGCCGCATTGCAACTCGGTCTACTCCATATTCACCGGTATATGGAACGGAAGCCGTCTTGCCCATTGAAGTTCAATTTCCTTTGCTCAGAGTATCCATTTGTGATCAGTCGTTTACAGATGAATAATCTCAAAAGCAATTGAATGAATTGGAATGGTTAGATGAGAAAAGATTGTGCACTTTGCACCACTTGCAAGTTTATCAGAATCGAATAGCACGAGCTTTTAACAAAAAAGTTCAACTTTGTTCATTCACTCAGGGAGAATTGGTATTAGTTCTCAGAACTCCAATGATACCAGGAAAGAAACCTCCCAAGCTTGATCCAAAATGGGAAGGACCTTACTCAATACATAGGTTCTACTCCAATGGAGCTTATTCATTAATCTCGATGGACGGAGAACTCATCACTACTCCAACCAATGCCATATTTTTGAAGAAGTATTTTGTATAAACACAAAATATATCATATAAAAGGTCATGTATGACCTTAAACTGCACCATCGTCCCACACGACGTTAAAATGCGAAAAAGTTCCCTAAAAGGTCCTGTATGACCTTAAACTGCACCATCGTCCAGTAAGACATTAAACTGTGTCCCCTTCGTCGTCCTTGCTATATGACGTTAAACTATACAGAAATGATCCATATGTATGACCTTAAACTATCTGTAATTTAATCCCACACGACGTTAAACTTTGAAAAAAATTCCCTCAAGGGTCCTGTATGACTTTAAACTGCACCATCGCCCCACACGACGTTAAACTGCGAAAAAAGTTCCCTAAATGGTCTGGTATGACCTTAAACTGCAACTAGGTCCTGTATGACCTTAAACTGCAACTGAGTCCTGTATGACCTTAAACTGCATCATCAACGGTCCATGCATATGACACTAAACTATTTTCAAGTCCCTTACGTCCAGCAAGAAGTTAAACTGTGACATCCTAACTACATGACGCTAAACTGTATAAAATTCCCTTACGTCTGGAAAGACGTTAAACTACATAATCATCAAAGGTCCTGTATGACCTTAAACTACACCACCGTCCAGCATGAAATTAAACTGCATCGTCCACGGTCCATGCATATGACCTTAAACTATTCGCACTTTCGTCCAACATGACGCTAAACTGTACCGTCCTTTTTTCGTCCAACATGATGTTAAACTGTGGGAAAACAAAGTCCCCAATGCATCCAACATGACATTAAATGGTGTACGCTTTTGTCCTCACTACATGACATTAAACTGAACAGTCCCTCTTTCGTCCAACATGACGTTAAACTATATTGTCCCCATTGTCCTAACTACATGATGCTAAACTGTACAAAAATTCCTTGATATGTCTTACATGACATTAAATTGTACTTTTTCCCTGATACATGACATTAAACTGTGTAGTACCAATAGTCATAACTGCAAGACTTTAAACTGCATAGTCCCTTCATATGTCCTACATAATGTTAAACTGTGTATCTTTAAGGTTGTTGCTACCTCTCGTTTCTCACACTGAGTATGATTCACATGATCTTAGAGAAAACCTCAACCATAATACTCTCTCTAGGATACTAACCATGTGTAAGTCCCAACATCATTTTTTAGGTCGTTGTCCCCAAGAAAAAATTGATCATTAATTCATTCTTTAGTTAAACTATGCAGACTTTGATCCTTGCATTCCAGTCTGGGTACGTAGGCAACCTCCCAAGGTTCAAGCCCAAAATCAATCTCTTCACATTGGTTCACCTCCATATCATACGATGTTGATTCGTGAAACCACCACTAGAATCAATATCTTTACATTGGTTCACTTTCGTCCTTTTTATACGACGTTAAACTACACAACACTTTTGTCCAGTATGAAAATAAAGTAAAATATTCTTTGATACCCTTAATTGATAGGGAATCATTATTTACATTGATTTTCAATCATGTTTCATTTCAAAGACTACATGCATACATGGCAATTCCCAAACCTTTTATCTTGGGTTAAACCATCATTGTACTAAAGTCCCCTTTCACCCTTCACATGTACGAACCAAATTTGTACAGAGGGTATTTATAGAACTACATGGGCTTGATTCCTGTCCTTATAGGATACGTAGAAACGTTCGGGTGTCCCTCGAATCCATCCCCATTTCTTTGGGCCTAACCCCAAATTCTACTTTCAGTCCCATGGCTGAAAAGTCCCCATGAAAACACACACTGTGTATTTCTTATAATGGTCCAAGCTCTATGACCCTAAACTAAGATCTATAATTCTTTTGTCCCACACGACGTTAAACTGTAGTTTAAGAACTACGTATGGCTTGATTCTCATCCTTATGAGATACATAGTGAAGTCCAACATTTCAATTCAGGACCCAGCCACAACATGATTATGGTTATCATTGATCTGTGTATCTCTGTATACATTGGACAATACCCATCTTTATGTGTCATAATCCTAACCTTAAATATTTTCAGATCTTCATAACCCTTTTCATGACTTATAGTCACAAAAATGTCAAACTTCTGAGAATTGTTTTGCCTGACTATGCAGCACGTGCCCTTAGGTGGCCTTGCATAAACAGTCTACATAACGGACTTGTTAGCCAAAAGATACTATTTTATTTAACTATGCATCCAATGCCCTTAGGTGGCCCTGCATAATTCAACCCCCTAATGGGTTTGTTAAATAATGGTAACTTCATTCTTGGGAAGAAAGCCTCTTTTGTCCTTATTGGTCTTAAATGATAGTATGTAGGGATCCGAAAAAATAGCCATCCCTAACATATTTGTCCCATATCCTTTTTCATGATTTGAAAAGTATTCAAGTCTATGGTTTATATTCTCCTTCCCTACATTTGGGTCAGACCTTCATAGGAGTGATATCTATTCAGTTCTTCAATAATCTGGTTTGGAAATATCTTCTCCATATTCAAGTACCTCTTTCCATACAGCAAACTCTATACTTTAGAAAATTTTAATCTCCATAAACATTCACTGGATTTTAGCACTAGGAAAGTAAATTTCTGAGATTTCTTTTTCCTGACTATGTAGCACATTCCCATAGGCGGCCTTGTATAAATAGTCTACACAACAGACTTTTTATCCAAAAGATACTATTTTATTTCACTATGCATCCAATGTCCTTAGGTGGACCTACATAATTCAACCCCCTAATGGGTTTGTTAAATAATGGTAACTTCATTCTTGGGAAGTACTTCTTCTAATGCCTTTTAGCTCTTTTTCATATCATTCCTCATATTTAAATATTCTTAAGTCATATTTGACATATTTTTCCCACATACATGAGTATGGTACTATGTTTTCAGATGAATTTTCAAGGAATTGAGTCAATTCTAATTCATTCGGTCAAATCTATTTCGACCTTAAACATTAGCCTTTTTATGTCCGACATGCATGACTTTAAACTGCCCACAAAATACAAAGGAACTCTGAATAAAAGTCAAGTTCCAATCTCACTAAACATACATTTTGTATGATTTAGGTAATATCGAGCAATTAAAAGGTTCGAAGTTTGTAGGGTTATTTACATTAATCCTAGTAAAAATAAAACTATGCTTACTAGGCCCATTCACTTAGGTAAAATATAAATCATGTAGAAAAAGAGAATGCAGGTACAAATGAGTGAAGATGAAAGTGTTTTTCATTGATACATAGAAGATAGAAGGAAATCCACAGACTGGAGTCTCTTCTCTTTTTCAAGAATTACAAGATGCTTTCAACACAACTCTTCATTTGATTTACGACATCCCGAGATTCATCAGGAAACACCTAGAATTCATTCATTCAACTAGATAAAATAAGAGATACAGTGATACCAGCTCTTCTTGGAACAATTGTAAAAGGATGTTCTTGAGTGCAGTTTGAGAAAAAATTTCTACTGATCAAATAGTGACTCTATTTCTGTCCAAGAGACTTGGAAGATGGATACATGGATTTGAGAATGAAGCATTGGAAGTAAAGAGCCATTTGGAGAGATCAATCTTTTCAGATATTGCTCTAATTCCATGTTTGTCTTCTCTCCACCAGCCGGCAGTGGAAAACATTTCAGCCCATGGGTTTTCCATTTTCATATCTGCAAGGAAATGACTTGGAGGAAAAATTTGAAAGTTCACAACATTTTTGTTTCTCTTAATGCACAACATAACCGAAATAGAGGAGTAGCAGTGCAGTTGCATTTCAGGCGTATAATTCTTTGCATCTGGAATATTGACTCCTTGCAGATGACCATGACCACACAGAGGAAGATAGATGCTCTGTGGTAAATTAAGATGATATTTCATTAAGTACTTAGCCAAATCTGGGAGGTTCTGTCACAGATATCATAGTAATCATGGCAAAAAATGTTCATCATATCATCAATCCGCTTGCTAGCCAGTCCATAATCCGTTCCGTTTCTCTTGGGAGCCATTAAATCTACACAAGAGTTGAATAAATTAACTCTTAAATGGATTGATTTTTCATAAACTTTGTGAAGAAATTTGAAAAAATGGACAAGGCATTAAGGCGGACAAGTCTAATTTTGACGTGCAAGTATGGATGTGCTGCACAAGTGTTTGGCGCACAAGTATCACCACGCAAGTCCAAATACCTATACAGTAGCGCAACAGCAAAGAAACTCAGAAAACAGAGCAACCTGCGTGGTTAAGGTGACCTGCGCGGCGAGAACTCGAAGGTTTGAAATCCAGAAATCTCGATGCTTTGTACGAAAGTGAGGCCCTCTATTTATAGACACGGCCAGAACCCTGCGCGCTATACCCTGGGCGACTAAAGGCCGTACCCCTACGCGCCAGACCCTACACGCCCGAAGCCCATTTGCGCGCCCAGACTTGCGCGCCACCTTTCCTTTGGTTTTCTTCTTTTCCTCAGAGTCAAATCCTCTTTTCTCTCCAGATCAAACTCTGAGGGGGGAATTTTGTTGACACTCCTTTTCATCATAGAGTCTAAATATCGGAAAATGGAAATACCTTAGTCCAAATTGATTCATCCTTTGAAGAAACATCAAAAAATCAACAAAGGGATGAACAAGGAGAACATTTCCCATAGGTCGCGCAAGTTCCCTCATCGTTGCGCAAGTATACTTGCGTGCCGCCTAGTGGTCACACAAGTGACTTGAGAGACCTAAGTGATAACCACCCAGGTCTTCTCCAGCCTATAAATAGACCCTATGGGCCCCCCATTGGAGGAGGAATTTTTTTAGAAACTCAGATTTGAGATCCCGATGCCCTAGTCTCTTCTCAAAGCTTCTGAAACATTTCTAAGGTAATTTCTTACCTAGAACGGAAGATCTAAAGAGGGGGAGGAAGGCCTAAGTGTTGAAACTCATCAACAGTTGCACGCCTGAGTGGCCAGCCCTTAAGGGAAATGGCCACACTTACACGCCACCTAACTCCTTCAATAGAACTTGCGCGCCACTATTCTAGAAGAACCTCAAGATGATTCTAAAGGCTTTAACCAAGAGTCGCTCAAGTATTACCCTGCCGGTTAACCGTCGTGCAAGTACCCATGTGTCACGCAGGTATACCTGCGTGACCAGGACTTGTGCACCCACGCAGTACCTACGCGCCTACTAGGAGTTGCGCGCCCCTACCTTTTTGGGTTCCCTTCTTGCCCATTTCACCCATCTTAAGCCATTCCACCTCTCCTATTCAAGATTCAGTCTTTAAAACACTCTTCAAAGCCATTTATGGCATCATTTCTTGATTTGGATTCCTTATTTGAAAGGAATTATGTGGAATATCTCTCAAAACCTAGTGATTTACACATCTTTATGTCACTAAAGATTGAGATCTCATTCATTCAACCTCATCCTTTACGATGAGAGAACTCATTAACCTGGGCCTCCTTTTCAAGAGTAAGCCCCAGTTCCCTAATATGGGAATCCTCCTTAGGAGTAATCCACAACCATAATTCTCTTAACCTGGTCCTCCTTTTCAGGAGTAAGCCCCAGTCTCAAATATGGGAATCCTCTTCACGAGTAAGCCCCAAGTCCCTTAATTTTTCAAGTCTCTTTACCTGGGCCTCATTTTCAGGATTAATCCCCAGTCTTAATTCATCTTAACCAGTCCTAATTTACCTTTGATCCGGGGTTCTTTCTTAGGAGTAAAACCCAATCATAAGTCCTATCCTAATTTGGTCCTCCTTTTCAGGAGTAAGCCCCAAGTTAGAGTATTCAAATCTCCATGAATCACATATACCTTTATAGACCCTGTTCTTGGATTTCTTCCCTGATGTAAATCATAATATTCATTTATCTATGTAGTTATACATACATAAGTCCCACATTATTTCTTATGATTGCATCTTTCATGGAAAAATTGTCTAATTTTTACCAATACCTCTTGTTTCTCACACCGAGCACGAATCATGTGAGCTTAGAGTGTAAAAGTAATTATGATATCCTTCTTTGAGCCATCAATCATAAACATCATACTCTTTTACTCGAACTACGTGGGTTCTGATTCCTTTTCTAAACAAAGGATACGTAGGTAGACCATCTACGGGTTCGATCCCAACTCTGAAATAATACATGTCCTTCTGAATGACAATAAACGTCAGGTGCCCCAATGAGTGGCTTTAAAACCAGCCTAATCATCATAATGACCAAGATACTTCTATATAAATGTTTCGAAGGATACCATTGACCAAGAATCTCTAAATAAATACAGATGATTCTCTATTGATGAATAACATCAAATACATATAAAAGATTCTCTAAATTTCCTACATATTTAATCATTGATTGTCAAATCTGAAGGAAATCTCATTTTATACTTGGTAATGTAATAAGGATTCACGAACATAATTTAAATCTATAAAGAGAGTCCCGGAGTTGACAATAATTCCCCTAAAAAAGGTGTGATGAGTCTGACCTCCCATCCTCTCAACCAATGAAAATTCCTGAGCCTCATCAGTCCACAAACTAATCAGCGCCTACATTTGGAATGTAGGTCCAAATGGATGTGGAATCGTTGGATGTTTCCAGTTCTACGAACAAACCCGTTAGAAACCGATTGGAATGTTTGAATCTCCCATCAAGGTGGTCATCCCCGAATTCCGAGGGAAATAGTACCTTAAGGGATTATAAATCATGTATCCCTAGAGTAATGAGGGTCTATATTATATGGACATTAGTGAAGTCAGTCATGGATCATGAACTCCAAATTTTTTGACTTAGGTCCAAGCTTGATCAATATGGTAGATTGGTGGATGTCTCAGTCTAACCAATGTGCCAAGATAATTTGGGATTCTTATTCATATATAAGATCCATGATGATTCAAATTGATGATTTCATCACCATAAATCATCAACATTATGAGAACACCTATATATGGGATGTATATGTTCTTTAGTAAACCCAAATCATTCTATTATAGGTCTCAAGATGTACCTGGGACTCCTATTAGGTGTAATAACCATATATGGAATAATCCAAAAAAATTGTCTTGGTCCACTTTATAATATCTTATCAAGAAGAGAAGTTCCAATGCATAATCCCTAACATGTCTTCCTCATTGTGATATATCACCCATGAGTCCAGTTGTCCTACACTTTCTAAACATAAAAGGTCCTAATTTAGTTAACCAAAGATGGGAAACTTCCTTAGTAATGAGCCCTAATCAGTAAATCCCTCATTAATGATCTCATCCCAATAACACATTAGTGAGTGGAATAGGGGAATATCTAATGTGTAATACCCACCCAATCTTTTATTTTCACACATTTCATGAAACATATGCCATAATTGTATGATGTTAAACTATGTGTCCAATATCCTTGTAAAATTTCATAAAACTAAGCAACAATATTATTTTCACTTAACGTAAACCTACACAACACTATTCTTAGTGCATAAAGTTAAACTTCCCAATGTTGTCTTCTTGATAGACCTTAAATTATACATATTGATCTATGTGGGATTTGATTATCATTAAATAAGATATATAGAAAACATATCTAATACTCAAACCTAACAAAAACCACAGTCTAAATCCACCATCGTGAGGCCATATTACTTACGAATCCATTTACATCCTACCTTGATAAGCCACATTCCCTAAAAGTTAAAATGTAACCTCATCAGTCTACACTCCAGATGAAAATATACCCCCACGTAGATGTCCATATCCTCCAAATTTTTTTGTATCTTTCTAATCTAGTATATATTCTGTATGATACCATAACTATCCTTATTGGGCCATTATCCTGGTGAGTGCATACTCTGCTTAGTGGGCCATTCTTATTCCATCCACATGAAAAAAATTATCCTTATTGGGATATATTCCATCAAGGTCAACCAGAGATGGATTCTCAGTCATAAGACCTAAAAAAACTATCTACATGGAATTGTCTCTTAGTAGTCCAATCATCATGAATTTAATCTACCTGAAATTAGACAATGTACCAAGACCTTAAAAGGTAAAATATTCCCTATTAATTGTAACAAAAATACATGATTTCTAATTCCATTTAAAAATATAATCCCTTCTCATGGGTTGGATCTCAATACCATAAGCACCTACCACATTACTAGATAGAAATAAACTCCAGAGTTCCCATCTATGTGTCATTAATCAATAATATCCTAAAATAAAATAGAATAACTAATCGATAAATAAATGATGCAGAGGGCCTTATAAAGAGAGATTATATTTTCTATAAATATCCTCTGATACATACAAACGTTCACATCAATGGAAATCCTCTTGTATGCACAAATTTTCATATAGAGGAACGAAAATGGTCATTCATTAGCACTAGAGAAAATAACCCTATATTGGGATCTGGGAATGATTTACTAATATAACTTGAATGTGTAAGAGATTCCCAAATTAGAAAATAATTCCCCATAAAAAGGTGCATATGACATTGACCTCCCATATTCTCGACCAACATGCATTCCAACCTTTCGATGGAAAATCTTAACGACTTTATTCTTTTGGAAAATAAGTAAACAATAGACTAAAAAGACACAATGAAGTCACATAAGAAGTTTTCATAACACCCAAAAACAATTCCATAAAAAACAAATATATTTACATAAAAAATTAAGAATGGTGGGAAACCACGGCTAGAGGGAATTCATCAGATTGATAAAAGATGAGTATTAATTTACAAAAATGTTAGTTTGATCATTTTCTATCCTAATTCAAATTTTTTAAAGATTAATATAATGAAACTATGAGTACAAATCAGTTGAGATAGAGATGAATTATCATTTGTAATTGATTGAAAAAGTAAAATAAATGTTGATCCCCCATCAAAATTGTAAAGAATAGTGAACTTTTTGGAATTTTGGTACACTTACACATTATTGAGAATATCCTCTATAAACAAAGCTCAGTAAAGGTGAAGAAAGAAAAATTTACTATGTCTCTTTAAAGATTTTATTTTCATTATACATTACTATGAGATAAATAGAGAAGTGTGTTTGTCTCACAATTGAACAAGATCAATATGAGATTTGTTTAATATTTACATACTCTGAATCACCCCCTACGAGGGTATTCTTTATACTATAGGACCAAAAAGGGGTATCAAAGAAATAGGTACAAATATGTGGAGTTATTATCTCTAGGAATCCATAGTGGTGATAAATAACTAAGTGATTCTTGGATTTAATTGAAATAATTTTCATCTTTAGATGAATCAGATGTGACACTACATCTAATCCATAGACATGGATGTTTATACAAATTTTATTCATAGGAATTTATTCATAATATGTAGTGGATATTTTTTAGAGAGATATTGTAAAGTGGTGGATGTCAAAACCATGTGAATCAATACACTAGGGTGAGGTTTGAACAACTTAGTCTATATGAAGGATATTTCAAGTAAAGTTTCATGCACCATGTTGGGAAATTTTATTAACATACATAAAGGTGACTTAAAGATATGAGAAATAAATTATAGGTTATTTAGAATAAGTATAAGGAATTGACTATGAAATTAAAGGAAATGATTAATTCATTATTAGATTAGGTGAATGTGATTGTTAAGGATATGTTTTGTCTTAGGGAAACCCACCGTGATGTGAAGATAATGAAGCATATCATGAGAATATTTCCACATTAATTAAAATTTAAAGTTGTAGTGATTGAGGAAAAGGATCCTATAGAGATGATTTTATATAGTCTTCACATAACTATTTTGTCATATGAAATGAGTAAAATGATAATGATACTGTTTGAATATAGAAATTTAAGGATATTATATTCAAGAAAATTGAGAATATCTTAGTGGAAGATGATTCTGAATAAAGGAAATTTGACACAGTTATGTCATTATTTTTTATTAAATCAGAAAATATGAAAAGAAAAATTCAAAGGGAATCCTCCAATCACACATTTTTAGTGTGAAAATATAAAAAACTAAGATGAATTAACCTAACATGTTAGATGATTTGGCTCACCAAAGGGCCTCAAGCACACCTCCCTGTATGTTCGAGGCTGTCAAATAGTACTAAGAGTTGAAAAGATACCATGAAGTTACAATACACTTTAGTTAGAGGGTAATAATAGCATGAATAATAAAAAATACATAAGGATAAACATAAAAGTATGAATAATAAATAAGATAAAAAAACATTACATAATAAACAAAATGCATCAAACAATCATACAGACTCTCAAGCTTTTAGAACATACAAAAACCGATTACCTATTGGGATGACCACATATAAAAAATAAAAAACTAAAAATAAATATGCAATGATCTACTTCCAAAACTGAGAAGAACCACATACTCGGTATCCATGACTCTTGAGCTAAACCAGCATGTTCCTGAGAAACCACATGAGCAGCTTCACTCAATCAATCAAAATTGGGAATTGGACCCATCCACTACAGAACCTATGCTCTAACCAAGAATCATATATCATGTATACATTATAAAACCCCAATATATTTATGAAAAATTTCTCTTTAAATGATTTTATTTTTTCGATAGTGTAACATCACAACCTGGATTACACTAAAACAGTGCTATGATCTGGTTGGTTACAAGGCATCAAGCATGCCTCACTCTAATCTAGAGGCAACCAACTAGAAGCGAGGGCCTAGGGTGTGATTTTGGGGAGAGTATGACCTTATATTAGAGTGAGAAAATAAAAAAAATAACTATGTATCATATATAACAAAAAATAAATAGAGTGAGGTAGTAACAAATAAACTGAAATAGAATATGCTGTAATAAGAAATTAAAATTCAATAAAATCTCAAACAAGTATGTCATACATACAACAATGGTCACCCACTGGGCTGACGATACATATATATAAGTACAAAAGAAACTGAAATAAAATTATAAGTCTCTATTAATAATTTTAACCCATACCATGTACCCAGTCTCTATATACCATCGAACTGTACAAGATCTAATAGAAGAACCCACATGAGATGCTCCGCTCGAACATGAAACTCTAGGTCTTTACCCTATCCACCATAAAATTTTGATCAAACTAAAAATTATACATAAGGTATACAAGTACATTGAAGTGAATGTTTAGGGGTGAGAAATAATCTCATAAGGCCACCCCAATGATGAACCTATAAAATATACTTCCAATAGTGCATGTAGTCCAATATACTCTGCCTAGGTGAGGCTCATCTAGAAAGAAAAGTAAATCTAATAATGTGAAACCACATTCGAACCCCAAGTCCATGATCCTGATCAACTAGAAAATGTTCTATCATGGATACACATACTTATATGTGAATACATGTATAGTCCCATACCTATATATATAATCATAAATATGAATATTCATGAGTAATGTGAACAAAATAACGTAATACCAATCAACAGTCGATCCTTGGGTCTGTAATCCTGATCGCCTAGACATCCTATGCAAGGGAATTGAGATGGACATCATGCTACTCAATCTATGTATCATTAAGTCAATATCTAGGTTCATAATCCCAATTGACATATACTTGCTTTTTAGAATGCTGGAAATGTCTCTGAGAAAGCTATGTCCCCGCAGGGGGATACACATCCTACATCTGGGATCACCCATACTCACCTACAATCATTGTAAAGAAGGATTCTAGTGAAGTACATCTAGAAATCCAATGAATGGATAAGATATAGATGTCATGATTCTCAAACCATGTAAATCCAGTTCAATTCTCGATCCCCAGGTCATAGTCCATAGGTGGTCACAACATTGTTACTTGGATGAATCCTAAGGGTTTGACCCTTACGCAATCTAAAAGGTGGGATCATCTATGAGATGTCATTCCCACACTTAGATATCCAAATTTGAATGTCAATCATAGGTTTGATATTCCATGATCAACCACCCTGATAAAGAAAATGGATCAAAAGTTTGGTCTAAGAGAGAAATTTTGGAGATCCTCATCACATGAAAATTCAAGGAGAGTGAAGCCATCCTCCATAAGCTATAGGTCGAGGAGAGTGTAATAATCCCTTATAGGCCACAAGTCAAGGAGATAATAAATATCCACTAATAACCCTAAGTTTAGGTGAGTGCAATCATCCTCATTTAACCCATGAGCCGAGGAGAGTGTAATCATCCTCATTATATAAAAACTTGAGGACAAATGAATCATCCCCATCATTATAGAGAGTGGAATTATCCATGAGTATCATTAATAGGGATTCCATCCCCGTATATCATAGGATTAATATCAATAGCTATATTATAGGAAGAAAATATGGAAAAAAAATATAATAATAAATATATATAGGATCAATATCCATATCCTAGGTAGTACCTCCGGGTATACAAATAAATATAAGAAATAACTTGGATCCAAAGCCGGATCCCAGGAAATCATGCCTGGGAATCCCAAAGAGAAATAAATATGCCTCACAACAGTCTTAATATCCACTAACTGGGAAACACCTACGGTAATCATCACTATATCATTAATAAACCCATGAATGTATAAAAAAGGGTGAGGGTGTATGAATTCTTTAACCCACCACTACTAACACAACCCCAGGGGATTATAAGTTTGGAAAGGGTTCTAAAGTGACACCCACTACCATACCTACCCAAACCCGATGTACTAACTCAAGGTCAGTCAAACATCAGGGCACCCACTAGGTACCATAAGTCATACATTGAGAGGCATCCTACTTGGGATGCTTAGCTAAAAATTGTAAAGGAGTAATACAACATGTGATCATCAAGGTTCACGCATAAGAGAAGGAATCCTACTTGGGATCCTTAAGTGTAAAGGTAAAGGGAGGAATCCTACATGGGATTCCCATGATTTTCTCATAAGAAAATGATTCCTTAGGGAATCCTTAGTACAAAAAGAAGATAGAGGCATCCTACATGGGATCCACTAGGTAGAAATATAAGTAGATAAATCCAACAAGGGATCCACGATAAGAACTAGTCTCACAACCTCATAGGATAGAAGGGGACATCCTTCAAGGGTGATGTTCTTAAAGAAAAATATATAAAATAATTAGTAAAGAGAGATAAAAAATGGATCATATCAGGAAAGGCCTCACTCTCATGAGACACTAGATATAATTACTGAAGGAAGAACCTATCCATTAGGAAAACTCTTGAAATTCCACCTAGGATTCCTCAAAACACCTCAGGGGTCTTACCATAGAGATCTATGAAAATAAATACTCATAATGGACTACTCATGGGTCTAATTATGAATCATGGGAGAAAGGATATGATAAACCCTAAAAATAATGGAAAGGGAGGAGTATATGGCATGTGTACCCTAGTACATGGTGTGTACCCCAGTACATGTTGGGTACCCTCAAGGCCCTATATGGGTGTGTACTTCTACCTATACTTGGTATGTAGAAGCCCAAGTACACAGTGTGTAAGATGATTACATGGATTTTACCCTACATAGGGTACCTACCCATGTCCCTCATATGCCCTATCCATGTATTTGGCAAGGCTGTGTAATTATATATGTAGTGCAACCCACATGTGATCTAGCTGTGTAATCTACACTACATGTTCCCCTTACACAGGAAGCCTGTCTAGGTGCTTGGATATATAGTCGAGTACCAGTACAAGGTTTGTATTCCCCATACATGGTGTGTACTTACGAAAGTTCATATTCCCCAAAATGGAAGTACACACAATATGTGTTCCCTGAACCACTTGCTATGTACACAGGTTTTCCCAAACAGAAAACACTTTAATCACCCCAAAACCCCCATTTACCCCAACAGTAGTAAATAAACTATAAAGGGGTGCTAAGAAAACAAAATAGAGGTTTAAAACTAGAAATAAAAAAATATATGGGATTTATAAAAAAAATAAAAATGGCCTACCCTTGGGAGGAGGAATCCGCCGAAGCATCAAACATTTTGACGGTCTACGGTTTTTGTACAACGATCCAGCGCATTCTGAGTTCTGTGCCGATACCTAATTCTCTTCCCCTCTATTTATCTCTTTACCTATCTCCCTACACCTTTCTCTTAGTCATGTGGAAGAGGATTCATATAGGGTGTACATGATAATACATAGGATAAGGAAGAATGGAAAGAGGAAAAGAAAAGAAATAAAAAAGAAAAGAAAAAGAAAAGGTGGCCCGAGCTAGCCCCAAAGCCTAACTTGAGTTTATTACTCACCTAGTAAAATCTCCCAATTATGGACTCAACAACATAGACAAAATCTTAATCTAACACTCTATTTAAAATTTATTACTGAATGAACCTGTGTGAATAGATTAATATTTAATTTATTAAAAATTAAATATATATCATTCCACTAAAATTATAATGGCTCATATTTCCACTAAATTCCTATCCTAGGGTAAAAAACCTATTCTAGGATGAAAAAAGTGGTCATAAAAATTATCTGAGATCATATAACAGAGTAAAATTACCTTTTACCTCTTATAAGAATCTAAAAGAAAAAGATAAAATTTATGTTAAAAAATTCAGTCTGAAAAGACCCGGGATCTTGCAATCTCCCCAACATAAACCTTCTTATCCCTAGGAATCATGGTGTTAAGACCAACAGTCATACTCATAGCCTAATAATCTACAAAACCAAGCTATATAAACTATCCAATTATAAATATTATAGCATCAACAACTATCTATTACAAGGGAGACAATTAATTTTTATTGATCTAGTACTCCCCACCATAGGAATACCCCTATCATCATCTCAAAAGAAAACTTCAAGCTCAAAAGCACACAAAAAATGATAAGTCCAATTAGAAAATAGGTCCACCACCCTCAAAGGTTCAATGGTTCACTCCACACCTAATGTATTACCTTACACCGCTCCTCAACCACAACCTCAATAGGTCTCCTTCCTCAACTAGGGAGGAATATCTGAAATCAAAGAAGCTCGACATAAGGACTAATATCTCTTTTAATACTCAATAAAATTCCAAGATATAGAATGATAATATCTAATAAGAGTACACTAAGATTCTAAAAAATGGTGTGTAGAAATCCCTCCGATCCATAATAACAACAAAACAAACCGTACTTGTATTTAACCAAGACTTAACACCACATCCACCAAAAAAGCATGTCCTAGTTCAACCATCAGTCAACTGTCCTATGGTAGCCAATTTATTATAGATGTCACCTCTACCATGGATGATAATTCATCATTTAACCACAACACATGGGAAAACAATCCATGAAAATTATTGACAAATCGGTACAAATCTCGCACCCTGCCACTCACCGATTAATATTCAAATGATACAACGTGCAAACATCATGTACCTTTATCTCCCAACTCACACCCTAGTGAGTCATACATTACAAGGATAATTTGACCATGATACACGACACATCATTTTAAATTAACCATAATCTCTCTTGGAACTCATCTTCAAAATCTGGCACCTCACCTATGCCTCAATTTATTCCATGGCAACCTGTTACCCGACATCATTCTAGTCAAGAGCATATACTAGTGCTCCAACTATATTAGAAAAAATGGAACACTAATTATCCAATCTAGGAACACAAAAAATCCTACCCTTTGAATAAAAACTTGATTCAAATCACCCTAGGTAATTGTGAAAATCTTAAGACATAAACATGCCTATAATACATGAAAAACTCAAGAACATACCGTGCCTTGATCTCAAAATGATCATAAAAAAGGATCACTTCCTAAAATGAATTCATAAACCAATTCCAAACAATCTCACAAATGTTTCCCTTGAACAAAATGGAATTTGACCTACAAGGTTCTGAGCCAAATCTAAGGGCCTCTAGGTCTACCACATAGCCCTATAGATGAGTTCTCACAATAATGTCACAAGGTCTAACTACCTAGACCAAAATGTAACGCCCCGACCCCAGCTACCGAGAGTCGGTGCATTACTTCGTAACATTGTCATGATCACAAATGATCATGTCTCGAAAGACCAATTAGTTTAGTAGCCTTGGAAACACTAGATACATTCACAAATGTTACATTACATCATAAAGTGAAAAACTAAAATAACAAAGTCTCCATAGTCCACACTCATATCCTCTTCTGACCATCCCTGCAGGTCATTCATACAATACTTTTTCACATCCTGGAAAATATTAAAACATTGAAAGGGGTGAGCTCAGATGATCAGTAAGGATAACAATATAGCGGAAGCTTTCATAAATAAACATAAACATTTAAGGAAATGTATAACTAAAACAAAAGCCTTTTAAACTTGAACTTCAACATAATATGGAAAAAGTAAAATGAAATAATGCCATTTACTTATTCATATGGATATTCTACTGGTCGAATAATCACATGAAATATCAATAACCACTTTCATAATGATCGAATGCATAATGCCAGACTATCATAACCACGTAGCCAAGGCCTCGTGCCAAGACCACAAATAAGATTTTGTCAAGGCCTCATGCCAAGACACTAGTTTGTCTCATGAGACCTACCGATGCAATTTTTTTAGAATATACTTATGTTTAAAATTGCTCAAATATACTCCAGTGTTTTTCTGAAAAAATTATGCAAGCTTCTGAAAACAAAATAACTAATTCTGAGACTGCTCGACTAATTACATGCCATGATGGGTCCACACCCAATCCCTTCCTGTCTACCACACTCGAGAGTCGGGTTTTCTGAAAACATTTTTAAGCTTGCGTTAAATACGTATACATTTG
The DNA here is from genome assembly GCA_963277665.1 of Viscum album. NCBI lineage: Eukaryota > Viridiplantae > Streptophyta > Magnoliopsida > Santalales > Viscaceae > Viscum > Viscum album. Next base: position 454,351,395 of record OY728119.1, on the reverse strand, counting down.
CACTGGATTTTCATATATTTTAGAGAAATATCTCTCTATTTTTTTAAATCATTTAAAAAAAGTTATGGCTTGCAGAGGAAGCCGAAACTCAAATAATGATCATGGCGGCAGAGAAGTCGTTGTCGCCGCAAATGTACAACAAGAAAAATATTCCTTTTTGTCATTTAGTAAAATGATTCTGATGCATCGAGGAGCTGTAGCGGGCTCCAACCGTCACTTATTAAGTCCAATGCATTCCTCATATTAATAGGTTTAAACATATCATAAACCATAACATAACCGTATCACATAAAACATGCATAAAGGAAACATAAAATTTCCACATTTCAATCATAAGATATCAATACAACACATTGATATAATAAAAACACTTTCAAAACGATTTTCAATACCAAAATAAACGAATGTTAAAACTTTGTATTTATTTTTCATTAAAAAAAAGTCATGGCTTGTAGAGGAAGCCTAAACTCAAATAATGGTCATGGCGGCGGAGAAGTCGTTGTCGCTGCATAGGTACAACAAGAAAAAAATTCCTTTTTATCTTTTAGTAAAATGATTTGTATAAAAATATTCATTTTGAATAAATGTAAAAGTCAAAGGGGTTTATACACCGTATAAAAGAAAGTTGTGCATAAAACAAAATATGCCTCAATGAAAGGAGATTGAGACAAAGTCCTTACCAAGATCATTTTTTTAAATAAAATAGATCTATTATGTTTATTCTATATAATTACACATAATGAAAGTACAAATACATGATAGGACATAATAATATCATAACATAATTTGAAAGTAGGAGATTAACCCAAAGAATAGAAATTGGGTTAAGAAGTTCCCTTACCTCGTGTCCGACTTGACTCGATCATTCATTAACCTCCTGAATAATAAAATAGAGTTAATTTCTATTTACTTAAAAACCTTTCTCATGTTCATTATTCCTTTTATATCACTTATTACAATGTTATGAACATTATGTAATTATTTAAGTTTATAACGGTCATTTTGTCGATCTTTGGTACTTGAATCAAAAATAAACTTCTTATAATTACAATTTGTTCATGTGGTAAAATATCCATTATATCCATAATTATATTCATGATTTATATATCATATACATCATATATATCCAGTATATACATTCATTTATAATATTACATAACATTTAGAGGTAAGAAATGAAATGCACCTTTCATGGAGACGGTAAGCCGTACTTACGCATGAACGCTACTTTAATTTCTATTTCATATTTAATGGAATGAAGTTATAATTATATAAAGGTATAATATAATTCCAGTATAATATAATGTATAATACCATTTACTCCATCCTTTATACATCCCACATATGGCATTAACGATTCAAATCACTTTGAGGGGGCGGTAGTCCGCACTTCCTAAAATGAAAATATCGCGTTTACCCATAATGGAAACAATAAAGGTATGCCATAAATGAAAAATAATGAACCTCAAGTAAAACATAAACATATTATATATCATATATAAATAGAGCGACATCTTAATGGCCACCTTTGAAGGTTTTATATGAGTGTTGAACAATCATCGTTTCGTGAGGCAGAAATTCTCCATCCATAAAAACCGTATGTTCTTTAACCATTAGATGTAGGTGTGTGTAAGTGTAGCTCAAATAATCATTTTAAAAACATCCTAGTATATTGAGGATACTGGTTTTGTTACAAAATAAATGAATAAAAAGAGTTTAAGGGGTTGGAGAAGCAAAATAAAACCAAAGAACATATGAGAAAACCCTACCTTTAAAACGGGTAACTCTTTTTGATTTGAGCAAAAGGATTACTTGGGAAGAATTTTGCCCAAAGTGAGGCTTCTAGGAGTAAGGGAGGGAAGTTGGGATAGTATTTGGGCAGAGTTTGGCTGAGCCAAAAGGCTTTGAAAGTGTGAGTAAGGTGGTAGTTGTGGGGGCCTTTTATAAGTGGAGAGGAGGGGCACTCTTGGAAAGTAATGAAATGTTACTTTATTATATAATGAGTTTCGGATTTTAAAGGCCCCACACTTATATAATTCGAGGATAAGGTGATAAGGGTTCTAAATATTCTCATCCAATAGGCTTTGGACAAGTGTAATTCTTTGATTTTACATTATCCTTCCATTTTATTAAAATTGTTAATTAATGAGGTAATCACTGCATCATCATGGTGTCATAAATAATTTAATTTATTTAGGGTATAAAAATTAAAAAAAACTATCATTATGTAGGAAATATTTTTATATTTCTAATGAATATTTATAGTCAAAAATATGACTTGTTTAACCCCATTAAAAAATTGTTTTAGTAAAACATCTCTTGTTTGTGACATTTTTATTTTAACATTAAAGAAAAAGTTATTTATGTCATTTTCCTACCAAAGTGGCTCCATGGGGTCCCCACGTTGACCCATGGATTGTCTTGGTTGGCCATGACACATACAATAGGGGTAGGACAAGTGTAAAGGTCATTCCATATTTTTATAATACTATTTTTACCTTAAATTTCACTAATTATCTTTAATCGCGATTAATTAAACATAAAAGTTACTATTCACCAAAAAATTATTTTAATCCCATTGAACCACATTTTACTTTCTAATGACAACCATGTATGTCGGATTTTTGAAAATCAAATCACAGAAGTGGTATTGTTTCATTTAAATGAAAAATCAGTTTTTTTAACTACCACTTAGTGGTTTCACTATTCATCAAAAATTGATGTTTTTCAGAACAATGACAAAATTTCACCATAAGCTATAATTGATATTCCAAATTCAAAAACGATGTCTATTTTAAAAAATTTCAAGCATATAAGTTGCATTAATTAATTTTATAATTAATTCCTGCTATCACAACAAATAGCGTGTTTTTAAGAAACAATATATATCAAAAGATTGACAATTGTTTATGTCCAATTTCAAAGTGAAATTAATTCTAATGAACACCATTGGATAAAATGGTAAAAATATATTCAAATTATAATTTAAAACCACTCAATAGTATAATTTATCACTATAAATTATTTTGATCAAAAAAGTTGTTTTATGTATTTTCACTATTCATAAAAAAAATGGAAGTTCACAGAAAATTACAAAAAAATCAACTTAGGATAATTTTGATATTACGAATACAAAAATGAATTCCATATTGAAATATTAGATTTCCATAATTTTAAAAAGTGGGTATTACTATTCATAACAGCTACTTTGATTATTCGCGGTGTGTTAGAACTCGAAGTTGCGTACAATGCAAGCTATTGCATTATTGAATGAGAAGCGTATCATGGAAGCTCGGGGTGTTACATTCTCCCCTCCTTCAATAACTTGCATCCTCGCAATTTGAAATTTTTCTTTGAAAATAAAAGGTCGAAAATAGAAAATACCTTTGTGGAAAACCCACATCGGAAATAAGGTTAATAAAAATATAACTTTAAAATATAGAAAGATAAGTACAAAGGTCACCCGAGATAGCCCATACTAGGATTCTATGAAAATTTGGATATGGAAGAAAAAAAACCCACCAAGGTATGATGGAGAGTCGTAGAAAACTGGATTAGGAGAAAGTTAACCATAAGAAAATCACAAACTTGTGATTGGTTAAATAGTCATTGAATCCCCAGTTGGAAAAGTTAACCGGCAACGTTTTTGTTTTAAGTTACCTTTTATAAAGTTGAGGAATTTATTTAGGAGATTTACGAAGAATGTAATGGAATATACATACTTGTCATGTAGACTTTCATTCTTTAATAAATTTTTACCACGAACCCATCTTTCACTCCAAATGGTAACAGAACTCAAAAATATTCTATTTATCCTAATCGTACAATGTTCAAAATATTAACACATACCATTTAAATTAGGAAAACTATTTTGTAATAACTAGGGACTTCTTATAGGCTAGTGGTAGGTAATAAAGGCCTGTCACACTATGGTTGTGGGTTCGATTCCTGTAGCTTTGTCCGACGCAACGGGTTATTCCCCACCCTGCAGGTTGTCCTTTTCCTAAAACTATAGTATTATAATATTCCAAAAATAATCTTCAGAAATGTTTTAACCTTAAACAATACTATCCAAAGTTCAACTTAATTCATTCCAACCTTTAGAGTTATCTAAAATACCTCTATAAAGACTTTCTCTAAAAGGTCTCTAAATTCCAAAATCAATTGTAACATCAGATTCCCCAAGCAATGTAAAGTTTCTCTTATTGTCACATACTAAAAATATGATTACCTTCATCATATTAAAACCTTAATGAAAAAAAACAAGTACTACAGTACAATCCTTATATATATCACATTATTATTATAACCAGAATATAATCCTTGAGTCCAAAAGCACCAATACATTAATTATTCCACTTCAACAGTAGTAATAGCATAAGATTGTCCTTGATCCCTTGGCCTTTTCTGAGGTAAGTTTCCCTGACGCTTAGGAAATTCATTTGCATAACGCCCCATTTCCCTACAATTGTAGCATTCAACACTGATAGCCTCTTTCTTTCCCTTGCAATCACGCCCATGGTGACCTTTTCCCCACATTTATAACAAACTCCCATTCCTTTTAGGCATGTACCAGGGTGATTCTTCCCACAATTATCGCATAATGGAAAATAATTCTTTTCCTTTTTCCCTTTATCTGTCTCTTTTTCCACTATTCTCTTCTTCTCTTGCTTTACTTTATTGTCATAAGATTTAGAGAATTCATTTTCTGTCTTGATAGCACACGAGACAATATCTTCGTACGATGAGAAGGATTGTGATACTAAATCTCGACGGAGAAATGGTTTTAACCCATAAAAGAAACGATCAATCTTACCTCTTGGGTTACGTATATATTCTGCAGCATACCTTGCTATCCTTGTAAAGTTATACTCATACTTTGCGACATTCTCATCCTCCTTCTGCCTCAGACTCAGAAATTGACTTTCCATATCTGCTCTATGGTCAAGGGGAAAGTACTTTTTTAAGAAAAGCTCTTTGAACTCTCTCTATTCCATACTTGATACCTCTTCATCTTCCTTTGTATTTTGAATCAATGACCACCATTGATCAGCATCTCCAGTGAGGCGGTAAACTGCCATGATAAACTTCTCCCTTTCGCTACTCCCCAAGGCGTGGAATATTTTATCTAAGGATTTTATCCATTGCTCAGCTAATAACGGATTTGTACCCCATTAAATGTTGGTGGTTGTTTCCTCATGAAGTGGTCTAACATTGATCCTCCACGTTGCGGATCAGGGTGATCCATACGAGTAAGGTTATTATTCATAACCTGAGTGAGTTGTCCCAGTATGGTAATAAGTTGATCAACACCAGTTGTATCTCCAAATCCACAATAATTATCTTGAGCAGGAAGGAAATCCCTACACGGAGTGCGTGCATTGATACGGTTTCCATTACTTCCACTAGGTGCCATTTCTAAACAATGGCATAAACTAGATTAGTTTATGAATCAAAATACATAATTCCATACTTGTAAAATACTTAACATAAATTTAACTATTTATGGATATAATCCATAATCATAAAAATGTTTTCTTTGAGGAAGTATATACTCATAACCCTTCATAGTGGTTTGTAAAGAAAATGAGAATTATCCTAAGCATATCCCCCGGGAGTGTCGTAACCAAGAGTGCAGCAAGGCCCATTGTCGTGCACCAGTTCCCGTTCGAGTCTAGCTCAAAGCACTGTTTTCAAGTTTTACCCCAAGGTACATCTGTGCCAGAGCCGCCTCTACCTGCTCGTATCCAGACATGGATGTAGGCTTGGAAAACTCACAAAATCTCTATAATACCAAAATTATAGGAAGTTCTTCTATACTAATCCTCAAATTCTATATTTAGGCTATGTGATCTAATCAGAGTTTATCTAAATCTAGCTTCCAAGGTTAGTACTAAACTGCCTCTGATACCAACTGTATGGCCCCGACCCCAGCTACCCAGAGTCGGTGTATTACTTCGTAACATTGGCATGATCACAAATGATCAAGTCTCGAAAGACCAATTAGTTTAGTAGCCTTGAAAACACTAGATACATTCACAAATGTTACATTACATCATAAAGTGAAAAACTACAATAACAAAGTCTCCATAGTCCACACTCATATCCTCTTCTGACTATCCCTGCAAGTCATTCATACAATACTTCTTCACATCCTGGAAAATATTAAAACATTGAAAGGGGTGAGCTCAAATGCTCAGTAAGGATAACAATATAGCGGAAGCTTTCATAAATAAACATAAACATTTAAGGCAAGGTATAACTAAAACAAAAGCCTTTTAAACTTGAACTTCAACATAATATGGAAAAAGTAAAATGAAATAATGCCATTTACTTATTCACATGAATATTCTAATGGTCGAATAATCACATGCAATATCAATAACCACTTTCATAATGATGTAATGCATAATTCCAGACTATCATATCCACGTAGCCAAGGCCTCGTGCCAAGACCACAAATAAGATTTTGTCAAGGCCTCGTGCCAAGACACTAGTTTGTCTCATGAGACCTACCGATGCAATTTTTTTAGAAGATACTTATGTTTAAAATTGCTCAAATATACTCTAGTGTTTTTCTAAAAACATTATGCAAGCTTTTGAAAGAAAAATAACTAATTCTGAGACTGCTCGACTAATTACAGGCCATGATGGGTCCACGCCCAATCCCTTCCTGTCTACCACACTCGAGAGTCGGGTTTTCTGAAAACATTTTTAAGCTTGCGTTAAATATGTATACATTTGCACTGGATTTTCATATATTTTAGAGAAATATCTCTCTATTTTTTTAAATCATTTAAAAAAAGTTATGGCTTGCAGAGGAAGCTAAAACTCAAATAATGGTCATGACGGCGGAGAAGTCATTGTCGCCGCATATGTACAACAAGAAAAACATCCCTTTTTTTTGTTTAGTAAAATGATTCCGATGCATCGAGGAGCTGTAGCGGGCTCCTCCCGTCACTTATTAAGTCCAATGCATTCCTCATATGAATAGGTTTAAACATATCATAAACCATAACATAATCGTATCACATAAAACATGTATAAAGGAAACATAAAATTTCCACATTTCAATCACAAGATATCAATACAACACATTGATATAATAAAAACAATTTCAAAACCATTTTCAATACCAAAATAAAAGAAAGTTAAAACTTTGTATTTATTTTTCATTAAAAAAAAGTTATGGCTTGTAGAGGAAGCCGAAACTCAAATAATGGTCATGGTGGAGGATAAGTCGTTGTCGCCGCATACGTAAAACAATAAAAACATTCCTTTTTGTCGTTTAGTAAAATGATTTGTATAAAAAGATTCATTTTGAATAAACGTAAAAGTCAAAGGGGTTTATACACCGTATAAAAGAAAGTTGTGTATAAAACAAAATATGCCTCAATGAAAGGAGATTGAGACGAAGTGCTTACCAAGATAATTTTTTTTAAATAAAATAGATCTATTATGTTTATTCTATATAAGTACACATAATGAAATTACAAATACAAGATAGGACATACTAATATCATAACATAATTTGAAAGTAGGAGATTAACCCAAAGAATAGAAATTGGGTTAAGAAGTTCCCTTACCTCGTGTCCGAATTGACTCGATCGTTCTTTAACCTCATGAATAATAAACTAGAGTTAATTTCTATTTACTTAAAATAATTTTCATGTTAATTATTCCTTTTATATCACTTATTACCATGTTATGAACATTATGTAATTATTTAAGTTTATAACGGTCATTTTGTCGATCTTTGGTACTTGAATCAAAAATAAACTTCTTATAATTACACTTTGTTCATGTGGTAAAATATCCATTATATCCATAATTATATTCATTATGTATATATCATATACATCATATATATCCAGTATATACATTCATTTATAATATTACATAACATTTAGAGGTAAGAAATGAAATGCATCGTTCATGGAGACGGTAAGCCGTACGTACGCATGAACGCTACTTTCATTTCTATTTCATATTTAATGGAATGAAGTTATAATTCTATAAAGGTATAATATAATTCCAATATAATATAATGTATAATACCATTTACTCCATCCTTTATACATCCCACATATGGCATTAACAATTCAAATCACTTTGAGGGGGCGGTAGTCCGCACTTCCTAAAATGAAAATATCGCGTTTACCCATAATGGAAACAATAAAGGTATTCCATAAATGAAAAATAAAAAACCTTAAGTAAAACATAAACATATTATATATCATATATAAATATAGTGACATCTTAATGGACACCTTTGAAGGCGTTATATGAGTGTTGAACAATCATCGTTTCGTGAGGCAGAAATTCGCCATCCACAGAAACCGTATGTTCTTTAACCATTAGATGTAGGTGTGTGTAAGTGTAGCTATAATACTCATTATAACAAAATACTAGTATATTGAGGATACTGGTGTTGTTACAAAATAAATGAATAAAAAGAGTTTAAGGGGTTGGAGAAGGAAAATAAAACAAAAGAACACAAGAGAAAACAGTACCTTTAAAACGGGTAACTCTTTTTGATTTGAGCCAAAGGCTTCCTTGGGAAGACTAATGACCAAAGTGAGGCTTCTAGGAGTAAGGGAGGGAAGTTGGGATAGTATTTGGGCAGAGTTTGGCCGAGCCAAAAGGCTTTGAAAGTGTGAGTAGGGTGGTAGTGGTGGGGGCCTTTTATAGGTGGAGAGGAGGGGCACTGTTGGGAAGTAATGAAATGTTACTTTATTATATAATGAGTTTCGTATTTTAAAGGTCCCAAACTTATATAATTCTAGTCTAAGGTGATAAGGGTTCGAAATATTTTCATCCAATAGGCTTTGGACAAGTGTAATGCTTATATTTTACATTATCCTTCCATTTTATTAAAATTGTTAATTAATGAGGTAATCGTTGCATCATCATGGTGTCATAAATAATTTAATTTATTTAATGTCTAAAAATTATAAAAAAAATATCATTATGTAGGAACTATTTTTATCTTTATAATGAATATTTATAGTCAAAAATATTACTTGTATAACCCCATTAAAAAATTGTTTTAGTAAAACATTTCTTGTTTGTGACATTTTTATTTTAACATTAAATAAAAAGTTATTTATGTCATTTTCATACCAAAGTGGATCCATGGGGTCCCCAAGTTGACCCATGGATTGTCTTGGTAGGCCATGACACAAAAAATAGTGTTAGGACAAGTGTAAAGGTCATTTCATATTTTTATAATACTATTTTTACCTTAAATTTCACTAATTACTTTTAATCGCGATTAATTAAACATAAAAGTTACTATTCACCAAAAAATTATTTTAATCCCATTGAACCACATTTTACTTCCTAATGACAACCATGTATGTTGGATTTTTGAAAATCAAATCACAGAAGTGGTAATGTTTCATTTAAACGAAAAATCAGTTTTTTTAACTACCACTTAGTGGTTTCACTATTCATCAAAAATTGAAGTTTTTCAAAACAATGCAGAAATTTCACCCTAAGCTATAATTGATATTCCGAATTCATAAATGATGTCTATTTTACAAAATTTCAAACATATAAGTCGCATTAATTAATTTTATAATTAATTCCCGCTGTCACAACAAATAGCGTGTTTTTAAGAAACAATATATATCAAATGATTGGCAATTGTTTATGTCCAATTTCAAAGTGAAATTAATTATAATGAACACAATTGGATAAAATGGTAAAAATATATTCTAATTATACTTTAAAACCACCCAATAGTATAATTTATCACTATAAATTATTTTGATCAAAAAAGTTGTTTTATGTATTTTTCACTATTCATAAAAAAATGGAAGTTCACAGAAAATTACAAAAAAATTCAACTTAGGATAATTTCGATATTACGAATACAAAAATGAAGCCCATATTGAAATATAAGATTTCCATAAATTGAAAAAGTGGGTATTACTATTCATAACAGCTACTTTGATTAGTCGCGGTGCGTTAGAACTCGAAGTTGCGTACAATGCAAGCTATTGCATTATTGAATGAGAAGCGTATCATGGAAGCTCGGGGTGTTACACAAAAGATCAAACATATAAAATGAAAGTAAATATTAAAATGACCTATAAGGGTCAAAACTGAAAACACAACATATAGGGGTCTAATCCTCTTCAATCATCCTCAAAAGTAATTACTACCTAAAGTTAACTATACCAACACATAAGTGATATTGAAATGACACTCACTGAGAATATGCATACAGTAATACCCCCTAAAGGTCTAGTTTATGAGATAAGTCTTCGTACCTATTGGAATCACACTCAGTGATCCGACTAGATGACCAAGACCAGATAAAAAACACCCTACAAGGGGTATAACTAAAGGGAATTAGGTTCCATATCATCCTACTAGGGTCATTGTACCTCCTACACATGAGGACCAAGTCATCAATCTCACTACCACATTCCACAACATATATCCACATAACCTTCCATCATAAGTATATATATATATGCAAGTATTCCCAAATTAATAGGCCTCAATCATCAGTCAAATTCGCACACTAGAAGGCCTGCATGATGTGAATCCTATGTACTATATATGATGTATAAGACACATCTTTCCTTTACCATCCAAGAGTCAAACTCCATCTTCGACCTCTTTCTAATGTAAAAGAGCTAGAAATACATAATAAATAATCACATCCACACAAAATGTGCATTGATTAGGGAGAAAAAATATACAACTATAACATCGTAGACCAGAACAACAATCCCATACCCCTAGGAGCCCAAAATTCTTACTAGATCAAGTGTTCTCAACACACTTGTCTAAAATCTATTACATTTTCCAACACATCCCTAATAATATTGTATACTATATCCTAAATAGTAAATAACATGAAAAGAATATATATAATACCACCTTTTAATGTCCCAAATAGGATTCCGCTAAAATAGTGCTCAGAGCTGGTTGGTTATGAGGCCTCAAACACACCTCCCCATACACTAGAAGTTGATGAATAGGAATAAGAGCCTATGGTGTGAAAGTGGGGAGACTATACCCTCATATCAGAGTGAGTAAATAGTATAAATATCCAAGTATCATAAAAATTAGTAAATAAACAATGTTTATAAGAGGTATATAAACTAAAATAGAATATGCTGTAATAATATATTAAAATAATATAAAATCCTGAATAGCTATGTCATACATACAAAAATGGTCACCCAATGGGCCGACCATAAAGATATATGAGTATAAAATAAACTGAAATAAAAGTACATGGATCTAATACTAACTTCTATTCTAACCATGTACCTAGTCTCTAAACACTGTTGAACTACACAAGCCCAAAACATAAGAACCCACATGGGTTACTCTACTCAAACATGAAACTCTAGGACTCAACCTTATCCACCATGCAACTTTTATCAAACTAAAATGTAGATATAATTTATACACTTACATAGAGAAACACATTCAAGGGTGATAAATAATCTCAGTATCCCACCCAAATGATGAACCTATAAAATATAATACTAATGGTGCATGCGATGAAATATACTTAGCCTAGTTGAGACTCAACTAAAAAGATAAGTAAATCCAATAATATTAAACCGTAGTCGAACCCCAGGTCCATGATCCTAGTCAACTAGGCAAAGTGATATCATATATACCCATACATATATGTTTATACATGTATAGTCTCATACCTATACATATATACATAAATATGAATATTCATGAGTAATGTGAATAAAATAACTTAAAACCAATAAGCAGTCAATCCTTGGGTGTGTAATATTGATATCTTGGAAATTTTATGAAAGTACATTGAGTCGGATGTTGTGCCACTCAAGCCGTGTATCATTAAGTCGATATATGGGTCTATAATCCCAATTGACATACACCTACTTTGGCCAACACTTGAAATGTATCTGAGTAAGATACATCACTATAGGATGATACTCATCCTACACCTAGGTTCACCCGTACTCTCCTCCAATCATTGTAAAAAAATATTTCAAGGAAGTAAATACAGACATCCTATAAATGTCAAAGAGATAGAAACCATGCTGCTAAAACTAAGTAAATCAAGTCTAATGTATGAGCCCTAGGTCCTAGTCTATAGCTGGTCATGACATTGTTACTCGGATGAACCCTAAGGGACCAACCCCTAGGCGATCTGTAAAAAGGGATCAATAGAGAGACATTATTCCTACCCCTCGAGATCCAAATGTGAGTTTCAATCATAGGTGTGAGATGCCATGCTCAACCAACCTGATAAGGAAAAGGGATCATAAGACTGATCCCATAGAGAACTTATGGAGATCTTCATCATATAAAAAATCAATTAAAGTGAAGTCATACACCATATTCCACATGTATATGACAACATAATAATCCTCTATAGACCACAAGTTTAGGATATAATAATCATACACTGAAAACCCTAGTTTTAGGAGAGCATAATCATCCCCATTTAACCCACGAGTAGAGGAGAGCATAATCATACTCATCATATGACAACTTAAGGAGAGAGGAATCATCCTAATCACTTAAGAGATAAAAATCATCCATGAGTATCATTACTAGGGACGCCATGCCCGTATATCATAGGAGTAGGTTCAATAGTTTGATTCCAGGAAGCGCCTCTAGAAATCATAATAATATAATAATAAAAATTTATAGGCTCGACATCTAGATCCCATGTAGTACTGATGGGTATATAAATAAATATAATAAATAAAATGGTTTAGAAGATAAATCCTAGGAAATCACGTCTCGACATCCCAAAGAGAAAGAAAGATTCCTCATGTCAGGATTAATAGCCACCAACTAGAAAAAACCTCTAGTAACCATTTCCACATCAAGAATAATCACATAAATGTATAAAAAAAGATTGAGGGTGGACAAATGCCTAAACCCCCCACTACTACCACAACCCCATGGGATTACAAGTTTGGCAGAAGTTCTATGGTGACACCCACTACCATATCTACCCAAAACTGATGTACTAGCTCAGATTATGTCAAAAATCAGGGCACCAATTGGGTCCCTTATGTCAAAAACTGAGATTCATCCTACTTAGGATCCTCAGTAGAAAAAGTTAAACGGGGAATCCTACACAGGATCCTCAAGGTCCATACATAAGTGAAGGCATCATACTTGGGATCCTTAACTATAAAGGTAAAATGAGGAATCCTACATAGGATTACCAAGATCTTCTCATAAGAAAAGTCATCCCTTAAGGGATCCTTAATATAAAAAGAAGATAAAGGCATCAAACATGGGATCCTCTAGGTCAAAGAGTAAGAAGAAGAATCCTACAATGGTTACTTAGTAACAACTAGTATCATGACATCATAGGACATCGGGGAACATCTTGAAAGGGATACGTACCCAAAGGAAAATATACAAATGCACCAGTCAAGGGAGATATCTCCTAAATCATCTCAAAAAATATCTCACTCTATGGAGACACTAGATACAATTACTAGATGAATAACCAATCCATTAAGAAATCACCTGAAATTCCACCTTGGAGTTCTCAAAACACCTTTCCTGTCATACTATCATGATCTATGAGAGAAGATACTCATAATGGAATAATCATGGGTCCCATTTCAACTAATAGGTGAAAAGATATGAAAAAACCCTAAAAAGGGTGGCAAGGGAGGAGTACACGACCTGTGTACCCTGGTACATGGAGTGTACCCTCAAGTCCCTACATGGGCATGTACTTTTGCCTGTACTTGACCTATAAAAGCCTAAGTACATGACGTGTAAGATGAGTACATGGTGTGTACCCTACATGGGGTACCTTACCGTGTCCCTCACATGTCCTGGCCACGTATTTGGCCTAGCCGTGTAAATCTACATGGTGTGAAACCCACACGGGGTCTGGCAGTGTACTCTACATGACATGTTCCCCTTACACAGGAAGCTTAGTTGGGTACTTGGCAACATGACCAATTACTAGTACACAATGTGTATACCACATACAAGGAGTGTACTTACGAATGTTCATATTACCAAAAAAAACAACACACTTTGTGTGTTCCCTAAACAAAACATCATGTAAATGATTTTTTCAAACAGAAAACCCACAGATTGCCTCAACACCCCCATTTTACCCCTAAATAAGTAGATCAAACCTAATGGTTTCCTAAGAAAAAATAGTAGGGATTGAAAACTAAAAAAAATCTACAGGGATTTATGGAAAAACTTAAAAATGGCCTATAATTGGATGAATTCGGCTGAATCTTCGCCCTTTTCCACGACCTACAGTTGCTGCATGATGATCCGACACGTTCCAAGATCCGCATCTGTACCTCATTATCCCCATTTCTCTTTCTATATCCCTGTATCCCTATCTATTGGTCACAAAGTGGAGGAGCCATAGAAGATGTGAATGAGAATCCATTAGTGAAGGAAGAAAATAAAGAGGAAAAGAAAAGAAATAAAAATAAAAATAAAAGGGGACCCAGGTCTTCCTTGGCACCCAACTTAAGTTTATGCTTCACCTAGAAAAAACTCCCCATTCCAGACCGAACAGAGGAGAAAAAATCTCAATCATAACTTCTATTCAAATATTATAACCAAATGAACCTTCATGAATAAATTAATATTTAATTTATTAAATATTAAATATTTATTATTTTCCAAAAAATTAAATGACTCAGATTTTTGCTAAACTCCTGCTTAGGATAAACACCAAATTTCAGGACTAACAGAGTGATCAATAAAATTATCCATGACCATATATTAGGAGAAATTTTTTATTTTAACCCTTTCAAGAATCTAAATGAAAAAAATCATTTTTTTTGATAAAAACTTCAGTCTGAAAAAACACAAGACCTTAAATATTTCTTTTTTTACATGCAACACCAAGTTTAAAAAAAAATATGATATACCATTAAAATACTATTATTTAAAATGAAATTTATTTCCTAGACATTAGATTGGCAGGTATGAATAGAAATAATTAAATTATCAATAATTTATGGTTATATATGTATACAATTAATATATTGTTTATCAATTGATTATAAATGGTAATACAAATCATTTAAAAGAATAATAATTTTTTTTGAATTATTTTATGTGAAAAATTTATTTTTATTAAAAAATAAATTAATCACTAATGGTGAATGATTTTAATTTTATATATATATATATATTATTTTTATGAAAAAATATTTTAAAAATTCAGTAAATA
Organism: Viscum album; assembly: GCA_963277665.1. Lineage (NCBI taxonomy): Eukaryota > Viridiplantae > Streptophyta > Magnoliopsida > Santalales > Viscaceae > Viscum > Viscum album. The sequence goes on along the minus strand of OY728119.1, from coordinate 454,336,199 downwards.
TTTTTCTAGGCAGAGGTTAAGAAAAAATCCAGTTTTTCTCTTATTTTTTTTCTTATAATAATCATTTTTTGTCATGTGTTTCATGCTCATTTGAAAATTAATTTTCTCCATTTATAGGTATTTATATAGATAAAATTAATTAAATATTTAGAATTATGTGTTTCATGTTTGGTAATTATGTTCATTTTTTGATCAATGAGAAGAGTAACAGTGGTAAAATTTATCACCTCTCAAAATGATAAACAAGGTTAATCTAGGTTAAAAATTTGTGATAAATCCTTATGTTTTCATCCTAATTATTATTTAATGAATTCAATTAAACCCTTAAAACTATAGTTTGAAATTGAGTTATTTAAGGGACATTTGTCAATGAAAATTACTTATATATTTTTTAAGTAAATGAAAGTTACAAAATGTCACTCTCTTTATTTTTAATATGTATTATGTGTCGAAAAAGATAAAAAAACAAGTTATTAATGAATATAAGGACATGTTTTGTGATTAATATTTTTTTAGATATTGTTTTTAATTTTTACTAACTATATATTGAATACAATTGCTTATGAAACTCTGATGTAATATCTCTCCATTTAATAAAAATATATAATAAATGATTTTAAAAATATTAAAAGTGATATAACATGAATGTGTTAATTTTAATCATAAAAATTATATTGATTAATTTTAATTTTAATTAAATTAATAGGGTCAAAATTTAAAATAATGATATATTTTCAAAAAAATATTTTATTTAGTTATTTAAAAATCATAAAAATCATCAAATAAGACAAGGTCATCATAATATTTTTTGTAAATGTCCTAAATTTTCCATTTATCAAAAACATTTCACCGTATATATGAAAATTACATCCTTTTAATATTGAAGATGCAGTTACAATAGTTAAAATTAAAATTGGTTAACTAAGGGTTAATTAAATTGATAATGATTAAAATTACACCAAATATGCGTCTAAATTATAGTTTTTGATTTTATTAAAACCATATCCTATGATATATTTGAATCCATGGACATTTGGATGACTGATTCTTCATAATATATTTTTTATAATTTAATCTTTTGATAAATTCTAAATGCGGCCCCTGACTCAATTATTAAAGGAAACCTACTCCCTGACGTCATCACACCACATTGAGGCTTATAAATCAACCAAAATATGAATAATTATTTTATAAAATTTCCTATATACATTATATAGGTGATTTTCTTCCCAAAAATACTCCCTATATCCTTTTGGAGGAAATCTAAAGGAGTCATTCCAAAGAAGAGGTAATCACCTTTACTGATATGTATCTTTTGTAATCTTCTATACCTCATCAAAATCTATGGTATTTATCATAAAATAAAACCACAAGTATACTAAATATTATAAAATGTTATTATTATTATAAAAACATTATTATACAAATTTTTTTCCATTAAATGACAAGTGAAAGTATTGATCGTGTATACATATGGCTTATCATCTCCACATAGTGATACTATTCAATTTTCATCACCATATTTTATAGATGAGTATTGTGATATTTTTTTATTTTTATATATTATATTAATGATACAATTATATTTTTTAATTATAATAATACTTCTACCAACTTACCATCTAATCCTTGGGGAAATGATAACGCCGTTCATGCATATGTGCAGACTACCACCTCCACACAACAAATGTGATTCATTTTTAATTTATATTTAACATCGTTAGTAATGCGGAAGGATTTTATGAATATTTATATGAAATATATATGATATAATAATCATCCTATAAAGGTTAATTAATATTTACTGTTACTTCATTCTATCTTTTGAAAAATGGGAAAAGCATTCATGTGCACGTATGAATTACCATCTCTGTGAACGGTGTAATTCATTTATTTGTCTCTATATTTTAAGGATGACTATAAACATGTATATAATGAATATATATGATACTGATATCATTATTAATATTCTGTAGGTGATAAAATCATGATAAATTTACATGTAATAGAATTATTGAACTAAAATACTGATGATCAAATGAAATAGTTTACACCTAAAAGTAACAATTTTAATAAGGAATTATTTAAAAAAGGTGTGTTTAAAAATTATAAAAGAGAAATATATGAAATTATAATTATGATCACTACTCTATTATAAAACTGTAATAAATCTTAATTTATTATACAGGAGGTTTCAATTCTGTCTAAGCATGGTAAACTCTAGGTAAGAGTTTTATGTTACAATCTCATTGTTTACCGGGATTGTTTACAAATAGGTATACAATAATGAAATCATATAATATATCTCTCATGAAACTCATGTATTTCCTAATCCCCTAGTTATATTTTTAAAATTCATGTTTTCCTTATATTTTCTTCATATAATTCACTCATGATACTAAAAATATATTTTTTATGGAAAATTGAGTTCATTTATCTTTTTGTTAAAAAAACCTTTCCCTTCCATATCTAAAATATCTAAAATTGTTTATAGAATATTGTAACTATTATGATATGATTTTTTAAAGTCATTTTAACATATTTTTGAATTTTTAAAAAATGGATTGAAAGTAATCTTTTTGTTTTTTTAAAAATAGGTACTTTGTGACTTTTTTGACAAAAATGTTGAAGGACTATTTTTTTTAACTTATACAGAATGAATGGATTTTCCCGACGTTCGGACTAAAATTTTCATTACATCTTCCATTAAAATTTTACTAGTTATTTTAAAATAATTTTTTTCCTTTATAATGGTACAAAATTTAACAAATTATTTCAAAATGGAAAGGTTGTTTTCTCAATAATTATTCCATGTGATCCATCAAAATCATTTCCCATATATGATGATATTGTTTGATGTTATGTAGGATATAATAGTGATATTATACAAGGTTAAAATAATTATTATTTCCCTATACGGTTTATTATCATGATTTATAGATAAAATATTTATTAAACACATTTCATTTCCATGGCATGTGTTATTATGAAATGTTTATGAAATCCATTTATTTTTATGGGTTTTGATACGATGAATGATTTATGATCATGTGGAACACATATGTTTGATTTTAATTATTTGAAAGTGATTATGGTATAACCAAGGAGAGTAGTTATTTTATATCCAAGGATGGTGGTTACCTTATTACCATGGAAGGGTGGGACCTATATCTCCCTATAATTAATTGGATAAACATTGATATATCAAGAGATAAACAAAAATTGAATGGGGGATTGAACACAATTTAGTATGGGACTATATAAAATATGATAGTCTTGAGAGTAAACCTTTACTACTATGATGGTTTGGGGTGTGAACCCATTCCACTATGATAGACTTGAAAATTATCCTTAACTAATACGTAAATGATTCTGTATTCTTATGTGTATTCAAAAAAGCAATGTCTAATTTCCAAGTTATGGTTTCATGTTTCGTATTCTTTGATTCCCTTTTGATTCATATCTTATAAATATCTATGATTAATGATATGGATTAAGATTATAATTTTAAATTTCTATAGTAAGGTTTTCAAATATTAATATCATGTTCTTATTCTCTTATTATCATGTTATTCTTATGCGATCATTGACATCTCCCTTTTTTACCCTTATAAAGCATATGATCTCACCATTTTCTTCTGTTTCCTCCCCACAGGTTATGAAGAAAGGTATTGTATATTATATGTCTAAGGAGAGTGAAATTTATGAATAAATAAGTGGTAGAAAATATATATATTTTATTAACTAGTTATTTCTGTTTCCAAGTTTATAGAGATACTAGACCTAAACGATTATAACATGTATCAAAATGTTATATAATGTATAATTATATATTATCATGTAATATATATATATAAATATTATGGGATACTATAGTTAGTATCACATAATGGTTTACTAATCCTTTGGAAACTACGATGATAAATATTTATTAAGAACCCTAGGGATAATTCCAAGTATAGTATAAAATCATAATATTTTAGTAATGATTATGAATGACCTAGGTTAAACCCATGGTTTCATAGAATAAGGTGTGATGATTTAGACATCATATAAATTGTTTTTCTTGATATGTGGTTTCCCCCCATGATTATTATTTTTCACACTATTATTTTTGGTTTTAGTTAATGGATGTAACCCAAATATATCATGTTAATGCAGAATGTGGTGGATAATGAAATGATTTTCCTTCTGAAAAAATGAATGTTATGGGTATTGTAATGGAAAATATTTTTTCTGCGATAAAACAAAATTTTTTCAATATATGAATCACATTGAGATTATAATTGATAAAAGGATAAAATAGTGTTCTGTTGAGTCCCTCATGAGGCAACACACACCTTCTTTTAGTGGTTCCACTAATTGAATAGTCACTGAGAAATGGATCAATACCATTGAAAATATATTTCCTATTATCCAATGTTTTGAACATGGAAAATCTATTCTGATTTTTTATCATTTAGAAGTAAAACTATATCAATGGTGGAATCCTATCAAGAATATGATATAAAAGAAAGAAATTTTCTCTATGGAGTGGGATGAGTTTAAGGGGATAATTTTCAGTAAATACTTCCCTCATTTTCTATGCACACAGATGGAGAAGAAATTTATTAAATTCAAATAGAAGTATAATGAATCTATTGATAACTATTAAGCTAATTTAAAAATACATTCAAGGTATGATTATGGTTTAATAACCATCCTTTAAATAAAAAATGATTGAATATTTTGGGATTAAAAATAATTTTCTAAAATACATTATCTATAAGAGAATTAAGTAGCTGAGAATAAATTGTACGCTGTGAACTCAAGGAAGAAATGAAAATATGATATTTACACCATTACAAGGGTTTTGATAAGAAAAATATTATAGATTCTCATGATAAATCAATTAAATCACATGGAGAAAAGTAATTTCAATCCCTTATAGGCAAGAAATATGGGAAGAAACAACATAAGAATTACTTGAGCAGAACTGAAATGTGTCTTAGATGTGGAATGATTTCGTATACAACCACTTAGTTTCAAAATGTTGTAACAGGAAAGTTGATACAATTAAGGAATATAATTCAGTAAATAATGCACCACCCACACTATAATTATTCAAATGTAAAGAGTTTTGGTATTATTCAAATCAGTGCATGAATCTAAAAGTTTTTTATGATCATTATCAATAACCACATAAGCCCAAAAACAAAGTGAAATATCATGTGATCACAACTTTCAAACTGAGCTATGATATTGACATAGTGAAAGGTACACTTATTATGTGCTCTAAAACTACTAATGTCTTATTTTATTATATATCTACTCACTCTTTTAAATATAAATAATTTTTAAAGGGTATCATAGTACCACCTCAAAGATTAGATGTTGAGTTTGCAGTAAAAACCCATAATGGTATGATGATCTCATCTCATGTTTATGCTTCGTATTTGATTTATGTTTGTGGGAATGTTCTTCATACAAATATCGTTATTCTTCCTCCAGTTGAATTAAATGTTATTTTAGGAGTGAATCATATTTATTTATATAAACACCATATATACTTTCAAGTAAAAAGAAGTTAATTTGATATTTTGAACCATCCTATGATCTCATATCTATGTGATGACAAAAGTAAACATTTTATGGGAATTATATCCATTTTATTGGTCATGATTCCTATTAAAAAGGGTTGTTTACCAGATATGGTTTGGGAGAAACTCAACATCGATGATATGACTATTGTGTATTATTTTATTGATTTATTTCCAGAATATTTTCCTAGTATTCCACTGAATTGTGAATTTGAGTTTTCAGTAGAACTCATACCTTTTTATACACCTACTTACATGAATGCAAATAGAATATACTTGATTTAGTTTTAAGAATTAAAGAATAAATTCTAGGAAAATCATGACAAGTAATTCATTCGGACAAGTGAATCAACTTAGGGTGCACCCGTTCTATTTTTTAAGATTAATGATTGTTCAATGTGACTCTACATTGATTATTGATAACTTAACAAGTACACTATCAAGAAAAAGTATCATCTACACCATATTTATGACTTTTTTGATCAACCATGGGGATATTAATACTTTTCTAAGATTGATACTCATTCTGGATATCATCAATTGAGGGTCAAGAAGCAAGATATACCCAAGAAAACCTTCTATACATGGTATGAACATTATTAATTTAGATCAATTATACTTAATTTTACAAATCAACCCACTATATTCATGGATTTAATCAATATATCCTTTAGAGATTACCTTGATTAGTTTTTAGAATAATTTATAAACGATATTATTATATATTAAAAGAGCTATGAGAATCATTAAGATGAATTTATGATTGTACTAAAGACCCTAAGTAAGGTGAAGATTTATCCAAAAGTTACTAAGTGTGAATTTTAGATTCAAAACATTTCATTCTTGAGTCATATATTCTTATTTGACTGTATATTGATAGACCCTTCAAAGAGAGAAATTAATGAACAATGGCCCAGAACAATCCCTCTGACTAAGATTCATAGTTTTCTTGGTTTGGATGGATATTTTTTTACTTTGTTTATAAATTTTTAAGATTATTTAATACACTCAACAAGATAACTTGGAAGGGAGAAAAGTTTCTTTGGATGGATGAATGTGAGTAATGTTTTATGGAAATGTAAAAAAGTATTGTTAAAACACATGTGCTTACACTGCCCTATCATGGAGAATGGATTTCAATCTCAAATGATACAACTAATGTGGTATTTGGATTCATCATCATAAATTATGTTATGATTATATATTATTCCTCCTGAAAATTGATGTTACAAGTGAAAAATTACAGAACACTTTGAGTTAGCTAAGGTAATTATTACATTGAAGATGTAGATGCATTATCCTTATGGGGAATGATGTGACATATAAACTAATGAAAATTTTTTAAAGTATATTTTCACAAAAAGGTATATGAACATGAAATAAATAAGATTTTTGGGGATGATTAAATATTTTTACCTCTCAATATATTACCACTCAGGGAAATAAAACAAGGTGGAAAATGCTCTGAGTCAAAAGTATTATGATATCTTATATATGACGAGGATTAAAAAAGATTTGATATTTATATACTTGTAAAAGAAGGATCTTAAATCATTTAAGAAAGGGTAGAAATAAATTTTCTCTCAAATGTGTGTTAAACTATCTATCCAAGTGAGTATTAAAGCATCTTAGAAGGAAGATTTAGAGCAGAAAAAGATGAAGAGAAATGTCCTTGAGTTCAAACTTTATAGTTATGGAATAAAAATGTTTAGAGAATAAATATGTTTCCCTTAAGTACCATATTTGAATAAGGGGATGATGGATTAATCCTATAGTTTTGTAATATGTATTCATCATGGATGTTCAATGACATATGGAGATTTGAAATAGTAATTTTGGAGGGGTGGAATGATGAGATATACTGCATAGTATGTTTATATTTTTGTGGTATGTTAGTAAGTTAATAATGATAGATAGATGTATAAGGAAATGTTATTACTATTACCTGTAACATAATGGAAATAGGAAAACATCACCATTTATTTTTTCATCATGCTACCAAATATATCTAATAGGCATAATAAAGTTGGGTTGTAGTTGATCACCATACAAAGTCAAAAAACATTATGGACATTATAGAATATTTCAATCTTGAATAACATACTCAGTTATAAATCATGGAATTAGAAAGATTTCTTGGTGTACCACTATAAATTGTATCTAGTCAGGATTTGAGGTATACCTCGAAATTTTGGAGAAGTCTTCCACAGACTATAGATATAGAGTTAAGTTTCAACATTACATACAATCCTAAAAAAATTCAGTCTGAGAGGAACATTGAAACTCTGGATTACATGTTGAGATATTTTTCTATAGATTTAAAAGGTTTTTTGCATCAAACCCTTCCTTTAGTATAATTCTCTTACAAAAATAGCTCTCAATCCATCGTTCAGATGGATCCTTATGAAGCACTCTACAGTTGGAAGTGAAAAAATCTAACAAGTTGTCATTAAGTTAAGAAAAGGAAGCTATTGAGACCTGATATAGCTAAGTAAATGAAAGATAATGTTAGATATATTCAACATCCCAAAATAGAAACTCAGAGTCAACAAAAAAGTTATGTTGGCAATTGTTGAAATGATATAGAGTTTAATGGTTTTGACAAGGTATTCTTATTAATATCTCCCTGGAATAGGGGGATGAAATTTGAAAATAATATAAATCTAAGACCTAGTTAAACTGGACTTTTTAAATTCTTGATTGTATAATCATGGTAGATTATCTATTATCACATTCACAAAATATCTCACAAATTAATGATTTTTTCCATTATCTCTCCTAAGGAAGTACATACTTGATCCTTCACATACACTGAACTTAGTGGTTATAATAGCAGAGTAAGATATTTCATATGAAAAAAATTGTATGTATTTTGGATCATCGAGAGAATTTTATGAGAAATAAGACCCCTCACATAGTTAATGTTTTATCATGAAACCACCAATTTAAGGAAGCTATGTGGGATCCGGAGGATGTGATGAGGAAAATGTATCCTGCTATGTTTTTATTCAAGTGATTTTTTGAGATAAATTTCATTTAATAGGGGGTACAATGTAACACCATGATATTTTTATTAAATATTTCCCTTTAAATAATTTTATTTATTGGATTTATTCTTTTACAAGCAACACCAAGTTTAAACAAAAAATGATATATTATTAAAATATTTTTATTTAAAATAGAAGTTTTCACCTAGACATTAGATTGACAGGTATGAATATAAATAACTAAATTGTGAAAAATTTATGTTTATATGTGTATAAAATTAATTAATTCATCATAAATTAATAATAAATGAAAATAAAAATCATTTTAAAAATAGAATAAATATATTTATAAAAATAGTTTTTATGTGCATAATGTTTTTTATTAAAAAATTAAATTAATAAATATTGTTTATTGATTTTAATGAAATTTATATATTATTTAATTGATCAAATTTATTAAACATTTAAAAAATATTTTTTTAGGCAAAATATAAGAACAAATCTAGTTTTATGCTTAAAAATATATTTTATTTTTAAAAAATAGTTTTTGGCATGTGTTGCGTGTTTATTTTAAAATTATTTATTTATATTTATAGGTATTTAATAGGATTAAATTAATTACATATTTATAATTTTGTGGTTTAAATTTGAAAAATTTCCCCCTTTTTTGTCAATATGAATAGTAACTGTGGAAAACATCATCACCTCAGTCTTGGGTAAATCAGATCAATCTAGGTAAAAAAATTGATAAGCCCATAATTTTTCATCTTATTCTTATTGGATGATTGTAATTATAACCTTAACACCTTATGTTAAAAATTTAGTTTTTTATGGACACTTTCCCACGAAAATGACTTATATATTATTTAAATGAATGAAAGTTACAAAATATCACTCTATTTATTTTTATTATTTCTTATGTCCCCATATAGGTAACAAAGTATCTTATGAATGAATATATGTGTTTATTTTGACCTTATTAAAATTATTTTTATGATATATATTTATTTTAAACTTTAATGAATTATATAGTGATATAAATTTCTTATGAAACATTGATGTTGTATTCCACCGTTAAATAAAAATATATAATGAATTATTTAAAAAATATTAAAAGTGATATAATATAAATGTGTTAATGTGAACCACGAATTTTATAGATCAATTGGACTTATTAAAGTGGTTTGAAATAATTATATTCTAATTCCTTAATTTTATTGATGTATTTAAAATTATATTTCATAAATAGTCTCAAAATTGATAATAATGATATTTTATGAAAATAATATTTTATTAAATTAGTTAATAACAATAAAATTCACAAAATAAGACAATTTTGTTATGATAGGTTATAAAAGTTCATAAATGGTCCCTTTATTTTCAATTTTTCACATTATAAGTAAAAATTACAACCCTTGAATATTTAAAATGTTGTTACCATAGTTAAAATTAAAGTTGGTTAACTAAGGGTCAATAAAAATGAGTATGCTTAAAATTACCCCAAGAACATGTATAAATTTTATTTTTATATGGGATTAAAACCCTATAATACCCTATATTATAATATATGTCAATTTTTATGAATTTTTCTTGAGAATAAATTTATTAAAATTTAATATTTTGAGAATTTCAAAAGTGCCCCTCACCTCATCTATAAAAGGGAACCTCCTCCCTCACTTCATCACAAGAAATTGAGCCTTCTATATTGAATAAAATATAAAAATTTCTATTATAAACATTCATATAATTATTTTGGAGTTTATGGTCTTCCGAAAAGACCAACCCTAGAGCCATTTAAAGGAAATCAAAAGGATTCGTTCCAAAGAAGAGGTAACCACCCTTACTGATCACCTTCTTTTCTACTCTTATTTACCTTTTATAAATATATGGTATGTGTCATAAAATATCATATTAAGTGTCCTAAATATTCTTAAATGTTATTATTATTATTAAAACACCATTATGCTCCCTCTTTTCAATCAAATGATAAGTGAAATTATCGCTCGTGCATATGTGCATCTTACCATCACACGTAGCGATTTAATTAATTTTTCATCACCATATTTTAAAGATGGTTATTATGAGGTTTTTTAATGTTAAGATGTGATATTAATGATTCAATTATACTTCAATAATTGTAATATCACATCTACATACTTACCATCCAATCCTTAGGGAAATCATAATGCCATTCATGCGTACATCTCAACTACCACTTCTACGAAGCGATGCGATTCATTATTCAATTATATTTTACTTAGATTACAATGGGGAAGAATTTTATGAATATATATGATATATATTATATAATAATGATTCTAAAAATTTTAATTAATATTTACCTTTCTTTTATTCCATCTATCAAAAAATAAAAACAACATTCAAATGTATGTAAGTCTTACCGTCTCCATGAACGATGTAATTCATTTTTCTACCTCTAACTTTTATAAACGAATATAAATATATAAATAATGAATATATATGATATTTAAATCATTATTAATATTCTTACAGTGATGGAATCAAGATTAATGTATAAGGCTAATAACTTCTGGATTGAAATATACATGATAATAGAAATAGTTAATACGAAGAAATAACAATTTTTATACGGAATTATTAATGAAAGGGGGTATTGAAATGTTATAAAGGGACTATATATGATATTATAAGTATGAAAATGAATCTTTTATATAATTATAATAAATCAAAATTTATTATAAAGTAGGTTCGAGTTCTTTATAAGTAAGGTGAACTCAAGGTAAGGGTTTTATGTTACAATATCATTATTTATCAGAATTGTTTATGATTAATTTCCCATTAATTAAGTCTAATGATATATATATAAAAAAACTGTTAAATTTTATTATCCTATATTTATATATTTCTAATTCATGTTTTCCTTTCATTTTACTCATCTTATGTAATCAATAGATTAAAAATATATTTTTAAGGAAAATTAAGTTCATTTCTCTCTTCGATTGAAAAACATTTCTCTTACATATCCATGATTTATAATAATGTTATCAAGAAGGTTTTTACTATTATCATATGATTGTTTAATTTTATTTTTCCCATGTTTTAATAAAAAAACGATTTGAACTGAATATTTTTTTTATTTTTCAAATGAGGTACTTTTTTACTTTTTAAACAATAATATCGAAGGAATGTTTTTTAACTTATATGAAATGAAAAAATCTTCCATCCATCATGAATAATTTTTTCATTTAATCTTTCTTTAAAATTTTAGTAGTTTCTTTTCAATTTTTCTTCATTTATAACTTCACATATTTTTAGAAATTGATTTCTAAATGCAAAGTTTATTTAGATCAAGAATTATTCCATGTGATATTTGAAAATAACATTCCATATATGATAAAGTTTTTTAATGTTAAATATACTATATTGGGTATATGATCCAAGAGTGACATATTTATTCTTTTTCTGGATGGTTTATTCTTATATTGAAAAGTTGAAATTTTGATGAAACCCATTTCTTTTCCAATGGTTATGTTATGATGTAATATTTATGAAACAAATTTATTTTCATGGGTTCTAATATGATGAATGCTTTATGATATTGCGGCACACATATGTATGGTTTTGATTATGTGATGGTGGTTATGTTATATCCATGGCTGATAGTCATGTTAAAACCAAGTATGATGTTTATTTTATAACCCAGGATGGTCATTAAATTATTACCAAGGATTGGTGGGACCTATATCTCCCTCCAACACGTTGGGTAAATATTGAAATCTCATGAGATAAAAAAGAAATGAATGGGGAGTGAAACTAGTTTAGTAAGGGACTATGTCCACTATAATAATATTGGTAGTGAACCTTGACTATTATGGTAATTTGGGGAGTGATCCCATTTAACTATGATATTCTTAGAAATGATCCTTTATTAACAACAAAATTATTTTCTATGCATATTTGTATTCTATAAATCAATTTATTCTGTATAGGTTAAGATTTCAAGGATCATATTATTTTATTCCCTTATGATTCATATCTTATGAATTTATAAGATTTATACTATGAATTAAGATTTTATTTTATATGTAGAGTATAGGTTTCAAACATTAATATCATGTTCTTATACCCTTATACTCATGTTATGATAATGTGATCATTGATATCTCCCTTGTTTTCCCTCACTGAGCATTTGATCTCACCCTTTTCATATGTTTCCTTTACCAAGGTTATGAAGAAAGGAATTATGTTTGATATGTCTAATAAAAGTTCTTGTTATGAAGAATTATGTGTTATATGATACAGATATGTTAGGAACAAATTATTTATATTTCCAAGTTTACAAAGACACTAGAACTGAATGATTTTTGCATGGACAAAAAAATGTTATGTAATAATTATTAATCTAATAATATGTAATATCTATGTATTAAAAGTATGGGTCTCTATATACATGAAAACTATGGTGCACATATAGGGGGTGAGAAGTAAATTTTATTAGGCCACCCCAATAGTGAAATTATAATAAGCTATAATAACAAGTGCATGAAAATAAGATATGCCCAGCCTAGATGAAAACTAATAAGAACTATAATAAATAAAAAATTTCATAAAAGTAATGGTATAAAATGTGAATAAAAATAGACAACCATCAGTTCTATCCTGACACCTAAGGTAAATATACCACTGCTATGGCCCATTCTAGATGATTTTTAACCATTGGCTCACCCAACCACATGACATCTGACACATTATATCGATCAACACATGATCTCTAAGATGTTTATAAAAAAGACAATAATTTTGTACCCTAGGGCCCAAACATATGAATCCACTAAAAAATGAACATATACTAGGATCTAAGGCTCTAATAGCATGAATTAAATAGGAGACATGAACATCACGGTCAACACTACTAGAGATCTTGTCAGTCCTGAAAGTCTTTAAAAATGAATCACACACTGGATATGGACCTGAATGTTCTATGTTATCCATATATAAAACCAAGATAAACCAAAATACATGGGATCAAGGTTTATACAACATTCACGACAAGAAAAACCACTCACTGAGTTCATCAACATCTCATGATCTTGAGTGTACACTAGCTAGGGAAATTACTCAACTAGAGGGGGGTGGGGGTTGGTACACTCATCCATATCTCCCATTAGCTCCCTAATACTATCTAACTATAGATGAAAAAATAAAATATAACTAGATAAAAAATAGGGCCAACACTACATCCATGATATCCCTAGGGTATCCCTCCTAAGCCAATTTCTTAGGAAGAAACTTCTTCAAACATCTCGGATAAAGGCAACTTGAACATGGTATGATCCAAGTATCACACCCACCATCCAAAATTATGAACTAACAGTGTTGATAAACTATAAACCATCAAATAATAGAGCCTATATTGGTTTCTTGGATCTCCTCACCAAGAAGAGTACAGTTAAAAGATCTATACTACCCACCAAAAGGCTAAACCAAAACTTAGGGCTCCCATAATCCCCGGGGTCAATGTGCAAAGATATGTCCACTAGGGACTACCTTGCCACACCCAATCACTCAGTTCATACCCATAAAAATTTTCAAAATTGGTCCAATGGAAACAGTAAGATTAAGTCCCCCTATGAGGTATTCCTCTATCTTATCCATATTATAGGACACACACAATATTGAAATATGCCAAAATCCCCTCAATGGCCTCTAGATCCTTAATCGAAAAATTCCCAAAGGTATAAAAAAGAACCGAAACACATACAAGGGAGTATCAAAGGTCCTCATAACCACTTAAAAAGTAGTATACCCTCAACAAGGTCTCTTAATCAAGAATAAAATCTCAAGAAAAATCCCACACAAGAAAACCTATACTAACCACATTAACAAAAAACCCATCCATGGGTACCAAATTTCTAACAAGTTCATCCATAATAGGTCCCTAATAACCTTCTCAATATCCCAATAGCTCCCGGTTATAACTTCCATAAAAAATAATCAACCCATCCCAAAGGCTCCAACAACTGTAGTCTTAAAACCTAAGAGAAAACCCTAACTTATTTAACCATGAGTAACCAGTCCCAATAAATAGAAACAAACCAAGATATAATAAAATACACTCATATATCCCACCTTATAGGATTTTTATAAATAAACCTGGAACAAAATCATCTTGAAATTCACAATCCATACTAAGTAATGTACTCAAAACCCTCAAATAGTCCTCACAACTCATAACCCAAACCCTAAGAATAATTTAAAACCAAGCTTAAAATAAATCATCCCACTGACCTATATCAATAAAAATGTCACGACCCATCCCCCGAGGCCCATGACGTGACCAACCCAAGCCCGCCTTCCATAGGAAAGGGGATGGAGACTAGCACCGAAAGCCATAATCCCTAAAACTGGGAAGACATTGCCTTTATAACTTGTAAACACTCGCAACCAAGCACATAATGAGATACGAACACAAGTAAAATTATATAGAAAAAAGAGTGCTGAAAGTAAGAGGGGCCGGAATACAAGTCCAATAGTAAAGGTACAAGTACAACTGAAATACAATACAACTGAAGAAAGAGAAAGACAGCTACTGGGTCATCCTCCGAGGTTCCTACTTGAAGGGTAGGTATAGATTTCCTCCTCAATACTCCATGTTTTCACATCTCCTCTACCTACCGAAACGACATATGTTCCACCTCTGGGAACCGTCTAGACCTGGTACCCTCAACCTCGATCAACTCTATCCATCATCCGCACCAAACACAACAAGGTGTGGGCATAACCCATGCAGGGGTGAGTATAACGATACTTAGTAGGGACCCCATGACCCTCAAGGTTTCACAAAATCCACAATGTACAAACCACAAGGCATGAAATCAACTGACAACCCTAATTAGGTATATGGCCATACATATACCTAAGTTATCAAGTATACCCATCTCAATCATGAAGAAAACACAGAGTCCAACTCAAATCCCAAAGCTCAACTGTTCCACAAAGGAAGGAATACAATGAAGGTAAGTACCCCACAGGTATGCTGTTGGAGTTGGTGGTCTAGAACCAAATACTTTGTACTTTATTCATTAAATAAAAGCCTTATCACATCTTGATTGTTCTTCTGCATGACATGTCATGTGATAATGTCCTAAGGACAGCTGTTGCATTAAAGGGTTGTAGCGGATCTCTACTATGATGAGAACCCGGAAGTGCCATAACACTGTTCTTGAATGTATGTTCTATAGCCGAATGATATTATTTGAGGGACACAAATAATACAGGTCATTAGGGGTGAGGACTCATAAAACTTTGAGGCACCTTCTCATGGTGTGCGCCCTTGGTAATATCTAGAAGGATATTATGAGAACAAGACCCGCCAGTAGGAAATCCACATTTCATAGTGTCATTGGATTTTCCAATCTGTGGATGTGTGTATTGGTCCTTAGACTTTAAGGTTATTATTAATGGGTATTACAACTCGCTCACTTAGATGTATTGATGAAAACTGTGACAGCACACTTTTTGCAGTGAGGTAGGATTCATTGGGTGCGTCACGAGTAATATCGCATTAATAGATAATGCGAGAAAGGATTTGTCCCTACCGTTCCATAACAGAAGTAGATATCTCATGCCCTTTGATGGAATTGATACAACCTAAATAAATCCATGGCCATGGTAAGGTATGGGAAAGTTCAATTCCGGGAAGTCAAAGAAAGAATAATCTAGCACATGGGTTGATGGAACTAGCATGAAACCCGCTTGATTGGAGATATCGAGACAAAGGGATTATATTACACGGTAAGCGTTCGTATGAGGTGACACGTCATTGCGGCGTTAACTTCTTTCTCTATGGGTGACTTGTCGTGTTGCTAGACACTAACCTTGGCCTTTAGGCAGGCTCAGCCTAATTCCACTGAGAAAGAGGCCTAGAGGGTCACACACTAAGTGTGTCTATGTATCTCAATTAAATATTAATTTAACAAGTTAAATAAATATTATTCTCAACTGTAGTTTAATAATTATTTAAGGATGCCTGATCGCATTTGTTTCGGCACTAGTTATTCGAGAGAATATAGTGTGGGCAAAATAATATATATTTATTAGCGAGTAATGCAGTTACATTTATTTAAGAAATAAATAGTCATTACTCAAGGTCTAATAAATATGGTGGGGGAAATAAATAAAATGAAAAAATAAAAGTACACGCCGTGTATATTTATATACACACCTTGTAGTTTGTTTTTCAGGATTCATGAGAAAATATTGTTTATTTAATTAAATGATATTAAATGTAATACATTGGGCGCATGTCAAGTAATAATGATGATCAACTATCATTATTAATACATGTGGTATTACTAAGAATTAAATGAAATGTTTAAATGCTTTCGGGAAATTAATTAATTTTATTATTCTAAGTATTATAATCCCAATTACATTATTCTCATAGAATTGGAGCCATTGTTGTGCACAACGGATTTGGAAATACTCTCAAGCAAAAGAGAGAATTCCCTTTCCACCAAGAACACCCTCAAGTTACGAGAGCAAGATCCTCCACCGGATCAAGGCGGCCGAAGGCGGGCATCTCAAGCGAAGGTTCTTTCGCGATAGCACCCAGAGATCCCTTCGGCGATGTCCGAAGATACATGACACACGTGTGGATCACCACTAGAGGATTCCTACACTTGGATTCTACGACGCAACGACGGATCACTGAATCGTGACCAGACACATCAACGAAGAAATAATTCCAACGAGGTAATTCTTATGCATTAATTAAATTAATTATAATCAACATATGATGATCCTTCTCAAGGGTTCTGGGACTCTTCTTTTCTTTTAATTCTTCGTTCTATTCCGAAGATTCAGCGTTTTATATCATGACAGATCTCAGATTGAACGTTGTTTAACATTAAAATTAAAGTTGGGCAAACCCACCAACATGCTTCCGCTGTGCCCAGAACCTACATATGCCACATAGAATAATACCACCAAGGTATTACCACGAAGGTAAGTACCACACAGGTACGCCACACAGAAGAATATCACCAAGGTATTACCACGAATGTAAGTACCACACAGGTACGCCGCACAGAAGAATACCACCAAGGTATTTCCACGAAGGAAAGTACCACACATGTACGAACTCAGCTCACACCAGGTATAACTTAAGTACATTAGTAGAGATGATTATATGTAACTACTAATAATCATACTCTGTTAAGAGGCTTTGCTGCTGACCCACACAGGATCGCTCGGTGCTGACCTACATAGGATCGCTAGGTGCTGACCCACATAAGATTGCTTAGTGCTGACCCACACAGGATCACTCAGTGCTGATGCACACAATATCTCTTGGTGCTGACCCACATAGGATTGCTAGGTGCTAACCCACACAGGGTCTCTATTCATTCTTCACGTCACTGCCAGCTACTGGGTTCTCGCACTAAGTTTGCTCATCTCCAGGAGGGTCTGCTCCTCAAGCCACTAGTCGACACTTGAACTACCAATAAGTCCCATGAAGAATTATCTCAAAGTACCTCCATGTCATAGGGGTCTCAACGCAACATACGGTGCATCAATCGGATGCCCGGTCTATAAGTTATTAGCCTTTTAGTCCCAAGGGCCCGGTTGGATTCATGATCGATCTAACCCGACCGTATCCCGACTTTATCCAAATCTCATGTGGGGTATACCAAAGGGACCGTCCCACTTCAAGGTTTACATTTACTTTGAGGGTTTGTCAAACGGATGCCCGAAGACAAAGTTATAGCCCATAGAATGAAAAGCTTGTAGTTAGTCCGGGTCTGGTCTGACCCGGTCGGACCTACCTGACCTGACCAGGCCTGCGCCAACCCAACCCGGTTTGGGTTGACCCAGTCCGCTGGATCGGGCCCAACCTGCACTGGGTCTGGCATGGCCCACGCTAGGTCCGGCCCGGCCAGTGCTGGGTCCGGCGCGACCCACGTTGGGTCCGGACCGACCCACGCTAGGTCCGGCTCGGCCCGCGCTAGGTCCAGCCCACGCTGGGCGGCGTGGGGGCCTCGGAGCGGTGCGAGGACACGAGGATGCGAGGGCGGTGAGGTCATGGGGACATCGAGGTCGTGGGGTCCACAAAGGTCCATGGGGCGGTGAGGCCGCGGGGGCCGCGGGGTGGCGACGTTTGCGAAGATGCCTTCATCGTGGCCAGTGGTGGTGCTGGCTGCTGTTCTCGTGCCCTATCAAGGTTGGTTTCCATCCTCCTCCATCGTGAAGAACACAAAAATTAAACAAAGGATTTGGAGAGAGGTCAGGCCATGTTTGTTTGGCCCTCACTCTCCATGTTAGAGCGATAGCAAGAGGCTATAATATCTTCCTGATTTTTACGATGAATAATCCAGAACAGGTAAGGGGAATAAATTCAAACAACCACCCTACAACCTGCCGCAAAGTTTAATCCCAAACACCCAAAAGAAATCAACAGTGGATCAAATAGTTAGAGAGTTGATAAATGTTCTTTGTTTTAGAAAGGAATAACATTGGAGTATATAATCATACACAACTAAACCTCTACCTTGATTTCTCATTGACGTTGGAAGGGGTTAATTCGGTGACATCGAAATTCCCATGATTGTCGGTTAGTTGTCATCGAAGACATCCTACGTTGGTTGCCTTTACAAGGTGCTTCCGATCCGACTTGGGGCCAGTTTCCTCATTCTTTGATCTCCGGTGGTCATTCTTCGTTGGGAGGTGTTCTTCGTTGGAGAGGGTAAAAGTTTCTCCAAGTGCTTTCCAACACTTCTCCCAACAAAAGAATTACCAATATAAATTAAATTTTGTTTTATTAATTTAATTTGAATTGGCACCATTAATCAAGAGGTGTTGGCATAATTAATGTGGAGGAAGTTCAAGATAATTCTCCACATTAAAGAGGGACTTTAAGAGCTTCTCCCATTATAAGGGTTCGGGTGGCCCCACCTTTAGGAATTCAAAATTGGGAGGTTTTAGGCTTGGGTTGTCCCTACCACCATAACCCATGTGGGAGTTTCAAATAAAAATAAAATGTTACACAATTTTATTTTATTTTATTCTTTCATGAAAAGAACAAAAAATTATCTTTCACTCTCGACCCACTACGGTCGAGGTGAAGGTCTACTTAAGTAAATATCAGCACTGAAATTTCAATGGTATCCTCGGATTTCAATTCCAAGAACTAGTTCAAAATTTAAAAAAATGGCTCGCACGTTTATTGAACATACCCAAAATTTTTTCAGAAATTCATTCCTGGCACTCTGGGCCTCTGAATCATGCGTCAATAATTTTATTGGACTTGTAAAATTCCCATATATTTAAAAAAACTTTTACATGGAATTTCCAGGTCTTTAAATTCTCCCCACCACAGAGCTTTGCGTCCTCGAAATCCACATCACAAAACTAAGGAAACAAGTGGGGGTACTAAGAACGAATCTGAGCCTCCCACTCCCATGTGCTCTCCTAGAGGATCTCGTGCTGCCAATGAACACGCACCAGAGATATCGACCATGCACGAAGGACCTTCTCCTGCCGATCCTCAATCTCAACAAGAACATCTGTAAAAGTTGGCCCATCATAGACATCCAGCTCTCTTTGGTCGATGACGTGGGAAGGGTCATGCACATATCTCCTCATCTGGGATACGTGGAAGTTGCTGTGCACCCGGTGCAACTGAGGTGGAAGATCTAAGTGGTAAGCCACCTCACCAACTCTACTGAGGACGTGGAAGAGTCTGATGAACATTAGAGATAACTTACTGCCTCGACCAAATCTCCATAAACCTCATTGAGGTGAGACCTGTAGAAAGATGTGGTTTCCATCCTCGAACTCCAGAGGTCTCCGTCTCTTGTCGACATACGACTTCTACCTGCTATCTGCAGTCTTCATCTACTCCTGGATGATCTGCACCTTCTCTGTGGTATCCCAAACCATCTTTGGTCCCATGAGTGCTGACTCCCCTGGGTCAGTAAAACACAAGATGATCTGAAAGGTTTCCCATAAAACGCCTCAAAAGGTGCCATCCCAATGGTAGAGTGATAGCTATTTTTGTATGCAAACTCCACCAAAGGAAAGTGATCCTCCCAGCTATGATCGAAGTCAAGGATGCAAGCATGAAACATGTCCTCAAGAGTCTGAATGGTCCGCTCAATCTAGCCATCCGTCTGAGGATGGAAGGCAGTGCTCAAATGAAGCTGCATCATAAAACCCTCCTGCAACCCCTTGCATAGCCAGGAATTGAAACATGTATCACGATCAGAGACAATCATCGAGGGAACTCCATGTATCCTCATAATCTACTGCACATAGAGGCATCCCAATCTCTCTACTAAACCATTCTATCTAATCGGTAGGAGGTGGGCTGACATGGTGAGTCGGTCGATGATCACCCAAATCGAGTCATGTACCCCAGATGTACGTGGAAGTCCTATAAAAAATTCCATGGATATCCCATCCCACTTCCACTCTGGGAACTCCAAAAGCGGAACCAAGCCTGCTTGTACTTGATGCTCTTCCTTCACTTGCTAAAAAGTGAGGCACCGAGAGATAAAATCTGCAACTACTTTCTTCATTCCTAGCCACCAGTGCTATCGTCGGAGATCTTGGTACATTTTTTCCACTCCTGGATGTACTGCTATAGGGTACATGTGGAACTCCCTCAACACTTCCTCCTAAAGTGACATTGGTACCATGGTACATCCTCTAAATAGGATGATGTGCTCCCCACCTTCAAAAAATCCATCAGGTGCCTACCTTGTGGATATCTAAGAACGTCGAGCCTCGTAGTCAGCGTCCCTATGCTGTGCCTCCCTGAATCAATGATGAAGTGGGGGAGTGACTATAACAGACTGAAGAAAAAATGCTCCATCCCGATCCACAAAGGATATCTGCAAAGCGGCCAGCTGCTCTGTCTCCCCACCTAGAAACTATATACTAGACCTCCTTCTGAGTGCATCTGCTACAACATTACCCCAAGAGTATAGACTATCTTAAAGTCATAATCCTGGAAGAACTCAAGAAAACGTTGCTGTCTCAAGTTTAGGTCCTTCAGAGTGAAGATATACCTGAGACTTTTGTGATCAGAGTAGACTGTAAAAAATTCTCTCATCATATAGTGTCGCCACATCTTCAAGGCTTAGACCACTGCTGCTAACTCCAAGTCATGGGTATCATAGTTATTCTCATGATGTCTCAGCTATCGAGAACCATATGCGATCACCGCTAACTCCTGCATCAGGACACACCCAAGCCCGGTCCCTAATGCATCGCAGTAGACTACTTATCCTACACTCTCCTCTAGAAACCTCAAGATGGGGGCACTAGTCAGCCTCTGCCTTAGCTCCTAAAGACTCTGATGTAATCTCTCCAAACACATGAATGGTTTCCACTTCTTTTTCAATGCTGAAAGTGGTGCAGAAACTCTGGAGAAATTTGGCACAAATATCCGGTAGTATCTGGCCAATCCCAGGAAACTCCGTACCTCCATCACACTTCTAGGTGGCTCCCAATAAAGTAACACCTCAATATTCACTAGATCCATTGTAGCTCTAGCCTCCGATATGACATGTCCCAGAAAGTGAACCTATCGGATCTAGAATTGGCACTTCGAGAGCTTACCATAAAGATGACGCTCTCAGAGAGTGTCCAATATTACTCGAAAATGATAAGCATAATCCTCCTCAGTAGTCGAGTAGATCAGAATGTCGTCGATGAAGACTACTAAAAAGCGATCAAGGTATGAATGAAATATCCTTTTCATGAGTCCTATGAACACTTCTAGAGAATTGGTCATGGCGAATGGCATAACCAAGAACTCGTAATGGTCGTACCGACATCTGAAAGATTCCTTCTGCACATCCACATCCCGTACTCTGAGCTGGTGATAGCCTGATCTGAGGTCTATCTTTTAGAACCATTGGGCTCACTTTAGATAATCAAGGAGATTTTTAATCCTCGGGAGTGGGTACTTGTTCTTCATGGTCACCTGGTTGAGGCTCTGATAGTTTCCATAAAGTCTCAAGCTCCCATCCGCCTTCTTGGCGAACAAAATTGGGGCTGGCCTAGGAGAAAAACTGGGACAAATGAATCCCTTCCCCTGCAAGTCCTCTAGCTGTACCCGTAGCTCATGAAGCTCCACAGGAGCCATTCGATACACTGTTGTAGATATCGGTGTCGTACCAGGGTACAAGTCATTATAAAAGTCCACCTCTCTGTGAGAAGGTAGACCTGAAACATTATCAGGGAAGACATCTGCGTACTGGTCGACCACTATAGGATAACTCATACTCTCCACATCAACTGCTCTGAGGGTAAGGCTAGTCAGCTGATGAATGATTGGCTACACTCTCATCTGGGTAAGTCTATCCTGTGATGTGAAGGCTCCCTTCTCACCGGTGAAGGTAAACTTAGTCCCATCCATGAAGACACACTGCACTTTGTGCCTAATACAGTCAATCTGAGCCTGGACTGTAGATAACCAGTCCATACCCAAGATGACATCATAAGGACTTGATGTTGCTACTAGGAGATCCTATCCAAATCTCTCACCTCCTAGAGTAAGCTCAAACTACTGGCACCGGTGCGTAATCATTGAATCCACTCTTGTAGGAGTTTCTAGCCATAAGGATCAAGCCTACGGCTCTGTTAGAATCTCCCAGATCCAAACGAGGGAAGTGAAAATAAAAGAATGACTGGAACCTGTGTCTATAAGTACTACAACTAAGGTGGAGTAGACACAGATCGTACCTTGTATCATATCCGGAACACCGTGATCATCGGCCTCAGCTTCCTGGAATTGAGCTCTCCCCTATCCTCCTACTCCCTATGGTTAGAGTGGACCACCTCATGGTGGTGGTAGTAAAATCTCAAATCGTCACCCACTTCCAGCTGCACGACCAACTCCTCTGCCACGTCCGCCTGCTCCCTACGGACCTCCTTGGTCGAAACTCTGTCTCTTCCTGGGAGGTCCTTTGACTGTGTACTGATCATCCGTACGGAGGGTTGGAAAATCATGAGCCATGTGACCCTAGCCACCACAAGAATAACACTTCCTTCTCCTGGCATGACTGGCTTTGCTTCAGGTTCCCCGCAAAACCGACCCTGAATCTTGCATTCGTCCACCTGTAGGTCTGGTCCTCTTGGACATCTGTGACATCTATCTACTGCTAGCTGCAGAAGACTCTTCTATTAGATGACTGGTGGTGGCTCTCGCTGCTGTTGACTACTTAGTAAGGAAACTCTCCACTAAGAGGGATCTCTCTAACACCCCCTCCTATGTCGGGATGCTGAGTGAGATCATTGAAGCCCTGATCTCCCACCAGAGTCCCTACTCAAAGGTTTGGGACCAGAATAATGGGTCCTGCACCATATCTGTGGAGTAGAGTGAGAGGTCAGGGAACCTTGTTGATTACTGAGTCACTGTCTTGATTCCCTGTTGCAGATGAAGTATCTCCTGTATGCGCACTACATGAAGGGTCATTGGGACAAACTCTACCCAAAACAGGCTCTCGAAGTCTGCCCAGAGAAGCTTCACCTCATTGTGAACCTGGTGTATCAAGCTCCACCATCTGCCTGCTGCTTCCTGTAGAAGACTGGTGGTAAGGATCACCATGATATCAGTTGGTGTCCCTAACATTTGGAAAACTCTCACCACTGCCTCCATCCAATCCTCAGTCGCCTGTGGGTTCTTCTCTCCCCTGAACCTGGGTGGCCTCTGGTGCTGGAACTCATGCAAAGCGCTCAAGCAGCGTGCACCATATGCTGTTGGGGCTGGTGGCATCGGTGGACCAATGGGTAATGGTACCACTGGTGCCTCCGCTAGTGCCTATACTAGAAGAGGGCCTTGCATCGAGGCCTCTTCACTCAGTGGGCTATCAATGCATACTACTCTCGGACCCTAGCTGGTTGTCTACGTGGAGGCATCCTGAAAAGAAACAGGTGCGCCATGGTCAAAATGTTATACCTATTTAGATGACTCAAAGAGATCACAAAGAAAAATCTTCAAAACACACACGTAATCAGTGTTTTCATGCACTAAGTTAGAAATCAGAATTCAGGGTCCTAGTGTATGGATACGTCGGCCACCACACCAATACTGGATTTCCTAAACTGATAATCACACTCAATAAACTTAACACTATTTACATTAAAAATAAAGATCAGATTCCTATGTTATATGGTTGAACTGACTCCTCTGATACCAATTTGTCATGACCTGTCCCCCAGGGCTCGTTCCATGACTTCCCCAATCCCGCCATCCATAGGAAAGGGGCTAGGACTAGCACCAAAAGGCGTAATCCATAAAACCAGGAAGACATTACCTTTATAACCTATAAAAACATGAAACCAAGCACATACTGAGATACAAACACATGTAAAAATATATAGAAAAAATATTGTTGAAAGTAAGAGGGGCCGGAATACATGCCCAAAAGTAAAGGTACAAGTACAACTGAAATACAATACAACTGAAGAAAGAGAAAGATAGCTACTGGGTTATCCTCTGAGGTTCCTACCTAAAGGGTAGGTAAATATAGCCTCCTCAACACTCCACATCTGCCCATCTCCTCTGCGTACCGACACTCTGTATGGTCCACCTCTGGGCACCTTCCAGACCTGGTACCCTCAACCTCGATTATCGTTGTCCGTCGTCTGTGCAGCAAACACAACAAGGTGCGGGAATAGCTCATGCATGGGTGAGTATAACGATACTCAATAGGGACCATGAGACCCTCAAGGTCTCACAAAATTCACAAAGGATAAACCACAAGGCATGAAATCAACTGACAACCCTACTTACGTATATACCCGTACATATACCTAAGTTATCAAGTATACTCATCTCAATCATGAGGAAAAAATAGAGTCCAACTTAAGTCCCAAATATCAACTGTTCCACAAAGGAAGAAATACCATGAAGGTAAGTGCCACATTGGTACAGAACATAGAAGAATACCGCCAAGTTATTACCACCAAGGTAAGTACCACATAGGTACGCCACACAGAAGAATACCACCAAGGTATTACCACGAAGGTAAGTACCACATTGGTATTCCACACAGAAGAATACCACCAAGGTATTTACATGAAGGAAAGTACCACAAAGGTACAAAATCATCTCACACCAAGTATAACTTAAGTATAGTAGTAGAGATGATTATATGTAACTACAAAACATCTTACTCTATTAAGAGGATCTGCTGTTGACCCACACAGGATCGCTCGGTGCTGACCCGCATAAGACTGCTTGGTGCTGACCCACACATGATCTGTTTGTGCTGACCCACACATGACTTCTAGGTGCTGACCCACAGGGGATCACTATTCATTCTTCACATCACAGCCAGCTACTGGGTTCCCGCACTAAGCTTGTTCGTCTTTAGGAGGGTCCACTCCTCAAGCCACTGGTTGATACTATAACTTCCACGAAGTCCCATGAATAATTATCTCAAAGTACTGCCACGTCATAAGTGTCTCAACACAAAAAACAATGCATCAATCGGACGCCCGGTCTGCAAGTTATTAGCCTTTTAGTCTCGAGGGCCTGGTTGGATTTGTGATTGATCCAACCCGACTGTATCCCAAAATTATCCAAATCTCAAGTGGGGTATACCAAATGGACCATCTCACTCCAAGGTTTACATAATCATTTAAAGTTTTTCAAATGGATTCCTAGTGCCAATGTTATGGCCGATAGAATGAAAATCTTGTAGTTGGTCCGGGTCCGATCCGACCCGGCTTGGGCTGACCCGACCCGGTCAGCTGGGTCCGGCCCGGCCCGCCGGGTCCGAACCAACCCGTTCTGGGCTGTGCAGGGGCTTCAGAGAGGTGAGAGGTCGTGAGGGCGATGAGGCTGTGGGGCGGCGAGGCCGTGGGGGCCATGGAGGGTCACAGGGTGGTGAGCCCATGAGGGCCAGCCTGCGTTGGGTCCGGCTCGGCCCGCACTGGGTTTGGCCCTCGCTGGGTGGTGCAGGGGCTGTAGAGCGGTGCAAGGATGCATGGCCACTAGGGAGACGAGGCCACAGGGTTCGCGAGGTTAGGGGGCAAGGAGGGTCGCGGTTGGCGGAGGGCGCGGGGGGGGGGGGGGGGCGCCATTTCGCTGCCGCCTTCAGTGTGGCCAGTGGTGGTGTCGACCGCTGTTCTCGTTCCCCACTGGGGTTGGTTTCTGTCCTCCTCCATCGCAAAGAACACAACAATTAAACACAAGATTTGCGGAGAGGTCAAGCCGTGTTTTTTTGGCTCGCACTCTCTGTGTTAGAGTGGTAGCAAGTGGCTATAATCTCTTTCTGATTTTTAAGATGAATACTCAAGAATGGATAATGAGAATAAGTTCAAACAAACACCCTAAAACCTCCCACAAAGTTTATTTCCAAACCCGTAAAATAAATCATATGCGGATCAACTAGTTAAAGAGTTGATCCGCGTTATTTGTTTTAGAAGGGAAGAACATGGGAATATATAATCATACACAACTAAAACCCTACCTTGATTTCTCGTTGATGTTGGAAGGGGTGAATTCAGTGATATCAGTGTTTCCAAGATCTTCGGTTCGTTGTCGTTGATGATGTCCTACGTTGTTTGCCTCTGCAAGGTGCTTCTGATCCAGCTTAGTGTTGGTTTCCACATTCTTTGATCTCTGATGGTTGTTCTTCGTTGGGACGCGTTCTTCGTTGGAGAGGGTAAAAGTTTCTCCAAGTGATTTTCCAACACTTATCCCAACAAAATAATAGCCAATATAAATTAAATTAGGTTTTATTAATTTAATTTGAATTGGAACCATTAATCAAGAGGTGTTGGCATAATTAATGTGGAGGAAGTTCAAGAGACTTCTCCACATTAAAGAGGGAGTTTAAGAGCTTCTCCCATTATGAGGGTTCGGGTGGCCCCACCTTTAGGAATTCAAAATTGGGGGGTTTTAGGATTGGGTGGTCCCCACCACCATAACCCATGTGGGAGTTTCAAATAAAAATAAAATGTTTCAAAATTTTATTTTATTTTATTCTTTCACGAAAAACACGAAAAATTATCTTTCACTCTCAACCCACTGCGGTTGAGGTAAAGGTCTCCTGAAGTGAATACTAGTGCTACGAGTTCAACAATGTCCTCAGATTTCAATTCCGAGAAATGGTTCAAAAGTTACAAAAACCCGCTTGCACATTTACTGAACGTACCTGAAAAAAAGTTCAGAAATTCATTATGGGCACTCCGGGGCTCAGAATCATGCGCCGTCAATTTTTGCGGACTCATAAATTTACCATATATTTGAAAAAAAATTACATGGAATTTCTGGGACTTTACAAAAAAATACCATCCAAAAAACAATTAAACCCTAAAATTATTCTATCATCATGATATACATGGGAAAACACTCAAAATAGACTAATCACATGTCCAATTCCAACTTCAGGGAAAAAATAGGAAAAAAGACAAGGAAGTAAAAAGTACACAACATGAAATTCCAGTACATGTCATGTACCTATATAGATCCTCCCCAACCATGTTTCACTGGCCACTCAGTGTACAATGTTCCATAATATTAAACATTTTCATGAGAGTACATGGAATGTGACCCCACATGGGGTACCTGCTCATGTAACTTAGCCTCACTCTATGTGTACAACACCCAACTAAATGTTGTGTACCAAACACACATGACGTGTGTCCCACATAGGTTACCTTAACATGTACCTCACATATAGTCAGGTCAAGTACCATGCATGGACACTTTCCATGTACATCACTCGTGCTCTGGTCAGGTTACCTTACAAAACTACATGCCCCTGATACGAGTGTCTTGTTGAGAACCTAACCACACCATGATATGTCACTACATGACATGTACTCCCAAGTGCAAGGCGCATACCCCCAAAATTTAATTTTCCTCAAACATAAAGAACCTATGGTGTGTTTTATCTAAATTATATGTCATGAACATGGGTTTTACCAAATAAAAAAAAATCCAAAACAGATTGAAACCCCCATTTCTCTCCGATTAAGCCTAGATCGAACCTCATGGGTTCATGAAAACCCAAAAAGAGAGTTAAAAAATAAATATAGTTAAAATAAGTGGATTTAAGTTGGAAAACATAAAATAGTCCTACCACTATGCGGAAACCACTGAATCATCACAATGGATCCCCCCCCCCCCCCACACACAGAGATTTGATCTACATTTGGATGTGTTATTTGGGTGGTGCATCCCCCTACCACTCCCTCTTCTCTACCTAACTATCTCTCAGTCATATAACCCAATAAAGAAAACCCTATGTTCATACAAGACAAGCGAATACAGAAGTGAAGAAAAATAAATAAGAAAAGAAAAGGGGCCTGTGTCTGGGCCTCACACACTTGATGAGTTTATGCCATTCCTACAAAAATCCCATTTTATAGACTCAACTGTGGATATGAAATAATATTTTAATGCTCCACATAAAATATATCACCAAATGAACACATTGAAATAAATTAATATTTAATTAATTAAATTTTAAATATTCTCTAAAAAAATAAATGGATCGGATATCCCCTAAACTCCCATTCTAATGAAAACAACCTCTTTTGGGGCCAACAGAGTGGTCATAAAAATTATATGAGATTCTCTTATTGGAAATATACAATTTTCTCCTGAAACACTTCCAGGAATAATATTTAAAATTTCCCATACTTTCAAAACCTGTGAATACATGATGCATCATTGTAAATTATGTACCTTTTATTTGAAAGTATCCTAATAAATTATAATATGATGATGAAATTTATATTTACATAAATAAATCATAAAAAATATATGAAAACAAAGGAGAGTGTACAACATATATTTAATAAAAATAAATTTTTTTCATAAGAAGATGTTAGATCAATTTAATTATATATTAGATAAATTGAGTACTAAAAATAACATAATATAAATATTGGTGTGGTTGTTTTAGATAGGCTACAAATGAATGATTTCAAATATTGAAATGAAACCAAACATAATTGAATAGAAGAAATAAAAGTGGATTTGGAAGTAACACTTGAAGATAATGACCATATTATTAATATATTGAATTTCATAGTGATAGATTGATTCCATAATATCATTGTGATTGAATTAGATATCTTTAGTCTAAGATAAAAGATTTTAGATGAAGAATATCTATTGAACTCCATTATGAGATTAAGATACTGGATAATAAAGGATGTGGAGAAATTGAAGGGGAAATAAGGGGATCCAACTAACTAGTTGTAGGATTGTCTTAATTAAAATTATCTTATCTAATAGAAAAAATGGAATTGAGATCGATCTAAATAAAAAGGTAGTCATTATTGATGCTAAACCATAAACACCGACCCTATAGAGGAAGATTGATATATATGACACTCCAAATAACAAAAGGATAAATATAGCAGTTAAAAAAACATTTATACAAAAAAATAATTTTAATTATTGTGAAAATATGGGGTATAAAAAATATGTCAATTCTATAGAAAAAAGTCACTTCAAGGTATAAGATAAATAGAGATAGAGACAGATGATTATAATTTCATATACCTGGTATACATTCAATGACAATTTTTATGTTATGAATTATAGGGACAAAAACCCATGAATCATTCATGAAGGATTAAAAATAGTGTACTTAAGGAGACCCATAAAATAATCCCTCAATAGTTATGATACCAAGATGAGGAACAAGCATATTGACTAATAAAATAGGTGAAATAACATACATGTATCAATAAAGTGATTAGAAGGACATAGTGGTGACTATCTTTAAATCAATGTATTGAGTAAAAGTATGGATAATTGACATTATATGTACTTATTGAACGATAATAAATAAGGATAATTACATGAACACTATGTATGGAAAAAAATATCTCTAAAAATATTCAATTTTGAAGAGTTAAAGATCAGAGGCTCTAGGAAAAAAATTAGAGGAAGAGACATGATTTCCATGAATTTCTCATTAGTGTAAGTCCTTGGTTTCAACTTCTTATTTTTTTTCCAATTATGTGATTCAGGACATATAATAAATTTCATACAAAAATAGATTATTGATGGAATAAATTGTTAAATTTTAATATAAGGGAATTATAATAATGTGAACTTATACCACATTAATGGGGAATAATATATGCAATTTTTACCTAGGTAAGATGAAACTAGATTATGGAATAAAAGGCTTGTCCACATGATCTAAAATTAATTTTATGATTTTTTAAATATTTGTGGAGTTATTGGTTTCTCCAGACTACCATGTTGTCATACTCACATGTTTTATATATGTGAAAAAATGAAGATCATTCATAAGAGTTATAAGATAAAGGATAATAAGTCAATACAATTGCTTGAGTCAGTTTAACTAATGTTAGTGAGAAAATATCACCAAAATAAATTTATGGAAAAATATATAATTTTATTCTAATTGATGATTTTAGAAGGATTATTGATGTTATTAATTTATTAATAACTTTTTTATCTACTCATTTTACTAATTTTCAAGGAAAAGTGAATAATTGGAGTGAAATAACCATGTTTTAATATTAAATATAATTTGTGAGCATTGCTTGAAATAATCCACATCCATGTCAGTTTACTATTTTAATCATAAATCTCTCCCTAATAATCCAAATTGTTTGATTATTTTGTTTTAGGTATCCTTATTCAAATTACTATAAATCTCTCTACTGGATATTTTCCCAATTTAGTCATTTGAAGGGATATATAAACCACATAAGAAGGTCCAAAGAATTTTTCAAAGAAACTAGGACAACTATGAATTTATATTTTATAGAATAAATATAGAAGTCCAAATTCTTGGATACTCCATTATAAGACAAAAAACATTCCATTACTTCTTGGATAAAATTTTTTAGGCTGAACTCAACCAATAGTGGGCCCAATCATTACAATAAATCCAGCCCATAATCCTTAATGGGATTTTAATACAGACCAAAATTTATGACTTTTCTCCCAATATAGAAATCATATTGATCTTTAATTTTGTTGATATAAATTCAAGATATATGACCTAAAATTATTAGAATAAATGTTTTCAATTTGAAGTCATATTAATAGACATAAATTCATTCACATTTAGACTAAGGAAAAACTCAAAACAAAACTAAACAACATCTGAAGGTTTGGGAAAAAATATCTAAATCTGGATAAAAAATTACAATAGCCTCAAAATTATGAGGGCTAACTTTAAATATCTCTATATAAAACTTTTATGAAGAATATTTATCTGATTAGGATACATAAAATGTCATGTGGTCGAGCCGAATTGAGGAACTGTATTGGAATGCAAAAAGACCACTACCTTTGGCTATAAATTCATCCCCCTCTTATCTATGCAAGGGGTTGGCACTTTAGAACATAAGGAGGAGATTTTTAATTATTATTTCCTTTCAAATTTATTTATATGACCATCCTTAATCTTTTTTCAATAATATAGTCCCCTCCTCTAACAATCTTTTTATGTACATTTTACCTTGTTTTCATTTGTAATCATGTATGTTTGTTTTCTTTGTTAATTGAATACTAATGAATGTTTATTCATAATCATATATAATTATCAACCAAATTATTTTATTCAATATTAATGGTCTGAAAATATTTTAAATCATGTTGAAACCAATTTCTTCTTTTTCTTTCTTATTCAATCAGAAGTCTGTGTTTACTCCCTTCATCATTTGTCTGTGTGTTTGATGAAAAAATCTTTTATTATCCTATTATTTTTATTAAATTATTAACTCTTAACCATAAACATAATAATCCATATTATTAACCACCCTATTTGATAACAAAATATCTCATTGGGGTGAGTCATAATTTGGGAATGTAAAGTGATTTATAGATTTTTCTTCATTAACATTACTTGAATTATTATTATATATGTAAAATTTAATATGTTATGGATTAATGAAATATTTTTTTAACATGCGGATTACATTGATTATAGGAAAAAAATACACATAGGTTATTGAAATATTTAAAATTCCATCAATAGGATTTGATAATTATTATAACCCTAGTTAAGGCTTTGGATTTAATCCAAAACAATTTGGAGTTTCGATTGAAATCACCTCATGAATTGGATGTTAATTTAATGAAAATATTTTAAAATCTCAATAATATCAAAATATTAACTCCCCAATAATGACCACACCTTATTTATTATTAAAATTTTAAATCAATCTTCATCAAACATGCATTTAATCTAATATATACTAACAAAACCCATTAAAAAGTCAATAAAAAATAAAATCAACTCAAAAAAGTATTATTATCACCGAGGGTTAGATATGAGTGCTTATATACACATTAAAAAAGGAATATAACTTTTAATAGTTTATTGGATACAATTATTCAATCTTAAAATGGAACCGTTTTGAAGGATGCAGAAATTATTAGTCCTTTTTTTTTAATTTTGGTAAAAAACAAAAAAATAAATAAATTAAAATGAAAAACAAATATGAAAAAATACACAATGAAAAAATATTATTCCCATAAAAATCATAAACCAAAAAAGAAAAATGAAAAAATATATCTTCTATATAAAATATTAAATTAAAAAAAAATCCCTCCTTCCTCATCCTTCAAAATTTCTCTAAATTCCTAGTATCCTCCCAAACAATCCATTAGATTTGTTTAACCCAAAATTGAGTAAACTCTTTACCAATATAGAATGAACATTATGAATAATAAAATTACTCAAGACCCATTTATTTCCCATATAATTGAACAAGATATGGTCAATCCTAGGGAAGAAACTCTTAGATACTCAATTCCCTTGATTTGAGTTATCAACCCCTTGGTTTTTAATATCCAAATTTTGAGGTAAATATCAAACTCTAACTAGGTATAGTTCACATTTGAGATCATTGTAATGGTATATCTAGTAAGGATCCTTATATTCACCTCAAATATTTCCAATAGGTATTACCTACTATGAATCCTCAAGGGGTTTCTAATGAACAAATCAATATTTGCGCATTCCCTTTCTCTCTAGTTAACTTTGCCATGTTATGGGTCTACTACCTCCCTCATGGATCCATAAAATCATGGATTGAAATAAAAAACCTATTTTTAGAGAAAATATTCTTTACTTATCCAAACACCTCTAAATAAAAGGAATTATTTGGTATCCTTAAATTCCCCAATGAGCTGCTCTATGTGTATTGGGATAGGTGAAAAAAGGTTATTTCAACTTTCCCACACCACCAAATCTCTAACAAACTCTTGATATAATAATTATATGTGATATTATTTTTTATTGATAGAAATATCATAAATACCTCAAGTGGAGGTTATCTTATTCATAAAACACTTACAACTATATGAGATCTCATAAGCAACATGGATGCAAACATGCAACAATTCCATACTCAATAACATGTTCAAGTTAAAAAAATCTAAGAGAATCAATTCATAGATCCCAAAAAGATGACATAGTGTATGAGTGATATTATAGAAATTTTTATAAAACTAGTGGTGGATGAAAAATTCCTAAACACATATTCTCCATAATATCTATTCCTTGGACCTATAAAAAATTGGGGAATATGCAGCTCACCAGCTCATTCAACTGATACATTTCCACAACTTCAAGATGATCAATCTGATTCCTCTAGTCCAATAGAGATCAACATAGAATTTCATCATAGAAACAATAACCCTCATCAATAATTCCATTTCATTAGAAACTCCAACAAACCAAACTTTAATATGTTATCTTTTACCTATAACCTAAGCATGAGGTATGGTAATCACATCACTTATCCCACTTAGTTACATCCTAAAAATCAAAACCATTTCCAATATGGTAAAGGTGGAAGTAACTTCTAAAAATATTATACTTTTGTACCTCAAAATAAAAGGATAGATATTCCTCCTACTCCTCATGGTTTCCACTATCCTAGTGATCGTTCTCATCCAAAACTAATACAATTGATTTCCTAAGAGTGAAAATCAAGGAAATCCCAATGTGTGGCATTCATCTTTTTATAATTAGCCATGAGAATATGCTTTAGAATATCATTCATTCTTCACCTGTTATAGCCTAAAAAACATTGAAACCAATATTTAAAGTTGAATCCCACCTCATCTAGTAGAAAAAATATAATTCCTCCCTACTCCCAACTCAACCATTTCCCAACCCTAAGGGTAATGTAAGTTCAATTTCACTTATATGAGGAAATAAAATTGCTATGGCTCATGGTGAATCCTCAATGTCCCCTTAAAATGTTGTGATAGAAAAAGAAAAGAAAAAAATATAGAAAATAAACCTGAATCCACTCCCTCAACTCCATCAATTCCTCTAAGTAACCCAATTTCTTTTCCTCAAGCTATCTTTATGATAAAGAATCCCTTTTAACCAAACTCTAAAATACATGAAATGTTTAGATGTGTTGAAGTTAAAATTAAACTCTTGGATGTAATCAATAAAAGCCCTAATTATTAAAAGATTATTAAGGAATTGGTCACCCATAAGAGATAAATTAGGACAATTGAAAATGTTTCTACCCAAAAGTACATTCCCATGAAGTGAAAAGATCCAGGTACCTTTATGTTTCCATGTGAAATAGGGTGTTCCATATTTGATGATACACTCATATACCTCAGAGCCGATATAAATGTATTTCCCAAATCCATCTTCTCTAATGTTGGTCTAGGTCCCTTTCACCCAATGAGCATTGTCATCTAATTATCCAATCAGAGAACTACCAAACCTAAGGGTATAATTGAGGATGTCCTTGTTAGGGTAAATTATATTATCTTCCCATATGATTTTTAAGTCATTGACATGAAAGGTGATAAAAATTCATTATAATATCATCTAATTCTAATAAAACCTTTCCTCATGACATTTTGAACCAAAAGTGACATCAATTCTAGAATTTATCCATGGAATATGGTGACAAACTGGTCAAGTTTAATATTTTTCAATTCATGAGATAACCATCAGAGAATAAATTTTTACTCGCTATACATTATTTTTAAAGTCTCTATAAGAGTGTGTTGGACCCTAATCTATCATGTTATTTTAGTTCTAATGATTGAGAAATATCCGAATTTTTCATCCTCATTAACCAAGTCATAAATGGAGAAGTTGGTGTGTACTTTTCAAATGTAAACTCATTCTATGTAAAAGTTATTAAAAAATATTTGGAATCCCACATCACCTCTAATATCCACTGCTCCAGCATGGATGATAATAAGGAAAATTAACTAGCATTCTCATTTATTGATTAAAATCAGATTATCCAATACTCATAATTTCCTATAAATGTATTATAAAACTCTATTATATATAAGTTGAACCTAGATTAAATTTTATTATCTTGTGATAATGTGGGTGATGTTTGTGATATTTTACCTATTTAATAAATTGATCATGGGTGAGGTTGAGATTTAACATTCTTTGGAAAAAATATTGATATAAATGATATTGAAAAATTTATTGAGTATCATGTCACCATTGATCCTCATTACTCTACATTGGATAGTGATGAAAAAAATTAGTTGAAAAATTAGGATCTTAATATCTAATTTAATTTTGTCAGAAGCACACATAAATGAAATAATGTAATTAAAAAATATTACTAAAAATCCTTGCATAGAAAATAAAAACTCGATAAACTATATAATTCCTCATGATGAAGACCAATGGGAGGATACCCAAATTCCCTTTGCAGAACCATTGAATTACAAGTACAAAAAAAATGAGGGGAAGAAATTATCCAATGAAAAATTAGGTATCCCAAAGGGGAAGTCTTTCTGGAATCAAAATGGAGTTTAGAAAATACTATGACCATAATATTACTATGGGTAGTCAACTGAAACTTTCGAATAGTAAGAAAAATAACTAATGCACTTATTAGGAGGAAACCCAAATTTTCTTTTAGTTTTAGGAAATTTTAATTTTATTTTAGTTTTTCATTAAATGAATAATGAATTTTATTTTTGATTCTCTTATAGGTAATGAAAATTTTATTTATAATCACCATAGAGGACACATCCCCCATTAACCACATCGACTTCCACTAACCCACCACTGGATAGAGATGATGACCCACCAATTCTAAACTTGGGGCGCCTCATTCCCTTTATCTACCTCTCCCTCTCCTCCTCCTTATCCTTTTTCTCTCCCTCTTCATCTCTTTTATCTTCCTCCACTATCATTATAATTTTTTTTACCAATTTCTTCCTCAAACCATATTTTTTATTGTTTCCCTTTTGTGTGGGTTTGAACATAAAATAATAAAAAGAATAAAAAACTAAAAAAAAAGACTGAAAATTACTCAACATTAAATTTTGAAACCTTTTCATCAATTTTGGGGATTAAAAATACTTTATTTCATCTCAAATATTTTTTATTTTCTTCAAAAACATGTATAAATATTGTTGTGTTAAGAACAATAATTTTTAAATTCTCAATTTTTGATTTAGAAAATGATTCTTCCCCAACTATGAGGAATAAAATTAGCATTCATTCTAAGTTCACCTATGAACATATTTACATATTGTGTTTTTCACCCCCAATTGTGTTTTTGTGTTTGTGGAACTTTGAGACGAATTTCCTAATTTAGTATATATAATATTATAGAGGCATTCTCTAAATAACATAAGAATCAAAATAGCCAAATATCCTCACATTAAACTTATATTGATCATCCTTTTGAAATTCACTTTGGACCTATGAGAAATGTTTTAAGATTTATATATTATAAAACAAAACCTTGTCCCACCCAATATCTATGTAGATTTTCATCCATAGTTTATTGAGATTTAAGTGTGATGGAATTGATTTAATTTTGGGAACCATTTCTTTTATTTTCAATGTGATATCATATTCAAGAATGTAATAATGGATTTATTTTTGGGGGAGTGGTTTTAATTCATTTAGTTTTGGAATGGATTCATTTTTATATATTTTTTACATGTTATTGAAAAGTTACAAAAAATGAAAAAAAGGGAAAAAAACCAAAACAAAAACAAAATGAAAGAAAGAATTGGTTGTGTATTAGGAAAGTATATAGTCACTCTTCGTTAACATTTGATATTATTGTAACTATTTTAATTAATGTTGTGAAGAGGTAAAAAATGTATTTGGAGATGATAGTGAGATTTTTTCCTAGTGAAAATTTCAGAAAAATAAAAAAAGAAAAAAAGGGAAAGAACACTTGAATCATATCTTCTTGTGTTATTGGTATAAGTTTCATGTTTTTTACATATTTAATTTTTTTCATCCTCTTACAATTTTTAAATCTCTTTTTTGTCTTATTTCAAACATTTGTGCCCATGTAAATATCTTTTTCCATAACCTTCCATATCTCATTTGAATAATGATGCTTTTATTTTTCAATGTTGGCATTCTACCACCATTTTTTAATCTTTTTGACATTATATTCCTACCATCTAATACACACTAAAACCCCCCTAAAAACCTATTTAATTCTTTCAACTTTTGAGTAGGGAATAGAATCTGAGAGCTGTTTAAAACTCTATGATTTTCACTTTTGTTTATTGAATGATGAATCCACCATACATAATTTTGTTTCCATATTGAAAGGAGTGAGTTTTAATTTACCAAATTTTCAATTTCTAATTTTGTGAATGAAAAATGATTTTTTTGGAATATTATTAATGTAACAATTTTTGGTGGAATTTATTTTGGAGGAGAGAACAAGTATAAACCCCCTGATTAAAGAAAATGAAATTATATTATTTGTTGTGTGATTATTGTTTTTATTTTTCCTTATTAAAATTAATAAAAATCATTGAATTAGGGATTTTTTCAATTCTATCATTTGAAGGTCCATATGGAGCATATAAGAAGGATGAAAGAATTTATCAAAGAAACTAGACAAACTCTTTATTTTTTCTAGGCTCAACATAGAATAAAAATTCATGGATAATCCCTTAAAAAATCAATTAAATTCCATTAAATCATGGATAAAAAATTTATTTCCCAATTCAAACAAAATAAGGCCCAATCATTGAATTAATATCTAGTCCATAGTTCAGTGTGGGATTTTAAAATAGTCCACAGTACATGAATTTTCTCCCAATATAGACATTAACATGATTTGTAATATTTTGTAGAGAAAGTAAATATATAGGATCCCAATGTTTTAGAATAAATGGTTTATATTTTAAGGTATAATCATAGACATAAATGAATTTACATTTAGGCCGAGGATAATCTCAACACAAAACTAGACAACAACACATAGTTTAGAAAAATATCCATAACATTGGTTATAAACATCCAATAGAAACTAAATTTTTATGGTGAATTATTCACATATATATATACAAATTTTATGAATAATATTTATCCATATTCAGCTAACTTAAATGTAAAATAGTCGATCCAACTTGAGGGTCTATTTTTTGGAATGAAAGCAGTCCACCAACTTTGGATATAAATTCATCCCCCTATTCTCCTTGCAAGGGGTTAGAACTTTAGCACTTCAGAAGGATATTTGGAATGAAAATATACTTTTTAAGTCTTGGTATGAGTTTCCTTAATCTTGTTTCAAAAATAGATACCTCACGAACACTTTTATTCTCATGTTTATTTTACCTTGTTTTCATTTGTAATCATGTAAGTTTATTTATTTCAATTGAGTATTAATTAATTTTTCTTCATCATCATCTCAAATTATCATCCAAATTCTATTTTGAAATACTTATTGTATCAAAATATATCAAATAAAGTTAAAAACCATTTCCTCTTTTATTTTCTTATTCAATCAAAAGTCTATATTTAGTCCCTTTACCATATGTGTGTGTGTTTAACGCACAAATATTTTTTTGTCCTGTTATTTTTCCTAAATTAATAACTCATAAATGTAAAAATAATAAACCATATTATTATCCACCCAAATTGATTAGTAATTATCTCATTAGGGTGAGTAATAATTTGGGTATTTTAAGTGGTTGAGATCTTTCTCTCACTTAACATTCCTTGAATTAATACAGTGCATGGAAAAAATAGGTTATGAATTAATGACATATTTTGTTTGATATTCAGAGTCCATGGATTATTAGAACCACAATAAAAAATGGTTTCATAAAATATTTATCCTTCTATAAATGATATTTTATAATGTTTAGAACCCTATTTAAGTATTTAGATTAAAGGAAAAATATTTGGGAGTTTCGTTCAATGCCACCTCGTGAAGTGGCTATTAATTTAATGGAAGGTTTTACAAAGCTCAAGGATATCACAAGTTTGACTCCCTAATGATGAAATAATAGAACACTTTATTAAATTTCTAGATCAATCTTCCTAAATCAAGACTTTAAACTGTGCTTTACAAAGAACCCCCACATTAAAAATATAGTGAACAAAATAATCAACTCTAAAAAATAGAACAGTCACCAAGGATTTGACCAGAATGATAATATACACATTATAAAATAACCAGACCTTTGAATGGTCAATAGGATACAATTGTCTATGCTTCAATGATATGTTTGATTATCATCTCCCATTTTTACGATCTATTTAATTTCATTATTCATTATCAAATGATGAAATGGAATATTTTTTAGTAGAATATTCTAAAATTATGAATGAAAAATGGGACGAGGTTTACTAATAGCCATATAAAGGGTTTTATTGAGAGAATAATAAAAGGAATCAAGTTTCAACAACATTAACTAATTAAAAAAATATTATAGTTGATAGGAACAACTGAATAATTAATAATATTATCTAAAAAAAATTCATTGAGGAAGGCCTATTGAAAAATTATTGGAAGGAAATGATCAAGATATTAGTATACATCACAAATAGGCCTTTATTTTTTCTAGGAGAAGAAAAAATCTATTAGATTTATATAATGGGAATAATCATACATTGAAGAAATTTAAAATCACTAGATTTATGTTCTTTATTATAAAAAAGAGTTGAAAAACATTAAGTTTGAATATAAGGGAGTTGAAGTGGTAGTTTTTCTATACTCATCAAAGATAATTATGTAAACGTTTTTAACAAATGTGTATGAATGATTATTGAAATAAAATATTTAATTATGGTGATAAAACAAAAATATTTAGAAAAATAGTGGGAAAAATTTTGGATAAATGTCACGTGGAGTTGAGCACATCATGGGGATAACAAGGTGCATATATTGATTCTAAAGAATTCTCTGATGATTAGTAGGATGAAACAATATCAATAGATAAATATAAGTTAAGAAGGAATCCTGAAATCATTGAGTAAGATATTATTGGTGTCTAGATAACTCTAGTGAAAACAAATATAATTAATTATAACAAAATAAACTTCACTATTTTCTCAAGTATCGAAAAAATATTTTTATGAAGCTATAAATTTTAGAAATTGTATCATGATTATGCATAGAGAGATTGACCGTGTTGAGAACAATAAGACATGGGATATTGTTTCATGGATACAAGAATTTTTTTATTGGGATAAAATTATTCTTCTATAGAAAAATTATTGAAGAATAAAAGTTGGTTAACAAAAAAGAATGAATCATGAGAAAAGGATACTCCCATATTAAAGGAATAAATATGAATGAGACATTTTATTCAATGGATAGGTTAACAAAATTGAATATTATTGGAAATATTAAAACAAAAGTCGTTTAAGTTTTTATAGATGGATATAAAATCAACATTAGTTAATGTAATACTAAAATAAGAGGTTTAAATTGATAATCTTCATGGTTTTATTATTTATGATGATGAGAACAATATGTTACAGTCTAAGAGGATGCTTTATAAACTAAAGAAAACAGCAAGGACATGATATTTCATACTTGTTCTATAGTTGAAGAAGCTCATTTTGT
Organism: Viscum album; assembly: GCA_963277665.1. NCBI lineage: Eukaryota > Viridiplantae > Streptophyta > Magnoliopsida > Santalales > Viscaceae > Viscum > Viscum album. Next base: position 454,294,828 of record OY728119.1, on the reverse strand, counting down.
AGAATAGAGGAGTTGATAAAAATATCTATATAAAACAATGTGAGTGATCAAATGTTGATGACGCTGAAATATGATGATAAAATAATATTTTTGGATTGAATGATGTATAATGAAAAACGTTTGATGATTTACTGAGGGGTATGTTTGAAATTACCATGATTAGTGAATTAAATTTTTAATTGGTTTATATATGATACATGAGACATTTATTCTTTAACCAAAATTAGTTGGAATATAAATTTTCATAAATGTTTTTAATTTATTTTGATTATAAAAAAACCCTTATTTATTTTATGAATAATGTTACTTTGAGAGATTTTTGGTTTTATTATTTTAATTAAATAATTTATTTTATTCCTAAAATTAAAGAAGTATTTGATCAATTTTTATCAATATTTTTGGGTCTAAGACCTAAAAATTACACTTCTAGTTTTTAAAAATAAGTTTGGAACAATTGTTATGGAAGACCAGTTTTTCCTCACATTTTTATTGAACCATTTGTTTTTTGAGCCTCAATTTTGTATAGAACTTCATGTTCATAATCTCAATTTTGTGATAATACAAAATTTATGGAACCTAACATTTGTGATGAACCTTATGAAGGTAACCTAATATTAGTGACATACCTCACACTAAAAACCAGAAGTTTGTATTAAAACTCCCATTCTAGAACTCTATGTTTGCAATCATCCATATGTTGGCTGCCAATCAATGTCATATAGAATGATACCCAAATTGATCCAATCCTTTCCATGATTTAAAGTTCAATTTTTTTGATATTTTTGTTACATTTTTACAAGAGTAGGTATCTCAATAAAAAATTTCAAAGAACATATCAAATGATATAATTTTTTTTCAATCTCTATGAGATTTTATGTGATTTATGTAGATTGTAAAATTTTAAAATTAAAATGTTCTTAACAGTTTAAAGTTGTTATTTATTGAGATATTTTTTCAATTATATTTATTTAGAAGTATTTAAGGGATTTTATATATTCCGATTTGAATTATTTAGGTGTATCGCGGATCTGCTTAAAATTAGGATCTCTAGTCATTAATATCATGCTTATCCATAAATTGTAAAAATTTATTCAAGATCTAAAAATATTAGATTATTTTTTTGAAGCTACTATTTTTTGGAGTTTATTGGATTGCACATAGGAGATATACATGTTATATATGTTTCTACCATGATTTTTTCTTACAAGTGTAAAAAGGTGGATTTCGTTATTACAGAATTATTAGAATAATTTCTACCTCTTTTCATAGTTTCTTCATAAGGAATATACTTTGGAGACATACCTATTTCATTGAATAACTATTCCTCTGTACACTACAATATCCATATCAGTATGCTATATTATAGAATTTATCTACCAAAATTATTCATTATTTCACTCCTCATGCACTGGTTTTGGGAGTTTTGAAGGATATTATTAGTCTTGTATAAAGGCCATATAATACAGTTGTTTTACTAAGTAAGAGTTTCCTTCAATCAACATTCCAGGTCAACAGATAAAAAGACCCCATTACTAAAAAAACACCAAGATTGCAGAGAGTGTGTTGGTGGAGTGTACTAGGGGATTTCAGTGCCTTAAACTATTTTACATCACTATGTTATACTCTTTATATTATTTATTTTACACTAAATTACTCGACATTAAGATAGAGGTACATGATCACTTTATTTAAAGAGGGTTTATTTAATTTTTTCATGTTTTTTAAAAAGGAAATAATTCACCCATTGTCTTGTGTCTTCATCATCATTTTAGGCCATCAATTATTATTATAGATTTAGATATATTGAATATTGATTTTAGATCTAACAAGATTTAGTTAATGATCTATAATAAGACTGATGTTAATGGATGATCTTAAAGACGAGATGTTTATAATTTGGGACCATATTTTAACGGTAATAATTATGAATAGTATAAAACTTTCATGATTATAAACCTAAAAAATCATGTATTAAAAGTTTATTTTTATGTTATTCTGTCTTATGAAATCCCTAAAGTAATAATGGATTAATGATATTCCACTAATGAAAATTAGTTTGATCTAAATTAAAGATCCATGAAAAAAATTGTTTGTTCACTTGGAAAAGATGAGTTTAATCATTTCTCTTAGTGAAATAATAAATTAGAAATATAGAAAACAATAATTATTACATATGAAGGAACTAAAAATGTGAGGTAATTAGGAATAATAGTACAAAGCTAAAATTTGAGAAATTTTGAATGTATGAAGTTGAATTTATTAATCAATTAAATATAATATTGAATAATATAGACAATAATTTTTATGATCTTAGAACACTTGTACTTAACCAAATGAAGTTTTAAATGCTGTCAGTGTCTTCCATCTAGATAGAAGGGAACATCGATTACGATTAGATATACAATGTTGATTAAAATTATGAAAATAAAAGAGTTAATTTATAACCTGATGATGTATGAGGCCTAGATTCAAGTAGAATACAGGCATAAAAAATGATTAAGAATTAAAACACTTCTCTTGAAGGATCTATTTATAATGGATAAAAAAATTCATATAAGGATTTAATATTCTCATATGATTAGTCAAGTTACTCAATTTCCGGAAAAGAGTTTTCTTAGTTGTATATAAAGTTCAATAAAATTTATAATATAAATAAAGGTTTCGAGATACCATTCAATGAATATAAGATAAATCTCGAAATAGAGGAAATATGACGCTATGAATAAAAATATATAGGGAATATCAAACTTGATTGTCCACTCAAAACAAGGAAATATGGATAAATGAAAAGTAGTAGAAGAAGTAACAGATGAAATTTTCTTTTCAATGGAATGTTATGAAATACACTAATTCTACCTTGAGTGTTTCAAATGATTCAATAAGTTCATCCAGTTCTAAATTTGAATAAGAAAAATCAAATCAAAAAAATTTATGAGCTTTAGGGACCAGACAGATGTTGTACAATAATATTATTCTATTACTTCAAATTATAAATATGAAAACATCACATATTTTAAATTAATTTAATATTTTTATATGTTGGAATAAAAATATGAAACTTTGAAGAAAAATCATTAATCAATCAAAAAATTTCATAATGTCGTCTTATATGAGAAGAATACCATGTAAAAACAACTTTTAGTATTAAAATAAAAATTAGTAAATCCTTTTCAAGTTTTATTGAGAATGATAGTAAGATTAAATATTTTATTACTAAATTATAATCCTTAAATGGGATTCTGGTATGCTAACTACTGCAAATACGACCTTTATCAGCACTTGAAAATTCCATTTACAGCGCTAAAAAATGCTGTTAATCTCACTGAAGATAAAGGGGTCCCTTTTATCAGTGCCAAAAAAATTGTTAATAAAGGCTCCTTTTATCAGGGCTAAAAAAGAACAGATAAAAGTGGTATTTTATCAGTGCTAAAAAAATCGATGATAAATGAGTCCTTTATCAACATTTTTAGCGCTGATAAAAGTTAAAAAAAATTAAAAAAATAAAAAATAATTTCTGTAATTTGGGGAGGGGCTTTAGTAGTGATTGAAACCTACCTTCAATTGTTCCCCTCAGCCCGCACGCCACAAGAGCCCCACCCACCCAACCCTTTAACAGCGCCCCACCAAGCCTTTAACAACGCTAGTTGTAATTCCACCCACATGCGTGACCTCCTCCCCCTGGATTTGAACTCGAGACCTCTTACCTACACACATAATCCTTTACCACTCCACCATATTTCTTTTCTCTCCATTTAATAATATATCTATTTATTTATATATATATTTTGTTATATTTACTAGTATATTAATATATATTTATATTAACATATATATATATACATATATACATATATAGTTATATTTATATATTTATATATTTATTCATATATTAATAAATATTTATATCTATTTATTTATATATATTTATATTTTTTATTCGTATATTTATTCATATATTAATACATATTTATAAGATTAGTTTTGAATGGATTTATAAAATATTCTTTTTTTGTGTGTGCTTATAAATAAATACATATATACAACACACACACATTATATATGTATCTATAAGTATAATTATACATATTTATATATATTTACAAATATTATATATTAATATGTATATACATATGTTTAGAATATATAGATAATATATATCAGTTTGTCAATACAGAAGTACAAAAATATATATATATACAGACGTACACATTATATTGGTATATAAATATTCATATATTTGTATTTTAAATAAAATGGATGTTATTTTTTTATTTAGATAAGGATTATATATTGGGAAATATATTTTATATGTAAATATTTTTAATTATTTATTTAAAAAATTGAATTTTTATGTGATAATATATAAAAATTATGTATATATTGTTATATATTTGATTATAAATAAAAATACATTATGAAAAATGATAAAATTTTAAAGCCATAATATGAATATAAAAGTAATCAATTGAAATAAATTCAATCCCCACTGAAAAAGGGCAAAAGAATCCCTTAAACGAGGCATAAATTCCATGGAATGTTAAACAATTTGGGTATACGGACTAAAAACTCAATTTTGGAGACCTTATAGGAATTTTTTAGACTAAATAATTTTGACAGAAGATTATTTTTGGCCGCTAGGGTGTAGTGCTCGTCGCAGTCTACGGTTTGATATGCTGTAGAGCTCAAACAGACACCTGGATCAAAAGTTATGGTCATTTGATGTTTGAGTTACGTTTTCAACTTATTTTAGATCTTTTTTTTTTGATTTTTTGTGTCTTCAAATTGTTGTTAAATTATTATTAGTCGATGATAATTAGAAAAATATTAATTAATAATTTTTTAAGATATTTTATTAGTCATTTTCACTACATATCTTATATATTAAGTGAAAATGTTTATTTATACTTATCTAAAAAATATTTAAAAAATATATATTATATTTATATCAATATAAATATACTTATATATTTATATATCAATATATTATTTTTTATGAAATATATATTTTTTGAAATATACACTTTATCAGCACTAGAAAAACAATACTGATAACCCCCCTTTATCAGCGTTACTAAAAAAAGAGCGAATAAAGGGGGCCCCTTTAACAACACTAAACAAAAGTGCTGATAATGATGGTGACTTTATTGTAACACCCTAAGCATTCATGGTACATTTCCCTTTGAATAATGCAATAGATTGCATTGAATGAAACTTTGAGATTCTAACACACCACGACCAATCAAACTAGCCATTATGAATAGTAATACCCACTTTTTAAAATTTTATAAATTTGATTTTTCAAAATGGACTTCATTTTTGAATTCGGAATATCAAAATTATCTTAGGGTGAATTTTTGGTATTTTTATGAAAACATTCCATTTTTGATGAATAGTAAAAAACACTGCGTTATTGCTTAGAACCAAATTTTTATTTAAATAATTATTTATTTTATTTAAATTTATTTTTGGTCAAAATAGATAAATAATATCTATATAAGTTCAATGTAATTCATTTGAGTCATTTTATAATATGTCTAGATATATAAAATTTTTATTGAACTTTTTACCGTGTTTTACCCACCTCCTTGGAGCATTTTCAAATTTGCAAAAAACTTAATTTTACTGTTTCTATGAATTGAATTTAAAAAATCTGAGAGACACGATTGATATGATTAAGTAAAATGTGGTTCAATAAGATGTAAATAATTTTTGGTGAATAATAACTTTGGACTTTTATTTACCATGGTTAAAAGTAAATAGGGTAATTAAAAGTAAAAATGATATTATTATTACCCTAACACATGTCCTAATTATATTGGATAAGTGTATTTCAACCGAAAACTACCTTAGGAATTAAATATGATCTTTTAGGTCCACTTGGATTAGATTATAAAATTTATTATTATTTTATTTAAAGAAGAGTTAAAAGTGTTAATTTCAAAGTTTAATAACTAAAACATTTTGAAAATAGGTTTATACATAAGATAAATTCGACTATAAATATTCATTATAAATATAAAAATATTTCCTACATAATGGTATTTTATTTATAATTTTTAGACATTAAATAATTAAATTTATTTATGAATCAATGTTGAAGGAGTAATTACCATATTAATGAAAGATTAAAATAATTGATATTATAAATATCCAAATAAATGTAATTTGAGACTTTTGATGAGTTACACTAATTTTATAAATTAATATGAAATTTTAGCGTTTATTAAATAATTTTTTTCCGAAGTAATCATTCTTCTATGATTTTTATAAAAACAAAATACCAAATAGTGTAAAAATTAACATAAAAGAGTTTTTAAAACAAATATTATATTATTAATTGATCTAATATTCCTAAAAATCTAAGGTTCGGCCAAAGAACTTATATAATTATAGGTTTATCATTAACGAACCACTTGAGGTTCTCTTGGCATTTTATAGTAAGTTTATTAACCATATAACATAAAAATACAAAGAGACATTGTAAATGTCAAACTATTTAACTAAGAGTTAAATATAAATGATAAGGTTAATATGGTGACCTAAACCTGTATAAAACCTATTTTTTGAAAGTATTTTGACCCATCCCTACCTTAAACATGAAATAAATTATTTTATAGCCTTTATAAACAGAATATGATAGTATAACAAAATAATATTTCAAGTTTTTTCTGAAGTGACCCTAACCCCTCTTATAAAAGGGCACCTCCCCTTCTCTCAAAATCACACCTCCAAAGCCATTTTTCTCAGCCAAAACCTGCCCAAATATCCTCCCAACTTCCCTAAATTAATCATAGAGGCCTTAATTTGGTTATTAATGCAACCATAGGATCCATTTTGATCAAATAAAAAAGAAGGACCTGAAGAAGAGGTAAATATTTCATCACCTCTTTCAAGTTCTTTTCTTCTTCCACTTCCTTTTTATTTTTTGTTTAAATTATAAAATAATAAACCCAGTATTTTATACATAATGTAATTTTATTATAAAAATGGTACAACCATATTGATTATTCTATCCATCCTATGAATGACATGTCACCATACGTGCGTACGTACAACTTACCGTCTCCATGTCATGGTGTAGTTTGTTGTTCAAACACATTATTTTTTGGATGAGTATAATAATGAGTATAAATAATGTAAATAAAAAATATAACATGTTAATTATTATGTATATATTATATATCATCCAATAACATATGATTTCACCATCAATATAATGATATTGTCATTCATGAGTACGTACGGATTACCGTCTCCCCGAATGCGATGAGATTCATTCCCCAACATAGTCATTCAAGAATAATTTTTATTTTATGATTAAAAATAATGTTTAAGAACGTAATATAATTCTTGATATTAATCAAATACATCCTATCCTTAACAAACATGTCTTACGTAACCAAGCATATAAAGGAAACCAAATCAGTTAACGCCCAAAACGACGATACTACTAAAATATTATTAACAAATAAATATTAGAAGATCATATATGATATCGTATTTATGTATATGATTTTTTTTTATAATTTAATGAAATTTTTTTAACTATTATACACGGGTTTGACGTACCCCCAACCAAGGAAAAGTACATGTTAAGAGTTAATTTCACAATCTTTTTATTATCCGAGGTTGTTTTTACTTAAGTATATACTGGGACCTCTTTATCATCCACATTTGTGTTTTCTTAAAAATGTATTTCAAAACATTTTAATTATTTACTAGACTATGGTTTAAAGTCATTTATACCCTTTTTTGACCTTTTATGTTTTGAAATTAATCTTTCTTCATTCTCTAAATAAGGTACTTTATGACCTTTTCGACAAAATTAAGGTAAGAATGTTTTTTAACTTATACGGAGGGTGTGGCTATTTTCCACCGTTATAATACCTTAAAAGATTACCTTACAACATTATAATAATATTTTCCAAATAAATGTTTTCTTTTATAATTACGTGACTTTTAAATGATTTCAAAATAGAAAGATATATTTCTCTCAAATAGTTTTGATTTCATCTATGTGAACATCCTTTGATGGATTTTATACTTGTTTGAAGTTGATTTATTATGATACAAATCTTCCATATTATATTGAAGGTTTTGTGATATGTTTTACTATGGATGTGTTATTTTTATACCATTCATGGTTTATGGATAAAGTATTTACATTTCATATGATAGTTTTAATACAAATGTTTATGTTATGTTTAAAACTTTTCATATGAGGAATGAATTGGACTTATTATGTGATGGGTGGAGCCAGCTATAACTCCTCGATGCATCGGTAGGTCTCATTATAAAAACTAGTGTCTTGGAACAAGGCCTTGAAAAAATATTATTTGTAGTCTTGGCACAAGGCCTTGACAATGTGGTTATGAAGTATATCATTATGCATTCCATCATTATGAAATTGGATATTGATATTGCATGCGATTATCCGACTAGTAGAATATTCATGTCAGTAAGTAATGGAATTATTTTGATTTATATTTTCCATATTATGATGAAGTTTAATTTTAAATGGATTTTGTTTTAGTCTTATACATTGCCTTAAATTTTTAGGCTTATTTATGAAAGTTTCCGCTATATTTTTATCCTTACTAAGCATCTGAGCTCACCCCTTTCTATGTTTTATTTTTACCAAGATGAAAAGAAGTATTTTATGATTAACCTGTAGGAATATGCTTATGGATAAGAGTGTATTAAAAGGTGACACAATGATTTTTGTTTTCTTTATTTGATGATGCAATGTAAAACTTATGTATGTATTTAGTACTTCTATGGCTACTAAACTAATTCGTCTTTCGAGACTTGATCTCTTGTTATCATGAAAATGTTATATAATAATGCACTAACTCTGGGTAACTGGGGTCGAGGCATTACAGTTGGTATCAGATGAAGTTTAGTACAAACATTGGAAACTAGATTTAGATAAACTCTGATTAGAGAACACTACCCTAAGATAGAATTTGAGGATTAGTATAGAAGAAATTCGTAGAATTTTGGTAATGTAGAGATTTTGTGTATTTTATAAGAAATACTTATCTATCTGGATACAAGCAGGTAGAGGCGTCTTTGAAACATATGTACCTAGGAGTGAAAACTCTGACAAGGAGTTTTGGGCTTGACCCGAGGTATCCTGGTACATGACAATGGTCCTTGCTGCACTCTTGGTTATGACACTCTTGGGGGATATGCTTAGGATAAGTCACATTTTCTTTACAAACCATTATGAAGTATTTTTTAATATATACATCCTAAAAGAAAACATTTTTATGATTATGGATTATATGCCTAAAATATTCAATTTATGTTAAGTGTATTTCATGTTTTTAATTATGTATTGCGATTCATAAACTAATATAGTGTATGCTGTTGTTTCGAAATGGTTCTTAGTGAAAGGAATGGAAACCGTATCAACACATGTAATCCATGTAGGGATTTCTCTCATACTCAAGACAATTATAGTGGAGATGGTGATGAAATTGTTGCTGATCAGCTTATCACTATACTATGAAAACTCACTCAGGTTATGAATAATAACCTTACCCATAGGAGAACCCTGATCCATAACATGGAGGATCAATGTTAGACCGCTTCATTAGAAAAAAAACAAAAACATTCAATGGGACTACAAATACATTTGTTGTAGAGCAATGGATTTGTTCCTTAGAGAAAATATTTCATGCATTGGGGAGTAACAAAAGGGAAAAAGTTGTCATGACTATTTATCTCCTCACAAGAGATGTAGATCAATGGTGGTCATTGATTCAAAACACAAAGGAAGTTAATAAAGTATAAAATATGGAATGAAGGGATTTTAAGGATATTTTTTAAGAAAAATATTTTCCTCATGACCATCAAGCGTATATAGAATGACAATTTCTGAGTCTGATGAAAAAGGAGTATGAGAATGTCCCCAAGTATGTGGCTAACTTTACAAGGTTATCAAGGCATGCAACATATTATATACGTAACCCAAGGAGTATGATTGTTCAATTATTTGATGTGTTAAAACCATTTCTCTATCGAGCATTAGTCTCACAATCCTTCTCATCATACGAAGATATTGTCTCATGTGCTATCAAGATAGAAAAAGAATTCTCCTAGTATTACGACTTTAAATCAAAGAAAGAGAAGAAGAGATCTTCTTGACACTCTAGAAACTGAAATAAGGGGAAGAAAAGAAAAGTTTAATATCCATCATGCGATAAATGTGGGAAGAAACACCCCGGTACTTTCCTGAGGAGAATGAGAGTCTATTACAAGTGTGGTGAAAAAGGCCACCAAGCTTGTGATTGAAAAGGAAAGAAAGAGTCTATAAATGTTGAATGATACAATTTTAGATAAAGGAGGAATTATGAAAAAGAATGTCCTAAGCGCCAAGGAAACTTACCTCAGAAAACGACAATAGAGCAAGACCAAGCTTATGCAATCACTACTATTGTGGTTGAAGCTCTTAAAGATGTGGTGGCAGGTAATTTAATGGTTTCCTAAAGTTTAGCCAATGCTTTATTTAATTATGGATCATCACATTGTTTCATATCTTCCCAGTTTTCTAAGAAAATTAGATATTTCCAATTTAATTTAACAAGAGATCTATTAGTAAAAACTTATAAGGGAAGTATCATTGCAACAATGTTTTGTCAATCAGTCCCCATTAAGGCATATAAATGTTATTTATCTATTGCTCTCATCATCATACCCATGATTGAATTTGATATAATACTTGGTATAGATTGGATTTTAGACCATGATGCAAAAATTTATTGTAAGAAGGAGGAGGTTACAATTTTTGATGATGATCATAAAGAGCACCTTATCTTTAGAGCAGAAACATCACCATCAGATTCTTATCAAGATCCACCCCCTATAGCTCTAATAAATTCAATTATTGGGGAGGAAGAGAATGAAATGACTATGGGTGAGGAAAGAAATGTTCAAATAGAGGATGTACCTATTGTGCAAGAATATATTGATGTGTTTCCAGAGGATTTACCTGGACATTCTCCAGAGCGAGAAATTGAGTTTTCCATTGATTTAATTCCTTGTTCAAGGCCCATATCGAAGGCCCCTTATAGAATGGCCAATGTGGAATTAGTGTAACTAAATAAACAAATAAAGGAGTTTATTAATAAAGGATTTATTCACCTGAGTGTTTCTCCATGGGGAGCCCCTGTTTTTTTGTTAAGAAGAAAGATGTATCTATGAGGTTGTGCATTGACTATAGGGAGATCAATGCTATTATAATAAAGAAAAAGTATCCCCTACCTCACATTGATGATTTATTTGACCAACTTCATGGAGCTCAATGTTTTTCAAAGATTGACCTATGATATGGATATCATCAGTTGTGTGTGAAGAAGGAAGAAATTCCAAAAAAACAACATTTTGAACCAGGTATGGGCATTACGAGCTTACAATAATGCCTTTTGGATTGACTAATGAGCACTATGTTTTCATGGATCTAATGAACAGAGTTTTCAAGGAATATATTTATGACTTTGTAGTGGTATTTATTGATGATATATTTACATACTCCAAAAGCTACGAAGATCATAAAAATCACTTGCACATTATTCTAAAGACTCTTAGATGAAATGAATTTTATGGGAAGTTTAGCAACTGTGAATTCTGGCTACAAGAGATTTCTTTTCTTGGATATATTGTCTCTAAGGATGGAATCTCTATTTATACTTCTATGAAAAAGGTAATCCAAGAATGGCTAGCATCGAAAATTGTAACTGAGGTACATAGTTTTATTGGTTTAGTAGGTTATTATCGACGTTTCATCCAGAATTTTTCCCGATTGGAAAATCCATTAACCAAGATCAAATGTAAAGGGGTTAATTTTTTTTGGAAAAAATAGTGTGAATAATGTTTGAATAACTGAAGATAAAATTAGTCAATTATCCTATAATTACTCTACCATTTTGGAATGACGGGTTTGTCATTTATAGTGATTCTTCAAAGAAAGGACTTTGATGTTTCCTTATGTAGAATGATAGAGTAATTGCCTATGCATCACAACAGCTAAAAATTCATGAAAAAAACTATCCCACTCAAGATATTGAGTTTGTAACTATAATATTTGATCTGAAGATATAGAGACACTATATCTATGGTGAAAAATGTGAGATTTATACTGATCACAAGAGTTTGAAGTATATTTTATCACAAAAATAACTCAACATGAGGTAGAGGAGATGGCTCAAACTACTCAAGGATTATTATTTAACTATACACTACCACCTGAGGAAGGTAAATAAGGTGAAATATTCTTTGAGTAGAAAGGACCATGGAGTTTTCAACAAGATGAGAGTTGAAAAGGATCCCATATACATGGATATAGTAAAGATGGATATGGGAATAACCATTGAAGGTGAAACGTCAATGCTTTTTCAAATGGTTTCCAATCCATATTTATTAGAAAGGATAAAAATTTCTCAGACTGATGATGAGTAATTTCAAAAGAAAATTAAAGTTTTGAATGATGAGAGATTAATCGAATTCATATATGAAGATGTGATTTTGAAATTTGGGAAGATACTTTGTGTTCCTGACATATCTGATCTAAAAAGGGAATTGTGGGATGATTCTCATAGCTTCAATTTCTCTATACACCCTGGTAGCACTAAGATGTATAGAGATTTGAAAGAACATTTTTGGTGGGACAACATGAAGGGAGAGATTGCTGAATTTGTGTCGAGATGTATAGTTTTACAACAAGTGAAAGCTGTAAGAAAATATCATAGAGGAGTCATGAAACCACTTCCCCTACATAAGTGGAAATGGGATGATATTACGATGGACATTATCATGGGACTAAAAAAAGAATCCTAGAATACATGATACAATATGGGTCATTATTGATCGTCTTACTAAGTCATTACATTTTATTTCTATAAGAGAATATTTACCACTTGAACGTTTATCAAGAATATATATTAATGAAGTTGTAAGACTTCATGGAGTACCTCTATCGATTGTTTATGATCATGATCCCCATTTTACATCAAGGTTCTGAAAAAGTCTTCAGAAATCCCTGAATACTAAACTTCGTTTGAGCACTACCTACCACCCTCAAACTGATGGATAATCAGAACAGACTATTCAAACATTAGAAGACATGTTGTGATCATAGTAACTTGACTTCCAAGGTATGTGGTATCAATATTTACCTTTGGTATAATTTTCCTATAACAATAGATTCTATTAAAGTATTCAGATGGCACCATATGTAGCATTATATAGAAAGTGATGTCGCACACCAACTTGTTGGGATGATGTTGGTGAGAGAAAACTCATAAGCCTAGAACTTTTTGAGGAAATGTTGTAAAAGGTGAAGGTTTTCCAAACCCACATCAAAGTAGCTCAAAGTAGGAAAAAGAGCTATGCCGATAACCGAAGAAAGGATTTCGAATTTTAGGTAGGAGATCATGTTTTCTTGGAGGTATCTCCATGGAAGAGATTTATATGATTCAGTAAGAATTGTAAATTAAGTCCCAGGTACATCAGAACTTTCAATATTCTAGAATGAATTGGGGCTGTAGCTTACCCTTTGGCAATGTCGCCAAGTCTCTCCAAAGTTCACGATGTGTTCCACATATCACTGTTGAGAAAATAAATTCCTGACCCAACGCATGTACTCACCTATGAGGAAATTGAATTGGAATCTAATCTATCTTATTGTGAAGAGCCTGCCAAGATTATGGATACCAGAGAACAAGTGTTGAGAAACCGTATGACTCATCTGGTAAAAGTTCTATGGAGAAACCATAAGATGGAAGAGGCAATGTGGGAACACTAGGAACTTATGACGAAGAACCACCTGAATCTTTTTGTGTGGTAGTATTCTAGAAATTTCAAGGATGAAATTATTTTAATTAGGGAATATTGTAACACCCTAAGCTTCCACGGTATGTGTCCCTTTGAATAATTCAATAGCTTAAATTGGAAGTAACTTTGAGATTCTAACACACCGCGACCAATCAAACTAGACGTTATGAATAGTAATACCCACTTTTTGAAATTTTATAAATTTTATTTTTCAAAATGAACTTAATTTTTGAATTCAGAATATCAAAATTATCTTAGGGTGAATTTTTGGTATTTTTCTGAAAACTTTCAATATTTGATTAATAGTGAAAACACTGTGTTATTGGTTAAAATCAACTTTTTATTTAAATAATTATTTATTTTATTTAAATTTATTTTAGGTAAAAATAGATACATAATATCTATATAAGTTCAATGTAATTCATTTGATTCGTTTTATAATAAGTTTAGATATATAAAAATTTTATTGAACTTTTTACCCTATTTTACCCACTTTCTAGGAGCATTTGAAAATTTTCATAAAACTTAATTTTACCACTTCTGTGAATTGAATTTCAAAAATCTGAGAGACATGGTTGATATCAGTAAGTAAAATGTGGTTGAATAAGATGAAAATAATTTTTGGTGAATATTAACTTTTGACTTTTATTTACCACAGTTTAAAGTAAATAGGATAATTAAAGGTAAAAATGATTTTATTATTACCCTAACACACATACTAATTCTGTTGGATAAGTTTATTTCAACCAAAAACATCCTTATAAAAAAAATTATCCTTTGGGTCCAATTGGATAAGATTAGGACATTTATTATTATTTTATTTAAAGAAGAGTTAAAAATGTTAAATTCAAAGTTCAATAACTAATTCATTTTTAAAATAGGGTTATACATAAAATAAATTCGACTATAAATATTAATTATAAATATAAAAATATTTCATACATAATGGTATTTTATTTATAATTTTTATCTATTAAATAATTAAATTTATTTATGAAATAATGATGATGCAGTAATTACCTTATTAATTGAAAGATTAAAATAATTGATATTATAAATATCCAAATTAATCTAATTTGAATATTTTAATGAATTCCACTAATTTTATAAGTTAATATGACATGTTAGGGTTGATTAAATAATTTTTTTGAAGTAATCATGCTGTTATGATTTTCATAAAAACCAAATACCAAATAGTGTCAAAATTGACATAAAAGAACTTTTAAAACAAATATTATATTATTAATTAATATAATATTCTTAAAATATAATGTTCAGAAGAAGGAATTATATAATGATAGGTGTATCATTAATGAACCACTTGAGGTTCTCTTGGAATTTTATAGTAAGTTTATTAACCATATAATATAAAAATACAAAGAGACATGGTAAATGTCAAACTATTTAACTAAGAGTTAAATCTAAATGACAAGGTTAATATGGTGACCTAAACCTATATAAAACCTATTGGTTGAAAGTATTTAGACCCACCCCAACTTTATCCTTGAAATAAATCATTTTTTATCAATTATAAACTGAATATTATTGTATAATAAAATAATATTTCAAGGTCTTCCTAAAGTGACCCTCACCCCTCTTATAAAAGGGAACGTCACCTTCTCTCAAAATCCATTTGACGAGGCCAAAACCTACCCAAATATCCTCCCAAATTCCCTCACTTCATCTTATAGGCCTTACTTTGGTCAGAAATCCAATCTAAGAAGCCCTTTTGATCAAATCAAAAGGATGAATCCGAAGAAGAAGTAAATATTTCATCACCTCTTTCAAGTTCTTTTCTTCTTCCACTTCCTCTTTCTTTGTTGTTTCAATTCTAAAATAATAACTCCAGTATATTCAACATAATATAATGTTATTATAAAATTTTACAAATATATTCATTATTCTATTCATCCTATGAATGACATGTCACCATACGTGCGTACGTACGACTTACCGTCTCCATGTTGTGGTGTAGTTTGTTGTTCAAAAACTTTATTATTTGGATGGGTATAATAATAAGTATAACTGTCTTAAATAATAAATATAACATGTTAATTATTCTGTATATATGATATAACATTCAATTACATATTAGTTCACCATTAATATAATGATATTTTCACTTGTGAGTACGTACAGATTACCGTCTCCACGAATGTGATGAGATTCATTCCCCATCATAATCATTCAATAATAATTTTCATTTTATGATTAAAAATAATGTTTAAGAACTTAATATAATTCTGGATATTAATAAAATATAGCATATCTTTAACCAACATAGCTTATGTAACCAAGCATATAAAGGAAACCGAATCAGTTAACAACCAAAATGATGATACTACTAAAATATTATTAACAAAGAAATATTAGAAGATCATATATGGTATCATATTTATGTATATGGTTATTTTATAATTTAATAAAAATTATTTAACTATTATACAGGAGGTTAAATTACCATCAACCAATGAAAAGTATAAGGTAAGGGTTAATTTCACAATCTCTTTATTTTCCAAGGTTGGTTTTACGTAAGTATCTACAGGCACCTCTTTATCATCCACATTCATGGTTTCATAAAAATGTATTTCAAAACATTTTTATCATTTACTAGACCATGGATTAAAGTCATTTATACCCTTTTTTGACCTTCTATGTTTTGAAATAATCTTTCCATCATTTTCCAAACAAGGTACTTTATGACCTTTTCAACAAAATTAAGGTAAGAATGTTTTTTTAACTTATACGGCGGGTACAACTATTTTCCAGTATTATAATACCTTCAAATATTCCCTTAAAAAATAATAATATTATATAAAAAATAAATGTTTTCTTTTATAATTATGTGACTTTTAAATGATTTCAAAATAGAAAGGTATATTTCTCTCGAACAGTTTTGATTTCATCTATGCCAACATCCTTTGATGGATTTTATACTTGTTTGACGTTGATTTATTATAATACCAATCTTCCATATTGTATATAAGGTTTTGTAATATGTTTGACTATGGATGTGTTATTTTTATTCCATTAATGGTTTCTGGATAAAGTATTGACATTTCATTTTCTAGTTTTAATATGAATGTTTATGTTATGTTTAAACCTTTTCATATGAGGAATGCATTGAACTTAGTAAGTGATGGGTGGAGCCCGCTATAGCTCCTCAATGTATCGGTAGGTCTCATGAGACAAAATAGTGTCTTGGAACAAGGAAATGACAAAACTTATTTGTAGTCTTTTCATAAGGCCTTGACTATGTGGTTATAAAGTCTAGTATTATTCATTCCATCATTATGAAATTGGATATTGATATTGCATGTGATTATTCGACTAGTAGAATATCCATGTGAGTAAGTAAATGGAATAATTTTGATTTATATTTTCTATATTATGATGAAGTTTAAGTTTAAAAGGATTTTGCTTTAGTCTTATACATTTCCATAAATGTTTAAGCTTATTTACAAAAGTTTCCTCTATATTGTTATCCTTACTGAGCATCTGAGCTCACCCCTTTCTATGTTTTATTTTTCCCAGGATGCGAAGAATTATTTTACAATTAACCTGTAGGAATATGCTTATGGATAAGATTGTGTTCAAAGGGGACACAATGCTGTTGTTTTTCTATATTTGATGATGTAATGTAAAAATTATGTATGTATCTAGTACTTCCATGGCTACTAATCTAATCGTTCTTTAGAGACTTGATCTATTGTGATCATTCCAAAGTTATGTAATAATGCACTAACTCTGGGTAACTGGGGTTGGGGTGTTATATTTATCCATGCTAAAAAAAGCACTAATAAATGGTAACTTTTAACATCATTTTTTAGTATTGTTAAAGTACCCTTTATCAGGGCTTTTTTTAGCACTGATAAAAGAACCCCATTTATCAGTTATTTTTTAGTGCTATTAAAGGGTGGCGCTATAGAAGACCAGTTTTGTGGTGGTGGTTTAATAGGGGGATTATTTAAATAAAATACTTTTAAATAACGAACATGGGAATGAAAAATTCGTAATTTATAGTAACAGTGAAAAAATTAAATTTCCTAGAAATTATTTTTTCTAAGATCAAGGAATCATAGAATGTAAAAAGATATATGTTTTTTATTAAAGTTTTTGGGGTTACTATGCTAATTTCATCTATTTAAGAAGTCCTCATATTAGTATTATAGAAAATGTTTGTGTTTATAAGAAGTTATATAAAGTAAAAATTGGAATTTCTAGAAAATCTAAATAGATCTTGGTTCCCATATCTTTTCTTGTTGACCCTACTAGAAAAAACAATTTATGTTCTAAAACTAGATTTTGTTTGATAATTTATTTAGGTTAACATACATAAGGATAGAAGAATTATATACTGTATGGATAGTGTCTTTTCAATACATATTAGTATAAATTTTTGTAATTTCCATGAATTATCTAATGTTGATGGAGGCTTGGTTACATTTGATGATAATTATAATGAGACAATAATTGGAGTTGGTCCATTTGGTACTCTAAATTCTATCATGATCAAAAATTATCTCTAATTTAAATGGTTTAATCAAAATCTGATAAGTATTTGTAAACTCCATGATGATGGTATAATAGTTTATCTTTTAGGTAATGCACTATTTATTTTTAAGAAAAACCAGTTTATATTTAAAGAATCCTGAATAGAAAATATTTATATTTTGGACTATAGTTCCTTATGTAAAAAATGCAACCTTTTATATTTAAGAGTTATTTAATCCTAGATATAACACCAAAATCTTGGCCCAAGTAATATATTTTTCTTATCTATGTTATCTAAGAAAAATTTGATTTACATTTTATATTGTCTTAAATTTAATGAGAAAGTACGTTATGGTGCATGTCAAATGGGAAAGTAAAGCAAGTCATATTTAAAATAAATCTACATGTATTATAAATCTAAAACTTTTGAACTCATGAACATGTATTTGTTTGGACCTTCTATATTGTGACCAGAAGATTGGTGGTGTTTTTAAGGAGTTGGAAGATGTTTAGAGGAAGTTATTTTGGATTAATAAAGGTGTACTCCATGGATTGTATTTTATTATCATAACATAAAACACTTAACATTGTTAAGTCTTCAAATATAAGGAGAAAATATGAAAAAGATATGATAGATCTTTCTAAAACAATTCCATTATATGTAGTTTATCAAACCAATGGGTTAAAATGATATTTTGGGCAAAATTATTTATTCAATGATATATACAATTTTCATCAGACATAACATTCAATAAAAAAATAATGCAATTATTTGTTATTATTATGTTTTTAACATCATGATTTATGAAATATCTCATGACCCAATAATATGTATAAATAGAGATAAAATAACTTTTATTTACAAATTTTATACTATAATGTTCCAAAATTGTTCAATAGAAAAATGAAATTGGACAGAGGATTGGTTGGAAGATGTTTTAGAAGAGCTACATAAGGGTTGATGAGGTTTCCATGTAAGGTTAAATTCGATTCTCATATATTTATTATAGAGGTTTATTTTTTTTTTGATTGAAAATATATGACATATCTTTTTTATAAAAAAAATTATACAAATTTTTTCCTATGAAGGAAATAGATAGAGAGTTTTTATGTAAGTCATCAGATAGAGAAAGTGTATAGTAAATAATTTTGAGAAGTTCCTATGATGTGTTTACATGAAAATTTTAACTATGACTCATAGGAATAATTTTATATTAAAGTTTTTCGAAAAAATGAAAGACTGGTGAAATTGTTTACCTATTAGAGGATCTTTACAAAACCTTTATGAAGAAATAAAATGTGTTAATTTTTATTTGATCATTAAATGTTAATAAAATAACAAAGAAAGATCATGGTCCTTTTCATGTATTAATAATTTTTTATTACATTTATTAAAACCAAGGTAAAGGATGTTTGAGGAATTTTACTGATGATGATTTTTAATAATAATCTTGAATAATCTAAATGTATTGAGAAACACCCAATGAACTATTTTAAGGAGTATTTTTAAAATTCAGGAATTCCTTGAGTGGAAAAATAAATTTGAGTCCCAGTATTTTATCATTAAAGTGATACTATATAAAGGATATGTTCATAAAGACCCAAATTGAAAATTTTCACATGTATTGAAGTGAGAAATAGAACATCAAAATTAAGAAGTTGATCATAAAAATTTTTTGATGAAAAATTGGAAAATTATTTTTGGATGGAATTTTTTCATCAATTGGTATAGAAAATATAGTGTGTAGAAATGATTAGATGAAAAGTTTTTAGTGAAAACTATCAAATGGTTAAAATAGGATTTAGATGGAAACCAAATAGAGTTTAATAGCTTGTTGGACCAGACTAACTCTATGTAGAGGTGAATGGATGGACATTTAATAAGAAAGTGGTATCAATCTTTTGATGACACTAAATAGAGTTTTCTTAATGGTTGACTGAAGAAAGGAATCAAATGAATAGTTAAATAGACAGATGTTATATAGAGAGGTCTAAGGAGGAATTTATTTCCTACCACTGGGAATGAAAGTGAAGAATAAGTTCTTACAAGAAGAGAAAGAGTGATGAATGTGCAAGAATCATACTGGAAACTTACATATTCATGTTGAAGAAGTATTTTAAGAGTTTTTACAAAAAAAAATTTATATATTTTATATGTACATAGATCACATGAAATTTTGTTTAATTACAGTGAAACACATGTGTAAGGATATTCCCTTCTTACTATACCTATATAAAATAGTTATTTTCAAATGGATTGTATGGTATTGAATTGTTTATAAACCATGGTAGTGGGTAGATAATCATTTTAAGGAGTAAACCTTGTAAATACATTTTTTAATATGGGTTATTCTTATGTGATTTTTTTTCATCAAAGTATAAACTTTTTTACCGAAGGAAAAGGTTGATTTATAAGTAATAAAATATAAAAATAAAAGATAACTAATTCACCCCCTCACTCTCTTAGTGATCTTACATATCTGGATTGGTTCTTTCTAGTGGTACTAGAGTGAAATTTACCTTCATTAACTCTTTGATGATGATTTTTGAAAATATTAGTGTCTATGGATGTTTATAATTCTGTGAACATTAAGGGAATTCTTATTTTTGATGGTAAATACTATTATATTTATAAAGATAAAATGTTTCCATATCTTATTTCTAATATCTATGATGTTCATGAGTCTAATAAAAAATGGATTTCCACATTTTTATATGGTAGTTCCTCTAATATATTATTATAAGAAAAATTTAGAGTGTGATGGGTGATACTGAAATGATATACTTTCCTCACTCTCTAGTAGTTAGTTTCTTAGAGTTAAAAGAGTTAAAACACCTAAAGCAATATTGGAAAATTAGAAGAACAAATATTAAGTAAATATGAATGTGATGAAAATAAATTCAAAAATAGAGAGTTTTAAGTATGAATATAATAAGATGTATGATTATGAATCTATTGGTGAATTAATTAAAAGGGTGAATGGAATTAAAAAATAAAAGATATCTTAATGAGAAGTTTTAATATTCAACAATTGTTGAAAAGATAATAAAAAAATTTACTAAAAAGATAATGTAAACATTCCATAATTTAAATCAAGATATCTATAAAATCTATATATGGATAATCTACATAGCACTCTTATCACTTTTGAAATGAGAATATAAATGGTTATGGGGAAAAAAGAGAAGGGTGATTAGGAAATTTCATTCAAATCATCCAAGAAAGGATTTTCTAATAATGTTATCGAAGAATAATCTAGTGAATTTTACACCGCATATGAGGTTATTAATTTTTTGATGAATTTATTTATTTAATTTCTAAAATTTAAGATAGAGTCTCAATAAAATAAAAATAAAAACTACCTCTAAATTTCTTTATCTATGAAGTTGTTGAAATGTTTTCTAAAAATTTTCCATGATGTATGGAAGTTGAAAAAAGTGATGAATATGATAAGAAGTCATGAATAACACTTAAAAAT
The DNA here is from genome assembly GCA_963277665.1 of Viscum album. Lineage (NCBI taxonomy): Eukaryota > Viridiplantae > Streptophyta > Magnoliopsida > Santalales > Viscaceae > Viscum > Viscum album. Next base: position 454,273,019 of record OY728119.1, on the reverse strand, counting down.
AATGTAGAAAAATAAAAAATACTATTCTAAATAAATATATAATATATACTCTAAATATAGAAGTAACGATAATCTATCTAAGTGTGAGGAAGCTGATGATAGTAATGAAGAAGCCGGTAACTTCATTGGTGATGCTGCTGAAAAACTTCTCATTAAAGAATTGAATGATGAAAAGTTCATCAATTATGAAATATTTATATCAAAATATAAAGAGTAAGATACTTATATGGATTTTATTCTAATGACAGAGTTTAAATAATGTATTGTAATGACTATAAAACATTAATGGGAAAATAAGAAGTTAAAGAAAGGAAACCATTCTATAATTATTCAAGAATATTTTCTTGAAAAAAATCCATGTTTCTTAAAGAGATTAATTTTCTAAAGAAGTATCTTGATGAAGAGAATAATATTTAAATCAAGATTTAAAATAAATAAAATCAAATGGAGAATAATCAGAACCTTTCCAACAAAAGCATTCTAAAGCTAAGAAAGTATCATAAAATTTCCAAAAATTAGTTATGTTTGTTGGTGAAAAATATAATATGTGTAAACCTAAGAATTATTATAAATTTTCATCCTCAATGGTTGATAAGAATAATGAATATTATCAGATTAAAGGTGAAGTTAAGAAAACCATATATGTATCTAATGTATGTGAAATTAAAAAAACTTAAGATTATAAGGTTTAAATGTATGAAACAAAAGATGATACTATAGAATTTTATATTGAGTGTGAGAGGAAATATAAGGCAAATAATAAAATGGCATCAGGTAATAAAATTTTTTTTACAACAAATTACTAAAGTGAAAAGTAATAAAATTTATGAAAAAAATTGTACAAATTCAAATAGTATGCAAGTTACATAAGAAAATATTATGTTTATAGTTAATGTTAGTGTGGTGGAGGATTTGGTTATTGAAAAAATATATGTTGGTTTAATAAAAAATTCTATAATGAATCCAGGAGAAACTGGAGGAAATATTAGGGGGGTCAATCCATTCAATAGATATAACTGGAGAAAGTCAGTCTGAGTATTGAAAATAGATTCTGACCTTTGGAAACTATTTTTAAAAGACATGATCAGTCTATATATATTGAAAAAATATTTATTTTTTAATTCCATCACAAAAATTATTTTACCAAAAGTCTCAAAAATTGAGACTCTAATTTTCTTTCTTAACTATTACACCATTTTTAAAGATATACAACATTACAGTTCTACAAATCCATGATCCAAAGGTATAGTGTCTTGGGAAAATTAGTATCATATATAATTTGTACATAATGAAACATAAAAATTATTTAATTATTTCTTCTCTATCTTCATATTTTCACTCATGTTATCCTTAGTACAAGTAATCACCCGAGGATATACTTTAATGAAAGGGGTGAGCTAAAATCCCAGTAAGTGGACGAATAAGGAACATGGATAAATATAACATGGGTGAGAATAATTATAATATCATATTCATAGGATCATCATAAATATCAAGATAGAAACATGTGATGAAGGCATGGAATGTTACATTTCAAAAAAATGAAACATCATTTTATAGTGTTCAAATACCACACATAGTTGTTAACAAATCTTACAACATGTTCATACGAAACTTGTGTGAATAATCATAACATAATAATTAGAGAAAAATATAGTATCGTGTTATTGTATATTACACATTATCTAATTAGATACATCACATTGACTAATACATTAGAGGGATATATAATTCTTTAGCCGCCCATCACACCATACCAATTACATAATCATGCATTCCACATAGAACTTAAAAATCATAATCAATAAATAACCTATGGAAAGTAGTGCGTTTAATATGGATTTAATAAATAATATATTCCTGGATGAACCACGGGGTTCCCAAATGAAAATTTGAAAACCAATTTGGTATAGGAATCATCAATCCTGAGTGAAGAAGAAACAATCTCAAGAGGAGTCAAGATGTGTTTTGGAAAGAAGAGTTGTTTTGGAAACAATGTTTATATTTTTTCATAAAACCAAGTTGGAAACATGTATATACTTGAAATTAATAGGGCATAATAGTAAAATTTTATTTAAGGAATACTATTGGAATATACACAATAATATTCCACATGAAAGAGGTATAACCCAATGAAAGGAAGTTGGGTTCGAGAATCCCCTTACCTTTATTCAGGATTTATTTCACCACTTTTGTGCCTTCTAATTAAAAAACTTATATTTATTAAAACATTTATCATGAAGTTTATTATATTAATTTATAAAACTATTTATAAATTAGTGTTTTTTATATTTCTTAATTTTTGTTGATGAAATTTAAGCATTTTGATATCATTTTTCTTAAAATTTTCTCATTTTGCATTGGTTTTGCTATTTTGTTCAATCTAATTATTAAATATGAATAATAAATTAGAGAAGAATAAAATAAATATATTTATAAATTTATATATAATAAATAATTTATTATAACTATTAATAGGGTTGGTGATATGAAAGGAATTGGAAACACCCTCGTTGGTGGTTAATCAACTATTATCGGGAATGTTGTCAAAATTTGAAGAAAAAGAGGTATAAACCCTAAATAAAATAAAAATAAAATTTTTACACCATTTTAAAATCATTAATATAATTTTAAAATCCTGTATAATTAAATAATATAATAATTTTTGAAATAATTTGGAAAAAGAGAGTGTATAAAAAGAAAATAACTAAAGAGTTGAAAAAACTCTTTCTTCAGTGAAGCATCTCTTGTATAACACCATAAAAATTTTATTCTTTGGAATTGGATTAATCTAGAACATTTTTATGTATTTGGAATAGGTGGGAGGAGTGGGTTTCCATGGGGAGGTAGAGGGGTTATTAATACTTGAGTAGATGGGTATTTTTAGAAAAAAATATTGAATAAAATAATATATCAAAATCAAAAGTTATAATAGTGAATTAGTAAAAAAATATATCATATATCAATTTAATATAATGTATTTAATAATTTAAACCCCATTTATAATTCTAGTTCATTAGTTTATTAAAATGTAAATTCGAAAGAAAGAAAATTTTTTGTTTTATAGAATCACATTGACTTTAGGTTTTGAAAATTTATTTTCAGGTTTGGAAATTAAGTTTATCATGTTTTAATGACTCATTTCTGACATAAAATATATCATTTATAATCCTTAAGTTATATAAAGTATTATTTCATTATTACATCATGAATGATGTGATTTAAGATACACTGGATACTATTCACCTAAAAACTGAAGTATTTAAAAATATTACCAAAAAATAACACTTATAAAATTTCAATGCATTGATTTCAAAAATGATATTAATTTAACCAAAATAAATTTCTATAATGGGTAATTTTAATTTTTAGTATAAAAATAATGATTTTTATAAAATACATTAAAATAATGTTTATTAATAATGTGCGTATATTTTCTTTGAGATTCTTAATCAAGATATTTTTTTTGGAATTATCAAATTTATATTTACAAAAATTAATCACGATAAATATTATTTTTATTAAAATTTATTATTTTGATGTAAAAATAATATTCCAATAGTCTAGTACTATTCCCAATGGTCAAGTTACTATTACCAACTATTAGGTTACTATTACAATGATCCTATTACTATTCCAACGATCACATTAGCTCATATAAATACCACTTCATTATTTTGCTCAATATTCAACTCAATTACTCTCAAGGTTCTATATTTCAATTTTTTATAATTTTTCTTGGTTTACTAATATTTTTCTTCTTCTCTCTAGTTTTTACAGTTGGGGAGATGATTCTATAAGATTGGGGTGATCTATATTTTCTCATTTTAGCTTTTCTATTTTATATTTTTTTCCAGTTGTAATGTTTGGAATTTTAAATAGTTTATTTACTGATTAATGTACTAGTATTTAGTAATGAAACAACGTATTTTTTGGTTTGTCTATATTTTTTATGTGTATAATATTATATAATATGATATTATACACATTTATTTAGGAAAACAATATTATTAATAAACACTGAGTCATTACATTCTTCCCCCATTTATAATTGTTTTGTGAAATTTCACCATGTATTCTATGTTGATAATATGTTAGAGTACTTCTATTTTATTGTTTCATGTGGTTCCTAAGTATCCTCTTCATACTTATGGTTCATCCACAAAACTTTAAAAATGAGAGTTCTCTTATTTCGTATAACATTTTCCCTATGGTATAATATTTTCACTATATATTCTTTATATGAGAGGTCGTTCTCCAGTTTTATCACTTCCAGATTCAATACATGTGAGGGGTCAGGTATGTATATCCTCATGAGAGATATATGGATAGTTTCATAAAATTGATCCGTACTTGGTGGAAGTGCAAGTAGATAGGCAATTATTCCTATACTATAAAAGATCTCAAAGGGGAAAATGTACTCTAGGCTAAGCATCCATTTATTTCCAATCTATATTAAAATTTTCCATGGTGATATTTGAAGGAAATTTTTTTCTCTAACATCAAACTCCAATTACCTTTCACTGATGTCAGTATAGCTCTTTTTTGAAATCTGAGAAGATTTTATATGTTGCTGTATAGCAAGGAACTTCTCTATCATATCTTAAACAATTTCATGTCTAAGTTAATTTTTCCATCAAATTCAACCCAACATGTTGGATTTCTACATCGCTTCCCCCAGAGTTTCAAATGCATCCATTTGAATATATTTATGGAAGCTATTTTTGTATGAGAACTAATTTAATAGGAGATTATGATCCCATCTTCCTTCAAATTCCATTGATCAGGATCTTATCATGTGCTCAAGAATATGAATAGTCCTTCAAGATTGACCATCAGTTTGGAGGTGATGTTCCATGATAAAATTCAATTCAGTACTAAAATCAAGTTGAATAATTATAAAGAATTTAGTGATGAACCTTAGATCATGATCAGAGATGATCAAAAGTGGTACCCCATTCATCCTCACCAATTCATTCACATATATCATGGAAATTTTTTCAAGTGAGAAATCTTCTTAAGTAATGATAAAGTGGGTTGTATTTGAGAGTCAATCTACAAAAAACCATATCACATTTTTTCCTTTGGATCTCTTCAATAAACAAGTGAAAAAGGCCAGGGGACATTCTCCCATGTCCATGTGTGTATAGGCAATTGGTTCATCAACCCTTTTAACTTATTTCACTCTAATTTAACATAATAACATACCAAACACCTTGATATATACTCAACAATATCCTTCTTCATGTTGTCCCAGTAAAAGTTTTCTCAAAGATCACAATATATCATGGTACTTCCAGGATGGATGAAAAAAGATAAGCTATGTTCATTATCCAATAGACAATTTTTCATATCAGCTTATGCAGGCATACAAATCCTTCTTCCAAACTGAATAACACCATCATCATTAATATGGAACTCTTGTAGCTTTCCTTCCTTTACTACTTTCAACTTATTTTGTATCTCAAGATCATCCCTTTATGCCTCCTTGATATTCTCTTGGATGGATGGTAGGAAAATAATTTTCGAAAGGTAGGATGTATTACCTTTTTTTATGATTTCCAGATCTATACTTTTCATTTCAATGAATATAGGGTCTTTCTCAATCCACATCATGGATAGAGTGGCAGGTTTACTTCGGATCAGAGAATCAACAACCTTTTTTTCCTTTCTTGGATGTTAATGAATAGATAAATCATAGTCCTTGACTATATCTAACCATATTCTTTGATACATGTTGAGATCCTTTCATGTGAATATATACTTTAGACTATTATGACCAATATATATGTCACACATCTCACTATAGTGATAGTGCTGTGAAATATTTAGAGTGAAGATCACATCTGCTAAATCTTGATCTTGTGTTGGGTAGTTCTTCTCAATGATCTTCAAGTGGAATGAGGCATAAGCTATTAATTTATCATTATTCATGAGTACAAAAATAAATAAATTCTTTGAATAATCCCTGTATATCACAAAACCTTCTCAAATTTTTTGTAGTGTGAGTAAAGGCATAGTGATTAGCCTATTCTTGTGCTCCTTGGAGGTTTCATCAAATTATTTCATCCATATATACTTTACAGCTTTCCATGTTAACTTAGTTAGTGGGATATAAAATCATGATAAATTCCTAAAAAAACATTAGTATTTCCCATCCAATTCAAGAAAAGTATGGATTTCTATGACACTAGTGGATCCAATCCATTCCTTAATTGCCTTTTCCTTTGAAGGGTCCACATAAATCCCTTCATATGTGATCATGTTCCACTAGAAAGTGATTTGTTGCAACCAAATGTAACAATTTATGAACTTAGCATAAATGTTTTCCTTCCATAATGCCCCTAAAACAATTCTTAGATTTTCTTCATGTTCCTCCAATATATTGGAGTAAATGAGAGTATCATTGATAAAAACATCCACAATTTTTTTGAGGTAGTCTATAAAGACTCTATTCATCAAATCCACGAGGATTATAGGTGGATTAGTAAGTATTATGGGAATCACTATGAACTTATAGTGACCATACCTTATAAAAAAGTATTCTTCTAAATATATTCCTTCCTCACCTTCAGTTGATGATGTACATAATAAATATCCACCTTTGAGAACTACTTAGGTCATAATAGTTGATCAAACAAGTCATCAATCCTTTGTGTGGGATAATGTTTTCTTTATGGTTATCTTGTTGAGCTCCTGGTAATCATTACATATCCACATTGATCCATACTTTTTCATAAAACAGAGTATTAGAGAACCCCAAGGTGGTACACTAGGGCATATGAACCCTTTGTCAAAATGATCTTACAACGACTTCTTTAACCATTACAGTTCAATTGGGACCATCATGTAGGGGGATTTTGAGATAGGAGTAGCTCGGGTATGAGCTCTATTGAGAACTATACATCACAATCTGAGGGAAGTATATGTAACTCTTTGGGAAATTCATTAGTATACTCCCTAAAAATGGGCACTTCCTACAGGTCGATACATTCATTTGACTTAACCATTTTTGAAAGGTATTCTTCTACACAAGGTATCAATAACCACACCATTGATGGATTTTACAAAAGAGGTTTATGATCTTCCATAGATTTTTAATGGATCATTGAATGGTTTGGAATATTAAAAGTGATTTACTTTTATTGATAGTTGATGTTTTCTCTATATAATGAGAGCCAATCCATGACCTATATAGTGTAAAATTTCACCAAGGAAAGAATTATAAGATTCACTAGAAGAATCTTCTCACATACACCAATAGGAGAAGTGTCCAACACTGGATTTGAAATGATTTCAACACTAGTTTTTTATGGATATTTGTAGTTTAAGGTATTAGGGAATTGAATCAGTAGTTTAAGAAAACATTCAGGATATATAAGAATGTGTAGAACCCCAATAAAATAATACTTTTTCCATTATTGAGTAAATAAGAAGTGTACCTTGTACGCCTTTATTTTTATGATCCACTTTTGTAGTAGTGATGGCATAATATTTCCATTTCTCCTTTTGTTTCTGTGACTAATGACACTAATTACCCTCAAGGACTCATGGTTTACTGAATATGCTATCATAGTGCCATTTCTCCCTACAGTTGAATCATTTCACCTCATGTTTTTTCATTAAGAAGTTACCTCTATTCCTCAATAATTTTATCTGAATTATTTATGTATCTTCAACATTAATGATCTTTATGGCCTTATCTTCTGCACTTTAAGCATTTCACCATCCCTTTGAGAGAATTCCCATGATGCTTCCTCCCATATTTTTGACACATGGGTAGTTAGATCATCTTTCCTCCTTTTTTATTTGACCCATCAACTTAAAAATACATTCTTCTCTTTTTACCTCGATAACCATGAGACCATTCATTGAAAAACATCTCTAATTTAAGAGCACATCATACCACTTATTCATAACTCCCAAAGTCTCAAATTTATAGATCCTTTCTATGGTGCGGTTCTAAATAACTATAGAATCTATCAATTTTTTCTATCAATGTTGATAAAAAAATTCAAGCCATATCTTGAAAGCCTTGTTATGTTTTCCTCATATTCTGTGATAGATTCGCCTTTCTTTTTATTCATATCTATGAATTATCTCTCCACCCTTTTTGAAGAGTTTGAGGGTAATAATTGGTAAAAAATATTTTCTTAATGTCTCCCTTGTCCATCTCTTCCATTTCATCTTTTTTTTCTTGGCATTCTTTATCAACTCCCACCATTTGTTGGATCCTATATATAAATGATAAATGAAAAGATTCACCTTCTCCTTCTCAGAGCAATGGATCACAAAAAATATCTTCCTCATTGTGTTAACTTAATGTTCCATGACAAGTGGATACAAAATTCCACTAAACATCGATGGTCGTTACTGCAAAAAGGACTCAATGGCTAGTTGATCTTTCTTGGGTGAAGCTGGGCATTCCATATGGTTTAGGTTATTGTTCATATCCTAATACAATAGGGTAAGCATCACCATAAATTTTTGAACTCCACCTCCCAAGGAATTAGGGATTCCATTCATAAAATCATTGCATTGTCCCTCACATGGGTTATTGGCCTGGTTTCTTTGGTTCACACCATTTTACAAAATAGAAAAGGAATGAACAAATCATAAGTCAACAAATAATGAATAATTAATTTATAATTTTTCACAATTAACTCCAAATAAATATCTTATGGGATAACTATGTTTATATGTAACACCCCAAGCATCCCCGATACACTTCTCTTTGAATAATACAATATCTTGCATTGTACACAACTTTGAGTTCTAGAACACCACAACCTATCAAACTAGTAGTTTTAAAAGAAGTTATGAATAGTAATACCCATTATTTTAAATTTTTTAAATTTTATTTTTCAAAATGGACTTAATTTTTGGATTTGGAATATCAAAATTAGCTTAGGGTGAATTTTTGGTATTTTTCAGAAAACTTTCAATTTTTGATGAATAGTAGAAAACACTGCGTTATTGTTTAATACCGACTTTTTATTTAAAAGATTATTTTTAATTTCAATTTATTTTAAAATAAAAATAGATACATAATACCTATATTAGTCCAATGTAATTCACTGAAGTCATTTTATAATAAGATTAGATATATAAAATTTTATTAAACTTTTTATCGTCTTTTACCCACCTTCTAGGCACATTTGAAAATTTTCTTAAAATGTAATTTTACCACATCTGTGAATTGAATTTCAAAAATATGAGAGACACAGTTGTCATCAGTAATTAAAATGTGGTTCAATGGTATGAAAATAATTTTTGGTGAATAGTATCTTTTTAATTTTATTTACCACGGTTAAAAGTAAATTGGGTAACTAAAGGTAAAAATGATATTATAATCACCTCAACGCTTGTCCTAATTTTATTGGATAAGTGTATTTCAGCCAAAATCAACCTTAGGAATAAAATATGATCCCTTTTGATCCACATGGATTAGATTAGGACATTTATTATATTTTATTTAAAGAAGAGTTAAAAGTGTTAAATTCAAATTTTAATAACTAAACCATTTTTAATATAGGGTTACACATAAGATAAATTCGACTATAAATATTTCGTAGAAATATAAAATGATTTACTACATCATGGTATTTTATTTATAATTTTTAGACATTAAATAATTAAATTTATTTATGATGCAATGAAGAAGCAATACTGACTTTATTAATGAAATATTAAAACAATTGATATTATAAATATCAAAATAAATGTAAATTGATACTTTGGATGTATTACATGAATTTTCATGATTAATATGAAATTTTAGGGTTTACTAAATTATTTTTTGAAGTAATCATGCTGTTATGACTTTCACAAAAACCAAATACTAAATAGTGTCAAAATTGACATAAATGAGTTTTTAAAACAAATATTATATTATTAAAGTATATAATATTCCTAAAAATATATGGTTCAGAAAAATAAATTATATAATGATATATATATAATTAATGAACCACTTTAGATTATATTTTCATTTTATATTAAGTTTATTATTCATATAATATAATAATATAAGGAAACATGGAAAACGTTAAACTATTTAACTAAGAGTTAAATCTAAAAGATAAGGTTAATATGGTGACCTAAACTTGTCAAAAACCTATTGGTTGAGAGGATTTAGACCCATAAACACCTTATCCTCTAAATAAATTCATTTGGAGCCATTATAAACCGAAAATTAATTTATAATAAAATAAAATTTCAAGATTTTCCTAAAGTGACCCTCACCTCTCTTATAAAAGGGTACTTCCCATTCTCTTAATTTTACAACTCCAAATCCATTTGGATCGTCCAAAACCTACTCAAATATCCTCTAAACTACCCTCAATTAAACCTAGAGTCCTTAATTTATTCATAAAGCCAACCTAAGGATCCCATATGTTCAAATCAATAGGAAGAACCCGAAGAAGAGGTAATTATTTCATCACCTCTTTCAAAGTTATTTTCTTATTCCACTTCCTCTTTATTTGTTGTTTACAAACCAAAATAATAACACCAGTAACTTTTAAATACTGTGATTTTATTATAAATATGGTACAACCATAATCATTATTCTATCCATCCTATGAATGATAAATTCACCATACGTGCATATGTACGGCTTACCATCTCCACATCATGGTGTAATTTGTTATTCAACACTTCATTATTTGGATGGGTATAATAATGAGTATAATTGATGTAAATATTGGATATAACTTGTTAATTATTCTGTATATATTATATACTATCCAAATACATACTATTTTACCTTCAATATAATGGTATTGTCGCTCGTGCATACATACGGATTACCATCTCCATGAATGTGATAAGATTCATTCCCCAACGTAACCATTAAATAATAATTTTAATTTGATGATTAAGAATAATGTTTAAAAAACATTATATCATTCTGGATATTAATCAAATACATCCTATCCATAACAAACATTATTTATGTAACAAAACATATAAAGTAAAATGAATCCGTTAACATCCGAAATAATAATACCACTGAAATATTATTAAAAATGAAACATTAGAAGATCATATATGATATCATATTTATGTATATGGTTCTTGTATAATTTAATAACAATTATTTAACCATTATACAGGATGTTAACATACCCACGACTAAGGAAGAGTACATGGTAAGGGTTAATTTTACAATCTCTTTGTTATCTGAGATTGTTTATACATGAGTATCTATTGGGACCTCTTTATCATCCAAATTCGTGTTTCTTAAAAATGTATTTCAAAACATTTTTACTATTTAATACACTATGGGTTAAATTAATTTATATCCTTTTTTTAATTTTTATAAAATGGTTTGAAAGGAATCTTTCCGTTGCTTTCCAAATAAGGTACTTTATGACCCTTTCGAAAAATTAAGGAAATAATTTTTTTAACTTATACAGAGGTTGTGTCTATTTTCCACCATTATAAAACCTTCAAAGCTTCCCTTAAGATATTATAAGAATATTTTTAAAATAAATTTTTTATTTACTTTTTAATTATTTCAATGTAGAAATAAATATTTCACTCAAATATTTTTTGGATTGATTTCATCTATGTCAACACCCTTCGTTGGATTTTATGTCTTTTTGAAGTTAATTTATTATGATAAAATATTCTATATTGTATTAATGGTTTTGTCATATGTTTGAATATGGATGTTCTATCTTTATACCATTCATGGTTTATGGTTAATGTATTGACATTTTGAATGCTAGTTTTAATATGAATGTTTATACTATGTTTCAACCTTTTCATATGAGGAATGCACTGGACTTAGTAAGTGATGGCTGGAGCCTGATATTGCTCCTCGATGCATCAGTTGGTCTCATGAGACAAACTAATTTCTTGACACAAGGACGTGAAAAAAATCTTATTTTTAGTCTTGAAACAAGGCCTTGACTATGCGGTTATGATGTCTGACATTATAAATTTCATCATTATCAAATTAGCTATTGATATTACATGTGATTATTCAACTAGTAGAATATCCATTTAAATAATTAAATGGAATTATTTTATTTATCTTTTCCATATTATGCTGAAGTTTAAGTTTAAAAGTCTTGTATTTTAGTCTTATAAATTACCTTAAATATTTGTGCTTATTTATGATAGTTTTCTCTATATTGTTGTCCTTACTCAGCATCTAATCTCACCCCTTTATTATGTTTTCTTTTTCCTAGGATGTGAATAATTATATTATGATTTACCTATGGGGATAGGGCAAATAATATGAGTGTGTTCAAAGGGGACACGATGGTGTTTTTCATTATTTCATGATGTAATCTAAAACTTATGTATGTATATAGTACTTCTAAGGCTACTAAACTAATCAGTATTTCGAGACATGATATCTTATGATCATGACAATTCTATGTGATAATGCACTGACTCTGGGTAATTATGGTCGGGGTGTTATAGTTGGTATCAGAGTAAGTTTAGCACAAACCTTGGAAACTAGATTTAGAAAAACTCTGATTAGAGAACCCTACCCTAAGATAGACTTTGAGGATTAGTGTAGAAGAATATACAAAAATTTTGGTAATATAGATATTATGTGGGTTTTCCAAGAAATACATCCTTGTCTAGATACGAGCAAGTAGAGACGGCTCTGAAAAGATGTACCTAGCGGTAAAACCTGAAAACACCGCTTTGAGCTAGACTCGAACAAAAACTGGTGCACGACAACGGGCCTTGCTGCACTCTTGGTTACGACACTCCTGGTGTATTTTATTAGGATAATTCAAATTTTCATTACAAACCATTATAAAGGATTTATGAGTAAATACTTCCTCAAAGAAAATAATTTTTTATGATTATGGATTATATTCATAAACTATTCAATTTATGTTATGTATTTTACAAGTTTGGAATTATTCATTGTGATTCGTAAACTAATCTAGTGTATGCCATTTTTAAGAAATGGTGCCTAGTGGAACGAATGGAAACTGTATCAAGACATGTAATCTATATAGGAATTTACCTCCTACTCAAGATAATTATACTGTATTTGGTGGTGCAACTGATGATGAATAGCTTATAACCATACTAAGACAACTCACTCGGGTTATGAATAATAACCTTACCCATATGGAGAACCCTGATCCACAAAGTGGTGGATCAATGATAGGTTTATTAATGAGGCATCAACCACCAACATTAAATGGGACTAAAAAAACATTTTTAGCTAAGAAATGAATAAGTTCCTTAGAGAAAATATTTCATGCTTTGGGGAGTAGTGAAAGGGAAAATTTTGTCATGTCAGTTTATCACCTCACGGGAGATTCAGATCAATGGTGGTCATTAATTCAAAACACGAAGGAGGATAAAGAAGTATCGAATATGGAATGGAGGGAGTTTAAAGAGATTTTATTAGAAAAATAATTTCCTTGTGACCATCAAACGGATATGGAAATCCAATTTATGAGTCTGAGGAAATAGGAGGACGAGAATGTCACAAATTATGAGGATAAATTTACAAGGTTAACAAGACATGATGTAGATTATATACGTAACCCAATGAGTAATATTGATTGATTATTTGATGGGTTAAAACCATTTATTCATTGAGAAGTAGTCTCACAATCCTTCTTGACATATGAAGATATTGTCTCATGTGCTATCAAGACAGAAAACGAATTCTCAAAGTCTTATGACTTTAAAGTAAATAAAGAGAAGAAGAGATCTGTTGAACACTCTAGAAATGGAAATAAGGAAAAGAAGGGAAAAGTTGAATTTTCATCCTGTAGTAAATGTGGGAAGAAACACCCCTGTACTTTCCTAAAGGGAATGAGAGTCTGTTGCAAGTGTAGTGAAAAGGCCACCAAGCTCTTGATTGCAAGAAAAAGAAAGAGGCTGTCAATGTTGAATGCTAAAATTGTAGATAAATGGGGTATTATAAAAATAAATTTCTTAAGTATTCTGGAAACTTACCTCAGAAAAGTCCAAGGGAGAAAGGCCAAGCTTATGTGATCACTACTGCTAAGGTTAAAGCTCCAAATAATGTAGTGGAAGGTACTTTAATCGTTTCCTGAAAATTAGCCAATGATTTATTCGATTGTGGATCATAAATTTATTTCATATCTTATTAGTTTTCCAAAAAAAATAGATATTTCCAATTTGATTTAGCAAGGGAGTTATCAGTAAAAACTCCTAAGGGAAGTATCATTGCAACAATTTTTTTTCAATCTGTTACCATTATGGCATATAAATGTTCTTTATCTTCTAATCTTACTATCATAACCATGATTTAATTTGATATAATCCTCAGTATGTATTGTATTTCGGACCGTGATGAAAAAATTTATTGTAAGAAGAAGGAGGTTACATTTTTTAATGATGATAAAGAATACCTTATCTTTAGAGCAGAAACATCACCATCTAATTTTTATATAGATCCACCCTTAATAGCTCTACTAAATTCAATTTCTGGGGAGGAAGTGAGTGAAATAAATATGGTTGAGGAAAATAATGTTCAAATAGAGTATGTATATATTGTGCAAAAATATGTTCATGTGTTTCCATAGGATTTACATGGACATCCTCCAGAATGAGAAATTGAGTTTTCCATTGACTTAATTCCTGGTTCAAGTCCTATATCGAAGACCCCTTATAGAATGGATATAATGGAATTAGTGTAACTAAAGAAACAAATATAGGAATTAAGTAATAAGGGATTTATTTTCCCAATTGTTTCTTCTTGGGGATCTCCTATTCTTTTTGTTATGAAGAAAGATAGATCTATGAGGTTATGCATTGATTACAGGGAGATCAATGTTATAACAATAAAGAAAAATTATCCCCTACCTGAAATTGATGATTTATTTGATCAAATTCATAGAGCTCAATATTTTTCAAATATTGAACTTCGATCAAGATACCATCAGTTGTGCATGAAAAAGGAAGACATTCCAAAGACAACATTTCGAACCATGTATAGGCATTACGAGTTTACAGTAATGATTTTTGGGCTGACAAATTCACCCTATGTTTTCATGGATCTAATGAATAGATTTTTCAAGGAATATCTTAATGACTTTGTAGTGGTGTTTATTGATGATATCTTGGTATACTATAAATGATACGAAGATCATGAAAATCAATTGCTCACTATTCTGAAAATTCTTAGGAGAAATGAATTATATGGGATGTTTAGAAAGTTTTAATTCTAGCTTCGAGAGATTTATTTTCTTGGACATATTGTCTCTAAGGATGGAATCTTTGTTGATCCTTCAAAGACAAGGGCAATCCAAGAATGTCCAGCACCAATGAGTATAACTGTGGTACACAATTTTATTGGTTTATGAGGTTATTATCAACATTTCCTACAGAATTTTTATCGATTGGCTAACCCATTAACCAAGATCAAGCGTAAAGGGGTTAAGTTTGTTTGGAAAAAAATAGTGTGAAGAATGTTTTGAAGAACTGAATAGAATATTAATCATTTCTTCTATCTTGACTCTACCATTGGTAAATGATGGGTTTTTTATTTATAGTGATGCTTCAAAGAAAGGAATTTGTTGTTTCCTTATGCAAAATGATAGATTTATTGCATATACATCATGACAGATAAGAATTCACGAGAAAAACTATCCCACTCATGATGTTGAGTTAGCAGCTATAATATTTTCTCTAAAGATATGGTGACACTAAATCTATGGTGAAAAATGTGAGATATATACTGATCAAACAAGTTTGATGTATATTTTATCACATAAATAACTCAACATGAGGTAAAGAAAATGGCTTGAACAACTCAAGGATTATGATTTCACTATACACTACCACCTAGAGAAGGAAAATAAAGTGGTTGATGCTTTGAGAAGAAATGATCATGGAGTTCTGAAAAAGACTAGATTTTAAAGGGATCCTCTGTTCATGGATCTAGTAAATATGGATATGGGAATAACCATGGAAGGTGAAACATCGAAACTTTTTCAAATGGTTTCTAGACCATATTTAATAGAAAGGATAAAAAGCTCTTGGACCGACGATGAGGAGTTTCAAAAGAAATTAAAGTTGTGAGTGATGGGAGATTGATCCACTTCGTATATGAAGATGGAATTCTGAAATTTGGGAAAAGGTTTTGTGTTTCTAATATACCACATCTAAAAAGGGAATTGTTGGATGATTCCCACAACTCCAATTTCTCTATACACCCTAGTAGCACTAAAATGTATAGATATTTGAAGGAACATTTTTGGTGGGACAACATGAAAAGGGGTATTGCTAATTATGTGTCAAGATGTATGGTTTTCCAGCAGGTGAAGGATGGAAGACAACATCCTAGAGGAGTCATGAAACCTATTACCATACCTGAGAGTAAATGGGATGATATTACAATGTACTTTTTCATGGTGCTACCAAAGTCTCCTAGAAGGAATGATGCAATATAGGAAATTTTTGATCGTCTAACCAAGTCAGCATATTTTATTTCTATGAGAGAATATTTACCACTTGAAAATTTAGAAAATCTATATATTAATGATGTTTTAAGACTTCATGGTGTACCCCTATAGATTGTTTCTGATCGTGATCCCCATTTTACATCAAGATTCTGGAAAAGTCTTTAGAAAAAATTAGATACTAAAATTCATTTGAGCACTGCCTACCACCCTCAAATTGATGGGAAATGAGAACAAACTATTCAAACCCTAGAAGACATGTTGAGATCTTTCTTACTTGAGTTTCAAGGTATATGGGATCAATATTTACCTCATGTAGAATTTCCCTATAATAACAGCTTCCATTCAAGTATTCAAATGACACCATATGAAGAGTTATAAGGAAAGAGATGTTGCACACCAACTTGTTAGGATGATGTTGGTAAAAGAAAACTCATAGGCCCAAAACTTATTGAGTAAAAAATGGAATAGGTGAAGATTATCCAAACCCACATCAAAGCAGCTCAAAGTAGGAAAAATAGCTATACTAATAAACAAATTAAGGATTTGGAATTTCAAGTAGGGAATCATGTTTTCTTGAAGATATCTCTATGGAATATTGTTATACGATTCAGTAAGAAGGGTAAATTGAGTCCCAAGTACATCTAACCTTTCGAAATTCTAGAACGAATTGGAGTTGTAGCTCACTATTTGGAAATGCCAACAAGTCTCTCCAAAGTTCATGATGTGTTCCAAGTATGACTATTGAAAAAATACATGCTTGACCCAACACATATACTCACCTATGAAGAAATAGAAATGGAACCTGATCTGTCTTATTGTGAAGATCCTATCAAGATTTTTGATACTAGAGAACAAGTGTTGAGAAACTAGATGACTCTCCTGGTAAAAGTTCTTTGGAGAAACTAGAAAATGGAAGAAGCAATGTGGAAACCTGAGGAACTTATGATTAAAACCACCCAAATATTTTTATGTAGTAATATTATAGAAATTTCAAGGGTGAAATTATTTGAAGGAGGGGAGAATGTAACACCCCAAGCATCCATTTTACTCTTCTCTTTGAATAATGAAATAGCTTGCATTGTACGCAACTTTGAGTTCTAACACACCACAACCTATCAAACTAGCCATTTTGAAAGCATTTATGAATAATAATACCCACTTTTTGAAATTTTATAATTTTTATTTTTCAAAATGGACTTCATTTCCAGATTCATAATATCAAAATTATCTTAGAGTATTTTTTTGGTATTTTTCTGAAAACATTCAATTTTTAATGAATAGTGAAAAACACTGTGTTATTGTTTAATACCGACTTTTTATTTAAATAATTATTTTTAATTTTGTTGATCCCAAAATTGGGGACGGAGGAGTACAAAAAAAAATAAGGGGATACCTCATGAAAACCGTTCGTGGATCCCCCATGGCCCCACGGCCACTGCGGAGCAAGGAGGCGGGAGGCTCCGCGAGCCAATTGATGTTTGAGAGCCCACCGTGGAGCCAGGAGGCGGGAGGATCTACGAGTCAATTGAAATTTGTGAGCTCGCTATGGATCAAGGAGGTGGAATGATCTGCGAACCCCATTGACATTCACGATCTCGCTGCAGAGCAAGGAGGAGGGATGCTCTGCGAACCCCATTGACGTTCGCGAGCCCACCTCAGAGCAATAACGCGGGATGCTCCGTGAACCCCATTGAAGTTTGTGATCCCACCGTGGAGAAAAATCCACCTTCACACCAAGCGATCCCTACTTCGCGGCACCTATTGCCTATAAATATAGGGATCCCCTTGATCCCAGAGGATGGACCATCCGACCATTCAACTTCCTAGCTCAAGAATCACGAAACACTCTCTGCTCAGTGAAATATGAGCTATGCGAGGTATTTTTGCATAGTGAAATGGATCCCCCTTTCGTTAATTGAACCCATATTCCTAGAGGGATTCCCTTCTCAAATACCATGATCCTTCATGAAGGAAGGAGATCCTCACAGGGACTCAAGTCATCGCGAAGCGTTTATGCTTCGCGAAACGCCCGCTGAACACACGTGACCCACATACTAAGGCAGGGTCACTATGCTTCGCGAAGTACAATGCTTCACAACACCATGCCTTATGAGGCACCCTTTCATCGCGAGGAATTTCTTTACGAATGCCTTTCCACTTCGCGAAGCTCCTCCCATATGCACCTATGCCATATGCCTAGGCTAGGAGACTTCACTTCGCGAAGCACATCCCTTTATGAAGCCCTTCCACTTCATGGAGCACCGGAGCTTCATGAGGCTTCTACATATGAAAAACTCTTCCCTGTAACTCCTTTTCCCAGGCATCCCTTTAGGTTTGCATGAAGATATTTTAATGTCCCTTGGAAAATACTACCCGTTGCGTTACTTCTCTTCATGATTCTTCGCATAGGCAAGCTAACGACTATTTCTTCTTCGCATAGCCATGCTAATGTGGACCCCCAATGAAATCACCTCTTGAAAACCCCTAGTCACAGCATTGACGATTCCTTCCTCCCCCTAAGGGTGGGTGAGTATCAGTTATGTAAGTCCTAGGGGTCGGGAGAGAACCTACCTCCTCTGAGCTGTAGGACATTAAACTGTCAAGCACCATCATCCTTAGCACATGATGTAAAATTGTGACCTCACCCCATGAATCCTATACAGGGTCCCCCACCTTGACCATTCTGCATGTCCGCTCGTCTCAATGGGAGTGAAATCTTCCTCAAATGGAATGATATCCTTTTTTCTATGGATGAGTGTGTCTATGGGGAAGGGAAACCATCTTGGCTTAAGCCCCTACCCTTTATTGTAGGAGGTAGTATCCCTACTCCTCCTTTATTTTCCAGTGCCAAAGGCCAGCAAAGGGCGTGGTGGGGAACGGTGCTCCTCATCTCATTCATGCCAAGTCCCTCTCCCACTGGGCTTTGCCACCATCCAGGCCTCCACCCTGGAGTAATTCCCAATCTCTATCACTTGGTTGGATAATCACATGTAAGCCCCTGGTTCCCCTTTGGGAGGCTAATCACGCGTAATCCCCTATTTACCCTTTGGGCGGCTAATCACCCGTAAGACCCTATTTCACCTTTGGGTGGTTAATAACGCGTAATCCCCTATTTCCACTTTGGGAGGCTAATCACACGTAAGCCCATGTTTCCCCTTTGGGCGGCTAATCACACGTAATCCCTAATCTACTTCCCACATACGCACCTTTCACAACATGATCATCAGGTCTCTTCTGCCTCTTATTTCTCACACCGAGGATGAATCACATGGGATTAGAGTAAGCATCAATTGTGACATCCTCTCTGGGCCACCTAGAGTGTAATCCCCACACCAACACATGAACTACGTGGTCTTTGATCCTTGACAAGGCGAGGTACGTAGGAAGACTCCCTGAGGTTCAAGCCCAACACCCAGTCATTCCGACCATCTTCACGTCAGTTCACCAACACCCCAAACATCCTAGAGTGTAAGCCCCACAACCATACCTGAACTACATGGTCTTTGATCCTTACCAAGGGAAGGTACATAGGAAGCCTCCATGAGGTTCAATCCCACCATCTATCTTGGCCCCAGGTCCTCCTTCACGTCGGTTCACCCCCAACCTACATGACGTTAAACTGTGAACCTCAATTAGTGATAAGTCGTTATCTCCCCCGATCAGCGGTAAGCCGTTGTTTCCCCCACTCAGTGGTAAGCCATTTCACCCACCTAAACTATGTGGACTTTTATCCTCTCCAAGGCAAGGTAAGTAAGAAGCCTCCCTGAGGTTCAATCCCACCACCCATTGGTTCTGACCCCCTTCACATAGTTTCACCAAACTCCCCCATGAACTAAAAGGTCTTTCATCCTTGTCATGGAATGGTATGTGGAAAGCCTCCAAGAGGTTCAAGCCCATCATCCATTTGGACCCCAGGTCCTCCTTCGCGTCATCCCACCAACCCCCATACCATAAAAACTATGTGGGTTTGATCTCTATCTTCTAGGCAGGGTATGTAGGAATATTCCATGAGGATCAACTCCATCCAACAGTAATCCGTCGTGACCCCACCCAGTGGTATGCCATTGTGACCCTATCCAGTGGTAATCCTTTGTGACCTCAATCAGCGATAAGCCATTGTGTCCCCTACTCAGTGACAAGCTGTTGTAATCCCATTTGTTGGGACCCTCATCTTTTTTCTGTCCTAGTGGTGTCATACCAACTTGGGATACTAACCATTCATGAGACCCATAAACATCATTGAGTTGTCTTCCTATGTGTACGCCCCCAATTCAAGTCCATTGTATGGTCTTCCCTTCGAGCCTATGTGTTTCGGGAAGGTCGGGCCCCAACCCATAGGTTCCATTTCCTGCGGGTCAAATACATGAATCCATTCTCAAGGGCCACCTCCTTAGGCGTCCCTTAAACTATACCGAACTACGCATACTTTGATTAACTTCCACAAGGATACATAGGAAGTCTCTTCGAGGCTCAAGACCAATAATACCAACACCTTCACAATGGTTCCATCCCATCCACCATCCATTTCATTCAAACACTCCATCATCCATCTTGATTCTTACCCAGGACACCACATCCTGGTGAGTTCATGACAACCCACCCCCCAACATCGGTGTTCCCTCCAGAGGTTGCACCCATCTGATCCACTTTGATCAGTGTTTTGATCAGTCTGATCTGTCTCCGCTGGACATTAAACCTGCGACATACCCTGTGTTAAATATGGGAAGCTGAGAAAAACCTCAGATACATGCCTATGGAATATTATTCCTCTCATTTGACGTGGGATTCATCGGGATTCCACAACCTTGAGAAGCCCTATAATAAATGGAAGAAATCCAGACACGCTATTGTTCCAGTGTCAAGACACGCCAGTGATGCCCAATGTGACTACTCCCCTGATCGAAGGTTGCTACCATAACCAGACCCTTTGGAATGTCATGACAGAAGCAGTGTAATTAACTAGTGTCCATGAAGATATGACACTAAGAAGAGTTTCACGAACAATGTCATAAATATATAAGGGAGACCCAGACTAGGTGATGAGTTCTGAGGAGGAATCCACAAAAGGAAGAACTGATATCCCATTATCCCATTTCAATCAAGGAGAAAATGTAAAGACCCGTAAAATTCAAGGGAAATTTTTTCTTAATTTTCTTTAGAATTTTACAAGAGCGCGGTTTCAGACGGCACCTGATTCCGAGGCCCGGAGTGCCCGGAATTAATTTCTGAAGTTTGGCTCGGGTACGTTCAGTGAACGAACGAGCGGGAATTCCTAACTTTTGATCCGGTGCTCGGAATTGAAATCCGAGGGCACCGATGAACTCGCAGCGCCGATATTCGCTTAAAGAGACCTTTTCGGGAGTTGCGTTTGTTGCGGGTTGAAAGTTAAGTTTTGGGGTTTTCAGTTGAGTTAAATAAAATTTGTGTAAGACAAATTTTATTTTTAGTTTGTTAAAAACCTACCAAAGGGGGTTGGAAGTGGGACCCACACCCACTTAACCTACCTTGGGAGGATTAAGTGTGGTGGGTCCCACACGAACCCCTAGACTTTTCAAGTTCCCTTAACCCCCTCTTAATTGGCTTAAGTTACTCTTAATTAATTTAATTTTTAAACCCTTTTTGAATTTCAAACTTTTGAAATTCTTATGTGTTTTGTAATAATAAAATAAGATGTTATCTTATTTTATGATGGGTTGTTTGTTTGTCTCCTTGAGAGCTTTTGGAGAGCTTCCTCTTCATCTTCAAGCTCTGACGAAGAACGAAGAACGCTCAAACTCCGTCGAAGAACGACGCCTCTCTTTTTCGTCCTCGGTGTCAACAAGAGGGAACGCTGCTTCCTCCTCGGACCTTCTTCGTCGGCAAACGAAGATCCGCCAACGACGTGTCTCTTCGGGCATATCTCTTCGTCAACGGATTTGACGAACGACGACCGCGACGCCCGACCTCCGCGACGCCGTCTTCCGCGGAACGTAGACGAATCTTCGAATCTTTAACCCGAGGTAGGGGTTGTTGTTTCATTCTTTAATTATTCCATTTCTTGCTCGTGGATCGCATGTCTACGTGAGGCTTTTAAATATTTTATTTAAGTGTTATAGTTAACGTGAGGGGGGCCGGACCGCATGAACACGGCCGAACCCCCCCTCCATCGTTCATGTTTATTCATGCGGGTGGAAGCAAGTGGCGTGGTGCCGTCGCACCACGCGGATGATCGTACAAATAATTTACGCGGCGCCGTCGCACTACGTCAAGGAAAAATCTTTAAGAACACGACGCCGTCGCGCCGCGTTGAAAAGAATCATGGCACGGCGAAGGGGGCGCAGTGCCGTCGCACCGCGCCGGACGACGAACACCGCGGCCGGTTCTGGGCCGCGGCGGGACGAGGAGACCGCGGCCGGTTCCGGGCCGCGGCGGAAGAGGAGACCGGCGGCCGGGCCGCCGGCGTCGGAAGTCGAAGGCGGGACCGGAATTTCCGGTCCCGTTGGTAAAAACCGGCCGGCCAGCTGGCCGGCCGGATGGCATAAAACCGGGGGAATAAATCCCCCGGCCGGTTCAACAAAACCCCCCTCTTAATGAGGGGGGGCGGTTCTTGAGGGAAGGGGGCAACCGGCCCCCTTGGTTCGGCGCCAGCAGGCCCCCCACGTGGGGGGGGGGGGGGGGTTAAAAGAAACCGGCGCGGCACAAAGGCCGCGTCGCCCCTCAAAACGCGGGGGTTTGTCACCCCGCGTGCCACCCTCGTGCGGCGCCAGCGCCAGCCGACGCGGCCCGCCGCCGCGCCGCCGCGCCGCCGCGCCACCCCGGGGGGGGGGGGGGGGTCGGGCCGGGTCGGCCCGGACCCGGACCCCCCCCCGTTTCGAACCAGATTTGGTTTTTGGCTCAAAACTTGAGCCTCGGACCTCCGATCGACGAACCGTCAGCGGTAACGCGATCCTTGGATCGAGACGGTCGTTTCGGTATATCGCACTCAAGGTTTCGGGTTACTTTGAGTTCGGCCGGGTTGGTTCGTTCACGAAACCAACCGGGCCTTCGGAGCGGAAACGCTCATATCTTGAGCTACGGACGTCCGATTGACGTGCCGTCAGTCGCGTAGTGTTCCTCTTAGTGAGATGGATCTTTTGGAATACTCCGCCCGAGGTTTGGACGCAGGTGGAGTACGGTCGGGTTGGTTTTGCCTTAAAAACCAACCGGGCCCCGGAGACGAAAATGCCAATAACTCTCAGACCGGGCGTCCGATCGACGCGCCGTCTGTTGCGTTGAGTTCCTGTTGACGATACGGAACTTTTGGATACATCAACTTCGGTCTTCGTGACAGTTGATGTATCAGCCTCTCGGCTCGTGGAGCGGACCCTCCGAACGAGCTTGCTGTGTGCGAAAACCCTAGTGCTGGCTGCGACTGTTCTACTGCTACGACTGCTACTGTGACTGCGACGACGACAGTACAGAGATCCTGTGTGGATTCGACGACGACAGTACAGAGATCCTGTGTGGATTCGACGACGACGACTACATCACTCAGCGATCCTACGTGGATCAGTGCTACAGGTCCTGTGTGGGCCCGATCCTGTGTGGGTCCTTGCGCTCAGCGGTTCTGTGTGAGCCAGCGCCTACAGGTTCTGTGTGAGCTCGATCCTGTGTGGGTCTTCTGCGGGGGTTAGTTACCTATCGATCCTTCGTGGGTCCGACGACTTAGATGGATCAGTGATCATCTTTATCGTCCTTGAATAAGTATACCTGTGTGAGCTGAATCCTATTGCTTTCCTGTGAGGATTGTGTTGTGCAATCCTGCGTGGATTATGTTTTGCTTTCCTATGTGGAATACGTATACTTTCCTGCGTGGACTGAGTTGTACTTGGGCTCGGAGGTTGGAGCGTATTTTAATTGATGACTTAGGTATATGTATGGGCATATACCTAAGCAGTGTCGGTTGTTACTTCGTGTTTGTACTTTTCTTCGTGGTTTATCCTTTGTGGATTTGAGAGACCTTCAGGGGTTTCGGGGTCCCTACTGAGTAGCTTATACTCACCCCTGCACGGGCTTCGCCCGCACTACGTTGTGTTGGTTGCAGACGACGGACAGCGTTGACTTAGCTGAGGCTTGTAGAGCGGGACGGTACCCGGAGGTGGACCACTGGGCGGGACGTGCACGGAGCGGACGACGGGACCTGTGGAGCAGAGGAGCTATCTGTACCCACCCTTCAGGTGGGATTTCCGGTGGACAGCTCGGAGTAGCGGCTTTTACTTTACAGTTGCTGTTTTTCCCTTTTCGAGTTGTACTTTACTTTCAGTTTGGGTTTGTATTCTGGCCCATTTACTTTTCCGCTCTTTCAGTTGTACTCTGCTTGTTTAGTGTTTACTTTCCGCTTGCTTACTCTGTGGTGTTGGTTACTTTTCAAAGGCAATGCCTTCCCTTTTTACTGGGATTTACGCCTTGGTGCTAGTCGCCAGCCCCTGGCCTATGGAAGGCGGGCTTGGGGTAGTCACGGCACGGACCCCGAGGGCGGGTCGTGACAAATTGGTATCAGAGGAGTTCGGTTCTACCGCGAACTCTGATCTTTTCTATGTGAAGCAATAATGTTTAGCGTATTGAGTGTGGATATCAGTCCAGGGAGTCCAGTGTTGGTGCGGCGGCCGACGTATCCGTACACCAGGAACCTGACTTCTGATTTCCGACTTAATGCACGAAAACATTGATTGCGTGTGTGTTTCAAAGTTTTCTTTGTGATTACTTATATCAGCTCACCAGGTATACTGTTCTAACCGTGACGCACCTGTTTCCTTTTCAGGATGGCCCCACGACGGCAGCCAGCTAGGGTTCCGAGAGTCGAGCGAGACGACAGCCCACCGAGCGACGAGGCCTCGGTACAGGGCCCTTTTCCAGTAGTGGAACCGGCGGTAGCTTTACCCGCCGAGCCCCCGATGCTTCCAGCAGCAGCCGCTGACGATGCACGTCGCCTCAGTGCACTGCATGAGTTTCAGCGCCAGCGACCACCCAGGTTTCGCGGGGAGACGGATCCCCAGGCAGCAGAGGACTGGCTGGAGGCAGTGGTTCGAGTGTTTAGGCTAGTGAGGACACCAGCAGACCTCATGGTGATCCTCGCTGCGAGCCTACTACACGCAGCAGCAGGACGATGGTGGAGCCTGATGCTCCGGGTGCACGATGAGGCATCTCTACTTTGGACGGACTTTGAGAGACTCTTCCGCTCGGAGTTCGTCCCAGCCACCCTTCGTGCGGTACGTATCCAGGAGCTTCTACAGCTGCGGCAGGGCAGCATGACGGTCGCTCAGTACTCGGCGAGATTTACCGATCTCTCGCGCTACTCGACCGACATGGTACGGGACCCATTCTTTCAGTCCCGGACCTTCGAGCAGGGTTTGAGACACGAGATCAGGGCATCTCTGATCTCCCTCAGCATACCGACTTAGATAGGAGTACTGGAGCGGGCCCTTCTGATCGAGAGCTTCCTTGCTGAGTCTACACCAGCACAGAGACCCACCGCAGGGCGGCACGTGGCAGAGTCATCTGCAGCAGGCAGTCGACGGATGACTCAGTGGTCCAGACAGACCAGACCTTTGGGCCGACGACCTCAGGGCACTGGCTCAGCAGTGCGGGGCACACAGCGCGGAGCCAGTCTTCCGAGGGGCAGACAGTGCTACTCGTGCGGCGGGCAGGGCCACATGGCTCGTGACTGCCCGACCCGTCGTGCCGAGGAGCAGCAGACAGTTGATGGACCAACGAGGCAGAGGCAGAGGGTCGACCGTGGCGGTCACCAGGGAGGAGGCGGACGAGGCAGAGGAGATGGACGAGCAGCTGGTGGTGGCCGACGCTTTGAGGCTCTACCACCACCACCACCAGGAGGTCCACCCCGACCACAGGGAGCTGGCGGGCAGCGACAGGCACAGCTCCAGGCAGCAGAGGCCTACGACCACGGCGCACCCGAGATGATTCGAGGTACTATCTGTGTCAATTCCACCCTTGCTGCAGTTCTTATAGACACAGGAGCGAGTCATTCTTTCATAGCCGCTGCCCTTGTTCGGAGCTCGGAGATTCCGACAGAGCCTTTGGCTCGATCCTTACGGCTAGAGACTCCTACGGGAGCAGACTCGACGATTACGCACTGGTGCCGGCAGTGTGAGCTTACTCTAGGAGGAGAGAGCTTCGGCTGAGATCTTCTTGTAGTAGCGTCGAGGCCTTACGACGTCATCTTGGGCATGGATTGGCTATCTACGGTCCATGCACAGATTGACTGTTTTAGGCGCAAGGTGCGTTGTGTACGCACCGACGGGAGCAGGTTCACCTTCACCGGCGAGAAGGGAGCCTTAGCAGCACAGGATGGACTTCCGCGGAGGAGAGGACAGCCCATCACTCATCAGTTGGCTAGCCTTATCCTTGGAGCAGTTGACGTGCGGAGTCCTGGTTTTCCTGCAGTGGTGGATCAGTTTGCGGACGTTTTTCCCGACGACGTTCCAGGGCTACCTCCTCGCAGAGAGGTAGACTTTTATATTGACTTGTACCCCGGGACAGCCCCGATATCCACTCCAGCATATCGGATGGCCCCCGCCGAGCTTCGAGAGCTACGGGTACAGTTGGAGGACTTGCAGGGAAAGGGGTTCATCCGACCCAGTGTTTCACCCTGGGCTTCCCCGATATTGTTCGCCAAGAAGGCGGACGGGAGCTTGCGACTTTGTGTTGACTATCGTCGCCTGAACCAGGTGACAGTGAGGAACAAGTATCCGCTACCGAGGATTGATGACCTCTTTGATCAGCTCAAGGGAGCACGGTGGTTCTCGAAGATAAACCTCAGGTCAGGCTATCATCAGCTCAGAGTCAGAGACGAGGATGTGCAGAAGACGGCCTTCAGATGTCGGTATGGCCACTATGAGTTCTTGGTTATGCCTTTCGGTGCAACCAATGCTCCAGCGGTGTTCATGGCTCTCATGAACAGGATCTTTCAGCCATACCTCGATCGGTTTGTCGTGGTCTTCATCGACGACATTCTGATTTACTCTACGACAGAGGAGGAGCACGCCTATCACTTGCGAGTTGTTCTTGACACACTCTGAGGGCACCAGCTTTATGGTAAGCTCTCGAAGTGCCAGTTCTGGATACGTGAGGTCCACTTTTTGGGACACGTTATCTCTGAGGCGGGAGTTGCAGTGGATCCCGCGAAGATTGAGGCTGTGTTAGCATGGGAGCCACCCAGGAGCGTGACTGAGGTTCGGAGTTTCTTGGGACTAGCTGGATACTATCGGAGATTTGTGCCGAACTTCTCCAGAGTTGCGGCATCACTCACAGCTTTGACGAAGAAGGGGAAACCCTTCGTGTGGTCAGACATATGTCAGCAGAGCTTCCAGGAGCTGAGACAGAGATTGACTAGCGCACCTATCTTGAGGCTGCCTGAGGAGGGAGTAGGGTATGTAGTCTACTGCGATGCATCAGGGACCGGACTCGGATGTGTTCTGATGCAGGAGCGGGCAGTGATCGCCTATGGATCACGACAGTTGAGGCCGCATGAGCAGAACTACGCTACCCATGACCTGGAGTTAACAGCAGTGGTCTTCGCTCTGAAGACATGGCGACACTATCTGATGGGCGAGCGCTTAACAGTCTTTTTCGATCATCAGAGTCTCAGGTATATCTTCTTGCAGAAGGACCTGAACCTGAGACAGCGACGATGGCTCGAGTTCCTCCAGGACTATGACTTTGAGATAGTCTATACTCCTGGGAAGGGGAACGTAGTAGCCGATGCCCTCAGCAGGAGGACGGGCATTAAGCTACTTGAGGAGGCAACGGAGCAGCTAGCCTCTTTGCAGATATCCTTCGTGGATAGAGATGGAGCAGCCTTTCTTCAGTCTCTCACAGTCACTCCTCCACTACTGCAGCGAGTCAGAGAGGCACAGCATGGGGACGCTGACTGTGAGACACGGCGTGCACAGATATCCTCGGGACAGGCACCTGATGGTTTCTCCCTTGGAGTAGAGCACGACATCCTTTTCAGAGGACGTACCATGGTACCAGTAGCTTTGCGAGAGGAAGTGCTGAGAGAGTTTCACACTTCTCCTTTGGCAGTACATCCTGGAGTGGCGAAGATGTACCAGTACCTCAGACGACAGCACTGGTGGCCGGGCATGAAGAAGGCTATAGCAGAGTTCGTTTCTCGATGCCTCACCTGTCAGCAGGTGAAGGCAGAGCATCAGGTACCAGCAGGCTTGGTACAACCCTTGGAGGTTCCGGAGTGGAAGTGGGACGGCATATCTATGGACTTCGTGACTGGACTTCCACGCACTTCCAGAGGTCACGACTCCATCTGGGTGATTGTTGACCGACTCACCAAGTCGGCACACTTCTTACCCATCAGAGAGCAGGGCTCAGTGGAGAGCTTGGGACGTCTCTACGTTCAGGAGATTGTGCGGCTCCACGGCGTGCCATCATCTATCTTTTCCGATCGAGATGCCCGCTTTACTTCCCGGCTTTGGAAGGGGTTACAGGAGGCGTTCGGTACACAGCTACGTCTTAGCACAGCTTTTCACCCTCAGACGGATGGTCAGACGGAGAGGACCATTCAGACTCTCGAGGACATGCTCCGCTCATGTGTCCTCGACTTTGGTCGTAGCTGGGAGGACCACCTACCCTTGGTGGAGTTCGCGTACAATAACAGCTACCACTCCACCATCGGTATGGCACCATACGAGGCGTTGTACGGCCGACCATGTAGATCTCCTTTGTGCTGGACAGACCCTGGGGAGTCAGCACTGGTGGGACCGGAGATGGTCCAGGCCACGACAGAGAAGGTCCAGGTCATCCAGGAGCGGATGAGGACAGCTCAGAGCCGGCAGAAGTCATATGCTGACAGGAGGCGGAGGCCACTGGAGTTCGAGGATGGCGACCACGTCTTCTTGCGGGTCTCACCTCGACGTGGTATTCGGAGATTTGGCCGAGGCGGCAAGTTATCTCCGCGCTTCATCGGACCTTTCCAGATTCTTAGCAGGATTGGTGAGGTGGCTTATCGCCTGGCTCTACCACCTCAGTTGCACCGGGTGCACGACGTCTTCCACGTATCCCAGCTGAGGAGATACGTGCACGACCCGACGCACATCATTGACCATGGGGAGCTTGACGTTGACGATGGGGAGACTTTTACGGAGGTCCCGGTGGAGATAGAGGATCGACAGGAGCGGGTCCTGCATGGGCGATCGATTCCTCTTGTGCGCATCAGATGGCAGCACGGGAATCTCCAGGAGAGCACATGGGAGCGGGAGGCTCAGATGCGTGCTCATTACCCTCATTTGTTTCCCTAGTTTTGATGTATCTTTACGGGGACGTAAAGCCCTGAGGTGGGAGTAATGTAAAGACCCGTAAAATTCAAGGGAAATTTTTTCTTTATTTTCTTTAGAATTTTACAAGAGCGCGGTTTCATACGACACCTGATTCCGAGGCCCGGAGTGCCCGGAATTAATTTATGAAGTTTGGCTCGGGTACGTTCAGTGAACGAACGAGCGGGAATTCCTAACTTTTGATCCGGTGTTCGGAATTGAAATCCGAGGGCACCGATGAACTCGCAACGCCGATATTCGCTTAAAGAGACCTTTTCGGGAGTTGTGTTTGTTGCGGGTTGAAAGTTAAGTTTTGGGGTTTTCAGTTGAGTTAAATAAAATTTGTGTAAGACAAATTTTATTTTTAGTTTGTTAAAAACCTACCAAAGTGGGTTGGAAGTGGGACCCACACCCACTTAAGCTCCCTTGGGAGGATTAAGTGTGGTGGGGCCCACACGAACCCCTAGACTTTTCAAGTTCCCTTAACCCCCTCTTAATTGGCTTAAGTTACTCTTAATTAATTTTGGGAGTTAAACCCTTTTTGAATTTCAAACTTTTGAAATTCTTATGTGTTTTGTAATAATAAAATAAGATGTTATCTTATTTATGATGGGTTGTTTGTTTGTCTCCTTGAGAGCTTTTGGAGAGCTTCCTCTTCATCTTCAAGATCTGACGAAGAACGAAGAACGCTCAAACTCCGTCGAAGAACGACGCCTCTCTTTTTCGTCCTCGGTGTCAACAAGAGGGAACGCCGCTTCCTCCTCGGACCTTCTTCGTCGGCAAACGAAGATCCGCCAACAACGTGTCTCTTCGGGCATATCTCTTCGTCAACGGATTTGACGAACGACGACCGCGACGCCCGACCTCCGCGACGCCGTCTTCCGCGGAACGTAGACGAATCTTCGAATCTTTAACCCGAGGTAGGGGTTGTTGTTTCATTCTTTAATTATTCCATTTCTTGCTCGTGGATCGCATGTCTACGTGAGGCTTTGAAATATTTTATTTAAGTTTTATAGTTAACGCGAGGGGGGCCGGACCGCATGAACACGGCCGAACCCCCCCTCCATCGTTCATGTTTATTCATGCGGGTGGAAGCAAGTGGCGTGGTGCCGTCGCACCACGCGGATGATCGTACAAATAATTTACGCGGCGCCGTCGCACTACGTCAAGGAAAAATCTTCAAGAACACGACGCCGTCGCGCCGCGTTGAAAAGAATCATGGCACGGCGAAGGGGGCGCGGTGCCGTCGCACCACGCCGGACGACGAACACCGCGGCCGGTTCCGGGCCGCGGCGGGACGAGGAGACCGCGGCCGGTTCCGGGCCGCCAGCGTCGGAAGTCGAAGGCGGGACCGGAATTTCCGGTCCTGTTGGTAAAAACCGGCCGGCCAGCTGGCCGGCCGGATGGCATAAAACCGGGGGAATAAATCCCCCGGCCGGTTCAACAAAACCCCCCTCTTAATGAGGGGGGGGGGGGGTTCTTGAGGGAAGGGGGCAACCGGCCCCCTTGGATCGGCGCCAGCAGGCCCCCCACGTGGGGGGGGGGGGCGGTTTTAAAAGAAACCGGCGCGGCACAAAGGCCGCGCCGCCCCTCAAAACGCGGGGGTTTGTCACCCCGCGTGCCACCCTCGTGCGGCACCAGCGCCAGCCGCCGCGGCCCGCCGCCGCGCCGCCGCCGCCGCACCGCCGCGCCACCCCGGGGGGGGGGGGGGGTCGGGCCGGGTCGGCCCGGACCCGGACCCCCCCGTTTCGAACCAGATTTGGTTTTTGGCTCATAACTTGAGCCTCGGACCTCCGATCGACGAACCGTCAGCGGCAACGCGATCCTTGGATCGAGACGGTCGTTTCGGTATATCGCACTCAAGGTTTCGGGTTACTTTGAGTTCGGCCGGGTTGGTTCGTTCACGAAACCAACCGGGCCTTCGGAGCGGAAACGCTCATATCTTGAGCTACGGACGTCCGATTGACGTGCCGTCAGTCGCGTAGTGTTCCTCTTAGTGAGACGGATCTTTTGGCATACTCCGCCCGAGGTTTGGACGCAGGTGGAGTACGGTCGGGTTGGTTTTGCCTTAAAAACCAACCGGGCCCCGGAGACGAAAATGCCAATAACTCTCAGACCGGGCGTCCGATCGACGCGCCGTCTGTTGCGTTGAGTTCCTGTTGACGATACGGAACTTTTGGATACATCAACTTCGGTCTTCGTGACAGTTGATGTATCAGCCTCTCGGCTCGTGGAGCGGACCCTCCGAACGAGCTTGCTGTGTGCGGAAACCCTAGTGCTGGCTGCGACTGTTCTACTGCTACGACTGCTACTGTGACTGCGACGACGACAGTACAGAGATCCTGTGTGGATTCGACGACGACAGTACAGAGATCCTGTGTGGATTCGACGACGACGACTACATCACTCAGCGATCCTACGTGGATCAGTGCTACATGTCCTGTGTGGGCCCGATCCTGTGTGGGTCCTTGCGCTCAGCGGTTCTGTGTGAGCCAGCGCCTACAGGTTCTGTGTGAGCCGGATCCTGTGTGGGTCTTCTGCGGGGGTTAGTTACCTATCGATCCTTCGTGGGTCCGACGACTTAGATGGATCAGTGATCATCTTTATCGTCCTTGAAGAAGTATACCTGTGTGAGCTGAATCCTATTGCTTTCCTGTGAGGATTGTGTTGTGCAATCCTGCGTGGATTATGTTTTGCTTTCCTATGTGGAATACGTATACTTTCCTGCATGGACTGAGTTGTACTTGGGCTCGGAGGTTGGAGCGTATTTTAATTGATGACTTAGGTATATGTATGGGCATATACCTAAGCAATGTCGGTTGTTACTTCGTGTTTCTACTTTTCTTCGTGGTTTATCCTTTGTGGATTTGAGAGACCTTCAGGGGTCTCGGGGTCCCTACTGAGTAGCTTATACTCACCCCTGCACGGGCTTCGCCTGCACTACGTTGTGTTGGTTGCAGACGACGGACAACGTTGACTTAGCTGAGGCTTGTAGAGAGGGACGGTACCCGGAGGTGGACCACTGGGCGGGACATGCACGGAGCGGACGGCGGGACCCGTGGAGCAGAGGAGCTATCTGTACCCACCCTTTAGGTGGGATTTCCGGTGGACAGCTCGGAGTAGCGGCTTTTACTTTACAGTTGCTGTTTTTCCCTTTTCGAGTTGTACTTTACTTTCATTTTGGGTTTGTATTCTGGCCCATTTACTTTTCCGCACTTTCAGTTGTACTCTGCTTGTTTAGTGTTTACTTTCCGCTTGCTTACTCTGTGGTGTTGGTTACTTTTCAAAGGCAATGCCTTCCCTTTTTACTGGGATTTACGCCTTGGTGCTAGTCGCCAGCCCCTGGCCTATGGAAGGCGGGCTTGGGGTAGTCACGGCACGGACCCCGAGGGCGGGTCGTGACAGAAAATCTCCCTGAATAAGCTATAGGTTCCTTCATCCTTTGGAAAGAGGGAATAAGGGGCAACGAAACCTCACCTTTTATCCACGAACAAGAAGGAAATTCATGCCTCAGCGAAAGCATCAGAAATAGAAATGTTGAACCCGATGTTAATTTATTCTCCTCAATATAGAGATTAGTAGCGTTTGCGACATCAGTGGATTAGCGTGTCACCAGATCCAGCTATCCGACACTAGGTCCCACCAATAAAATAGTGGGCCTGGCATGAAACTCTCCAGAACTTGGGGCAGTATAACATTGGATGTCCCAGTCTACGATGTTGTCAGTGTGGATCCATCTTACTAGCCATGGAAGATGGAATGGCGCTGGGACACTGGTTTTCAATTTCCTTTTTCTTTCAGCAGTGATGAGTTAATCTCCCTAATTTCAGAAACCTAGTTGTTGTGCCCAAAACATGGTCACCACCTGCCCACCGATGTAGGGACAGGGGTAGTACCAGTATGACAATCCCGTGTGGTTCCGCCTCTTCCACAACGGCCTCTACACCCACGACCGTGGGGCTCCCACGCCCTAAATCCCCATATGAGGTTATTCAAGGAAGGTTAATCAATGAACTCGAACGCCGATACAAGGAGGAGGGGATCATCGCAATGCGGGATATGAACCACTTTGATTTAGAGGCGTCTGCACCTCATCATCAATGCTGCCCCCGAGGGCCGCACAGGGAGCTGCTGCTCCACACTCCAACATATAACCGTTTTCGGAGGCTGTCCACGGAATGCATCGATGAATCCTTGCCCTACACCGATGAGGTAGGGGATGTCCATGCCAGACTAGGTAGAGTCCCATTCCAGGGGATCCCAGTAAGGGCTCCCACTAGGCTGCGTCCGCACTACTTCCCGGTCCCATTGGCCGAGGAGTAGGTAAGCCACATACCAGTGCCACTGACTTCAGTCTATCTGCCCCGACGCCAGAGTCGGGCGCAAGCTGAATGGGACGTACGCCAAGGGGCGTCAATGTTAGTGGATAATATGGCCTGAGCCACCACTGATGTATATCACCGACTCCCTATGTATGCTGAACAAGGAAATTCATATGCCTAACCTGGATCGAGGCCTCAACCACCCCATGGGCAGGTTGGGTTGACTCTCTTGGTCACCGGTACAGGAAGTGGCCACCACGAACCAACCCGCACTGATGTCACCCAGTACGGAGGTCCTCCCTGTACCTCTACCATGGAGAACACATGCCTTCCCCACTTCCAGGTTCAGAATGGAGGTCTTCCCTATGCTACCTTCAGTCCAAACAAGGGTCCTCCCTGCGGCAGTGATGCTCACTATATAAGTCTCTCTCGTGCCCACTACACCGGATATAAAGTCATTCCTCCCGCCACAGACTGTTGGTATGAGGAAGTTGCACATCCAGTCACTCTACAACCTGGGGACCCTCCCAGTGTCCTTATAGCAGCTGGTGAAGGTCCTAATCGCCTTAACAATCAGAAGAGTGAGGGCCGGCTTCACCTCACCAGCGCCCAGCACAGAGCTCCTACCCATGTTCAAATCTACCAATGCGAGGCCCCTCCTCATACTAATGTTATCAGAGGGAACAAGAATGGGGGTCCCACTTGTGATCCTACAAGCTTGAGAAGAGGTCTTACCTGCTCCACCACTTCCCACAGAGGTCCTCCCACATGCCTTTTGATATCTTCCCCGGTGCTCCTCACACCCCAGCATTCTTGGGTGGAAGTCCTCTCCACCCCAGCACCAGTATGGCCGAAGGACCTCCTCATGTCAGAAATATACCCTATCCAGAAGATCCATCTAGGGGCAGGAAGGTGGGTCGTCACTGCCATAGAAAGGATTTGGGGAAGGTCCAGACATAGATCAAACCAATCCACTTCTCAGACTCCTAATTAGAATATGAATCAGTGCAAGAACCCTCCCCTCGCTCATCCCAGTCAAGGGCTGTGGCAGGAATGAGGCGCATCAGCCTAGTACTCCTGGAATGCGAAGTTCATCGAATTTCTTCCTCCCTCTACAGGTAAATTCAGGAGGATGAAAATTTTAAAACCCTATAGGTTACGGTTGTGCAATCACCACCATCATCACTAAAAGCAATCTCTACCTCAACTAGAGATCACAGAGAGCTATTCTGGGGACCAATGGCAGACGATCAGCAGCGTGGCCTATCTCTAGTATCCCTAGACCCGACACTAGGAACTATGGCCATCATCCCATCCTACCGTGATGTGGTGGCTGAGTTGCTACACTCTTCGGAGGACAGCCCGAGATTCAGAGGCCAGTCAGCATGTTCGCCGTATTTCCCACCAGCCAGCCTGCCCTCCCAGCGGTCTGCCTTTGTACCGTTTCCAATTCCTTATCCACCTCCAATTGAAGAATGGGGCAATAAAGGTCCAGACCCTGAATCCTAGATGAGGAGATTATGGAATATCCTTGCATCAGACCACTTCCTTGAGATATTCTGGACCGTGGCAGTGCCGAATTTCTGTGCGCCGGAATCCCTCACCCCCAAAAAAGTTGAGTGTTTCCACCAAACCCTCTGGGATATGCAATTCTGTCTTCATCATCATCGAGTGGTTTATCCTAGGATCCAAGTTCATTTTTAAGACATTGGAGAGCAATGTCATCTAGTTGATTTGGCCGCACTCCCTGTGGCCCAGTGCCTTGAGTCACCAGGCCATCGTAAGGCCGTTCAACAGTAATGCGTTCAGAGTTTTAAGGTACTCTTCAAGATTAGTAAGGAGGATTACCCCCACATAAAAATACATTTCTAGGTGTATTATTCTTCCCTCCTCTTCAGTCCTATCTGATGACATCCTGACTTTCAAGGTGATATCGAGGAAATGCCCTCAGGAAGGGTGACGGTCAACATGGCCGAAATAGTGGACAAGGAGAATGAGTTGGAGCTTCTTGATGAGGGAATACACCCCGAGGGAGTACCACAACTACTGGATCCATTAGGAAGAGTTACTCGCTAGTAGAGGAATCTACTAGGTCTCCCTGTACCCACTGAGGTATTGGTCCTTATCCAAAATCACGGTAAGGGTAAAGAGCACCTCAGAGCTGCCAAACACTCCGACCTATTCACCTTAGTGAAACAACGAATGAGGACCCTGAGAAGGCTGCGTTTCACCCAAAACTTGACGAAGATAAGAAGTTGGTCGATGACCTCCTTGCTGAAAGTGCTATTGAGCAACGGCTAGACTAAGACAATACTAGGCCATAGTAGCAAGGGAAGGGACAACTTCCCCTTGGTGAGCTGCCTCCAGGTGACCCTGACCATCTTTCCCCCACAGATAGGGTTGAGGCTATAACTTAAGTAATGAGGGCACGATATGTATTACAAAACCCTATGGAATGGTCCGAAAATCCAAGGAACCTAGCTCGGGTTCCCCTAGATTCCCTGCAGGTCGCCCCACCAGCCACGCCACAAGCCGCTGAGCCACCATACCATGTTGAGGAACCCACCAACGTGCTCGTGGTTAGGGATCCCCATCAATACAGGGACCCCCATCCAAATGATCCAATGGAGGAACTCATTTACCAACTTGAGGCGTTGGAAATGTGATAGGTGGCACTTCCACTTGATGGAAAGCCATATACAACATGGGTGGATGATATGCCAGTACCCCCGGGTTTTGGAAATCCCACATTCTCCCCCATTAATGGGACAGGTGACCCACCACAGCATATGAACCACTTTGCTTTAAGGTGTGGGCCCATGTTGGGAACCGTAGCACAGCAAGAGGCCGCCAAGATCTGGTGTTTTGTATAGAAATTGGAAGGGACTATGTTAATCTGGTATAGACAACTCCCCATTGGGTCAATCACGGGATGGAAGGATCTCCACATGCAGTTTCTTTACCAGTTCAACTCCACCACGCAGAATAAAATTATTGCATACCTCTTCAAGTGAAAACAGAGGCCTGATGAGTGCGTCACATACTTTATTTCCTGGTGGAAAGGGCTCACATATTCCCTTGACATGCCACTGAATTTGGATAAATTATTGACAATTTTTATAGGAAATATTAAGACGGAACTGGTCCCCTCTCTGATCACCCAGAACTACCCGGGAGGCATTTGAGAATTTTCTAATAAGGCCCCACCCCTAGAAGAAGCCTTGCAACAAGCTAGACAACCATGTTTGTTGCCTCCTGTAATTCCCATGAAGAGGGATTCGGTAGAAGAGCCCACTGCGGTGGCCCAAATAGAGGCCCCTAGACAATTGGAATTATTACTAGTGGAGCCACCTCCGTAACCTCATAGAGGCTTGCAACCACGTGGAATCCTCCAACCCAGTAGCAGCTGCCTCAAAATCATTAGGTTCCCCTGCGTAATGTTCTGCCACTACCTAGGCGGGACAATCATTCCCCTCCTCCTCGACAGGCTCTTCCAGATCCTCATCAGGGGAAAGCTCTAAGGCCCCCCTTTCCGGACAGAAGAAACTATACCTACTCATTCATCAAGAATCAGGTCCCCGACAATTTCCAAAGTGCCTTGGAATAAGGGATTGTGCATTTTCCTTAGTGCAGAAGGCCAAAAGAGGTGAAACTCACTGATCTCCCCAACTATAGACCCTATCACCGGATCCTGGGGCACACTCTCAATTAGTGATATGTGTTCAAAGAGTGGATCCAAGACCAGGTCGATAACAACATAGTCAGGTTGGGACCAGCCTTGTCACAAGTGGCATGCATTGTTGTAAGGCCAGATAGTAGCAGTGACAGCGAGGGTGATTGGCAGCAGGTTTCTAACCGCAGGTCCCAGACATATGACGACTAGATGGATTGAAAAATGGTCTCCCATTCTCATGGTATCATCCATGAATGCCTAAATTATCTATAGCCTTTAGAAGCTGTGGCCACCACTTCTGCATCGTCATCTCAGCCAACCTCTTCCTAGGAGTGAAAACCCTGGTGGCATAAAGGAAAGAAACGTCCCCCACCAATGCCATCGTCGTCTCGTACTCTCAGCAACTTCATGCCCTTAGAGATGGGGATTTCTCCCAAAATCCACCCAGTAGTGGCTAACTCTTCAATTGATATTTAAGGGTACGCTTTTGTTAACAACTTGGAGCTGGTAAACCCCTACATGACTCTTGACATTTGGGAAAGCCATACCGATCTTCCTAACATCCCCATCCGCTTCCAGCATCAGTGGAGCCATTCCTATATGGGTCGTCGAGGAAAATAAGTTAGAACCTCTATCCAATCCATTCATGCCACTGAGACTAGACTACAAGCGCAATATAGAACTCATCATGCGCAACCTCCTCATCTGGTGTCATCAGGCCCGCCTCCACCGCCGTTTGTGCTACTGAATCAGGCAGAGCCGCCTCAACCTTGCTGTGACCAGCCACGCCCTGCTATAGGCTACTCTCAGTCACTTGTACCTAATCCGATAGAAACTCTGTGGGGTTCAACTAGTGGGAAGTGGGATATTCCCTACACCAGTTAGCCGCCGGTCCAGCTAGCAGGGGCCACCATGCCTCCTGTCATGGAGCGACCTCCTGCAAGCATAAGTTCATTCCTGGCGCAGAAGTATGATGTTATCAAGAACCTTTCCATCATCCCACCAAGTCTTTCTATCCTCAAGTCCCTTCACCTATCAATAGATATGCATGGGGCCCTCACTGAGGATTTAAGAAGCCCCCTTCAGATTGAGACGATGGTAGAAGCTGCATTGGCCTTTCACACTGAGGCAATCGAGGATGCTGAATGTTAGGACATCACTTCATTCTCCAGAGAAGATGAAGGTTCTCCTATACAGGGTCACATTCACCCATTGTATATCACCATCCAGTTTAATGTAATGGAACTTCACCACTTCCTTGTCGACACAAACCTTGGGATCAACCTTATCTGAACAAGGACATTGCGAAAACCGCGGTTGTCTGAGGACGACTTGACTCCTTCTAACCTGAAAATCCAAGGTTATGACAGGACAAAGTAAACCTTGGTCAGCAAGATTTGTTTGAAGACCCATTTCGGAGGCCTAGTTTCCAGCACCATGTTTATGGTTGTCTCCCAAGACACCACGTACAATCATTGATGGGTAGGCTGGGGCTCCACCTGCACGCGACGATCCACTCATCGTATCACCAGTGCCTCAAGTAATCCCTTAATGGTCGAGTGGGTGTAATACAAGGTGACGTGTCTCATTTTTCCTCTTGTGAAACCCGCTATTTGGATGCTGACTATAACAAGAGAATGGATAAACAGATTCAGGCAAGTGAGGTTGAGCCTGTCGTGGCTACGACTGACCCCTAGGTAGGATTGAATGATTCCTACGTCTTCCCAATCCATTGGTTGGAGGCCACGACCCCCGATATAGGGAAATGATTTTTTATCTCTGGGATAAGTGGGAACCACATTCCCAGATCCAGGCGGTATCGTAAGATCACCTCGTTTTCTTATACGAATCAAACCTCGATGATCCCTGAGCCCCATACTCCCATAAGGTATCGGGATGTTCGCCCCATGGAAACGGTAGTATGTCATACTTTCTTGTTTCTACAGGATGGAATTAACTGTCTCAAGCCAATGCACCACTATTGCTTTGATATTATAAAGTATAGCCCATTGAGCCGAAGACCAGATGGGATCGGGTCCACAACCTTCATTGATATAGTTTCGGCAGCACCATAATCTTCTGATACAGTGACCACTCCCACTCAGGCTGGCACCAGCCTCTCCTCAAGACCTGTCAACTCAGAGAAATATCCTCTAGATGGGGATCCCTTATCTATAAGTGAAGAAGAGGACCTATAGGATTCCCCCTGCCTTTGAAGAGGACGTTTCCGCCACAATTGATGAGTTGGTACAGGTAGACCATGGTAGTGAGGCAGATCTGATACCAACATTAATCAGTGCCACCATGCACCTCGAGGAGCATCAATGATACATAGACTTACTAAAATATCATCATGATTATTTTTCCCAGAGCTACGATGATATGTCAGGACTAGATCCTCAGGTAGACGTTCACCTCCTCAGTCTCACGACAAATCATCAAAGGTTCATGAAGCCTCCCTGAAATATGCACCCTTCTCACAGTTTGATGGTTGATCCCAAAGTCGATAAGATCATCATATACAATTTTCATTAAGGTGGTCTAGTACCCCAAATGGATAGCCAACACTATGCCAGTTAGGAAGAAGAATGGGCAGATAAGGTTCTCCATCGACTTCCGAGACCTCAACCATCAGTGCCCAAAGGATGATTTTCCCCTTCGAGTGATGGAGTTGCTGATCGATGCTATGACTGGGTTCTAAGACATTTCTTTCATGGATAGGTATTCTGGATATAATCAGATATGGATAGCCCCTGAGGATGAAGAGTGTACAACCTTCAGGGCACCACATGGTACGTTTTGTTACCAAGTCATGGCCTTCGTCTTAAAAAATGTTGGTGACACCTATCAGCAGGCCATGCATCGCATATTCAAGCCAATCTTTGGGACATTGGTGGAATGTTACATGGAAAATCTGGTGGTCAAATCTTTCCAGCATCAGGACCATCTCAAGGATGATGAGAAATTGTTCGGCTTCCTCTGTTCTCGCCACCTGAAGATGAACCCATTGAAGTGTGCCTTCAGGGTCACCTCCGATAAGTTCCTTGGCTTCGTTGTCAGATATTGGGGCATTGAGATTGACCAATAGAAGATCAGGGCCATCAATAAAATGTCTCCCCCAAGAAAAATTTGGGAACTTCAGGGCTTCCAAGGCCACTTGGCCTACATAAGCTGATTCATTGCGAATCGGGCTAGAAAGTGTAATCCCTTTTCTCAGATTATGAAGAAAGGAACTGCCTATGAATGGGACGAAGAGTTCTAAACTGAATTCGAGGAAATCAAGCATTATCTACTTCAGCCCTTGGTTTTGATGCCACCTGTATCCAGAAATCCACTTGTCCTTTATGTGACCACCCTGGAACGATCTCACAGTGCCCTTCTCACCCAGAATAACAATGATGGGACAGAGAACAACCTCTACTACCTCATCAGCATGCTCCTCGATACAGAGACCAGATACTCCCCCATCGAGAAAAGCTGCATTACGCTCGTATTCACAGTACATAAGTTGTGACATTACCTACATCACCACGAGGTACAGTTGGTGTCCCGAGTAGACCCGCTAATGTACATCCTACGCCTTCCCATGCTAATAGACTTACTGGCACGGTGGGCAGTGATCCTCCAATAGTTTGACATCTGGTTCGTGCCTCAGAAGGCTATCAAGGGGCAAGCATTGGCAGATTTCCTCGCTGCTCATCCAACCCCAGCGAACCAGTATCTGGACCTTGATTTTCCTAATGAGGAAATCATCTCAATAGATCATTACATCCTATGTTGGAAGGTGAATTTTGATGGTGCTTCTAGGAGCCCCACAGGTAGAAGGCTCAATGACCCCAGACTCAACAGAGTGGGATTGAGTATTGTCTTCATTACCCCAGCGCAAGACATTCTGGCGTATTCATTCCTATTGTCAGAAGGCTACACCAATAATGAAGTAGAGTATTAGGCTCTAATCACTGGCCTCAAGATGGCTCTCAAGATTGATGGTCCCCATCTGCATGTGAAAGGGGATTATGAACTAGTAATCAAATAGATCAACGGTGACTATGTCATCAGGAAGCCAAAGTTTGTACCATTGTTGGAACACACTCTACAGCTAATGGCCTAGTTCTCTTCTCTACTAGAGGTTAACCATGTCCCTTGGTCATATAATGGTCGAGTAGATTCTTTGGCCAGCTTAGCAACATCACTTGTAGAGCCTAAACAGGATGACCTGATTATCCACATGGCGCATCATAGATTCATTGCTCCCATAATTCTAGATGTGGATGACATCTTGTAGGTAATCCATATTACCACCAACACCTCCACGCTAGGACCCCCAGGTCCCCCAGATGCAATGATTTAATTGAACCCCAATTGGAGGATAACCTTGGTTGAATAAATATAGCATGGTAATCTCCCAGCAGATCGGGCCGAGCGTGAGTGAATCAAATGCCACACATTATAGTTTACCCTCCAGGATGGTTCTAGTCTTGAGCAGATCCTCTACAAGAATGGGTTCGATGGTTTTATCCTCCATTTCATCTAAGGAGTCGAGATTTCTCATGTCACGCATGAGGTTCACTCCAGTTCCTATGGCGCCCATTAGACCAGGCTGAATCTGTCTCACCATATCCAGAGACTGGGGTACTTTTGGCCCTCCATGATCCATTATTGCGTCGAGTTCTCTAAGAGATTTTATGCATGACAAATTCATGTTAAATTTATGCATCGTCCACCAGATCCTCTCCACACTACCAAGTACTCTTGGGACTTCGCAGTATGGGGATTGGATGTCATGGGACCATATCTGCTGGTGATAGCTCCCCAATGTTGGTTCATCCTGAGCACTATGGATTTCTTTTCCAAGTGGGAAGAGGTAGTTCTACTCAAGGAGGTCAAGGCCCATTCTATCATTGACTTCATGAGCTCTAATATCATTTATAAGTTTGGAGTCCCTCACTCCATCCTCACTGATAACGACACCAACTTCCAAGCATCTGAGTTGAAGAAGTTTTATGCCAAGTACAACATCCGTTCAAACCATACATCCCACTATCATGTGAAAGAAAATGGGCAGATCGATGCATTCCACAGGACCCTCTCTAACATTTTGATGAAAATGGTTGGTATGGAAAAGAAGAGTTAGCTAGAAAAACTCCGCAATGCCCTATGGGATTATTGGACAATGAATTGTAATTCCACATAGGTGACCCCATATTCCCTGGTATATGGAACAAAAGCCGTCCTACCTACTGATATTCATTTTCCTTCATTACGCACAGTGGTGTACGATCAGCAGGCACCGGATAAAGTTGCTAAAATTCTCCTGGCTAAGTTGGAATCACTTGATGAAAATAAGCTTCGTGCCCTGCACAATCCTAAAAGGCATTAAAATAAGATAGCTAGAGCCTTCAACAAAAAGGTTCACTTCTGCTCTTTCCTACAAGGTGATTTGGTTTTGGCCCTCTGGAAACCAATGATACCTATC
This sequence comes from Viscum album, assembly GCA_963277665.1. Taxonomy (NCBI): domain Eukaryota; kingdom Viridiplantae; phylum Streptophyta; class Magnoliopsida; order Santalales; family Viscaceae; genus Viscum; species Viscum album. The sequence continues at coordinate 454,229,817 of OY728119.1, read as the reverse complement.
AGGAAACCACCCAAGTTGGAGCCCAAATGGAATGGACCTTTAGTTTTTCACAAGGTTTACCCCAATGGTGCGTACTCACTGGTGACCATGGATGGTGAGCGTATAACTCCTCCCACCGATGCCAAGTTTTTAAATCTATAATTGTCTTGAGTCTAGGGTCCCACATGACCATAAAATATATGGTCCTGCACAACCTTAAACTAGAAAGTCCTGCATGACCCTAAAATGCATGATGGTCCTGTATGACCCTAAACTGCCTGGTCCCGCATTACCCTAAACTACCTGGTCCTGCATTACCCTAAACTTCCTGGCCCTGCATAACCCTAAACTATCGGGTCCTTCATGACCCTAAAATGATTTCTCCCGCACGACGTTAAACTGTTCATCATCCTATAATACGTTAAACTGCATGGGTCCTCCATAACAACGTAAGGATTGATTCCCATCCTTATGGGATTCGTAGGAATGCTCCGATGCTCGGTCCTAAGTCCATCCCCCAAACTCTCATCTTTGACTATCCCCCCTAGGGGTAAAACTCTTGGAGGATCCTTACACACTGTAATGAAGGCTTCTTTATCCTCACTCATGTTAGGATTATGAAGGTCACACCATGTGCCCCTACCTGTTCTTATATCCTCCCACGTCCTTACTACACAACGTTAAACAACATGGCATTTAATAACTACCTACGACTTGATTCCCATCCTCATGGGATACATAGCAATGCCCAGACATTTTGTCTGTTGGCCCAGCCTAAACTTCAGAATCCCCCCTCGAGTCAGGACATATGGTGGTACAATATTTTTCCCCAATTCACGTCGAGCTCATCTTGATCCCACCATACATACCACTCCCCAGATATTTCCATCACTCTCACCACCCTAATTGACATTAAAATGAATGGGAACAACTATGCTTCACCCAATCCTTTGATTGGGACTCCATCATATTTCACGTCCAAAAGGACCCCCGACTAGAATTGATGTTCAGCCCAAGGGCTCTCCTACCACTTTGGGCCAACACCCTTGAGGATGTTGAGAAACAAATCGATACAAGTCCTACGTTGAAAATATGGTCAGTGGTTGATGCTTATTTTTTTGTTACCATGTCAGGTCACACTATAAGGAAGCTGTGTTTCGAACATGGTCAGTGATTATCCTTTCTCGTTGTCACCACCCTTGTAGATCCCAAACATTGAGTGTGGTGGTTCATCCTACCCGTTGTATCTTTGAGTTGCAACTCCCTTCGAGCGATACCATCTATCAGACCCTTATATGATAGGGAAAGATGAGTCCGACTCCTTGTTTCCCACATAGAGCACTGCTCACATGGGCTTAGGAGATGTGATGAGGTGGTAACCGTACAAGAGGTCATATGACTATAGTTGACCGGGACGCCCAGCCTCAGGTTCTTCGACCCATTTAGGCCCCTCTCCCAAGTTCTCATTAAGGATTGTGTGGTGCGGTGTGGACTCATGTCTTCATTCACATCGGACTATTTCACCATGCCACATGTATTCCATTGAGATATCCCTTCCTTCATTTATCATCTGTTCCACAAGCAGAGGCCCTGCCATGCTCGGCATGACCTGTCATTTGGGTTTCACTCACCCTCTATATCCAAAAGGGCCTCTGAATGGAATAGATTCTCATCCCAAGGGCTCTTTTACCATTACAGGATAATGCCCTCGAGGATTGTGAGTGACAAGTTAATGAAAGTACAATGTTGTGAATATGGTCAAAGGTCAACGCTCAATTGCTTGCCCCAAATTTTGGTCACCCAAGGGTGGATACTATGTTGCGAACCTGGTCAACAGTTGTCTTCAATCATTGTTGGTGCTTTGTGGTGTTCCATAAGCATGATGATTTACCCTTTCTATACAACACATATGAAATTAAACTATGCATATACGTTTCGATCTCTATGACCCTAAAGTAAAATCATCTTCATCCTTACTGTAAGACATTAAACTACAAGCTGACCGGGACTTTCCATCCGAGGCCCCGCCCCAGGCCCCTTGGTGTTCTCGGGCCCTGGGCCCAAGTTCTCACTTAGGGTTATATGGTGTGGTGTGGGATTATGTCCTCATACAAGTCAGGTTACTCGTCGTGCCATTCACCTCCTTTGTGTCAGGTATCATACTCATTTTCATCCTTATTGCATGACAATAAACTGCACATAACCCTCTTTTAGAACTACATGTGGCTGGATTCCCATCCTCATGGGATACGTAGGACCTCCCAAACATCTAGTCTTCGTGTCCAGCTTCATCTTTTAGAAATATCCCTTTCACCTTGGCTCCTTGGCCTGATCTTTCCCAGGGAGAGGGGTATGTGGTGTGGTATGAGCTTATGTCCTCATTCACATCGGCTTTTTAACAACCACTCCATGGGCCTCTTTCTCATGATAAGTTCTCTATCCCCTTGTTCTATAATTATCTTTTCAAACAGACCAATATTAAGTTAATCCCCTCGACCCTCTTTAGTGATTCAGCAATGTTCCCAAGAGTACTCTGGTTCAGCATATGGAGTGTCAGATTTTACTTGGACCTCACCTACCTTCCAGGCTTCGTGTTCCCCTTCATTTGGGCTTCCATAATCTTTCACACCCGAAGGGAACCCCTAATGGAATGGATGCTAGGCCTAAGGGCTCTCCTACCATTACAGGACAGCGTCCTTGAGGGTTTCAGGAAAAAAATCGATACAAGTCCTGCGTTGCGAATATGGTCAGTGGTTGACACTTATTTTTTTATCCCCATTTCAAGATAACGCGATATGGATGTTGTGTTTTGAACACGGTCAACAGTTATCCTCCATCGTTATGGAAACCCCCTTAATCCCAAATTATTGGGGCATGATTCACATCATTTTCCACCCCATCATGTTCAAATGAAATTTTGACACTCTTGGAACATCCCTCAGTGCACATTTACACGTCAGGGGGACAAAATACATGGTGAAAGCATCATTCGGGGCTCCGCACTGATTTCCATTTGGCATGCGTTCCTGGTATTTCGAAAACCTCTTCTACCCTTATTTCCCACACCGAGTTTGACTCATGTGGGCATAGGGATTGGGTTGAGGTCTGCACTAAATTAGAAAGATTTCACTCTTCTATGGTCTGAGATATAATACCATAAACTAAGATCTCTTTTAGAACTACGTACAACTTTATTCTCATTCCCATGGGATACATAAAAATGCCTAGAAATCTTGTCTTTGGGTCCTACTCAAGTTCCACTAATTTATCTCTTATGTTCTGCCTTTGGGGATTTAACTCTTATGGGACTGCATGGCATGGTATGGGACCATGTCCTCATTCACATCGGGTTTGCATTGGATGCACCACATACGCCCCTTTCTATTAGTTACTCCCCCCTAATTCCTATCCCACATGACATTAAACTGTATGTTATCCCACAAAACGTTAAAAGGCACCTTTGAGAACTACACAGAGCTTGATTACCACTCTCATGGGATACGTAGGAACACCAGGACATCTCATCATCAGGTCTAGTTCAATTGGGAGCTAGTTTCTCCTGCCCCTTATCCTCTAATCTTTCCTGGACCCTCGGCCTGAGATTTACTCCTCAGAATCGCATGCGGTATGGTGTGGACCTCATCCTCATTTACATCGGGTATGATTTATCACGCCATTCACATCCCCTATAGAAACTCATATCTCTTGTATATGTCTGATCCATATGACTTTAAACAATGATGATTAGTCCCACACGACTTCAAACTGTTGCGTCTATCCTGCACGACGTTAAAAATTCATGGTTGGTCCAATCTCATGACCCTAAACTGTGACATTATCATCCTGGACGCACGATGAAAAACGAAACTGCACCATGATATCCTCACTTGAGGAAGCATCATGTTTGGAATCATTCGTACACCATACCATTTGTCAATGCCTTCACACAGCTTGATTTTTTTGGCGATGCCTGAGCTTTCTATGCTAGGTCCATCGCTACATAAAAAAACACTCATTCATCCTAGAGGACAAACAAGATGTATCAAATACCGCTTCTTTGGTTGCAAAAGACAGACCCGCATGGCCTTTTAGAACTAAATGCGGATCGATTCCCACCTGCATGGGATACATAAGAATGCCCATGCACTTTTCCTCGTGCCCAACTAACTTATGTTTTCAGTCCCTCAACCTGAAACCTCCACCATGAAGTGAACGGTGATCCAGACCATGTCATCATTCACGTCGGGTCTTGTAATCACATCTCCATGTGTCTCTTATTTATTACCATCTGTGGTCCAAGCTATATTACCATAAACTAAGACCACTCCACGTCCTTTCCCACTACTACAAACACGACCTTTATCAGTGCTAAAAATGGCCTTTATCAGCACTAGAAAAGCGCTGATAAAGCCAGCGTAGATAAAGGGGGGGGGGGGGTCCCCTTCATCAGTGCTCCGAAAAGCGCTGATATAGGACCCCTTTATCAGGGCTAAAAAAAAGCGCTGATAAAAGGGGTCGTTTATCAGCGCTAAAAAAAGCGCTGATAAAAGTACCCCTTTATCAGCGTTTTTTTAGCGCTGATAAAGGGGTCCTATATCAGCGCTTTTGTTTTAACGCTGATAAAGGACCCGTTTATCAGCGCTTTTAAAAAAGCGCTGATAAAAGTTAAAAAAAAATTAAAAAAATTAAAAAAAAATTAAAAAAATTAAAAAATACTGCCAATCGGGGGGGGGGGGTGGCTTTTATAGCGATTGACCCCCCCCCTTTACAGCGCTTTTCGGCCCCTATACAACACCCCACGCACCCCACGCACCCCCCTCCACCCTTTAACAGCGCTTACTCCAATATTCCCCATGCGCGCGCACCCCTGCCTCCACCAGGATTTGAACTCGAGACCTCCCCCCTGCGCGCCTAAGCCCTTACCGCTACTCTATTTTGATTTGCTTTCCAATTCATGATATCTGTATATATATATATTTATATATTTAGTTATATTTATTCATATAGTAATATATATTTATATTAATATATATATATAGTTATATTATAATATATATATATAGTTATATTATAATATATATAGTAATATTAATATATATATAGTGGTATTAATATATATATATATATATATTTAGTTATATTTATTCGTATAGTAATATATATTTATATTAATATATATATATAGTTATATTAACATATATATAGTTATATTAACATATATATAGTTATATTAACATATATATAGTTATATTAATATATATATATAGTTATATTAATATATATAGTGATATTAATATATATATTTATAGTGATATTAATATATATATTTATAGTAATACTAATATATATATATGTAGTTATATTAATATATATATAGTTATTAGATTAATATATATATAGTTAGATTAATATATATATAGTTAGATTAATATATATATATAGTTAGATTAATATATAGGTATGTAAATATTTATATATTGGTATTATAAATAAAATGGATATTAGTTATTATTTAGATAAAGCTAATATATTTTATATGTAAATATGTTTAATTATTTATTTAAAAAATTTAATTTTTAGGTGCGAATATATAAAAAATATGTACATATAGTTATATATTTTATTATAAATAGTAGTTCATTATAAAAAAGGATGAAATTTCAAAGACATAATATCAATATGAATGTAATACCTTGGAATAAATTCAGTCCCTGCCAAGAAAAGCCAATAATACCCCCTTAAACGAGTTTGAAAATCCACAAAATGTTAATAAATCTGGGTACCCCACAAAAAACTCAGTTTTGGAGGCCTTCTGGGCTACTTTTGGCCTCGAAAAACACTTGACTGGGGTTCTCCCGGGTCACAATGACGTAGAGCTCGTCGCAGGCTTCGATTTGATATGTGGTAGAGCTCAAACGGACACCCGGATCAAAAGTTATGGCCGTTTGAAGTTTGAGTTGCGTTTTCAACATATTTTGGATCTTTTTTTAATTTTTTAAATTTTTTCAGTCCTCAAATTGTTATTAAATGACTATTACTCCATAATGAGTATCAAAGTATTAATTAAAAATATATTTTTAATTTTTTAAGAAGCCATTTTCACTAAATATCTTATATATTAAGTATAATAAGTGTAAATGTACATTTATACTTATCTAAAATATATTTAAAAATTATATATTATATTTATATAACAATATAACAATATTTATATATTAATATATTAATATATTTTTAATTTTTTTTTGAATCCGACCCTTTATCAGCGCTAAAAAAAGCGCTGATAAAGGCCCCCCTTTATCAGCGCTACTAAACAAGCGCTGATAAAGGGGGGCGCTGTGAAAAACTATTTTTGTGGTAGTGTCCACAAGATGTTAAACTGCACGACATCTTCTAGAACTATGTATGTCTTGATTCCCATCATCATGGGATACGTAGGAATGCCCGAGCATTTTTGTCTCTGGGTCTAGCTCCAGGAATCTACAAATCCTGTCCTTTGTTTTTCGGACCCTTGGCACTAACTCATTTTGGAGCATGTGGTGTGACGAACAACTCTTAGGTTCTCATTAACGTCAAGTTTTTAAATAGCCACACCATGTGATTCCCACATCTTTTCACAGCTTGGTCGGAGTTATATGACCCAAAACTAAGATCTCCCCATGGGAACTGCGCGTCACGTTTGGCTATTTCGCAACCCTACGCACATTCCATTAAATCAAGCCCCCCTTAATGGTCCACCCTAGGACCTTAAGTTGAAATCGTGCGACCCTAGGATCCTTGTCCTTGGGAAGGGACTAGAATCCCTCTATCTAATACGTATCATTGTTGTACTCAGATACATTTTGAGAAAGAGCCCGAAGTGTAGAATTTTCATGGGGAAATTCCCCTCTTTCCATGTCCAAGATTTGTGAACCCTTTATTTGGATCCTCATCGTCTTACACATATAAAGGGACCCCCTTCATGGCATATAGAGGGGGAGACATATTTGGCTACAAGGACTTCCTGTCCACATTATTCAGGTGATTTTATAGGCAGTCAGCGATGACGGGTGTGAAGTCCTCCTGGGCATGGCCATCATCCACCCCGAACCATCGACGTCGGCACGACGTGCTCCTAAACCATTAATCTAGATTGTACCAACTTCCTTATGGGATGAAGACATCTTCCCTCAGCCCGAAGCCATATAGAGGCAACCTATTACACAGCGAGTAGTTCCTATGGATCTCCAATAGCAGATCCACCAATGAAACTTAGTCAGAGTGGCTTCAAACTAACTCCCCTAATCCCAAACTATTTGCCATCTTCTCCCTTCGGGCAGAATCCACAAGGACCCCCCTAGTAGCCTTGTGATGATCCATTTAGTGTGAAGTTTGGGTGTTTTCTGTTTTTGGTTAGATAATCCCTTTTTTAGATCAATGTCGCGAAGCTTGTTCGAAAAGAACGTGCACAGACCCCTACCCAGCCTTCAAGCACAAGATCGCAAAGAGCTGTCACATAGTCAAAGACTCTCTGTGCGCCGCAGAGCTAAAGACTTAATTTACGGAGAGCAATCGTGGAGTACATGGATCTTCATGAATCGAGAGTGCTAAATGACAAAATCACGATGGAGATAAAAGACAAAAGAGAGGAGATATCCCCTATTTATAGGCGACGATCTTCGGAGCTTCACGACGCGTCTAACCCACGTCGAGCTCTGCGGTGTGCTCAGCCGGCCTGACACTTCCCCGCTTTACGAGCCTCCTTCACAATACATCATCATGAATGGCTGAGGGATTTTGGTGATTGACTCTCATAATTTTTCCCTTTATTTATCCTTGGCTCTATGTCTGAGGGGGGGGGGAGGCATATTTTAACCCCAAAATTGGGGACAGAGGTGTAAAAACGAATGTGTTAAGGGGATGCATCGTGAAGACCATTCTCGAAGACCCCATGGCCCCATGGCTGCCGTGGAGAAAGGATATGGGAGGCTCCATGAGCCAATTGATGTTCACGAGATCACCACAGAGCAAAGAGGCGGGAGGCTCCGCGAGCCAATTGACATTTGCGAGTCCTCCATGAGGCAAGGAGGATGGATGCTCCACGAGCCAATTGACGTTCGTGAGCCCTCCATGAATCAAGGAGGCGGGATGCTCCGCGAACCCCATTTAAATTCGCGAGCCCACCATAGATCAATGAGGCGGGATGCTCCCAGAATCCCATTGATGTTCGCAAGTCTGCCACGGAGCAATGAGGCAGGATGCTCCAAGAACCCCATTGACGTTTGCGATCCCACCGCAGAGAAAAATCCATCTTCATGCTAAGAGATCCCTATATTGCAGTGCCACTTGCCTATAAATACAAGGCCCCCCTCAAGCCCAGAGGATGGACCATCCGACCTTTCAACTTCCTAGCTCCCTAATTGCTAAGCACTCTCTTCTTTGTGAACCATGAGCTATGCGAGGTATTTTTGCATCATGAAATGGATCCCCCTTACACTAATTGAACCCCTCTTCCGAGAGGGATTCCCTTCACAAAGCCCATGGGCCTTCATGAAGGAAGGAGATCCCCACGGGAACTCCGATCATCGTGAAGAGTTTATTCTTCACGAAACACCCTCTGAACACACACTACCCACATGCTAAGGCAGGGTCACTGTGCTTCATGAAGCACATTGCTTCACAACACTATGACCCATGAGGCACCCTTGATTCACCAGACATTGCTTTGAAAATTCCTTTACACTTTGAGAAGCTCCACCCATATGCACCTATTCCATATTCCTAGGCTAGGAGACTTCACTTCTCCAAGCACATCCCTTTACGAAGACCTTCAACTTCATGGATCACCAGAGCTTCATGAGGCTTCTACATATGAACACCTCTACCCTGCAACTCCATTACCTGTGAAGCCCTTTAGGATTTCACAGAGCAATTTTAAAGTCCCTTGGATGATACTACCCATTGCGTTTCTTCTCCTCATGCTTCTTCACAGAGGCACGCTAACGGCTATTGCTTCTTCGCATAGCCACACTAACATGGACCGCCAATGGAATCACCTCTCGACACCCCCATCCATGACATTTCCGATGCCTTCCTTCCCCCAAGGTCAAGAGGGTATCAGTTATGTAAGACCTAAGGGTGGGGAGAAAACCCACCTCATCCGAGCTGAAGGATGTTAAATTTACAATCACCATCATCCTCATCACATGACGTTAAACTGTGACCTCACCCCACACATCCTATGCATGGCCCCCCATCATGGACATTCTATACGTCCACTCGTCTCAATGGGATTGAAATATTCCTCAAATGGAATGAGATCCTATTTGATGCGGTGAAGACTATCCTCAGGGAAGGGAAACCATCTTGGTGTAATCCCTGAGCCTTTCTTGCAGGAGGTAGTACCCCTACTCCTCCTTTCATTCCCAGTGTCAAAGGCCAGCAAAGGGTGTGGCGTGGAACTATTCTCCTCCTCTCATCCGTATCAAGTCCCTCTCCTTCTGGGCTTTACCACTATCCGTGCCTCCACCCTGGAGTAAGTCCCAATCCCCATCACTTGGGTGACTAATCATGCATAAGCCCCTGTTTCCCCTTCGGGCGGCTAATCATGTGTAATCCCCTGTTTCACCTTTTGGCGACAAATCACGCAAAATCCCCTGTTTCCACTTTGGGTGACTAATCATGATTAAGCCCCTATTTCCCCTTTGGGTGGATAATCACGCATAAGCCCCTGTTTCCCCTTTGGGTGACTAATCACTCATAATCCCCAGTCTACTTACCACGGATGCACCTTTCGTGATGTGATCGACAGGTCTCTACTAACTCTTATTTCTCACACCGATCATGACTCATGTGGGCTTAGAGTAAGCATCAACCTTGGCATCCTCTCAAGGCCGGCTAGAGTGTAAGCCACACACCAACACCTGAACTACGTGGTATTTGATCCTTTTCAAGGAGTGGTATGTAGGAATCCTCATTGAGGTTTAATTCCAACACCCGGTCATTCCGACCATCTTCACGTAGGTTCACCAACACCCTGGTCAACCTAGAGTGTATTCCCCACAACCATACATGAACTACGTGGTTTTTGATCCTTGCCAAATCAAGGTACATAGGAAGCCTCTACAAGGTTCAATCCCACCATCTATCTAGGCCCAGTTCCTCCTTCACATTGGTTTACCCCCGTCTTGCATGACGTTAAACAGTGAACCTCAATTAGCGGTTAGCCGTTATCTCCCCCGATCAGTGGTAAGATGTTGTTTCCCCCAGTCAGCGGTAAGCCGTTGCACCCACCTAATCTATGTGGAATTGGATCCTCACTAAGGTGAGGTATGTAGAAATCCTCCCTGAGGTTCAAGACCACCACCCATTGGTTCTGACCCCCTTCATGTCAGTTCAACAGACTCCTACATGAACTATGAGGTCTTTGATCCTTGCAAAGGCATGGTATGTAAGAATCCTCCACAAGGTTCATTCCCATTATACATTTGGACCCCAGGTCCTCTTTTGCGTCGGTCCACCAACCACCATACCATAAGAACTACGTGGGATTGATCTCTGTCTCCTAGGTAGTGTATGTAGGATTTGTCCATCATGATCAACCCAATCCAGTGGTAAGCTGTTGTGACCCCACCCAGCGGTAAGCCATTGTGACCCTATCTAGCAGTAAGGCATTATACCCTCAATTAGCGATAAGCCGTTGCATCCCCTACTCAGAGGAAAGCCGTTGTAATCCAATTTGCTGGGACCCTCATCATTGGTCTGTCCTAGTGGCGTCGGATCAACTTGGGATGCTAACCACGCGTGAGCCCCATACACATCATCGAGTTGTCGTCCTATGTGTACGCCCCCAATTCATGTCCATTGTCTGGTCTTCCCATAGAGCCTATGTGTTTCGGGAAGGTTGGGCCCCAACCCAGAGGTTCTATTTCCTCCGAGTCCAATACATGCGTCCATTCTCACGGGACACCTCCTTAGGCATCCCTTCAACCATACCGAACTACGATGACTTTGATTCCCTTCCATGGGGATACGTAGGAAGTATCTTCGAGGCCCAAGACCAACACTACTATCACCTTCACAATAGTTCCATCACATCCCCCATCCACTTCATTCAAACACTTCATCATCCATCTTGATTCTTACCTGGGCCGCCACATCCTGGTGAGGTCATGACAACCCCCCCAACATCAGTGTTCCCTCTAGTGATTTCACCCATCTGATAAACTTTGATTAGTGTACTGATCTTTCTGATCCATCTCTTCCGGACGTTAAACTTGAGGCATACCCTATGTTAAACATGGGATGTTGAGGAAAACCTCATATACATGCCTATGACATATGATTCCCCGTGTTCTATGTGGGATGCCTCGGGCTTCTGCGCCCTCGAGAAGCCCTATAATAAGGGGAAGAAACCCAAACATGCCAGTGTTCCAGTGTCAAGACATGCTAGTGATGTCCAACGTCACTACTCCCCTAACCAAAGGTTGCTGCCCTGACCGGACCCTTTGGAATGTATCGACATAAGTAGTGTAATTAACTTGTGTCCATGAAGATATGGCACTAGGAAGAGTTTCACGAACAATGTCTTAAATCTGTAAGGGAGACCCCGACTAGTTGACGAGTTCCAATAACGAATCCATGGAAGGAAGAACCGACATCCCATCATCCCATTTCGATCAAGGAGAAAATTTCTCTAAGTAAGCAATGGATCCCACCCACCTTTAGAAATCACGAATGCGGGGAAACGAAACCGTGCCTTTCGTCCTCGAATAAGACAGATACGCGTGCCCCGATGAAAGAATCATAAACTAATTTAAATTTATTTTAAAGTTAAAATAGATACATAATACCTATATTAGTCCAATTTAATTCACCTAAGTCATTTTATAAAAAGATTATATATATAATTTTTTTTAAACTTTTTACCATCTTTTACCCACCTTCTTGGAACATTTTCAAATTTGCATAAAACATAATTTTACTACTTATATGAATTTAATTTCATAATCTGAGAGTCACGGTTGAAATCTGTAAGTAAAATGTGGTTCAATGGGATGAAAATAATTTTTGATGAATAGTAACTTTGAATTTTATTTACCATAGTTATAAGTAAATAGGGTAATTAAAGGTAAAAATGATATTACAATTACCCCAACACATGTAATAATTCTATTAGATGATTGTATTTAGAAGAAAATAAACCTTAGGAAAAAAATATGATCCTTTTTGATCCACTTTAATTAGAGTAAGAAATTTATTATATTTTATTTAAAGAAGAGTTAAAAGGGTTAAATTCAAAGTTTAATAACTAAACAATTTTTAATATAGGGTTACATATAAGATAAATTCAACTATAAATATTCATTAGAAAGATAAACATATTTCATACATCATGGTATTTTATTTATAATTTTTAGATATTAAATAATTAAATTTATTTATGACATAATGATGATGTAGTAATTACCTTATTAATAAAAGATTAAAATAATTTATATTATAAATATCAAAATAAATGTAAATTGATAGTTTTGATGAATTAATTTTTTTATATTAATATGAAATGTTATGATCGATTAACTGAATTGTTTTTTAAGTAATCATGTTGTTATGACTTTCACAAAAACCAAATACTAAATAGTGTCAAAATTGACATAAATGAGTTTCTAAAACAAATATTATATTATTAAATTATATAATATTCCAAAAAAGATAAGGTTCATCCAAAGGACTTATATAATGATAGATATTTTAGTAATGAACCACATTAGGTTATCTTGGAATTTTATAGTACGTTTATTAACCATATAATATAAAAATACAAGGAGACATGGTAAACGTTAAACTATTTAACTAAGAGTTAAATCTAAAAGATAAGGTTAATATTGTGACCTAAAATTTTCTAAAACCTATTGTTTGAGAGGATTTAGAAACATATCTATCTTATCATTGAAATAAATCCATTTGGATCCATTATAAACCGAAAATTATTTTATAATAAAATAATATTTCAGGATTTTCCTAAAGTGACCCTCACCTCTCTTATAAAAGGGTACTTCCCCTTATCTTAATTTCACACCTACAGAACCATTTGTCTTGGCCAACCACTGATCCAATATCCTCCCAACTACCCTAAATTAAACTTGGAGGCCTTAAATTGTTCATAAATTCAATTTAAGGAAACCTTATGTTCAAATCAAAAGGAATAACTCGAAGAAGAGGTAATTATTTAATCACCTCTTTCAAAGTTATTTTCTTCTTCCACTTCCTATTTCTTTGTTGTTTCCATAACAAAATAATAAATCTTGTACCTTCTATATAATTTGATGTTATTATAAATATGGTATAGTCATATTCATTATTCTATCCATCCTATGAATGAAAAAGTCACCATACGTGCGTACGTACGGCTTACCGTCTCCACGTCATGGTGTAGTTTGTTATTCAACACTTAATTATTTGGATGGGTATAATAATGAGTATAATTGATGTAAATAATAAATATAAAATTTTAACTATTCTTTATATATTATATAACATCCAATTACATATTATTTTACGATCAATATAATGATATTTCTTCTTGGACGTACATAAAAATTACCGTCTCCATGGACGCGATAAGATTCATTCCCCATCGTAACCATTCAAGAATAATTTTAATTTGATGATTAAATTTTTTTTTTAAATAACTTAATATCATTTTGTATATTAATCAAATACATCCTATCCATAACAAACAAGATTTATGTAACAAAACATATAAAGTAAAATGAATCAGTTAACACCCGAAACAATGATACCACTGAAATATTATTAACAAAGCAATATTAGAAGATCATATATGATATCATATTTATGTATATGGTTATTGTATAATTTAATAACAATTAGTTAACCATTATAAAGGAGTTTAATGTATCCTATACTAAGTAAGAGTACAAGGTAAGGTTTTATTTTACAATCTCTTTATTATTTGAGGATGTTCATACATGAGTATCTACTAGGACCTATGTATCATCCACATATGTGTTTCTTAAAAATGTATTTCAAAACATTTTTACTATTTAATAGACTATGGGTTAAATTAATTTATAATATTTTTTTACTTTCTATAAAATGGTTTGAAATGAATCTTTCTGTCGCTTTCCAAAAAAGGTACATTATGAACTTTTTGAAAAATTAAGGAAATAATTTTTTTAACTTATACGGAGGGTGAATCTATTTTCCACCATTATAAAACCTTTTAAGCATCCATTAAAAGCTTATAATTATATTTTAAAAATAAATGTTTTCTTTAATTTTGAATTATTTCAATGTAAACAGAGATATTTCACTCAAATAGATTTTCGCATGATTTCATCTATGCCAATATCCTTCATTGGATTTTATGTTTGTTTGAAGTTGATTTATTATGATACAATCTTCCATATTGTATTTAAGGTTTTGTGATATGTTTGACTGTGTATGTTCTATCTTTATACCATTCATGATTTATGGTTAAATTATTGATATTTCTTATGTTATTTTTAATATGAATGTTTATATTATGTTTCAACCTTTTCATATGAGGAATGAATTGGACTTAGTAAGTGACGGGTGGAGCCTGATATAGATCCTAGATGCATCGGTAGGTCTCATGAGACAAACTAGTGTCTTTGAACAAGGCCTTGAAAAAATCTTATTTGTAGTCTTGGCATGAGTCCTTGACTATGTTGTTATGATGTCCGACATTATGAATTCCATCATTATGAAATTAGCTGTTGACATTACATGTTATTATTTGACTAGTAAAATATCAATGTAAATAATTAAATGGAATTATTTGATTTATATTTTCCATATTATGCTAAATTTTATGTTTATAATGTTTGTGTTTTAGTCTTATACATTTCCTTAAATGATTATGCTTATTTGTGACAGTTTCTTCTATATTGTTATCCTTCATGAGTATTCGAGCTCCCCCCTTTCTTATGTTTTCTTTTTCCCAGGATGTGAAGAAGTATATTATGATTAACCTATTGGGATAGGTCAAAGAATATGAGTGTGTTCAAAGGGGAGAAAATTATTTTTTCTTTATTTCATAATGTAATGTAAAACTTATGTATGTATCTAGTACTTTCAAGGATACTAAAATAATCGGTCTTTTGAGACTTGATCTCTTGTGATCATGCCAATGTTATGTAATAATTCACTGAATCAGGGTAACTAGGGTCGGGGTGTTACATTATCCTTTTCTAAAAATATTCTTATAGGATTTTTTTCCTATTTATAGAATTATAATTATAGTATTCAATATTTTTTTTCTAATCCTAATTCCCAAATTAGAAAAGCCGTTCTATGATACCAACTATAACGACATTAATTTTTCGTTCATAACTATTACATCATTTTAAATTTAAACATCCTAATATTGTCAAAAAATACTAGATCCGAAGGTTTAGTGTCTTGAAAAAATTGGGCTCATACATAACTTGTACATAATTAAACAAAAAATTATTTAATTCCTTATTCTATATCTTCTTAGTGGCCCTCATGATCTCCCTAGTACATGTAATCAACTAAGGATATACATCAATGAAAGGAGTGAGATAAAATCCCAATAAGAAGATGAATAAGAAACATGAATCAATATAACATGGGTTATAATAATTATCATATCATAAGAATAGGATCATCATCAATGTCATGTTGGAAACCTGTAAAAAATACATCGAATGTGGAGGTGCATAAAATGGAACATCATGTTATAGTGATCAAATACTACACATAGTTGTGAACAAATATATAATCATGTTCACATATAACATATGTGCATAATCATAACATAAACATTGTGAAAAAATATAATATCATGTTTATGAATATTAAAAATTATCTCATGAGATACATTATATTAACAAATTCATTGGAGGACTATATATTTCTAGGCCCACCAATCACACCATAACATTTACATAATCATGCATGCCACAAAGAACATATAACAATTAGAATCATGAAATAAATCATGGAAATGAATGGGTTTTATAAGGATTTCAAAATTCATACATTCATGGATTAAACTTTGGGTTCCGAAATGAAAAATGGGAAAACATATTTTGTATAAGAATCATCAATCTTGACTGAAGAAGAAAAAATACCAAGAGGATTCAAGATGTGTTTTGTAATGAAGATTTCTTTTGTAAGTCTTTATACTTATCATTAAACTAAGTTGGAAACATGTATATACTCAAAAATAATATGTAAGAAAAATGAAATTATAATTATGTAACATAAAATGAATATCCACACTAAAATGTGGCATGAAATAGGTATAACCCAAAGAAAGGGAGTTGGGTTTGATAATTACCTTACCTTTATTCCCACTTTATTTCACTTATTTTTCACCTCATGAATAATAAACATATATTTATTACAATAATTATCCATAAATAAATTATATTCAGTTATAAAAATATTTTTAAATTATAATAATTTTATTATATTTTTTAATTTCAGTTATGAAATTGAAGCGTTTTGATATCATGTTTTCTTAAACATTTCTCGTTTTTCTTTGATTTAACTATTTTCTTCAAGGTAATTATTAAATAATAATATTATATTAAATAATAATATATATATATATATACATTTATATAAAATAAATAATTTATTTTAACAATTCATGGGGTTGGTGATATGAAAGGAATTGAAAACATCCCCATTGGCGGTTAACTGACTATTATCGGGAACGTTGTCAAAATATAAAGAAAAGGAGGTATAAGACATAAATACACCAAAAATATAATTTTAAATCATGTTAACGTAATTAATATAATTTTAAAATTATTTATTATTAAATCATAAAATTTTTTATTTTGAAATAATTTATTGTAAAAGAGAGGAGAAAAAGAAAATGAGTGAAGATTTGAAAAACATACTCTTTATTTGGTGTCACTTCTCTTGTACGACACTGTAAAAACTTTGATTTTTGGAGTTGGATTAATCAAGAACGTACCAATGGATTATAATATGCTTAAAATGGAATATTTTATCATATTATTGGCTTCATAATGGGTGGGAGGAGTGGTGTTTCAAGGGGAGGGAGTGGGGTTATTTATACTTGAGGAGAGAGTTATTTTCTAGAATAAAATATTTAATAATATAATTTATCAAAAGTAAAACATGTAATACTAAATTTATGACACTATAAACAATATATAAATATAATATAACGATTTTAAGAATTTAAATCCACTTTATGATTCCAGTTTATTAAAAACATGCTTATATTTTCTTTGAGATTCTTAATCATGATATTTTTTCTGGAATTATAAAATTTTTATTTACATAAATTAATCTAGATAAATATTATTTTTTTTTATTTTTTTTATTTTGAGGTAAAATTATTATTCCAACGGTCATGTTACTATTTATAACAGTTAGGTTACTATTACATATGGTCAAGTTACTATTCTAGTGGTCACATTACTTTTCCAATGGTCACATTACCTCCTATAAATACCAATTCATTAATTCACTCAATATTCAACTCAATTACCCTCAAAATTCTATATATCAATTTTTTATAATGTTTATCAGTTTCCTAATTTTTTTATTCTTCTATATAGTGTTTATAGTGGGGGAGATGATTCTAGTAGATTGGGGAGATCAATATTTTCCCATTTTACCTTTTCAATTTTATATTTTTTATCATGTTGTAATTTTTTTAATTTTAATTGGTTTCATAACTAATTAATGTAATAATGTTTAATAATGAAACAATGTCTTTTTTTTGTTTCTCTATATTTTGTTTTTGTATAATATAATATAATATAATATTAAAAAAATTTATTTAGGAGTAAAATATTACTAATAAACACTGGTTTATTACATGAAAATATAATTTAGAATAATGAGAAAGGAAAATAAAAATCCTTAGTTGTTGACACTACTCTCAAAGATAAAAATATTAGAATGATTGTAGATACTTGATAAAAGATTTTATTCACTTATTATATTACATTATTATTTGTTGAAGAAAGTGAAATATTATAAATAAGGTAAAATTACATTTAAAAATGATGAGTCTCTAAAAATCAGAGGCACTAGGTCTTCTATTATCTTGTAAGAATAGTTAAAATCCAAAATGGAATTGTTTCTTGATTGTATAAAAATAAATTTGATAAGTATAATAAAAAATTATGATAAATGTTAAAATATTGTTCCTTAAAATATGATTATTTGTTAGGAGAATAGAAGTTAGGATTGTTTTCAAGATATTCCAAATAGAGAATGGGAAAATTGTTTCAAGTTGGTGATTCACAAGGGTCATGCCATCTGAGAATAATGAAAGAAATTATCTATAGAGTATTATCCTTGGGAATATATGTTAATGTAATATGATAAATCTAACATATATAGAAATTATTACTGACATTCCTAAGATGATAAGAATAAGTTATTGGGGTTGTTCTATTTTCTAAAATGGAAGATAACTATCACAATTCATAAGAATGTGGAGATATATTCAACTCACCCCTTGAACCTAATTTACTCTCACATTTTTTAGGACCATGAGTAAAAAATCAGCATATGAAGATGAGTACATATTTATCTATTAGATTAATTTACTATCATTAAATGCAATATATTTTTCATTCATAAATCAGAGGCCCTAAATATGATTTAGAGTTCTCGAAGAACTGTAGAAAATAAATGTGGGTATTCTGTAAATAATATTTAAATTGATAATGGTGGATAATATACCAGTTGGATGTTTAGATATTATGTTTAAAATCATGGAATTCATCATGAGTTTAGGGAACCATATAGAACACAACATAATTTCATTTCTGAGATATAAAATACAAGTTTAATGAAGATGGTTCAAATAATGATGATTGAACGTGACATTTCTCAATATTTTTGGTGGAAAGATATTAGAGTAGTAGTTTAATTTCAGAATCAAATTTTCTATAGGACGAAAATTGATTCTTATATTTAAATTATGTATTATAAATAAATACATTTTTTAGAGCACCTAAGGGTGTTTGAGAGTCCTTGCATTATAAAGTTGATGGGAGATAACCTTAGAAAGTTTTATCAAAGAGGTGTTGTTATAAAATTTATTATATTACCTTTAAATGGAAGAGGATATAGATGTTATAATAATGAAACATGAATAATTATTGAAATGGAATATGTGAATATTCCTAAATAGGCAGATAATAATTTTTAATAGATAGATTTATATATGTAAGAAATGGAAATTGTGATGGATGTAGTTAAACAACAGGAAAACATTTCTAATGATAAAAAAAATGATTAAGATTATTCAATTGAATATTTAGAATCTTTTATCTCAAGATATGAGTAAATATTAAATACATATCATCCTAGGATGAGGAGGTAAGTGAATTTCATGATATCTTTTGAGATCAATAAAAAATGTTCAAACAAGAAGAACATCAATATGAGTTTCACATACTTATTTATACTCACATGCCGAACAAAAAGATATTGATGATGATTTAGGGAATCAATATTAATTATATAAAGGAATACATATATCATATTTAGTATAATGATTCTTGGTAACTTGTACAAAAACTAGAAAATAATAATGTGATTCATATAATATGGTTGTTTTTAAAAAAGATGAAAAAATTAGGTCACATAATAAGAAAAAACACACGACTAGTTTTTAAAGGATAATCACAAATTGAATGCATTGAACATGATGTGACATTTGATCGTGTTATAAGAACAAAAAATATCATAATATTTCTTATTTTAACTAAATAATTAAGGTATAAAATTTTAAATAAGAATGTTAAGTCATATTTTCTTAATAGAGAGATAGAAGAAGAAGTTTTTATTGAAAAATAGTGTTGCTTCATTCCTGGGAAAGATGAAATCTCTGAGTGAAAGTAAAATAAAGATTTGTATGGGATGAATCATTCTATGAGATCATGGTATTATAAATTGAATAATTTCTTATGGATCATTAATTTCAAGAAAATAAGAGTTAATAATAACCTATATAAAAAAATAAAATCAAGTGGTTTCCCCTAGTATGATTGTTTATGTTGATGACATCTTATTTTCATGGAGTGATAATGAAACTTGTGAAAAAATTATATAGGAGATGAAGAAGTTATTTGAAATATTAATTATGGGAGAAATAAAAAACATATTTGGCTTAAAAATATCTAAAATTAAGAAATATATTTTCCTATATCGAGAAAAGTATGCTAAGTAACTTATAATTAACTTTATAATGGACGATTCATATACAATTTTAACACCTCTTTCAGTGGGAATGAAGTTAGAGAATGTTAGGTAAGTAAATAATGCTTATTATAATGTGATTAGAATGTTGTTTAGAAGTTTATTATAATTAATAGATTCAAGGATAAATATAGTTTATGTTATTAAACTCTAGGATAAGTATCAAAGTGAACCATAATAATCTCATATCATGGGTAGAAAAATAATTCTTAGATATATTAATGTCACAACTAATTTTGGATTGAAATATGATAGCTAGGAAAGATATATTTTCTTGATTATATATAAATAGATTGAGAAAGAAGTGTTAATGATAGAGAATCCACATTCAGTGGGAAATTTTTGTTAGGAGAAATACGTTTTAGTTGGAATAAATAAAATTTAGTTACTCTCAGTATAGAAAAAGTTGAGTATGTTTCTACCACTCAAGATACAAAAGATCTTATGTTGATGAAGATAAATCTTGAAGATTTATTTTTTGATGTGAAGTTTCCCCTTATTTTTTATGTGATAATCAAAGTACTATTAATCTCACCAAAAAGTACAATTCATCAATATCATTCCAAGCACTATGAAATGAAATATCACTTCACTAAAGAGCATGTGGAGAATAATGAACTAAATAGGTATTTTGTTTTATGATAATGGAGAACATTGATGATATATTCACTAAACCATAGTCAAAGGAAAAAATTTATAATTTGAGGTTTAACATTGGTGTAAAAACAAAATCTCTTGAAGGTAAGGTATGTGAACTCTTCCCCTCTATATATTGTCATTGGATAGTGTTTTAAAGGGGGAGAAAAATTACTTAACATAAATCTATCCATTGGTATGTGTTTTACCTTTTGAGGAAAATAATTTATTTATAGGGGATTATTAATAGGGTTAAGTTGTTATTTTATCATGTGTAAACTATTTTGAATGTTTCTAAATGTATATATATGAAAAATATTTCTTATATTTTGAATTTTAGTCTGTGATGAATGTTTCATGTGGAATAAAAAGTTTCATATGAGGTGTATGAAAAAGTTTCTTAGGTAACTTATTTTAGAAAAATGGTATTATTATTTAATTTTTATTTTTTCCTATTTAGAGTTCTCTCATTTAGGATTATGATTTTTGGATAAATTATCTATTTTATATGTTTCAATGTTTTAGTGATTTATGTTTCTTGATTGAAAAAATAATCCAAAGTGGAAGATTTTTTGGTCTAGGAAGTTTGGAGGTGTTTTAAAGAAGTAATAAAATGTTTAGTGGAAGTTATTCTGGTATTTTTTACACTAACCTCACATCACACCCATTTTCATACACAATTTTATCAAAACCCCATTTTTTGTTATCAGTTTTCCAAAATTTCTTGGCTTACATGGAATATTTAGGAATTTCATAATGTAAATTAAATTTTATATGTATATCCTTGCAATTTGTAAAGTCTCTATGTATTTCTTTTATAATGCATTTAATAACACACCCAAACATGTCCATGGACTCTTCCAAATTTTCCCATACACTCGGTTCCGATAACCTCTTGGGTTATACCATTAAATTTTCTAAGAGGGAGGAGGGTAAAATATAATAAGTGATAGTCCCTTAGGAGGTTATCTCGCACCACTGTTTTTCACCTCACTACCTTGCATCACTAGATATATATGATGAGCTTGAAAGGTTTATTAAAATTGGTCACCTCACTAGTTCACTTATCATGCATAACCCATCGTTTAAGGAACTCATGCTCGAGTGTGATTCCACTTTTCGGTGCTGGGACAAGTATACCATTGATGAGTATGAATATTTATTTGTGGATATAGGTGAAATCTCATTATGTATTCTAAAGCATCAGAATAGTTTAGAACTGGTTGAGTTATCCACATTGGACAACATTTATGATGAAGATCTTACAAGCGACATGTGTTATGTTGAGATGACATGAGAATGGGATCCAGACACCATCGAAGAATTTTGGGCACTATTTTCTAGTCAGGACTAGCCTATGTTCCCTAGAATAATAAGTACTCTAAGATAATTATTCACACCCATAGTGTGGTTCACCAAATCCTCACTACCATTTTCACCACTAGACATTTAGTGAAGGAAATGCCATCCTCCGCGATTTGTTTTTTCTTAGTTCCATTATTACATAGGATCTCATAAACATCTCTTATATCTTCACAAAATATCTCCATCACATGTTCACAAAGACAAAGGGAGACCTTTTTGGAGGTCCCTATATCACCAACATAGTTGTGCATCTTGGAATTGTATTTGATAATGCAGCCTTCACAGAGCTTGAACCGCCTATCACATTTGAAATCCCCATGGTCACACATATGATAAAGGTAGAATTTGGTTTCTAGAACTACCAATTAATAGGACCCTAAGAGAACACCCTCGATGAGACTCATCATACATCCACTATAACTACCCATGTAATTATAAAATAATTGGTTTCATTCTAGAATTAAATTGTTAAATTCATCAAAAATGTATAATGAAATAGGTGGTATTTATGTAAATTAATGAATCTATATAAATAGAATAGTAAAAATGACTATGAAATTATAAATAAAATTTATGTATCTCATATGTGAAAATATGATATATTTATATCATGGAATAAGTAAATAAATATTTTCAAAATGATAATTTAAGTGTTGGTATTTTAGTGTCGCATAAATGTTTATTTACAATTTTATAATTAATATAATTATTTAATAGAAAATTTATCTTCATAAAAGATATTTATAAATTAATATTTTGTTGTATTATTATAAGATAATTCTACGAGACCTTAATTAATTTTTTAAAGTGTTATAAAATCATTTATAAATTTAAAATTGACATTTTTTGAATAAATGATGATTTTAATTAAAATTTAAATATACCTTATTTATAAAATTATTTTTTTAAAAATGATTTCATTTTTTAATTATACATGTCAAAAATTGGTTAGGGTGAATTTTTGGTATTTTTCTGAAATAGTTGATTTTTTTATGAATAATAAAATTCATTAATGTACGGTATATATATATATATATATTATATGTTAAAAAAATATTCCTTGATTCATCACAGATTTAAGGAAAATAATATCTAATAATAAATTATTATTTTAATATATTTATTGATAATTCTCAAAGTATTCACAGCCATGAGCCAAAATAATAAACTAATGAATAAAATAATGAGAAACACCTCTATCCTCCACTATAAATTCTACCTCTCACCACCTCTTCTCCTCACACCAAAAATACTTTTAGATTGAATAATTTACAAAAAATTCCTTTACCAAGCCTCTTCCCCATGTCCAAGACCTTCTGGTCTCACCAAAAGGCCAAAATAAAGCACCTTAATGAGGTTCTCAAGGAATATAATTGAAGAGGTAAAATCCCCATTATTTTTCTTTTATTTTCTTTAAAATTTATTTTATTTTATTATTACATCCCCACATTACCTATCCAAAGTGTCATTATAAATAAAATATATTACAAATGATATAATATTATTTTTTTAATGGAATATATATCATCAAACCTCTCTGCTTCTTCTCTTATTCTAGAAAATGAAAGCATTGTCCGTGACATGTCGATTAATCGCCTTCATGGATGATGAATTTCCATTTTCCTTTACCACCTTCAATTCAGGTCATAAAACCATTATTATGGTTAAATAATATTTTATTATACACATTATAAGTAATATAATGTTCTGGAACAAATATATAAACCAGATATTAAATAAAATGATATAAGTTCCTCAGGGTTGTAAAAACTGCCAAAATAAATAAAATCATTTTCATTAATGTTTTATTTTATGAATCATCCTCATATAAAAAAATGATATATAGTATCATTTAAAATTATTAAAAATTATTAACATCATTTCATTACACTTCTGTAGTTTTTCTTCCATTTGATAAGAAAATTCACAATGAACTAACCACGAAAACCATGAAATAAATGCACCCAAAAGAATGAAAATAACATAATATTATTGACAAATGGGTGGCAGGATGTTATAAAAAGATTATATAATGTATTCTAAATGAAAATATTGTTATTTAATATATTAATAACAATATTTAAACTATTATACATGAGGTTTTAACATGTTTTATGTTAGATAAACCCGAGATAAGAGACCTTTATTTAAAAAAAATCCTCTTTTAAATTTCTATTTTTACAACATTCAAAAGGACTATTTTTTATGATGCAAGTTTTCTCATTTTATGATTACATTATTATTTTTTGGAATTATTTATGAATAAGTGTGGGACCTATATATCCCTCTAATGAATTGGTTATGTTAATGTTAGAGGTTGATCGTATGGTTATTCTAAGTGTAACTGTGATGGTTACACCATAAGGTAGTCGTGAGGGTTACATCATAATGTAGTCATGAGGGTTATATTTTAAGTTGGTTATGAAGGTTAAAAATAATATGGCATCTATTATTGTTACAATATTAATTAATTAATTCCCCAAGTTACCTTTTTGGTTTTATTTTTGTTGTATATGTTTTGTGGGAATCTCATGCTTTCAAAAAGTTACAATATGATAAATAATGGGTGAGAAGTATGTCTTTGTGAAAATGATTTCATATACTTATAAGAATTCATGGACTAAAAAATTATATCCTTCTTTTTATGTCCCTTAAATATATTTGTTTCTCATCCCAATTTTTAAAATATTTTTTCACAGGATTTAAGGACAGGCAAGGGAAACGAAGATTATAAGATGAATGTTGCGAAGTCTTTTCATGAAAAGATTTCATGTTTTTATTAAAAAATTTTGTTTTATAGAATAAATGGATACAATTTTAGTAGTATCCACTTTGAATGATTGTGGGTTTTCATGTATGTTTGATAACCTATTTCTCTAAAACTCTAAACAATAAAGATGTTTTGGAATGTAATATGTGTATTCTTGTTGAATTAACTAGATTATGAAATGTTTAAGGTGGGGTCCTTATAGTTGGTATCAGAGAATGGTTTAGATAACTTTAGGGGTTAGTACGGTGTTAATATAATACCATAAATATTTCTTACCTTATGGTTATATTGAAATGATATATAATTTAATGATTAACATGTTTCTTCATCTAAGATATGTTTGTTCAGATTGGTTTTCCGTAGAAGAAATTGGGAAGCTGAAGTAGGAAGGCACTGAGAGGATGATATATTTCTGAATCTGAAACTTGGAATAGCATGGATTGAAAATAATAACTTTTTAATAGTGATGAATCAGTTCATGTAGGCTATAAATTGTGGTGGCATCCATTAAAGAGAATAACTAGAGGTACCATAAAAAATAAGATGATAGTGGAACATTTTATGAGGAAACACCCTACTAATTTCAGTGGATTTTCTAAATCAGTGGTGAATGAAGTGTTTATTAAATACCTTGAAAAGATATTTTATATAATGGGGTGTTCAGATAAAAAAAAGTTTAGTCCTTCCATTTTTTGTTTTTATAGTGGTGACCAGTGGTGGTCAATAGTGAAGAATATCAGGGATAGTGATGAGTTTGATGACTTGGAAAATGATGAATTTAAGAATCCATTCCTTGAAATATATTCTCTTAAGGTGGTTCAAAATAGGATGGAAAAGAAATTAATTGAATTTAAATAATAAGAGGAAGATTCAGAGGTCTTTTATAAAGAAAAATTCACTTAATTATCAAGGTATTCTCTAAATCTTATTTGGGATATTCATAGTAAAATCAATCAGTTTTACTGAGGATTAAAAATATAATATTGAAGGTCTTTAGCCTCTTTTGAATTAAAAATTCATGAAAAACTTTTTCAATGTTCCGAGAGAAAGAAATGGAGTTTTATGATTATCATGTGTACTTTGAAAACAACAAGAAGAAAAGGTCTAGATGGAAATAAATGGGTAACAATCAATCAAATAAATCTAAAGGTAAGAAATTATGGTTTCTAGTTTGTAGGATGTGTGGTAAAAATTTTCTAGGGTAATGCCTTAACAAATATGGTAAATTTTTTCGATGTGGAATGTTTGGATATATGGCTTGATATTTCATTGAAAAATATATTATTTTTTGTATGTTTAATTATTATAAGAAAACTTTAAAGTGGTTTAAATGTGGTGAGATTGAGAATTATGAAAATACCAATCAAAATAAAGTTTTTAATGACTGAAAGCAGCCAGATTATAAGAATAAATGTGCATTAAAATCCTTTGAATCCATTTCAGTAGATGTTAGGCTATCCAATGAAGTGGTATCATGTAATTTTTTTGTTTACTCATATTTATCTAATGTCTTGTTTAATACGGGATCTACACATTCCTTTAATTTTTTTTAAAGTTTTTGTTAAATTTGAAATTTTACCACAAGAAATAAAATGAGAACTTATGGTTAAAACAACAGGGAAAATATTAAGGCAAAAAAGAATTATAAGAATCTTCTTATTGTTGTCTGTGGAAATACATTACCTGTAAACCATGCAATTTTTACCTTAGTAGAGTTTGATGTAATTATGGGTATGGATTGGCTATCTAATTACCATGATAAGATTTATTATAGATCCAAATACATTTTTTTTCAGAAATATTTTCATTTTTTATTCAACAATGAAACCATACCATTGATAACATATAAGGAAGCTGAGAAACTATTAAAATATAGAATATAATGTTATCTTGCATGTATTTTTTAAAATAATGAAACTTATTAGATAAATGAAGTTCTAGTGGTAAATGAATACCTTGATGTTTTTTCCTATGAGTTTTCCAATATTATAACCAATCGAGAAGTTGATTTTAATATCAACTTAGTCTTTGATGCTAATCTAATTTAAAAACCCCCTTATAGAATGGCTCAAGTAGAATTTCAAAAATTGAAAAAGAAGTTGCAGGAGTTACTTGATAAAGGTTTCATTCATCCTAGCACTTCACCATGGGGTGATATGATTTTATTTATTTAATATAAAGATGTTTCGATGAGACATTGCGTTGATTATATAGATTTTAATAATATTAATGTTAAGAATAAGTATCCATTGTCTCATATGGATGAATTTTCTCATTAGCTCTAGGGAGCTCAGTTTTTTCCAATATTGAATTGAGTTCTAGGTACCATTAACTGATTGTGAAAGAGGATGAAATTCATAAAATAGTGTTCCAAAAAACATATGTGCATTATGAGTACGTTTTAATACCCTTTGGTTTGAACAATTCCCATACAGTACTTATGGATCCTATGAATAAAATATTCCATGAATACTTGGATAAGTTTTATGTTATTTCTATTGATGATATTATAGTGTTTCGAAATATTTATTAGGATCATGAAAAATGTTTAATGATTTTTCTTCAAACTCTAAAAGAGAATAATTATTATGAAAAATTTAGAAAATGTTATTATTGGTTGTAACATATTTTTTGATTGGGTAAATTATAAATATAGATGGCCTAAAAGTTGACCCCACTAAAAAAATGTGTTTGATGAATGGAAAATAACTAAAAATGTTACATAGATTCATAGTTTTCTTGGATTAGTAAGATATTACCAGCAGTTTGTTAGAAACTTTTTTGGGTTATCTAGACCACTAACTAAGTTAACATGAAAATATGTTAAATTTATTAGGACAAAATACTATGATTTTTGTTATCAAGACTTACAAATAAGATTGTTAAATGATCCATTTTCGGCCCTACATTCCATATATGATTATTTTTTCATCTACAATTATGATTTATTGATGGTAATTTGTTGTGTTCTAATGCAGAATGATTTAGAAATTGCTTATGCTTCAAGACAACTGAATCCTCATGAGTTAAATTAACCCACCAATGATTTTGAATTAGCAGCTTTGGTTTTCACTTTAGAAATATAGTGACATAATTTATATGGAGAAAAATGTGAAATATATACTTCCCATAAAAGTTTTAAGTATATATTCTGTCAGTAAGAATTAAATATGTGGAATAGCAGATGGTTGGAACTGATAAAGGATTATGATAGAATGATCAATTTCTATCCTAGAAAGGCAAAAAACATGGAAGATACCTTAAGTCAAAACATGATTTTATATTAACCATGTTACCTTGGGAGAGAGACCCCTTGATTAATGATTTTAAGAATTTTTTCTTGGAATATTTTGGTGTAGAAAATTCCTATTTGTTTTTCAGGTGTCAGTGTAGTTGTCTCTATCAGACAGAATTAAACAAGCATGGAATGAAATCCATGAGTTACAGAAAAAGGCAGAATTGTTTATAAAGGGTATGATTCAAGAATTTAATGTTGATAAAGTTTGTTTCTTGAGATTTTGAAAGAGATTATGTGTGCCTTATGATTCCCAGATGAAGAAATAATTGTTAGGTGAAGCTAATAGTTCTCTGTTTTCAGTTCATCCTAGAAACACTAAAATGTAAAGTGACCTTCTAGAGTATTACTAGTGGGGTGGAATGAAAAGATATACTACTGAGTTCACCATGAAATATTTGACATTTCAATAGGTTAAAGAAGAGAGAAAACAACAAAAGCAGATGCTTTATACATTGCCAGTTATAGAGTGGAAATAAAAATATATATTTGTGGACATTATGGTGGGATAACCAAAGACTTATTGAGGTAAAAATTTGATTTGGGTTATTGTTGATTAACTGACTAAATATTTAACATTTCATTCCTATTAGAGATACTCTTTCTCCAGATTAAATTTATTGACTATAACTCAAAGATATTATCAGGTTATATGGATTTCCTCTCTCCATTATATTATACTGTGATCCCATGATAACTTCTATGGTTTGGAAAGGCCTTAAGAAGATTTTGGGAACTAAATTAAAATTCATCGCAACTTTTCATCCCCAATTTGAAGCATAGACCGAGTGAACAATTTAGAAATTAGAAGACATGTTATGTTCCTGTTCAATGGATTACTAGGAAAGTTGGTATTAACATCTTTCTTTAGATCAGTTTTATTATAATAATTGTTTTCATTCCAGTATACAGATGGAAACTTTTGAGGCATTATATAGAAATTTATGTCAAACTCCATCATTTTGGGATGAAGTCTGTGAAAGAAAGTTGATGGAACCATAATTAGTATAGGAATTAATTGAGAAATTGAATATGATCTTGCAAGACATGAGGACAACTCAGAGTAGGAAGAAAAGTTATGAAGATAACAATAGGGAAGACTTTTCTTTCAAGGTTGGTGATAATGTTCTTTTAGAATCTCACCTATGAAAAGTATTATGTGATTTATAAAGAAATTAAAGCTAAAACCATGGTTCATTGTAACTTATAAAATTCATGAGAAAGTTGGACCAGTTCCGTACAGAGTAGCTTTGCCTCTGATTTTATCTCAGGTACACATTATTTTTCATGTTTCAATGTTAATAATGTACATCCCAGATTAATTTCATGTTTTGAGAACATAATTAGTTTAATTGGAAGATAAAATTTCTTATGAGAAAAATAATTTTTAGATTCTTGATCATTGAGAGGAATTACTGAAAAATAAATTAATTCTCAAGGTTAAGTATTTTTTGAGAAACCAAATGGTTGAATAAGAAACACAAGAATATAAAAATGATACGAGGGAATGATATCATAACTTTTTTAATAATTAAATAAAAATTGAGAGAATTCAATTTCCAGAATGTAGGGAGAATGTAACAACCCAGGTATATATAAAATATTTTTTTCATTCTAGAATTAAATTGTTTAATTCATTATAAATATATAATGAAATAAGTAGTATTTATAAAAATTATGGAATCTATACAAATAGAATAGTAACCCCACCTATGAAATTATAAATTAATTTATGTATCTTTTAAGTAAAAATTTGATATATTTATATCATGGAATAAGAAAATAAATGTTTTGAAAATGCTAAATTAAGTGTTGGTATTTCTGTGACACCTAAATTTTTATTTACAATTTTATAATTAATATAATGATTTAATAGAAAAATTAACATCATAAAATATATTCATAAATTAATATTTTTTTTCTTATTATTATAATATTATTTTATGAGACCTTAACTAATTTTTTAAGGTGTAATAAAATCAGTTATAATTTTAAAATTTTCATTTTTTTGAATAAATGACGGTTTTAATTAAAAATTAAATTTCTCATATTTAAAAAATTATTTTCATAAAATGAAGTTCATTTTTGAATTCTACATGTTAAAAAATTTTTAGAGTGAATTTTTTTATTTTCATGAAATAGCTTATTTTTTATGAATACTGAAATATGGTAATTTTAGAGTGTATATACTTTGTTAGTTAAAAATTTTATTCCTTGTGGGATCGTTGATGTAAGAACCATAATATTGAATCCTCCTTAATTATTTTACTATATTTAGTTATATTTCTCAAACTATTCATAGTATTGATCCAAAATAATAATCCAATGAATAAAATAATGAGAAAACACCCCTATCCTTCACTATAAATACCACAATTTACCAGCTCTTCTCCTCACACCAAAAAGTCTTGTATCTTGATTAATTTCTACCAAATTACCTTCCCAAGACTATTACCAACATACAAGACCTACTGGTCTCTCCAAAATTCCAAAACCAAGTACCTTAAGGAGATTCTGAAGGAGGATAATACAAGAGGTAAAATCCTCTTTCTTTTTCTTTTATTTTCTTTTATTATTCTATCCCCACATCCCCTGAAAAAAGTGACATTGTTGGTCGGAGTGGACACTCAAGAGGGGGGGTGAATTGAGTTCCAATTAAAATTTCTGTTAAAAACAATTTCTATTAAAATCCCCCAATTTCAAAAACAAATTAAACTGTAGTGAATTTATATAGATTATAAAGGTTCAATTAGTTTCTCAAAGATTGATTAATTCTCAGTTGACTTAATCTTATGATTAAATTATCTTTTGAAACTAACTTACTGATTTATAACAAATATAAACACTTGCGAATTTAATTATCAAAGTAGCTTTAAAGATAGATTATATTTCAAAGTAATAGCAGCGGAATATGAAATAAATATGTATAGTATGGATATAGAGTATAACTTAAAACACAGAGAATTAACCAAGAGGTTCAGTCTCAAGCCGAGACTTAGTCCTCTCAAAAGTTTATATAAAATGATCCACACCCTGGATCGGGGTTAATAATAGTGAACACACTGTCCAGGTCACAAGACCTCTACCACAGTTCTTCATGGGAAAACAAACAACAGCAGCAAGCTGTCCAGGTCACAAGACCTCTACCACTATCCACAGTGGGAAATGGGGTGCAAAAAGGTTTGGTGAGGATTTACAGATCCTCCAGTGGAAGTACAGGAGTCAGTGTGTGTGTTTAATACAGCAGATAACACACACTGCTCAAAATGTAAAATAAATAAATCACAGAGCAGAGATATAGAGTTTAGAAATGGCTCTAGAGATTTTCAGTGCAGCTCTGGACTCGTAGGAATGAGTGACTTGAAGCTTTGGTCCTTTTTCTGTAAGTTGGCACTAAAATAGAGTTTCGTGATTTCCAGACTTCCAGATGTTCAAGTGATCAGCTTCTTTGAGTTTGAGTACTTCACAGCATGGCTTTTAGGAGACTGTTCTTTCAGTCGGTTCACTTGAGACTCTTTTGTTCTTCAGAATGAATGCTCGAGAGTTCTTCCTTTTTGTGTACATGCGAATCTCCTTCTCAGTTGTAGATGTTAGACTCTGTGTAACTGTTTCATTCATCATCCCTTCTTGAATGCTTCTTTCTTCTTTTTATACTCCTCCATATATGCCTTTTTGTTCACCCGAGGCCGACAAGATAAATAGTCTGGAGTTGCACGTGCAATCTTCCTCGTACATTGTATTATTTCTTGATATGTCTTCAAATATCAATAAATAATGTTAGATGTATTCATTTGTCTAGACATGACCGTTAGATTAGTATTAATCAAATTGGTAAAAGAAAAAAGTAGAAATATAATAATAATAGACTGGTCGAGAATGTATGTCACTGTGGACTTCAACTGTGGTCTTCCAACTGTGGACTTCCTTCTGACTGCTGACTTCAACAAAGGCTTGCTGTCTGTTGGCTTGCAATGGTAGCTTTTACTCCATGTAACTGTAGCCTCTCTAACTGTAGACTTGTAATATCAAATTTGTAGAACTGTATCCTTTGTCAACTGTAGACCTCGATCATCAGTAGACTTAGTCGACAGAAGCTGTATAACTGTAACCTTGACTGTAGACTTATGACTGTAGGCTTGTTCGACTGCGAACTTGAGCAGAGAAAACTTTGAACAGAAGTCTTTTAACTGTGACCTTCGTCTGTGAGCTTTGACAATAGATAGCAGTAGACTCGTGACTGTAAGCTTGTATTAGTCTTCGACTGTAACCTTGTAACTGTGAACTTATTGCAACAGTAACTTAAGGTGACAGTTAGCAGTAACTGTGACTTTGAAAAGAAAACTCTGACTGGTAGCTAACAATACCAAACTTATGTAAATACTACTGTAAGCTGTTACAGTAAAGTTATGAGAGTAAGAATATGAACTGTTTAGAATAAAATATGTTTAAGCATAGAATAATAAGATTAATGCAAAGGTTTAATACATCATAATTAATGTTTAAGCATGATTTGGGATTATCAAAACAGGTGATTCCAACAATCTCCCCCTTTTTGATAATCACAAATTATGTCAGTTATGGAATGAAATATAGATGTATCAGAGAGAAGTGTGCAAAACACAGTATGAGCAATATGAGCACAAAAATTTGGTATAATCCGCAAGGATTTCTCCCTCTTTGTATAGGTTCATTTCTCCCCCGAGGTTGCCCTATTTCTCCCTATCTATTTCTTCTTATTTCTCCCCCTTTGTGATTAACAAAAAGAAAGACAGAGGGAGAGAAAATAAACATTGTATTAATAAGGAGTACATTACATGACCCAAAACGTGAATACATGATCCCTATCAAAAAAAAACATAAACAGACTCAATCCTCTTCATCTGTAGGTAAGGGATCTTTTCCTTTGGAGGAAGAAGATGGAGCAGTAGGTGAAGGATCAACAGGCTGAGGAATGGCAGCAGGAATGTCTGGAGGGGCAGCAACAGAGGCTCCTGAAGGCCTGTAGTGAGTAGCTTGCCGAGGGATCAGTGGTCTAAGGCTTCTGAGGGCATCAGCAGGAGACATTATGGAAGAACCACTGGGGTTAGAGACAGGTAGGGTAGGAGGAACTATAACAGGTGTGCAATCCACATGAAGAAAAGGTAGGAGCAGATTCCTGAAATCCATGATGATGTTTCCTCCTCTGTCCATGGCAGATAAGAAGTCATCTTTGTTTTCCAAGAATTTATCCAAAGCCGGGGTCAACTCTCGTAGCTTGCCAACTTGTTCTTTGAAGGCTTGAGTTACAGGAGGCAGCTTCATAGTTTCTAGCATGAGCTTGAAGTGATTGTTCAACTGATTCTTGGTGAAAATCCGATCAAAGTAATGATCCACTTTACTTTTGATGGCCTCCTGAGAAGCAGTAGCAGCCTGCAGGTGCTCACGAACAAAGCCACTGACTTCTCTTGTAGTAGAAAGGATCTGTAGGTCTGATGTGTCATTTGCACGGGCCTGAGTAAGCTCTTCTCTGAGCAGGCTTCTAAACTGCTCAAGGTCTACAGGAGAGCTAGATGAAGGAATTGACTTGACTGAGAATGCCACTGTCTCCTTGAAAGACTGAGTCAGATTTCCAATCACTTTCTGAATGACAACATCCTGATTGCTAAAGTGTTCTTTTACTGATTTCTTGAAAGCCTCAAATACTTCCACAAACTGCTTGACCACTTCTTTGATGTATCGAATCTCACTGGCCACTTGTGTCTGAGAACTGCGCAGGGCAGTTAAAGAAGCAACTGATTGTCTGAGGGCCACTACTGCTCCAGTCCAGCTTTCAATTTGAGTGTGGCACACTTTCATTTCATCCATCACTTCTTTGATAGGACTTCCCACAACACATCCTAGAGATAATTCTAAGGATTGTTCTACATTTTTCAGCTCATCAAAAAGACTTGTTTTCAATTCAGCAACAGACTGTCTGATGGTCTCCTTCATTTCATTCTTTAAGGATTCAAGGTCTTCCTTGGTGGCCAATCTTTCAGTTTCTAACACTGGAGAGCTGTTAGTTAGGATAACTGGATTTCTTGGTGGTTGGTTTTCCTCATCTGAATCCTCATAATTGAGTCCTAACATCATGTATCCTGGATCTGAGGTCCATCCTTCTATATCATACAGTACAGAGACTGAACCAAAATGCTCCCCCTCACTTGGAGGTCCTTCCTGAACACATTCTACTATCTGCTCAACTCTGGGTAACTCTAAGTTCTCTTCTGTAGCTCTAGCAGGTTCCATACTTGCTTCCTCTGTAGGTTCAGCAGTGAGGTTAGCCTCCCTCTCTGTTGGGTCATCAACCACTTCCATGACAACAGTAGTAGAGACCACTCCTGCTTCCTGGTCAGACACTGACTTGTCTGTATACCCTATCAGAGGGCTCATACTAAGTTCTTCTGTTTCTTCACCACTGATCTCCTCTTTATCTTCTGCAACAGTTTCTTGATTTTCATTTAAAGCTCCAGCCTCTCCTGCTTCGACTGTATCATCCTCGTCAGAGGTGTCCTTTCCAAAATATTGAGATTCTTCTTCTTCTTCTGTAGTTTCAGTCTCACTGTCTCTTAGAACAGGTTCTCTACTAGGTAGTTCTTTTGGAGGGCTTGCAGCTCCAAACGTCACTGTCCTGACAGGACTGTGAGTAATATCAGGATCACTCCCTTCATCAATTGGGGTGTTCTCTCTTGCAGAGTCACCAACTACTGTAGTCTGTTCATCATCTGAGTATACAGGTTCAGGCTCATCAGGCTTTAAGCCTGGATCTCTCCTATCTCTCGGTCTAGAGGGATGAGTAGAAGGGCTAAAATTCTCATAGATTCTCTCCTCATCATTCACCCATGATTTCTTCCAGGGATTCCAACTGATCTTCATGAATTTGCAGATTACTTTCGAGATACAAACACTGTTCTTTGCCACTATCAACTCTTCCTGACTTCCAGCTGCACCTTTCACTTTCAACATAACCGAAATGAGTTTAGCATGAAACAAGGCACTTGATTTTGAGCTTGCCTTTATCATGTCCTCCATCTGAGCCATCAGCAACCTACAAAGGTTGACCTTCCTTCCATGTTTTAATAAGTACATCAAGTAAATATCCCGATGCTTCAGAGTTGCAAAATCTCCTCTTCTAGGACTCAGTACATGCTGAATAAACTTAAACAGAAGCCTGTCCTCTCCACACATTTCAGCAGCAATAATCTTTCTTATTGTGCCATTTCCTGTCAGTTCTTCCAGAGCCGTCTCATGATCAAAGATTCTACTATTTGGAGGAGCCGCTCCAGAATAGTAGTTGTAAATACCCTCATGAGGAACTCTTAAACAAGCAGCCCATTCAACGGATGAAAAACTGACTTCATTGCCGTTTACCCTGGATACCAGTCTATGCAGATCATCCTCTTCCTCGAACTGTAGATATTCATAGAATTCCTTCACCAGATTCGGGTAGTACGGACCATTATTGTTTGCGAAGCATTTGGTCCATCCTTGCTCATTAAGCACTGCCAGCACTAATGATCTGCTCGATAAAATCCACTCTTCACTTAGCTCCTTTTCAGCAATTATTTCTCTTTTAGTCAGATGTGGATTAACAGGTCTTATCGAGGCGTTCCCGGTGCCACTGGATTCGACTTGAGTCCTCTTTGGCATTGGTGCATCTTCGTTGACAGTCGGGGGTCGCTTTGTTCTGGCCATTGGAACTGAATGAGGTTTCGAGGTTCGGTTGAAGGTTTAGGGTTTAGGGCTTGAGAGAGCAAGGGTCGAGATGAGTGGATTGAGATATGTTCGATGTTCTCAATTTTATCATTTAGGGATTTAGAAGTAAAAGTATAAAGAAAAGAAACGGTTCGAATTCCCGCAAAAATAAAATAAGGTTAAACAGCGAAACAGCCTACAGAGAGATGTAACAGTGAGGTACACCGGTGAGGTCTAACTGTGAGGTTTCAACTGTGAGGTTTCAACTGTGAGGTTTCAACTGTGAGGTTTCAACTGTGAGGTTTCAACTGTGAGGTTTCAACTGTGAGGTTTCAACTGTGAGGTTTCAACTGTGAGGTTTCAACTGTGAGGTTTCAACTGTGAGGTTTCAACTGTGAGGTTTCAACTATGCTATAATTAATCATACCTAACTCATGTTTGATGTAACTTAATCTCTCAGAATTCAAAGGCTTTGTAAAAATATCAGCTAACTGATGTTCAGTGCCAATGAACTCAAGAGTGATATCACCTTTTTGATAATGATCCCTCAGAAAGTGATGTCTCACATCAATATGTTTTGTCCTAGCATGAGATACTGGATTTTTAGAAATGTTAATAGCACTTGTATTGTCACACCTTATAGAGACATGTTTGAATTGATATCCATAGTCTAGTAAAGTGTGTTTCATCCACAAGATTTGTGCACAACAGCTACCAGCAGCTATATACTCAGCTTCGGCAGTAGACAATGCAACAGAATTCTGCTTCTTACTACACCAAGATACTAGTGACTTGCCTAAAATGTGACATGTTCCAGAGGTGCTCTTTCTATCTAACTTGCAGCCAGCAAAATCAGCATCATAATAACTTAATAAATCAAATGATTGTCCTTTTGGATAAAAAAATCCTAAATTGGGAGTATGTTTTAGATATTTGAAAATCCTTTTAACAGCAGTCAAATGAGACTCTTTTGGATTGGCTTGAAACCGAGCACACATGCATACACTGAACATGATGTCAGGTCTACTGGCAGTAAGGTACAGTAGACTACCTATCATACCTCTGTAATTGGTTTGATCCACTGGTTCACCAGTTTCATCACTGTCCAACTTGCAAGTGGTGCTCATAGGTGTGTCACTGCCTTTGGTGCCATCCAAAGAAAAACGTTTTAGAAGATCTTTAATATATTTACTTTGGTTCAAAATAATACCATTTTTATTTTGAAAGATCTGAAATCCAAGGAAAAATTTGAGTTCTCCCATTAAACTCATTTGAAACTCATTTTGCATTATTTTTGAAAAATCAACACATAAAGAATTTTTAGAAGATCCAAAAATAATATCATCCACATAGATTTGTACTATTAAGACATCTTTAGAAATCCATTTAATAAAAAGAGTAGGATCAGCTATCCCTTTAGTAAATCCTTTCGAAATAAGAAAAGAGCTGAGCCTATCATACCATGCTCTTGGAGCTTGCTTTAAACCATATAAAGCTTTAGATAGTTTAAAAACATGATTAGAAAAATGGGGATTTGTAAAACCAGGAGGTTGTTCCACAAATACATCCTCAATTATATATCCATCTAGAAAAGCACTTTTAACATCCATTTGATATAGTTTGAAATTCAGATGAGCAGCATAAGCAAGTAATATCCTAATGGCCTCTAGTCTAGCCACGGGTGCAAAGGTTTACTCATAGTCTATTCCTTCTTCCTGACTATACCCTTGTGCAACTAGCCTAGCTTTGTTTCTGATTATGTTACCAAACTCATCAACTTTGTTTCTAAACACCCATTTAGTGCATATGGTAAGAGTGACTTTAGGTCTTTCCACTAATTCCCAAACTTTGTTTCTTTCAAACTGATTTAGTTCTTCTTGCATAGCCATTACCCAGAATTCATCACTGATAGCATCATTGACATTTTTGGGTTCAAGCTGTGAAAGAAAAGCTTGATGTTCAACCTGATTTCTTAGAGAAGCTCTAGTTTGTGTTCCTCTATCAAGATTACCAACAACAACATCTAAAGGATGATTCTTTAGAATCCTAGTTGGTTTGGGAAAGGTTGAACTAGAGATTTCAGGTTCATCTATAGGTTCGGGTTCCACAGAGGAAGATTCTGGAAAAAGTCCAGAACTGGATGTTTTTATTGCAGGTTCTTTAGATTTGTCATTTAGGTCCAGAACAGATAAGTCTTCTTCAACATCTTCAAGAGAAGTTTTAGACTCATGTGGATCAGTCTCATCAAACTTGATGTGAACAGATTCTTCCACACATTTGGTTTTTTTATTGAACACTCTATAGGCTTTACTAGACATAGAGTAACCCAGGAAAATTCCTTCATCACTTTTTGGAGAAAATTTATCAAGATTA
The DNA here is from genome assembly GCA_963277665.1 of Viscum album. Lineage (NCBI taxonomy): Eukaryota > Viridiplantae > Streptophyta > Magnoliopsida > Santalales > Viscaceae > Viscum > Viscum album. Next base: position 454,191,430 of record OY728119.1, on the reverse strand, counting down.
TATTTAGTATTCAGAATAAAGACTTTGCAACCAAAAACTCTAAAGTAATTAACCTTAGGCTTCCTATTATTCCACAACTCATAAGGGGTTTTCTTAAGAACCAGTCTAATCAAGACTCTATTAATAACATAGCAGGCTGTATTTACAGCTTCAGCCCAAAAGTAAACAGGCAGGTCATATTCATTAAGCATAGTCCTTGCAATTTCTTGCAGGGTTCGGTTTCTTCTTTCCACTACACCATTCTGTTGAGGTGTCCTAGGAGCAGAAAAATTGTGAGCATAGCCATTGTGTGAGCAGTAAGATTCAAATTCTTGATTCTCAAACTCACGGCCATGATCACTCCTCAAGGTATTAATCTTAAGTCCACTAAGATTTTCTACAGACTTAGAGTATTTAACAAAGGAAGAGCAGGCTTCACTTTTGTGAGCTAGAAAGTATACCCAAGTATATCTAGAAAAGTCATCTACAAGAACATAAACATAGTGCTTCCCATTTAGACTTGAAATTCTTGATGGTCCAAACAAATCCATGTGAACCAGTTCAAGTGGTTGAGAAGTTGAAACTTCTTTCTTTGGTTTAAAAGAAACTTTGTGTTGTTTTCCCTTTTGACAGGGATTACACACTTTGTCATTTGGGAATTCAAGCTTAGGTAGGTCTCTAACTAGGTGTTTCTTAGAGAGTTTTCTAAGTGAGTGAATGTTGCAGTGTCCTAATCTCCTATGCCACAGCCAAGACTCTTTATGAAAAGCATTTAAGCAAGTAACATTATGTTTAGCTAAAGTGTTTAAGTCAACAGCATAAACATTTTCATTTCTTAAGGCAGAGAATATTAAAGCATTTTTGGAATTATAAACATCACAAGAATTGTTTTCAAACTTGACATTAAAACCATCATCACACAATTGAGAAATGCTAAGTAGGTTGTACTTAAGTCCATCAACAAATAAAACTTTGGAAATTAATACTGAGTCAGTGTTACCAATCTGGCCTAAGCCGATGATTTTTCCTTTTGAGTTATCACCAAAAGTGACATATCCTCCATCAACCTTTATTAAGATTTTGAAGCACGAATAGTCCCCAGACATGTGTCTTGAACATCCACTGTCTAAGTACCATACCTTCTTGTAATTGCTTTTCAAACAGATTTCCTACAAAACAGATTAGACAGGGAATGACTTTGGTACCCAGATTTTCTTGGGTCCAGATATGTTAGCAATCAAGGATTTAGGTACCCAGATTTGTCTTATGGGTCCCATACAATTAATAGATGCAACAGATTTAGAGAGATATACTTTATTTGATCTACAACTATTTAAATAACCAGTTGAGGCATACGAATTTCCAAAACTGGAACTAGCAGGATTTTTTCCAGACTTAATAAATCGGGTTTTAGTAAACTGTCTTTGTCCAGTTTGGTATCCCAAGCCAGTAGCATACTTAGGTGCAACTTGCTTTCCTAGCAGTTGGGTTAGAGTATCTTTTCCATTTGTGAATGTTTCTAAGTCCTTTCTAAGTTGTTCATTAGATAGTTTCAGTTCTGTATTCTCCTTTAATAATTGAACATTTTTCTCTTTTTCTACATCAAGTGCAGACTTGACACTTGCAGTAAGAGCATGCTATTTCTTTAAAGACTTATATTTATCCTTTAGTTCATTACACGTTTCTTCCAGCATATTACAGTATTCAGTCAATTCATCTTTAGACATATTTTCAGAATCATAACCAGATTCTGCTTCACCTTCAGAATAATAAGAGTTTAAAGTGGGAGTGTCTAAGGTTACCTCAGATGTGTTTGTCATGAAACACATATTAGCACGATTTCTTTCAGAATCAATGGACTCTGATTCACTTGTGCTGTCTTCTGAAGCACTCCAGGTGGCCTTCATAGCTTTCTTATAATTCTTGTCCTTTTACTCATATTTCTTCTTGAATTTTAACTTAGGACAGTCAGCTTTGATGTGTCCTTTCCTTTTACATTCATAGCAAACTATGTCTTCTTCTTTATCAGTTTTCTTCCAATCTTTCTTCCACTTACCTTGTCTATCATACTTACCCTTGTAGTTTGGTTTTCTGAAGAACTTCTTCTTCCTATAGAACTTCTTGAATCTCCTTGCTATTTGTGCCATCTCGGCATCACTGTCAGAATCTAAGTCTTCACTAGATGAGCTTTCAGTTGGTATATGCACTTTCTCATTGTCTTTGCTCTTTGATGCAGTAGACTTAAAATCTACAGATTTTCGTTTTGGTTCCTCATCTTCCTCTTTATTCACCTTTAGCTCTTCTTCGTACATCATCATCTTTCCAATTAACTCCTTGACAGGCAAAGTTCCAATATCACAGGATTCTCTAATTGAAACGGATGTGCCTCTCCATCTGTCAGGAAGACATCTCAATAATCTCATGATTTGCTCCTTTGCTGGAACAATCTTCCCGAGTGAGCTCATTGTGTTGACTATCTCATTAAACCTGAGATACATATCAGAAATAGGTTCATCAGCTTTCATCTTAAAGTTATCATATTTGATAGTGTAAGTGTTTAACCGCATTTCCTTGACATTAGTTGTTCCTTCATGAGAAACAGCTAAGGTGTCCCAGATTTCAAAAGCAGTTTTACATGCAGAAATTCTATTGAATTCCTCATCTCCTAGAGCACAGTAGAGAGAATTCATAGCCTTACAATTATTATTGTAAGCTACTTTAGTAGGTTCATCCCAAGTTATTCTTTCAGTTTCTGGAATCTTGTATTGAGACTCTATAGCAGTCCAAATATCAAAACCCATACTTTCCAAATGAATTTTCATTTTGAGCTTCCATTGGGCATAATTCACACCATTAAAGAAGGGTGGCCTGTTAGTAGCAGCACCTTCTAGTCTATTATCCATAAGGAAATTTTAGAAAATGTTTTAAAGAGATAAAATTTAGAACTAACAGAAATTTAAGATCTTTTAGATGAAACTACAATCACAGTTTAAAAACAGAGAGTTAAAATAAAACTTTGAGCAAGTAAAACAGAGATAAACACAACCTTTGATACCAAATGTTGGTCGGAGTGGACACTCAAGAGGGGGGGGTGAATTGAGTTCCAATTAAAATTTCTGTTAAAAACAATTTCTATTAAAATCCGCCAATTTCAAAAACAAATTAAACTGTAGTGAATTTATATAGATTATAAAGGTTCAATTAGTTTCTCAAAGATTGATTAATTCTAAGTTGACTTAATCTTATGATTAAATTAACTTTTGAAACTAACTTACTGATTTATAACAAATATAAACACTTGCGAATTTAATTATCAAAGTAGCTTTGAAGATAGATTATATTTCAAAGTAATAGCAGCGGAATATGAAATAAATATGTATAGTATGGATATAGAGTATAACTTCAAACACAGAGAATTAACCAAGAGGTTCAGTCTCAAGCCGAGAATTAGTCCTCTCAAAAGTTTATATAAAATGATCCACACCCTGGATCGGGGTTAACAACAGTGAACACACTTTCCAGGTCACAAGACCTCTACCACAGTTCTTCGTGGGAAAACAAACAACAGCAGCAAGCTGTCCAGGTCACAAGACCTCTACCACTATCCACAGTGGGAAATGGGGTGCAAAAAGGTTTGCTGAGGATTTACAGATCCTCCAGTGAAAGTACAGGAGTCAGTGTGTGTGTTTAATACAGCAGATAACACACACTGCTCAAAATGTAGAATAAATAAATCACAGAGCAGAGATATAGAGTTTAGAAATGGCTCTAGAGATTTTCAGTGCAGCTCTGGACTCGTAGGAATGAGTGAATTGAAGCTTTGGTCCTTTTTCTGTAAGTTGGCACTAAAACAGAGTGTCGTGATTTCCAGACTTCCAGATGTTCAAGTGATCAGCTTCTTTGAGTTTGAGTACTTCACAGCATGGCTTTTAGGAGACTGTTCTTTCAGTCGGTTCACTTGAGACTCTTTTGTTCTTCAGAATGAATGCTCGAGAGTTCTTCCTTTTTTTGTATATGCGAATCTCCTTCTCAGTTGTAGATGTTAGACTCTGTGTAACTGTTTCATTCATCATCCCTTCTTGAATGCTTCTTTCTTCTTTTTATACTCCTCCATATATGCCTTTTTGTTCACCCGAGGCCGACAAGATAAATAGTCTGGAGTTGCACGTGCAATCTTCCTCGTACATTGTATTATTTCTTGATATGTCTGCAAATATCAATAAATAATGTTAGACGTATTCATTTGTCTAGACATGACCGTTAGATTAGTATTAATCAAATTGGTAAAAGAAAAAAGTAGAAATATAATAATAATAGACTGGTCGAGAATGTATGTCACTGGGGACTTCAACTGTGGTCTTCCAACTGTGGACTTCCTTCTGACTGCTGACTTCAACAAAGGCTTGCTGTCTGTTGGCTTGCAATGGTAGCTTTTACTCCATGTAACTGTATCCTCTCTAACTGTAGACTTGTAATATCAAATTTGTAGAACTGTAACCTTTGTCAACTGTAGACCTCGATCATCAGTAGACTTAGTCGACAGAAGCTGTCTAACTGTAACCTTGACTGTAGAATTATGACTGTAGGCTTGTTCGACTGCGAACTTGAGCAGAGAGAACTTTGAACAGAAGTCTTTTAACTATGACCTTCGTCTGTAATCTTTGACAATAGATAGCAGTAGACTCGTGACTATAAGCTTCTATTAGTCTTCGACTGTAACCTTGTAACTGTGAACTTATTGCAACTGTAACTTAAGGTGACAGTTAGCTGTAACTGTGACTTTGAAAAGAAAACTCTGACTGGTAGCTAACAATACCAAACTTATGTAAATACTACTGTAAGCTGTTACAGTAAAGTTATGAGAGTAAGAATATGAACTGTTTAGAATAAAATATGTTTAAGCATAGAATAATAAGATTAATGCAAAGGTTTAATACATCATAATTAATGTTTAAGCATGATTTGGGATTATCAAAACAGGTGATTCCAACAGACATGATAACTCTAGTATCATACATATAGTATAATTTAACAATGTTAATGGAATATCCATCATCAAAACTCTCAACTTCTCCTCTTATTCTTGAAAATGAAAGCATCATCTGTGATGAGTCGATTCACCACCTTGTGGGCGATGAATTTTCATTTTCCTTTACCTACTTCAAGGATAATCATAAAAACATTATTATGGTTAAATAATATTTTATTATAAATATTTTAAGTTATATGGTATTATGTAACTAATATATAAACATGATATTAAATAAAATTATATAAGTTCATGATGGTCGTAAAAACCACCAAAATAAATTAAATCATTTTCATTAACATATTATCCAATGAATGATACTCATATCCGAAAAAATGAAATATAGTATCATTTAAAATTATGGAGACATATTAAAACAATTTCATTCCACTTCTGGAGTTTTTCTTCCATTTTGAAAGTAAATTCATAATGAACCAACCATAGAAACCATGAAATAAATGCATCTGAAACAATGAAAATAAAAATATATTATTGATAAATGGGTAGAAAGATGTCATAAAAAGATAATATAAGGTATTATACATATGAATATAGTTCTTTAATATATTAATACCACTCTTTAAACAATTATACAGTAGTTTTGAACACATTTTAAGTAATATTCACTTGAGGTATGGGAAATTTCTTTTAAAATCCTCCTTCAAATTTATATTTTTTACAAAATACAAAAGGAAAGTTTTTTTGATGAAAGTATACTTGTTTTATAATTTTTTTCTAGTTATTTGGAATTTTTTATGTTAAAGGTTGTGACCTATATCTCCCTCAAATTAATTGGGAATGTTTATGTTATAGGTTGACCGTATGGTTACTTCAAATGTAACTGCGATGGTTACACCATAAGGTAGACGTGAGGGTTGCATCATAAGATAGCCATAAGGTTTACCTTTTAAGATAACCATGAGAGATACAAATCATATGGTATATATGAGGGTTATAATCTTTAGTATGTAGTTCCCCAAGTTACCCTTATGATTTTATTTATGTTTTCTATGTTTTATTTAAATATCACGTTTTCACAAATTAACTATATGATACATAATTGGTGAGAATTATGTCTTTGTGAAAATGATTTCATATCTTTATAAGTATTCATGGAATAACAGTTTCTATCCTTATTTTAATTTCCCTTACTAATTTTTTTTGTGTTGATCCCTAGTTTTAAATTGTTTTTAACACGGTTTAAGGATGGGTAAGAGAAAATGAGAAGTCAAGATGAATGATGTGAAGACTTTTTATGAAAATATTTCATGTTTTTATATTTTTTTTTATTATAGATGAAATGGATACCATTTTAGTAGTATCAAATTTGTATGATTATGGTTTTTTATTTATGTTTTAGGTTATCTAAAACTGTAAACTGTAAAGATTATTGGAAATGTAATAAGTGTATTATAGTTGAATTAAAAGGATTACCAAATTTTTACAGCCGAGTCCTTATATACACCCCTAACACTTCTTCCCACCATCACTCTCCACCTATTACAGATTAATACAACCCAATCAAACCACCTCCATGAATCCACCACCTTACTCCACCTACACCACCTACCGAAATCATGAGAGAACTCAGTTCTGTGATGCAAATTTATAATAGAAGCGGGAAAAAAATTCAATGGGATGTTTTAATTCTATATTGAGGCAACAAAATGACAAATGGTGGGTATAATCGTGCAGGATCTCCGCACCCTAATCTTTACCTACCCCTTTCAAGATAGCCCCTTCCTACTTCATGTACGGGGGTGCTTCCTCCCACACAAATCCTTACTGGGAGTCCTATCCAATAGAGAGCCAACCATTAGCACCACTTATAGAGGGAATGGACTCTGATAATAACACCACATATCCATCCTGAGATGATGTCACCAGCTCTCGATTCCATTACCTATTTGGCATCGGTCTATCTACGAGCTAGAAATGACTTTTTGAGCCCCTATATATTGATAATTTACCTTATCTATGACTATATTTTGACATGAATGTTCCTTTGTATGTTTATTGATTTTTATATATGGTGTGATTTTGTTATCATTTTTATCCCCCTTCTTATACTATACGTTTATTTCTTTACTTTTTCCAGTTTTCATGTCTAATATAGCAATTGGATAACCAATTTGGTATAGAGACACTCTTCTGCTCAATGGGCTCTCACACAAAAAATCCCAACCATTATCTAACCTTTCTCCAGTGCATTTTTTTGTTCTTAAAATTTTTTAAATACTTGCATAGTTTATTTCTCCCATACCATTCATTTATTTTCTTTCCCACCCTTCTCCACCTAACCAAATTCATAGGGGAACAAGCTCAGTTTTATGTGTGGGGGATGGTGATTACTGTTGGCACCCCATTTGAACATTTCCCTGAAATTTCCAAGGATGAAATGTTTATCCTAGAGGACCTACAAAGGTCTAGTATAATTTATTTATATCAACTAAATAAAAATTTATTTTGGGGAACAATTATTGAAATTCCTCAAATGTCTGGATTGATATATTTATATATGATGTCAATAAATATTGAAACACTCAAAGAGTATCCTTTGGATATCAATTCTTAAAACAATGTGTTAAAAAATGAACTTTGTGGTGGAGTAGTTTAATTTAATGAACCCCTTAAAATTGATGTTGATTTATATATAAAGGGAAGTTAAGAATTTAAATTGTTGATACTGCACAAGTGTTTATTACGCGGTCATAAGTTTATGATCTCTTAAGTTGATTTATCAATTAATCAAGACAAGACATGGGAAAATATAGGCACCAAAATTTAAATTCTTTTATATCACACCAATGAAAATAATTTTACGTATGAGAAATCATGACCAAGATTTCAATGAACCTTCATCATTCCTGAAATCCTCATGTCAATGAGTTTGTGTGACCTACAAAATTGATATCCTACCAATTGGTGTCAATAAGATCTTTGCCTAACCGAACTATGTTTTTGGTGAGATTGAAGTGGAGGATGGAACATTATTTTAAATGAAGAAGAAAAATTTTAGTTAAAGAAACAATTATTTAGGAATGAATATTTGGGCCTTTTTAATTGAGTCAACATTGTTGGGTAACTTCAAAGATTGGTGAGTCATGAAGAATCTCTACGGGACTTCAAATAATCATTCATCAAAAAATTTCTTTTATTTAGTTGATATAATTTGTGACACATATACATGTTTATTTTAAAGTCCATTGGACATTATTTTCTAGATATTTATTTTAGGATGAACAACCATCAAGTGTGGGGGGTTTGATGCATTTATGTGAATATGGAATTTTTATACTTAAAATCACATTGAAAATGGTTGTTTCGATGAATTTCAATGTTTTTACAACCTTATCATTTATTTTTAGGAGGTAATTAGGAATACAATGATGATTTAAGAATATTTGGCATGAAATTATTATTTCTTATGGAAATAAGAGGCATTTGGACCCTTTTTCCAAGGTGTATGGTTACTACTAAGTCACCCAAACCATGCACCCCATCCAAGGAAACTGTGAACAACTTGGTGTCTCAAGATAGGTATGGATTCAAACCGTTAACATGGTTAAAAATACCATGTGGATATACCAGTAAACCAAGTGGTGTGAGATTTTGAGGAGGCAATGGTGATTTCCACACTATTTCTACAGTTAACTAAACCACGTGGACTAACCCCCAAACCGTCTGAGATGAAACTAGTGGAGAAAAAACCATGTGAAGGGTCTTCACATGGTAAAATAGACCATTTAATGGAATCCATAAGGATATATCAAATATAAGGGTTGGAACCTGGTTAAACTAACCCTGCACCTTAACTGTGAATCCTTCATCAGACACCCAGAAACATTCCATCTACCCCCTTAACCACACTTTGACTTGAGATAATTACCCTTAACAACTATTAGACACTAGATTTCAACCATTTGATAATACTATGACCATTTTAGAGTGGTATATTCATCCAAGATGAAATCATCCTGGCATAAAGAGAGCTGGAAACTGATGCTTGACATTTTTTTGGAGATTTATATCTTATGATGGATTGGTGTTTTTCATTCTTTCTTGGATGTAATGAACATCATAGGTAATAATAGATTGTTTTTCATCATTTATTAAATATTATTTTATTTATTTAGTGGGTTGGGCCTATGGAAAATGAAGAATCTTGGGTAATTGATTTTACCTTGTTGTGTTTTTGAATTCTCTTTTAATTATCCTAACTAACCTGAGTTTTTCTTTCATTTTATTACTAGATAGTCCATATCGAATCAATAAAGGAATCTCTAGATGTTTCAAGGAGAGTTATAATAAATTATTACTATTAAATTGTGTGTATTATTCATATCTAAGTGTTTATTATAAGAAAATATTTTAATAATTAATTTTCAGAACAAGAAATTAATTTTTGTGTACTTAAGAGGATCTTACCAGACCAAGGAATTTTCATTGCATTTTAATATCAGAAATGATAATTATTATGAACAAAAAATAATAATAATAAAATTTATTTCTTATTATTTTCATAAATATTCACATACCTAACACATTTTTCTTAATGATTGTTAAAAATAGTTTTTGTCTATTTTATTTTAATTAGCCTAAACATCTAAATAATTTTCGAAGTGAACTAATAAAAGATCTCGAAAAAATATTACAATGATCAAATAATAAATATAACTTTAGTAAATATTTAATTAATTAAAAAAAATCATGTTATGAAGCCCCATAAGTCTCCCTATGATTTGACCCCATGCTTACATTATTCTCATTATGAAATTTAGGAATTTCAATTTGGGCCTCCATAAGCAAAAGTTGAGTCAAAATGACACAAAAACACATTCTATATCTCTCATTTATGTTGTGGATAAGGTTCAATAAAGAGATAAATATCACATGGATATGTGAACTATTCCCATACCATATGACCCCTACCCAAAAAGGTCAATTTTTAATGAGAGTACATACCCAGGGATATGTGTTTCCCCACACACTGTGTGTGAAAATCCACACCCTATGTACCCTCTAAGAAAACCCCAATCTTTATTACACGTTAATTAATGATTTATTACATAAGAATACACATAATGAAAACTATAATTTAAATAATTCTAGTGTATTTGAGAATTAGTTACACTACATAAAAACATAAAATATGAGGGGATATCGACATTATTGAAAACATCCTTAACATACTCATATTATTCCACCACTCTTAAAACTACATGGGGAACCCTAGGGTCATATATAAGAATAGTGCTAGATATAAATACCAGTATGGGAATAATAAAATCATGAAATGAAGAGGGTGATACATGTTAGACAATAGACATAACAATGGGACATAAAAGGGTTGATAATCATAAATATGAACAATGAGGCATTATTTAGCATGATAACATAGGGAAATATGGGAATGAGGAAACAAAATTAAACATGAAATCATAAAAATTAGTTAAATTTAACCACAAAACATCATAACATAATGTTCATAGGATATCCTACCACATACAATATAAGTAATCTAATGAGACTAAAATATTAACCAATGCGTTGGAGAGATATATGGGTGCACCCATCTTAATCATATCATGTACATGCATAAGTCTGACAAGTAGATCTTATAACATAATAATTTTTTTCATAAAATTTAATTCCACAAAAAAGGAGTTTTGAATAAATTCATGAAGTTACCAAAAAAGTAAATATATGTATGTATAGGTGAATACCTTTGAGTGAAAATAATTATGGTATTTACAATTAAAAGGTTTGGCATGGAAAAATCATAGTGAAATTTCTATAGTATAACGGAAGCAGAATAAGGTTCATGAAATGGTTAAATGATAGAAAAATAGGTATATCATCATTTGGACATCAAATGATCAGTACTAGATATGTGAAAAAAATATATCCCAACATTTGGAGGTGGAAATAAAAGGCATAAAAATAAGAGTATTCTTGAATAAAAAGGAGAAGAGGATCCCTTACCTTGAGAGCATGATACTACAAGATTATAAGGAGATTATTGAGAGTTTTGGGGCACCTTCAAATGTCTATATAGATGTTTGGAAAGACTAATTATGTTATAAAATGTTTTTAGTGAATAAGAATGGGATATTGGGTGTGTTTATATGGGAAAAATAGAGGAGTTATTTATTATTCCTCAAACTTTGGTTTTAGATTATATAAAATAAAATAATCAAAACCACAAACCATCCCATGGATTTTTCTAATTATTTTTTCCAAAGATGAGTTTTTTAAAATATTTTATAAGTCTAAGGGCCGAACTCATTAAAATATTACCCTTGTTTATGTGGAATTGAGTCATGTTTATAAATAAATAATCATTAAACCATAAAATATAATATAGTTTTTTGGACGATTCATAAAAGATTTAAAAATAAATCAAATAACAATGAAATAAAATTATTTTAATGGGGAAACATTTATTTGGTCATTGATACACTTTATAGAGTTTATTATATCTCTTTTGGGTGATTTTTATGTCATAATACACACCACATATTTATACTATATTTATTTTTCACTCAAAAATTCCACTGTCTTAGAAAATTATGAAAAATTAATCATTAGATAATTATTACATTACAATTAAAAGATAGTACTCATTTTATAAAAAAATTGTAAATATTTTAATTTTCAATTTAAAAACATAATATAATTTTATTGATAAATTCTGGGGTGTTTTTTAGAATTAATGTTTTTGAGCGCTAAAAAAAATTACATTTGGCATCATAAAAATAATTTTATCATTTATATTTTATAAAAATTATTTAATTATATTATATTATTATATTATTATTTATTTTTAAAATTCATGAATTTATTGAAATGTAATGTCTTAATTGAAATATTATATTATCCAAAAATAAAATTCAATTTTTACCATGTCGAAATATATATACTTATAATGTAACAACAATAAGGGTAAGGTCCAAAATGATGAGATTTTCATTAGGTGGTTCAACATACATGGTTTGGGAGGTGATCTAGATGAGATGTAAATTCTACCATAAATAGTTTCAAACATTCTTTAGTTTTTGTATCTTGGCTCTGGATTGGTCAAGGGGAAATCTCAGTGATTTTATCTCTCTCAAAAGCACCAATAAATGGGCTTCATACAGTAAGATCCTATTAGTCAAGGCCATCCATTAATTTTTTTTGTTTCAATTGGATTTATAAAAACCACTTATTTTTACTAATAATATGATCACAATTAAAAGGATATATTATCAATGGTTATGACAATTAATAGACTTTTATATCCAATAGGATATAATAAAACCAAATAAGTGCATGTGGTTTCTAAAACAATAATACAAAATAGGAAATTTTATTTAATCATGGAGGGAATTTTATTTATAAAACTTCAATTAATTTCAATCTTCCCCTTTAGAAATATATCCCTTAAAATTTTCATTTCATACAATAAAATTGATGAGGGTAATTATGTTTCATGACCTCATATGGTCCCAGCATCACTTCTTTAAACATTAGGTTTCTCCATATCAATGTGACCAAGTGCATTGTCTTAGTTATTAGAACTTTATCTCTCTGATCTAAGATCTTCACTGGATACTCTTCCTAAGAAATATCATTCCCCAATGGTATAAATTTATATTTAGTATATATAAGGGATCTAGTATATAAAACCTCAAGAGTGATATATGTATAACATTGTGTACTTGAGATAGGTTAGGTGGGAGTGGTAGTCGATATGCCACTACTCTGATGTGATCAATATTCTCAAAGTGACCGATGCATCTTGGGATAATCCTTCACTTCTTCCCAAATCTCATGAATTTATTCCATGAAGATATATGGAGGAATACCTTATATTCAACCTCAAACTCATGGTCTTGTCAATGATTGTTAGTATAGCACTTTTGTAGACTCTGAGCAGTCCTGATTTTTTACATAATGGTCTAGTACTTTTCTACCATTTCCTCAACCATTTCTAGACCCAATAGTTTTTGTTCACCAAATTCATCTCATCATGAGGTGTTTTAAACCTCCTCCCATAAATGTCTTCATAGATATCCATTTGAAAGCTTGAAGGGAATCTATTATTGTATGATAACTTTCCCTAAGGATGATTTTGTTCCAATCCCCCTTTGAATTCGATTGAGCATGCCCTAAACATGTAATTTTAGGTATATATTTTTCACTCTAATGGGAATTCAGTTTGAGGGTGATATGTTGTGAAGAATTTGAACACAAAATTTTAAGAATTTTAGGGACTCTTCATGAACTTATAGTTAAATCTTGGGTTTCAACCAGATACAATAAATAATGGTTTTCCATAAAGCCTCACCACTTATCTAATGTATATCCTTGTAATTTGATCAAGTGATAAGTCCTATTGAAATTTAATTATGTAATACATATTTTGAATATGATCCCTCAAAACCTATATAAAATTATTTCTTATTTTTTATTTGGAATACTAGTGAAAAATTCCATTTTTTTGTTTTCCCATTTCCATATTAGCACGGGTAATGAATGTATCATCCCCATGGATTTTTACCTTTCAGACATCACTTGATGACATAAAAGAAAACTTGATGTAGATTCTATGATTGCTTTATTTATATTGTCCCATGAATAGTGATCTTGGATATCTCGATACATCCTTGTGCTCCCTAGGTTGATGGGGAAGTCAAGCTATGCGCACTATACAATATCTCTTTCTTTAACTCAAGATTTCATGGTACATATATTCATGACCCAAATCATAAAACTTCTCCTTCATTAATTTTGAACTATGAGCATTTAACTTTTCTTAAATATTCCACATTCTTCATAATTTCCACATCATCTCTTTGGTTACCATTTATATTCTCTTGAAGGGATGGTTGGGAATCCATTTGTGAAAGGATTGATTATGTTCATTCCTTTATGATTTTCATGTCCATACATTTCATGTATAAGTAGATCAGATCCTTCTCAATTCTCATTAATGATAAAATTTCATGATCCTATGTATTAAAAGTGTATTCCACCTTATTTTATTTCCCCGGATGGTTGTGGATTGAATAGTCATATTCTTTAATTAACTCAAACCATATTTTCATGCACATATTCATCTATTTAAATGTAAAAATATACTTGAGGATATTATGATCCGTATATATTTCACACTTCTCCCTAAGAAGATATTTCCTCTATATTTTTAATGTGATTATTACTATATCAAACTTGAGATCATGCTTTGGGTACCTCTGTTATTGAATTTTCAAATTCCATGAGGCTTAGGATTTCGATTTTTTATTCTATATTAGCACATAGCCCAGTACCTTCTTAAAAGTACCATTGTATACCATGAAAAGTTCATCCCTTATGGGTTGTGTCAGTACATGTGTAGTTATAAGACTAATTTTAAACCCCTTAAATATCTCTTCACATTAATTATTTCAAAATAACTCGACTCCCTTCTAATTTAGATTATTTATAGGGTTTTATAATTGAGATAAATTACTCACAAAACATTGGTAATACACATCCAGTCCTAATAAACTATGATTTTCTATCATAGATATTAGCCTCATCAATCCTTCAATTTTCTCTATTTTTGATGTTTCCAAAGATATCCATTTTTTGGTGATAACATGAACAAAAAATGTGTCTTCCCTTAAGATAAAATCACATTTTCATAAATTTCATAAAGCCTCTCCTTTCATCAGGTCTTTAGAAAATTTATCAAATGCTCCTCACGCATCTCCTTGTTTCTGGATTATATCAAAATGTCATATATAAATACCATGACAAACTTATAAAGGTAATTTTGAAGACTCTATTAATCATGTTTATGAATATTTCTCAAGAATTAGTGATTCCAAATAGAATTACTATGAACTCATAATGCCCATAACTTGAACGAAAAGTGGTCATGAGGATATCCTCTTTCTTCAACATGAATTAATAATACTCTGAATGAATATACAGATTAGATAAGTATCAATATCCATGTATCTTATTAGATAAGTAATAAATCCATGGAATATGATATTATTTTTTATCAGGATCTTATTTAGCTCCCGATAATCCTGGAAAAGGTTAATTGACATATCCTTCTTCTTGATGAAGTTGAATAAGGTCCCCCAAGGTGAAGCACTTGGGCGTATGAAAACATTATCTAGATTATCATATAGTTTTTTATTCATCTCATAAAGTTCCACAATATTTATTCTATATGGATTATTGGATAATGGAAACACCTTGGGTATATAATCTATTTAAAGTTTAACCTCCCGACTATAAGGAAGACTGGACAATTATTCAGAAAAATATCAGTGAATTCCCTTACAATGGGAACATATTCAATGATGATATATTCCATATACTAAATCATTTCATCTAGACATTAATTATAATAGGTTAATAATATATATGTATGAGATATTAGTGATAATGAATATTCATCCTCCTCCTCACACTTGTCCAAAATCACTGGACGATTCATGATATGGAGAGTGATTTTCTTCTCATTTCAATTTATATTGTCTCTTTGTAAGTAATGGAAATGCATACCCATAATTCCATAAAATCCCACTAAATAGAGTATGAAAAGTTTTTTTTAAATTTCATCCCACAAATTTTGATAGGGGAGGATTTATATACTTGGTATTGAATAAATTTCCTATTTTCCATTTTCAATGACAAATCTATTTTCATTCTTTGTGGTGGTTTTTGAATAGTTATACCAAATTTTGAAGGTATAAAGGATTTCATAGAACAAAAAAACTATTATGTTTTATATTATTTAATGAATAACTAGTGCACCTATCACCACTTCATTTTTGGGATCCACCTTAGTGGTTATGATGGCATAAGCTCACCCTTACTTCCTTGAAGTTTGTTGGCGTTGATCAACTTTAAAAAACCATATCATAAGGAAGTGGTTCAAATAGTTTCCTTGATACTTATAGTTGAAAAATTGTACAATAGTTTGAGGGTAGACTGGATAACTCCTCTCCTCCATTACATTGGTGGGTTTCTCCTTTTGGAAATCGCTAGCAAGGTTTACTTCTATCCAGAAACTAAAGCATTTCATTGTACCCCTTAGGAAATTACTAGGGTTCTTATTTCCACACCATCAATAAAAGAAATGTTTAAATTTAATAGCACTATTATATTTATCCCTCAAAACATAGAAATTGAACTATTATTTACCCTTATTATCCCTGTGAGACCCTTGAGATTCATTGATCTCCATTTCAACTTTAAGGGCACATCAAAAAATTTACTCATAGCTATCAAAGACTCGAATCATGAGGGATATTCATAGAATCAGTTTTATCCCACAAAATAAGTAGTCAAAAATGTATTTGGGGGTAATGAAAAAGTTTTAGTCATATTATTAAAGTCTTGTGGAGTTTAACTCATACAACTACATGGATTCATCATCATTTTTCTTGAGGGAAAGGAAATTCATTCCATTTTTAGTTGGAGATTGTGGGGAAAATATTTGCTGATTTGTTTTCCAGAATTCCTACCACCCCCTCACTTAGATATTGTACTTTGTCGTTATATTCTTGATAAATTACCACCACTAATTA
The DNA here is from genome assembly GCA_963277665.1 of Viscum album. Taxonomy (NCBI): domain Eukaryota; kingdom Viridiplantae; phylum Streptophyta; class Magnoliopsida; order Santalales; family Viscaceae; genus Viscum; species Viscum album. Next base: position 454,174,846 of record OY728119.1, on the reverse strand, counting down.
AATTCTCCCATCATATGATAAATAGAAGGTATGAAATTCTCTTTCATGGAATGATGAAAGATGATGAAGATCTTTTCAATGGAATCAATCCATTGTTCCAAGATTAAGCGATCAGATAATCTATTAAAGGTTAGAGTCCTTTTTAATATAAAGGTATAAATTTTAGTATTTTATTTCTTATGTGGAATTGGTCATTCCACTTGATTAAGGTTTCTTTTCAAAACCTATGTCAACTAAGAGTGTATCATCACAATGATTGCGATTCCTGCTCCCAATAGGTTGGGCATCTCATTCAGGAAGTCATCACAGTTCTCTTTAGATTGTTAGTTTAATCAGTTCCTCTAATTACTGACCATTGTATAGAATAAATAAAAATTAAGGAAGAGTAATTTTAAACTATTAAACACAAAAACTGTAATCCAATAACATTAAAAGGGGATAATTTATAAATGACATGTATTTCCTTAACTTATTAATATTTATTTTTCAATATAAGTTATCCATGATCTATTTCCTAACATAGTATAATATGGTAAATTTTGAACCCTTAATATTGGTTTTTAATGATATTATAAATTTACAAAATAATATCCCGTATGAGTGTCAAAATCGGTGTGCAATAATGCTTTTTTGTCATGCACTGGTTCTCGATCGAGTCGAGCTCAATATAGTGTTTTTGGGTGTTAATACTATGTACATCTTTTCCATAGCCACATAAACATGTAATTTCTAGATAGGTATGTATTTTATTGTAAAAAAATTACTCTATACTTTACCAAAATTTGGGAATATATTATTATGTTTAGTCATATCCCTAAGGCTTTCACTATAGTTTTCTAATCAAAATCCCAAAAAATACTAAACACTCCTCTAATACCATCTTGGAAAACCTTTGTGTTTATTACAAATTAATTCATATCTTGTTAAGTAAGAGTACACATAATACAAATAAATAAGATCAATAATTCCAGTGGCATTGGTAATTATCTACATTACATAAAAACTTAAAAAATGGGTACATCAACATTACTGAAAACTTCCTTAACATACTCATATTATTCCATCATTATTAAAACTATTTGGGATAACTTGGGGACTTACATAAGAAAGGGGGAGATATAAATCCCAGTAAGGGAATAATAAATCAATAACAAGAAGAAGATATTACATGTAAGAAAATAATCCTATCAATGGTATATAAAACGTGAGAGAATCATAAACATGAACTATGAGGCATGATATAGCATGATGACATATGGAAACATGGGAATGTGGAAACAACTTGTAAATGAAATAATAAACATAATTCGAGGTTAACCACCAAGAAATCATAACATAACTTTCTTAGGATAATCACTCACACACCATACATGGAATCTCATGAGACTAAAACATTACCCAATTCATTGGAGTGCTTTTAGGGAATACCCATCATATTAATATCATGTACATGCATAAGTGTGACACATAGATCATATAAAATTAAAACATATTTTATTAAATTAAATTCCAATATCAAGGATTGTGTAATAAATTAATTTAATTCACCACGAAAATAAGTACATGTATGTCTAGGTGAATTCCATTGAGTGGAAACTGTGATGGTATTAACAAGAAAAAGGTTTATCATGGAAACATCGTAGTGAAATTTCATCAGCATAACGATAGTACATAACGGTTCATAAAATGGTTTAATGACAGAGAAATGGGTATATCATTGTTTTTAATTAAAATGGTAAGTAATAGGGATGTGTAAAAACATATTACAATTTTTTATTCTTATATAAAAGGCATATTTAGAAGAATATTATTCAATAAAAAGGAGTAGGAGAGAATCCCTATCCATGAGACTATGATTCCAAAATCTTGGGGGAATCTTATTTAAATCATGGGGGAACCTTACAAGGTTTATATAGAGGGTATAAAAGAGTAATAAAACATTAAATTTTTTTTAGTGGTCATGAATGGGAGATTTAGTGGGTTTATAGAGGAAAAGATAAGGGAGTTCTTTATTATTTCCTAAACATAGGTTTTGGACTCTATACAATAAAATAACCAAAACCAGAAACCATACAAGGGGTTTTTCAATTGTCTTTATAGAATAAGAGTGGTTTTAATTTTTATATGAGTCCAAAGGCCTAAATAATTAAAATATTTCCCTTAGTGATGTGTAAGCGGGTCATGTTTATAAATAATTGATTTTAAAACATTAAAATATAATATAGGTTTTGGAGGATTGATAATGGATTTATAAAATTAATAAAATAAACTCAAAATCATTTTATTATAAATGGGAAAATAGATTTTCTTTCATATATACCCTTTATATAATTTATTACATCACTTTTATTTCATTATGGTGTCATAATAAACACCATATATTTACAACATATTTAAATTTTACCCAAAAAATATGATTGTATATGAAAATATGAAAAATTCACTATTAGATAATTTTGATGTATTGAATCAAAAACTAATATTTATTTAATCAAAATAATTTTCTGAATATTTTAATTTTCAATTTTCTAAAATGAATTGACATTTATTGAGAAATACTACGTTTTTTTGATAATAATAGTTTTTGAGCCAATATGAAAATTACATTTGACATCATAAAAATTATATTATAATTTATATTTAATAAAAAAAATTAATTGTATTATTATATTAAATTATTAGGTATTTTTAAAATTCCTGAATTCATCAAAAAGGAATGTTTTAATTGAAATTCAATATTACCCAAATATAAAATTTGTGTTTTACCGTATCAAAATCAAAATCCCATAAAAGTAATAATAATAAAAAGTAAATACAAACATTATTCTATTGAAAATACAATATAAATATTCATATTATTAGGGTTTTAATACATATACCATTATTACACCATAAAATTCCTTAAGTGTATGGTGCATAATGATAATATTTCCATGGGGTTGTTCATCGTAAATTGTTTTTCCATGACTTTAATTAGCTTGAACTTCCTCTGTAAAAAATTTTAATCATTATTTAGTAATTGGATCTTGTCTTGGGAATGGTAAATGGAAAATCCTAGTGATATTATCTCCCTTGTAAGTTCTAATAAATGTGCTTCATAGGGTACGATCCTACTGCTTAAGTCTATCACTTACTTTTTCTGTTTCAACTAGATTTATCAAAACCATATATTTATACTAATAATATGATCACTATTCAATGAATATATTATCAATGGTTATGGTGCATAACGGTCTTTTAAATCTGATTGGATATAAATGAACAAAAAATATGCAATTTTTCTATAACCAAAATACATAACAAGGTATTTAATTTAATAAAAAAATGTAATTTTATTTATAAAAGTTTAGGTCATTAAACCTTTAGTGGGATACAGAATGGATAGATGGTGTACACACTAATTTTCACCTAAGAGATAACACATCATGTTTCCATACTACATCCCATATGATTCATTTTCACTTAGTTTTTTCCCTTATACATGGATTCATCAATCATTATTCTAAGATGGGGTTGGTATCTCACCGATTGAGTTGGGGTCATCATGGGGAGTGGAATATCTCCTATGTAAGTTTGGGATTGGGATGTTTCATTAGAATAATAGGATAAATTTAGGTAGTTTTTTATATTTATGTAAAAATAATCCTCTATCAATGGAGTAGAATTTCTCCCATCTATATTGCTCTATTGAAATGGGGATTCTCCATCAGAGTATAAGTTCACCTATCTATAGGGATCATACATTATGGAGATCATCCACTAGAGTTTCTATTTCACCCATAGTCACAAGGTAGGGATCCACCAATGTTATTTGAGTTAATTTCCATGATTTTATAGAATAATTATCATTAAAATCTATGAAAGTCAATTTTTTTCTAGCTATGACCATGAGACTATACACTAGGACATGTGTTCTTCTATGAGAATATCTTTGTGCTATCATTTAATTTAACATATTGGTTATAGTTATGAGATATATTTATCATTAATTATTTAATTATTTTTATATTTTAGTGTTTCCCAATGAGTATTTATATACTCACTACTACACGGGTTCTTCCCACACATGTCATGTCTTATATAGACTACAGTTTATATGACAGAGATCTAGGAGGACTTGGTGCATGTGCTGTTTAGCGGCATGTAACAATGGTGTTAAAAATATTTATTAATAGAATGGTAGTTTATTGTTGAAACTTTTATACCTCTTATTTTAATTATAGAACTTCTTTTTTGTTATTGGGATTGTATCTTCCCTCTTTACTTTTTCTATATATCAACATATGCTTTGGGGGATTTTAATAGTTGTGAATTTATTTATTATTCTAGTTGTCTAATTTTTATATATTAATCTTGTATGTGTGGATATGAGTGTGTTAACATTTGGATAATTCCTACCATATATGTGTTATTATTAATTGGTGATAATCACCAGAAACATGCCTATTGGAAGAAAGTTTGGGGGGTAACTTATGGAATATCACCTGCCTAAGTGGGGATTTGGTAGGTTAGGATGTGACAAAAAATTTTCACTCAGTACTCAGCAAATTTCATATAAAAAATCATTTCTGGTATATCTCTCAACATTCACTCATTTTCCTTCATATAAAATGAGAATGGTCTAATACACTTACTAATAAAATCACATTAACATAGAAGTCGGTGTAACGAATGGCCTCACTGAGATAGGGTTCTATCCCATTCCCTGTTGTGTCAGATACCACTACATAAGAAAATAACACATGCTGACCCACCCCTCCCTAGAGTGTATAATCCCCCAAGGCATCCCGTAACTATAAAAATTCTAAATTATCACCATAATCATATGATTCCAGTATCAATATATATCAATAATATTAATGTTACACTCACCCATATATCAGGTCGACACTATATATACTACTCCATAAATCAATGTTTTTATTGTCACACCTACTCAATATGTGTTATCACAAACCGCATTAACCAAGAAACTATATCATCATAATCATATAACATCACATGAAAACCCTACACTATTGGTTTTAATTAAATAATTAACTCGTAATAGGTTATTTTTGAAAACAAAAAAAATATTTTATATGTTCCAATTAAATAAAAACTTTTCTAAAACATTTTCCAAAACACTCAATTTTAAATTTTGAAAAACTAAGTTTTGAAGCCTTTTCATCACACATGAATAAAATCCACACAATAATATTTACAACTAAAACCATTATCCCACTAAATTTTGAACTTAAACATGTCCCAAAATAGAGTTTCTAGATGCCGAAGATCGACATATATCCCAATTTTCAATGAATCTAATATTCATTTAAAATATCCAAATTAGTAATATAACAGAAATAATGATTTGATACCTTTTGTAACACCATGTACTAACTCACCTAAATAGTTACTACGTCGATGATGTCATATTATATCAGGAACACCTCTTCATACATCATAAGATGCTGATTATGATCAACCTCTGAGGGAAAATACACTCATTATCATAATAGTACAATAAAAAATAGAAAATAAAATCTTCAACAATAAAAATAATATTAGATTATATATATATATAACATTATTAAAAATAAAAACATATTAAAAATAAACATACAATGATGTTATATCAAATGAACTATATCATTCATGCATCACATTCAAAAAGAGGGATTTACCATTGTGTTAATAGTATATAAAACAAAAAAAGACAAAAATACAACAAGAGGCTCTTCGATCTAACTATTATACTCTCCTATATCATATGTCTAGACCATGTTAATCAGATATAGATCAGTTTCTTGCACAACATATTCTCATACCTATGTATTTGATATAATATCATCACATCCTCCAAGGTTCATGATTAGGGTGTGACAATAATCTTAATAAGACACCAAAAAAGTGTAATAATATATTCTATATAAAATATCAATGTATATAAGAGGGAATAATTAAATTTTTAACATGCCTCAAGAAAGTAATCATATCATGACATTATGTGATAACACAGATACCATGAATCTGGAATATAACTTGTTTGTTTAATGTCATTGAACTACATGATCCATGCTTAGAAGAATCAGGAAACAAGTTTGATGGAATCCTAATCTCAAATTGTTCTACCCATCAATGTTAAATGAATATTCTTTATAGTATCCCATTTTTTACTACCAGTATGATCATCAGTGATACCCAAATAATCCTTGTGGAGTCCTAGTTAAACTTATTATCTAGACATTGGAAATAATAATAAATATCCAATGATTCCACATCATAACTACCAATTTGAAAAAAATTGATACATATATATTAAAAATGGTTCCACATCCTGGCAGAAAATCTAACCATCAATAATACCCAGAAATTCAAAATAGAATCTCAACATAACTTATAGTCTAAAAATTACCAATAAAAATATATTCTTTCCATAGTGCCATCATAAAAATTTATTTTACCATCTATGATAACCATATATTACTGATTTAATAACTTCTTGACTTTTAATCAAGATATTGATAGTACTCAATAATTCTAGTGGTATCCTTTATTGACCACCAGTTTAAAAAATCAATGAAACTCATAGAACATTAAAATTTTGAACACAGGAGTAGTTTCACCATGAAAACATATGGTATTATATCAAATTCAACAACAAAAATCAATCAGGAAAAATGGAATACATAACACAAATCTTAACCCTCCATGAGTATCCTACTCATCTAAATCACCATGAATTCTAGCTCACAACCTACTCTCTAGTCACTCATTAAAAAAACCGAACTACCCAAACCATAATACTATTAGTATAAGTAAGATGGTAGGAGTGAGTGAATTGACTTCTAAAAAAATTGAATCTAAATAATTTGATGAAATAATTTAAGTGAGATATAAATTTAACTAATTAAATTATGTATAGTTAGAGATTCAAAACAATAAGTGTAGTTGAAAAATAATAATTAAGTGAGTGATTGGTTTATATGAATCAAGTGATTAAGAGAGAATTATAAATTTATATGATGAGTGAATAAAATATAAATTGAGTTTTTTAGATTAATATGAAATTGATATGGAAAATAAATAAAATAGAAGGACTATAATTTTATTAGGATGTTTGTAAATAACTCAATTATGCACCCATACATCACCGACCTCAATTTATAGAGGATTTATGAATTAAATCTCTTGACATTAGTAGAATATAAGAAATCTAGAAATTCTTTATACACATTATTTTGATAGGTAAAAATCATCACACTAAAATTCTATTACTTTTTATTGTAATAAAGTAAGAAACTGAAATAAGATATTTGATTTTGACTGGAAGATTGAAAGAAAATGAAATAACCTTTATTCTAATGGTAACAAAGTACCCAAAATAAAATAAGAATAAAATATGGTTTGTTAGGAATAAAACTTTAGAATCATGGTCTCTAATCTATTGATAAGAAAAAAACATGAATAATATATCTTGAGTGAAATTTTAGAAAATTAAGAAGAAGATTATAATAATTAAGTATAGCGACTCTCTCTTAATATGGCACAATGTTTGAAATATAGTCATAGGGAATAATTGTAGGTTAATTGCAAAAAAAATCATTCATGGATGATTATTATTCCTTTTTTGAGGTCTATTTATAGCCTTAATATGTCCCTTCATGGTCCATGGGGTGTATATAAGTCATTTGATCCATTAGAGGTCAACTCAAGGCATAAAATAACACAATAATACAACATTTAACCTATTGTATCGATACCATCAGGTAGCTACTAGATTCCACCAAGCAGCTGATGGGATACTTAAAACTTTTGGATATACTATATAACTCATGGGGTAGCCATTCATCTTTCAGTAACTCTGTAGTTCAATCCAGTTTCATTGGATGGTTGGTAAATCTGCACTGAAAAGATCGTGGACCCCATATTGTTAAGGTGCTTATGTTTAATTCCACTGGATGGTTGATGGTCTTCCTCTTACTAGACACCTAAAACAATCTCTTTTTTACTTCTCAAATAGACTTCAAAAATCTTTTTGAACTTATCATTTTTTCCATTGAAAACATATAATTATACTCAAAAAGAGAGGTGAGAAAATATGAAATGAAAATTTCAGAATATCAAAAGGTTTTTGTGATAATTAAAACCCAATTAAGGGAGTTCATTATAACAATATACACCATGTTGAAGACCATAAACACTTTAGATAAAAACAATAAGAGATGAACATATGAAAATATTTATTTTAAATGAATAAATCCATGTTATTTTAAAAAACAATTTCAATATTTCTTAATGAAAATCAAGAAAGATGTTTAAACCATTTCCAATAGTCAAAATGTATTAAATTAATTTAATTTCAATTTTTTGGAATAGATTTTCAAAAATCATGGAATTTATTGAAATTAAGCCCACTTATTTTGAGACTAAATGTTTCTCATAATTTTATACCATTTTATAATTATGAAAAATAATCAAAATTGGGGTTAGAGAAATAGAGGTCAATATATAATGATCCAATGAAAATAAGAAAAAAAATATGAAAAACAAAAGATAATTTTACCTTTAAAATATTTCAAATTTTAAAAATATAATTTCAAAAATAATTTTTTTATTCCAGGTTCAAAAAGTATCAAAAAATTCATTGTAACATGAAATTTAATCATGAACATTGAATAATATAATATATTTTCAATTGGTGATTTTTTTATAAAAGTCGTAGTATCCTCAATGATTAGTTTAGAATATAAAAATGGTTATATCCCCTTCAATTAATTCAGTAATAATATTATGATCCATGAAATAATTAAAATCATGGGGTAAATAAAGGACAATAAATAATTAAAAACACATTAAAATTAAGAAATCGTTTTAAAATTATTTAATTGAATATATTAAATATTAATAAATAAGAATTTAACTTGAACAAATTCAGGATATCTATAGATTTGAAACAATAATGTCTTCAAAAAAATCATGTTTGAATATGTTTTATAAAACATTAAATATTTAAGTGATTTTGAAATAAATTTAATTTTTAATTTATTTGGAATTAAATTCAAGATTTATGATATTTTAAAATAAATTAATGATTTAATATATTTTTCAATAAAATAAAATTTTAATTGATTTTTATTAAATTTAAAATTGGCTCAAAAAGGTTATGTGAATTATACAAAATAAATACCGTGGGATTTTGAAACCAGGTCTGTAGTAATGGACCAATACTCATCCAATTGTGAATATTGGGTTAATACTGAACCAACCATTTTCGAGGTTAATACCTCTTGGTGTATCTCTACCAAAATCACATCCACTTTTTTATATCTATGTGGTTATAGTTTTTATCTAAAAACAATTATTTCAATACTTTTTGAAAATTTATGGTTATAATATAATAATGAAAACAATTTTGAACCATGTTGTGTGAAATAAATAATTCATTATAAAAGTTAGATAGAAAAAGGATAAACTTAAAATAAAAGTTCGAAATGAGTTTCAGTATTTCATTAATAAATTTAATGATATTATAAAAAATACTTCAATATGAAATTAAACAATTAATGTAAGTCATTAAAATTATATAAAATAGTTTTAGGTATAATAGGAATTTCAATAATTATCTAATGAAACCCTTTATAAAAAATTAATTTTATTCTATTATCCCCCTTAGGATAAACAAAAACATTTTTACTTTTTTAATATTCAAAAATAATCTTAAGAAAAAGGATTATATGGATAATGCATATAGAATAAAAATAATTTTATAATGAAATTATTACATAAATAGATCCAATTATCTCATAAAGTAGTTAGATAGAGATCTATGAGTAAACCATAAATAATAAGTTCAAAATAATTTTGTTATAAAAATGACATTTGAATTTCATAATTTAAATAAAGGATTAAATAAAATATAAAATATAAATATATTTATAAAAATATTCTTATCAAAAAAAGAAATCATGAATTTAGATCTACAAAAAGTGAGTGCGGGTCTGACAATATAGGTAAAAATGACCATTAAGTTTCAACATATAAAGATCAAAACAATTATCTAATAAAGATTACAAGGTACCTAAAAAAATCATTTCAATAAATGACTAAATAAAAGAGAATCCAGAGGCATGATTCTAATAATTTTCAACTAAAATCACAAGTCAATAAACTTTATACTTTAAGATCCAAATCCTTATATCAATTTAAAATGATTTATATTATAAATTTATTCTATGGAAATAATAAAATAATAAATAAATAAATTATCAAATTGTATTAAAAATAATTTTCATATTATTTTAAAAAATTAAAATATAAAATGTATAATAAAATAGAATACAATATTTTGAAATTCTTTTAAATTGGAAGGTTATAGTTCAATAAAATATTAATTCTAATTTAGAAAAAAATTCAAAATAAATGGATGGATAAAGATAATGATATACATAATAAATGTCATGAAAAAAAGAACCACACACAACTCTACATAATAAAATTATGATGTTCATAACTTAGGGGTTCTTTGATATAAATAAAATCATTATGTCCAACAACATTTACAAATTAAAAAAAACATCATTAAAAAAGGTAAAAATCTAAAAACCAACTCTACCAATTCTAATGAATTTACTCCTTAAGTTAGATTGATAATATTCACCACACATGTGTCACAAGAACCCATAATACATGTATAAAGTAGCTCTATGGGATTTTCTATTGATAATATTTTCCAATAAAATTATCAAGGAACTATAGATTTTTTTACACAAAATATGGGTCCACATGTGTTAGCTAAAATATATTTTCAAATACAAAATTATTTTGCCTAATTTTTTAAATAATTCCTAAAAAATAATTAGAAGATATTTGTATTGATTTTGTTCTACCTTTATGAGTATTTTTACAATAACATTAATAAAACATATATTTTTTTCTATCATAATTTCAAAACAATTCTTAGTAGAATCCTCTTACTAAATTAGTTGTATTTTTGAGATGCTTTCTTGATTTGTAAAAGAAAAACCCAAAAGTGTTTTTTAACATGTTGGTTATAACCCAACATTTTTTTATATTTTTCTCACTTAGGGTGAATTTGGTATAATAAATCTTGAGATCATTAATGGTTGATAATAGATTTTCCAAAAATATATATATTTATTTTCATGATAATATTTATTATATTCAAAAACACCATTATTATATTTCTTTATGAGGTATTTAGAACACATGGTATGTTCAGAAAATACATTTTGGAGTTGATATTTATAATATTTATGTTCATAAATGTTTAAATGGATGGAGGAACAAGAAGAGGTGGAATAATTATAATTGAATGACCTAACCTCATCGCTTAACTTTTTTTAGTCCATGATACATTTGAATAATCCAACACTTTGGTTAGAATAGGATAAGGAATCACTATTTACACTCTAAGTAGAGACTTTGGGAGATTCTTTACCTTGATTATTTTATTTTATATTCTTTTTTTATTTATAAAACTCCAGTTTTACGTTTCCCTTTTGTTGTAATTATAATGTGTTACCTTAAGTTACTTTCATTCATTAAACCTTTCAGAATATTGGAAGGATTTGTTATTCTTCATGTATTGGTTCAAATTCATGCAAATATGAAATATCCTAGTTTCACTTCTATAAGTGTCATAATTTATTTCGTTAAAGGAAATTATCCTTTTTTCATTGACTTCTATGGACTCATTATTTCCTTGCCTTTTCTTGGTGATCACATCAGTCAAAATATAACAAATTATTTCATCAATCAGCATGTTCTCGATATCTTTCACTTGTTTTATTGTCATTAAATTAGCTTCCCATGTAATAGGAATGGAAAAATGTTCATTCTTCACATGTTTATATATATAAGGATATTCACAAAGAGATTTTATCTAATTATATATATCAAAAAATTGATTAAAACTCTCTATAATAGATTCAGAAGGATTCATACTAAAATTTTCAAAATATTTTCTATACATGTCAATCCTAGTTTCTTTCACTATATTAGTGACTTCAAGTGTATCATAAACTAATTTTATATGTTTTTGATAATATTTCTATGAGAAAATTATATTAAATTCATTATGGTATACGATACAATGATGATCATTAAAGGATTTTCCATTTTTTCCAAAGGTTACAATATCAGGGGGAGTTCCTTTGTCTTCTGATTCATTCATAAGTGTATAAAAATGGATAAAAAGTTTACAAACATGGTCAATAATACATCTATGAAAAGTAGACATGGGTTTTTTCCCATAACAATAATGTGTTCCATAAAAAAAGTGGCCTGACCCATTGATTTTTCTTTATGATAACCTTGGGTGATTGAGGTAGAATTTATTTATTAATGTTCATTTCTTGAAAACTATTAATACGTTTAAAACAAAATTTTGAAAATGAAGTCTATTTTTAAAAAATAAGATCTCTTTTGATACTAAGTATTGGTTGGAGTAATATGGAAAGAGGGCGGTGAATTTAATTTTATAAAAACTAAAACAAAACAAAGAAATGAAATTTTCTAATTGAGTGATAAAATAATATAAGTATGTGTAATAAGATATTCAAAATAATAATCATTAGAGAAGAAGAAAAATTAAGTGAGTGAATTATTAATATAAATTAAGTGACTCATATAAATTTATAAATCTATATGATGAATGATTATAATTTTAATAAAATGATAGAGATTTATATGAGAATGATGTAGAAGGTAAATAAAATTCAAGGCACAAAATTTGTTAAGTAATTTTGGAAATTGATCAATTATGATCCCCTTTGTATCTTACCTAAATTAATTAATTATTTATGAATTAAATCCAAAGGATTTAGTATTATACAAGAAACCAAGAAATATGGTAAACACCAAATATTGAATAGAACAATGAAAGAAACCTAAAGACCCCTGATTTTAACTAGACGAGACCATGATAACCAAAGTAGACACTTTATTTTTATTTTAGTAATGAGAGAAACTAAAAGAAACTTGGTTTCAGTGGTAACCACTAACCAAAATATAATTAATAAGAATAGATTTTTTTGGGTACAATCCCTTCAAAGCAAGACCTCTAATCTCTTAATAAGAATGAATAGTGAGACTATGAGTTATAGAGAGTAATTAAAGAAGAGGGATAAGAATAACATGAAGATAAAGTAAAATTTCTATCTCTTGAGATGGCACAAAGTTGTAAATTTATCCATAGGGAATATCCGTAGGTTGTTTACACAAAAAATTATTCATTGTTGATTTCCAATCCTCCTTAGGGGTCTATTTATTGTCTTTATATGTACCTTCATGGACCACGATGTGTAAATGAATTATATAAACCATTGGAGGTGGATTTATGGTAAGAATACCACCTTAAATTATATATTTGTCATATTTTGTTTATTCCATTGGGTAGCCACTGGATTCCATTGAGTTTCCATTTGGTTTCCTATAACTTTGTATGCTACTACATACCTCACTAGGTATCTAATGATCTCTATCATAAAACTTGTGATACTCCACCAGGTAGCTAATTAAACTCTACTAGGTGGCTAGTGGACTGACTACTACTACGATGTTTCAATCCAATTCCACCATCTTTCTAGTGGTCTTCCTCCAAAGAACCACTTGTAACAGCTTGTTCGACATTCTCAAAAGGCCTTTCTTTCCCTTCTTGATGGAACCCAGGGTACAGTGGAAGCGTGAAAGACATGAAATTTAAATATTTTAGGTTTGTATTCATTATAGTAACACCAAATCCATAAAAATCCTTTCCATAATTTTTAGAAGGATCATGTGTAATTCAAATTAAGGATGAAAAATAAAGTTGAATGAAAGGGGTAACGGTACCTTGTTCGACTGAAGTAATTGGTTTGATTCTCTCACCTTTGATATGTCATGTATGAAAGGTTCAAAACAAGGAATGCTATAAATCTTCCACATGTGAACCAAAATTTTAGTATAATCAATCTATGTTTATTGGGTGTTATAGTGATTAATTGAAGATCTTTATGACATCCCTTTGATCACTTGAAGAATGTAGTCTTGGTCAAGAAAGCAGGATCGATCCAGCCTCATTCTTCCTTCTAAATCTCTCTCTAATAAATTTAGATGAGTGGATATGAGAGATTATCTCACTAAATTCGTGAAAATGGTGGATCTTAGAATTATAGAGGCCAAAATGACCTTTTATACATGGTTATACTTTCGAAAATTTCACTTTGGCCCCTCTAAAGTAATAACCTTAATTTTAGACTTTTGTGCACATTTATGTCTTAATAAACATGTCATAAATGCCACAAATATTTTAACAATCACTTGTAACACCATAAAATTTTATGTGATAAAATAAAATCCATTAACTCAGCCCATAAGATATCCTAATAATTTAACTTACATGGAACATCCAATGTTCCTTCAAAAAATTATATTTTTTCGTATTCAATTTTATGATGAAACAACTTGTGAATATATTGAGAAATAAATTCAATAATAATTATTATCAACTTGAATAATATAATATAATTATTTTTACTTGTGATCGATCATACTCATATGTTCACTGAGAGCCACATGTGGGACCCACTTCATCTTAAATTCATATTCGTTATAATAGGTGGAACTTGTGGATAAACATAGTGTGTGACCCTATGGGTCCTTATATCGATATAAGTGAGGCCAACCCATAGACCAAGAGTGGATTCTAGAAACCCATCATGGCATCTAAGGTGATAAGGAATGTCATAGATATGATTAAATCCTACAAACACTTTCTGTGTAATATAATATTTTTTCTCACAATATTTCATAAACCAAGATCCACACCTATGTCATAATAAATTTATAGTTTTATATATTTCATGATGTCACTGGACCGCCATATAGTCATGTTCCATGAACATGGATTTATGAAGGTTCTACCATCCTGTTCAACATGAGCCCCTAAGATATATCATCCTCAACGTTGAAGTGAAAAATTATATATTGATTATTCAACCATTATCATACCACAAATGATGCACCCAACACAATACAACTCACCATGATTTTATTATCATGGGTTCTTACTTACATTAAAGTCAAAAATAAAATGTAAAACATTGATAATGATATCAAGACCGGAGACCAATAAACATGCCCATATAGAGGAACATTAAATGGCACCTGGAACATTTGGTGTTACTATTGGTAGGTCTATCCTTATGTTCTTATCTAATCAAGATCACCACATGAAAAATTCACGAGAAGAAGTCACAATGATTATAATCCCTCATCACCTAATAGTAAGGAATCATATGTGTCCTATTAGTATTATGTATCTAGTCCATCATACATATTTCTTAGATTACTATAATGGCATCTCAAGCTTCTCATTATAGATGAGAACTGATATAAAATTTGTATATGAAAAATAATCTAAGGACATTACCATGTAAAAAATATATGAAGAATAATAAACACTATTATGGAAATATTAAGCA